>JAFBJZ010000782.1:0-1409824 GCA_016785225.1 Psettodes erumei | reverse complement strand
GCCTTAGGTGTAAAAAAAAAAAAAAAAAGTTTTCTTTCTTATTTGAGTGATGAGGTCTTTAAAAGCAAGTCTTGCTGGGCTGGCAGTGTTCCAGGACTGGCTAATCAGTGATAAATGACCTTATTTGAAGCAAATGTCACATCTTGCTGAGTCTTTTAAGAGTTGCTCCGGTTCTCTTTAAAACTCCAAACTCCAGTGACCTTGCATTAGCCTACGAGAAGAAGAAGCCATGGGGAATACAAGCAGTGAGAGGTCTGCAATGGGCCAGGCGGAGAAGGCTCAGCGGAGGGACAGCCGAGGCACCAAGGAGGGAGACAGACCAAAAATCCTGATGGACAGCCCTGAAGATGCAGATATCTTTCACGGTGAAGATATGAAAGTAAGCCATGCTGCTGCCACCGAGGCAGATTATCTCCTGCAGACATGTTCGTTTGGTGCCTGTGGACTTTTTCACACCCCACTCTTCACTGATAGTAAATCAACAAACAGCTAATGATGTTTTTTAAATTAATATTTCAGGCTCCTTTGGAGAAAGAAGAGTTCCTTGCATGGCAGCAAGACTTAGAAGCAGAGGACAAAGGACCTACTTTAGACCGACCAACAGTATTTCGCTGGACGGGAGATGGCAAGGAGGTCTACCTCTCTGGGTCCTTCAACAACTGGGCAAACAAGATTCCCCTGACTAGAAGGTGAGGCTGTCTTTTCAAATTTTTAGTCCTCATTTATAGTTGTTCGACAGGATAACGTTAAGCATTTCTCATTGAAGCTAAGTTTCTTTCAAAGACTGAAGTCCTCAATGAGGCGTGTCATTGTCTTCCTGTGAGGGTGGTGGTTCACCAATGGCATGTTAACGACATGGCTAAAATTTGAAAGAGAAGTTACTGTGTCAACTCACCCAAGTGCCAAATGCTCTTTCTTGTAAAAGTCAAAACACATTTGTGGCCATCGTGGATCTGCCAGAGGGGGAGCATCAGTACAAGTTTTATGTGGACGGCCAGTGGACCCACGACCCGGCTGAGGTCAGCAATTATTCTCACACTAATTTTGTCAGACAGGCTTTCATCAGTCACCATTCAACCAGAGAAGTCGTTGCGGCAGTGATTTTGCCCTACCATACACATAGAGGCCTTTTAAATCTGGGTACATTGTACCAGGAGGATTTTCTCTTCCTGTGATTATTACCATCAGCATCTGTAAATCAAGCTAGTACAACTCTGCTATGACTAAAAGCCAGCTAAGAAAAAGTAATCTTTTGACTGTTGAATGATTATCATCATGATCTATTGTATTGCAATGGTTTTACGTCTTTACCAGCCTTACACACTCTTGTCTACAAGGGTAGATTATGATTTTTTTAGATTTGACTGCAATAGGCTTATGAGTGAGACCTCTTATCCTGTTTTAATTGCATTCATCATTTCTCTGCAGCAAGGAAGCACATTTTTACAACAAATAATTGCAACATCCCCTAAACTTGGCAGAATTGTGGAGTGAAGGAAACCATATACATGTAATCCGTCCATATCCTTTGACTTGTCTCTTGTGTTTTTTTTCGCAGCCAGTTATAACTAGCCAGCTGGGCACAGTCAACAATGTCATCCAGGTGAAGAAGACTGACTTTGAGGTGTTTGACGCGCTAATGGTGGACTCGCAGAAGTGCTCTGACATGTCAGGTGAGTGCTGACGACCCCTTTTTTGCGTCTGCTCCGTGAAGTTTCACCGATGCTGAGTACAGCTTTTAGGAAGCAGGTACACGAGAGTGTACAAAAAAATCCTATATATATATGTGGGCACTGTGGTCACACTGTCCAGCCGCTGTTAGTAAACATAATAAATCTATAAACCACATTTTGCGATTTCAGACAGAAATGAAAATTTAGCTGGAAAGTGTGCATTCCATGGTTGTTTGAACTGATTTCTCGCACAGGTTGCGTGTGTTTCAAAAGCGATGTTCTGTTGTAGTCATACTATCCCGCCCTGACTCTGCTCCCCTCCCTTCCTCCATTAGACCTCTCCAGCTCTCCTCCGGGGCCATATCATCAGGACGCATATGTCCCAAAACAGGAAGAGAAGTTTAAGTCTCCACCCATACTCCCACCACACTTGCTACAAGTCATCCTCAACAAAGACACAGGGATATCTGTAAGTTAACGGTCATGCAATTACATCAGGCCTATTTCACACACAGCTATTTACAATGTGGTTTCTTTTAAAATCATAGTAACAATATTGCAAGTTTATCGAAAAAGCAACAGTTTTTTAGCACAGCATTAAACTTAACATAATATGAAACAGTATCTTACATGCATGACTCACAGGCTGCAACAACCAATCAAAAAAAGTTGTCACATTACACTGTAAGCAGTGAGACTGAAGATCTAACTTACAGCAAAAATGCAGAAAATTGGAAAGAAGGAAAATATAAAAGATGAATAAATTGTTTCAGCATTCTTCAGTTGTTTTTTTTCCTCCGTTTCTTTTCATAATTATTTTTCTAGTGTGACCCTGCATTACTCCCGGAACCCAACCATGTCATGCTCAACCACCTCTATGCTCTTTCCATTAAGGTAAGGTCTAAAGCCGACTAATTTAAACCCCGACAAAAGCTATTATTCAGCTGAAACGTTGGAAAACTTTCTCAGAAGTGATCACCAGATTTGTTGGAATTTTCCATAGACAGTATGAGCTGTTGTTTGCATATAGCTGGCACAGCTGATTGGATCAGCAAAAAATTTTGTAACAAGCTGCAAGTAGCGGAGCCCAAGGACACATGTTCCCAACACTGTGACAGGAAAAACAAACTTGACGTACAGGCAGCAGTGTCAAACTAAAACTATGGAAAATAACACACACACACACACACACACACACACGACCTGCTCGTGGATTTCCCCTTTGAACCATGCACAATGTTTTTATATCAGTTGGCAGCTTGTCAGGTGGTCAGCTGACCTTTTTTCCAATTGGCTTCATCTGTAGAAGTAATATTTGTTTTCAGTGTGTATCATTTGTTTGAAAACATTACAGGTTTCTGAAGTTAATATGACTCCAAAAAAAAAAATCAAGTAGGTGGCTCCAAGTCTCTTCAGTATGAAATTGCATCTTTGCGCTTCTCTGACCAGTGTTTTTGTGGTGAGCTGCAGCAGAGTGATAGTTACACATAGTTTTTCTGCCATCCCTTACATTGGAAGTGCATTAGTTAACCATTTACCAGCATTATGGGTGGTAGACATTATATTGCCCAGTTGTGGAAAGGGATTAGTGTCTTCAAGATTAGTCGGTGTCCCTCCCACTCTTGATGCTTTATAGTATGGTAATGCTGCACGTGATGAGACTCATGCCGCTGTCCCCATAAGCCCCTGTGCATCTAAGCTGCAAGTAGTTAAGAAAGTGTGCTTTCGTTGAGTGAATTTTTCCTTCAAGTTATCTTTCTCTGTCGCAGGATGGGGTGATGGTGCTGAGTGCAACACATCGCTACAAGAAGAAGTACGTCACCACCCTGCTATATAAGCCTATCTGACTGAAGGCTTTCTTTTTAATCCTATCACAGTGTTTTAACTGTACACCGAGTGTACAAAATATTAGCTTCAGTTTTTTTTCATGAAGAAGAGAGACCAGGTGAATCCCAGGTCATGGGTTTCACAAAATATTAATTTTGAAAATATAACTTTTTCATTTTCAGGAATAGTTATTACCATAGGAATACTGAAAACAATGCATAAACTAAAAGAAAAATAAATGTCAGATCAGCAGTCACTGTAAAATGTCAGATGAATATGAATGTGCTTCAGGAGGTTAGTTCAAGGCCATTCTGTAAACACACAGCTCTAAGATCATATCTTGTACACTCACTGTATATACAGTTTTTTAAACACATCTGTTTAGGGTAGCCAATGCCACTCAATTACTCCAATCCTTCATGATCTGCCTTTATTTGTTCAGTGACTGCCCTGTGGAGTTATCAAACAAAAGCAACTTTGCTTAGTGGCCATAGAGAGGAATTAAAAATAGCGTAGGACACTATGACATGTTTTTAATCGAAATGCACATAAATGTAACTGGTGATGCTGGATAAATTGGACTGAAGGACCTCAGATACACAAGACTGCTGTGGTCCCTCCGTTGATTTGCAAAGGCAACAGTGGTACAATGAAGAATGTGAATGTTAGAAAAAGAAAAAAATGCACTGCAGTTCTCCACTGTTTTTCTTTTGCCTGTTTATCTTGAAATAGTTAAATTATATTAAATATGATAAGGAAGCGCACAGTAGATATTTTTCTATTACATGTCATGTATTCAATGGTGTAATCTTTTTTTCACATTGG
This sequence comes from Psettodes erumei, assembly GCA_016785225.1. Lineage (NCBI taxonomy): Eukaryota > Metazoa > Chordata > Actinopteri > Pleuronectiformes > Psettodidae > Psettodes > Psettodes erumei. The sequence continues at coordinate 1,405,499 of JAFBJZ010000782.1, read as the reverse complement.
TTGATGTTTGTGTGATTTTGTTTCGTTAATATAGGCACAGTGTTGTGGTCATTACCATTCCAGTCAAGCATATTAGTAGGTTGTTAGTTCGGACTAACATGATGGACAGTTGAGACCAAAACCAGAACAAATTGTTACGCTATCATGGATCAATGGTCTAAACTTTAAAACAACTATTTATTCTGCACTATCATGAACCATTTACCTGTTGTGAGTATATACACAGGTTTAGTGGTCTCCGCACTGACACAAGCATCCTAATAAGTTTTCTTATTTTTACACAGTGTAATGTATCGTATAGTTGTTCCCTGCTGGTGTAAGTTGATATGGCATTTTTGTTTCATGCCACGATGCAAGATGTTGAGGATATTTGACAGGGACAACAGCAGGTGAAAAGACAAAGTGACCAATATTTGCTTGAAAAAGAACACAACACTGTCAAAGGGACTGGCTTAGGATCATGTAACAGACCGGAACTGTTACTGAAGATTTACATTATAGTTAAACATGTTTGTACTGTTAATTGTTTTAGTATATTTCATGAAGTCTGAAAGACGACTGTTTATGGCAAGTATTGGCTTAAACTTAAAAGTCAAAACACTGATGTTGGCTATGTGCCAGTAAAGGCTAACAGTCTCCTCAGTGAAGGTATCTTTTTTTTGTTGTTGAGAACTACCATGGTAAATGATGGATTGATAAGAAGATGCTTGACATTCAAACAGCATCATTAAAATATGTCCTCTAAACTACGCTGGTGTGTAAACACTCCTTATTTTGAGAGAGATGTGTATTAAAGATTAAGTGACCAATTCATATGCATTTTGTTCTATTTGTGTGATTATTGCCAGCCTCACTCAAAAACTCAAAAATTGTGAATCTGTATGCGTAGAAAGCCTTGGCTTTTTTTTGATTCAGTCATCCTGCAGCCCCCAGCAGTTGAAATTTAGAAAGCAATCTCTGTCATTTTTATGATGAACCCAGACAGTGGCTTTTGGGGTTTTTTTTTAAACAGACTATAGTAACATAATTAACCAAAGGAGAAAATAAGTAATGAAAAATTTAAAAAAAGTGAACAAAGGCCGTTTAAATTTTCTTGAAGTTTTATCTTCATAGTGTAAGGAGGGCGATACAGTTTCTATGATTCTATCAGAGCGTCTTCAAAGTGATTACAAAATGATGGAATTTTTAGATTTCTGTCTGATGTGCAACAATTAAGTGCAGCTTGATGACCATATTTCCCTTTGTTGGTGGCTATATTATTGCTAGACTAACAACAAAGCATATGATTCCTAATTCATGGACATCATGACGTGTCATGCACAGCTTGGACCCATGATCAACAGGATGGGGGGAGCCCAGACCTCAACCCCCCCCCCAAAAAAAATAGGTAGACTACATTATTTGTAATTTCATTAAAGTAAATGTCTGTCACATCTGAAATGTCTCCATGAAAATACACCTCATGGTAGATGACCTGAGGATACATATACCAAAGTTTTGATTTAGTGGTTAATGAACATTGAATTGGTATGTGCGCACAATAACTTTACACTCTCATGGGATTGTCTAACATAGAATTCAAAACCACGGGCAAATTATGGGCAGGTTTATATATATATATATGTATATGAGAAACAACCCCTACAAATGAGAATGTGCCACTGTCTAAGCCAAAAGAATAAAACTTTAAATAAGGCAATTTGGTTTTGACAGTCAGTGGTAGAGCATACAAAAGGAGCTGTATTAGCTGAGCCCCTTGAGTTTATGTTTATTACGTTAAACAGTGGGCCAGGTTGATGATATATTGCAAACCTATTAGTGAAGTTAAAGCATGACTTGTAACCCTGTTTGTATATTTTGGTACATCCTACATCAGTCCCTGACATGATGGCTGAACAGTTCCAGTCCAGAAAGAACATCAAGCACATTTAACTTCATCACAGCGTACAGAACAGTTCACAGAGTGTGGGAGTATTGACTTGCCTCTACACATGTTGGTCTGTTCACTGTCTCAAAGAACATGCATTGTGAAGGCGTGCGACCATATGTAGTATGAACAGCTGACAGGGCAGGTCCCAAGGCCCCCGCTTGATATATAAAGGGGGCCTGATTATGGAGTGAGAGCTCCTCTGCGTGCTGAAGACTCACACCATGAATACCCTCCAGACTCTGTTTCTCTTGGCTGCTGGCCTCTGTGTTGGTGAGTACATCTGACTGTTCAATCTGCATACACATTGGCTGTGAATAGACACACCTTTGAGTGCATTTTAAATGGAATTGTGATTCTCCCCCCCTCCTTGTTGTGCTTCAGCCCATTCTATGAACTACAGGGCACTCAGCCAGTTTAGGAAATTGATCCTGTGTGTGATGCCTGATAGCTGGCCTGTTCTTGACTATGCTGACTATGGCTGCTACTGTGGAAAGGGAGGCTCTGGCACGCCGGTGGATGATCTGGACAGGTCACGAATTAGTCACTCAGATTAATATAAGAGGACTTTTAAAAAAAGCGTCTTCAGTTTGAAAATACCTCTTGTTGAATGTGTAGGTGCTGCCAAGTGCATGACCAGTGTTACAGTAAGGCTATGCAGCACCCTGAGTGCTGGCCCATCTTCGACAACCCTTACACTGAGTACTACCACTATAACTGTGACAAAGAAAACAGGAAGATCACCTGCACCAGTGAGTACACCAAGTTTCCTGCTCATTAGATCATATGTGAACTTTGTGAATTGTTTTTTTTTTTTTTTTTCCAAAAAACGTAAAGTGACTTGAATTTTCTCCTTTTCCACCACTATACTTTTTCTGGAGTTATTACAACCAAGTACAACGGAACTTGACTCTTTGGTGAAGAAGACATAAATATTGATTGTTGAAAGTTGCTCCTGTCAGTTTTTTTTGTTTTTATTTTGGTAATCACAGTGTGCTCTCTGCTATCACTTCCTCAGGCAAAAACGACAAATGTGAGATGTTCATCTGTGAGTGCGACAGGAAAGCTGCAGAGTGTTTTGGCAGATCACACTGGAACCCTGAGCACGAGCACCTGCCCAGCAACCGCTGTCATTAAAGACCTCCGCAAAAATCTGCACCAAACTCAGGACTCCCGCTAATGTGACACAGCCACCTTTTAGTTTTCAAAAGTGACAGGTCACATTCAGAGTATCATTATTTCTGTATGGGACAATACATTTTTCATACTGTTACTTATGACCATTAACCATCCACACACTCAATTTCTCTTGTTCTAAATGGAGCATTAAAGTTATGCTGACAATAAACACAATTATATCTGCATCTCTCATTTTAACACACATGCTCCCTACTTATGGCCACTTATTTAAATGGTATGATTTTAACTTTTTAACTTACCCATAGAGGGCACTCTGGTTTACCTTTTTCTTTCTCCATTTGTTTGGTGAAATTGCTAATTTACTGTAGTGTAGCACAGACTCTGGCATCTGATTTTTTTGTCTGTCAGCTTCCCTGGTATAGCTTTGGTTTGTTCCACATGCAGTATGTAATATTTATTTGCATCAAAATAATAAATTCATTTGCTCAGAAAAGATTTTTTTTTAATCAGATTTTTGTTTTTCCTTTGTTTTATTTTGGGGGGGTATTAATAGGGATATTGTACTTTGTTGTTTTTAACCAAGCTTTAGCTGTCAAAGCCTCCCCTTGACAACAACACCCTCCTTCCCCCATCGAGTCATCTTTTCTGAAAGTTGCCCCAACATGGTGTAACCTTGTAAATAACTTATAATAGTCATAGTTTTCTGTATTATAAAGATGAGAAAGTACATTGTCAAATAAGTAAACTGCAAAGTACACTTAATTCCTTTTCTATATGCAATGGGTCTCCTTATTTGATAAATGCACAGATATGCAGGGTTGCTGTATGCATATAGCAACCAGGCACTGAGGACCTGTCTGCAGTTGGTAAGGATCACTCTCACTATGTGTTAACTTGGCCAGCAGCTTCTGTTACCCACCTTCAGCAATGACAATAGCTCACCACAAACAAACAGTGCTGGGTAACAATGGTTCTTTCTGTCGTTTCTTCCTTGAAAACAGTTCAACAGTTCAGTTCCCCAGGCACCGGATGGCTGCAGGCGAGATTTGGCTCCTTGTGAGATTATTTGGGACCAGAATAAAAACAAATCCAGTCACTGCAGCCCAGTTTTTTAGTTTCAGCTCACCACTGCTGTCAGCTTCTAGCAGCAATCCTTTTGAATCAGTCTTCAGGGCATTGTTTGGACAATGCTGGGCATCAGCACTGTAAGCAACAGCAGCTAGGGGCTGGCTGCTGGCCCTCAGACAGCTGTGACTGCTGCTGGCTCAAAGATGAAGTGGTAGAAATGGCAAATGCAGGGAACAAAAATGCAAATGTGATGATTTGCTAATCATTTGAACCCACTACTCAAATCAAAATAGTACAAAGATAACTGAAAACTTTTGTTTAAAAAAAAAGAAGCTCATTTTGATGCCAGCAACATGTGGCCAGAAATATGGGATAGGGCTATGTTTAGCACTGTGTTGTGACATTCAGTTTTTTTTATACATACAAGGTGTCCTTCGGTCTTCCAAACTAAATGACAATGTGTATTGTGTGTTATTTGCTTGCAACATGACCCATCTAAGTGTTTCTCAATCTGCAAAATCTGAAATAATCCTGAAATAATCACAAAATTCTGGGAGGTATGTTGATTTTTTAAAAAAAGAAAGAGAAAACAAGCAATAGTGCCCAGAATTCAGACTTTTCTTGGATTAGTGTTTTTTTTTCTTTGGAATTTTGAAATACTTGTCACCTCAGAATTCTGGCTATATTTTGAAAAGTCTGTCTCTATGTTCAGAGAAAAAACCTGTTAAACCTAAACCTAAAACCCTCATACAGTTTTTTAGCAAGGCAGGACAAAACCTGTTTGCTCATGCTGCTGCAACTAACCTTAAACCACTGGATGCCTCAGTGGCATTCAATTCATGACTCAACATGGTGATTTCATTCATCATTCTGAACTGGGTGAACTTGTTGTCATCAAGTGAGGTGCAGGGTGGTGAGAGTGGGGAAAAAAGTAGACAGGAAGACTCAAACTTCATGCTGGTCAGGCGCTCTGAAGGAAAATGTCTTAACTCTTATATTTAGTCCTCAAATATATATCTAAAGATATGAAGCTCTCCACACAGCTTCAACCAGCTGTATTCTTCAAACAAAAGAAACCTCCTTGCTGTGTCACTGACCACTGCAGGGTGCCTACCAAAAGGAAAACGGAAAAGGAAAAAGGCACATGGGTACCTCTCCAACATTTACAACATATTTGCCTTTACCTAACTCATATTTTCCCTTTACCAAGTACAAGTTGTTATTCCTTAAAGCATTTTAAATTTAAGCTCTAATGGATTACAGAAATACCAAAAAAAGCTAAACTTAACACAAAAATAGCACTTCTCTGCCTTCTCCCCTCTCTCTTCCTCAACCACTTGGTGCTGAATTAACCAAGTGGCAACAGCTGGTGACAAGTGGCTGCAATCAGTTGTGCACCCCATGAAAATATGCCGTTTCTGGAAGATTAGCTCATGCTTTCAAAGCATAGCAACACACTCATAAAAAGTCACCACCGACAATGTACATCCCACCTTTCTTTCTTAAAAGGCTCAGTTAACAAGTAAGGGAGTTTTCACTCCTGTACTCTACTTCACTCCTGGTTTCAAGTATCATATTATAATATTTAGGACTTTAATAATAATAATAATAATAATAATAAATTATCATGAAAAGGTTGGATTTGTACCATTCAGTCCTGTCTCATAGTCTCCTGTGTCAAAATGGCGTGCTATTTGTCAGGCACACAAATTTGTAGGTTAACATTCACCAATAGCAGATACGATAAAAAAATTGAGCAGATTGGCTTTGCCCTAATGAGCAATCCCTGTAATCACAAAACCATCACTGAAATAAACTGAATTGCTGCCAAATTTTGTCATATAAAATTGCAGGTGTGGCCGTGGTCTTTTTTGCACTGAACTGCAAAACAATCTGAGATTACAGACATGGATTCCTCTGAGTGAGTTTAAAATTTGCTTCCTGTCAGTGGAATAATTGCGTGAATTGTGCAAAAACTAATAGACAAATTTGCATGAAAATTTAACCAGGAGTGGATCTTGGCCCAACTTAGAACTGATTAAATGTCATGTCCGGATCAATGTCCAGATCTAGTAAATTTTTGAAGAACTCTTCACCACTGTGAGATAGTTTCACATTTTGACTCATATTTCCATAAATGCATAAAGATTTTAAATAAGTGGGGTGACCCAACTGGAGTATGGTTAGGAAGTACACCACATGGGCTTAAGATTCTCGATTTGACTCCCAGCCCACCAAACCACAAACTAATCCAGATCTTAATACTCTTGACAGAGGTCTGCACTCTCAAAGTGCTTTCTACTGTTGATAATGTATCTTCCTCTGGGGTTCTGTTCAGCTTACTTTTCACTGGACATTAGGAGGGGGAGAATGCAACACTTGACACCAACCCAACACAGTTGAGTCAAATAAATAAATAAGTGCTCTGGGACCTGTTATGTGTGAACTGCTCGCATGCAACAGTCACACTCAGCTTTGGCAGTTAAAAGTGGGAAGATTGTAGCCCTGGTGGGTCACCAACCTGAGAGAAGTGAATGACAAAGAAACAGGTCTAATAGAGACATGACTAAGAAGGAGTGGAATGAGAGAAGCAGAGAGAGAGAGAGAAAAAAAAAGTTTTGATTGTGTCTAATAATAACTCCACCCTTGCATGAGAACACATGCCCACAAATTGTCCAACATACAAGTTGGCTCGGATGCTACCAAGGTTGCTTGCAGTTAGTCACGTAGGCAGTACCAGAAGGAACCGTTTCCAACCGATATTCAGCTTCTCTCAGCAGGTAGAGGAGTGTCTTGTGTCAAGAACAGGCTCTCCCTGGTAGACCGTGTGTGCTGCTTTGTCCAGATATTCTCTCAGTTTGTTGACTTATTCTGTCTGGTATTTATGTCACACCCCATGAAAAAAGGGCTAACTCAAAATCTGAGCCTGCGCCAAGAAATGTTATGTCTGTTCCAAAATATTTGAGGAGTGCTGTGATTCATTGACCATTCTGGGAAAAAAAAGTTTGTAGTTGCAAAGTTGCTTTGGGTACAGACACATTTTCACTTTTGCATTAGGTCCCCATGTATCGCAATCAGGTCTTACATATCATGCTTCAATGTACAAAATATATATTACTGCACAATACACTTGCATAAGCTGCATTAGTAGATGGGCATGTGTTGTAGGATAAGGTTGTAACTTCTGCAGAGTGAAGAAAAAAGAGTTTTGTTTGTTTAATAAAAAAGATTTATTAGTTATTTAATATTTATTCATATTTAAGCAGGGGAGTTCAGCTCAGGTTGGTGAAACAGTAAACAGTAGGCTTTAGACCATTGAACACTGAGTGTTAAGAAAGTCCATGCATTCCCAAAAGCACTAATTCTTTAAGTTTTGATTCATATATTCACATTATTTACTTATCCTTATAGCTCTTTTGAGAACACATGGGCTAATATCACTGGTCTATGCAGTTGAACACAAAGTTCTCCAGTCCGCTCTTACTCTGACTGATAAATTCTTCTGAAGATTCTGCAGATCAGGCCAAGATGGTAGCTGATGTTTTAATAGTGTGGGGTTACAATGGTTATCATCGCCTTGGTTATCATTTGATTCATCTTTTTCAATGCACACCCTGTAATTCTGACCTCTGTTGTTGTCCCAGTGTGGTGTTGTGCCAGGTCCCTGGCTGAAGGACACACAAAACTCGATTCGCTCCTTTGGATCTATGTTCTTGGGTAAGCTTACGTCAAAGGAAAAAACACCCAAATCAGAACTGCCACAGCGCTGCTTCTGCAGGAAGGTGCACGGAATGTCATGATAGCTCTGCCAAGAGTCAAAGGTCATCCTGATATGCACAGACTTCTCAACACTGACATGGGCTACACACACTTTACCACTCAAAGAGTGTTCTGAAATGTTGCAGCTTTGCAACTGTACATGCATGTCTTTCAGGCGTGCAAGGAAGGCTTTAAAGTCCTGCATTGGCTGAGGGAAAGCCAACCGCAACTTGTGGCGCAGTGGCTTGTTTGATGTTGAGTGTTGGCCTTGCAGTTTGGCCAGCGAGGGTTTAATCGCCAGCGCAGACGAGGGAGAAGAGGGCTCAGGGATAAATAGATGCACAACAGTGAGCGCCAGTCCCTTCGCATCTGCAAACACCACACGCTTTTTGTTCACACTGCCACTGTCCGTGCGGAAACAACTCCGAGACTCTGAGGACACAGTTGAGGAGGTAAGTGATGATGACCTGGATGAAGAGGAAGAGCGATGTGGAGAATGAAGGCTGGTCCTCGGCAGACACTCAGTCAGCTGACAATAACGCTGTGCATCTTTCAGAGGAGTCATGGACAGCAGCGGATGAAGAGGCTGGCATTGACTGAGGCTCAGACACATAGCTAGGTCCACTGGCATTACAGTGGGCTGTTGTTGACCACCAAAGGCATGGAGAAATCTGAAGAGGAAGCCATGATGGGGTTAAAATAAGATCGACTGTTAACACGTAAACAGTATTGCACACATTTCCACGACTGCAAATTCTGCTTTTAGAACTTCTAATTTGAGACAGATAATGTTAATGTAATTATCACCTCAAATAAAAGGCACAGTTGCTTACCTCATGCAATTCATTTTCCGATTGTATATGTCACACTGTAAAGGGCTGTATCACATTCCAAGTAATCTATAAGCAGAGTACAGAGGAAAAAATAAATAAATCCTGTCAGTGAATTAAGCAACAGTCAGTCAAAAGATGAACTGTCTACATGACTCCAATTTGCTCTGGAGAATTACAGTGAAATGTTAAGGATATTTATTGAGGCAAAATATAGACTACTTACTCATTGGGTTTCATCAGATCACAGAAGAATGTGCTGATCCTAGTCTGTCGCTGCACTCTCTGGAACTTAAGTGAGGTAAGGCTGAACCTTCTGTCATACATGTGGGTAGAGTTTAACCAATGAGGTGAAGAACATTTGTTTATGTCCTGCCCCTAAAGAGCATTTGCACAGTAACAGCCTCCAAGATTTCCTTTCATGGAACATTGCTGTGGCGACATTTATTTTTTTTTCTCCACATTGTCTGTCTATAATTTATTTACAACCGTAGATTCAGAAAACTCTAGTACGCATTTTACCAATCAAACACGCAGCATATACAGTTTATTGCAGAGCCAAAGAGCAAAGAATAAAGTCACATATATAGACATGTGCATACAGTTTAGAATATGCGCTATGGGTCCAAGCCTCTTTATTGGAAAAATGAAATATCATCAGATAGCCTGTTTAAATTACAGGTCTCTCCTTTTACCACTGCCAGTTATAGGGAAGCTCCAGCCACAGTATATAATTAAAGTCTTTTTTTCTTACAGTTAAGCCACTAAGCTAATGTAAGGCTGCTGGAATTAAAAAAAAAAGTCAATGCTGAGCAATAAAGATGAACACACAAGCAGAAGAACAACTGATGATCAGAATAAGAAAACAAAGTAATCATGCACACTAATAAGTGAAAAAATGCAAGTCTTATAGGACCTAATTACATCATTAGTATGACAATATGTAATTTTACAAAATTAAAGACTTTAAAATTTTTTAATTGTAAAAAAAAAAAAAAACAACAGGCCTTGCGATATAGTTGAGATGTTATGGACTACTCTTGTATTAGCTAGAAGTAGCTTATGTAACACAGTGAAACGGCTGAAAACAGGGGTTCAGCCGTTTCACCCAACCCAACTTGGATATAACAATCCAGATATTCAGCATTGCATAACGTTTGTTTGGTAACTCTTGGCTTTTTGGCAATGGTTAACTTATGACAGGCTCCAGCACATCATATTTGGTGAAGTGAAGCGATCGGTTTTCTCTTTTCACAGAGGAACTTTGGCATGCCAACCAAGAGCTGGGCCCCAGCAGTCTCTTATAAATTAAAATAATTACACACTGTCAACCACTTAAACTGGAAAGGTATCTTTTGATAAATTGTGAAAAAGACATGCAGTTTTGTTTGAGCAACACATTCAACATTTATATTGCGTATCACCGTGTAAACAGGTAAACCCCCTGTAGGTTATAATAATTACCCCACCACACAGTAAACTGTATTAGTATTTGTGCAAAATACTCCATTATAAGAAATGTTAAAACAATGAAATAAGCTAAATTAAAAACACATACTGCACAAGACAAATCAGTCTCTGGCACCTTTCATTAGATATACTAAGAGTAGAGCAGATTTTTCATTAACATACATAAGGCAACATACCCTATCATCATTGTTGATGCCCGATGCCCTGCATGTAGACTTTTATGGGTAAGGTGAGGTCACACGATACAGCACATGAGTAAGGCTTTACACATTCCTTAGCTCAATCTTAGTTTGTCTGTCTGTCATCTTGCATGTCTGGTGGCAGAACACACCAGTTGAGTCATTGTCACAAAGTGGAACATGCTCCTGACAATGACAAGTTGAGATAAGAAATGGGATCACATGGAGCACTTTGGTATGTGTGTCTGTGTTGGAGTAACTATATGCTCATTTTTGGAATTGTTTCCTCCCAGTTGCCTGCTCTCCTGAGGTGTGTATGAATTGCTCATTTAGGACAAAAAAGGCTTGTGCTCCACATACTGTGTATACCAGTCCAGCCCCAACAGTGTATTTTTTTTTAAATTACAAAAAAACAACTGTTTTTTAACTGTTTTGGCGAACAGATACTGTACACTACTTACATTTGAGTTATATGCTAACCTCATCCTGCATTATTTCACATCCAAAAGATGGCAAACGTGCAAGTAGAGCACTCATCAGTTCAAATGTTTTGGGGCCATGAATTAAAAGTTAATTAAATTAAACATGAGTCAAAATACCTTTGCACAATTAAATAATAAAGGTTTAGGAGTGGCCTGTTCCATTAGAAGCTGTACCTTCTCAGAGTACTTTATTTTTATGATTGCCCAGCTCATAACACACACACACACACACACACACACATTCTTAAAATCATTGTAAGAAAAAAAACAAGCGTACATCTCACAGTATGAATTTAATTTGCTTTATGTCTTCTTTGTCACATTACCTATGCAGTATGCAAGAAGGGCTGATCTTTTTTCCACTTTAGTCATATTAGTCATACTATGTAATCCAAATTTTGTAAAGTTTTGCACATTGGCATAGTTAGTAATAATTACATTATAAAATTGTAATGGTTCAGAAAGTCCAGTTGTTTAAAACAGGACCTACAGTGTTATCACAATGTAAATTATTAGCACATTGGCCAATTAGGGACATGAAGTTTTGGGTAAAAATTAACGAAAGTTACACTGTTGTTGTGAAACCTCAGCTTTATTCAATGATTAATTATTTTCTATTTCAGATTATATGTTATGTTATGTTATTTTATTATACTTCTATTGACTTTAAAATCCAAGACTGTACCAGGTGAAGTAGAATTTACAATGCTGGCCATTTGCTCAGCATTCATTCATTCATCAATACTGCATGAGCTACAGGTGGTTGTCGACAAATTCTCACTCTATTATCTCACTGTCTGACTTTGGTTTGCTCACCACACAAGTATATCATATCACATAAGACACTCAGTCAGCCCCTTGGCGACTGAGGCCACAGTGCCAAAAGACATGATGCATACCAACTGCCTGGTTTCTGCTACATGCAGATGCTCAATGACCTCATGCACAGTCATACATAATGAATGATCAATCTCTGTTTATACAGTGTCTGCCAGTGTGCTTTACTGGCCTTTTTCTCTGTCTAAATTTCTTGTTCAGACAAGTGTCAATTCTATGGCCTCAAATGGATCGAAAGAGAACATTTGTAAGTGCAGTGTTTTTTTTGTTTTTTTTTAATGAGTGAAATGAACTTCAGCTTCATAATTTCACAGTAGCACAACTGCAGCACACTGTCTCTCCCTTGTTAATACACCTCCTGTACCTAAATTGATGCTGTCTCCATAACACATTAGGAGAACATTTTAGCTAAGGTGAACTGTTCAAATACAACAGGGAACTGTCTGAGGTTAGCTGTTTATACTTGTGACACATCAAATTAGGCCCTTTTTTGCATGCCTTGAAAGATGTTTGAAAAATTAAAATCTCTTGTTAAGGCTACAGCAATTTAAGATGGGCCATTCAGCGTCAGTCTCTGCTCATTAAAAGAAAGACAGAAACTTATATCTCTCATAAGACTTCTAAATACAAAAATTATATAGTACTTTGTGGATTTTTAATACATTAACACAATGTTGTCTGAAATAGAAATGAAACATAAATAGGTTTATAAGTAATTAATTGCAACTCAGCTCACATCCAGCTCACATCATACTGTACACTATAAAAGGTGATTCAGCAGAATTCAGTGAGTGAATAAGTATGTAGTAGTGCGGACTATTCAGTAGTAAGCTTTCCTGCAGTGTAACCATCCCAACATCCTCCAGCCTCATCAACCATACACTATACATCACTTGTCCTCGCCCACCCATACAGCAACGGGTCCTCTGTCATCATGTTTACAAGAGTGCCATGTTGTCAAGCACATGTAACATTTTCATTAGGTTGAGGAAAGGATTATGGTTTAGGGTTTGAAGTACTTCCCTAAGGTTGGAGGTCCTTAATGTCATAATTACAATAAGAATCATGCAGTTAAGATTATGGAAGGATAAAAGAAAAATTAGAACTTTTGTGTCAAGATTGATGAAAAAGTGGTTTCCTGTGTGCTGTGTTTTTTGGAGCTATCCATCCAACCCTTCCCGACATGGATTATGTCATTTGATATACTACTTTACCTGATTTCCACCTGTATTCCTGTCCTTAATACTATTGCCACTGTAGGTCTTCTGACAATAAAAACAGAACAATGGATCACCATAGCTGCTTACACAGATGATGATCTTGTTTCAGGGGAGTCACCCACAACTGTGCATTTATGTCTTCTTATTTCATTCCTTTTTGTCAGCTGTGTGTTAAACTGCACACAATGTACCAATGCTTGAGAACAACAGAATGCCACACATTGCACATCTAGCCTGGGCTTGAATGTGAAAAGCCGGTTATACAACAGCATGATTACATGACTTACACTAACGTGATAAATCTGAGGTGTGCCTGAGTCTGAATTAAAGTGACCTGAAGAAATGAAGGAAAAGTTCACAAACTGCCAAACCTGTTATTATGTCACTGTGGTTTGTTACTTGTGTCATGAATTCATTTATACCACATGATTCTCACAGACATTGCAGCACCACATGTTACATTAGATATGAAGTACAGATACTGGTTTGGATGAAGCCCATGTGAATATATGTGCAGAATGTGTGCATCAACTGACAATACCTTATTTTTTTAAAATCACAATAATTGACCTGCTTTTCTTATTGGTGATGTAAAAACACACAATTTTTTTTGCTAATGATATTTATACAAAATTAAGTTCAGGCTACAAAAAAAGTTCTCGTTGTTGGATTTTGTTGATGAAATATATTTTATGTGTTCCATATCAGTACTGGATAAGCACTGAGAGACCTGACTAATTATATTTCTGGTTTCAATTATTTGATGATTTTGCTCTGATCCTTCACAATCGTTGAAACATGTCAATTACTGCATTTTTTGTGCTATGTTTCCAAATTTATGAGTCCAAATAATTTCTCCTTTCCTAACAGACTTATTTTCTGAAAATAGGAAGTACCTATATGCAGCTGTTTCAAACCAATTTGTCATCTCTGCTGCTTAAAAACACTTTTGAAGTTTTAATTTTAAATCTGAAATGCCTCAGACAGTTTTTAAGACTCAAGTCCATTCTGGGGAAATAAATAAATAAATATAGCTATAATAATAGTATCTTCAAAGCCAAAACCTCATTTCTTTTGGGGGAAAATTACATCTTCAAAGCCAAAACTGTATTTCTGCTGGCAGAAAGATTAAGATTCCCACTTTTAAGAGGAATGATGAGAGAGGCTGATGCAAGCTTGAAGGAGCAGAGCGGCAAATTGTACACTGTAACCCCATTACCACCCTTGGCTGAGTGGAGATAGCACCCTGCAGGACCTCCATCGCCATTTGTGCTGACTCCCTATACAGCCAGAAGGGCTAAGGGAGGAGCACCCTCCTGTGGGAAGACAGGGGAAAACTCCTCTTCACAGTAAGGGGCATGCTCGCTGTCGAGTTTATGTAACCGGGAAAAGGGAATATGTGTCTAATTAATGTTCCCGCAGATGTCAGTGAGACAAAAATAAAAAAAGGCATTAGCATCTTTAAAAGGTTTCTAAGCAGCAAAAAGGTGCTCGGTGCAAAGAAACTGTCTGCCTGGATCCAGTCATTTTCTTTCGTTACTTGTTTTTCTTTCATTTCTTTATCATATTCTAAAAAAAAAGGAGCACTTTTTGCCTGCCAATTTTTGGGGCTGTGAAAACACAAACATCGACAGGCATAAAAATATGATGCACCTCCCGGGTTGGATGTTTCATCATTAAAAAAATGTATTATGTTAATAACACACCTTTCTTATGCCTGTTATGTCAATTGTGAATCAGTTCCAACCCTTGTAAGAGATAACAGAGCATACCCTTTCATACCCCTGGATCCTATTCAATATAAGTGGCTAAGAAAAAAAATCTAAAATATTTTTCCTCAAAAAAGACTATGACGTGGTGTCCCATTTATGGTTGTAAATAATAAATCAAAAAACAAATATCCACACATTTAAATAAAAACATTGATTCTACTTAACCACAGGCCTTTTCAGCATTCATTGACATGCTGAAAGGCTATGTTGTTGTTTTTAAAGTCACCCCGAATAGCTGCAAGGCATATTATCATATTTCTACCTTTAATAAAGTTAGCAATGCATTAGTGGAAGGTAGTGGATTATTTCTGGATGCAATTCTCATTTAGTATGTGCATCTTGCGTGTATTATATTGTTGTATAGTTTTATTAATGGTGTAAATAGCACCTGCCTTGCAGCCATCAAAGTGTATGGTAATTGCCTTATATGGGAAAAGTCAACTCTTTTCTATTGAACCTCTAAAATGGGTAATGTTTTAACTGTAAAAAATCTAATAGGCAGGCTCTTCACAAGCAACCTGACAAGCACCCTGGATGAAAAAAACATGGCATAGATAATGTTATTTATGGAGACAAAACAGCCACATATTTACTGTGATATGTAACTTGCTGTATTGTCAAGTGAGCTCTTACTCTAACAGTCTTGGATTTTCACATCATACTGACATGAAACAAGATCAGTGTCTCCCTGGAGGATAGGAAATCTAACATCTGAGATCTTATTATGGTGTGAGATCTGTCACCCCAACAGCTGATTGTCTTGCTGAAATCAAGGTCTGGAATATTAAATCAATCAGTGCCTGCTGACATTTTTCATCTTACAGGCTGCATCCTGAGACTCAAGAAAGAATGGAGCTGATCTGAGCACAGCCATGGTTGTAGCTCCAAGCTCTTACTGTGGCTGGGGCACTTGAGTGCAAGATCTGAGGTCCAGGGAGTCATTCTGATTACCCTCTTAAATCTCGTTCAGTAGCTTCCAATCTAGCACTTTTATTATCTTCATACACAATGATAACTCGACCGAATTAGCTAAAATGGCCTTTCTTTTAATGACATTCTCATCCACCTATAGGAGACAAAAGTAGTGCATCTAGCACTGTATGCATAGCGTCATGAACAACAGCATGGTAAAGCAGACAGGTTTGCAGGAAGTGCTGTGGAACTGCAGAGGTAGACACAATATAGAAGAATCACATCACAGCAACCCCATCCATGTTTGTCTGGGTTAAATTTGTATGAATCAATATATAAAAATGGTTTCAAATGTGAAAAAGTCTACTGTTACCTTGAGCATGTCTTTCAACTCATCATCTCATATCATCATCTGTGACCTTCCTCCAGGAGCTTTTTATTTGCAGAAGAACAAGCAAACAGCTCTGGTTTGAAATATAGCCAAAAGGGATTTTGAATGGGACTAAAAGCAATGTGTCGGGCATGAGGCAGGCCTGCCAAATAGAATTTTTTTTTTTCTTTTACACGGTCAGAATGCATCCACTGTTGGAAGATTCATAACAACCAAGATATTATGTGCATATAAAATAAAGTCAGTGGGGCACAAAAGGGAAGAGAGCAGATGGATCATCTGACAGACACATTCTTTCCGAAGTGCAATGATGTTTCCCCTTGAAAAGAATTAGAAATTAAAAGGAAAACTGACATAATGAAAAGCTCTCTTTGAACCCTGTGAAGGAAACCGAAACTATAGTTAATTATTTCAATGATTGTCATGTTAACATGAATTAAAATATAAAATACATGTAACATCTATAGAGACACTCATAAAAGACTAATGTACCCCAGAAAAAAGCCTTCATGTGTTAATGAATATCTATGGAATATAACTCATGGTGCTATGGTAAAATATGCATTATTTCCGCACACTTATAACGTATAATCTTCTCACATCCTGTGAGTGAGGATGTGCATACAGTATGGGCTGCATGAAATCAAATTCCCATGTGGTTGGAATCATTTGAAAACAACAACAACAACAACAACAACAACAACAATATCCGTTAGCCCATCATGTAGCATTTCAGTGAAGGACATGCCTCACAGTCATGCAGTCCCACTGAAAGTGAAATGAAGGCCTCTTACCATTGATGCTGACCCACTGTAGGAGACATTAGACACACTCTCACAGCATATAGGACACAATCACTCAGTTCCTGTACACTTCCTAGGCTCATCGTTGCAAAATCTGGGGACTGTCAGCACATAGGAAAATGACACTTGAGAAAACAGACATCAAAGTCATGCTGCAGACTTTGAAATAGCATAATCCTAATGGATGTACATTATTATTAAAAAAGAAGGGTCTACCTTGGTCATGAAGGGATGCACCTTATCACCTTGTTTTTATCCGATTTTAAAATACTGCCTGGACTTAACTGCTGATGGGCGGCATGAAGACGTGATTTTTTTCTTTTGCTTGAGAAATTCAAGACATTGCATATGTGACAAAAGCAAGAGTTGTTGATCTTGAGAACTGGAGTGCATATTCATTTCATTCATTTCATATTTTCACAGCTGGGGAGGAGATGGACCGGTCATGTGAATCCACATGAAAAGTTACTACCCCTTATAGCTTTCACCTGTTAAGTCCTAATGAATCCCGATGGAAGATGTTTCAAAAACAGGGAAGGGCAGATCACTTTTCACAAAAATACAGTAGATTGTACAAAACTGATCTTTAAAAAGCATTGGTCTGGATTTTTTCATTTCAAGTATGAATGCACATATTGTACTTATTTTTCATTTTACCATCTGTGCTGTACATGCTATTACAAAATCACAGGTATGTCTTTTCTGCAGTTTGCTGCAATTACTTCATTACTTAGTGTGTTTGATCTGTTATTAGCTAACTAAACACACATATGATCATGTTACATGAATGATTTGTCCATGGATTTACTCTGTATGTTTCAGCTGTTTTCAGCTACACTGTTGCAGTCTCTTGCGCCTCCATTTGATGGCAGTGGAGTATCAGCGATAGCAATTACAAAAGCCTCTTTTTTCCTCCTGCGTCATTCAGTTCCTTACCCAAAACATAAGCACAGTAAGAAACTGCACTGTGCCTTCCTTATTACCAGCAGCACAACCACACTGGCCTGTAGCCCACAGGTGTGTTTGTGGCTTTGGCTCAATCAGCCTGACAGAGCCACTTGAAATAATTTCCACCAACGCAAGCACTTCTGTAACCTTGGACAGAATATCAGCAAATTATGTACTGTATGTCGCTGAGAACTTTAACAACTCGAGTAGGTCCTCTGCCAAGCATTTACTGCACGTTGTGCAGTAATCTGGCAGATAGGTCATGCACAAACACTGTTACATTCTCAAAAATTCTGAAGATTAAAAAGAATCAGTGCTCTGTTTTTCCTTTTGCCTTTGTTATTTGTCCATGACCTAGAGATATTCTTGAGCTGGCTGTGACATATTAGTAAATATTCATTTAGTAAACAGAAAACATTAATACATTATGCAAATGGTAAATTATACACCCCAGAGCATGTTTTATATATGCTACTGAGGTAGTATGAGACATAGCCCCTGGTGCTATGGTAGAATATACTCACTCTCAAAGGCATTTGTATCATATTCCACTACAGCTTTGCAGTGCATAATAGCAGTGGTGAGAATGCATAGTTACTGTGTTAAGGAATGTTCCCATGTGGTACAAATGGTTGCAAATAAATAATGGGACTCATCCTACTGAGCACAAGGAGGAACGCAAAGTCTCAAGTGATACTGCACATTTCGACCCATTTTGCAATTGCATGATACAGTATGTTGACCTTGGAGAGAGCAAATTGGGATAGCTTATTTCCTCTAATGCATGTCGTGATCCCATAGGCACCACATGTCTTCAAGCAATCCAATGAATTTCTGCATTATTGAAAAGGCCTCCCATTAACAGAGTCTCATTCCAAAGGAAAGTGCCCACTGTTAATTAAACACTGTTAACTCTGAGCAGCTTCATAAGTACAAGAGGTGAGCTATAAAAGGTTTTTGGACATTCATCTCCATGCACGAAGATCTGTGGTATCACAATACATACAAAGTATGATTTTAAATACTTAAGCTTACAAAGAACAAAAAAGTATCTAAAAAAAAGGAAAGAATGAGATAATCAGGGGTTTTGTGAATCTACCAGAAGACCTACAGCCCTATTTGTGAAAAAGATAAATTCTATGAATATTTTTTTGATTTTCAATAGTTGGCAATTATTGTAATTAAAAAAAGCTTCTTTCACCCATTTGGGTCACATGAAGAATCTAAAAGATAATGGTGGCTTATCAATAAAAAAATTGAAGAGAAGGAACCAAGAACTGACATTTAAATACAATGTTTAATCTTTACATGAGACAGAAGTTTTAGACAGACTTTATTTGTGGGATATATTATGAATTATTGAAATGCATACACTGAAGCAACTCCCCCAGCTGGTCTCAAAGACTCTGAGGAGGAACTTGAGCGAGTTGCTTTGGAAAATATATAATTGCTGTTCTGCTTTCCCTTTTGCCAGCATGAATGTGTTCCACATAAGTAGCTAGGAAATTGACTGATTGGATCTTATAATATGATTTCATGACAAATATCAACTATTTAATCACAGACAATTATTTTTCTTAAAAAGTGGGAGAAAATGTACCACAACTTGGTAGAAAATACTTTTGTTTTGTAATGCAGCCAACTCATGATCAGACTAACTCAAATAACCTTATCGAGCCATTGTTTCTTTCTCACTGGCAATTTCTGTTAGCTTTGGTAACAGTAAACCCCCCCCCCCCCCGTGTTTAAAGAGTTTTACTATTTATAAAATATGTATCTGTCACATGCCATGCTGATAAGATAGGCTAACGTTTACTTTGACCTAGATCCAATAACAGTCTCACAGTCCTCCAATGGCCCATGACCTTAAGGGTTTATCTGGAGGCTCATGCCACACCCCTGTACTACAGGCCACAGCCAGATCCTTCGCCAAACCCTGTGAAGCATTCTGCAAAAAGATGTAAGCAGCTAGGCACAATTATGTTCTGAGCAGTAATGCAATCTGTTGAACTAATATATCTGACATTGCTGCTCTCCATGTCAGTGTGAGTAAGTCATCCTTTGCCTTGAAAAGATACAGCCGCATTCAGGCTGCTTTCAGCTGAGAGTGACCGTGAGTGAATTAGCCATGCAGGCTAGCAGAACTGTATTAAAAATTCTTTCTTACTTCCTCATTCCCTGTGATGCTGTTTGATCTCCTCCTTTTATTCTTTGTACCTTAGTTCATCACCTCTATCACCCTCTCTCATTTTCTGTTCCCACCTGAGGAAAAGAAAAAAATCCTGGAACCCATAGAATTATTATGCAGTCCCAGGGATCTCAAATGGACTTTAATCATGCAAGGATCACATCTCTGAGGTGAATTCCAGTCATATCTAAGCTCCTTTTGTTTGGTAATGGAAAGGTAATTCATTCTTTGAATGAGCAGCGATGAGAAGTGAAAAAAAATGCATTCTTGCATTTCATTTAATGATTTCATTTAATGATAATTCTGATATAGTATATATGAAATGTTTAAATGATTTTAAAAAAGGAAGATATAGTATAATTAGATCAATTTGCTAAAATTTTTTATTTATCTTCAGTATGTTATAAAAAAAAACACTACCATGAAGCGGAAAAAACCCCCAACATTAAATTTTAAATATTTCCATTTGAAAGTGTCTTAAGAGTGATAAATTATTTCTATCAAATCCTGAAAACTCATTATATATATATATATATATATATATATATATATATATGCACACGCACACACTCACATTTTTTTTTTCAATTTTTAAAAAAAAATTATGAACTGTGTTGTTGTCATGGAGGAGTGTTTTTATATGATAACACTAACCTTTGTTGTATCCGCCCTCATATTTGCTCAGTCCAAGCAAATTAACTATGCAGATCTGTGCCTCCATACTTCCATCCAAGGACAAAACCACTTCTGTGTCTGGGTTTGGACACACACACACACACACACACACACACACACACATGAAAGTGAAAATGAAATTGCAATATTACTTTGCCAACTTTCACATGGAAAGAAGTACAATTTAAACAAAGTGGTGCTGAAATTGTTGCAGCTTTTTGTTGTGAAAAATCTCACCTAAACCTTTCTAGACTTTTAATCACATCTCATGGCCTTCATCACTGATTGGAGTGATTGCTATGGAGTCTTTTTTAATAATTTGTTTTTTATTATAGTCTCTTAATATGCAGCATTTAAAATGGAATAGTTCAACATTTTGGGAAATTTAAAATGCTGTATTGAAGACTGTCCCCCTGTCATATTTATAGAGAGTCTTGCAAAAGTCTTCAACCCCTGTGGAATTTTTCATATTTTGTTGACTTACAACATGAAATTAAATTGAATTACATTTTTTGTGGATTTGTATCATGTATGCAACATGCCTATCTTTTTGCAACATGCAAAATGTTTTTAATTATGGAACAAAAACAAGTAATTACAGATCTTTGCAGAAATGGTTAGGTTGGGATTAATCTGAGGTCAGCGATATAGGTATCTCTTGAGAGATGCAGAAAATACTTAATAATTGATTCAATACTGTGTGTTTCATGGCATTTGATACCAGTTATCTGTTAGATAAAAGCATAAGGACTCATTACAAATAATTTAGTACAGGTTTGATTAATCTCGTGTTATTCAGTTCAGCTAATTGGCTTGATATGACTAAACAGGACTAAGTGCTTTTCCTGGATCATAGAATGATGTCTGAAAATCTTATCGCACTTTCAATTTTTCCATGGCATATTGGTGTAAGTTATTTCATTGTGTCTGTCTAATCAGCCAGAAGCAGGAATGATCTGCTAACATTTCATTTCTCCATGAATATTTGATTGTCAAAAATTGCCCTTAGGGAATGAACTGGGCCCAAAGTTCGGCTTTGATTTGCGATTAAATTATCACGAAATCAATTTCATCTTCTTTGAATAATTCAGGGTTTAATGGAATGAGAAATGGCAAAAAGGGGCATGGGTTATGAGATGGTCTAAAGGGTGTGTGTGTGCGCGCATGCATATATGTGAGTGTTTTTTTGGGTGGGGGTGATGAGGGGGTTAATGCCTCTCAAAATGAAAGCAGAGCCTTGCGTTGTGGTGCAGACTGGCTGGGGAGCAGCTGTCATTTCACCTGGACTGCTGGTGTGGCATGTCAATAAAGGCATCTGTGTTATAAATTTGTTGAATGCAGCTATTTCAGTGGCAATACCTGAGATCAACTGTTTGGTCACAGTGGTCCCGCACTTCTTGTTTACTACCTTGTCTTGTTGGAATTAGAACAGATAATTTACAAAACACAAAGGGTTCTGTAACATGTGTCATAATTGGTGTCAAAAAGGCTTTCCTGTTCCGCAGTCCACCAGTCACTGATAATTTTTTCCTCCACTTGATAAATTTTAACTGGTGACTAGCCCCAGGTTAAGACTCTAAAAAGGGAAAAAAGAATGAAAGAAATGTGGGAGAAGAAGAAGAAAAGAGTTGAATTACTTTAGGGACTAAGAGAGGTTCTTTTACAGAGAAATGGCAAATTCTGATCATCTTCAAAAATGAGCACCTAATGGCAAGGGTTCTGAAAGACTTTTTGATCTCATGTAGTTGTTCTGACTCTGTCCCACAGTGATGTGCATGGATGTCATCATCTTCTTTTGTCACTTCAAAAAAGGATGGCAGTGCTGGTGTTTCTGACAAGACACAAATAAATGGATCTGCACTGACTGCATGCATCCTGACCTGACAGTTGTTGAATCAAAGAGGTGGCTATGTTGTCAAAAGGCTAAGACTGCTGGTACCAATCTGGAACCAACTGCCTTGGCTCAAGGGGAGCTTGTCAAAATGTCTTATTTGGAAAAAAAAAAAAAGGTAGGAAGCTAACTTTAGCTGCTGTTTGTCAGTGTTCTTTGCATATGACTGATTACTTGATCATCTTTTTTAAATTGAAGGTCTTACCCCCAGTATCATGTTTCAGAGGGCTGGCAAAATTATTATGATGTTGGGAGACGGATGATACTTTGAAAGAAAAGTTTCCCATATAAGCATCCTATTTTGAGGCTATCACTTGATAGCTATATGGCATGTCAACAGAAGTTGACACAGTCTACAGAAATATTTTGGAAACCCCATCATTAGTGGGTTTCACTTGAAATATGTGAAGCCTACAAACCCTCCTTGCGTCTGCAAGGAGTAGTTGTAAAGACAACATTGTTGACAGTAAGTCTCATGTGGTACATGCAGCCTATTTTTTCCCATTGTGGTGAGGTGATGGTCACATTGCATTGAGGAACAGGCTTAGAGAAGACTCAGGGCAAATGAGATGATATCAGACTATCAGTCTTTATGAACCAATTAGGTGTCATCAAAAGTGGCTGAAACCTGTTGTGAAAGGTAAACTCTAAAGACCAGTGGATCCAGATGCAGACACAGCTCAGTAGATGCAAAACAGTTTAGGGATTTACTGAAATCTAGATGCTTTGATGATAAGTAGGCCTGGAACAGATCTGAGGGAATAGCTTTCCAAGGCAACAGGAGAAGGGAGGTGGTCTTGGTGGCTTGACCTAGCACAGAGATGAAGACAGCGGCCAAAGGAAGCAAGGAAATAGGTTAGTGCTAGGAAACTGACAAATCCATTTGCTAATTAGGACTACATGAACTGAAGCGTCATTGATTTTGGTTTTCAAAACCTAGTCTGACCATGAAATATCAACCTGCTGGTGACCAGATTCATGGGCTGGGATCCAGGAATTCTGTACCGAATTTTAAGCTGGTCCAGTACATATAGAGATATTTCACTGGATGAGTGAAAAGGTTTAACCTGCTGGTAGTGCTTAAGGAAATGTTGAGGGATTCAATTGGTTAATTGGTTGCGGAAAAGCTTTGTAAACCCAATAATTCTGATGCTTTCTCATGATTTAATTCAGTCTGGTGTTTACATGCGTTGATGGCATTTCATCGGAACAACTGTGTGGCATACAACATGCCTTCATCTTCCTCATTGCCTATCTTACATCTTTGACATGGGACAGCTCAGAACACTTCAGTGATTTTATCCAAAAGAGTAAACTCAATAAAAGAGAAAATACAAGGTAATAATGGTATATTCCTCAAAATATAAGCTAATATATCTAATCACTCTCCAGCGAGTGGACACAACCTATACAATTATTAATACAGTTGAACCTACTTAAAGGTCAGGACTCCATGAAACACTTCTCAACAGAAAGCAATAGCCCAAGAACCATATCTGAATATTAATTTTACTCTGTCTATACTGTTAATGCTATTGATATTGTTTATATATCTTTGAATTTTCATACTCCCCCATACCCCTCACTGTGATTATGTGAAGTATTTCTATACACAGAACATTACTCTGTACCTTACTGCTTCTAGCACCTCTGGTTAAATGGATTTTGTTGTCTCAATACTTTTGCTGTGTGCAATGACAATAAAGTTGAATCTAATCTAATGTAATTTAACCACAGCCACCAACTCACATTCATATGAAAACAGAACCATTTTTGAGACCACAATGTAATAACAGTGTTGGGTTGATATTTTATTTTTCTCTTTTGTTTTTTTTTCTCTCATTGCTATCAAATCAACACAGAAATGCTGCCACACATTTATTCAGTTTAATTGAGTTTCTTTGGGCTTCAGTCTAGATTACTGTACATTACTTTGGTGAGACCTAAAGATGATGTTAGACTTGAAGTTTTCTTACAATCTCTTGGTTTGTTTTGTTACAATGCAAATTTGACATTTTTCCAACATTTCCCATCCATTCATTATACTTTCTTTTGGCATGATGAGAGAAGCCTAACCCTCACCTAATATTTGCATTTGTATTTTCATGGAAACATAAAGAATTACTGTATTTCTCAATGTCCCTTAATGGATATGAGATTAAAAAAATTGTGACGCATTAGCTCAGCAAAGTGGGAAAATGTATTGAATTTTAGTCAAAACCTGAATAAATAATAGTGGAAAGTAGGCAGATTTCAAGAGCCACAGAAATGGAAAAAAATGCTGAAGTTTTAGCACAGGTGAGTCTTGTTTTGTCAATTTTGTTTAAGGAGCTAATTTGAATTCTTTAAAAGGGTGCCAATAATAGTTTGTATTCTTTTACAATGTCTTCTTTTTATTTTTTACCTTGGATATTTTACCAAAAATATTCTGGTTATACAGTAAATTGTAATAAATAAATATTCAGGCTTTAATGGAATAAAAATAAAATAAAATATTCTGGAATTGGTTCATTTACATTTAAGTCTAATGTTATTCTGAATTATGTACTTTAAATTCATGGATGCCTATTATTCTGACAAGGACAGGACAGTGTCAGACTAATTTGCCTAAAGAGTACATACTTGATAATGGCAGTACCTTAGACAGTTGAAGATAAAAAAGGAAAAATAAGGACCTAAACTGAGTCTAATAAATAACTAGTTGGCAGACCATGTGTGCTCAATATGCAGTCTCCCTTCTCTTTCCTTTCTCTACTCACTTTCCACATCCTATTTTGAAAATTATTCTGCTGTTTGACAGGTACTCTGCTGTAGATCACCTTATTTTATTTTCTTCTTTCGTGGTCTTATCCACGTCTATTTCTACCCAGCTTTTAAATTGCTCTGCCTCCTCACCCGTCGCAATAAGGTGGCAATATGCATTTAAGTAGTCCATTTTGGGCATTTACTGTGGGAGGATAACTAGTAGAGTGGCTCATTTAAATTCATACTTTCGTAAGATTTCATAACTCGACATCTGACCTTTTGTCAACAGTTTCCTTGCTTGATTGCAGAGACTACAATGATTAAAACTGAGGAGAGAGCGCAAGCTTTTATGGATGCTGAGTTTGAATACAAAATAAGAGCTGTGGCTCAAGAACAGTTTGGAAAATGGGACTGACAAGGAGTGTTGACACATCATCAAACTGAGACTGATTGCTTGAATAATTGGTTTGTACCTAATTATATTAGAATGCCCTCTTGTGTGTGTATGATTATGTCTGCAGAGCTTTCCATGCTCCTTTGCTGTCTGTGTACTGGGATAGGGGCTGGGGGGGAGCTTTGCTCCAAGGAAAGTAGTGGATTCGCTTTCTAGTGAGGGTTTCGATGAAATTCACAGTGCTATTCTCCAACAATGATTAAATTTTAAAAGTTTACAATCACTTTAGGGAGCTGTAAAGGAGGAGGGAAGCGCTGGAAGGGTGACCTAGTGTTTTTGTTCTAAGCCTGTGATAAGAAGGCAGCCTGTAAGTGAGTTAAATGAGAAATAGCGTGAACACAGCTGTTGTTCCATTAAAGGCCCCCTCAGGAGGCTTTAGAGGGGGTCCAAGAGGATCCGGTGTAGGCAGTGTGCCAGCAGGCCTCACTGCATCTGTTACTTCATATGGTGACAGAATTCCTCATTTGGTGTGCGACCATGACCTTTTCACTCGCAGATTTGTAAACATCTTGAGGTCATTCACTATCACCTTGTATACAGACATAAATATTTAGTGATCATTTTTTCTTGTTTTTTCCCCCCATTTAAAAAAAAAAACCTCTCTCTGTATTCTTTTGGTCATTGTACATGAACATTAAAAACACTGATGAGTGATTGATCCATTTGGATCTTGTTTCCTCGTCTGTGTGGAGCTGAGCCTATGTAAGTGCATGCTTCGCAGGAAAACGGGGCGCTTTACTTTTCCCAAACAAGAGCTACACTCCAGAAGAATGATAATGTTGGGTTTTGTCCATTTTCCCCACACAGGACCACTAATGTTGAATAGTTGATGTGGTGGTCAATCAATATTTTCATAATAACACATAGAATCAAAAGCTGTGTGTGATTATGTTATTATATGAACTGAGTTGCTCAGTTTGTTATATTTAATAATAATAATAATAATTATCACTGTGTTATCAGCTCTACTGAGCATTTTGGGCTACTTTTGACAAATTTTCAGACATTTTTTCAGTCCCCAACCTTACTATTGGTTATCTGTCATTCCTCATATAATGCTGTTGTACGCCACAGTGGGCAGCTTTTTTTTTTTTTTTTTACCCAAAATACTCTTGTATTTCCTGTAACTTTCTTGTGAAGACGTGTTCAGACAGAGAGCCAAGCAAACGTCACCTTGCCGTATTCACACAAATTTGAGCCCTGGACCATTTGTGTTTATTGACCCCAATCAATGTCTATGTCTATAGTGTGTCTATGTACACAGCTCAGCCTCTGACTGAACTCAAAACTCACTGGAAACTATTGTTAGTGATTTCCTTTCAGTCTCCTTTTCCCTCTCCTCTTATAAGTAGCAGATTCATAAAGCCCTGGCATACATGTAAATCATTTCAACATTTCCAGTTTACGTGGATGCCTCTATTCGGATTAAATTTGGATGTAATCCCATTTTTCCATTAACTTGTCTAAAATTCACTCATGGTTCTGTCTAAAGACACAGCAAGGTACATGTCCAGTGCTGAACAGCACACAAAGTTAGTGAGCATTCAGCAGCTAAAGTGCCACATATTTCCCTCTTATGGAAAACAGAAACAGAGCTCAAAGGAAAGTGAAGTTTGGAATAAAATTCAGAAATTCAAACAAAACAAAAATTCAGAATCAGTGCTAAAGTTGCTCTTTATCTATTGGATGTGTGTTTAGCTAATATTAAAACATCTGGTTTAAATGTGGCTTATCAGTGTGAAAAATGATGTATAAAGTACACTGGTTACCTTTTTTTGGCTGTTGTCTGTTACTCTTTTATACTGATGAGTGGTAACAAAATAAATAAACATAAAGTCTGATAATGTGCTCTATAAATACAGCAGTATCTTTGTGCTAAAAGGAAAGCGGATGATTTGCAAAGTACTTAGTACTTTTGCTTTACTTCTGTGTTCATGCACAACATTCTCCCTTGGGGCCAACTGCACAAACAAAGCCTTAAATCCAGTTCTTACTTAGTCTGAAAAAAAAAAATCAGAAGATATCTAAATCAGAAGATACACTTGCTTTTCCAAATGCACATTCATGTTTAGAGCCAGCGTGACCATCTAACTGTTCCGACATGTAACAGAAATCTCTCCTTATGAGTAATTTCTTTTTCCAGGCTACTTATCTCGATTTTGACTCACGTCTGACTAAAAACACTGAGCATAGTACGGAACATACCCTAATTGTGGAAATTATATCTAGCTTTCTGTCTTCACGCCCCCACCCCCACCCCCCCACCCCCCCTTATCCTTAAGCATATTTCTGAAAGTGATAAAACAATTTTTGGCTTTTCCCTCCTATTCCTGGTTCTCTTTCATTATTTCAATTTTGCTTTATTCAATTTATTACATTCAAACTTCTTGCACTGTTGCTCAGTTTTGTCTGCATTGCCTTTGAAAACAGCATTTTGGGCAAATACTGTGTCTGTCCTGTTATCTGCTGACTTGTTCTGAATTGTTCTTTCTTTTTTCCCTGTTTAGAAAAATTTAAAAATAAAAAAAGAATTCCAATAAATTAACATTCAAAATATCATGTTCCCATTGAGATGTTAGTTTTCTGTACTTTTGCTATCACTGTGACATTTTTCTCATTGCATGTGGCTCCGTATGCAACATTCTGCTCTTCGATATATCCCAGCAAAGAAGCAAAATGAGCTTGTTTGTGACGAGACCATGGCCGTGTGTAAGATCAAGATTGGAGTTTAAAGACCGAATGTGTGCGCTCGGAAATATTTGACATGAGGAATATTTGCATGTGTTCAGTGGAAATGAAATTTACTCACTCTTACCACAATGCCTCCCAGAGTGAGGAGCGTGGAGTGTGCATAGCTGGGGATTAGCGTCTGTAATGGGGTTTTGAGGATAGTCAGGATTTCAGATCTGGAGCGATATGTTACCAGGGGTAAACACCAGGCAGGGGACTAGAGGATTTAGCTTCCCCCTCCATGTGGACCGAGTATCGCTGTGTTCTAAAGTACACTCATTTCCCACGTTCATTTACCCAGGCATCTCCAGTGGGGATTTGGTTATCCTCTCTGAAAGGGCACTGTAGTCTTATAATACTGGCCCTGCACAAGCTGGGGTGAGAGGGAGGGAGACAGATAATGATTCATGGGGGAAGATGGGAGGGAAATATTGCACTCTTCACTCCAGTAAATTTATTTAAAAGCAACAGTTATTTGTTAAAAAAAATGTTAATAAATTACATAATTGCAGTGCAGTATTTTTTCTGCCATGTAACCGTATCATAATGTTACAACAAAGAAGCTACTGCACATGACCACACAAGGTTGTCTTGCCCTATAGGCAGTGTGTCATTCTAGAGGGTATGAGTCACACAATGTGTTTTGTGTTTGTCTCAGGGACTTGAGGACTTGAAGTATTTTTTTTGTTGAAAATATCTACCTCAGAACAGGACAGGGCTGTGCAGCACTCTTGTAACAGATGATCATTTTTAAATTGGGGTATTAGTATTGTTGATTCATGCAACATTTTGTTCTCACTCCCTGCTATTTATTTAAGCTTCTGCCACATACCTCTCATCATTGGCCATTACCATTTGTTTGTTGGCCTACAGTAACTACACTTCACAGTTTTACAGTTACATGGTTGGTAAGGTATGCTGACTTTGGTCCTATACACAAAACATTCACCTTTGGACCTTTTTTCATATTTTTGTACGTGAACTGAAATCTGTTAATGTTGTTTTCTCTATGGAATTTTACCATGGCGAAACAAAACATTTCTTCGTAAGCCTGGAACACTAACTTGTCCACATTGTTTATTTTTACCTGAGCATCTCTTCCACAACTGTTGTAAACTGCAGATTTCAAATCTTATGACACTGATGACTTAAGTTTGCACAGCAGGGGGCACACGCCAGCCCCTTGCCGTCAAGGTGCTAATGTTGTGTTTTACCCTCTGATTGGCTCAAGATCACTAAAACCCACCGCTCCATCTCGAAGCACTGCAGCGATACAGCGGCTCGCCAAGCAGACATGTTTGGAGACAGATGGAGTCAGAGAGCGTGTCGGGACTGTCTGAAATGAGCTTCACATCTGCCGCTCACAAGGAATCGGGCCACAGACGGTCAGGGATTACACTGTGGAAAAGAGGAAGTCAGTGAGAATCTCAGTTCAACTTTAACCTCCCTGACCAAGAGGTGCAAGAGAGCCGAGCGGCAGTGCAGAAAAGCTAGAAAGACGGGTCACGTTGAAAAATGAGTGAATGCAACTGTGCAAGAATGGTGAGATGAAAGCAGCAGTTGTTTCTCACAAGTGTGTAGTTAATAAAACAAACAAAAGAACCCCATAAACACACATCCTCAACCACTGATTATTATTATTATTACACATTTACACCACACATCTACTGTAATTAAACTGAATTAACGCACATTAAGTGGAAAGTGTGAGGTTTTGCAAAACAAGCAAGCAAACACATTTGTGCACATTGTCTAGATTTTGTTCATAATAGAGTCGAATTATAACATTAACATTATTGTTACTTGAACTACACAGAAATTCATTTCCAAATGTTGTTTTTTTGTTGAGTATGATACAGTGATTTACAATACAATACAATACAATACAGTGAATGTCTTGAGCCATCATCTGTCTGAAACCTGTTATTTCATAATGGTCATTTTCATATCACTAATACAAATAAAAAGTGTCAATATGAAAAACCTGATTGACATGGAATTTGCCAAAAAAAAAAAACAGGTTTACAAAGTGTGTGACGGCCTAACAGGGGTAGTCCCATCCATCTTCTTGTGTTTTTTTCTGCCTCTGTGGTCCCTTTTTGTTTTCAGGAATTGATAGGTGGAGCAGAGACCTCGTCAGGAATGCAACGCACCTGAGCAGGCGGGTTCAGGAGACTAAAGCAATCCTGCAAGATCTTGTCTTCCAACTCCTTCTCCTGAATGACCTTGTCCTCCTTCGTCTTTTGTGTTTCACACTCATACACATTCCTAACTATTTGCTCACCCAGACACCGCATGCATACTGACCTGTATCATTCTTTAAAGCTTATGTGTGGGTCTCCGTCTTTTGTCACACACACTTCTAAACTGGGTTGTAACACATGCTTTAGATATAAAACAGATGATATTATGATAATGTGGAGCATAGTCAAAAACACGACAGGTTTTACGCTATACTTTGTTGACCAGAATAGATATACTTTAATACATGTATTCCTATCAAACCTTAAATACAACAGTGTGAATGTATGACCTTGGTGTTCTGAGGATCCTGTTTTACTGTGCCACATAGATAGGTGGCACAGAGCAAGTGACTGAAACAGCGTCCTATGAATGTATGCTTAATAGGTTAAGTGATGATGGGGGGAAGGCGTGACCCCTTGGGACAAGTTCTGGGACTACATAAAAAGGTACATTCAACAGTTCTTGTCCTTTGAGATACAGTAGCTTCCCAAAGTATTCAGACATTCTAAAGATTGCCCTTCATGTTTGACACACTTTACTGTGTTAAATATAACAGTTGTTGGTGGTACCACCCTGCAATCTGCCAATAGAATGTGGAGTGGCCAGCAAAATCAGCAATTAATTTAGCTAACCATGGCATGCCAGCAACCCGCCTCAGAATGCAAATATCCAACTGATCCAGTGGGTTGCTGATCGTTACATACATAACTCTTGCATGTACCTTCTCATTTCCCAGTGGCAGCTCCTCAGTTATCATTGGCCAGATCAGTAGTTGGATTTGGCATGAACATAGCCTCCCCCAGCTTCCCAGTAGTTTAAATTTTTGGCCCTTACCCTGCACCAAAGAGCAGAATGAAGCCCCCCTTGCATATCAAACCAGTGGCAGAGATTGAAATAATAAGAAATACGCAGAATTAGCAGCCAGTATAGTCACCAACATACAACCACAGTCTCTCTATCTATATATCTTAACCCTAGGGCAAACACATTCATTACTGGATTTGAAAGATGCCGATGGTTCATTAACAATGGCATTAATAAGTAGGTTGTAGGTCAAGCGTTTGATGCACTTCATCTTCTTACAATGGACCTTTTATTTGCAGAGTCACGGCCAGAAAGTCACAGGCTTTTAAGCTCATATGGATTGGCACGCTACCAGAGGAGTGAGCTCAGGACAACGAGCTACACTGTGACCCATCACCCCAGAGCTCCCTGACCAGGGCCCCCCTAATAGGCTGCTTTTCTCCCTCAGACTGCGTTACCCATTCCAATTACATCCCAGAGTTTGCATGCTGCTGAGTACACTGAGAGCTGCAGACAGATCAGGCAAAAATGTGGAGATCAGACACTGGTGCAAAGACAGAAATAGAGAGTTGGAAGCAGACAGAGGGCATTTACTCACGTTGTTTACCAGTATCGTAGTAAGAGCTTTAATGTGGCATTTTAAATGTAATGCAGTATATTGTGGTATTTTATTTTATTTTTTTTTACTTTGGTAAGAGATCTGTTTACCTTAAGCCACTTGGAGAGATGCAACACGAGGGAATGAAATGAAACCAAGAGGAAACAACAAGGTTCAGAATCCATTCAGAGCCGGACAAAATCTGTCCCCCATTAAAGGAAAATGGGCTAAGATAGAAGTGAAGGACAAAGTTGGATGGGTAAGAAACGGAAAGCACCATAGAAAGACAGAGGGACAGAGAGACACAGGACGAGCGTGAATAAGAAATCCTAACACAGAAAGGGGACGACGGAAGTGAAAATGAATATATGCGGGCAGCTGGTGAGTTTTCTGATCAAGAGGACCAGCTCCTATCACACACATGCTGGCAGTGCAGGAAGGAGATGGGCCTGATGGATTTGTATGATAGATGTGTGGATGCAAGGAGCCGCGGCCCCAGCTGCTGGGCTTAATGAAATGTGTCCTGCTACAAGATAGAGTGCTCTGATTTAAACACATCCTGCCACACTATTCCTCTTCTCCCTAATACAGCCAGAAAGCACCGACGCAACCATCAGGACCTTCTCTCTGTTTGTCTTTTCATTTGAAAGCGGGCGTTTTCATTTGGAACCAATCCGCTGCCTCCCGTTTCACCCTGAAATGAATCGTGCTTCTCGTCCCTGCACCTGTAGATCACTGACAAGTCAAACTTGATCTGAAATGTGCTTCTTCTTTTTTTTTGTCTAGTTTAGTCTAAGTGCATCTTCTGGTTGTGTCAGTACTAAAAAAAAGTTAATTCAAAAATCAACATTCTACTGAATTTTTAATGTACAAGGGGTTTTCCTCGAGGTTTATCATCCTTTAACTTTATCAGGCTCTCATTTCTTCTCCCCAGCGGTACCCCCGAGTTCCCTGTTGTCTCCTCTCCTTCCCTGCTCATGTCCCTCTCCGTCACTTCACCCTCACTCATCCTGCCGCTCCTCCTCTGTGTATCTTGTTCCTTGGGGCTTGGTAGTCCTGTTTTTCTTCTGGAGTTCAAGGCATGTGGTCAAGGAGAGTCCTTGTCAGCCAAGTGTTTACAAAGCTTTCTGTCATGTGAACAAGGGCAAACTGTTTCTCTCTCTTACTTCCCAGACTCCAAATTCCAACATCGCTGTCCACCTTTTAACTTGAAGGCCAGCCTGCATCTCTACAATCTGTGTCCTTCGCCGCCTCATCTGTGTGTACATGTCTGTGGGAGTGGGCGCATATGTGCGTGTTCGCGCAGACGGGCTTGCCGAAAGCCCCGCTTCCTCCCCGGAATAATTGATTTAACAAATTGCCGGCCATGTTTCATTCTGAGGAAGTGACAGGACCAAAGCGGGGAGACGGAGCCAGGAGATTAATTAGGAAACAAAGTCATCTTTATGGAAATTAAATGCAGCCTCTGATGATAGCCTTCCTTTCCCATCAGCCTGTCGGGTTTTGTCCCTTGTGCATGATAAAGGACTTGGAGGCCTCCAGAACATCACAGAGATGACTGTCGGCACCAGAGCCCAGTGCCTACACAGCACCCTTTTGCACTGCCAACTCGAGCTCCCACTTTCATGGGTGATGCATTTTGGGCTATATCATTGGAAAGCATTGAACCCAGCAAAAACAGCTGCTCATGAAAACAAAGCCTTATCGTCTTCAGGGGAAAATGCAGTAAAACAGAGCTCTGCATAAAAATCAACCTCATATCTCTCATAGCCAGTCCCTGCATATGTGCATTTCCATAGAGCATTTGGTATAACAAGAGACAGTGCATCAGTTGCAGGAGTGCACACAGTGAAACGAGAATCCATTAAGTTTAGTGGATACTTTCATATGACACGGTGCCCTTATGATGGTAGGTGTGGGATTAACTCTGCTCAGCAAGCAGCTCTTCAGCAACCAGTCCTTCAGCTTGCTTGCAGCTGCATATCTGACCTAGATTAGTGCTTGGTTCAGGGAATTCTGAATATGCATAACATACCTGAGTACACTGGTTGATCACAAAGTTAGTGTGAATACAGATTGAATATAATTAGTCAGAAAGGGAGACTCAAACAACATCATCACCAACAGAAAGTCGCAGGATCAATGTGTATCTGTCTGTCTGAATTGATCTGCAGTATCTGTTTTCTTCCTTTTTTGTCATGAAATAGTTTGATAACAGCAGTCATCCAACTACTCTCAGATTTCAAAATAGATGACTCGAGGTAGGTCATTACCGGAGACAAAATCAATGAGTGAAAAAGGCTTGCTCACAGGTGGTTGATAGGAAGACCATTCGACACAGCAATGGAAAACACACATAATACATCAAGAAATTCAGCAGAAAATTATATCTATACTGAAACTACATCTTGTACTGTAAGTAATTATCAACTTATTTAGAAATATCAAAAGGTAGAAAAAATAAACATTAATGGGTTTGACACATTTGACAAAAAATATGTAGCAAAGTATTCAATGACAGCATTTTGTCTTTGCAATGGTTCTCTAAACAAACCATTTGAATAAATATCACCTAATCTCAAAAAGACCAATCTTGATTTTAAAGAGTTAAATCACTAACAAAATGCTTTTGGTTTGACATTCTTCAGACACATTAACATTTTTGTAGAATCTTCAGCTTGATTACCCTCACTTGATACATTTTCATTGAAAAAAAAAACAAAAAAACAACAACAACAACAAAAAAGCTCAATTACCAGAACTTCATTTTTACATTACTGTAGTTGTGGGGTGGGCCAAAGGGCTTCAACTGAGATTTTTACAATTTTATAATCCCTAAAAAATAATAATCAGAGATTACACTTTAGTTTTATTAACATTCCCTGGACAAAAGTTTTCTTAACAAAATATACATGATGTCTTGACATCAACGGTATGAGACCCTGACTGCATGAAAATTATCTGTGCAAATTGTCCTTTTATATGTGTATGTTAATATTCCTAGGAGCTCATGATCATGCAAAACTGGAGAAACAACAGGCCAATTAGAATAACCATCATTACCTCCTAATCATCTTGGGTTGCACACCGAGAAATGAAAATTATGATGGCGTTGAGTGTGCCCATCCCCAGGGGTCCTTCAGCATCTCTGCTGTGCTGCTCCCAAGTTGTTTTTGTGTCTCACTTTGCCATTTCTGCTCTGCTCCCTCTCTTTCTGGCTCCAATATATATTCTTTTTATTGTCTCTGACCCCCCATGAGCTATTCTGTGGTTTCGCTTTGAGAGATCTTTCAGGTGCCATTTCTCCCCTGGTAAATAAGTGCTGTGACAGGATTCAAGTCTGATAGGAAGAGAGAAGTATCCTGGAATTCCTCCTGCAGCAGTGTCCCAAGGCTTTTTTTCCCCTGTGTGGCTATAACTATCTTTGTGTGAGTGTGTCTGTTATGTGTGCTTCTCACTGGTTGTGCAGCATTGAAATAGCAGGGGTTCAACAAATTATTGTAATGAAAGTAATTACATAAATCAGTATGACCCAGTATGACCTCAGTATGATCAGTGTCACATAATAATAACCACTGAACACAGATTGAGTATTTTAACTCCTGAGATAATGGAGACATGAACAAATGTCTCTCATATCATACATATTATATAGCATAAGGAAGCAAATCAGGTAAGTACTAATACCTAATCAAACATTTTGATACATAGACATAATTGACAAGATGCAGCTAAAATGAGTTTCACCTGAGTCAGAACATCTCCCGGTGTATTATTGCTCTCATATCATGTCAACTTAAGATGGACAAAATGAGACACTTTGGTGAATTCTTGAATTCTTGAATTCATGATCTAAAGTTGGTTTGTAGCCAGTTTAGTCTATACTTAACAGTTTCTTTCTCTATGGTTACATGCAGTTTGGTATCACTTCAACACTGAGGTAATTTTAAAGCTTAAAGCAAGGTAGTGCAGACCATCTCTCTCTCCAGTAATCCTTTCAAGTTCCTCCTGGGGGCCCCTGAGGCGTTCCCAGGCCAGATGAGCTATATCTCTCCAGTGCGTTCTGGGTCTTCCCTGGGGTCTCCTACCAGTTGATGTGCCCAGACAACCTCCGATGGAAGGTGCCCAGGAGGCATCCTGATCAGATGCCCTTTTGACATAAAGGAGAAGTGACTGTACTCTGAGCTCCTTCCAGATGTCTGAGCTTCTTGTGCTGTTTGAGTGAAATCAGCCACAGTATGGGGTAAACCCATTTCAACCATTTGTATTTGCAGTTGTATTCTTTTGATTGCTATCCAAAGCTCATGACCAAAGGTGATGGTTGGGATGTAGACTGACTGGTAAATTGAAAGCTTTGCCTTCCAGCCTGACTCCCTTTTCACCACAACACACACAACTATAGTGTCTGCATTGCTGCTGAGTCGGGCTCAGTTTAACCCATACTCTTGAGCACTTATCCACCATTTTCCAGCAGAGAACTATGGCCTCGGACTTGGAGGTGCTGACTCCAAGCCAGTTCACACTCAGGTGCAAACTGACCCAGTGTCTGCTGGAGGTAATGGTCTGATTAGGCCAACAAAATCCCACCATATGCTCAAACCCAACATGTTTTAAAGGCAACTGTGTAAGTTCTTATCTCGATCACAAGACCCATTTACTGACCTAGATTTTCATCTTCTATTGTTACAGCTACTGACCGTTTGACTGTAGCTGATGAATTATCCATTACAATAATAGCATTCTCTGTGTTGATCAACCCTATAACACCAAATGTATCATATTTGATACATGAGTTTTTCAGCCCTCCACATGAGCAGTGTGATTATTTTTTTCCCTGAAAAACCAAATATGATACAAATTGAAACTCATATATGGACAATGATATTTGATCTTTTTTTGTTTGTTTGATTGTTCAGAGGGACCAATAAAGGCTCCAAGTTCAAAGAATTTTCTGTCAGTTATTTAATGGTTTTGGCTTTACAGGGTTAAAAATATCACATGTTCTGGTTGTGTTACAACTGCCCTCCTTTAGCCCACTTTGATGTATCTGGGTGAAAAACCACCAAGTTGAGCCACACACCAAGGTGGAGGTGAAACATAGCAGCAAGAGGTCTTTTGATAAAAGTTCAGTTCTCATTCTACATAGGGATGCAAAGTGTTCTTTCAACTTTTGAGTCACAAAGGAATTGTTGAACCAGGGAGAGATGAACATCTAAAAAACAATTAATTTTCCAGAACAAGACAGCCATAAAATAAATTAAAAGAACTCTACATGAAAGACAACTTTTAGTGAAGTAACAGCCGCTCCAATGCACACACTCAAACTTTCAAGCACACCAAGGGAGAGAGATAAAGAGACAGAGGGAGATGGACAGATGCTCAACCAGAAACAAGCTAAATAAGTGATGAAATGGTCTGCTCTCAGAGAGGAGATGAAATGGAAAATGTGTACAGCAGCAGACTCCACATGACATGCTCTGCACAAAAACAATGTCATGGTCATCACTGTCCCTTTTTTATTTACAGCTAAATGTCATTGAAAGCTCATGCAGTCCTCTGTTGGTTCATTGATGTATACACTATAAAACTCCTTGTTACTCATTAACAAACTTTTAATGCCAGCAAATTCACTCACTCAGATACATACACATGCAGACTCGCACATATTAGTTGTAATTTCAGGTTTTTACAGGTCAGCAGTCTGATTAGATATCATTAGTTGGTGGCTATTTTGACACTTTGTATTGGTAATTTAATTTTATACAAAAGTA
Organism: Psettodes erumei; assembly: GCA_016785225.1. Taxonomy (NCBI): domain Eukaryota; kingdom Metazoa; phylum Chordata; class Actinopteri; order Pleuronectiformes; family Psettodidae; genus Psettodes; species Psettodes erumei. Next base: position 1,367,661 of record JAFBJZ010000782.1, on the reverse strand, counting down.
GCAAAAAGGAAACAATTACTTAATGTCAACCTAGTAATTTAATGTGACATTATTTATTGTTGACCAAGGACACCATCTTCCTCCTTTTGCAATTTTACACTTCCCCAGTAGTGTAACTCAAAAATACACACTGGATGAAATGTCAATGCACTAAGTCAAAATGAAGAGAATATAAAAGCACTACAATTGGCTAAAGGTCACAGCAATAATAACTACTCAGTGCTTTAAGCTAAACAGCTGTCATACCTCAATCCTGTCTCTTGGAAATTGCTTTTATGTACTACTAATGTTTTTTGCCCATTTTCCACTGTTTGCTGCCTTGTTTATCTCCCCCGGCAACAATTTTTCAAACATAGGAAGCATGGTATTTATGCACTGCACGTAAAATGTAGGAAAGAGGTCAGGTTGGGTGGTGAGCATACAAAGCACTGGTCTTTACCTTCAAAGACCAGGATTCATATGAGTAGTGTCTGTGGTTAAGGTGAGGGAAGGATTATAGTTTCAGTTCAAGACAAATAAACATGTCAAGTCTTGTACTTCATATACTACTTTATAAACATCAAAACCAAGGACACAAGCTTTCCCAAATTATAAGTATAATACCAAAAGATATGTTGAATAACATTTTTCATTATATTGCTTAAAAATACTTAAACTACATTTACTGCAAAACATATTTGCTGCATATAAAAGGAGACAGGGTTACATAAACAACAACTCATCATGGCTCCAGAAACTCTCACAGGTTTCAAAATAAGGACCCAAAATGCAGACAAGAGGCAGGTAGTTGCAGCGAAGGTTCTTCAGTAGCAGACGAAATCACTGACTGTTGGATGGGTAGAAGCAGGCTGGCAGGACTAGGAATCCAAAAGAACAGGGTAAACCATAAACAAGGGAACAGGAACACAACAACACCAGGGACACTAGCAAAATCCACCACCACATCAGATGAACTGACAAGGAGCAGGGGAAAGCAAAGGGGGCAGGTCGACAATTGGACACAGCAGGGACACATTAGGGCAGGAGGAGGTAATCAGGAATGTTTGCAAAAAGTACAAAGACAGGAAGTAAATCAACACAAGACACATACGGAAATAAAGATCCAAATAAAACAGGAAACAAAAACCAAAACAGGTGTCCAAAAGAGCATAATCCAAGAGTTTCTGGGGACAGACCAGGATGTGAACGAAGGGTTTTGTGTTTTGTTCATCCCCTCAGCCACCCTCATCATCTTCCAAAAAACAATAGCATGCAACCTCTGCCTTTGTTGCCTGGTGGTTACTTGTCAGGTGATTAATTTAAAGCTGTTCACCAAACACCACATGCTATTATTTTTCTGTTGAGGACATTTCAAAACTGAGTTAAAAAGCAGAACTTTTTCTACACAGATGCCAGAAAGATGTAAATTGGAAACTGCTTTCAGAATATCACAAATCCACTGCAATGCAGTACCACACATGCAGTGTTGAATAGAAAAGTTATTACACCCCTGATTAATATCACTAAAATTTTAAGTAATTACAAATCATGTTAATTAACTTCTATTTTATGTTCATTGCCAAATCCCAAGAGGAAAAATAGCCAATTAATTGGAAATACATAAATGTTATACAAATTAACCTGTCATGAAAAGGGTCCATATTTAAAGGTGCAACTGCGAAAAAAATAAAAATCAGCACACCCTAGATGTTTTATTCTTTTTTATTAAATATTCCATCATCGTGTACATAGATGATACCAGTCTTGCACATATCTGTGGAGATTCTCTGCCATTCTTCAGCTGTGTTTTGCTGGAGGGCTTTTATTGCACTAGCTTCCATTTCAAAATACTCCACGGGTGTTCTATTGGGTTCATGTCAGTGGACAGACTTGGCAAGGGTCATGGCTTTTGTGTTTTTCTCATTTTATACATAAAAGTATGATGATTTTTGCAATGTGTTTCAGTCATTTTCATATTGACAGATTCCTCTCCCATCAAATTTCTTAACGCTGTTTTAATTCAGCATTTCAGTATTCAGGCGAACCTAGATGTTTCACAGTCATTACCAAGAAGAAGTCCTGGCCAGGTCCAACCAAAACATGCTGGACACCATCTGGTATAAGTATATTTATTTTGGGTTCATCTAACCAAGGAATGTGCTGCCAACATTCATCAGAATTCCTTTCATGTTCTTTGAGACCAGCTGCTTAATCGTGTCAATATAATGCAACAGTTAGTGTCAGGTAAAGAGGTAAAGCAACTAAAATGTGTAAACAAACTTTCAGAAAAAGAAAAAAATGTGAATTTGAGAGAAAGTCAGTCCTATTATCACAAAAACCTCTCTCTAACAGTTTTCTCATCCCTTCCTTTGCTAATAATTCTGCTGAACATATCTGGGATGAAGAATTTCCTCTATTAATTTCATCCTGCTCTCTCTTTATTGGTCCACCCACAGAACCAAAATGAAATAACCCTGTCAGGTCTAATTCTAGTAAGACATTGCTCTCCCAGCACAAAGGACGTACAATGGCATGTTACTGCTGTACACCTCACGAATAACCATTCAGGATTTGTGCTTGGCATTTCTGTAAAGCTTCACAGTATGAACTGTAATCTTGAGAAAATTCAACTGAAAGCAAACAAAGATTGTAACTACTGCAGTATTGATTGACACTTGTAATCAAAAGGATCAGCACTACATGTCAAAGATACAGTTTTTGTTGGTAGATGATTTACAGAAGACCAGTGGTCCAAACATATATGAACTACATTTTTACACCCAAGGATCAGAGTTGTATACCAGTTGTATTACCACTGGTGGATGGAGAACTCCATCCAGATATTATATAGTATGCACCTGCACTACTTGACTCAAATGAATTTGTAATTGGTGGGCCAGATGGTTTACTGACTGGGTTGAATCATGTTGGTTTACCTCAGTCTATAGGTACAACATAATACACATTTCTTTTCAGTGTCAGAATTACTGATGCTTGTTGCATTGGTGGTGTGCTTAGGGCTCTGCCGGGGGCTGTATAGGAGCTGCACCTTCACATATTTATTAAAATAATATGTAGTGGTATCAGAGCCAATGATTAGTATGACTTTTCATTCTGATGTATAGCTCTGTTTCCATGTGTTGCAGTGTGTTATAGCTATATGCTCTGCTCACACGTGGCTTTCCTTGTGCTTGGGTGGTGTGGAAGGGTGCAGGTGAAGGGTCAGCTTTACTGAAAAAGCGTGATTAACGTCACAATTACCAGGTGATTTCAGATGGCAGTATTCTCCTCCTCTGCCTCCCTGAATCTGTAGACTGAAATGAGGGCAATCCTTATTATTGTCAGGAAAGTGCGGCCTTTTGTAAAGCCCATGGGTGGGTACAAATCCTTTAGGCAGCTCTGTGCCATTGTCGCAGAGCAGACAGAAAGGTAAGTTGTGAGAAAAACTGGGTCAGATTGGTGACTGGAAATTTTTTAAATTCTTATTTATTTAGCCCTAAATTTGCTTCTAATTAAACACTATATTATGTTGTACTATTATAGCGAGATCATTGTTTTCACTATCTTTGTGTTGAAAAAACTTACGGGCAAATGTTATTTTTTTTGCTTTGCACTAATATATATATATTAAAAAATCTCCTTCTGAAGGTGTCTCCTTCAGACTCGGGTCCTCTACCAGTGGCCTGGGAGTCTGAGGGTTCTGCGCAGGACCTTAGCTGTTCCTAGCATTGCGCTCTTTTGGACAGAGATCTCTGATGTTGTTCCTGGTATCTATCCTGGAGCCATCCTTCCAGCTTAGGTAACACTCAGTACCATCAATACCATGTTCTCTGTCCTGCTCCATGAATGTCTTGTTCCAGTAGCCAACTTGCCATCAGGATGTCCTGGTTCCCTAACACCTGACGCCGACCTTGTTGTCCCGGGCGTCGTCCGAGCCAGTATGACTCTATTATTTATCGTATCACTCATATTGAGGTGTGTAGGCATGTATCACAAAGTGCCTTGCCTAAGGCCACCTGGGATTCGAACCGGCAACCTGCACCGAAGTCAGCGGTGTAAACCACTGAGCGATCCCAGCCGATTATATGTTACTATATAAACATTCCTTGCAAGTAATTTACTTAAGTCAAGTCAATTGGCAGCTTCAGTTGCTCATAAAAGCTATTCTGTAACTAGATAATGTTGAATTTGTTTGTGAAGCTTAACTTTAGTTCTCAGTGGTTGTCCTATTTTTCTTGTTTTTCTAAATTCCCATATTTTACATTTGCAGAATTAGCAAAACCTTAACCTCACATTTTCTCCTAATGCTCTGCAATCCATCCCATTTGAGGAGTGATAGGTTGATGATGACAGTATTATTCTTGAGCTCATATAATTTTAAAGTTTGACATGGCTCACTGTCTTTTCCACTTGTGTGTTTGTGTGTGAGTACCTTACAGTCACATATTGATTTGACATGACCAGATTAATTAGCCACCTTCTTTTCTGTTCGGGGTCATTAGCAGGATGGAATCTATGTCTTTTGTTTCCTGCTTTTCTTCATTTATCCGAATTTCTATTTCTAGCTTTCTTTCTATGTTGTAATATAGTATAGTATTCCGGGGCTTTGCATGCATTGGACCTTAATTTGTGCTCTGGTGATGGCTTAACTATTTCATTGCATGTCTTCTATGCATGTTCAGATCTCTTTGTGTGAGCTGAGAGCTGCCTTGGGGGGGTCTCTGTGTTTGCACAGCAGTGGGGAGCAGGCTATACTTGGAGTTCTTTTCCCAGAGTCTTGTGTTTCTGGGGGTTTAAAGTTACATTTTGCATTGCGCTACTTATGAACTCTGCAGTTTGCTGCTGTTAGATGGAAATTTGGAGTTATGAGCTCAGAGCACTCAAGTGGTAACTCAACCTGAATTGAGATGGAGGCTGGCAAAGGCTGTTCTCTGACACTACTGAGTGGGTGTGAATAGACACTTTGACTATTTTTGAAAATTGGAATATACTGTTTGATGTCAAAACCAGTGTCACTATGGCAAGCATGTGTCCCAATTCAAGGGCTGATCCTTTGAATGATGTGACCCAAGAAGTAGGCCTGGCTCAACCTGTGCTTCATTGCCAAATAGGGCAGTCTTGCTCCAAAGAGAATAAAGTAATATTGTTGTTTACCAGGTTTATGTTAAGTATTAAAAAAAACTTATTACAACATATCTGAACTAATAACGCAATAACATGACAAACAGTTTATGCCTGGTCTCTGTTAATATTTGCAGTGGCTTTTTAAAAACAAATGTCCGTGTCAAATCACAAATTTATCATTGACACATCACCATATGAATGCACATATTTCCGGGCTGTATTAATTAGCAGGGAATCCTGAATTTAATGATTAATTAGCATACAATACTGTTGGACACAAAGAATATACCAGCAGTGTTCTCCAAACTCTAAAACCAGAAGACTGGACTTCTTAGGCACACTGAAACCAGCCTTTGAAATGTGACAGCCAATTGGGCTTGTTGGGAAATATTTAGCCAATAGCTCAATTGGGGAAACGTGTGTTTCTGATCCTGAAACATTCAAAACAGTGTGTCTGTCCATCTCTCCATGGTGCAAAAAAAGTTTAAACCCATGCTGTACCCCAATTCCTTACTACTCACTAATTATGCACAGTAATACATCCCAATCTTCACAGCCACACATGTTATAGATAGTATTCAGTAAATCAACATAGATATTTGATACTAAAAAGGATACAATACTTGCTTTTTGGTATCAGTCAAGCTGCAGTTTCCAAATACCACTGCCAACTGACCCTATCAAAAAAAGAAGAAGAAGAAGAAGAAGGTTTCCTGAGGATTTTCCTGGAGCTCATCACCATCCACAGTTTGTTTTATGTTCTTCCCAGCAAGGAGTAATTCCTCCAATTCCACTGTGATATTCATTTTCCCACTGTGAACATCCTCCAAACCTGCTTAAATTAAGTGTGTGATAATTGGGACCAGCACCACTATTATGTCAAACATCTCAGTGGTTCTAAAACATTTAAACACAAGCTGTGTGCCAAATCATACTGTATTCTGATTCTATACAGGTAATTACATACTAAACATCATAGTGCACTGTTTAAGCCATTAGTAATTACATTTTTAAAAAAACCAACAAAACAGTGCAACCTGACATATCATTGTGTCTCTGTCCATGGTGCTGATGTGGACAACTCCTGTTATTGCTTCAGATGAAGACATACAGTATAAACATGAATTTGCAAAACAGTCGCAGTGCTTATTAAATCCTGAGTTCATCAATCAGAATATGACAGGTTTTAGTACTGTTGAAACTATAGCAAAACACCCTACCAACTGCAATACAACCTTTGCAAATGACATGAGGTGTTAAATGCATAATCATAGTCATATTCCCTTAGTCCCATAATCCTATTCCATATTCTTCCGTTTGGTAAATGTGAGTATGTCTTAAGTGCAACTCAGCTCAACACTATCATAGTATTCTGGCTTTTTCCAGGTCCCCCACATTTCATTCTCCTGGTGTTTCATTTGTTGAACTCAGTGGAACCCGAATGTTAAGTTTTATACACTTAAATGGATTCACAAGGTGAGTAATCTCAATGAGTGGTGCAATCATATTGCTCCTATGTTTCAAATTAAAAGTTCTACTTTAATGCATATTCAGATGCATTTTAATCAAGTGAAACTGTGGATAATTGTCCAGTAACTGGGAGATGTCTGAGTTGCTACATGTTGCCTTGCTATGGTAATAGCTACTGTATATTGCATAAGTGAGATGAAGTGTTGTTGTTTTTTTTAATGAGGAGAGCCACAAGATAAACCCTTTGCATTATTCTCTGTGCTCTGTGAACACCTGCACTGGATATAAAACACTTTAAACTGATAACTTATCACTATGGCAAGTTAAAACATCTGCAAAAACAGTGATTCAGTTGATAATGGCAGCTGTGCTGCCTCATTATGTAGCAAGTACAGGTTAAATTTGCAAATGTTAAACTGACACTTGTTATGTGTAAAAAAATATTTTTAAAAGTATAGCCTCTAGGTTATGTCTTGTAAATCTGGAAATGTTGTTTTCCCAGACTATAAAAAAGGTGACAAATTGACAGAGGCAAAAATAACAAATCTGCCTGCCCGTGAGACCCTGCTCTCTCATGCTATAGGTAGCTCTCACCTGCAGCATCCCATTGTCCCCTGTCAAATCATCAGCTGAACCTCCACAACATCCCAGATGGCTGCAGCAGCAGCCTTCTCCAAACCCAGAGGACCCTCTTTTTACATTCTGCTCATGTGTGATGCCCCACTGAACTGCCACATGCAACTTGATAAATCATTCAGCAGTCATTCAGCACAGACATTGGTGGAACTGCCCTGCTTGCTACTTCGAGCACCGGGCTGAAATTACTGGCAGCGAGTCAGATCTGCTGAAAAGCATCCTAGTATGGATTTGCTCTCTGGCCAGCTTTGAGCGGAGCCACTTTTTCCAGTCTGAACTCTGTTGATGCCCTCATCCCTTCCAACAGCTTGTTATAAATTTTGTCTGTTAGCTTCTGCAGAGTGGAGATAAGTGAGGGCTTGTGTAACTGTAAACACACCTAGTATAAAATCTCTACCTGTAACAGGTCCTGTGAGAACAAATTCAAATTAAGATTGAAGTGATGTAAATTTAATTTATCGGCACTTTGGTGTCCATTTACAAAGTGTAACTGAGACTAGTCGGTTTCTGTTTAAGCCTCTTGAATTTTTACTGGCTGAATATACATTTTCTAAAAAAGTACTGAAATGATAGATATTTGTTTTAGCATTAATCTTTGGCTACATTATGAGTTAAATGTTTCTAAAAAAAGTTCATTTTAACATTATGAGCAGCAGAAGTTTTGTGAAACTTGTGTGAGCTTCAAGAAACTGAAAATTCTACATTGGCACATTTGTAGAACACTTTTGTTGTCCTCTGTCCTTCTCCTCACCCACACACAGACACATCAAATGTGATTACACATTTTCTCTGATAGATACTTGAGTAGTGACTCTGGGCGTCCAATTAAAGTGTTAACTCATTTATTTTTTTTTAAGATTTAGAAAAAAAATATGAAGAAGAAAAACAAATAATATTCTTTGTTGGTGCACTCATGTGAAAACTTTGTGTGTTAATGGAGAAAACTATCAAATTCACATTAATCTTCTCACAGCTTCTTTTAAGTGAAGCTGTGGTTGCCTGCTGGCATGCTAAGGGTTTGATGAATTTCTGTCAAGCGTTTAATAATTTAATGACAGGCAGTTGCAACACAGAGGCTGCTTTTTTAAATAGCATATTAGTAATAGTAATAATAGTCTGTCTTAATGAATTACACAGGAGTAGAGCAGAATAAACAGTATAGAAGTTAATTCCTCAGAAGTCCTTGGATTTCTTGGTTTCATGTGCACCTACTTAATATTAATATTTGCCATTATTTCAAAATATGTCATCTTGCTTTGGTTTTGCAAATGTATAAATTTGTTCTTAGGTCTCCTTTGCAAAATAGCTCTTGATCCCAGGGAGACCTCTTGCATAACCTAACATTAAGTGAATTGAATGAGTTGTTGTATTGGACTGCTTTATGCAGAATTGCAGACTTATTTTGCCAACAGGGGACTTATGTTTATTTAACCAAACATTTTTTCATTTTTTTTTCCAAAAAAAAATGGAAAAAACACAGTTACTGACTCCTGAAAATACATTTATCTGAACAGTTGGTTGACAAAATATTTGATGACATTTCAAAACAACCGGAGTTTTAGTTCAAGTCATTTTTAGAACTAATTCTACTAACTAATTAATACTGAATGTATTGAAGATAAATGGAAACAAAAGGAAAACACTTGCTAATGCTAATTAAGGTGTCCCATAATTGCCAGTAGCGACAAGACATAAATGTGCATTTCCGCTGAATGAAGTCAACCAGCTCAAGATTTTTGACCGATGGCTCTGAAAAGATTATACTTCCTCTGGTAAAAAAAAAAACCACAAAAAAGAGTTATTAAACATTTACAAGAGAACATCCTCATTACTGGTTGCTCAGGCAACTGCTGGTTGCCAAGGTCAATTTTCTTTCACATTTTCCTCTGTATACCTGAGAGGCTCTGTCTTTCATGATCATCATCAGAATAACACTTGCATAAGAAAGTCTGTTTTGTCCATGTTCTTGTATTAATATCAAACAAAGCTTTTCATCCAAAGTCACAGTTGCAGTTATCTTTTACGCCATCTCTTCTCAGTGGCCCTTTGGGGTCACTATTAAAGCTGACATAAGTGAGGGTGACATAGGTCCCATCGCAGTCACTCTATTACAAAATGTTTGTCTTGTAATTGGGAGGGTGAGTCTTCGGTTAAACCCCTGAAAAGCTAAGTGTCACTCATTATAGGCCAATTTACGAGATAAAAAAAGAAACAACACCTCTAATATCCACAACAAAGGGCTGTTGCAATCTTTTGGAGTCCCAAGTGTTCAAACCTGTTTACACATTAGCATTAATATGCCACTTCAATTCTCTCAAGATGACAATATGCAGCCTGTACCCCACACTGGCTCCTCCCTAAAGTGAGAGCAAACTGTGAAATTAGTGATTGTGCAGAACATGGCCATGAGAGCTCAACAGCAGGACAGTTTACACATTTACACCACACATCCTGTGGGTGTAAAAGAAATGTTAGTGTGAAAAAGAGGGAGATTTTTCTGCTCCATGTGTGGAGGATTTTTTTAGCTTTAAAAAGTGTTTTCAAGCACAGACATTATGATGGAGAAGATTGAGACCATAACTTGTCCTTGATTAGCAACAGTAGGCTACCATGAATGGCAGAAGGCTATGCTCAGTGTGATTACCTGGTTAAAGTGTGTAGAGTGTTTCTCTTATAAGCTACTTGCCACTACTGAGACCTGTTTGCTCACAGCAATTTAGCGTAGCAAGTCAGCCAAGAAACTGACATTTGTGGGTGTCGTGTTTTTTGTGGGTTTTTTTCCAAAATCATCAACTCATCTTCTGATGATTTGCATGTTTTATACTCCTTATTGCAAACTAAAATTTCTGTCCTTGAAACGATAAAAAGTACTGAATAAACTGAATTGGAGTCAGGTGCATGCTTTTGATCATCTTTGAAAAGTTATCTGCAGCTGTGGTCTATTGGAACATCTCTTGAGTCTAGTTTTTGAAGGGAAACAATCATTCTATTGAAAGTTTCCCATTTTTTATGTCTGTTGAAACATGGTTTCATATCTTGACTATTTCTCCATTACATTACCTTTTAATTATGAAATGTGATCACATTTGACTGAATCTGTTAATATATATATATGCAAACAAACCCACAACTACCGTCACATCTGGATTAAAATGTTGCCTAAAAGGCTGAATGGTGCATATGGCATCACTGTTTTATTGTAATCTGCCAATAAAAGGAGATAGAGAGAACCATGACATAACCATAACTGCATGACACTAGAAGTGTTAGAAGATGGTTTTTCTTGACTGTTTAGGTTGTTGGGTTTTTGCCACTGCAATGGTTTCCATCTATTCATGCTGGCCCTATGTGAGCACAAAGGAGATTGGGGACCAAATCCACAGCACATAATTCCTTTCGTGTGTTAGCATCTAGAAACTCACAGACCACTGCAGGAACATCCAGTGACCAAACTCCCATCCCCCAACCCCTTTCAGTTATTGCATGGGGTGAAGAAGGCAAAGTGCATAGTGAATAAGAATACCATTTGTTCACATTGACTGAAAAATTGGAAAACAGATACAATAATTACAATGGCCTATGGCTCTTGATGTATCTGCAATTATCATTGGGTTGGATTCTAAATGTTACTCCTACAGGAGTACAAAAGGCTACACCTTCCCAGATAATATACCGTATCGGAGTTGATTTCTATTAGCATATCTGTATTACAATAACTGTGTTTAGAAATATGCTTTTAGTTTAGTTGACCCAGTAAAAGTGCAGCTACCCGAACATTATCTTACACAGTGGGGAATCAGGAATTACATTTTTTATTTATTTAACATGTCTGACTTTGTGTATAGTTCATCCACCATGAGGTGAAATACCAAACTCCAGTAGCTCTTTGACTGCCCTGAGGTTATCTCAGCAATATGGAGACAGGCTGTGAATGTGGCACATGGGGTACAAATGTGATAACGTGGAATGACAGGTCTTGTGAGTTTATCTGGCTACGTTAATGCTATCAGCCTTGATGGTGACAGAAAAGGAAAAGAAGATTTGGAGACTGGAGACTTCAGACCGATTGGAATATCCTTTACATATCAGATGAATTTTTTTTCCCATATTTCTTCCATATTTTTTCAGTATTTTTGTTGATATGTCACAAAAACAACACTCCCATCATTACATTTATGCATAGAAATAGCAGCCCATCATCTGGAAGGTTAGAATAAATGAATTAAAGATAAAGTAATTAATTAGTCCAGGAATACTCCACAGAAACACAAAATGAATTGATTAAAGTGAGGGATTTTCTACTCTAATTGCTTTAAATGACAGGAGACATTGTTTGTCTTTCATTACCATAATGACACAAACAGATTTGAATGTTGTGTTCAAAGATTAAAAATTGTGTGTGTGTGGCAGGGGCTTCAAAGAGTGCATGTGTTTGCATGTGTGTACGAGCGCTGAGGGGCTGGAGCTTTGTGTGGTGGTGGTAGTAGGGGGTGGGGATGTTCAAACATCAAGCAGTAATATAGAAATCTACTGTATTTACATGAAAATGTTGCAGATTATTAAAATCCTAATGCTTTAGGAGCTGAAAATCATTTGCACACTAACATTAGTTTTAAGTTTTTAAATACTGTAAGCCATCGCTTCTCATAATCTGATGACGTTTCACATTTATATGACAAAGAAGTAAAAACCTTAAGCTTATTATAATAAGGGTTTTTTGTGTGTTACTCTGGAGAGCAAATTTAACAAGCTCAAATTTAATTCATTTTCAAATGATGCATACTGTATTTACAATATCCTTCTCTTTGATTAAAGGTTTGTCATCACAAAGGGCAGGTGCCATTGAGACAGGTCATTGGAATATTTCCGATGTGCTCCCCAGACTCAAAAGAAAGTGCCAGCACGTCTGGATATAGATAACTTCATCATGCATCTTTCATCTGAAGAAAGTACCCATGTGAGCAAAGTCTGCCAACGCTGATCAAAACAGGATGAAAGAGACACAACACGAGTTGGGGCAGCCTTGGTGCAAGAGGAGGAAGTGGTAGCCTCCCCCATCCTGAGCTGTAGAGTGTCAGACACTAATGCCTCCGGATAGAGGCTCTACTCTAGGGTATTAACTCAAACATGGACGACTAATGCCATGGGATAAAGCGTTCAGCCTCACTTACAGGGGCACAGGCACTCCCACAGGATCATAGGGCCTGGGCGGCAAGCATTAAATTACCACCAACTCGTGTGTATGTGTGTGTGCCTGTGCCAAGGGATAGACTGGAGGCAGGAGGTGTACAGCTAGAACCAGTATCCACAGATTGGAGATTTTTGATTTTAAGATATGTAGTGTGGGCTAGGTACCAATACAAATATACATCTGAGGAGAGAGAATATAGTTTGGTACATAGGAGAACTCTCGAGGTCTGGGAGCGAGCCAGATAATCACCATTTTAATGCTTGCAGAAATAACCAAACAGGTCACTTTGTAGACCACATGAAGCTGTATCTCTTTCACAACATCTGCGTTTTGGTAGAAAAACAAATGGCACACTGCTGAAATTTGTTTTGGTTGTATATTCAATTACAGTGTCAATCATTGTGTGGAGTTACAGTTGAAAGGATAACTCAGGTTTTATTCAACATTGTTCTCCTTGCCTACAAACTCCATCAAAGACAGAAACCAGTTTGTTATTCTGTCTTGCAGTACTTACTAATATTTGTACCCTGCCTGTGGACCCTTAGCTCCAGCTGAGGGTGTAAACTATTAAAAGCAGGTCACAGATATAAATTCATCTTTGAAAATTGGGCTCAGTTATTTCCCCTCAACATCTGTTAACTGTAGTCTTTGTCAAATGTCACTCAAACAGGAGTAAATAGTGAATACGGTGGGTACTATTTTCAGCTTCAAATATACATTTGGTGAGTATTTATGTATGCACAGTTAATATACTGTGTCACTGACACAAAACAACTTCAGGGCCCATGTTTATCGTAATAAGGGAACATATCACCAAACACAATGCAGCTCATTTACTCGTTTGATACATTTTTGACAAGAATGGAACTCCAGAGGCAGTCATTCATTGCTTGTTTTGTTCTTTTCTGCGGCATCGGTTCAAAATCAAAATACAGAATAATGCCAGCCTTATCTTGTTTGATGCAAACTGATTTTAATGTTGTGCACTTCATTATCATATGACAGTAACTATAACACTGGAAAAATGCTGTGATATATTCAGCAAGTCACCCAGATATTAAGTATCTGCCAAAAACATTTCATTTTGTGCAAAAATTAATGGAAACCAATAGTATTGTAGGTTAGGAGATGTAAAACAACTGGCATTACCCTTTAAATATCATAATATGGCACACCAGAACAAAATGAGTTGAATTTAAACACAGAATGACTCAATGAAGTGGTGTTTGATAAGTTTTGTGATTGTGAAGTAACTGATCATTATTCACAAAACTAGTTTCAGTGTGTCCTTAATTATCCTTGGTAGGATGATTCTGATCTGCTGTGTGTTCCAGTTGATAAACACCCACTGTTACGTCATAAAATCATGCATGATTTGTCTGAGCTACTGGCTTTGAAAAATGTGATAATATTTTAATAGCGGGAGACTTAACATCGATCCCGCCTGCCTGTCTAGTGGTCTTGCATCTGATTTCAAAATCTTAAACATTTTTATTTATTATTATTATTATTATTATTATTATTATGTACAGCATTCCCACTTGACTTAAATTAGTATTATCTGCGTTTGCCTTTTTCCTTAGTCTGTCCATCTGTTCCTGCGTCTTCAACACTGTCCAGCTAATTTGATGTCTACTCCTCGTTCATAGTGCCTCACATCGGTTTGTTGTTTATTTAATGAGTGGTTATGTTTGATGCTCCCCTTTGGTATAAATATAAGGATTATTAAAGCCAGAGCCGTACCATTCTCATAGCCAGATGATAATACTTCGGCTGTTAAGAGAAGATGTTGAAGAGCTGAGCATAAATGCAAGGCTGATAAACTCCAAGTGTCATCCAGTGCTATGAATTACTTGTTGCCGAAATGTCAGAAAGAGATTAAGGATTTGAGAGTGTCTTATTTCGCCAACTTATTTTTAAGAGCCATCGTCTACTGTCTTCCCCTCTTATTTAAGCACTCATTGCACTTTAACATCTTAAAAAGGAATACTTCAGTGTTTTTTCCCCTCACACTCATCTCCATGTCTTCATTGCTAAAAATAATGCAAGGCAAATAGTGTTGTCTGTATCACCACTGCACTCTGACTGTGTGTGGGTATGGTGGGTGTAGTTTGTATGTCGACAAGGAAGTAATGCCAAATGTGCAAATATTCTCTTTCAGACAGACAAAAGGAAAAACTTGCTTGGCTACAAATGATGGCTCTGATTCAAATGATCAAGTCTAGTTTGTTGCATTTCATAACTTTTAGGTCTTCACTCACATCTCAAAACTCAAGAGTTATAATTGTTAAGGCCACGAGACGGCTCACCGCAATGTAAACACATGCACGGATACTGTGGTTCTCCTCGTTGATCAAGAGAAAAAGGACATGCTCGTGTGAGGTCTTTATGAAATCTTGTTTCAACACAGCTGATGTGTGTTGTTGCATTGTGTTAGTCATCTTTTCCTTTTCATACATTGTTTACAATTATTCTCCGTTAGCGTTGCATTTGCTTTGACAAGAAGTAAGATCAAATGAATTGAAGGAACTATTTGTAGATGAAAGATTTCTTCACCTTTCTTTAAGCAAGTTAGAGGTGTTCTGAGAGAAATGATGGCAAACACTGAGACCTTGGAAGAAAATTAATACAGTGCACACACTGTTCTGTTTCCATACAACTTATCATCAAAGGAATGCAAAAGCAAAGATAAAAGAATGCAGAGAGCCAATTGCAATGGCAGCTAGTTATTATTAGTTTTTCAGGTCAGGTGTTTTATTATATTGATAAGTCATATTTTGTTGATAAAGCAGGTCTGCTATTGGCAAAACTCTGTTCCCATGTTTTATCCTCACTGTATTATTATGATGTTATGATGCTATTATGATGTTCCAAACCAATCCAAGAGACAGTAATTTATCTGTCAAACATCCATTTTCTGACAGATCTCTGGGTTGCCACTGCTAAAAGCCAGTCTGTTCTCAGGTGCAGTTATGCCATAAAACACAGACTGCTCTGCTCAAAGTAAGGATTTAAGTTGGATTTCGATTTTCACTGGTTCCACAGTTATCCATCCAAAGGAATGTTTTGTGTAACCATTGATAACTTCAGGGGACACTATCCTGCATCTGTGGCCCTTAAAGGTTTGTTGGGATTTTTTCCCCTTCCTTATTTAAAATGCCCATTCTTTCATATGGAATTTCACTTGCATATTATACATTTTCATTATTGTGCTGATGACAGGGTTACATATGCCTACAAAAGCTCAAGGCCTCTGCAGACTCACGACTCTGAGCCCTGTGCCCCCAGATAAAAGATTTATGGATGTCAAAGAGTTTTCTGCAACTACATGAAACCAAATCAAAACTAGTTCTTTTTGAAGCATCACCAGCTCAGTTTAATTGATTTGTCACATAATTCTGCCTGCCAAAATTTTTGACAGCGATCTGAGCTTTGATGTTTTGTGTTATAACATGCTGTTTCTTTCAACTGACGAATGTTCCTCACCCATTTTCCATTCAATATGATCTGGAAAAGGTCAGTGAGGCTTTGATTCCCTCTCTCATGACTACAGCTCTTTATTCCTACTGAGCCTTGTGTCCTGCAGGACCAGAAAGACATCAAGCACTTTATTACATTTCGAACATTTCAACAATAATTTTTTTTCCTGGTGGGATATACCCTTCTTTGAACATTGACAGTACAGCTAGAGAGAGCAAAACAGGGAAATATATAGACATATATATTTCACATATATCACATATAGACAAAGAAATATAGAGGACTGCAGGCTGCAGGACTGAATTTTCATGTCTGAATTTCTACTTATGACTTGGTATTCTCTGAATCAGCTCTATAAATTAGAGTGGTTTTAAAGGGAAATCCCACCAATTCCACACATGAGGATAAGTTTAGTCATTGCAAGGAGTACACCACTGCCTGTAAAAACATGCACAGTGTTTTCTCTGGCTCTGGAGGAGCTTTATCAAGCCTGAGAAAAATAACCCCTGACAATTATATCAGCATTCTCTTGCCTTGGGTTCAGAGACTTCAAAGTTGGGGGGCATGCATTTTTGAAAACCATGGCTTGAAAGTAAATTATTGCTACTGAGTTGCATTGAATGCAAAGAATGCAGGATTGTAAAAATACATTGTGAATGAATAAGAAATGTGTTTTTTTGTATTCCATAAGTTTATAGAAATGCAACAATTAATCATCCTTTTTAGCTCATGTGTTTTTTATACACAGAAAGCTAAGGTTTTGCATTTTGTAGTTGTATCTAGTTAAAAAGAGTGCTGTGGTGCTTCCCATAACCAGTTTGAGTTATGAATTAGGGTTAGGGGTCAAGCTAAGGACTAACCCTTTTTTCTCTATATTTCATTTGAGTGATGACAGCAACAATAATACTTGTACGAATAGTGATGAAACATTTTCATTGCAGAACATGACATAAAAACATTGTCAAAATTATAGCAAATAGGGCCGTGAATCTGAAAGCAAATGTTGGTGGCTCGCTGGAGCAGAAGGGAATTTAAATAAAAATATAATAATTCTGAGGGTTTCTTTTCATTATTACCAATACTAAAGTACTATCAATATTAACTATCATTTTTTAAACAGATCATAACAATCTGATGATGCAACCACATATTTACTGGAGGCTGCATGTAATGAGAATAACAAACAAATAACAAACATATGTGATGTCCAAAATTCATCATGGTACCTCGAGTGTTAACAGTGCTGTAATTCATCTTGAGGTGACCTCTTGAAGTCCCTCAGGGTTGTGATCATGATTGGCATGCTGAAAGTGACACTTTATGCTACTTGAGAAACACACTGTGGCACTCTTGTTATTATCTTTATGCTTCACTCCTCTCTGACTGATATCTGAAACAGCCCTCATCATATTTATTTTGCACAACAATCTCAACTTTCAAAAAGTGGTATTCTGTCTTTTTATGCATGACTTTTTTTAAAGTCTTTGTTGATTTTTTTTAAAAAACAAATTAAACCTTTTAGGTTACTTTCATTCACATTGCTGTGGGAGGTGGTGTTGTGGGAAGTTCCTTTAACCAGGCCAACAATGGTATCTCTACGTGAAGCAATGTTGAAATGTTGAAAATCCTCTCAACCTTCCCTCCTCTGGGCAGGTTTTTCAGAATGGGAAATGTAATACATGGTATCAATATATTTTCATGAGTGATCTGATGTCCTCTGAATTAAAGTATAATCAGAAAGAGGGGAAATTAAAATAATGCTCTTTGTTCTCAATGTTTGTTCCAGTGTTGCTGAGGAAATGAGAAAACAGGGAAATAATTGAATTTTCTAATGAATGTGTGATGTTAGAAATGGCCTGCGTAAATGTGAGTTTGCTCTTTTTCTATTTGAACACAAACTAAAAACACACCTAAAACAGTAACTGAGATGAGTTGAGTACAAAGAAAACAAGCTTCTCCCATTCCAGGGAGTCACTTGATTCAGTTTGAAAAATAACAGAAATATTGCAAAGTAACCTTTGAAAATGTTGCTTTATGCAAGATGTAGTTATATACACAACAGGTAATATTTATATTTCTGCAACCACTCAATTTTCCTCTATATCAACATGAAGTGAAAATGAGAACATCTATCTGTCATGGATAATAATAAGGTTAATCTATGAATGTATCTGTTAAGACCTAGATACATTTACTGTAAATAGACAAAGAAATGCACAACCTAAATGCTGCACTACTTTAGTTTTAGCTGTGCTGATAAAGCATAGGTTTTCCACACCAGAAACCCTTAGCTTTAATAAGTAAGTAAGTCAGTTTAATTAAACAGTTTTTCATTCATGCTTGATTGCCCCTCAAACATATAGTTTTGTGCTCCCCTCAGTACACGCCAGCAAGGGTGCTGAACAGGAAGCACAAGCCAGTTTCTAAAATACTATATAATGATGAAAATTAATACACTACAATACAGGAATTCATTTGCCTATCTGCCAAAGTGCCCACAAACTTGTACACATTTTGAAGTATACAAATTATGCCTCTTGTAAAATTTCCTCAATAAAAGGAAAGGTAGTTACCATATACAAAAAGGTGGTGACACCTGAAACCTAAACTAACTATTGACCTGTATCTAAGCTGTTATTGCAGTTATTGTAGGGCTGGTGCACTCACAATCATCTGCCTTTCTGGAGGAAAATAATGTCCTCCAGCAATGAAAGGCGTGAAGCTTCGGACCCATCATGCAATAACTGCTACAGCTGCTGTTGTGGATGACAATGTTAACTATTTTGATAAACAGCAAGGCTATGCACACAGCACACTGTGATCCTAGGATGACAACATTTTGTTGAAATACTTTCTTTCTGAAATACTTATTTTTCTTTTCTTCCAATTGAACATGGAAATGTTTATTCAGATTATACCATCTTGCATGCAGCTACTGTTTACTGTAGTTACTGTAGGCTTTTCTTAGGTTACAGTCTGCTTTTGACTCTTAACAGAAAAGAAAAAAAGTGTGCATTTGACACGAACACAAATGTATTGCTGTTCTGACAAATTATTTATTGCTTACGTCACAGACAGGGTCTAATGTCCTCTGAGATATACTGTCAAATCTGATTCTTTGAGTGGTATTACTGATGCAGAACTGTTGTAAACAACCACATAAGAGATATCTCAAATGGCTTTGACATTTAAGATTGATCTTTTTCCTCTCTTTCTTGCCAGCAGTGAGAGAATGTGGGCTCTAACTGCATGACACTGGAGGGGATGTGCACAGTGGAACCGCCCAGTGGAGCACAATCCCTCACAATCTGATACAAGGCAGCACCCTACCTTGTCATGCAGACTGTAGCTACAGTGAGTCATGACACAGAGACAGGTTCTCCTTCTGAAGGCTCCGGCCTTTCTTCTCGTCTGAGCACAGTCATTTGGGTTACTGCATAAATCACCTCTAAGTCGCTTTAAGTCCAAATCCTCATGAGCTTTGAATGGCGTCTAGCAGTAGGACTGTGGGATTGCTGAAAATTGAATTTTAGTCCTGCGGATTTACTTATTGTTGGGGGTAATCATTCATGGATTTGGTTTGGTCTCAGTTGCTTTTTTATTTGCAGTGGAGATAGAAGGATTTTATATATGCATGTCATTAGAGGGTTATAATGGGCCACTGAAGGCAGGTTTGGCAAATTGGATGTGACTTGTATTATGCTTCATAAGCATTTAAATTCATGCAATAAGCAGTAAGGGAGATTGTCAGTGGTGGCCATTTGGTTTGAATAAATCCAAGGGTCATTTGTTTATTCAGTAAATTAAACACTGAACCTTGAAGCTTGAAGAATCAAAGATAATAGCATTATTTTTTCTGAAATGTGGTGAAAGACTGGAAACACAGAAACACTGGAAAAGTGCTCTGAAGTTACCTGATGATCCATTTACCACGTGAAACAATTGAGGTTTTTTTTGTCATATCATTAAGTACCAACAACAAAGCATGCAATGATGGCATGCCTTTCTCTTTACTACAACACACTGTCAAGAAAACAAATTACTATTACCATAATAATTCAGTGGAGTGTCATGCAGAAGACATGGGGGGGGTTGTTGGCAGGTATCTGTTGAGTGGCTCATGTGTGCCCATTGGCAAGGCCTTTAAACTGACTGGGGCAGAGCAGCCATCAATAATTCAATGGGTGTGCCAGCGCAAAGGTAAACAATGGCTGTAATTAGGGGAGGTCTGCACTGTGGACAGGGAGATTAATGAAAGGGCAGTCATTTCCACTGGTGCCCAGAGACAAGAGGTCTTTCACAGTGACGGAGGTGCTGCCAAACAAAGCACAGCCATACTGAGTGTGTATGTGTGTGTGTGTGTGTGTGTGTGTGTGTGTGTGTGTGCATGCATGCATCTGTGTTTGCATTTGCCTGTTTTTGCCTGTGCGTGATTTATATTATATTGACACATATATTAGTGGCTTTGTGAGTCTACAAAGGAAAAAGGTATTTTTTTTCCTTTCATGAATACATAGGTTAGGTGTAAAAGGCAGTCAGTGAATTCAGCACCAAGGACAGTCACATTTGAAGCTGCTCCACCTTTACTTCGATTGACATTGGGATTGAACAGCACAGTGAGGATGAAAGAACTTCTGAGCTGTTTCACAGTTTAGATAAAAAGATGCACTCTTAATCAGTATTCACATCACATTCCTATTCACACGAAATGCTCCACAGTCCAACTGCAAATCTTGAAATCACACTATAATTGTGTGCTTACTATTACTTGTACATTTCTATGTATCTTTTACTTATATTTGTGTATAATATACTGTATATGTACTTTGGGCATGTGATGAACTCTGGCCTACACTTAGGGACTTTAATACAACATATTGAATGATTCAGTGGGAAAATAACTATATAAGCTGTTAGCTATCTAAATTTTTTTGTTATTTTGGCTTTTTAATGAAATTTACTTCTGATATGTTTGGTTTGGTTGTATGACTCAAGTTAAATTGCTTTCCCATTTCAAGTTATTTCGTTTTGAGCATATTTCATGATCCGTGGAAACAAGCAAACATACAGTTCAGTTGTTTACATGACATTAGAAATGTGTTCTGTTCTGCTTTTTGGTCCCAATTTTCATTATTTTCTTTGACTCTGCTGGGATTCAGTCCCATGTTTTTATGTTGCTGTGTAATTCTGAAGCAGTGTGCTTAACTGTTCAGCTATCATTCCTGCTGGTGAATACACACAGCTGGAGAGAGACACAGAGCAAAATGAAGGAGGAATCTGCAGAAAATTCACATTTGTGGATCTGCAGACATGTCAGCAGCATTCAGAAAGCTTTGCATCCACTAGAAAAAAGATGTTCAGTTTAAAACAGGAGCTCATTCTTGTTTACCTTGCTGATTCAGCAAGTGAGAAAATCCTCCATATGACCATGACTTTTCACAAAGACTTTTATCAAACGCAAAATGTGGCTGACCAAGAAACCACTTCAAGTCACTCAGCTTAGTTCACTGCAGCAGAAATGTGTGCCTTTTGGGAGATTTTGCTGCATAATAAAGAATACATGGGGAAAAGCTTCCAAGAAAATGCAACAGTGTAGGCAAAAGTGTGGGGTAGTTTTATGATTCATATGAAGTTCTTATCTGAGTATATATATTGACATTAATCTCCAGATTAGGCTCCAATTGTAGAAGTTTTCAACTTTCACTTTGTTGAGCGATCCTCATTCCCTGACTGTTTTTGGGACCGATTATGCTCTACAATCAAAGGCAATGGTGGCTTCAGACATCATTCATATTTTCCCTCCAAAATGGTCTTATTCATTTGTTAGTTGGAACTTGGTGTGAAGTGAGGTTGTTTTTCATATATCACCAATATAGCATTCATGCCATCAGGTATAAAAGACAAGGTCTGCTTCTACAGAAAATCATTTTTTTTAAATTTGTATTATCTGTGTGTCTATAAAGGCTGAGTATTTTATTTAAAAAAGGGAATTTTCAGTTTGAGGAGCATTAATTTTATTGCAGACTGACATCATTGTTAAGCATGCACATAGCCATCACTGTTTGATTTGAAGCCTAATATTTGTTTGAATCTTTGTAACATAAAGCCAGTAACATCACTCATAAAATTGCACTGAGCTGGAATCTGGGACTACAAATCATGCTCCAAAGACAAACTCAGTGTGACAATTCTAAGTGTATAAAGTGTTCCTACACCTATATAAGCTGTTTCATTTATGTTCAGTATTTTAACATTGCATGGCTTACAAAAAGTTGATTGAGTCAATTATTTCAAGTACGGATGAATGTGAGCATGCGATCCTAAATGCTGTTTTGGGAAATGAGTGGCAACCGTAAAAAGGCATTTGTATAAATGCTCTTCAGCATTCATTTCCATTTAACTGGCCTGATGAGTTGTGTTGTTTGGTTTTTGATATGAGCTGTGTTTACCAGAGCACAGCCAGTGAATGTTCCAAATAAATCCACACCTGGGCATTTGAGCATCAAGATATGCTTGTCCTTAAAACACAGTGAAAACACATGACAGGAACATATGCCACCATTTGAATACAGATCCTAATGAGAAAAGCCCATTTGAGCTGATGCCCCCCCCTCTTGGGCTCTAATTTGTATTTAATATTCTGGTGTTCACTTAAGTGAAACATGCTTTGTGTTGACAGTCACTCATCTGAAACTCAATGCTCACTATCCATTGTTTGTTTCATTTGAAGAACTTGTGTGTCTGTGTTTGAAGACACGCACATGTGCATTTGGATTTTGCTTTGTGCAATTTGAGTGACATTTATTTTGGGGCATATTCTGACCTCCACATTAGAGATTAAAGTCTGTATCCATGTGGTTTCTGCTGAAGTTTCACCAGAGTCACACTAATCCCATCACACTTAGCTAAATCACTGAGAGCCATGTGTCTCAGTGAGTGTATGTGTGAATGAGCGCATGCATGTTTTTATGGCTGTTTGTGTGCACCTGTGTCACTGTGCATGTGCCTTGAGAACTCCAATAGCACTGATTTAAGCAGGATATAAAATTTTCGCCTCTTAAAAACAATGCTTTGCAAGCTATCACCTGTCAAATGTCCTACAGGGAGGCCGCTCAGATCTACCACCACCACTCTCAAAAAAACCTCCTATTTGAGTTCCCGGCCGCAGGAACAGAAGGGAGAAAAAAGGAAACAGACCTGCGAACACAGCCAGTGCATGTATATCCCATGATTCCCTTATGTCAGACCTGCCCTGACTGCATTTCCTCTGCTCCCCCCGGCAATCATTCATCATGCCGTCACACACGGAGCAAGGGGGAGCACAGCTCATGTATCTCTGCTGTGCACCAGCTTCCTGGAACAGGCACAGGGGCCACTGCATAATCAGCTGGTTCTTTTATGCCCAAAATACCTCATCTGCATTAACTTCATCGCAGCTGATTTATCTTATCTCCATTGAATTGATTTGCTGTGAATCACCAGGATTATACCACAGATATAAATCAGGCTCATGTTTACAAAATAAGATACAGGACACAATGCCCGAAGTGAAACATTCAGCAGAATGCAAGAGTAATTCAGTGGATTGTTTTAATGGATGAAGATTCTGGTCACTGGAAGCACTTGTTCCTAAAATCATGCTTTGCATATTTCCTAATGTAATATTTAGGTCAGGTGCACTACACATTCAAATGTGGATTTCTATTGTACAACTAGTTATTCTGCTGAATATTTACAGTAAAGAGCAACCTAAATAATGCAAAATCCC
The DNA here is from genome assembly GCA_016785225.1 of Psettodes erumei. Taxonomy (NCBI): domain Eukaryota; kingdom Metazoa; phylum Chordata; class Actinopteri; order Pleuronectiformes; family Psettodidae; genus Psettodes; species Psettodes erumei. The sequence continues at coordinate 1,344,013 of JAFBJZ010000782.1, read as the reverse complement.
TTATCATAATTGTGTTGGAGCATATAGTTTACATTTAATGTTGAGCCATTGCAGTTGGGAGCAGGATGTTTAATGAAACCCAGAGGGGCCTAGTTTACAATAAATAAAGCATACTTCCAAATACAACTGAAAACAGTATGAGGACAAAGCTTGGTATATTCATGACACCAGTCCAAGATGGTTTTGGTTTGGACAGGGCTTGTTTGTGTTGTTGGAAACCACGTAGTTATTTCCAGCAACTCTGAACTTGCTGTGCAGCTACGCAAGGAATTATATCGGCTACCACTGACACCTCTGTATTTTTCATCTTTTTTTTCGTCAGCCTTTTATTGCTTTTATATGCACCAGTTGCTTTAAACTGGTGCATATTTTCAGCACTTTCACACCATTGTGTGCACGATTTATATACGAGTCTGCTCCTGTGCCATGTTTGTGCGTTTGTTGTGGTGGTATTTTAAGCTACATCCCTGTCTTAAGCTGTTCCTGCTAAAGCAATGTGTCAGGCCTTATTCCCACACCCAGCAGGTTGTTGTTCTTCTTGATAGCTCACCAACAGGCACATTACCAGCCCTGGTTGTTATTGTCGCTGATGTACAGCCCCAAGACATCGCCTTCCTCTGTTCACAGTTACTCAAAGTGTTATGTGTCATGTAATAAGAGTGCACCTTTTGTCCAGGCTGGGTCTGCAGGGACATTTGAGGTAAAGGGAGGGTGGGTGGGTGACGTGAGATTGAGACAGCACGTCTGGTCCCTGTCCCTGGGAGATGAATGGGCTGTGGTCACCCCCCTCCCGACATCCCTAGACATCCCCAGATGTTCCCTGGACCTCGTGCGGCCAGAGTAGTTGACAGGCCCAAGAGACACAGAGTCACAGCGTGATTAATCACCACACACAGTGTAGCATGCAGCTCGGCTCCTGCTGGGCCCCTGTCGAATAACTGGCCACTGCACTGCAAAACACCCCCTTTTACTGAAAAAATATTGACTAATGCAGAGCTACTTACAAGTATCCAATAAAATAATATGCTCTGTTAAGATGTCTTGCAACAAGCATAAAAATCAGGCAATTACTGTATGTAATCTGAGGTTGAAAATAGTAAATTGGAAAAAAAATGCATTACACCATGTAGACAAGAACACAGAAATAATCCCATACATAATGCTTCTTACAGCCACAAATTGTTTTCACTTTGAACAAGACACAATGTGTTGATGATGAGCTAAGTACATGTTGGAAGGTGGATTTTGTTTCCCTCCAAAAGACCAAGGCCTAGGAAAACCATCTGCTGGCTATTCTCCATGTTTCATTAACAGATGGAATGATATTAGTCTTATCTAACCATCAGCAAGAAAGTGAAAATGTATTGTTTTGGCTTATTCTCTTCTTATTTATTTTGTTTTTCTTGTTTGATTAATATGTAGCATGCAGCACAGTCTTGGCTTCCGTGTCACACTAGAATTCACAAAGCAACTTCTGAAAACCAAAACAACAAATTCAAAGAAACTAATCACCAAATAAATAAATGACTGAATATCTCTGCTCAGAAAAATTCAAACCAAAAAGGGTGATGATTGTGTCCTATGCTGCAATGTTAATGGTGCATAAAAAATATTCATAAGAGGATTTAATCACTCTAAATTAAGATATAACAGCTTTCATTAATAACCCCTTTTGCAGTGAATGCAGACTGCAGAGCAGAGAGAATACACCTACTCTCTCAAAGAGAGACACTGTGCATTGTGTAAATTATTGTGTTTTGAACATTTGATGATAGAATCTGACAATGTCACACAGCCCTCTGCAGTATGCATTTTATACTCACTTGATGCCACCTTCCCACATCCCCTTCAAATGTGCGTGGGCGATTAAAGCCGGCAATCCATTTCAAGGGGCAGTTTGGGGTCAGCAAGCAGAAGAGTTTCAAAGCTTCAAAAAAAAGAATGAGTGGACGTAGATGGACTGATACCACTCCCTTAGCTGGACAATAATTACAGCTGATGAGTGATTTGTGCCTTATTGAACCTTGCTTATCAAGGATAATTTAAAGAGAGTAGCTCAAGATAAAATCTAAAGAGCTGTGGATGTATTGCTTTTACTGCATGAATCAAATATTTTACCATGTTTTTCTATCTGCAGTCTTTCTCTTACAAATGACAGGTTGAATTTCTGCACAATGAACCATTGCTCAGTTCAATACTTAAGTCCAAACTCCTCAAAATCTTTTTGCTGCAGCAGCCTTACTTCTTCTGATGTGACCATAAGCACTGGAAGCTTATGGGGGCTGAAATGAGCAAGTTTTAGATAAGTATTGTTGCTTTAATTGATTTAATTAATTTATTACTGAGTCAGCTCACCGACTTTGGCTGAATCCTTGCAGTTTCACAGAATTAACAGGCCCTTTACAGGGAAGTCTGTGAATGCTGAGGCTGTCCAAATCCACATTTCATCTATTCCAAAAGTTTCCTCATTGGTCCTCATAGTTTTCATATTGCATATGTATAATATTAACTGGCTGAATAATTTGGATTTGTAATAATGTGTACAAAGTGATAAAGTGACCCAATAGGGACTGAAGAAAGGACTGGGCATCATTAAAAGGAATGGGGTACGAATCAAGAAAAAGGCAGAAAAAGGTAGTGCATCAGTAAAAGCAAAATTTGACAAGGTATGATCTGACATACACTAAACATATGACTGAAATGTCAAGCTTCCACTCCACTGAGGAGATGAAAAATAGCAGAACAAAACATCAGATCTGTGTGGCGTGATTAGGAGACTAATTTCTTCAAATTAATACATGAAGCAAACATCAATGCCACATTTCCATCATGTTTTAGACATTGTTTTCCGCTTTTTGTGCATTGACTGGTGCTATTTGAATTACATAATCTTGTTACATCTTCTTCTTGGTTTAATAGCACCCAGCTGGAGAATTACTACCACCCACTGCTTATCTCAATGTCTGATACTGTCATCACAATAGTTGATGAAATTGCTAGCTCTTCCTTCCAAATGCTTTTTCTTTGCTTTAAAAGGGTATTTTTTAGGCTTTGAGGTCTTGGTATATTACATTTTTGTATAAAACAACATGAAGCTCCTACTACTTTGTGTCTGTGACCTAAAATTAAGCACCATGACAACGGCAACTTGTATGCATCTACTTCTCCCTTTGCTTCAATGAGAAAAACCCCTGATGTACAGTAGTTCAGATAATTCACTCACTTCAGTTATTACTTACGTAACACCCATTTCTATCATGCTTTTTTTACACAAAGTATTCTCTGGAAGTTGTGGAATACTTAAAGTATTGCAGGTTGATGGCATAGCATCTGACATAACAAACAAGCCTCAGAAAAACATTACTGTACATGTAACTGACAGTTCGCGATGGCTCATTATCCTCTTACTGGGTTACACAAATGACACAGAGGAGAGGAGTTGGGCTGTAACTTGGTGGATTTCCATGCCCATTTATTCTGCTATTTCAAACCAGACTCATTCAAAGGCAAATGCTTCCTGTCAGAGGATGGCGCTTTCACTTGAATGTTACTTTTTTCATCTTCAGACAGTCACTCTGCAGCCTTGACAAGGACAAACCTGGATGACCATTTTAAATGAAAGAGTGCTTTGTTTTGTTTAATGAGTATATCTTTAATGTTGGGTGTTTTTCCAGCAGGATCAGTCAGAGAACAAGAAAAGGGAAGCATCAACTGTTGCCCTTTAGCTCTATTATTTATTAAAGATAGGAGTGCACTCCCTGTTGTTGAGTTTGAGGTCAATTTCCTTCTCTTTCCTTCGTCTTTTTTTTTTTTTTGCAAGCCTCAGATCTATCATCAAAGCCTGAAATGAAAAGATGATGGTGCTCATATCTGCAGTGACAATGGATTTCTCTATGACTCCTTTAAAAGTGTCACACATGAAATGTAGAGCAAACAAATTTAGCCTAGAAAAGAAAAGTGCTGGTTGGCACAAAGCGTACTCTGTCCTCTCTGACTTTAGCTATGTGTTTGACAGATAAAAGGTCAAGCTGACCTAGCTCCTGCTCTGGATGAGTGACTGGGAGAGGCGTAGGTCGCAGGTCGGTGAAAAAGTGAATGTGTCAGGTTGGAAGAGAGATAGAGGAGACAACTACGTAAAAGGGAGCCCTGGTTTTCACATTCAAACAGTCCTGGAGAAATGCCAGACCTAGACCCTGGCCCAAATTCAATTATCTCTCTTCAGATAGCAATGACAGATTGTCTGTAAATACCATTTTTTTCTTTCAATTTGAACGATTTAGAAGGACAGTATCTTTGAGGAAGCTGAGAGCAGCTGTGACATGATGGTAGGATATCCCCTTCCCCCAAATGTTTAAAACCAACCAGAGGGACAGATCACTATCATTTCAAACGTCTCAAAAAGACAGATGCTATCTGCAGTCTGGGCAACATCAGTTAAAGAAAAATTGATAAACCCTGAGCTTGGGAAAAAAAGAAATCCGCAGGATATCTATTTTCTGCTACCAGCGTTTTTGTTCTTCCTTAGGGACACTTTGTGATACTGTCTCCTATCAAAATCAGCTTTTCACTTTGACATGGAAACAAGTGGAGAAAATCAGGATCTCAAGTATGTCTCTTGATCAAATGTCATAACATTAAGATGTCATAACTAGTATTTTAATGTACAATTCTCATCATGTAGGCAGGAATGCTACCGTACATTTAATACTTACACGCAAGTGTTTTAACTATACGCCAATGTATGTTTGGTAATATTTTTACACAAAAATAAATAAAAAGGGGCTGGGCCCATTTTTCAGCAGTTTTGTATTCCCATACAATACTACAGGTGGGCCTCAGTGCTCGAACATCTGCAAGAGGAAGTTGCTATCGGAACTAGAGATTGAGGAGGTACAGCGTTGTACCTCATCCACGGTACAAAAAATATGCTACGGCAAGGGGGAGCCAGGGCACCAGGTCAGCTTGGGGGTGGTTTCATCATCACCCCCAAATATTGAGATTGGGTACCAAGCCCCAAAGCAAGATGAACTGAATGAACTGAAAGAAAATGTCTTTTTTTTTTTTAAATAACAGCTTGATATTTCATTCAATTCAACACACTGTTAAACAGGTTTGTAGCTGAGTTTGTGCCGAAAAGTGTTATTATATTGTGAAGTTAGGGTAAAGGTGCCCCAAAAAAAATACAACTGTATACACAGAAGACCAACATAAATGGGGTAAAATGACCAAATTGGCTTAAGTGAATATGATAAATGACAACGGTTTTTCATGACCTGCAGGCATCTTCATATAGTAGTTATCCTCATTTCTGTCCTTTGAGATGTCACACAAACACCACAACATCTTTTCGGTGGAGCTTGATCAATTTCACGGTATTCTGCCAAGTTCCCTGTGAAGAAATGAGTTTGAGAGGCTGTGATAGTATCGGGCATCCCTTCCTCACCCACGCTTGGGTTGTCTAATCGGCCCTCCAGCTGCATCCAGCCAGATGAAGGGAACCCTGTAGACTCCTAATCTGTGTCGCCCATGATCCGTTCCCCACCTCAGCACTACATGCGCTACTGGGTGCAGGAGAGAAAGGAGGGGAGTATCCGTTTGTTTTCTTCTTGTCATCGTGGAGGTTAATGGAAGAAGAGGCATGAACCGCTTGAGGAAACAGAAGAGAGAATGTTTGGTTTCACTTTGTGCACAGTCTCTTTCCCTCTGTCACCTCCTCCGCCTCCCTAATCCGCGACCCTTTTGTGTCTTTTTGTCTGATTTATTCCTGGATTTACATTTTTATGTCTCTACCTTTGTTTATTTCTTCCACTGACAAAAGAAAATACAAGGAAAAGAAAAAACAAGTTTTTGATTGTACATAGAAATTTATTTTTGTACTAAATATATGACAGAAGATCAAGGAGTTATTTTTGAATATAGCTGAACCTATATACTGTATGACCTGTGTTGAGCAAATGAACTTGCACTGTTATGAGGGTGAATGGTAGGGGTTGTGACAGTCATTTAAGTGAATCACATTTTGATGAGTATGTCATAATCAGTTCCACTTAGCTGCTTAATTGAAAAAGCATGTTTCCAGTGTTTCACAGCTCCGTAATGAAATGTTCACAAGGTTGAGTTCCAAATTTTCCAGCCTTGCTCTGTACATTAATCATTTACTCATAAATTAAGCACAAGTGTGGAACATGCAAGACCTGAAAACACTTTTGATATGCTTCATTTGCTTGATGCCTTTTCACATGCACTCATTTAAGGCGCTGCCTTTGTGTTCCTGTTCTCATATCCTCATTATTTGCATTATTTCTATTCTACATCTAACACAACATGATTTTAATCCCCTATGGTGCCATTTTCCACACTGTAGAACACTTAACAGAACTAAAGCACATTCACATTTCATGGTTATTATATTATTTATTTGATGAAAAAGTGTTGTACTATGACAGGAAATAACGAGTTATTAAAAGTTTGCAAGAGGTGCAAAAGGTTTTGGGGTTTTTTCTTTACAAAAACCTCTGTGCTCCAAGAACCTGAAAGAACAAAACATTGAAAATGGCACCTTAATCAATGTTTTTCAGCCTCTACATCACCATCACAAACCCATTACAGAAATTAGCAAGCTTACTGACAACTATACACATTTCAGACTTGTCAAGTTACCTTTTTTGAACCTGAGCCCAGGAAGGTGTGAAGAAAAACATAATTCAGTTGCGAGAACTGTGTGTGTTTCACCTTCAAAACATACAGTTTGGGGAATCGAAACACTTGAAAAAAGTCCACAAAATCTAGACTCCCCTGATCAAAGCTTTAAGAATGACTTTACCTCTGTTAATTAAGCTCTTATTTCTTTATGTGAGAGGCTGCTCTCCCTTCACAGAATCCTGAAACTTACAGTGCTGACAAATTTATCCACATCAGCTCATTAAATGTTAGGCAGTGCCCAACCTCTCCCCCTCTCCATCTCTCACTGCTTTTTTCTCTGTCTTTGTCTCACTTTGTCCCCAACATCCCCTACAATATTCTTCTTTCTCTGTGTGGGAAAGTGGCACATTACAATGTTCAACAAGGCCAAGAGGATAGAGCCCTCTAAGTACATTTTCAAAAAAAATGAAAATAGAAATTGTATGAGATGCAAAAAGGGTACAGTCTGAGCCTCAGCAGCTACATGTACGATCAGAGGAGGTAGCATGCAACAGGTCAGCTGGGTCTTTAGATGACAGCACAAGAGCCACTAGCTCAAACGCCTCTTCTCGACGTACCGTGGTGTATCAGTCTAACCTTTCAGTCTCTGACCTTCACCAGAGCATGAAATCTTTGTTAAATGACAAGAGGCAAACCACAACATTCTAGAACCTCCTTTGCACAGATTTCCCATGTCATTATGTTGTGGCTGGAACTGAGAAGCATTGCAACACATCAATGACTGGATGGTAAACAAAGCCTTAAGTACATGGTCACTGTACTCTCAGGCTGCAGTCACACATCCAGTTGAAAAAAGATACAAAAGGATAGTTTGAGGGAACACATTTTTGTCTTCTGTAGGTTGCTCAGTTCTATGAAATCATTGGACTCAGAAGATCATCTGCATAATGATGTAAACTGGATGCATGTGAAATATTTGACCTAAACATGTACTATAGAAAGAAAATAGTAAAAGGATCAAGGACTGATACCTGCAGCACTCCATGAATGAACTGGAGCAACAGAAGATTTACAGTCTTCTTGAGTCACACAAAATAGATTTGGTGAGATAGGAAAACACCCTATCACCTGTACTGTGCTACAAAAAGAATTTCAGAAGAAAATCAAACATATACCTCATAGTATTGGATGTGCAAATTCCTTGTTAATCTAATACAGTTCTCTGTGATATAACCACCAATTAAACTGATGTACTGTGCTGACTGCACAGCTGATACATACTCCAATATGAAAGGTGCACACAATGTAGGAGAACGTTAGCCCTGCCACAATGTCATATTAACATTTAATGTATGAAGGCTAAAAGTGTGTGGGTGTGAAGCTTCATTAAATTTTAAAATGACATTCAAATCTTTGCTGGAATATAAAACAGAACAAAACAAAACAAGCATTTCATGCTCTGTAATGTGAATATGTTTAATAAAATGCTAAAATTTACTTTATGGCTCATTCCTCATTAATGGCATGGTTTGATATTGATAACTGATGAAGAATTAGAGGGGGGGATATACATTTAATTGATATACACTGAACCAGTAATTGGTTAATATAGATAAAGTCTTCCGGGCCCTTCCAGTACACAGCCTCATTATTGGCTGTCCACCATTCAGATGTATTCCCAGGTACCATCTCAACCTCTGAAGTCTCAACAACTTAATGAATATTATGAGGGTGACTTCTTACACTACCATTGTCCAGATTTTCCAAATGCCTACCTTTAAATGGCCAAATTTGCACTTCCCTCTAAATTATTCTGCAACACTACTCAATGTCAGTGATTGACATTGGCATGGAATTGGTGTACCAGTTTTCTGGCATGGGGAATTTTACTTAATGAAGATTCATAGCTCATCACCACACAGTGGAAACAAGAAATAAAAGGGAACAGACAACACTATACCTTTCTGTTCCTCAGTTTCTTTACCACTTGTGAAGGGGCATCAAAAGACGATGGAAAAGGCATCAGTGTCATGTAAAAGGCTTAATGTATATGACATACACAGAAAGTGGATTTGAAGCTCCTCAAACAGTATGCATTTCTTTTGTTCATCAAAATAATCACTGATTAGCATCAATTGAATGCAATTCATCTTTAAGCAGTATAGCAAAGTATGAGCAAGTAATACTAATCCACTGCAAGATTGATGACATTATAAAACTGGCATTTAGACATTAGGCATTTCAAAACTAAAACATCTTTACAATGATAAAACAATGGGGTGGAATATGATCTGAATTATTAAGAGGTGCAGAAGTACATACAAATATAACATCCTTTGTCATTATCAGACAAACAGAAGAGCAAGAAACCAAAATGCTTTTCATGCTTGCAGAAGCCTTCATTATATTGGTTTGATGAATAATGCAGTTAATTTGTATTTGTACGACATCCTGTTATGTAAAACTTTCGTTGAGGTATTAACCTGTATCATTAGAAAGTACAAATTGTCAAGTGAAATTCCCTACCTGATGAGGACATGTTATTAACTATCTGTTCCTTCTTCTATATCACACTTAATGTATTTTTCTACATAACCGAGCTAAACATAGCAAAGACATTTAATTTAAATGGCAAAGTATAGCTTGTGGGATGAACAAATATGATTTTCAGCAATAGGTAATGCAGTGCAATTTTATATTCACTGTTAAACAGTCTATTTTTAACAATGTTTACATAATTCAATGCACAGCTATTTCATTCTCCTTTTCAGCCTTCATGATAAATTTTGTGTTAACACTCAAGCTACTCTAATTTGATGTGAGCTGGTAAATCCTCCACTGTACATTCTCAATATTATCCACATGAATAAGAATTCAAAATGCCATCCTGCCTTACTGACCATAACAGGGAAAAAAGTGTTTTGGTGTTAGGAGGGATTATGTGACAGTTATGATGTGTATTCATATTTTAACAGGCCTATGGTGTGTCCAAACACATATATGGGCTAATTTGCAGACTTTGCAGGCGAGAAGTTTATTTTACTTAATACAGATTAAAATCAACATTATACTTTTTAATTCCAGGTCATTTATTAATTTCTCCCTCTAAATGTTGGTGTTTGGTTCTGTCTGTGGCAGATTTATATTTTGCAGTGATATGAGTAACCACACCTCTTTTGGCAAAATGATGTAGGACCATAAATGTCTAACATTTTACATTTTAATGTTTTTACACTTTATAGCCATTTATGGACTGTCATCTTAAATGCAAGTGTCTCGATTGGTGGGTTATAGACATTCTTATTCCGCATAATACAGTACAGGGTGATCAATCATGGAAATAACCGGAATGACTAAATGATGGTCTGTCATGCTTGTTTTGTCTGGAATGCTGCTGTCAACATTTGCACAGAGATATGTGGGCAGAAAATCCTGGACGGATGTGTGAATGAAGTGAATACTGATTTATCAGAAATCACAATACCAATCTTAGTAGATAAAACTAAAAAGAGCCACCACAAGGACAAATGTGAACAAACAAGTAAAAGTAGCTTTTAAAGCTCTGGTTGGAAAGGGAACATTTTAGTTTTGTTGTTGCACGTGTGTCAACATTTAGGCATTCAGCAAATTAAATGTTTCACACTGGATTGCTTTTAGGGTTAAAATCTGTACAGGGGGTTAATAGCAGACTGAGATGCTGAGAAGTTAGTGTGTCTACAACATTGTGTAATTTTAACTCACCAATTGCTTTCAGTCACTGTTAAGTGCTTTGTTTATTAGTACACGACTAAAGTCTCTCCACTAATCCTTGAACCATTTTCACCTTGGTTAATTTTTTTTCCTCGAGTGTGTCAACACAAAACATTAAAAGAGAAAAGTATTCAGACTAAAAGTTGCACAGTGAAGAAACTGAATTTCTTCAAAAAGAATGTGAAAATTGCGAGCAAAACCGGCGGCCGTCGTATGCCAACAGTTTTTAATTAAGATGTGAGTGAGTGTGCAGTGATTGCCTTTGTGATATGGGCATGCAGAAACATCATTTCCTTTGAGAAGCCCCTCAAAGAGTCTGGTAACTCACAACTGGCTATTTGGCAGGACTCTGTTTCAATTCCTTCCCTTTTCTGCCCTTTCAGATGTAGTACAACTGCAGTGACAGTCATTCCTGTAGGCAAACTAGAAGGTGACTTCTGAAGTGGGCCACTCTCTAAAAACAGTATTATTTGGTTTTAATTTGTGGTGGAGTTGAGCCCTGGGGGTGTTCTATATGGAGTATTAAAAAGGAGTAAAAGAGGTCCTTGGTGTATATGTGAGATATTCTATGAAATACAGAAACATGAGAAAAGAAGATGGGTGGGTAGAAGGACAGCAGGGGACAAAATCCATTTGTTGCAAGAGAGCAGAGCAGGGTATCTGGGCAGGGAATCAATAGGATAAGAGGTTATTAGCTGAGAAATGTCACTTGAAACATTGATCATCATCTCCATCGACTGCAGGGACATGTAGACACACAGGGTCAAAGCAGCTTATCAGTCAGCACTGATGGGGAAACTATACAGTGAGGAAGAAGATGAGTGGTTTGCATAAAGCCATAAATATGTACACACACACACACACACACACACACACACACACACAAACTGTAAGGAGTTTGAGAGGTTTTCTTCATCAATGGAAATTATATTACTTTGGCATAGACCTATATTCAAGTAGTTGATTAAATGCAAAAAATGACATTGTTTCTAACTAATGTAACAAAACTGTAATATTTGATCATCTATATTAATGTATACTCCTTGCAAACCTAAAAAAACACATAACATATGCAAGAAATTAAGGCAAATGGCAGCATTGGTCATTCATAACATTTAAGAACTGCTCTTGTTGCTGTGGGAACATTGACTCATCTGTCACAGGCAAATGCAGGAGTAACATCATACTGCTCTGGGGTTGCAGCTGAAGATAATCATCATTTTACCATCGGAACAAACATTACACCAATTGTTTAATGTTTTTTTAAAAAGTCATCATTTTTTTAAAAACTTTTAAAATTAATTTTACATCAGCCATGCTTAACCTGCTCACAATATCTAAACACGCATTTAAGAAAATACATACAGAAAATGTTGCACATGCAAATTGTATCAGCAATATGATGGCTCAGATACTCAAATGTTTTCATTACAACTTGGTCTTGCCACTCAGCAGGTTAATTAGCATGCATAAGCAGCAACGATGAGCATTACAAACTGTACAATCTGACGGTATATCAGCTATGTAACCATCACATGAACAGACCCATGCACACAGCCAATATGTGCTGAAAGTCATCGGCCACATCTGTCAAATCCCCAACTTGATATGTTAGCAGTTTTCTCTTGTTCCTGCCTTCGCATATGATGAGGGGGAAATCAATAACTCATCCCATAAATCGGCAAACTGGCATGTGCAATGCATTATTGTGTATGAGTGCAGCGCCATCCTGCGGGTGTTCGGCTCATCCATTAAATCATGAGTAAGGGAAGTGCATGGAGAGAAAGAGGGGGGACGATAAGGAGAACATGATGGGAAGAAAATGTTGCAGGCACATTTCATTTATACATTACTTAAATGAAAGTGTGTGTTAGATAAATTAAAGGAGCATGGGAGATAGTGATAAGAGAGAGACAAGAGGGGAGCATTTCCTGAGGATCATTAGGGAGAGGAAGGAGTACAGGGATTCATTAGCATGAGGCATGGGGGGTGAGTCCCTGCCTTGATAAATGTTCCTGAGGAGTTACTAGGAGAACAACAGCTTTACAAGTGATGCAAGAAGATAGCTGAAACAAAACTTATTCTGCAGACAATTAAAAGTTGTGCTTCCCCCCCCCCCGCCTTACACTAGCATACACATGGACAGAAAAAAGACATTATAGACGACCAGAGGTCCTTCTCCAAGGCCCAGTCAATCCATCAGAGGCAGAAGTGTGCCATGGGACAGGGCAGTGCCAGTCACCTTGGACACGGGGTGTAGGCTGGTTTCACGGCACGCTGGACATTAATGCTCCTCCCTCGCTAGAGGTCAATAACTCTGCGCACTCTATCACATGCACAGGAATTTGTGGATGAAACACACACACACACACACACACAGGTCCACTTTGCACAGCCATCATCACACTCACCTTACATTTAGAGGCAGGAGAAAAAGGAGTGATATACAGTAGATGGTTGCAGTGGGAAAAATCACTTCTCAATGGAAAAAAGTGAGTTTCTGTATACAGTCCACACTTTAAATCACACGGCTACATCTCACTGTAATCTTCCCTGTGAGTGTCGTTGCCCATGCACTGCACTGCAGTGACTTTGCCTTCACTGTTGCTAAATATTGTGACCCACATTACTGCAGTGTAATCCATTCTTAGATTATGATGTGCAAAGCCAGCCAAGCAGGGTGCTTTAATCAAAGCAAGTGATCCATTTCCTGCACCATCCATCTAATACGCCAGCAAATCCTGCCTCATCAACCCCCAGCCCCCCATCCCCAAAAAAACCCACCAAGAAAATGGCAAATGTGGTGAAAAGAGAAGGTAAACCAGGTTTTTACATAGAAATTAAAAGCAAGTAAGTGAGGACAGTGTTTACAACTCAGACCAGCTGGTGAAGTTTGGCTGTAAGACATGAACAAACATTTCGGCCAGAGGTAAAACTTTGTTGTTACTAGGGTAACAGTGAACAAGAAACTGAGCGTACCCTGTGATCATCACAGTATAAAATGAGCATCTTGAAAAAATGTAATGTACTAAAGAAATCTAATAACTGAAATAAGCACATTCCAAAAAGATGCTTAAAAAATATAATTTAGTGCATAAGATCACCTCAGATAGGGCTTTGCTCAGCAGATTTGCTGCATTCATGCAGGAAAAAAAAATTAAGTGGCCCCTGTGATATATTCTGCTGCTTGGAAAGGCTAAGAAGACAGAAAGTTTAATGGTGAGCTTTTGTCTGTAAACTGCCACCATAATGGTGCTGAACAGAATTGTATTTGTTGGACTAGTTGAAACAGTTAAATGAAAGCTGTTCACGGATAGGTCTGGATTTTCTATAAGGACATTGCTTTTTTGGAAACACAAGATGCTGCTGAGTTTCTCAAGTGTCATTCAATTAAAAAGTCAGTGCATGTATATATTTGACAAACAATCTCCCTGCCCCCTTTAGCACCCACACTCATACTAACATCTTGGAAGTGTCTACAATCTGTCCTTGGACACAGGATCCTTTGAGATCAGACAAGATGCTACTGTATCACTGCGAGGAAAGGAAAAAGCTTAGTAACCTGATAAAAGCTACTTTTCATAAAGTCACAAAACTAGATTTCTTTAAAAATATACAAAGAAGTTAAAAAGAACTCATTACAACATACACACATTCTTTCTCAAAAGTCCTTAGTAATTGCTCATTACTTGATACAATTTGGTATATAACTGCGTGAGACATTTGTAAACCACTGCAAATAAACTGTACTGTCTTTGTGATGCTAAAAGGAACTGGCATACTTGACAGGCGATGCATAGTCTTAGCGAGCCTGCCTGTTGCGTATCTCATCTGAAGAAGCAAGGCATGCACCTTATAGTTTTTCCAATCATGACTAAATCTGGTTCTTGTCCTGTTGTTTTTTCCAATAAAAAAGGCAGTAATCTATAAGCCTGGTGGGCTGGACGTCGGAACGGTGCCATCTCAGTCAGATTATATTGTACCAACAGGATCGGTATATGTGAATGAGACCAGGGAGGGAAATAATAAAGGAAGAGGCCCTTCTATTGATTGTGCTCCTGCTGGACCCAGCCATGTTTATGTTGAGCATCTCGAGTGCTTATTTGTTGTGCATTGATATCATGGATGTAATGTTCAACTTTCATCTAAAAGTAACAAACAGGGTTAGCTAATCTTTCCTTTTTCAGTTCTTTTGATTTGAACCAAATGTGCTGCGGAAAGATGCAATTTTAGAAATTTCATAAAAGACAACAAGGTTAAATTACTGCATGATGTACCTGCAGCCCCCAGCTGCAGTGTGTAGTAGTGTGAGCAGATTCCCTTTCTTCTGGCCATCAGTGATCAGCCAATTGGCACTGCTTGTGTACAACATGGCAATTTAGTATACAAAACTCCATTTCAAAAACTATCACTTATTTTAGTCGTATTATAATACAAAAGTACACAGAAGTCACTTTTGGCTAACCTCTTACAATTTCATACATGATGATGATGATGATGATGCTATTTACAGCTATTTTTCACGTTTTTGCATTAGTCAAGTAAAGTACTGCAAGTAAAGTAAAAATAATAATTTTACATTTCAAAATCAGTTTAATTTAGACTACAGCTTCATATTTGATGATAACCATACATATTTTATTTCCCACTCAATGCCAGCATATTGTGTAGCTTCTACACTTGTGCTCTGGATGGTATACAATCCATTTTTGAAAACTGAAAACATATTAACAGCTTGCAATTGCTATATACCATAGGCAAATAATATTTGAAAATCCTGTCCCTAATTTCAACAGTCCATTTCAGTTTTTACAGTAGGAGTAGGAATATTTTCTGTTTAAAATACTTTTTTATAGTCATTTGATGTGCTAGCATACTAAAGATCCTAATTGCAGCTGGAATGTTGCTCCCTTTTCAAAAAAGGTAGTGAGTTTCAAATCTCTCCCAGAAACATTGGAAATATCTGCATCTATTAGCAATTGGGTTGTCTTACACTATAAGTGAATGACACAGCTTCTCTGTTTTATCATTGGAATGTTGGCATTTGGATGGAGCCACCTACAGCAGCTGGCTTCCATCCCAGGTCCACCCTGCTGCTTGCACTGGCCTCTCAGTTTGCCTTGGAAGTCCACCCAGCAGGCAAGTGGGGCTCCAGCCAAGATCAAAAGGTCCACCCTTGATGGAACTGTAATCCCACCTCTTTTGCTTTTCATCCATTGCAACATATCTGGCTGATACTAGTGAAAGACTACAATAAATAGTTCACCTTCACCAGTCTGAATGCCCACAGTGCAGACTCAACACTGTAGCCTCATTGAGAAAAAAACTAAACTATATTTTGTCTCTCTTGAAGACTAAACAGAAATTGTGTTTTTGATGTAAGTAATAATGTCAATCAATGTTGATGAAGTTCTCTGGCAACCCTTTTATTTGGATAATTTCATAAGCAAGGTTCTCTAACCACTAAGCCACTGGATAAGAACTGGGACTTTATTGTATCCCTTTGGTTTTGGCAGACATCACTGCCTTATTGACGCATTGTATAAACAAGTTGTCACTCAAATAAGCAGTCAATGCTAATTAGATTCTTGGTGGCTTAATTTAATGTGTGGGACATTTTACAGCCAGTTACATTTAAATTCTCATCAGAGCTCTCTGAGGTGTTAAATCCTGAGAGAAAAAATATTTCAAACTGTTCATGTTTAAACAAGACTATTTTTCAGCAAGATCGAGAATCTGAAGGGATTACTGTACAAATGGTGGAAGACAATCAACTTGAATGAAAAGAGCCTGGGTTACAAAAGATTCTTTTTTCAGCTCCTTCAAAAAAGGACTCATACTGAGGTACTGTATTTCTATGTGGGTTTTACAGCTTCTAAATTTTGCAGGAATAACCAGCCCAAAATGTGCCCAAAACATAGAAACAAGGAATGTTTTTTTAAAAAGAAAATAAAGAAACAGCTTCTACTTTCTAGTGCAGAAAACACTCTTTTTGCCCTTCTTGCCCTCATGTGAACTTCATACTTCAGCACTCGTTGCTGCAGGTCATGCAACAAGGTGCTCCTTCTTCCACCGAGGGCTAAGCAAAACGCAAAAATTTTGTGCCTGCATTTCACCTTTGGATAAGGTCAGACATCTACGATATCAGGGTGCATGTGAACAAGAAGTGACTTATTGTGTAAACAGTTTGCTTAACGCTGATTTTTTTGTGTTTCCCTACATACTGTATTAAAGTATTTTTTTTTTTATCTCTATAGGAAGAGAGAAAACAGTTATTTCGCCTACTGAAGATCTCTGAAATAAAAGCATCTGTCCAGCAATTCAGTAAAAGCAGTGTTGGATGTGTTCAATCTTCCACAGGCATCACCTTTGTTGGAAGGCCTTATTTTTACCAATAACTTCTTTATTTATTTTTGGCAGGGAGGGAAGTCAGGTCAAGGTGTTCCATTAAACGGCAGCAATTTAGGAAAGTGGATTGAGCCTGGCTTTCTGATGGCCCACATGGCAGAAAAGAGCTACAGGGAAAGTGCTTCAGACGGAGATACTTGCTCTGCAGGGGTCACCTTCGCCTCCACCTCGTTGTAAGGAATGAATGCTGCCAAAAAAAAAACCTCCCTCAAGAGCTTCATGCTATAGAGTCAGACTGCTATTGTTAAATAAATCATAACTAAACTTCTTTTCCTCTGATTCCTGTATGTACAGTAGCTACATTGTGAAAGATGATGCAGCTGGTGCAGTCATCCAAGTTTTCATATTGTGCACATTCCCAGTGTGAACTACAAGGAAGAATTTTGATCATATATACACACACACACACACACACACACACACACACACACACACACACACACACACCTCTGGCTATTCATGTCAGCATAGTTAATCAGGAAAATAATCACTGAACTGAAGTTTGTTTCAACTACACAATCTTGGAAAGCTATACCAAAGAGAAGGAGTATGGGAATATTTATATTTATATAATATTTTATATTTATATTTCTTCTGCGCTTTTTCTTTTTCCTCCTGCTTGGTGGCCTCTTTAAAGTATTTTTTATTCATATGTTTTGCCTCTTTGTACCATCATTTGCTGTTACTTAAAAAAGAAAATCTAACATGAATACAAGACATCAAGCATGGAGGAAGTCAGTCTAGCTGAAGTATCACAGTGCAAGCATGTGAAAGACAAAAAGAAAGGCACAGAGCAAGTCCTAAGCAGCACCTGTCTTGGGAGGGTCAAAACCCTGAAATCCCCATGAAACTGAAGCAATTTTAGATTGAACCTTAACCCTAATGCAGACAAACACCTTTATTGTGCAGCAGCTACAGTGTGGCTAGACCTGTGCTCCCTCGACAATTTCTCCAGCAAAACGTAATTAGAGCACTTGGTGTTATCCAGGCTGACCTTTGAAAGCTTGTGAGGACAAAGCCTGCAATTGTTTTGTATAGAACCCTGCACCTACAGACAGGCAGACACTGAAAATAAAAAAAGGGAGGTTGGTTTGGAAATGTCATGATAGTCTCAACCAGACTGTTTACTGTTGTGATCTTAAAAGTGCAGACCTTAGTCATCCATCAATGTAATATTCTTGAATAGAGTAGGATATTAGTGAATTTTGTACAGTTTGATCCCAGTGCTTTGTCCACTTAAGTGAGACCTGTCAAAAGAGATTCAATTAATCAGTGCCGTTCAGAGTGAATGTAAACCTAATTGTATAAGTGGGATTATGGAAGTCGAGGTAATATTAAAATCAATAAAAGGGGGGGGGCAGCGACAAAGCAAAATAGTCTGATGTCCAGCTTCTACAGACTCACACAGCTCCTAAGAAAATCCATTCAGGGACCTAGGGACACACAATAATTCAAAACTGGGGGGATTATTTCCTGCACGGTATTCTGGCTGAGATATACAGTCCCGAGGCCACGCATAGGTCAACATCGTTTTTTTAACTACCATCTTGGGAGAGGGCTGAGGCCGGCACTAAGCTTACAAGGCAGTCATTTTCACCCCGCTGAGAAAGGTTGGTGCCATTTACTGATAGCAACTGCCAGTTTGAGGATACAGGGGAAGAAATATGCCTCAAAACACAGCGGGTGAGACAGAAAATTGTATTCAGCATGGATGCATCTAGTCTCGTGGTAAATGCCTGGGGTAAATAAATGCAGAATAATCACAGACTGGCCCCTTGAACGATATCTCCATCACTGTATGGGCAGTGGGTGAAGATGGGCAGTTTACGGCTTGACTTTATATGGTCACTGAAGGCTGAATTTGTAGTTAATAACACCACAGAATTAATGCTGCGCTATGGGGTTTATGATAAATAGGATAACCATAAGGCCTGCATGCATAAATGCAGTTTAAGTATGTACAGGGTTTGTGCATAAATTATAGCACAGTAAATTGGGAGAGGTGCTGTGTCATGTAGAGAGGTTGTAGGCATACAGCAGCAGTGAATCCCCCCCCCATGGAAACACACCTGCAATCTATCTGATTTAACAGCGGCTGACGGGGGGGGGGGGAGCTGGGAGACACTGCATACTGTAAGACTGAAGGTGGTGAAAGTTGGCAGACAGGCAGAAGGATAAAGGAGATTGAGTGAAAGAGTGAACGAGAGTCATCTTAGAAAATGGCCGACAGTTTTCTTGTACAGGAAAGAGGAAGTCACTGAAGCGAAGGAGACGCCATCCCCATTCCTGCTCCTCCCGGAGCTGACACCTCTCCTCACAGAACGATCAACCTCCCTTTCCCACTATCCCAGCTAACTGACTGTCACTGGCAGATATCTCCTTTAACGCTGTCTGCCTCTGTTAGTCTGCCTTTTTCTTGCTTTTACAGGTAATGACAGAGGCAAACACTCTCCCTATTACGTTGTGTACCATTGTGGCATACAATTATTTCAGGTCTCAAAATTTCATCCATTGTATAGCTATACTACAGTTTGGCAACACAAACTACATGACACGTTTTGTGTCAGGTCAGGTTTGGGCAAATGTGTAAACTTAAAGAAAATCCACTTTTGCTTTCTGACAATGCCAAGCATCTGCATTGACACATGTGGTGAGTAGATATGTTACGGCCAATGGGAAGCAGGAGGAGAGATAAGGCATAGCCAATGCAGTTGACCAAAAGGAGAATGGTTGTAAAACCATCTACAGTAGAAGCAATTCTCTTCCTTGACCCAACTCTTTAAGGCCGTTGCAATCGTGCCTGTGCAAAGAACAGATATTATAACAGTTTGGACTTGTTGTTATATTCATCTTGGACAGACCGTCACAGTTTACCAGCCAAGTTCATCTGGCCAGTAGAGGAAACAGTGAATAATATTTGGGTGTCTACATACCTTTGCCCATAAAGTTGGAAGAAAACTTTGAACACACACAGACACACACACACACAGAAAATGGCTGCCAGCCATGAAACAAGATCATATTGTTCTGACCCTGGCAAACCTGCAATGACTCCCTGATTTGATGATTTACGAACTGATAACATTTTAGTTATTACTATCAAAGCCTCTACTTGCTTTGCCCTAAATCATTCATGTGACCTTTTATTATCTTATGTACTCTATGGCTCCCTGAGAATATTTCTTTGATATTTCTTTTGTCAAGAACTGGACACAAGGGTCATCGAGCCTTCGGAGGTAGGGCTCCTCTTTGGAATGACTTGCCTGAGGAGATCAGAGCAGAGAAGCCTCCCTTTTTAAATGAGTCTATCAATGAAATATCTAATTTTTTTGTTGTTTCATCTCTTAATTTTTCAGTTGCTTTGATTCAAGAAGCACATTCTTCACTCAACCGTAAGCAATTAAGACGACTTACCTATGGCTGATACAGATACAGCATAATGGGTCAGATATTGCACATAAAAGTCTAACAGATGGTCTGACTGATGGAGATTGTCTTAAAAAATGAAAGAAAAAAAAGCCCATAGGTCAGAGAAAGCAGGTTGTTACAGCCCATAGTTATATTTTATTGTGAAGCAATCTTTATGATAGCAGCAAAGGAGGAAGATAGGTGATATGATGTAAAGAACAACAATATCCACATGGAGGGTGGGGCAGATTCTTGGGTGACACTGCTGTGTAGTTCCCCGATGCTATACCATGACATCCTGCTGCTGGTACTCTGCTTGATGGGAAAATGCTATGCTAAGAATAAGCACTTTCTAGTGAGTCATGTCAAGCTCATTGTGTTGTGTGCATTATATGTTAAAATGGACAATTATGCATGTCCACAAGATGTGACGAAATACTGTGGTAAAACTTCAGTTTAAAAAAAGGCAACACAAAACTGGCCAAACAGCTTTATTTTTGATGGGAGTAATTGTTAAATAACCCCAGTGATTTTCTACATTAAAACTTTCAATGAATCATTCAATCTGACAAACAGGCAGTATAACTTCACTCACTATGTATGCAGATAAAGCATGATGACAGCCTCTGGTGGATTGAAAAGATACTGTGTCAGAACCAGTGTCACTCCCTTTTTGTAGTAAAGATCCTAAATAAATTCTGAACTATTCTTACATTTTGAACTGGAACCACTAAGATTTTAAATTGTCCATGGGTGAGTTAAATCATTGTAGTAAGTGGATACGTAAACCATATGTCTTAGAGTCATGTCAATACAATCTGGTTCGTTTCATCTGGACCAAGGGGAAAAATTTGTTTTGGTCAAATTCTCTTCAAACTTATTACAAATGATCCAACAGCTGCAAACATGAGGATAATTCACTGATTGGGCAGTTTTGGTGATATCATCTTGTATCATCACAGCTATACACAATGGCCTATGTCAGGAAATCAATTTGTGTGAGAGAGTGTGTATTTATGTTCTCAAAATGCTCTGGAATAATTGAAATCAGCATTATTAGTATTATTAGACTGCAAATGCTATAAATAAGACAAATAGAGAGAGGATGAAAAAAGCATCGTCTTCAGCAATGTTGTGGGGGATTAATACTTGTTGCTTATAGGGAATTGCTATCTCACACTTTCTAGACACCATTTTTTCCTGAATGTTTTTCACTTTAAGCACAAAAAAAATCACGTGTGTTGAGGCAGATGCTTGTTACCATGGTTACCAAATTATTTCCACAAATATGTTGTTAATAAGATGTGTACAAGTATTCATACATCAAAATAATGAATGTCGAAACCAAATTCCATGTCAATATACCTACAGTTATTTTTCATTATGGACCAAAGCAGCAGGCTGGCTTAGCATCTGCCATTGCCAGAGCCATACACAATACAATGTGACAAATATGAAATGTGTCCAAAAAGCACTGCTTGCAGACTCTATTATTTGTGATTGCTTTGGAAGCTTGTTTTCAAGCGTTGTTGGCTAAAAGCAAGGAGAATTTCATTAAAACTGTCACACCACACTACTTTTAAATCATATATTGCTTGGGGTTGAAATTGATATGTGACAGAAAGTGTGCGTTAGTTGAACAAAACAAGTCTGAAGGCCTCTGATTAGTCTCTCGACTCTATTAGTTGACAAGTCTTACTTTAAGATACTGAAAAGTACTTATCTTGCACTGAGTTTACATGCATGATTTTTTACTTGTGTGCAGTGATAGGCAGTAGGAGGTTATATATTTGAATTGAGTTACATTTTTCCTGTAACTTACCATATAACCTTTTGACAATTTGTCATCATTTGGTCTTCATTCACAGAGCCAAATTCACCCACCAGCTCAAGCAGTCCACATGCTGGACAAGGCGCAAGCAATCTGTTCATTCGCAGAGAAAATGCCTGTCCTTGCATTCGCATCACCTTTGACTGTGACATTAAAATCTGTGAAATCTGGCATTTTGTTTATGGTAATACAATACAAGGGTCTGTGGGGCAGTTTTAATGACAGCTCAGTTGGTCCCAATTAAATGACAAGATTGAAAACATTTTGGGTTGTGATTCAGTGAAGCATTTTTTTCCTCTTTATTCCTCAAGACGACAGAGCCACCTTAGAGTTGGATTAAGTGTTCACCAAGCCTTAAAATGATAAAATTATTCTTTCAACATCAAAACCTTTTAAATGAAATTAAATTAAGATGTTATTTCCCATAAGAAATGGACAAAAACAGTTAATTCTCAGCCAAGCAGGCCACACAGAGTGAGTCAAGGTGCAACCCACACACACACAAAAAAAAGGCCTTGGTACAATCAAATTATTTATATGCTTCAGATAACTAAAATTGTTCACTGCTGTTTTGGCACACCAAGGTCTTTAAGCCCTGTGCAGAGAAAAAATACTGCAATTTCCACTGATACATCAAAAGGAGGTAGGACTTGGACACTGGAGACCTTATGTGTACCATTACCATTGTAACTCTATGCAGTACATAATATGTACTGCATAGAGTTACAAAGGCTTTTAAAGCCTTTTAAGGCTTTAAAAGCTTTGATTAGGGAAAGATTGAGATTTTGGTGAAATGCAAAAAACATCAAACATCCAATCAGTGGATACTTGAGGCAAACCAAATTTTAAATAGATGCATTCTGTAAGAATATGTTTTGCCGATATGTTCATTCAAAACAGATTCAAATTAGTAGTAACAATTTTGCAGATGTGGAGAATTGTGTATATTTTTTTTTATTATTTTTTATTGCATTAACCCCCAGCTACAGTGAAAATGACCTGGTAGATATGGTTAAAGACTGTACTTGAGCAACCTTTTCCAATGCATAAAAAAGTAGGATCAGTTTCATCTAACATGTCTACAAAGTTATGTTCAGGGCTACATGCATTAATATTGCATGCATATTTATATGTTATTGTTTTTGGTGTGTGTCCATGAGCGCATTTGCATACAGTTTGGCAGAAGTTATTGCATAAGTGGTAACCCTTAAAAAAAAATACACTCCTGTGACTTGGTTCATTATTCTTGAGACTGCTCAGAGAGTTGAGGATAAGAAATTACACTAGATTGCATTAACAGTACAGGTGTTGCTGTTATTATGTCTAGCCCCTGCCTGTGTACCCATATGTGTTGCATGCATATGTATTTATGCGCCCATGTGTTTGTGTGAAGGCAAAAGCTGTTTTGGCCTGTCAACCTACACCTTGACTTCTCCCTGTCATTTCTTCAGGCGTGCAGGCGCTGGGGCATGAAGGCGGACACCACTTCCCTCCTCATTGAGGATGCCAATCGTCTCCTCTGGTGTCCTGCAGGCACAGCAGCAGCCGACAGATGCCAAAGAGAGGGGACAGAGGAAGACCTCGAAAACAAGAGTGGCAACAAAATTTGAGAAGTGGGGAGCATGTGGCCCATCGGAATCACTCCATCTCTTACTTTAACGGCATTAAGGAGGGAGAGCTGCGTGTTCGTGTCTGCATGGGAGAGTGAGAAAAAGAGAGAAAAAACATCCGAGCAAAGAGAAAATGGAAGGAGAGGGTGGGGTGGATTAGAGTTAGAGCCAGTACAGAGAGGGAAAGGGATTCTAGTATTTCAGTCTTTCTTCATCATACTGCTTCCCCCTTGGAGAGCTGGAATAACTAATAAATTTCAGCATGAATCTCAAGCTGATCTATTTGGTGTGATGAACCAGAAAAGAGAATCACAGCTGTGGTATGCACTTTGATAGGGAATCTAAAAGGAATAATGAATTGCCAAAAATCACCCAGCAGCATGTTGGACAGTTAGCATGTGCCAGAGGCAGGGTTGGCTCCATTTAACATGACAATACATAAATAACATGAATCATCTCTTCTTTTTATGATCCTGTTATTCATGGTTGATATTCCTATGAAATATACATTAAAACGTATGAATTCGTAGTAGTTTAAGAAGTGTTTGCACAGAGGAAAGATTACTCAGTGGAAAGCAATTTATTTCAAAACTTCTTCCAAGATGCACATAAAGATGGAGAGCCCCCTTTTTCTCTAAGCTGAGTCAGGATATAGCCTGACCCTGCCTCAACATCAAAAGCCTTTCTAGTTGTCAGGTGAATTGAAAGATTTAGACAATGACATTCTAGTTTGCCACAGACATCTGAACTGATTTTAATTTACGGAAGGCATATATGTGCAGAGGGAGCAGTGCCTTTTGAAAACAGCATAGGCAGGAAAAGTCAAAGAAGATTATGCTTCCTTCTTTTCCACTTCTATCCTCCTCCCTTTTTTCTTTTTTTTGTCATCTGCCATTGAAGTTAGAGATAAAGGCATTTCACTGTCCACAAACAGCCAAAGGCTAATCAGATGCATGCATTATTTGGAAAGAATATGCTTTTACTCTGCTCCTCCTCGCCAACATTATCTCAAGTGCGCACAAACCCAGACAAAGATAATAGCAAGGAGGGATTACATTTATTTCCCCACTGCCAGATATCCAAGCGATATTTCCCAGTAGTTCCACTCCACATTTCACTTCCCCTCTCTCAGTTATTGGAGAGATCAGTGTAACATGCCAAAGAAATGTTTCTGTGGCGTCTTTGTTGTCTCACTGGATGCTTTCACGTCTCAGTCCAAGTAGTAAGAGCTCAGCACTGTGGGGGAGCTGAGGAGTGTACCTGGCGCAGGACTTTAATCACTACAAAACAGATTCAACTGAGTCCATTTGTTTGGGTCTGATTCAATCGGTTCAGCAAAGACACACCTGAAAAAGAGTTGTGCCATCCCTTCATGGCTTTGGCAAATTAAAAAGACCATAAAATGCAAGTTAAAGGCTAGGTTGATATGATACATTTGGTGTTACAGGGTTAAACTAGATTGAATCGTCTTTTCATTAAAGTTTTTATTGCAGTATGAATTGAAAATTGCATAGACGACATATATAAACCTAAATTGAGGATTTTGATCATCAACTGGCACAACTGACTTTAAGATAACATTTTTTAGAGCTCCAAAAAGGTGGATTCCTCACAAAACATGACAATTTTTACTTGGAGTTCCACCATGAAAATTAGTTTCTACAATGATGATATCACTAAAAATATAGTTATGATAATTATTTTTCACCATCAGCTCAAGCATGAATTTTTCTGTTCTCTAAATCTAAATCCACATCCCACTTGTAGACCATCTAAAAAGTGTTGTTGTAATCATAGATTTAACAATTAATCTTAAATTAGTAAAGCAGCACTCAAAACTAGCATCCAGCACAGCTCCAATGCTGAGTAATACCACATTACATTATCGCAAAAACTGATTAACGTATGCCTTGGTGGCAAAAACCCTGCAAAGTTTAATTAAAATGGTAATCCATCGTGTCACCCCCTGTTGTTTGTCTTCAAAACCACCCACTGCATGTGGTGAGCACATTATGTTGCATGAGAGGTGCGACAGCTCTGCTTCAAATCATTTTAGTTTTTGAATTTGAAAACTTTTTATTTACTCAAGTGAGACGCAGCACACTGCCCCTGTGGCTAAGCTTTTTCATACTCATAGTTCGTATTCATCATCCCTCACCTTCTGTTGTGTAGATATTTGCAATATTTACAGTTTATATCACATGCATGGAAGCAGCAAAAAAAACACCAAACCATGCTGCTGTTGTCCCCCAATTGAAGAGGTGCATTTATGCTTGTACAGTGGTGTGGCTATAGGCATGTGTAATTACCTCTACAAAAAATGTTAATATATCATTCCTAGTTTTTTGTGCAAGTGATTTCAAAATTATGATCACCAAATCAAATACCTGTCAGACATACACTAACTCATTATGGACAACTCAACAATTAGACAAACGGATCCATAACTCATGCAGTGTTGCTATTGTCAAGGTCGATAAGTCCTTATTGTATTTTGATTTACAGTTCAACTCATTCACATTCAAAAGACATATGCAATGCAAAGTTACTCCAAACAATCAAAAGACACATTTGTTGTTGAAAACTTTCTGCTCTTCCATAAAATAAGAGAAATTTCCAAAATTAGCTTTAATCTGTTCTTGCGGTGTCGGTGCATTTTGTCCACAAATGATAGCTATACCTTCCTGTATTGATGGCTTTAAGCAAAACGAAGAGGTTCAAGTAAAGTTTCAATTTGTGACATCATGAGTCTAAATGATGCTACTCAGTATTCAGCTCATTATATTATCCACTCACTGTACATTATGAACATCCTGTTAATACTGGAAGGGCCTCCATCTGCTCTCAAAACAGCCTCAATCCTTCATGTGGTGGATGCCACAAGAAATGCTCTTTTGAGATCCGCCCCATGTTACATGATTTCATTGAATCACTCCTGCAGCTTTGTCAGCTGCACATTCATTCTGCCAATCTCCTATTCCAAAGGTCATATTCAGCCCTATTGACTGGGGAGGCCAGTGAAGTACACTGAAATAACTGCCATGTTCAGGAAACCAGTTTGAAGACAACTTTTGTTTGAGGTGGTGAATTGTGGCCATAGAGGGTTTCAGTAGATCAGCATTACTCCCCACCTTTGGTCGGCCCTGTGGGGAGTACAACCCTCCACCACCAAATCAACCACATAAAACACCTTTAAAAACAACTAAATTCATGGGATGTATTAAATACACACAACTACTAAGTCACTACATCAGGATTACAAAAGGACAAAGTCGAAACACAACAGCAATACAATATAAAAAAGGCAGGACGAACAGCACTCCCCTGGCAATGAGCCTCCCTGATACTGATGTTGGCACAGGAGACTCGTACCACTTTGTTTCCAGACCAGGTGCACCTGATTGATGACTGATCAGGAAGAACTTGGGCAGTGATGGAGAGGACAGGAAAGAGAAAAAAAATGGGACAAACAATGTGCCTAGACCACACACACACACACACACACACACACACAGCCTTAACAATCAGCAACAGCTCAGATAGGCTGTGGCATTCAAATCATGGCTGAATAGAATTAAGGTCCAAAAGTGTGCCAAGTAAACATTCCCCACAGCATTAAACCACCAGCAGCAGTCTTGATGCCAAATTCTGACCGTACCATCTGTATGCATCAGCAGAAATCCAGAGTCATTACACCATGATATGTTTTTTCCTCATACTTCAACTGTCCAGTTGTGGTGAGCCTGTGCCTGTGGCAGTAGACTTCTGTTCTTGGCTGATGGGAATGGACCTGACATGACATCCTCTGCTCGATTTAAACCAGAGTGGCTACCTGAGTTATGGTAGTCTTTCAGCCAGCTCCAACCAGTCTGACCATTCTCCTCTGACCTCTCTCTCATCAACAACAAGTTGCTGTCTGCTGCTCACTGGAGGATTTTTGTTGTTTGCACCATTCTGTCAAAATCAGTTAATGTCACGAGATCACAATTTCACCCCATTGCTGATGTGAACATTAACTGAAACGCCTGACCTGTTTCTGCATGACTCTATGAACTACACTGCTGCTACAATGACATGAACGAGCAGGTTTACAGGTGCAGGTGTTCTGACTACAGTGCTTGTGAGTGTATATTAAATGCTGTTTCCCAAAACCTCCACCTCCCGTATGAGTTCAAAACACAAGCCCAAATTTCCTTTTAGAAGACATTTTAAAGTTTTTAAAATTTCGACTCATTGCTTGGAAGTAACATTGGGCATGATATAATAGGTTAGCTTGGTTGCAGGCTTTGCAAGTGAGTCCTTAAGTGACCTTTGTCATTTTACTGAATACAGGTGTAACCTTTGTGCATTTTTCTATTTTTTTTTTGTTGTTGTTGCTTTTGTTGTCTTCCTGAGTTTTGCCCACAGAATTGCTCCCTGGGTGATTAATATAAATATTGACACTGGTGATAAAAGGATTGTTTTTCCAAGTAATTTCCATCTGCCCTTCAGCAGGTGAGACAGCAAGCAGTCAACACGCTAGCTCTCTCTCCCAATCTCTCTGTTATGTCCTGCTTGTTCTGGTGACAGTATTATTTGGGTTAGCTGACATGGCTTAAACATTATGTTTAAATAGTACATAATAATCAGGTCATTCCAAGATGATTGTGTTTGTGGGTGGTATAAAAGGGCTTTAGAGGGGTGGACACCACTGAACTCTTTTGACCCATGCTGTCAGTTTGCTGGGGCATGCTCCTGTTTTTGAGTCACTTCAGGAGTCAGTTCAAGTAATTTATTCATACAGCGCTTTATCAAGAATGACTTTACAGACAATTCTACCCAGATCATACTAATAGTCAATCACAAAATTATAAACCAAAAGCAAGTGCGTTGGAGACATAACAGGTCCAAACAAAACAGCAACATCAGTAAAAAAGCAGGAAACCTTGGTTTAGCTAAGATTAACTCTCATCCTGTTTAATGAGTGTGCAGTAAGTCTGAGTATTGTCCTGGTTAACAGGTATATAAAAATGCCACACTTAAATGCATTACAGATTGACTATACAAATGTTTTGCAAGGAAGGACATGGATTTAACAGATGTGTTTAACTTCAAGGATGCACACAAACAGTGCATTTGAGCGGAACACTCAATGGAAATATGACTTGCCTATATAAAAAAAAATGACACAGGGCTCCTGTAAAGCTGCTATGATCAATATTTTTCCAATAACAATTAGCATAGTGTAGCATAGTTGTAGTGATGTGCCCACATCATTGATATCTGCAGTAAGCATTTCAGATTACTGTTTAGCTGTTCAGCTTGCAAATTTTACTACTTTGTTCACCCTCACTGTTCTCTTAGCCTGGTATTTGGATGCAGCTGTTTTTAGCGACAAATCTCTAAAAAACAAAGATGAATAGATGGAATGAAAAAGATAAAAGAAATATAATAAATAAATAAATAAATAAATAAATAAATCTCTGTTCACAACCTACTCAACACCTAATAGCAGACATAACGGATCGTTTAGCAGATAAGTAGCCAGATATTTTTCCATGAATTGGTGGAGAACAGAAACAGAGTTAAAAGCCAAGTCAGTTGAAGTTGTCCAGCACTAACACCATGCATCTCATGGTGCTTAACTGGAAAATTATAGCAAATTGAGCAACAGGAGGAAAATCATCAAAAGTAAGCCTAAGTAAAAGGAAGATACACAAATTGAAAAACAGATTAGCAAACACACATACACATAAAATTAAAAAAGAAGAAAACAACAATAACTCATGAAACTTGTGAAATCAGGTTTTAAGGTTTATTTTAAATGCGCAAACAGTAATGACTGATCTGAAGTTTGCTCTAAAGAGTAACTTAAAGCTCCACCTGAAGACCTGGATCTTATTGTGTGTACAGACAGATTTCTACCAGCAGACATGGGAAGTCTGGCTGGACTGTGTCAGTGATCCACTCATTAATATACTTGGGATCCAGACCATTCAGAATTTTAACCTTGTCAGTATCAAGAACAGCTGTATGGTTCTTGACCTGCTCTCTGCAGATTAGAGACAATGGATATTAACACAAATATATTACCTGCCTGTTTTTTGAGGACCTACAACCAGTATTTCAGTCTCATTGTTATTCAGCTGTGTAAGATTAGTGGACATCAAGCTCAGGTGTTATAGGCTGGTGGATGAACCAACTGCAGTCACAAGGCAGACAGATGCATTGAAGTGACTTTAATAAACAAAATGAAGAGGACCAGGCTTGTAGACAGATGGATAGATAGGCAGACAGACTAAAGGCTACTACACACAGGTAGCAGGCACATGGGGAGCCACAAGCAGAAGATCTAAGAAGAAGCTGTAGGAGTTGGCTGGTTTAAGTACTGGCTCAGGTAACAAGAAAACTGGGAACAGGTGTGTGAGTCGGCAGGGAAACTCAGGTGATTTGGAATATGACACAGATGAGCAGTTGGATCTGCCAATAGGGTGAGGAGGAAAGTCTGGGACATGTTGCAGGTAGATGGAGAGTGGCAGGAAATTAAGGGCTAAACAGGGCTAAGAAAGGAATAGCAACAATATAGATAGGCTTAATTTACTTTCAATATTAAAAATACCATTAATTTTGCAGGGTCAAAAAATACTTGACATTTGATTACTTACAATAGGTGCTGTGAAAAAAGCACAATGCACAACAGCTTTTACGGTGGCAGTTAGATAAGAAAACAGATAAGACACAGAAAAAGTAAAAATAAATAAATAAAAATAACATGAGACAGCACTGAAATGGGAATTCCAGGCCAACACTGTACTTGCATCCAGTGCCAGGTACAAACATTGCATTGGACCAGCACCTGAGAGGAAGAAAAGACAAATACACACACAAACTCACAGGCATGCTGAGCCACACACACAGTGAATATGATGCTCCTTTTCACTGGGTTCCCAACTGGTTGGTATTTTTTATCTCACTTTTTTTTCCTTTTTCTCAGTCCATAGTTTAACCTTGCTCTAATTCCAGCTAATTCTGAGAGAGGAGCTATTTTTATTGTTCATCTCAGCCCGCTCCCCATTTATTTTCTCTCTCTGAACATTTCAACATGGTCATGTGGGCGTTGGGGCTTTCGACGCGCTCTGCTGACTGCTCAGATTATTGCTATCCATCATTTGTTTATATTCTCATTTAGAAAAGCAGGGCGCTTCCATTATTGAATTATAATTTCCTGCAGAGGTTACACAAGGCCAGACTCAACTTTAGTTTTGCTCTCCCTACTCCCTCATACCCCTACACTGTGAGCTTATTCTTCATAGCATAATGCTGATGCTCACATGACTCCGACTAAAAGTCCCCCCAACACAATGTGAAGCTGCTCCCTCTGAGCAGAACTCACATTTCTTCTTTTCACTGCTCTGTAATGGCAGTAGCACAAAAAAGCCTCACCACAGAGGCCGATGCTACACACACAAAGACTGCTGTCGAGATTTTCACAGGTGTCTACAAAAAGCATAGCTTCTCTCCACCCCAACTGCCTCAAGTCTTCGCTGCTTTAGAATTCAAAGAGTAAGGCAGCCATATTCATATGAAAAATACTTCCTTAGAAATACCAGTACACATTAATAGATTAATCCCAATCAATTTAGCTGGTTAGATGCATTCTTACAATTATTTTGGGGAAAAAATGCAATACAAAAATACCACATCAGAGGACACAAAAGTAAATGAATGTCCAATGTCCTGTTTATATGAGACAATGATGACATTTACATGCACAGTTTAGTCGAACGATAAGTAGTAGCTTGACTATGCATTTTAATTGGAATGCCTTGTGCCAGTAAACATGCATGTCAGTAAATTGATTTATTGATGGAATTATGCCCTGTTGACCTTCTACATCACAGATTAAACAATCAACAAAAAAAAATTAGCTCATGACAAACTGGTACCATGTCAAGCATGAGAATGAATAAAACACACCATAAGCGACTGGAGCCACGTTCCGCTTTTAACTTTTTTAACTTTAACCTCTCTAAGCCAGCATTTTAGAATTGATTAACCCAGTAAATTCTGTATTAAATGCATTCAGTGTCACAGCGTCACATAGTATCACAGCAGTAAATATAGCATCAAGTTAGTATAGAGAAAAGGGAAACACAGCACAGGTTTTGGATGTAATCATTGTCCCTAGAACTCTTAGTTTGCCTCCCTGTGCCTTTCCTCTCTTTTCCCTTTTCCTCTCCCCCTCTGTCATTCTCTCCTTGTGTGTATGCACTGTGGGCATGGCTTACACACCTGGCTGCTTGTAATCATCTGCATCTGGATCCAAACATACCAATCAACTCCAGCACAATAGCTCCAGGTTTCCACTCACTCATGCCAGTGCGTTCTGTATAGTGGTAGAGAATCCCAGCCACTTTCTCCTCTGCCACATTTCTAGTTGTTCCCCATATCTCTCTCCAAAGAAATAATATGTCATCTCACCTTTGTTTGTGTGCTCGATCACCCACCAGTCTTCACTCAGTATCTAGCTCTTGCAGTACTGTGAATCTCATCTCTCTGTTCATGCCACAACCTGTTTTCAAACGCAGGCAGCCAAACCCACAGCCACACTCACCTTCATCCACTACAACTGTGTTCCAAAAAATTCAACCAAACCTTTTAAGCCTCATGTCTTCTGCTTTTGGGTCCTAAAAATTGGAAATGCATATATAATATTCTAAAAGTTCAGGCAGTTTCTCAATGCATCTCTCTCTTTTCTAACCTCTGTATATTCCATATACCATTTTTTTCGCAGTGTATCACCTTTTACAAATGCCAGCTAATCACTAAACTTAAGTGAGAGTAAGTTTTTTCAGTCTTACAGGGTTATTTGAGTGGATTTACTTCAAGAAGTTGATCATGCTTTTTTGCCCACTGTACATGAGTTATTCTTCCCTGACATACCATGACATGGATTGCCCTCAGCTAGCCACTGAATGAATTATATGTTGAGGTAGAGATATCCAAATGCTTCTTTGCAGAGTCTCCAAAGCTGGACCATATCTGCCCTCATTATTCTGATACGATATTGCCCTAAGACAGATCAGACAGCAGATACTAACTACTCCACTAAGCTTGAATAACTCCACAAATCTTTGCCCTGAATTATTTTTCATAGCTGCGTTGATAATATTTTTGCAGATATGCTTATGACGGCCTTTCTAAGTATAGAAAATTCCCTCGGTTTGGCTGAAAGCCGTGAGGATCAACATTATCATTGTAGGCCAGAGAGGAGGTGCCCAGAAGCTTGTCCCCAGAGGCTGTCTAATGAGAGGAAAGAGGAAATGGGAAGAGGGACTGAAGCACTTGGAAGCCTGATGTTTTCAGAGTAGCCTTGAGCTGCAACGCCTGCAGTGACTGTGTTGACATGGCTACGGGGCCTCTCCAGACAATGTCACGACCTCTCTCTGCCTCCTGGCAAGCCGGCAACATCGTTTATCTGACACGTTAGCCCCGTAACAGCGGTTAGTTTGAGTTAACGCAAGATGACTCCACAGCTCAGGCAGATTTCCTGAGGATACATGGTTCATCTGAGAGGATACTGGCCTCTTCGCATCCCATTTATTGTGTTGTTAACATGACAAGACACATGGCCACCTCTGGAACACACCATGACAGGTGTATGATGTTATTGCTCAGCATCAGGGGCTATGCACAGCATCGTAATTCTGCAGCAGCATTCCTCAGGGTCTTGAGATGGTGAAATACTCTCCTCTCTGAAAGGCCAGGAGCTAGTGTGATTTAAGTGTTTATCTTTGGATTACTGGAAGGCACATATGCAGTGTTTAACCTAGATTTTAGTGTACAACAGTTGCATATCAAATAAGTCACCAATAACATCACGAACACTTTAAAACAAAACATGATTTATTCATACCACTGAGAAATGTTTTGACTGTGAAAAAGGAAAACAGCACAAAGGTTGTGAAATGCAGTGTGATTACGTGAAAAAAATAACTCAGCAAATACATATTTTAAAATGCATATTCAAGGGATGTCAACAGCAGTTGTAATTTGTACATCTGACAAGATGTATGGCCATTCACTATCCAACAGAAATGTTTCCTAATATTGCTTTGTGACACCCGACCCTTACCCCACCCCAGAATTTGGACTCAGGCCAAAAGTCCCTAGAATTTCCCCAGGACCCATTTGGATGTAGGCTATAGAGCTGTATTATAATAAAGACATGAAAAAGAAATTCAAATTCAACCTCAGTTTAGTTCACACAATTGTAAATTCACTTGAATAAAAAGATCAATTAAAGCCATTTCATTCTGAGTTAAATGTTAACAGCTTCAGAAGACATGCAGGTAGTAGGCAGGCACTGAGACTCAGTAACTACCACTGAGAAACCCTTCAGGCAGAGCCCCAGCTGCACCAGTGTCCAACACTAAAGACTGTATAAGTGCAGGGCAGCTCCCGGTGAATGTGTGTAAGTGTATGAATGTTAAGCAAGGCCTTGTTGAAAGCGAGTCTGCATGCTCAGCAAACACTACCTGAATAAATAAAGCTTAAAATAGAGAGAGAGAGAGGCGAAGACGTGACGAAGGTCATGAAACAGATTCCATGATCTTGCAAGTTCACATTATGCACCCAGGCTTGCAGAGACACCGAGGCAGCCCATTAAATAGAATTTAATATAAAGAAAGAAACAGTATTTCAGGGGCATAAGCCAAGGCTTTGGCAGGACAGAACTGCATTTCACAGCGCTGTCCAACTTTGTCAGGTAAACGTGACTGTTAGGGACAAGCGGAGATTGATGGAATCTTTTTTCCCCTTGGCTCAGCAGTCTTTGATTTCCACAGCACATGGTAGGAAGAAGGAGAGAGGGAATGGAGGATGAATGATAGATAGGAATTCATGTAATTTATATCCCGAGGTCAGTCTATCACACAACTGACGAGCAGAGAAAGACAGCCAGAGAGAAAGAAAGATGGTCACACATGAAATGAAGAAAATGTCTGTGTCTAAGGCTACTCCTGTGAGTATTTTCCTGTAACTTATGTATGGACATATCTGTGAGCATGAGTGCAGTGATTCAGGCTTTCTCAATTAGCATCTGGGTGTTTTTGTCTGATTGAATTAAACAACTCTTTTCAAGTCCTTGAAGCATAATAATTTTGTAGTGCTTTTCAATTTCCACCTATTGCTGCCTCACCATCTAACATTTACTGGGAGGCAATAGAGGAAGATGATTTGGATTTCCAGCACAAGTGCTCCTCCTTATAATTGCTTCTGCAAAGACATTGATTGATATAAACCTTCAGGGTCTTCAGGCCAAATTGAATGGCAGGCTTTACAAAAAACAGGGACATGGTGGCCATTGGCAAACATCTTATTGCATTACAATATATGTTTTGTGGGCTTCCACAATGGGCCTTTTACTGGTTGCACTGCCATATGGCAGTAACGACTTTACTGGTCA
The DNA here is from genome assembly GCA_016785225.1 of Psettodes erumei. NCBI lineage: Eukaryota > Metazoa > Chordata > Actinopteri > Pleuronectiformes > Psettodidae > Psettodes > Psettodes erumei. The sequence goes on along the minus strand of JAFBJZ010000782.1, from coordinate 1,308,918 downwards.
TTTGTCCTGTATGCAGTGCATATATGCATTGCCACGTGATGACAACAAGACCTTTTTTTAGTGTGCAAGTTTCTCACATTTAGTAAGCACTGATTAGACATCAGTCCAAATATTCAGTGGAGATTCATCTTTTATCAGTCAAACCCTCATGGATAATTTAGCATTTTTGGTGAAGTGCAACTATTATCATCTGTTAACAGTTGATCCATCATTTATTGTCATTTATGGTTTGGGATCTTTTTTTTCTGATGCTGTGATGCAATCTTGGCAAACAGTCTTAGTCTCTGTGTCCACCTGTCTGCTTCGACCCCCCCTTAAACATTTTTCCCTCAAAATAATTTTCTACATTCGACCCTTGAAGCTCCCATACTCCAAAATCAAGTTAAGAAGAGTATCACTCAATTGCGGTTTTTCTTTTCTCACCTTGAGTCTTATTCTCACACTCTCACTCATTCTCTCTTGCTCTCTCTTACTCTCCCTTTGTGCCCCTTTCCCTGTGTGTATAAACCTACCTGACTTTCCCTTTTGATTGATATGCCTTTGAATCTCTAATGGGTTTTCTTTGCCTTCTGTGATTTTTTGAAAATCATTTATTCACTTCTCCCGCTCATGCAGATTTTGTGTCCTAAATGTTGCAATCCTACATTTTACAGGAGGCAGAAATTCCCTCCCCACCATTACCCATCCAGCCCATTCACTGTGCCACCCATCCAGTTTAATTGTCCATTTCCCCTGTGGTTTGTTCACACAGATTTGCAGTTGAAAATGAGAAGACTCTGATTCACATTTGCACAGTCAAACAATTAGCACATTACGCCACAACATTACAGCAGCATGTTAAATGACCTGGCGTTTGTGCCTGCAAAAGCAAAATCCTATACTTCCAAAGCCAGGCTAATTCTTTGTAAGCCCATGAATTGGATCCTACTGAGGAGAAAAACCCGTGAGGTATTGCTGCACATGCTCATCCACAAGACACATTACTCATCTGAGTGTTCATCCATGGACCGTAGGCATCAAGCATTCCCCATAAGTGAGCAGTTTGTTCATATGCAAATGTGCCTCCTCTAATCCTCTGTTATTCTGTATTTGCATGCTGCTGAAAATTCCTCAACAACCCCCCCCCCACACACACACACACACACCACCACCACCTGCCTGTCATCATACAAAACAAAGGTGTTTAAACGATTCAGTGCCGCAGCAACTGCTGCAAGATATTGTAGGCATTGCAGAGCTGCAAACTAGATATCAGTAAAAATGTTATGGCTATGAATCAATTTTGCATGCTCACTCACTCTGTGCCATCTCTTTCATAAATAATAAAATGTCAAGACATGATATGGCCTTGACAAACTCATATAATTGATTTAAGCAGGACAAATGTCCTTTTAAAAATAAATACATATAGTATGGCATAAAGAAACATAAATTTATATTTGGATTCTTATTACATTAGCTTTCACTCATCAACAAGGTTGCACATCAGGGAGTTGCAGTCTTCAGACTAATTGCAATCGGTTTATGTTCACCAAAACAGTTTTATATAGTCTTCTGTATGTAAAAGGTGCCCTCTTGACTTTTTGAACAATATTGGCATCATGGAACAGTGTTTTGGTGGGGAGTGCGTGTTTTGTGTGCCTCTTGTGCTGTTGCACAGTACTTGCACCCTTAATGTACACACACACACCCCTGTGTGTATGTGTGTGTGTGTGTGTGTGTGTGTGTGTGTGTGTGTGTGTGTGTGTGTGTGTGTGTGTGTGTGTGTGTGTGTGGGTGTGTGCGTGTGTGTGTGTGTATGCGTGTGCATACATGAAGTCTCCAGAGTACCTTCTTTGATGATATGAATATTTTAGATTAAAACCAATGTGTGTACATATTTCATGTGATTATAATACATTTAAGATTAAATACTTTGCCATAACAACATGATTGATTAGAATTTGTCTTGAGCTCGCATGAGCAAGAACAAAAGAAAGAAAAATAGTAGAAGTGCTTCCTCAAAAGCACAGAATACATTAAACAAGTATAAAACAGAAGTAAAAGTAAAATAATCATGAAAGCATAAAACAAATGGGTCAAATAAAATAAAATCCAACACATAAGAACACCAAATATAAAACACCAGCACCTGTTGGGGAATTAGCCGCAACCTCAAATGACCCAGTAGATGAAGTGCTTCAAGTGCATTAAAAACATCTGCATTATTGCACAATTATTTAAACATGCCAAGTGGCCTGCAGTATTACATTTTGAGAGTTAAGGAGGTGGACAGCTTCAGGATATGTACTATTCTGGAATCTGGATGTTCTGGCCTTAATGCTAGTCTTTAAGAAGGAAGGAAATTAAAAAGGTTGTGAGCTGGGTGAGAGGGGTCCTTTTAAAACTTAAAGGCCTTTCTTTTGTAATCTAGCCTCACAGATTTCCACTAGGGGTGGGAGATCCAATACTTCTGGATGTGATATGCACCACTAAGTCCAACTGAATTGTGAATTTTTCAAATTAAAATACCATCTGCCCAATCCACAATAACCTGTTCATATTGTCATTATCAACACAACATGATTATTATAACCTGTGCAAATTGTCAGTCATTGACTTTTTCAAAGGGATATGCTGTGGTATTTATCCTCCCCACCCCACCACCAACACATACACTTGAGTGAAGGAGGGCTGAACCTACTCACAAATGGATGTCACATGTCAGAGCAGGACAATGTATCTATTGTTGTGGTTCATGGAAGAAGCACCAATGATGTGCTGCTCATTAAGGGCTCCTGCATGTTCTGTGCTGATGGAAAGCAAAGCCAAATTGTTGTTCCTTGACTCCCTGCTGTTGGTCACATGCACTGCATTATCCCACAGGTACTACCAAAGCAGTAAGCACCAGAGAAGTTCTTTCCTTCACAATCTCTGTACGTGTTGGCTTTACATTTTGCATAGCAAAATTACCTAAAATACAAACATGAAAGGGAAGCTATATTACATAACATTTCCAAACTTAAAAGAAGTGCAACACCTGACTGTTTCAGTGGCTGTTTCAGGCATTTACCAAAATATTAAAAATGTATCGTAATGGAGAAAAGTCATTGCAGCCTGCTGGTAATAAAATTATTTTCATACCTTGAAAGCAATAGGCAGTTTTTCCATTTATGTCAGTGTCTGAGATACTGAGGCACTGCACCTGCACTGAAAGTCCCACACACAGTTGGCTATACAGTCTGTATTTCATCTCTGGTGGTATTGGTGCAAATATGTAAGCTTCTATTGGCCGTGCCAACAAACACACTGCGAACTAACAGTGTCCCACTGTTAGTTCGGAGTGTGGCCCACAACAAGATATGGAGTAATTATGTAAGTAGAACATTCCACTAGTGTTGCCAGTTTAACTGCTACCTAATTCCCTTCTATTTAATCACTGATGTAATAACTATGTTGGCAGAAATTATTTCATTCAGTTTTATCCAAACTGACAGAAAACTCTTGCTATGTTTATATCCCTCCCACCCCATGTCCTCCTCAGCAAGTGTCGCTTGCATTTGGAGCTCCAGCTTCCTGTCAGGCAGCTGAGAAGAGAACACATGACAGAAAGAAAATATTCACTCTGCCGAGATTTGTCATCCTTCTTGTTCACTCATCTGGCTGGATGAGGAAGGGACAGGGTAACAAGGAGGATATCTTTGGAATTTCTGTTTAACATCCTAATTGAAAATGACAAGCACAGTGGCGCGTTCAGCCCTGCAGGGGAGATCAAAGAGTTGGAGCTCTGTGAAACGCAGAATTATGGATCGGAACCAAAACCGATCCCCTCTCGCCTTGGCTAATTAACACCTGGCTCCAACTAATTAGCTAAATCCTCTCGCATTCCAGAAACGGTGGGAGGAAAAAAAGCACTTTATAAGATTTACAACCTAGTGTTGGACCTCAGTTATATCCCGAGGGCCCTTACCTGTCTGTGGGAGCAAATGTAGGAACAGGTGTTCTCCTCCCTCTGTAGTACCACACATAGCAGAAAACCAAATTTGAAGGTAGTTGTTTGGGATATTCAGCCAAGTGTCTTGTATCGCCAATGTTGCCTCTTAAGAGGTCCCATTGGTGTTTTAAGCTGCACATGATGTGTATGACAGTTTGAGTCGAAAAATAATTGCCCCAGTCTCTTTCCTCACTTGGACACAAACGTCATGATAACATGTTTGCATTTGCATGTACTTATAAAGCCTCAACAATTGGTTTGTGGTTATTATAACCTTGATAAATGAAACCAGAGAGTTTCCTTTCACATTTCCATTCAGAATGAATTTACCTGCTATTGAGTTTGCACTGATAATTCAAGGCAGCCGAACAAAAAGCGATGGCATACAAAAGGCGGAATAAAGACCGCTGCATTAGAAAATCATCTCAGTTTGACTGCCTTGGCAAGAGGAGAACAGTAATTATATTAGATGATAAATCCTGGTGGGGTGCTTTCTGCTGGTGCTGATAAATTTTAAGGTTGATCACCTCTTTGAAATAATTCTCCCAACAAGTTCTTGAATACAAGAAGAAACCACTTATTATTAAACGTTGATAATGATATTGCATTGAAAATTACAACAGCTGATCTCATGACTCACACTGCACCCCACTTAAACTCAGGTATGATATACAGTGTAAATAATAATATAGTAAAGCAAGCTTGCATTGGTTTCTGCCAAAGAAGAAACAGATATAACATTGATGTCAACCTGCACAAAACAGGTCATATTAAACCCAACAAAAGCAAATTCATTTTGATGGTGCTATTTTTCAGTCTGTTCCTCTTACCATGTCCCTTTTCCTCACAAGTGTTTAAAGTTAGAGCCAATGTTTGCCCAAGTGATGGAAATTGACTTAGCTTTCATTTGGCTATAGGGGAAAGTCTAGTGTAACAGTGACACTTCAGGTAATGGGTGAAAGGACAGTCAATCTGTTGGCTGATTACAAACGGTAATTAAGACACTGATCCTCTAATTAAGCAGTGGCAGGTATGTTGTGCACGGAATACATCATCTTTTACCTGCTGGTGGTCTCTTTTCTCTTTTTCTCCATCACTTATGAGGGAGATATACCAGTACTGGAATAAGGCACTTACTACAGGTTATCAACTTTGAAAACAACTGTTTCCCCTGTGTCATGGCAAAATTACAAATTTTGGCTGAGTAGCTCTTTCAGTCAGTAAGGTTTCATCTGCCCCTCCATCCCCGGTCAATCTGTTGAGCTGTTTGTTTGTCTGTCTCAGGCTTGTCAGCCTCATTCTCCCACTAATCCTCCTCTTTCCTCTTCTCTTTTCTTTGTCCTCTGCTTTTTCTCTTCCCTGCAATGTCCAAGACAACCTGGCATGGGTTTCACGGAGCTACTTGCACCAGCACTTCTTCAAGTGCAGCTCTTTATTTTGGTCCTGAGCTAATTTTCACGCTGTCAAATATTTCAAATCACTTTCCCTGCCACTACTGCAGGGCCACAATTTCATGCATCTTGTCTCAGGATAGCTTGAACATATAATATGATGTGGTTAGACAAATGTCACTCTCAACATAGTTCTCTGAGAGTAGCTCTCTTAATTCTAGGGGGAAAAAAGAAACAGAACTTGCTGACATGTGGCTCAGGAGGTAAATTAATATTGTACTGCCAGATCAGATATACTGGTAGAAAACAAATTCCCTGTTTGTGAACATCTTACTGATTCAGTATGTTTAGTATCGGTGTATTTGCAAGTTGCCAAATACTAAAAGTAAGCAAGAAAACTATCTGGTCACAATTATGTTTCCTGCAAAATGTATTTGCGATTGCTATTTAGTTGTAAGAGACATATTTTGATCTAAAAAAAAAAACTGTGAAAGTGGAGTGTGAGTAAAAACAGCAGCACATGAGAAATTCAGGAATATACTGGATACTACATCTTGCATTAGGAATTCACTAGCGTGTTTTTTTTTCCCCTGCTTGATAGATTCCCACATCGTTCAAACTTTATGCCCAGACACACCTGGTTAATAGTCTTTTCCCTCGATGCATACACCACATGGCTCAATTAACTGAGATCCATTGTTGGCGTTATTTAATTTTCATATAAAGAACAAATAATGAGGATCAACCACATAATTACAGTCAAATGACTATGAAAAACAAACGTGTATTCAGGAGCTGTTGAGGAGGACAATAATGGAATAATTAAAGCAAACAAATCATGTTATGCTGTGTTGAAGATATAATTTATTCGGTGTAAACACATTTTAATTGAGGTAAGTGCACTGGATGTGTGGGAACCTAAGTTCACAGACTCAAGTTCTCAAGTCTGATGACATCATTGGGGTAATATTTCCACACTGTGTAAAGCTCTTTTCAGAGACACAAAAGATATCACAGTCTGTTTTCAGAGGGTTTATAGCACTTTAGTTACCGAACTTGATGTATCACTCACTAATACTTTAATATCTGAGACTGTCAAACTCATTAATTTATTACTGTAAGATGATTCTTTTGTTCTTGTCTATTTGATGAAATACAGTAAAGGCTTGATATGTTGCCAGCATGTTGAAGAAATACCACTGTAGTATTAAGTGGATAACTTCAAACAGACTAACACATCAGGGACAGCAGGTGAGTTCATAATAATAGAAATCAAGAGAATTACAGAACAGTTGGTTATGCCACCAGCAGAGCATTCAATATAAGGTGTTTGTTTTGTTTTTCATTTTGTTGCTTATGCATCCAGACAGGGTATTATGGATCTGCATCCATTGTTTGTTATTACTGGGTTCAAGTATTAGTCATTGTTATAGCGTCAGTAAAATCAGTGATACAGATAGAGGTGTGCTGCCTGCTTCCTCTGTGAGCTCTATACAGTACGCCGTGCAGTTATAGTAATTGGAAAGCTTAATACATTTGCCATCTGTGCAGCTCACAACGGCCATGACAAAGACTATTAATCAATTTAGTCTCTCTTGGGAGCTTGATACATCTTGATATTATTTGCCCTGACTTCTGAAAACATCCATGCTTGCATGTATTTTTAAAGATGTCACAGATCTGAGCTTTCGGTGAGTCAGATTGTACAAAAAAACTCTTCTCTCTGTTTGATAACGGTGTTCAGTCTGAGCTTTGTAACTCTTTAAATGTTGCAGTGATGAGAGCTGAATTCTACTTGTTACTCTCTGGGGGCATGATTCAATTCTTCAGAAGTTAGCAGCCTTGATGCAAACAAGGGCTTTACCAAAAATAACATGCTGCAAACTTTCAAAGGCAAACTTTTTCTGCATGTTTTTCAACTGAAGTTAAGATCTATTTCCTGCATTGTGCTCATACGTTCACAAAGAACAGAGTTTTTTGATGGCTAGAAAGAAGAGAGAAGAGCAATGCGGAGATTTGTTGGCAAAGACAGATTTAGGACGATAGGGTATTTAAATTCTTTTGTGCCCTTGGAGATGACCACAAATGAGACTGCTGTCTGGAGCCTGAAAAGAGAGATCAGATGCACTATATTGCTTTAGCTTTGACTTTCTGCATTTAATTTTCAGTCATATGTCAATGAAATGTTTCTCGACAATGGATCCTGAGTGTGTCAACTTCAATGAAATCTGATCAGTTTTGCTTGCTGTTCATGCCAAAATACTAGAGGGGAAAAAAGAAGAATCCAACAGCTTCAAAACACCCAGTGACATGAGTTCAATTAAAGGGAAAGCTAAACCATAAATAAAGGACGTGTAAATGCACCACTCCCTTCACTGTATACAATCTTAGTACAAAGCTGAGTGTTGTCTTTGGAATGAATGCATATGACAATTCTTGAGTTGAAAGCTCAATGGCCGTACAACTCCCTCGTGGTATTCTTTGATGATGTCCTCCCATCCGGCAACCAGACCCCCACCAGCAGAGTCCCTTTCCTGCAGAGACCAATGGGCTTTGATAAATTTTGTCCATTATGCAGATAAATTATTGGCCTGTTTTAGCTCTGCACTGCACAATTTGGCTGGTGGCTGAGAGCAAGATACCTGTCATTACCCTGACTAAATGCAATTTTGTAAACCCATCTTCTCTTGACACAGGAAAAAAAACAGGCATGGATGAAAATGTAAATCGCCAGTCAAATTAGATTGACCCTCAGAATTGCAGAACACGACTTTGGATTTGACTACATGTACAAAGGCAAATGAGTGTGAAAAGATTTGTGCATTGTGCGTGTTCATTACCAGACTCATTCACTGTGTTGGAGCTCGGTGTTTCAGCTTGATTGCTATTTGAAACCGCTGTGCGATTCATTCATTCATCTTCATGTTTGGCTTTTACCCAACACGTCTATCTTAACTGCCCCTTTGAGAAAAATAAGATTGTGTGATAGTGTCTCTGGTAGAAATAAAACATACAATAAATAAGGCTTTGTTGTATTTTGTGAGGTGTTTTGCTGCTATTCAATATTCAGTATATATCACATTATGTTTCTGAATTGCTCACGTAGGGTTACAACACATTATTCCTTCAGGAATGACAAAAATAAAAATGCTGGGCTCGAGGTGAAGCAAAAAGGCATCTAATGCCATTTTCAGTCAGTCACAACCCCATTATTTTGTAGTTGTGCATATGTGTTCATTTTAGTGATGAATCTTGTTCATGAGTGGCACAGCCCAATTTGTGTTTACACAGATCAGTGGGGTTTTTGAAACCATTCTGGCACAAATGTGCATGAAACACAAGAGAATGAGGCAGATATTATAGCTAACCCTTACACTTGGGTACTGGTAATGAGGCATTCTAATGCTCGTAAAACAAGATTGCCATTTCAAGAAAAATGCCAGAAATGGTCCTGTAATTGTTTATGATGAAGAGACAAAGCCTTCGAGTCATTGTAGTAATAACAGAACAAAGGAGAAAGATTGGTGATGCTATCAAACCTGTAAAAGGATCCTGGGGTGGATAGATGGGTCACAAAAATATCATATTTAAATATGAGATGTCAGTTGTTTGTTTTTCCATTTGATACTTGTTTGAATGACTTGAAGAACTAAGTAGAAGCCATGATGAATATAGACCACTGGTAAAGCAAAAACTTTGCCGTCCAGCTCAGGTCTTTCTTCAACCCAACACTTGAAACTCCTTCAATTCTCAAAACTTCATTTAGTCATAAACAAGTCATGAACAAGACCCCAAGCTACTTGGATTCATATCAGGCAGCAACTCCAAAGAAGGAGGGAGTAGTCCACCCATTACAATATTTATGGAATAATTAGTGCTCATTCACAAAATATTCCTTGTGGGACTGGAAAGCAATAGGAGCAGGGGAGGCTGCATTATACCTTCCTGTCTTTTAAACTCAGTGATGGCTGATGCTCTTGGCAAACGACCATTACCACCATCTGCTACCAGCAACAGAGAAGACTTGCATATAGTCCCTTTTAAAAAGACTTATAAGTCTGGCCAGTGTAGTTCAAAGAAGAGCCAACCTAGCATGCTGTAGTTAAACAGACACTAAATGCCAAGGATGAAACTCAAATCTGAATACAAGCTCTAGACAGGTCTCTAATCAAATTTCCACTGTGAAGAATTGTAGCTTTAGAATATTCACCCCTCTTTGGGGGCCTCAGAAAATTTTGTTTGATACCAAGGTCATACATTTATCAAAAGCCACATCGAAGTCTATCAAGAACGGATTATGTCCGCCCCTCGCCTTTCTTCCCCTCTCCTCTTCTGTGCCTCCAACATTTATCATTTTTATTATCTGTAATACAAGTCAAGTACCCAAAAGACAACATGTAACAAACATATTGATTTCAAAGTGCTTTTTTGGAGACAAGAGATAAACAACAACACACACTCACAGAACCAGTATGCTCATGATCTGGGCACTCAACCAATTCTAATGACTAGGACTGCTCTTGCCATTTGTTCTCTAATTTCTTCCTTCCTCCTCTCAGCTGTCCTCTTCCTTGACCTTTAACTATCACAGTCTGTCTGAATACACTAAACTCTTAAAGAATAAATGCATGTGATGTGGACACATGGTGAGTGACTAAACTATATTTCAGAAGGAACTCAATTAGTTTAATGCCAATAGTACCAATTGGACACACCAATTCTATCACTTCGGGGGGTTAAGTCTCGGCAAGTTGAAAATGTGGTGCTGAAAACTGAGACAAGGTGGATTAATGTGTTGAATTGTTTTGATTCTGGTCCTTTTTTTACATTCCATTGTGAAGCTGCCACTGTTATTGAGATGGTGCAGTGCTAAATCGGTGGAGTACTTTTTTAATCAAATTCTGTATTCAAAGCAACAAGGAGCATCCAGAAGGGAACAGTGTCATTATCCAGCAGTAATGCTCTCAGCAAAGGATGGCCAAGTACCAAATACCATTTCTGTTGTTTACTTCATGGTGATAGATTAATAGAAGATATTAGTGTAAATATATGCAGGTTTCCCATATGATATACAGTGTATAGCTTCATCATCCTATGTGACCACCAAATTAAGTGTCCTTAAGCAAGTCAATCCATGGAATCAGGGTCCCACAGCAACACAGTGCAATGACACAAACAATAACAGTGCACCCCTTATACATGCAATAAAAAAAAAGCCAGCAACCATGGACTTGAGAAAACTCAAATCCAGTTACCTTATGGAACTCTTTCAACCTTGACAATGACCTGGGTGACTCAGAATCTTCATAGATACATTGCAAATTGATTTAGTATATATTATGGCATGTTTGGAGATTCTAAATATAGTTCTCTTTCTGCAAGAATATGTATAATAGATAACCTAAGGAAACATAAAATGAAGGATTTGGTTATATTAGGTACATATGGATTTATCTGTATAAAGTTGCTGTTTATCCAAATGGCGCTCATCACTACCTCCACTATCCTGAAACATGTCTAGTGGAGCAATTCTTATAAGACATGTTTTCCCTATTTTTTGTGCTTTCCTATTTACTGCTTTTTTTAATTTGGAGTATGTTTCCCACAATGTTTTTTCACTCTTGAAGAGCCATGAGTTAATGGAACAGGTGATGAGAACTTAGTTTCTTAATGCAATTTGGACAAACCTCATACCAACACATGTTCAAAGTAATGAACACCTTTTCTCACAATATGTTAAGAAGCAGTGAGGGTTTTTATTTCAATTTCTCATGTTACAGCTTGCCCAAAGTATTGAGTGAAATAGATATCAACCAAGAGTGACTCTCATTGTTTTGGGGGTTGCTGTTTTCTTACTCTTCAAACACAGAGAACTATTTCCACATCAGTGAATCATACTCATTTCATGGCATTTTTTGAAGCCAAGCTATCAAACTCCCTGTTGACATGGAGATTGTGAACTCTCACCTGCACACACCCTCTGCATGCTTTATTCATGTGTAAAGTGTGTACGGTGCCAACACTGTCTTTGCCAGAGTTTGCAAACTGTCTTCTCTCTTATTATGTGATACTGTAGCGCAGAGGGAAGGCTGCTGATTATGCTTAAGCTCATTGCCCTCCCTTCAGGGAGGATGCTTGGCGCACAAGCTTTCTATTCCACTCCGTTGCTCCAGCTTTCTGGTAGAAATACACATCTGTCCGCTTTAAGATTTTGTCCAGGAAACCTTGGTGACCTTGTATGTGCATCTTCCAATATGTCTGTGTCTGGGGCCCAGCAGCCGGGCTTTTCTCTTCTCCTGTCACACGTGGGTCGGACTTTCCCTCAAATGAATCCTTTAATAGTAGGTTGTTGTGGAGGAAAACCCAGGGTTAAAGCTTCCCTACTGACATCCAACTGTCAGCTGTTGCCATTTTCTGTGTGTGTTTCTCTTAAAAGAAAGTTTCAATGACAAAATATTAAAAAAAAAAAACTTAAGGTATTTTTATTTTTATTTTTTGGAGCTGTTGTCCACATTTGAAACATGTTTTGCACTTAATCTAATATACTAATCAGTGTTTTTATATTATATTCAACTCTTTAAAACAATTGATTCCTTGAAACACCTAAAAGTAAAGTCACTTATTTTGAGAAACCGCATGCAAGCACAAAGCCACAAGAGAGCAAACAAAGCAAAAGTCTATTTTTAAATGTTGATTGCTCATTTCAGGTCAAGGGGAAGACACAGTACAGCGTGTAAAAAGCAAGTGCCAAAGGGAATGGGGAAAGGGCTCTCTTTGGCTTTCTATAGAGGGCAGTTGATGAAATTTTTTTAAGCTGAATCCAGACTGTGGCAGGAGCCAGCAGAAAGCCTGTGTAGGCTGTGTGTGAGGACAAAGCATTTACATCCCTGAGGAGCTCCATTACGTGCAGTGGATGTAGGGTTAACAGTGCCATAGAAATCTCTGCCTGGCTGACAGGAAGAAAAAGAAAGACAGACAGAGAGTTGCAGTTGCAGTGAGAAACAGTGAGAAACAACCTCAGAGTGTCTCAGAAACATGGTATTGCACTCGTTTCCAGGAGAGAATTTTCAGCCCCACATCACCATCACACAGCTTTAAAGGTCACTGAGAATCAGACACTGCATACTTACCAAGCCACCTGACCTGGCCAATCAACCCCAGCCACAGGCTTTTTTTCACACAGACTAAGATGAGGTTGGCAGTGTGCAATCAGCTGAAAGAAGCTGACCTCTGAGCCATGTCAGACCTTTTTTAACATTTCAGATAAGGTGTACCTTTGCGGAGGAAAAGCTGATGACTTTCCAAAGCATAGCAGTGTAGTGTATTTTGTTATGATGCAGGTCACAGCATTTTTAGTGTACTTTATCTTATGTCTGTTTGAAATGTATGATTTGGTTATGTGCAAAAAAGGGTAAATGTTGATAGTTCACCTTACATTTGTGCTGCAGAGATGACGTTGTTGTTTTTTTTTCCTATACCAATTACGGTATGTTCTCGATCTGCAGGTTTGCATTATCTATGTCATTTGCAACATCCATTTGCAGTGTCATCTAAATGATGGTTACTTGTTGATGAATAAAAACTGGATAATTTTTTTGACCTTTTTGTATTGACATTACTCCAGAGGGTGTGTGATCAGTGGAGGAGAAAAGTAAAAGATAGCAAGACCGCATGTTCTGAAAACTGCTGCGAGTTGGACTGTGAGCTGGGGCCTGTCGTGTTACTCTGAGGCGTTGACGGCATGATGAGTGCATCTGAATTGACAGCAGGCTGAAACAAACAGATCTCCCGTCTCCGTGACACTGACTGTATTCCTTTGCTGAGGGTGTTTGGCTCACTAAGAGTGAATCAGCTGCATTTGTTGAGTTTTATTTGAATGTTTTATGCCAACGCTGTCTCCCAAAAGTTTGTAAAATAGACACCAACTCCCATGCCCCTGTTTTCTTTTTTTCTCCCCCCCCCCCTTGCCTCTACCTGTTCAGTATTTTGGTCAGTGTGCATCAATTGGAGGAGGGGCACAGTGGCAAGAATGTGACTGTAGGATGCTACAAATTTAGTATCAATATTTAGTGTTTTTATGCACTAAACCAGTTCTCTGTTCAGATCAGGGCACTATTTCAAGCATATCAAAGAGTAACTTAATGCACTGTGTTATTGCCGCTCTGGTTGAAAGTGCCATACCTTTGCTCAAGGTATGGTTGGATTTAGTCAGACATGAGCTCTGTTCCACCTGTAACCACACTGAGTGGTTGTGTCATGCTGCACTGACACACTGTGGAGTGCACTTCTGTTTCACTGCAGCTTGATGAAAAACATCACCTTGCTTTTAAACTGCTTTTGTTCATGTTTTCTTATCTGCTTCCTGTTTTATATTGGGGTCAATTTTGAAGTTTTGAAGAGTTCACCAATTATGATGTGCTGTTTTGTTCCCAATAGTGGTAAAATAGCATTAGCAATTAACTGCTGCTATGATTTGTGTCTCTTGCTGTCTACATTTGAGGCATGGCCTTGGTGGACTCATGAGTATTGTAGTGTTTAGAGCCATACCAGACTAATGTCTGAACCTGAACAGGTGGTTCCTATTCCAAAAAATATAGAACAAAATACAACTTTTTTTATGGAGCTGATGTTTTGTGCAGCTAAGTTCAGCTACACCATGGTGTGGAATAAATCTCCTCTGCTGGAATGCTGCACCTGTTTGACATACTATAGGCCACCTTAAACTGTGGGGAAAAAAATCTTCTCTGACTTAAAAGCTGTGTTTCTTAGGCTCATGCACGCTCCACAGTGCACTAAACAGCAGAGGCACTACAGTTCAGTTGATATGTTAGTCTGCAGACCACTGATGACCCTGAATCACTGTCTCAGCATGCTGCCAGGGTTAAAAAACACCAGCATGTTGTGTTGAACTCCTCAGAAACTCCAGCTGCAGAGAATAACAATCTCCTTGAACATTTTTTGGGCATCGCCCCTATGCGATCAGACATCACAGTGGGTCTAATGTTGTGGTCTGTGTTTCTTGTTCTTGTGTTGCACTTTGTGGATTGTGTTGCTATTTTGAGGAATCCCTCATCAGGCTAACCACAGGCTGTGAAAGCATGCTGAGCTTGATTTTGGTTCCTCTCTTTGGACCATGTGATTACAGTACTGCAGTGGTGAAATGTCCAGATAAGACCTGTTACTCTGAATTTGTTTATATGAGTGTTTTAAATGTCTTTAACTTGTCAGTTACAGTGCAGTCCAGCAGAATTTGAACTTATGAATTATCATAAGATCATAACTTCATCAATAGGGTGCAGCAACAACTGTAGAATCAGCTGAAAAGACAAGTTTATTTACCATTAATGCTTTCAGGCCAAATTATGACAGGTAGTACCAAAATATGGCATTTTACCTGTACTGAGCTTGATTCAGTTTCATTCTGGCCCATGCATTACTTGGAAACGATTCTGTATTCACCATGGAATGTATGCTGTCAACTCAAAATTCATCATCAAATATCAAATGCTTGAATGATCAGTCAATTATCATTTTTACTTGTATCTGGTTGTCTCATCCATGTAATCCTTATGAAGGGCAGCCATACATAACTTTTCACAGCATGATTCCATAAATTGTGGATGTACTCATTTTCAAAGGATGGTTGCGTCAGTCACTGTCTGACACAAAAATGTACTAGTTGAAATGTTGTTGCTGTATTTGATGCATTGGAATCTTTTTACCATGCACCAGTTTGGTGGTAGCTATTGGCAGGGTCACAGGTTGTAATGTGTAGTTTTGTAGCCAAGTTGAAAAAAGGTGGGGCTTATCCAGTAGGAGCTACTCTGAGAGAAAATGCCTGCACAAGGAGAATAAAAATGGATGCATGGGACTGGTGTGCTGCTCGTGATAGCATGGAGCAATTTCTTAGTGACAGTATGATGTATAAAGAATGCTAACCTTCATCCCCAGTGTACTTTGGTTTAGTTTCTGTCTGTGAACCTGAACCATGGCTGACGTCAGCAGAAGGGGATGCTGGGCCTGGCTCCAACTCCCCCTGTCAACAAATGGAGCCAGTGGAGAGACCTCATAAAAGCAGCTTAAAGAGCACTCAGGGATTTGATGTTGTCCTTTCATGACGTAAAAACTGATGTAGCAGGGAAGGCTATAGACAATTTGTAGTCCCAAGTACACTGTGAATAAAGAAAAAGAAAAGTTGAGAAATTAGTTATCATGTACATAAGTATTTTTGTTGATTCTTAATGGCAGCTTTTGTTGTATTGCTGACGGTCTCAGGGAATTCATTCCCCAATATGGTCTTCAAGAATTGAGCTTGTTACACAGTAATGGTGTAGGAGGGGTCTGATGTGCAATTTCTGCAAAATTTTAATCCTAATGCATCACAATTATGAACTGGTGTCAGATCTTATGATCATCATCCATCATCATTATATACATTTTTACTGTACATGCTGAAAATTTTGGTTTTAAAGTTAGATTTTAAGGTATTAGGTGGTAATTGTTATTTATACAAAACATGTATATAAATTGGCATTTTTAAAGCACAGTTTCAAAAACACATCATACATTTCCAATAGTGCAAACTGATAGTGTTATTCTCATAAACCACAGTGGTAACTAGCCTTTCAAAAAGTTGCCATTCCAAGTTGCCATAATGCCATTCCATTAACATTTGTGGTCTTAAGGCCTGACCTGAAATAACCCTGGTGAGTTATTTTCCCAGACTCCCACAAGGATCCTCCAGAGACTAAAGACAACATTATGCTGTTACCTGTGTTATAACAGTGTTCACAGGCTGAGCAGTGCTGAAGTTCCCCTGTAGAGCAAGTTGCAGTACGGGATTTTCAGATAAACAAGCCATCACAAATCCCATCTTTAGATGTTTATTTCTGATATCATCATCAAAATTTTTACAAAACATTTTCTGACAATAATATACTCAAAGAAGAGCCATATTTTTGCGCTTGGACCAGGTCTCCACAAAAATGCTTAAGGTCTGAATACAGTAAAAAGAACAAAAATCCAAAGAAGAGAAAAAAAAAATCAACAACAAACCAACTACCAAAAGAACAATGCAGCGCATATTTACATCCTACAGAAATTTATGCTCTCTGCAGGAAATGAATGAGAAGGAGACAGCGGGGATTCTGTGGTTTATATGGAAAGTATTTAAGAGGGAAAGTGCTTTGAGGCTGCAGGAAACGGAGACTCATTCTGCTATTGCTTTCTGTCAGTTTCTCTCTGCTTTCTCTCTCACTGCACTCGAGAACCAGCCACAGGAGCGGAGTGCAGCACATTTAAATAAAAAGACCTTCCTTTCTTCAGCACTCACATTAAATCCAATTAGTGTACTGGCTTTGTCAGACCAACCAAAAAAATTGTGTTTTTCACCGACAGAGGTTAATAATCATGCCTTCTACTTCTATGTCCCCTCTGACATAAGTGACGACAGAAAAACGGAGTCAGGACAATGTAGGTCAAAGGTTAAAGACTCCCTGCTAATGTGAAAGAGCATGGAACAATAACAATCAATGTGGAACAGGGTTGGCCTGAACATCAGTAATGATGATGTCAGTTCAGAGGAGGTAGAGGAATAGGTGCTGTTATAGATACACAGGCCTTCTAGGGACATGCGGGGTAGCTTCTCGTCTCTCGTTATGCCTTATAGCATGTTGAAGTTATTAATTTGTAACACTTTGCAGTCTTCACACGCACTAATGACACGCTAACAAAAATAAAAAGTAGAAATCTTGAAGTGGCAGATGGTGAGCTTGTTTTTTTTGTTTTTTTTCTGTTTGCCCCCCTTCTGATCCGTATGTATAAATGCTGACTCTCTGGAGTCAAGACGGTGTGCTGTATGGGTATGCCCCAGCACTGCCTGCGGGTAAGAAGCAGATGTATGGCAGAGGAAGAAAAGCTGCAAATCCACGTCTGGCTTGGAATTAATTTTTCAAATCTATTTATCAGGTAATGGATTAGAGCCTACTGAGCCGTCACAGATGGCCTTGGGTGAACTGGAATGGATGAAAGCGTCAAAACCTGCACTACTTTATTAGAATTTATCAAGGCATGTGGTTTGCCTATGTTTGTTTTTTTCCTTGTCTTTTGCATATGAATGTATGCATAATTGTTTCTGTCATTAGATTGCCATGGTAAGGTGGATTCTTGGTGATATAGTGTAAATTAGTAGAAATTCAGTTCAAATAAAGTGTTTGAAACCTTTCAGTGTGTCTGTGTTGCATGCATACAGTTAAAAGATGTAAGTATGCCTTTTCTTTAGTGCGCCATACGTGACACTACAGCATACTTATGTGCGTAACTTTTGTTTGAACTTGCATGAAACCAGGGGGTGAGGTGGGATTCATTAGGCATCTATAGATATGACACCAGGCTCAAACAGGAGGTGGAAACACTGGCATGTCAATTCTGGCAAGCAGTAGCCTCTTTACACCTGAAGTTTCTTTCTCCATGCTAGTCAACAAGCAGTTCTGCTCCCCTAGTGTCTTCTAATCAGAGATACAGCTACAGCTTTATAACGAGCTCATGAATTTATAATGTAAAGCTTTTTATGTGTGTCTGGATAAAAGGGGCATAGGTACCTCTGCAAAAATTAAGTTAAAAGGACCATTGCCAATGATCCGTGTGCAGGGGTTTCACTCGCGTGTGTGTGTTTGCTAATCTTACTCTCTGTTTTGGCACAACTGTCAAATACGTGGAGTAAGTATGTGATTGTAGAAAAAAGACAATTATAAACCACACTCATACTATTTCTGATAAATGAAGTAGATGGGCTGATTTTGAAATTTCACCGTGGTGGTGGTGGTGGTGGGGGGCCTCCATCAGAGGGGATATGGGTCATCCATCGAAAACAGGAAAATGGATGTCTGTGAAGTGTGTGTGGGGGCTGTGGGGTGACATTACTTTTGGATTTGTTGAGAGAGTATCTCGATGGCATCAGCAGGGAGGAACGCCAGGCTGCAGCACATGAAAAAGGAACCTGCTTGACATTATTATGTATGAGACTGCCAATCCGATTTATTTACTCAGTTATTGAAGGTGCCAGAACAGACTTTCTGGATCTTCCTGACCCAGTTTAACCCCCGGCCTAAGCTGTTTGTGTCATTTCTTACAGTAGAATTAAAGCTGCCTGGGACATTTAGAAACCTCAGAAAAAAGTTCACTGTAACAGAATAAAATGTCCATGCACTTACCCATTTCTCCCTCTATATCCTCCCTATTGTTCGGCATCTCGTCTCCTCTGTATTCCCTCCCCCCTTCAAGATTTGCATGCAGCTTTTCCTCTGAGCATAAACGCTGAAATATGAAAGTTTTCACTGCAATTCTTGAGACCTTTATTCAACCCACCCGAAGCAAATAAGAAAAGAGGGAAAAACAGAAGAAGAGGAAGAGGGGAAAAAAAATTCCCCTTGTGCAGACCTGAGCCCAAACTTGGAGAGTGAAGGGGTTGGGGGGTTTGGGGTGTATAAAATCAAACAAAGCAGAAGAGAAAATAAAGCCTGTCGGCATTGCGGGGCTAGTGCAGGCAGTCCTGGAGTTCAGCTCAAACATGCATCATTAGCATGCACTGCCTGTGCTTCCAGCTCTCTGATGGCAAAAGAAAAGGACAAAAGAATAAATAAATACTGGCAGCAGGATTTGAACATTCCACTGAACATATCCAATTTTATCAGGGAGGTTGTCATGATATATCAATTTCTAATTTGGAGTTGATTTTAATTGAGAACATACACCAATTCTGTTAGCCTTTTATAATTACACATGAAGGTCAAAGTAGCTTTGATCACTGTGTTTATTGGGAATTAAACCATCATTACTGTTGAAAACTGAAGTAATTACTACATATGGGGTACTGGGCTTTAGCAGGAGACTATTAAAGGTAAAACTTGTCCCTGGAGTGAGTGCCCACAACAAGCCTATTTCTCAGCTCAGCAGCCTTTACTGGGCCAGAAAATCCTACTTTTGGTGACACAGGGGCAGAAAGGGTCAACAAACACACTGCTTTAAAAACAGCGAGGTTGTCCATGACACGTGCTTGTGGTTTAGGGCACACCAGACAGGAAATGATCTTCTAGACTATTTGTCTCTGGTTCAGCGCTCCTCCTAATTGGGTGTAGTTTCCCAAAATATCAGCATGCGGACAAAAATAGAACATCATTAAACAGGTTCACCCGAGTCACCAGGAGGCAGACATGAAATTCAGGCCAAGGAGTTAGCAGGGGTGATATAGATCAAGGCAAGACAATACATGGATAGAATTGAGAGCTCCCATTATAAAGACACCGGCACAGCTGCTATTACAAAGTAAACTCCACCAGCACTATTAAGCAACCGCATTGAGCGAATCAACTTCTTGTAATGCAATGTCCTGTACACGAAAGGGAACTGACCCCTTCTTAGTCATGGAACCATGAAGACTTTTGGGTCGCTTGTTGTTTTAGGGCTGGTTTTTGGTAAAACACTGAACAAAATAATGGCACATCAAAAAGAAAATCCTTCACAAGTTAAACTCTTAGTATAAAGAATAGCACACTTCTTCTCCCCGAGTAGACGTTAAAATGGCATTGAGAGTTGAAATTCTTAAACAAGGAGTGGATTGGGATGTACTGATCAACACATTAAATGGCCACCTCCCTGCACGACGAGCTTGCAGACATTTCTGAACTTAGAAACTTGATGTTTTGAAGTGCATCACAACAACAGGCCTCCCAATCTTCCCTTCTTCATGCATTTTAGTAGTTGTGGCTGGATTGGAGAAATAACCTCAGTGACATAAACTCTGTTTCATGGTGAAATGGTAGAATAGTGATGGGAGCAGATAGAAAAATATTTATCATTGAAACAACAGGAGAGTTGCAGTAGGAACCTCTTCACCAAGTCATCTTGGTGACAGATTCCATCTGGAAAGTGGATAAGGCTCCTCTTCTGGTCACAAGCAGTTTGTGTTTCAGAAGAAGTTAAGTTCATATGTTTTTTTCATCATTAAAGATTCACTATTTACACGATAAATAAGGTCTATTCGATTTTGTCCTTTTGATTAGTCTTATAGAATTTCTTGACATCATCTGTGAACACCTCAAAAACTGTCTCTTTTGTTCCAAGCCAAAAAGACAAAATAACAAAACAAAACCAACAAACGAAGGAAAATTTCTTATTTTTCTTGTATCTTGAGGATACACCCACTTTTGTGGGGAAGTTTGGCCCCTCACAGTTTTATCTGTGGATCTATCAGTTGCACCGTGGGAGGACCAAGCACAGTTTCCACAACTCCTGGGTATATGTCCACTGACATGTAGAAAATGACCCCAGTGCACTGCTTGGGTTAAGCTGGAGATGATATTTGACAGGCCATCACAGCTGTATCTGAAGTCCTCATCAGCTCCATAAGTCAATAAGTAGCAGTGCTCGACACGGTGGCCAAAGGGTTACCGAGTGCAATAAAGTCCAGCACTGCAGGCACCCTTTATGGGGGAAAAAAGGAGATGTCAGGCAGTATTCCCAGTACAGTCCATGGGTTCATACACAGGTCAAAGAGAAGTCAACGTGCTGGTTCAACATGCTCCCACTAGGCACTGTTGTTCTCTGTGGTGGAGGGGAGACGGGAGCACATGGCCAGACCTTTGCCAACCCCGCAAGATGGTGCTCTCCAAACTGTCCAGTGTGATGAAAGTCAAACATTGACTCAACAATATTTCAAATGACTGTTTGGGGCAGTGAGAGTGGTTTGACCTTCAGTAAAGTGGACCTTTTTTAAGAATATGTACAATATGTTGCATTCAAATGTACTTATTTTACCACAAAAATCAGTACCTCTTTAAAGCATAGTGAATCATTCAGCTGGGATATGATCATATACAAAGACTTGCCATTCTGACGTGAAAAGGGTTCATGTACTATGTGTATAAAGAATTTATGGAACATGCCATTATATCTCCTAAAATGTTTCTGTGGTAGATATTCATAGCATCACCAAGATCATGGATGACAATTGAAGTGATGGTTGCAGGACCGGGTAAAATACATCATTATGATCAATATCTTTTTCAAATTTTAGTTTCACCATGTTACTTGTGCGTAAGCCTTGATTACTCTTTTTTAACCTGTAAGAAGTTCAGCTCCAGCTGAGACCACTGGGTCATCTGGTTTTAAATATGGATGTGAAATGGGAAGTTTAGTAGCGCGAGTGGCATTTTAAGAATGCCCTTGGCTAAAGTAGCATTTGTGCATTAAAAGAAAATGTAAGTAAAATTCTTTGGTTTGACATGCACATTAATGGAGTTCAGCATGAAATGAAACACCCAAAGACACAAAGGAGAGGAAAACAAAAGAAATGGAAAAGCTGTCATTACTTGTCTTGAGAAAATGACTCATCTTGAAGGAATAATCATATTGATTTGCCTTTGTTAACAACTACCGACTAGAAATTTTTATAGTAATCACAGTAAGATGCCTACCGCTCCTAGTATGATGTCGACCTGTATCTCTTTTATGTTACTGCTGTCACTTTTCGTGATTGCAAACTCCTGTTTATTGCACTTTCCCTTTCACTCCTGACTCAGTGCTTGTGGACTGCCATAATGCTGTGAACTCCAGCTCCATGATGTAGACATGGGATATGGCAAAGGCCAGATTTGGGAACAGGTTAATACTTTTTAATATGCTGGATGACCTCCCATGAGTCAGAAGTGATATGTTTTCAATAAGGTGCTCTGGAAAAAGAAATGACAAAATGATCAGCAGTGATGTTTCAACTTCTAATGTGTAATGGTGAGACTGTGTGTTTTAGATGGCAAATCCCTCCAGGCAGAATCGGAATATTTTGTCCTCTAGTTCACAAAGTCATGTTCTGAAAACAAGGCCCCCACTGAATAACCAGCTCGCCTGCCCCTTCATTTCAAAGTCACTGTAAATCAGAGGCCCAAGCCCCAATTCTGACAACCAGGCTTGACTCGCTAGCGCCCAAATTTGAGTGTGCCGGTGCGCTCGGCAGGAGGAAAAGGGCCGCTGTTTGATCCTTCAGTTGGTGGTCTGAGGGGTGGTGGAGGAGAGCGAGGCCCTGGCATAGGGGCACCTATGCTGGCAGCAGAGGGCACGGCGGGCAGAGCCACTGTCTGTATAGTGCCCCTATCACACGGCCCCAGGTCCTCCAGGCCCTGTGGTGGTCCCTCGTAGCCCATGTTGAGCCGCAGGGGTTGGTGGGCCTGGCAGTAGTCTACGATAGGTTGTTCATAGCGGTAGAAGGTCAGCGCACCCATCTGGTGGGGGACCTGTTTAGACGGACAGAAAAGACAGAGATGAAAATAGAGAGAAAGAGTGTGATAGAGAGGATGAGGCAGAGGGAGGAACAAGATTGCATAGGAGTGAAGGAAATACAGGATGGAAAAGAGGAAACAAGGGGACACAGAGATAGAAGCATTAGCTTACTTGTGCTCAGCCAACATTGTTCTTCCAATATTTCAAAATCAGATTTTGCTGTAGATGTTTAAAAGGATACACACACACAAGTTATTTTTCAGGATCAATAATATACAGAAAACAATGTCCTCTTGCAGTAAGCAAACCTCAATGAATGAAATGATTAAGAGTTATTAGTTTAGCTGCAGAACTTTTAATGTTTGTGTTACGTGTTTTTGTTGTATTTCTTATCCATGTTTTTTTATTTCTACATGAAATCTGACATATAACTTTAACATGTAAATATATGTTCAAACCAATCACAATAGGGGAAAAAACACTTGACTCTTTTGAAACTTATGTTACGGAGCCATGCTTTTTGGTGTAATGACCCCAGCTGAGTTTCATTGTGTTTCACCCCAAAATGATTAGAGGTGAGAGAGATTTCATTTATTGTGTAGTGTAGTGTGAGTAAAGATCCAGTTGCATTTGTTTTTTTTTTCTTATTCTTTTTTTTTTGGTTGGGGGGTGGGTGGGAGATTAACCAACTTTTTGTATGATAAACATAAATGAATTTAAACATAAATAAACATATAAATTACTAGATATTTTTAAAAGCACAACTAACAAGCCTTAGATATACTGCAGCAACAAAGGCCACAGCTGTTTTCTTTCAAACAAATATTGTGTACTTTCAAATGATGTTTCATTTTTCCAGCACAGTTAATTTGTTACACTACATTTCATTGTGCCTGTGTGACTCCAAGCCGACAGCACAGTTAGTTTGGCAGCTCACTGTTGGCCCTCTGTAATCATCCTAACATGGTGACCACCTGAGCCTCCAACTCCCCAAAACCCATTTGCAGGGAAGACCCTCCAAAATGTGGGCTCCGAAGCATCTGCAACAGAACAGCATTTCATTTAGAAGACAGGGTATCCTTCCTGCCCATGACTTGTACTCTAAAGCTCACTGCAGATGACAAAATCACAAATTCTTTTGTGCTCAACCTGTGGTACAGGAACTGGAGCAGATAGGTCTCTGCTCTGTTCATTGAATGTCACTTGTGTCACAGCCAGGAGGACTTGTCACATCTGGCTATTTGTCTGGTCTTGTGCTTCCCTCCCTAAACCTTAACATGGTGCCAAACAAACAGATGAGACTCTCGTGACACTTTGTCTATCCCTAAACTTTAAAATCCTGCTTTTATTCGCCTTAGAGAAACAGGCCAATTAAGAGATTTCTAACAGGCCATGAAAACAGCAGGGTAAGATGGCAGCTGACCTGGATTAAACACTGCAGCCTGGCAGAGCGACAGATCATCAGATCTGTACACACGGGCGACAAGAAGCACACAACAACAGCAGGAGCTGCAGATATGACACCAGCACGGAAGATATGAATAATACAACCCCTGACTCTTGAGGAGGCATTGGAAGCAGTCCAAGTGTCGCAACAGCACCGTCTTTCATACACACCACTGGCACTTTATTTCAACATTAAGCAGTGATGGTAACCAGAACTTCGGAGCAATGAAAATGCATGCTTGTTTACTTCCCCCGTTGGTATTTAACCATACAGAATGTTTTGGATTCCATTGCCAAGATTTTTGAGATAACATTCTCCAAGATTTGTGCCACCACTCTCATGCTGTGATGATGAATTAAATTGTATTTGGGTTTTTCCAAGGCACAGAAAAATAACAATAGAAATGGCAACATGTTCTACCAAATGGCAACATGTCTTACCAAAAAAAGGTCTTGTTACTCGGATAAATTTTGGTTGAATGTTCTTTTCAATTTGGTGCACTGATCCTTAAAGTAGAAGGGAAAGGAAGCATTTGCAAACAAGAAAATAAATAATAATCTTATAGTGATCCCAAATAAACTATAAATTACTATGTTCAAGAGAAAAGCAGAAAACAAGTCAATGAAGTGGGTTTAAAAATAAGAGAGCCATTGGTTAAAGTCTTCCTCGTACATTTATTAAACTTATCATATGAAGCAATTCAGAGAGAAGTTACATATGAGGGAGCATAAAATAATTAAAGTATTTCTTTAAAAGAAGGCTGACTGTGTCACTGAAATTCAGATATGCTGGCTTAGAAGGGGGGTAGTGTGTGTGTGTGTGTGTGTGTGTGTGTGCGTGTGTGCGGGCAAGCACAGATTTCAAAGTCAAATGGAAATAGTCTGCACTAACGCAGCTTGGCAGGAATTACCCTGAACCATGGGAGCTAAGATAAAGCCACTCTGAAGGCATTAACACCAGTTCTGTTTTAGATAAAAAATTGTGTTATTTGTAACCTCGAGCTTTACAGTTAACACTCTCCCATGATGCAGTGCAGCATTACAGTTCAACAATTGCAGAAATAAAAAAGCTGTGCAGAGGATGTTCATCCAGTGGCAGGTCTTAGATCTTCACAAAATCACCTCTCAGTCCACCTGCCCAGCCTTTCCCTCAGCTACATCTACGCACCCCAAGAACCACCACCCTCATTCTTTCCATACCTCCTTCCTCCTCAAATGGGCTCCATTAAGTGAGACTGACTCATTACATTATAGGCACTCAGTGAATTACTCCCCTCATTTAGATACTAAACCCTTCACCAACCCTGCTCTTGCTGCTGTAGCCGCCCCACTATCACCACCTCATTGCCCGTCACACACCCACGTCCACCTCGGCTTCACCTACTGCTCCTTACCCAGGTCCAAGGAATTAATTAACCAATATTAGCTCCTAACCATTTCAGCGGATTCTATGAAATTATCAGGGTATTAATCTGGCCATCGTGCGGATCAGGCATGTGAGTCTTTGTGTGTACATATTTGTGCATGGATGCCAGTATGCAAAGGAACTTGATAGAATAAGGAGGCAGAAGGGGCACAAAAGTAAAAAGAGAAATATTTGATGTTGAAAGATGCATACCTATCACTTGGCCTGACTTGGATTGGTGAACAAGTTCATGCAGCCAAAATGCTCCCGGAACAAAAGGTGTTATTGATATTCACCAGCCATCCGTGTAGTTACAAGGTGCAAGGTACCACTAGCTCATTAGGCATGCTATCAGCCTCTCTTTGTGCCTCTCAGCATTAGGAAATTATTAATTCCTCGCACTGAATAGTCTGTTGACAGTGGAGACAGCCAAATATGTAAATGGATAACATCTGGTCAGACTAACAAAAAAATAAGACACTTGAATTTACTTTCCAAATGTTCACAAAATACGTGGTTTGGGTGGGAATTTATGATGTTAAGATGAGGGCTTATGTGTGTCCAAATATCATGGAGAAGTTCCTTGTCTTTTTTTACAAGATGAAAGCATCATATGGGAAAATTTCACATGTGGAAACTGTCATTAGTAATTGTATTATTACTGGTAACTTTTTTTTTAGATTTAACAGGAAAAAAAAACATGGAGGCTGTGACTTCTGAGGAGAGAAAATGGCAGTTTTGACACACATGACACTGTATTAACAGGTAATCTTCTCATCAGAGCTGCAAATTCCCACCATATCATCCTGATTTCAGCATCTTTACAGTATTTGTATTTTTATGCTCATAATCAGTCCCTTATCAGTACAACCTCAGATCCTAAAGCAGGATCCTTCTGGTGGTTTCCAGGTCTAGTCTGAAGGCACTCTCTCTCTCTGCATACATGAGGATACACACTCACTAAATCTGTAGCTTTCAGGGCTTGTTGAACACCGAGTACATAATTTACATATCCAGCTGAATGCGAGCCCAATGACGTTATATCAAAATGAGCAGATGTAATGTAGCATTTACTGGTGCTTGACAAATTGGTTCATTCCCCACTGGTTGTCTAGGTTTGTAAGGAACCCTTGCTTTGCAATCCATCGGGGTGGGTTGGGGGTGTTTTGTTTTGTTTTTAATACCTAACAGCAGTCAAGCACCCCTATATCTGTGCTGCACAGGGGCTGGTCAAGGTCCCCGATTGCAGCTCTCCACACTTGATCAGTGGCAGGAGCTGTGCCCATCGTGGAGCACAGAGTACAATTAAAAGTGTAATATAATGTTAGGGTCAAGTCATTATGCGACAGGTAGCAGCAAAGCGCCAGGACACTTGAAAGGCAATACAACGAGAAGGTTATGAATTATGTATTTCAGTTTAAAATAGAAGGCACCAGTAATTATCGTCCTTGTGAGAAGAAGACATGTCCAAATCTGTGTTCAAGATGGGTGCAGGCTGCATGAAAGCTTTTGGTCCATCACTGCAAACATTAAGGTTAGGTGAGGGGCAGATGTCATCACATTCAGGGCAAACTGGAAGGCCACAAACAAACAAGGGTCAAACTGAGCTTTGAACACAATATGAGAGGGCAAACTGGAAGGCCACAAACAAACAAGGGTCAAACTAAGCGTTGAACACAATATGAGTGGTGCACAATGGCCAAAATAACTCTACTGTAATGTTGGGAATGTCCACAGAAAAACAATGTCTCACACAAAGCCATTCTCGTTTCTGTTCATCATGTCTTAGTTGGTGCAGGTGGCTTCTTTGGTGTTATATCATATACTGCAGATCCTGTCAGAATACATTTGCATTAAGAAACAACAACACACTCACCTTACACTGTGTTACTGGATTAATTTTTGCTTCTTTGGACTCTGCTACCACTACCAAGATGTGCTTCAATTGACAATGACTGGCATCCTGCCTCTCCCTGGATGTTTGTGTCTGCACACCTGAAAAAACTGAAGGGTGACCTTAGCCCCCAAAGCTTTCACACAACCTGCCCAAACACATAAAGCCAGTCTGTCCAGAGTCATCTTTTAAATCTTGAGAAGTTAGATTTTCTTTTTAAGCATTATTGTGTCATGGCAAGGACGGAGAAGGCTTGAGGGCTGCAGGAGACAGAGGACTAGCTAAACGTAAAATGCTCCAAGCAAGAGAGACTAGCAGAGGGAGATGGAGAGAGAGAGGCCATTGCTAACAGCTTACAGATCTGAATAGCATGTAAACAACTGTGGAATTAGTGAGAAAGCTGCTAAAAGTAAGAAAGAGCTGAATGCTTAAGCAGAACTAGTCAGTTTAAAGGTATAGTGGTTATAATTAGCAGCAGTATGCTGCAATGAAAAATATAGCAAACTTGAGATAGAGCAGCAAAAACACTGTCTGCAACACAGAAACACCAGCAAATCAAAACCAGACAATACGCTTAGTGCAGCATGACAGCCACATCAGCCAAATCAGGAGAACATGGCAAACTCTGACCATTTGCTCCACAATGCAGCCATCTGGATATGAACACACTGCCATGTTATTGATTGCCACAAAATGTTATAAAAAGACTTGTGACCATTAGATTAATGACCACACGATTTAACATATATGTGCAGTATTTTATCTTAACTTTTTTTATATTTCTGCTTCTTTTTACAATACTAACTTGATGTTTCCCTTTTTGACTGAATGTCACTGGGCACTGAAGGGGACTGCATCCAGTTTCATTGTACAATGGCATTAAAGAGATTCAGAAAAATGTGGCTAGTGGGGGACAAATCGCCAGAAACTTGACTTGTGACTTGCTTGACCTGAGCAATGTCTTGACATGACTTACAGCAGGGACTCCCTTTGACTTGCTTGATTCTGTAGTAATTTGGGACTTACTTGTGACTTGCATTATGACTTCCTCCATTCAATCATCTGTGGATGCTTAGTTTCTACATGTATTCCTCAAAACAGCGCTAAATGGTTAGAGGAGTCACGAGTTACTCTCTAAAAAAAAAACCCCAAATCCCACAAATTAATTTTCACACTATTCCAGTGCCCCTTAGAAGTCGTTTTGCATTCATGCTTTTATGAGCAGCTAAGGAGGCACTAACAGTGCCGCAGGCAGACGATGCTAATGCCTCCCTGGGCTTTAGGAGCATTACAGTTCAAAAGTCTGCCGCATTCCCAGCCAAACACTTTGATCCTCTCAAGTCACTGTATTGTGGCACACAGAAGCATAACAAAGCGAAGAGGAGGTACAGCAAACTCCCACTAAAATGTTGCTCAGGCTTGACTTTTCTTCTTTCCTTAATGTTCAAATTATTTTGCCTGTAAAGCCATGAACTGGGGACTTGCTAATTATTTTATCATTTTTTGTGGGAAGAGGAGAACGCACAGTATTCCCAAAAATATTAGAGATTTTTTTTGAGTGACCGAGTTACTAGAAATAACTGTATAATTACTCTTTTCTTTGTCTAGTCCTTATCCCCCAAGTCCTCTTTGTAGAAGTCTCAAGATATATTATCATAATTCATTTTGGTCCATCTATATTTAAAGCAGACTGCAATGCATATTTGATGTACAGGTTCTGTGTTTATGCTGTTGAAATTGTTTCAGTGTAACCACATCCCACAGTGCTGTGTTGCTGTACAAAGTACTAACCAGCACGAAGAATAAATCTCAGCTTCCAGAGAACTCTGGGTGTTTTTTCATACTTTTTCCACCTACAACAGCATCACTCTCCCTTTGCCATCATTATCTCATCTTCACTTCTGTTTGTATATCCCTGAATGGAAAATCAAGTAAAACTTGTATTTATAAAAGTAATGGCATTTTATAATACAGTTCCATTATAGTTACTGTGAATTGAATATCTGATCAGCAATTAATATATTACATGTTGCTGTTCAAATAATGATGCCTGTAGAGTTACCCAAATTCATCACCTTTTTCAGTGATAGAGTAGTTGTACTAGTAGTGTTAACAGTGGTAGTAATGTTGTTAATAATAAAAGTCAGTCTTTTTGCAAATAGAACTTAAACAAAAAAACAGACGATGGAGCTAAGAGAAAGTCTGTGTGTGTGGGCGTGTGTGACTGCAATTCCCTGAGTGGGCGAGTGCTGCCTTTCAAAAGTATGCTACTCCAGTGTAAGGGGGACAGTAAGCACAGATGTTGCTAGATGGGCATCAATGACATGGAGCCCACCAATCAGGTTTTCAGCGGAGCAGTGTGCATGGACATGTCTGAAGAGGTGTGAAGCTAAACACCATCAGTTTGTTTTCAGACAGCACGTCCCAAGAGGAAGTCTTCCCGGCTGCATGGTTAAGTGCGTGTATGTGTGTGCGGCTTCTTTCTCTGTCATTGCATTAGACTTATGTGTGTATGCGTAGTAGTGCACATCTGGCTGTGTGTTAACATCTGTGGCAATTAACATAATAGAAGGCTGCATGAAAGAATGTTGATACCGGAAAATTATCATTTCCTCACAACATCCACTTTCAGGTCTCAGCATTAGTTTTTTGTTATTTTAAATTTAACTTCTTCTTGGTTTACACCAAATACAGTACAAATACCACTTTCAAAAATGAAAATGAACTGCACTGGATTCTATCTGCATATTTCAAATGTGATTTGAGGAAACAATATTACCCCATCCATCATATAGAGCCACCTTAGATATTGTTAGCTTGTGACTTGTAGTAGCAGACTGACACAATTGTCAGAGTTGACTAGCTAAAACAATATTTCCCCATTTCCAAAAGTGCTGCAATCCAAGTGGACTGAAACTGAAATTTATTCATTCATCCTCCTCCTCTACATGTTGATAACACAACACAAGCTGACCTATAGTATTGAATAGGGGAATGACTGCACTTCTAAGGAGACTCTATGATCAACCCTCTTCCAGCGATCAAATCAAATCCATGAACGCTTTGATCATATCTTTCCTGAAATTATACCCTTTCCTTATATTCTGTTTCACTCCAAAATGTGTCACATTATGGAAGTTAAAGATGCTATAACTGCTATTTCACTGCCCCTTTAACAGCGGCATCCATTGACTGGGATTAAAGGGGCCTCTCAGGACTGTAAGCTGCTGGTCCTAGAGTCATAAAAGGTCAGTTAACTTCAGAGGCAGATTGTACAACCTTGACATCCCCTCGTGGAGCTGTGTCTGAAAATGAGTCCACATGTCCACATTTTAAACTAATTGATTCTCTAAACAAGCCGTTAGCCTCCCACTAATTCCTTAATGACTAGAGGTCCCTTTATGTGCAGTGACTCTTGATTACAGGTCTCTGATACAGCACACACACACACAGACACACACAAGTGAATGCATGCGCAATGCTGCTCAGAGAGCTATTTTAACGGAAAGGAAAAGTGAGTGAGAAAAGTGGGGAAAGACAGAGAAGGAGAGAGCAGGACCGAGGCCCCCTTCACGCACCGATGAGTGCCCACCGTTGGCTCATCACAGCCTCCTCCCACTCTACGGTACGTACAGTAAAAGGATCTTCTGCAGACCACAGCAAATGGGCCGTGAAATGTTACTCAATGCTCAACACGTGCCTCAGCCCAGTTTGCTTTCACACACACATCCAGCACAACACACAATGGCAACAGCTAATGAAGGTGGAGCAAGGGCTAAGAATCCATGGACCAATGGATACGAGAGAGAAAGCTTTCACTGTGTAGTTTGGGCTCTGAGTAGCTACAGTTTGTTTTGGTGTTTCATGGTATCTTTCTTCTGTCAGTACAAACTAGGGCTGCAACTAATGATTATTATCATAGTTAATATTTTTTGTTCCCCATCCTAATGTCTTCAATTTGCCTTGTTTTCACTGGCCAGTCGTCGAATACCAAAAGATAACACAAAAACTGAAACAAATGCAGATTCCATGTTTGAGAAGGTGGAACCAGGAAACAGTCATTTTTCCTTGCCAGGTATTGACTAATTTATTAATAAAATTTTAGATTCATTTTCTGTCAACCAACCAGTCAGTGAAATGAGTAGCTGATGGATTGTTTTAGCCAAGGGCATATAATTTCTGGTTATTTGTGTGCGTTTTTTTCCCCACTGTCCAGCTACTATAATGGTGATATAAAAATGTTGATAAAATCCTTTGATTTGTCTTGTACTATCACTGTGAACTCATAGCAATTAGCTTAATAAGCAGCAGAAAGTCACTCCCTTAATTGAGTTTTACTTCTCAGGCTACATACAGGCTGCCCAATACCCTTTAGGTAGATGTTGATGGGGGTGTATGCAGCCTTAAAGGAAATCAGCAGACACTCATTAGGGATAAAAAAATACTTCACCTCGTCTTGTATGTTTTTAGAGGTATAATTATATTACTAATAGTCTCATAAAAAGACATTAGGATTAAACATCAATCAAATACATGGCAGCTCCCTGTTTAATAATGCATTGATGCAGCATTATCTATCCAATAGCATCAGGTCTCCATCGCAAGTAGAGATTAAACACCATAATGACTAAATGATTAATCAAGTTTTTTATGTATTGTTTTCCATCACCCAAGTATTATACTTCTGTAACTCATAAATTCACACTAAATCATTACTACAAAATGACATTAAATTTGGGTGGTGTAATTTAACTACTCCTCAGCCTAGAGTAGGTTCCAAATGCAGCTACAAGCATCTACAGCCTTTTATTTTTTATGTTACCTATATTCAGTACATGCAAATGATCAAAGTCAAGGCACGCTGATGTTATTTTATGGCTTAACAAACAGATTTCAATTGCCTCCAATGGCACTTATACAGTAAATCTCCTGCACCCATGCTGAGTGCCCGAATGCATATTAAGGAGCTCCAATGATGGGCCGTGTCAGGGGAGAACAATTTGTAGTTTCATTTCTGCTGTCCCACAATGAATTCCAAGTTCCCAAATCTCTTGGCGGGTGATGTCCTGCTTTATGTGCTGCTTCCGATCGGCGTGGCACTGGCAGTGTGTCTGAGTAATGAGCATGACCCAACACAAACGCTGTGTCGCCAACTTGGCTCCAAACTGGGGGCGTCAGTCGCAATTTAATCAGGGATATTGGGGAGGAGTGTGCCTGGGAAGGTAGGCTGAGGCTTTTAAAGACCTGACTAATAAGACATGTCAAAGGGAACTGGGCAGCAGCCAGAACTGATATGCAGACCTTCTCCGTATCTGCTTCCTATCGTGCCTCACCACGCATCATTTCAGCAGCATTTGGACACAGATGGTCCTTCAACAAAGCTGGATATTCACTGTTAAAACAAAAACAAATGCAAAGCATATCTCTTGGCTCTCCTCATATTATACCCTTGTCTGACTGTTTTAAAAGTTGAGATAAGGTCAGTAACTGCTGTCCTCAGTGCTGATACTATTACTACTACTACTACTATTACTACTAACAGTGTAAACTGTATTACATCTAAAATGTCTGACAGGCTTCTGATTTGGCCATGAGATACAGTTGATGCTATATGCTGATTATACCAGTGAAGAAACATTATTTGCAATGATAATTTATGTGATGAATGGTAGTATAATGGCTGCTACAATTTTAAAAAATTATAAATTTAATTGCACAAAATACTGAAAAGGGTTCTTGAGGTCCAGATATTAAACACCACTCAATGGCTGTAATCCAGAGACACACATGAAGAGAGAGACACAAAATGCAATAAATAACAATCTAAGTTTTACATTTTATGCCCCCCCCAATTTCTCTTACTTAGACATACATACAAATCCTTTTGAGGCAGAATCAGAGGCACTAATTTGAATTAAAGCGATAACAACAACTTATTTGCCAGTAATTATGATAGATTGTAGAGTGCTGAATTAATGAGGAGGCGTATGTTTTCATCTGAAAAGGTAATTAGCCATAGGGCTTAAGTAATCGTAGGAAAATCCAGGTCGCTACAGGCAGTCCCTGGGGGGACAGTTTTGCATACACTCATAGTTGAGCAAATCCCTCAGGAAAGAACCTTTCCACAGATAAACCTTGACCCTACAGTTCCTTTGAGGCAAGAACATCTCCAGGCTGAATTTCAATAAGATGGAATGCAAACAGACTAAACACTAAGAAATGTAGGCATCTTGGATTCAGACTTTGTGGCAAAAAATGTCTTTGATCACTTCACCACTGTTCAACAACAGGTGCAGTCCTGTACCTGTTTCACCTTCTTCATTTACTTTAACACAGGAAATGTAATTCCCAGGGAAGACAATGAATATGTGTCTTTATGTGTTTTATCTATTTGTCTTAGTAGCTTCCACTAATCATTTACCAATATACTGCACATTACAACTTCACTTTTTCACCCCCTTCAGTTCTGATTTGATCCATTTAACCTGCAGTTAGTAGCTTGTAGCATTTCTACCTTAAAGGAGTTGGCTAGTGTGTATTATAAGTATGTCTACACTGTAATTTTGCTACTGCTGCCCACTCTCTATAGTATATATATATATAAATATGGTATATCTCTCGCACATGTCTCTCTTTCCAACAAGTTGGATCCCTATGTATTACATTTCATGATTTTTTTGGAGTTTTGCCCATGGAGAAAAATTAAATTTTACTTGACCTATAGAAAACATTGCACCATGACAGGCATTTGATTTGATGGGATTTTTTTTCTCCATTCTTCCTCCTGCTGTTGCTGTTGTATTGCTGAGTCAATACAGGGGTTTCAGGGTTTGTTTGGGTTTTTCTTGTTTTGTTTTGTTTTGTTTTGTTTTTTACATTTTATTAAGTTCATCAGGAAATTATGTAGTATTGCAAAATTGGCCTTAGTTGTGAGCTTAATTTCTTATATATATATATTTGTTATACAAATATACAGAACAGCTATATGTCCATTTGCAGGGTTCACTGCTTATGTAGCTCCATAATAATATTATGAACAATAATAGTCATTTTTTTTTATGGAAAGTAAATTATATACAATATATATAGGTAGACATTACTCTGTGAATGAATAAAGTCATGGCCTTTCTCGATACTGTTAAGTTGTTTACAAAATGAACTGATATCAGCAGAGATGTGTGTGTGTAGGGGTGTACCATTTGTCTGTGTCCCAGTACATAGGGACTCCAGGCATTTGCATTAGGCCAATCTTCAACTACATGCCAATCACTTTCTCACTTCCTTTGTGTTGGTGTTTATACACTCGAAGCTCCATTCTTATACAAGCAATACTCATATGTGTATCCCTGAACACTGTCTGAAGAGCCTATTATGCTTTCTACTTATCATACTAAAAGGAACACATGCATCTCTCCAGAGCACGAACATCCCCACATCCAAGAACATAGTCACCTGTGAGAACAAAAACCAATAAGTTTCCTTTGTTAGTTTACTATGTTGTTCTTCTTGTAATGCACACTGAAAACATGTTGCTATGAGCAGAGACAAGCAAACACTGAATGACATGACCGATGGCACCATAGTAAACCTTCCGAGATGCCTGTTCAGCAAATGGTAATTAACACTGCCTGGATCCTCAAATCCCTAATAAATATTTCATCAGGTGGCTCTTGTTGATTGCTATTGTAATGGAGAAACAATATTCAAATTGCCTTTAGTGAAATTACCGCAACACTTTCTCCCCCTTACGATCCTCACAGACACTGCAAACACAGATGGCACTATCTATGAACACAAACCTCCATATACATATTGGTAATGTATAGACACATGCACACCTCAATCATTATTTGTGTTTCACTCAATGCATGCTGTGATAGGGAAAATTTCCTCCTCATAAGATCAAGCATGCCTAAAAAAATAGATAAATGTCATGCCAATGTAGAAAATGAAAGAAGGTTCCGTGAACATAAAAAACCTCTGCTCTTCTGTTGTCATTGACTGAAATATCTACAAACAAAAACCTGCAGTTTGAGTGACTGCCCCCCTAGACCCCATCACTTTTTAAATATTACAGTTACCCTGTTGGTTTCAAACTGTAAAATGACTTTTGTACCACCTGAGGAGTTTCAGGCATTGGCGCTGCAGAATTTCAGATCACTTCTGTTTAACAGATGAGGTTACACAACCACAGTAGAGTGGTCCAGTGGGGATCAAAACCTGACAGAATTTTGAAACAGCAAAATACCCCAGCCTGGTGCACTTTGACCAACAGTCTGCCCAAGCCTGCAGCGATATGTTTCCATGCACTGTCAGGCTCCCTGTCAGTGTCTCTCACCTCCCTCCTACACATCCGACTTGTTCTCTTACCTTGTCTTTTTTTGCATTCCCTCATCTGTACCTGCCTCTGTAATAGATTCTTTTCTCTCTGTCCAGTTACAAATGAGTGTACAAATGAACCACAGACATCGTAAATTCAGCAAATACTATGCAAGTTTTAACACATTCATTAATTCACTCCCACTTATTCAATTTCAAAGAAAATCCTCTATCTACAGTACTCTTTTCTTGATGCTTTCCTTACTAGGAATGAAAATGTAACTTCATAACAGATTTTAGGAAACAAATGGCTTCTTGTATCATACCCTTGTACAAATCCATGCAATACCCAATAAATTACCACATTTTTCTAATAAATTTTCTGATTGCTAAGGAAGTAAATTAACTAAAAATCAAACAAACAAAAACATAGATGTAATAAATCACAGGGTCACAATGCAGATGATTGTTAAAATGTTAGTGTTCTGTTAATGAAAAGTCAGACTCTGAGCTGCACTTATACAGTGCAAACCTTCCATTTTACCACAACAGTCCTAGCCAAGTCTAATGACAGTTCAAACTAGCACTTGAGTCCATCTGGCTGATAATGGCAGTCTGCTTGCCAGTGTACAACTGACGTTTTTTTTGCTATCTTTGCAAATTTGACAATCAATTGCTTATTCAGATATACTGAGCAGCCACCTTTTGTCTTTGAGATTACAGAAATAGAATCTTACACTGTATATCCATATTTTGTGCCTTTTTGGTGCTTTTTTTTTTACATTTCCTCCTTTAACATAGACCTTTATCATGGCCCCTCTGATCAGTGACTGAAAGAACCCGGACGAAGCCAGCACACACGGGGAAGATGAGATTGTATTCTGACATGTGCTTCAACAGAATTTAAAGCTGATAGATGTATAGATGATTGAGTAAAATAACTGGCCTGTTCCGCCCTGGCTAAATGAAACATCCCCCACTGTCTTCTGCATTGGAGATCTGTGGGAATAGCACTCATAATGGACCATGGTTCGTGAGAGAGAGCTGAAATTTGGAGCTACGTAATAAAAAAACATTAAGGGTCTCTCTTGTCCTTGCTAGAGTAACCTATCTTTCTTCAAGGGCATCAGAGACAAATTCTTATGTCTATGGATATTAGAGAAATACAGGAAATCATTAATACAGCCAGATATGACCTATGGGCATGATCAACTGTACTAGAATACTAATACCTTGCTTCTTACCCTATTAATAGAGTGTATTCGGATGTCCTTGTCAAAACAGTTCATTATCTCTCACAATAAAATAAAATAAAATAAAATAAATCTTCCAGTGCTTTCATTTCCATGTTGTTATGGCAGAATGGAGTGATTTTTGTGGTTTTAGTTTAATGCCCATATTTGTCATATTTTAAATTCTAGCAAAAATTAACACAATGAAATTATTTGTTTGACTAATTACACAGAAACTGTGGAAGTCCGACTCAAATGATGGATAATTATTACAATTGTAATTGTAACTGCTGAATAGTGATTATTATGATATATAAACTATTATGATATATAAACTGGATGTGAAATAAAGTTGACACTTAGGAAAAACAAAAAACACCAAAAAGCAGGCGTTTGAAAAAAGGTAATTTTGTACTAAAAATGATATCCAATCTGTTATTATGAACATGGTTCATAACTTCAGTTTTGATGATCCCTTCACTCGTTTCATACTCCGGGCTCCTGGTTCCAGCACATGTGTGTATGATCTTCACATCGCACAGTATCTTGCAGTGGGAGTTTGCCAACCTGGCTTAAACCCTGACATAAATGAAATATAATAAGAATTGACACACATGTACAGTAAGAGGTTACAAAGGTCCAGTCTGTGAAATAAACTTTCCAAAGACAGAATGTGTCAGATTTATGCCTATAAGTAAACATATTTCTGTATGTGAATCATTTCCTTATCAAAAGCCAGATACTGACTTTGATGTGGAACACATTGATGCACATGACATGCAGTCACCTGATGATGGTACAAGTGTCTTATCACATCTAAAAGCCTCAAAATGCAAACATAGTACAGGAAAACAACAACAAAAAACTGAGGAAACTTCAGCCTGACTGATGTGTAACATAGAGCAGTCCTTCACATCTTGTGTGTTAGTGATTTCATAGTAGACATGAAAGTGGCCTGATGGCTTTTCACTTTGCTTTTTCACTGTATTTCTCCCAGGGTAATTGCAGTTTCTTCCTTACTTTTAAAGTTCTGTCACTCTGCCTGGGCTAAATGACAGCCTCATGGTAACCGAATTACAGGGAGGAGAGGGTGCCAAGAATTACCTTTCTCTGCCTTCTTGCTAAGTGGTCCAATTGTGTGGTCATGTCCCAGGCATTAAGGTCACCCTTTCTGTGGTGATTTCTCCAGAAATTATATGAAAAAAAATTCCAAGTGTGAGATGCAAAGTCATCTTAGTTATTTAAACTCCTTATTTTCATTTCCTACCACAATAACAATGACCCACCTGTAGAAATCACCATAGTAGCACACATTTAACCTGAACATAGAGTACCAGCGACCACTTGTTGCTACCGCCACATGTTCTTGCAAAATAAATAACAAAATCAATATGTTCATGTTGAGTGCCTTTGAAAAACATAAAAAAGTAAAATTGTCAAGCGGGTTCTTCACTGCCATCTTAATGTGGTGATTTGTCTCATTTGTGGCTGCGAAATGCTCTTTGAAATCACAGAATGTGGCACCTCAGAGTAGCTGTCATTATTACACTGTTTATGCATGGAACATCATGTAAATGTTCGAATTTTTCTATGGTGTGCTTCTACAGTTTTCAGAATTTAATATCAGTTCTTTGTATTGGCAGAATGACTTGGCTTTGTGTTTTGCGAAGAGAGGCAGTTCAAATGAAATCTCACAGTGGGCAGCCAATCAAAGGGCCTTGAAATACATTTTTTAGCTGTGTGATTATGGTTAGACAATGTTCCTTATGACTTGTTACTAAATATGAAGGACGCATAATGATCACACTTACTGAGCACTTCAGTATAAGCAGATGCTGACATCAAGATGGAAAAAGTATTCAGTTCTCTGTTGGTTTCTGCAGTGTGTTGTGTGACCCATTATACTAAAAATCCAACATTGTCATCTGATAAAATATGAACAATTCTGTGTTTCAACCAAAACAAAACATGTAAATGAAACATCCTTCACATTCACTGGGTCCTAACACTAATGAAATATGTAATAAATGACTGATTTCATCCATTCAGTGATGAGTGGTCAGGGAAGTATCTCCAGACCACATGACTGTATCCGATACTCAAAGTACAACATCTATCAAATATATTGGCAGCCCTCTCACCAGATGTTTTCATTCAAGATTATTCCACCATTGGTTCATTGTCTGCCCCCCTTCCCCTTCTGCTTTGTGTGGCATGTTACAATTTTCAAAGTCCCCCTACAATCTGCAACAGCAACAAACCTGACAACACAGCTAGAAGCAGGGTTCTAGTAAGTTTATGATGGAAGACTGCAGCCAACCATTTGATCAAGCATTTTCAGACCATGCTGTTCAGTCAACTGTTAATTAATGCTTAATTATAGAAAAGAGCCTAGGTATTCATGCTTCAGTATTTCCTTTTGATGCTGCTGTATTTTTCTTAGTTAAAATGCGGGTATACCAGATTATTATTCACTCATGGTGTAACTAAAACGAAGTAGTGATAATGGACTGACTAAGCAAGACTAACTGTTAGTATAATGAGCTTCATTTGAATATAGCGCTTTACAGAGACAACAATGAAAACAGTAATAGACCAGGAGAGGATACAAAATGGTCACAAGTCATAAATTCGGGAATGAATCATAGTTACCACAGAAAATAAAACCAACAAACTAAATAAAAGACAAAAACAAATTTGATGAAATGCTAAAACAGGACACTGATTTTGTGTCAAAACCACAAATGTCATCCTGCCAGTGCTACCAGGAAAAGATAGAAAGAGGATTACCGAGGTCACTAGAATTTATCCTGTGGGGACCATGAATTCTGGCAATCCACTTGTTGCTGAGATAATTCAGTCTGTAAAAAGCAGTACAGCAATTGACAGACCATCATTACCATACCTGCAGATATACTGCTAGTATAGCAACAAAAGTGACAAACCCTTTTTCACAGTTTGGGCTCATCACACATTATTATTATCACTGTTGATGTATTCATTAATTTGTAATGACATCTGAAACTCAGATAAGTGACAAAGTACAGTAAACTATGAACATGTTTCTCGCACTTCTGCAATGGATCAACACTATTATAATGAAAGGTAAACAACTGGCATGTACTGTGAATGGTATATATCATGATAAAGGTCAACTAATGGCAGGGATCTGCATGTTTCTAACAGTTAATCAGACTGCTGCATTCCTAGGCATACACTAACCCAAACTATAATTCGGCTCTGGAGTGGTAGGATGCGGGTTGGATGGGGATGGAGTTCGATGGGGATAGGATGGGCTCAACAGAAATGCACAAAAGGTATACTTGTAACAGCAATGGTCATATGTTGTTGATGTTAACCTTTTTCGTTGGCTTGACACACTCATGAATAACTAAATATGTGATGCTATTTTTCCAAGCTCAAAAAAAA
The DNA here is from genome assembly GCA_016785225.1 of Psettodes erumei. NCBI lineage: Eukaryota > Metazoa > Chordata > Actinopteri > Pleuronectiformes > Psettodidae > Psettodes > Psettodes erumei. The sequence continues at coordinate 1,268,558 of JAFBJZ010000782.1, read as the reverse complement.
GATTAGGCAGCAAAATGAAGATATATGTCATGAAACATCTCAATATAACCTTTGTAGGTGGTTATACTATCATACACAGAGTCACCTGCATTAAAAAACATTGGAGTCACGTCGCTCAGATATACTGCTGCTTTTGTTCCTGCTCTTTAACAGACAGCTACCATGGCAGGAGTTGAGCTTTAATGTGTCTCCATGAAATCCTGGACTGCATTTAAGTGTTGTGCTGTTATGCCTCCCATTGGTCTACAGTGCTCTAATATGTCAGCAGTCCGCCCTCTAGATTTTCCATAAATAGCCTGTATTTATACAATGTAAATGCTTTGGGAAGGAAAGTCTTATTTACTATCATACAGCATCTTAAAAGGATGTGGGAATCGATTATCATGCAGGACATATTTTACAAGACTCAAGAAAATCAAGCAATATTACATTAGGCAACTAAGAAAATTGCAAATAAAAAAAACATGCCAAAAGCAACAAAATCTGAATTCAAACAAAATTGCCTCATTTTCTTAATGGCTTTCAAGTATCCGTAGTAATTTTTCTCCATTTTGGTTGTGTTTCCACTTAAATGATATCAAAATAAGCTTGATCTGGCTTCATATAAACACAGGTTTTTCATCTGTGGGTTAATGGGAGAATCACTGTGCTGCACATCCCCTAAAATATCACAATATTTACTAAGACAGTCCCCGGGCAATACTAAAAACTGGATCAATGTTGTGAGATACAGTGAACTTCACTGGCTTTTATGCTTCAATTAGCATGTAAAGGCTTCCGAAAATAAGAATGAAAACCAGGAAACAAAGGATTTGTGTAGGAGGAAGAGATTGATACACATTGTAACACATGTATAAATGAAAATGGAATGGAATGGTAAAAAATAGGGGAAAGAGAAAAAAGATAAATTGGCAAAGGTGAAAAGTAAAGGCGCAAGCGATGGAGAGGGGGAAGATGTAGAGAGAAGGAGAAAGGAGTGAAAACGAGAGGACACATGAGAATACAGTGATGCGCCTACTGAACCATAGCGCTCATGGCTGGGCTGTGGCACTCATTATTGATGTAGTAGAAAATTTGCGCCGACAGGAAACGAAGCTGCCAGCTGTCCCCCTCTATTATGACATTATCTCAGAAGGATGGCTGACAGCGGCGGAGTATCCTTTCACCCGAGCCGCCCAGAGGATGTCTAGAGAAGCACTTTTGTCCCGCAGTGGACACGCACACTTACACGTGCACACATGTACATAGTGTCTATGAAATAAAAAAATCACACATTCATTCATTCAGAGATGAACAAGTCATCACAGGCATTCACACAAATAAAAATCACCACCGTCTAATGGCATTAACAATGTCCCAACTTTGTCTACATGTCACCGCCAAACAATGCACTTTGAATTTTTAAACAAATTGCTCTGTAATGCACAACATGACATTGAGCCTAGTGTATTACTGTTGTTGAAATAGTGAGCTGAAGAAAGCAAAACTGGACATACAGCACACAGCAAATTTGCCATGTCTCATGTGCTTAGTCTATAATGTTTCTCTCGTGTTCAATGGATACTGACTGTGAATCCTGTGGTTGCAACATTGCAAGGACACGGAAGAGAAAAAGGTAATAGAGGGTTGGTTCACCCAGAAAAGTGCACGTGCAATGTATGGCCAAATTTCTCTGGACACCAATGCCATATATTTTTCTTTGCTTTTTGTTCTAATGCTGTTTTTCATGGCGTAAGTTCCCTACGAAGAGCTTCACTCGTCGATGTAAAGCCCTGACCACAACTACATTAATCACCTTTGGGATCAGTCAGAATACAGACAGCAAGCATAATTGCCTTCACATCATGTCTGACTTTGAAACCAATGACCACTTTTCCAATTCCATCTCCTGCAGAGCTTTTCCTAACCTTTACCTTAAAGTATTTGTCGTAGTCAGAGCTCGGCATGCAATAGACAGCAAATTTTCTAGCCCACGTCTAATGTTCTTGGTTGGTAATGGTCCTCCAGAGTTCAATAGATAATGACAGTGAATTCCATGGCTGCGGCATTGGGGGAATATGAAAGAGAAAGGGGCAACGTGAGACAGAATGAGCCATATTAAGGCAACCAAACAACCTCTGGCTCACAGCAAATATGTTGCAATGATTTTCAACAGATAAAGCAAAAGTCAGTTTCACATGGGCAGTCTCACAAGGTGCAAGAGATTGATAAAATGTTGCATAGATTACATAGATTTAAATACTATACGTTGGATATCCTGGCTGAGAAAAGAATGATATGCACATAATAACACCACAGCGGATGGAGGGTCAGCATACTATTTGTACATCTCCTCGCCACCTTATGTTTTATGCACATACTAATGAACTTCCTCATGCTGAGATAGTGCAGGTGATGTCTCTGCTTATGGGCCAATCTCATTAAAACAGAAAGAGAGAGGACTTTTCTGGTAGTGCTTTGGCAGCTTCTATTACATGCCTTTTACACCCTTGTGCGTATCGCTGACATCCTGCTGAGGAGAAGCCACCCCAAAATGCACCGCAGCAGACAGAAATAGAGGTGAACCCTGCCTGGCAACCAGCCGGCACTGCAGATCCCTATACATACATTGTGTGCCATAGCGGGCAGACCACCCTCGGGCCAGGACACACCAACAAGCAGGACAGACAAAAGAGGGTGAATATGAATAAGACCTCCTCCATACCAGCCCTCTACTTGAATGCTATGAGTGTTACCAGGGTGAATGATTTTCCTGCATTATTCTTGACTGTCTCTTGTGCAATAAGGCCAAGAAATGTCACACTTAGATTAATTGAAATTATAAAAAAGGCACAGTATTTTTTTCTGCTATACCTCATTCTTTTTGTAACTTTGGCTGCCACTGAGTCATCACCCAGTGAGATGAGGAAGCATTTTTCCTCATTAAAATTTCTCTTTTACATCTACCTAGTCATGTAGTGACTTGTCAAAATATCTTCACTGCACTGCCCGTTGAGACCCTTGAAGTATGCTCTTAAGTGCAAAATCTCGTCATCACCAAGCAAGTGAAAGTAGTCGCTGATCTCTGCATTCGAAGCCCTCCGGTATGATACAAAGCTGCCTGGCATGTACCACAGGAAACACAGAGACGCACGCTTTAATACCAGTGTACACACACACACACACACACACACACACACACATCTACAGTCTCTTTATTTTATTTTTTTTCAACAGTGAGTGGTACACCAGTTGAGGGACTATACTAAATCCCTTCTTTTTCACTCTTTGTTCACAGCATGTCTCTGTGGACGACAATGACAGTCCTGTCAATCTCAGCTGTACTTTGTGTTAAGAACCAATTGGGAAATGTTAGCACGCTAACATGCTTAACTAAGATGTAACAGGGGCAAACGTTACACCTGCTCAACATCAGCATGTTAGCATTCCCACATTAGCATTTAGTTCAAAGACCTGCTGCGCCTAACTATAGCCGCACAGAGCGGCTGGCACGAATGTGCATGCAGACTCACAAAACTAATTATCAAACAACAACAAAAAACAGAACACTAGTGTAATTAGTGTATCTACTGCAATGTGCACAAAGCTATTGGGCGTAATGAGGAAAGTTTTCACTGACAACTGTTTGTTGATATACACAACACAGGCATATTGTTATTATTATTGCATGACTGTCTTATTACACCCCACACTTTTTATAACATTGCAGGCAACATAAATTTTCCGGGTGGCTTCCTATATCCAGCACAGCTTCCTGTTGTAATCTGTCAACAGGCTGGTTGATCTGTTGCATCAGCAGGTTTGGATCTAATTCAGACTGCCTCTCCAGCATGGACAAACTAAATTTTGATTCCTGCTTTCAATCAACAGCAGCCCTTCAATCACAATGTAACAGGTACACCCTTTCACAAAAAAGGTGTCTATCCCTGAATTTTTTAATTAAAGAATTAACAGTATTTATTTTACATATCCCCATAATTATTTTTAATAATCTGCAGACACACCTATACCTATTCTTTACAGGGCTGTTTAACATTAACAACATTCTGCACTGCATGGCATTTCTGAAGTGGCACTGTGAATTAATATCAGATTCATGCAACCTTTTCTTTGGCTTTTTTATCCTGTACAAATCCATGTGCAGGCATCTTGGTTCCCTCCTCCCTTCTTTTCAAGGGTGTTAACTCATTTGATTGGCATGAAATGATACATCAATATGTGGCATGTGTGCTGAATGTCAAGCAATTTTCCTTTGTGTGGTTTTCACGGTGTAGCTTTAGAGTGCAGATAGGAATTAGGCAGTTAGGCAGACCTGCATCTGCAATAAGTATGTATTTTACTGCCGGAAACCAACTGGCTTCATGTTAATACCTGCCAGCTTCACACTGAGTCACACTGGGTAAGATGAAGGGTTTATATAGAAAAAAATAACAGAGCAACAAAAATACACCATTACAGCTAGTTTTATGTGCTGCAGTTTGCCATCGGATTTTCTTGTTACTTTCCTTCCTCCAGGTAAATGCCACATTACATGTACTGCGGATGTGTGTAATGAAAAAAAGAGCTGTGTGGGGGTCACATGTTTGTTCAGCAAAAAGGTAATGCAATGTGCTTTTTCAGCCACTTGCATGAGTATTTACAGCTTTCCTCTAATGGGATCTTGCATCAAAAAAAGAAAGGAACTGATCAGCAGGGCTTTCGAGCTCTCTTGGAAAAAAAACCCACCTCCATTTTTTAACCATTCTACTCTTGGGGGAGTTTCACATGGACTATTTTTTGACTCTCTCTCACCCCCACGTTGCACAAGAGTGCATTCTGGAGGTCCAATGAATAAAAATGCCATGTCAACCAAGAAGGAAGAAAGAAAATCTCCACTCAGAGCTGTCAGTGATTTCCCTTCTTGCCTTTATCATGGAAAGCTAGTAAAAAGTTCACCTTCCTCACATAAATTGGCTGGGAGATTTATTTCTCCCTTGACATTCTCTCTGGAGATGCCACCAGGAACCTGGGCATCTGCTCTTTGGAGAGAAATGACAGGGCTATTGTTAGGGGCGGCAGTGGTGGATAGCTATTCTCTTGCCTCATCCCCTTTGTCCTTTTTCAACTTCTCTCTCCCTCTTCCTCTTTTCCTTTCCTTCTCCTCATGAAGCCTGTCAAAAAGTGATGACAGCCACTTAGAAGACAAAGGCCAAGAATCACATCTCTCCATTTCACCTTATTAATTTCAGTTTCAGTCTTCTTTATCATATTCAAAATCCCGTGAGCCAATGCAGCCAAATCACTGATGTCAGGTAAGAATGTGTATTATGACAGTTGGCAAGTGTGACACTCCCATGGGTTTAAAAATATAGTGAATGGTTGAATGGTTTATTACCACCCCCTTTTTCCCAATCTAAGAATAGTGATACATAGATTGAGTATAAGAGAAAAAATGGGAAAAGTTAACATTCACTCTATTATGGCATATATATGTTTAGGAAGGCAGAGAGATAAGTGCCAGGCATTCTCTGCCTCAAAGCTGCTATTGTATTCAGGAATCTGTCGAATTGAAGCTGCTGCTCCTCCAGGGCAGTAGAAGCCTCTCAGAAGGCGACGTGGGTGTCAAGGCATCTGGGACTCACACACAGACGTCACTGGGGCCAGATTAGGGGAGTACGACAGGGCAGACCCCTAATCCATCATCTGGGAGATTATGGAAACATGACACAGTGCGCCAACAAATCCCTTTAATCATCCAAATGTTCCATTCTCAGCCGATGGTGATGCTGGAAGAACAATAAGGGCTCAGGGGAGAGGAGCCGTCAAAGAATATTTTCTCCCCAGGGTCCTGCTGGCTTGCCTCATGACACTCACAAGCAGCTTAGGTTTCAGTAATATGGAAGAGCTACTCTGGATGGGGCCGAGTCAATTAAGCCAGACCAGTGTTTTTAGAAGAAGGGATGTTAAAGAGACAGGAGATATAGGGATGAGCAGACAATGCTTTTCTTTGATGTCCCATGGGTTTTTACAAATCATTATAAAGCATAGTTGTGAGAAAGAGTAATTAGTCTGATAAGGCAAGTGTGTCATCTGAGTCAGTCTTATTACACCCTGCAAAAATGTACCTTTAAAAATAAATAAATAAAACACAGCAACAAAGACAACAACAGAGACAAAAGCTCAGACAGAAATTTAAAACAAGTTTTCAACCATAGATACAATACACCTTCTGCACCTTCCACAATGACTCACATGACTCATACATAATGAGTGCTTGGGATCTGCTGCCTTGTACTTATCCTTAAAAGAAACTGACTGTTGGCAGGAAAGTCATACCTTCCAGTTTTGACTTTAACAATATCACAATGCTTAGACCTTTGCTGCAGTTTAATTTAAAGCATTTCAAAAATTTCAACCATCGGAAACAATACATTTATGTGGGTATGTTGATTACTAATACAGAAATCAGCTTGGATTGGAATTTGTTGAGAATTATTAGACCAAGCACCTAAACCTTAATTAAATACGGGGAAAGTTGAGCTAGTTGATTCTCAGCATTTTGCAACTTGCACAATGCTTTCATTAACAAAATGTAATCATATTATTAAATGAGGGGTGCTGTGACATTTCCTTCAAAATAGCATAGTTGACGCATAGTAGTTGAAGATAAATGAAACAGTTGGGGTAAACTCAGTTTACCCTCTCCCACTCCCTGGATATATGTGGAGCTATGTGTAAGACAAATCTCAAATTAACTTGGTCCCAGTACCCTTACTGGATGCAATATGGATTGGCACTGAACCATGACCAAATACCCACTGGCCTCGTCGATATAGCCAAGCTTCTCTGGAAGTATGTTTAATTGCAAAGATATTGGGTTAGAACTGGTTTCCACATTCCTTTTTCTATATTTTGTATATTTTATATGAGAGGGATAGGTATGTTTTCAGAGCTCTTTAAAGATATTTATCATTTAATGATGGCTCACACAATCTTTGCTGAATAGAAAGGATGACTTATACACTCCAGCTACATATAGAAAATGGTAATAAATAATGAATGGAAGAGGATATTTGTTACTTCAATGCAACCAACTGGATAATGTGTCATTCTTTCATTATATTGCTTATGCTTTTATATTCATGTGGTAGTACTATGATCTATTAAGCAGTAGATGCTTAAACATTTTTGTCTGTATGAGTTTTGCAAATTATACATCACATATTGTGGCATAGGTAACTCAAACATTATAATGAATCTGGTTGGGAAATATGAACAACCAGACTGGCAATGGGCTGCACCAGTGGAGCTGCTCAGCTGCAACGTTGCCATGTCACCAGGTCAGACTGTGGTTATACTTGATAGCTTCCAGGTGTAAATGTGTGCAACTGTGTGAATGTTATCTAAGTATTCCTGGTTGATACAGAGTGAAATTACCCTGAATCAATAAAGGTTAAACAACAGAACTTCATTCAGAAATGTCCTTGTTTTTTGTTTGTAGGTTAAGTACAAGCTTATGCATATTCCTGCCCAATGCATACAGGGATAGAACCATATCAAGGCGACAGCAGCAGTCAGTCCTCCAATGTACATGCCCATATACTGCACATCATTTGTCCCCAACCTCTGATACAACTCATAGAATCGTCTCCATAAATAATAACTCAGCAGTGACCAGGGTCCTTTGTGGCCATGGTTACATTAATAAATACGAGCAGTGGCATACTGGATATTTGTTATCATGGTAACAATGAACAATTGTTCAAAAAATATGGAACAATCAAGATTGTGTGAGGTTAAGGCAAACAAAACCCTGCTTGGTAAGTTTTAAGGCTATATGTCATCACCAACATCTAAAATAAAACTATGGTTATTTTCTTTTCTTGTTTTAATAGGCCAAGCCTGTTGTCACTGTAACGATGGCAGGTACAATGCTCAGAGCTGTGGATCCACTGCTTTGAAAATATTCAGCTGCCTTGCTGAGTCACTGCTTGAGATGGGCTAAAGTTGCAACTCAGAAAATAATCTTGGCGGTGCAAATTACTTCAAACACACACTAAACAATCAATAGCCTGGCACAAATCTCTTTAATTACTATGTTAAAAGAAGATCAAAGACAGACATTGTTCCTGAATAGTATGTCATAGTTGGCCACCATGCACCAGTTACATTTGGGATATAATAACATTGTTATGTGGTGTGCATATTAACTACTACCATAAACTCATTGTTTTATTGCTGTGGGTTATGTTAAAACTTTGTTTATTTTTAATGAAACTTCACACTTAGAGACAACTTTTTGTAACCCTCTCATAATGTCTTCTGTAAAAAAGAAAACATATGTTTTAATGGCTTAATTCAGTTATAATTATTAATTTAATCTTCGAATTTTTTTTGGTCCTACAAAAATGTTCTCCTTTGGATTTCCACTATAGCGCATCTTATTTTTCCCGTTATGAAGCCAGAAGCACACTGCAAGAGTCAGTTTTTGTTTCAAGTGCTTTGGTGTCCATCAGTGAGTCAAACTGCCTTAATGTGTTTTCCTCAAACAATCAGCTGAAACCAACATACTGTAGCTGCTTCCAGTCAGATTAGCTTTTTTTTTTTGGCTTTGCTGGTTTATTTTAACCTCTATGACAGATAATTGACTTACTCCAAATATACTTTGGAGAAGTCTATGCCTCTGCCTTGTCACTTTAACTTCACTTCTCTCACCTGCAGTGTGCCAACTGTGTTAAATAAATTGCTTCAATTGCTTGCAAAGATAATCCTTGTTTATTAAAACAAAAATCTTATTATGATAGATTTGTCTGTGTATTTTTGCTGAGACCTGGTAACACTGTGCTTAGCCCAATGTGAAAGACATGATGTCCAAAATCGCTAAAATCAACCCCAAGTAATACACTGGAATGATGCCTTAAAACCTGTACAAAATAAATTTGAGTTTAATAATGTGGCCTTGTTTATCTAGCGTATGCTGTATATGGCCATTTGTGAGTACTCGATTTTTCTAAGAAGTTTTTTTCTCATTTCTATTTGAAGCTAATCACAAAAATTAACTAGATTTGTTGAATTTGGTTTCAGGCTGAGCAGATTAGTACAGAGCAGAAAAGAAATGATATTAAATTTAGCCTGGTCTTAAAGCACAAAAGCTGCTGCAGTTTGTGAGGATGAACAAAGATCAGGCAGCAGAGCACCCTGACCTGTTGACAGAGCCGTGCATGCACAGTCGTGATAGCAGCTGGGTCCGTCTGCCTTGTTCGGGGCAGCTGGGGCGGGCTTCGAATGAGATTCAAGCCAAAGCACATTGCCTTCACTAGTTGTCACAATTCCCCTCTCCTCTCCCCTGCCGTGTTTGTGCAAGACAATGTGGTTATGTAGGCACATGTAAGAGCGTGGGCGTGTGAGAGAGCGAGACGGAGAGGAGAAAGATGGAGACAGAAGGAGGGGGAATGAAACTAGGCAAGAGGAAAAGATAAATAAAGCTATAGCCTTTTCCTGATGGTTGGATTTTGACTTCCACGCCTTGAAAAACAGACAGAAGATGCTACTACAGGAGTGGAATGAATACTAAGTAAACACATAAATATGGTACTGTGTATATATGTTAATATCAGTGTATACAGTATATTAATGGCCTGATGGTGGGTTAACTAATGGAGAATGGCGTGTGTGGGCCCTGCAGTGCCATGTGACAGGGGACAATCTGCACACCTGTGCTCTCATCTGCTCTGCCGTGGGAGGACCGATATTAAGTCATTACTGCAGGCGCTGCCAGCACACTGCGATAGCACACATGGTTGCCACGGTGAGTGCGCCTGGATCATGCAGGCTTCCTTTTTCATCAGTGCACCATCATGAGCAAACAATAAAGACAACAAAACTGCTGTTGTGGGCACTTACGAAAAGGCCATTTGTTAGTGGAATGCTGGAGTCGTAGAAAAGTATGGGATGCTGTACTATCCGTTTTATTTTCAAGGCCCTTTTCTCTTGCATGATGGATAAACACTTGGGATCGCTGAAAAGGGAAGCAGAGTTAAAAAGTTACACCTTTCACTCTTTTAACCCTAACGCTAAAATGGATGGATTTTAAGAACACCCAAGCAATGTTTTTTGTTTTTTTTTTAAATGGGCAAATATCAGTTTATTACAACCACTTGATTTCAGTTTACTGAGTGTAACTGAAGAAAATCCATTACAGGTAAATTTATATAAAAATAAATACAAATATAGATAATAGATATATTTTAAATATATGTTTTAATCCACTTGCTATATTGTTTAGCTTTTTACTGCATTGAATTATTTGACATTTGTTACTGTTTTATTACATTACAGGCTTCACTAGCCTGTTCCTCCTGGAACTACTGACTTGGAGTGAAAGTAATAGCTCAAAAAATTTGAGCAAAAAGTTTAGATTGATGTTGAGCTCCAGATTTATATATTTATTTAGGAATTTAGGAGTTTGATGCTCAGTGACCCAGATTTTTTACATAATGTAGGACTTATTGCTTTGACTTAAATGCTAAATACTTCTACAGTAATGGAGTTTCTAATAAGGTCAAATTTGTTCATTTCCGGCAGTGGTGAATGGGCTGGGGGGAGGAGCTATTGGCTTTTTCCCGCTCCAAAGTATTATTATTGTTTTGTCCTTTAAAAATCCACTTGAGGTCAACTTCTAGTTGAGAAAGGCACTAACAAAAGTGCAAAAGTGTTAACAGCACATACCATTCAACATAGCAGTAAACACAATATGACCAACTATGTGCCATCAATAAGTAAATACAAAATTATACTATCAACAATGTGTGATATGATAACTGCATAAAACACTGCACTAAAAGTAACACCCCCCCCCTTTGTAAAACACCACAACACAGCAAACACCATGTGCAGGATCATGACAACACTATGATGCCATACCTATTCTGTCGCAGATAAAATATTCTACCATGAACCATGAAAAAGCTGATATTTTTTACTAAAGCATAACTGAAAGAGATAACTAAAATACTTTGGGGATTTTGTTTTAAAATGCCTCACACCAGGAAGATTTGGAATATTTAAATGTTTGGAACAGAGCAAGTGAGCCACTTTTGTGAGCAATGACAGGCATTTATAATGGTGGTTTGAAAGCATGTGTAAAGACAATGTCCATGCAAGCACCCGTTGTGATGAAACCATCTGTCATTGCCCCCACCCTCCCCTCAGAGAGGTATACCTAGAGTTTACAATAACTGTGTTTCCTGTTTCCAAGAATCAACCTCCAGCCATTCTGTTGGTTTATTCATGAGATGGATCGGGGGTTGGGGGAGGGATGAAAGAGAGAACATGAGACATGAGACGTAGGGAGAATTCCTAACTAGATAGGATGAAAAAGTAAACACAATCTCCTGCAATTTGACTATCAATCAGGCCTGGATGTCTCTGGGAGAGGGGGCCTAATTACGGCCCAAATGAACATTGACTGTTTTCTAATGGAATTATTCAGACAGCCTGTGTTTGTATATGCCAGTCCCTCATTTGCTATTCCCATTCATTACAGCGGCACATCACACTTTGGTGGTCTTTGGCAAATTCCATTTTTTTCCACTACATTCAGAAGCCCTATCCTCCTCAAGGAGAAGCCCCCCCCCCCCCACACACACACACACACACACACACAAAAAGTGTCATCTCCTCCTGACCCCAACCCCATCACCTACCTTGTTTTTGCCTCTTCATCTGAGTGGCTATTTGCAGGCTGATGACTTGGTTAGTGGATTATGTCTCCAGTCGGTAATCATGCATAACAAAAAAGGAAACATTTGTAGATGGATAGGCTTTTGTGATGCTGCACGTAACAGGGTGGTGATAACTGAGGGTATTTTGAGACAGTTGGACATGCTAGTCCGACAGAGAAAGATTTAAATGCAGGATAAATGGGGTCAAAAATAAGCAGTGAGCAAGAATCCAGGGCATGATGGCAGGTGAGATTGAAGCTGAAACGGGAACTTGTCTGAAAGCTAATGAGCTGAGGGATGCAACTAGGTGTTGCAGTCTGTGGAGTACTGCCACTATCACTGTGATTTGTTTTAAGAATCAAACCCCAGAAGAGAGAAATGGAGAAAGACAGCATGTTGTGCATGTGTGCACGGATGACAGAGTGAGGAGGAAGAGGGAGAGATTGAAATATAACATCCCAGGCCTCTTTTATGCTCTTGGACTCCCTGGGCCATCGCCACAGACTAAGTACATCAATTGTGCTTACAGTAACTTCACTCTGCGGAATGACCTCCATTTGAGTTATTTGAGGAGCAGTGGTATAGTTCAAGGTGGCTCGAGGCCATGCTCCAGTAAGTCTTTTGGGAGCGATGCTCTTCTGGTTGCAGCTCACGGACGTGGTGATGGTACATTTGGGCTGGAGAGACATTGCACCGGGAGCAACACAGCATCCTTGTTTAGAGTCGACGAGGCTTTGTGAAGCTTGATGTAAGTCATCATTAAAATTGCATAATGCCTCTTGACTGCCAACGACAATAACTTATGACATCTGTCTCAGTGTTTCATGTTGGCTGTCACAAGCAGTTAACAGCCAGTTCTTGCGGTAATCACTAAGAAGATGGATTACTGGGGATTTTGGAAGCCACTCCTACATTGTTCCCTGTCATATGGCAGGAAGATTTAAATGTTATGAATAGAAAGGTAACACTGTCAGCTTAGTGAGACACAAATAATGCCGGCATGTGCTAATACACATTCACTGTTTTCCTACATTGTCATTTTATGCATACATGTTTGGCATGTCAACATATTCCTGGATTTGTTTATGCTGCTCTTTAATGAAATAGAGGGAAGTACTTGACTCGACAGACAAAACCACATGGCATGCTTCACCACATAATGGTTTTGAAATATAAATGGAACCAAACTTAATGGCAACATTGAAATGCTACAGGGGCTCTGTTATTAACGTGTCACCTGAAATCAATGTGTCCCCTTGGTTTGCTCCCAAGTTAAGAGGAAAGAGTCAAATAGTCAGAGATGAAAGGCTTGATCAGGGAAGGATAACATATGCAGAGGGGACTTTGCTATGGGGAAAGGTAAATCTATTTACAGCGGCAATGTCTTGGGAAATAGGAGAAGAGAGTGGGGGAGGAAAAAAAGGGCTTCAGGAAAGATTTCACCAATGTACAAGACAAACAAGCAAAACAAAAGAGCACAAAATGGAGGGTGAAGCAGGGCTTCGAAGCCTGCAGGTTGATTTTTCAAAAAGAATTTCATTAGCATGTTGTACACAAACAAAAACAGTAAAGCCACTGGACCATGTGATCTGGCAATAGCATTAGTAGCAATAAAGTTACCTTACACTCTAATGATAATGATATTCAGAAAGATACCTAAAAATCGTATAGCTATCAGTGAGAATATGCTGGGTCTGAAAATATGGTTAACAGAATTCATATGCAGATAAAGCATGAGAGGCACTTAGTTATCATCATTAACACTAGATGAAGAAAAGGCCCGTAGCTCATCGACTGAAATACAAATCATTTAGCTTCCCCTGGAAATAATTAAGGACTGTCACATCGATGAAGATGAATGGTACATAGTGACGCTGTTGGGGTTGTGGCCTCAGACAGCAGCAATTCTGTCTTTTCTCTCAGAATCAGCAGCTTCTCAGCTCCCTTGCTCTCCATGTCTGGGTCTTGCAGGCCCTTATGTCTCATTTTAGCACCTGTCAGATGTGTCGGTGCAAGTGTAACCTTCTGTTGGTTACACATCCTCTTAAGCCACATGGCTTGGTAAATGGGAGGGGGGTATGAGTGAACATGGCTATGTGCAATTTCACTATGTCGCACCGATAAGAAGGGACAATTGCAACTTCTACCATTTCCAATCTTGGAATCAAATAGTGTCTGCTCTCCCTTGAAGCACCTATGCGAGAAGTGACTCTCCAAGCATTTTGGCAGATGTCTTATTCAGAATCTATCAGCAAGTAATATCCCAGAGCAACTACTGTATATCTGATAACTGACGGTGCACAACCCCTCACTTCCTCCTCCATTTCCTGAGAGGAAGCCTTCAGAGGGAGCATTGCAGCACAGATAAAACTCACACAGCCCTTCATTTGCTGGGTAAAAGATTGCCAGATCAAAGTAGTATTGTATAAGATGAGGACTGGTTCTGTGTAGCAGATGTGCTCATCTGAGACCAGGTCAGACAGTGTTTTTACAAGCCAGTGGTAAAATAATGGGTTCGGAGCAATCCCACTGCCACATTTTCATGAGGAACACCTTACTCTTTACACACCTGAGAGTGCTACAGCCAAGTGTAAAATGCAGAAATGCACGCTGTAAAAACACAGTCAACTCGATGCAGGAACATCTTTTGTGTGAACATTAGTGGATTTAATATGCATCGACTTGAATTGTCACTGCTTCTTGCTTCTGTTAACCATTCTTTGAGAGAGAGGAGAAAGGTCTCTTGCAGAATAGATGGCTGCTGTCCGAGTGCACAGTGCACAGGAACCAATTTTAGATGAAAACCCACACAGGGCAAGGAGTTTTCTTCTTCTGTGCACTACATTTCCCTTTGACATCTTAAAAGCCATTAGTTCAGCAATGCACACCGATGCTTTACACAATAGGACTTGGAATGCTGCCTTTTAGACATTATATGGGGACAAACGACAGTGCACTTGCATAGAGGGATGCACAAAAAAGACGATAAAACAGACATACAGTAACACAGAATGGAGAGATTCAGGCAGGGTGGTGGAAGGCAGAAAAGAGCAGTGAGCTAAAAAAAAAGATTCTTTAGAAACAAAAAAGCCTTGGAGATTTGCCCCAGCTGGCCAAATCCATTAAGTTTTAATAAGAACACCATCACAAGGGCAATAAACTTCATGGAATCTGCTAAACTATTATTCACTTTGTTTTTTGTAAGTTTTACAAAGTATGCTCAACAACCCTCGGGGTAATCTTTAGATTCAAACTTTTAAATAAAAGTCAATGATTTACAGTATCTGGTCCATTAGCTTCTCTGATCTGCAGAAGTCACCTACAATAGACATTTTAAAAGGATCTTTTGCCATGTGTCACATTGTATAAACAAGGATGAACGAGCTGAGGTTGTTAATTTGAACCTGAGACTAAATGCTTCCATATTAATTAAACTGAGGTGTGAAACCATCAGCTACATGATCTCATCATATCCACCATTATGGTCAGTCAGATGTTGTGGGTTTCTTCATCTGACCTAGTTAGGAGGAACGTTATCAATCTCTCTGAAGTATCCTGCACCATACTTAAAATTCACTTCCTTTTTGAGGTGTTCTTCTCTCTGCTCTCAGACTTTCAAATGAATAATTTTCCGTTATCTTTCCCTGCCCCCCCCTCTCTTTTTTGCCTGTATGTAAATGGATGACCCAGATAGAAGCATTTGTTGTTCCATTTACAGATAACGGTTAAGTTAACACAACACGGCGAGTAACAAGGCAGGAAGTTTCATTTTTCCGCTTTAATTTAGTTTTGGTAAACAGTTATAAAATCCCCATTTTTAATGTCAAACCAATTCAGGGCCGATTTAAAGCAACTATTCTTTAAAATTTTCAAGGCAAATGCAGAATGACTTGGGGAAAATTAAATTGTGGCTCATTCATTCATACTGATTGAATGTTTTTTTTTATTTATTTATTTTGGTCTGAGGGAATGCATATGCCTAGAAGGTACATATCTGTCCCTGAATAGACATTAACAGCATGAGAGTAGAATTGTTACAAATTAAAATGATTTAAAAATGCAGAGCAACAGACAACATGGAAGAGTAGACATACAGCGATAGTAGAAAATAATAATAAAAAAGATATACTGTGTTTGTTGGGTATGGAGTGTATTTGAATTCAGAGCATGCACAACACAGCATCCAGCAACGTTTACCACCACTGACTGGGCAGCATTGTTTGATCAGCACTTAATGACACTTAACGCAATCGCTTCAAGACAGCCCTACTTATTAAGAGTGGAACAGATGTTTTACCAAAGCGAGCTTGCAGTTTTAATTAGCCATTGATACTAAATGCATTAGCACCAGCAAACGGTGCAGTTTGACATATAGCCACGTGCCACAGGAGCTAAAACCTGTAAAAAAAAAAAAAAAAAAAATCTGAGCAAGAGCTGTGGAATTGAGGGGTGGGGATGAGTAAAGGAAAACCATCAATGGTAGTTGTTAGGGGAGCAAAAATTGAGGGGTGCTGTCACAAACAGTGATTTGACCATATACTCGCTCTGTCATCCGGGGGTTGAGCTGCACTTAAAAAGATTCATAGCCAAATCTATGGCACTGAAACATCTGGTGGTTTATCTATGGAGTGGGCCCCATGCTGTGGCGGCCGAGAACATCTTTAGGAAAGAAACAATCACCATTTCTTTCCCCATATGACGCTCCTTAACAGCACGATATTGCGCCAGCCATTATTCATTCAAACAGGTGTGCTCATGAGCCTGTTTGAAGCTCAAGAGTACAGATGGCTGCAGTTGAAAGAATAAAATACAAGTGTCATTAACTGCAGGATTGGAAACCTACAGCTCAACGAAAAACAATTTCAGAAGCCCATGACACCATGAGGTGCAATATACTCAAAACTATCAATTTACAGCAGAGAATTATTGAACAGTCTTATGCTTGACACTGAGACTTTATTCTAACCACAATGAATTCTGAGGGGATTTTCCAATACATGTCTGCTGAGGCTATAATACCAGTCCATCTACAGCGGCACACTCCAGCTCCCCTGAAAGCAATTCTCAACGCCATACACAATTCTCAGCCTGATCCCCTTTTCACTCCTAGAGGAGCGTGTGCATCATACACAGACGCACACATGCAGCCTCACACAGACATGCACACACAAACAAAAGGGGCCACAAGGCTGATTGCCTTTTGTCCACCTCTGAAAGGCTGGCCACCTGGCTCCTGCTCACCTTCAATAGGGTTCATTATGGCAGCTGTACACCCATCCAGCTGCTCCTTAACACTAAAGATGTGTGTGTATCTGTCTTTATGCCTCCACCACTGGCTCTTCTGTGCCCTTACCGCCCTAAACCCTTCACCTTGTGTTGGCCTGTCACACCACAGGAGGTCTTGGGGTTGTTTCCAAGCACTAACCAGTCTGCCTCTTGTCTCTATCTCTGCCCCAAAGGCCACATCTTCAAGGAACATTGCAACAACCCCCATTCCTCCACCTCTGAAGATCCAGTGCACGGTGTCTGTGAATTATATACGGCTGATGTGAACTGTTTTCCCCCCTTTAACGGTGACGGAAATGAATCCCCTGTTAGAGATTACTGTGGCATGTAACAGCCCTTGAGCGGCCCAGTTTAGAGGGTTTAACAAGGTTAAATGAGAGTGCTGGGATGGTTAGGAAAGAAGGGGATGGGGGCTGACAGTGGGGAGCAAGAGGGAAGGGCATGCCGCCTCTCCTCTCACGTCTGAATTTACAAAAGCATGATGAAGCATCACGAGCCTTTATAAACACCGTAAACACCCCTTGCTTGCATCCCAGGTGGTAAAGACAGATAGACAGGGAAACGACAGTAAATTCAGCACAAACATACTTTGGTCTTTGTGTAAAAGCGGACATAATAGAATGCTTTTAAACCCTACTCAGACTTTAATCTACCAAAGCATCATATTAACCAGATTTGGTAATGATTCAGAGGGAGTAATGCATATGGTGCAGTCGCAGCACAATCTGGACAAAGGTGGCAAAGCTCCTCCTGTGTGTTCACATAGCTGATGCTTGGGTCATCATCACTTCATATCTTTTTACCCCCCAGCCCCCCTTCAAGGATTATATTACTTCGACTGGCAGAAGTGGAATCTGCGCATTTGAATTTGCATGGAGTAAACAGCGAACATAGCCTACCTCAGCTCTCCTGCACAGTCTCACTCTTTTTTCCACTTTGTGTCTCTCATTTTCATGCACGCACAAACAGAAAGGGAGACAGAAAGAGTCTTTTTTCACAGCTTCTTTCAACAAATCCCTGGGATACCCTAAAATATTAAGGATGTTTTCACAGTCCTTTCTAGGAAAACTGCACTCCTTTACACACTTACTAAAACTCCCCTACAGGAGGACGAGGATGAAATAAATTAGCTTCCCCTTGTATTCGCATTGTCACTGCCTCTCAAGTAAAACTGTTTAAGCTGAGGTCCCGAAAGTCGTCAAAAAGAAAAAAAATTGATATTGTCACTGAAAAGGCTAATGAATGGAAATGTCAAGTTTTAAGTTTTCCCTGCTATGGCTTAAAAGAATAAAATTTACACGATCCAAAGATTATTGGTCTGCATATACAGCTTAGGTGGATGTCATATTAAGCCATAATAGCAGGCAAAAACATTGCCAGAGAAGAGACATGTGGGTGTGTTTTTTCCCCACCAGAGTGAAACTAAATGGAGCATCTATGCATGTGTACGTATGTGTGTGCGTGTTTGATGGAGACTGTGATTGTATTTTCCTTTCTCCTGTCCCCTGAGGAGGTGACATGGTTGGTATTATAATTCCACTCTCATTTCCTACGTTACAGCGGCTACTGCAGACTTGTCACTCAGGAGGAGTAGAGAATAGGCCTGTCAATCAGTCAAGGACCCATTACTGTTGCAGCACCCGGAAAAGGCTGCATTTTTTCCTGCTCCTTGTTAGCATAACTAAATTCGAACACTTTGTCCATCTGTGCGCGCTATGATTAGTGGGATGGGCGACTGCGAGGAAATAATTGGGAGCAAAAAGGTGGTAGAACAGAGAGCCTAATGGAAAAATGTGTAAAAGGGGTACCATTAGATTAGATTGTCTTTGCTGAACGCCAGTAGTGCAGAGAGAGGAATGTTAAACTGCACAGAAGTTTTTGGCATAAAAATGAAAGGTGTGACTACACCAGACAGCAAAGAGATTTACTGGAGAATACAGTGTTATTAGAGGATAAAACCTCATGCTAAAATTGTGGCAAAATTCAAATGTGGAAGAAATCACACTGCAAAGTATCAGACAGTGTTGGACTGTCTGCAGTGTGCAGCTGACACATTGGAAAGACAAATAGTTGCAGGCAAGAGTGAAAAACCAACAAATGGAAGGAGAGCCAGAGCCAAGCTACTTTGAAGAAGCAGTTAGAGAAAATCTTCATAATACAGGGAAACATGCAAACAGGGTTCAGTGCCTGGCAGGTAGAGTGGGAGGTGACTAGATGCTCCTGCCCTGCTCTGTGCCTCAAACAGAGCAGAGTTCTAACCAGAATACCATCCATCACGCAGTCAGTCACAAGTGTGACATGACAGGCGAACCCGTTCCCTGTCAAGGCAGGAAAATTTGAAAAGGGAGCACGGGGTGGGGGTAACCTAAAACAAAAATAATGGAATGTGAGGAAAGAGAAACTGTGACTGAAAAGGGGTGGCATTCTTTAGAGCAGGCAAGATAGAGGCAGTCATTTCAAACAGGATGGAAATGTGTTTGTGTACATCTAAGTTTGGTATTATTTGATAAGAATCCGCAGTCTACACTAAAATTGTGAAGAATTACTTTTGATCTGAGTCATTATTCAACCACAACATTGTATGTTTTAAGACAAGACAATGACCAGTTTTCTCACTTACACCAGTGGAAAAACTCATAAAACCGCCAAAATCCATTAATAGTGGGTGTTTGGAATCACTGACATAAGCTGGCATGGACCCTGGAGAGAGATCATTCAGCCTTGTAAAATGATAAAATGGTTTTACTTTGCATTTTATCTTATGTAATTAATTTCAAGGCCAACAGTACAGTTTTTGTTTAATCTCTTTCTCATGCAAAGCAAAACAAAAACTCATTTTTTGCCACTGCTAGACAGCATGCTGGAACAAAGCACACCGGTGGAAAGTGTTTATTGCACCAAAGGCCACAACAATTATGATTTCAGCTTCAAGATGAGGAGCAAGACAAATGCCGTTTCTGTGAGCACTGGACTGAATGAGGCCATGTGTTATAAAGTCCCAGTTTGTTTGTACTGTAAAGTATAAAAAAGCTGCTGTTGGGATGAAGAAAAAACAAAAAACCTCCACAAAAAAAACAGGAATAAAGTGTGAATCTCCCAGGATCTTGTGAGGATATAGCACAAACTAGCCCTCTTGAGGAGAGCCCTCACGAGCCATTATGGTGAGGAACTGCAAAACACTTAACCCTTTCATCAGCCGGACCTCATTCATTGCTTCCATCCAATTTCTTATTCCTCTCCATCCCCTGGTTCTCTCCCTTCACATCATCTCTCTTGAGGGCTAGTCCCTCCTCTTTTTCTCCTTAGTATGCTCTTTTCTGCTCTCTCCTTCATTTTTTCCTTTCTCTTGCTCTCTTTGTCACTCTGTCTCTGTCTCTCTATCTCCCCTTCTCTGCTGTTTCTGGCACACAGAGCAGAGGGCTCCGCAGGGGACCAGTTATCGATTGAACTGAGTCAGCTATGTCCACTTTAATTCATTAAACCCCTGCTGGCTATGCCCATTGGGCAATTCCAATAATGTAAAGGGACGAGCCAGAGCCTATACATGTTGGGGTTATGCATAGGTGTATGTATAAGGACCATATGGAAGCAATAATTGCAGGCACACAGAAATAAAAATAGCCATGGACACAGCTGCCCTCCATGCCTCTTGGTCGGGAGATGAAAGTGAATAAATGAAGATGTAGGAGGGGATTCCAGTAATATCTCCCTCTATCTTAAGGGGATACCAATAATTGAATTGAAGTAATACATATGGTAATTCACAGTGTTTCATGCATGTTCCTGTTGCATGCCTGCATGGCATTTTGCACATCTATTTTCACACTATAGATGAAGGCAGATTATTTGTTGAATTCAGACAAGCACAGCAAAACACAGTCATCAAGAAAATGAGACTTCAGAGCGAACAATTATGCAAGGATGTCTGCATTTTATTACAGATTTAACATTTCAGCTAGAATGGCAACCAAAAGGACAAAGACTGAGCAGGAGTCGAAACAACAACATGAAGAGCACAGCAAAGCTAATCGCGGTGGATTTATCTTCAATCGGGACACTGCTCCATTTCATCTCTTCCTTGCTTAAAAAGGACGAGCGGTATCGCACCCTCTCTAATCCCTCACACGAGGTGCTCTCCCCGCTGCGCGAAAGGGAATCTCAAGAAAACAGAGACGGAGCTGTGTGCGTGCAATCACATTACACACTTGTCAGCTTAAAAGGTCAACATATTAGTTTGGTCCCAGCCACATTTGCAAGTTGCTCCAGTCAAGTTGGTGCACAAACTCAGCACTCATGTTTCCAATCTAGCTAAAAAATAAAAACAAATTGCATAGAAATGTTCTGCATTTTCTATATGTAGATGATAATATTTTCGATATTTTCTGCTTTTGACCAGGCTGGGCATCCATGCAGTAAAAACATCACATAAATACTGACACTGTGGTGTTGCCTAAAACTGTGACTGCAGCAATCCAATGAGTGCTTCACAGCAAGCCAGCATCTTCCACCACTTCCACACTTCAGATCGATAGCAGAGCCAGGCACGGTATGTGTGAAGATTATGTATGACGCTGCCTTCATCTGCATTGGTCAATATGAGCCGACATCTGCATTACTTTCCACGGATGATTCCCCTTTGCCTGATGTACCACCTCTGGATGTGACACAATGTGCTGATAGGCAGCGAGTACTAATATAAGCCCTGCACAGTGTTTCACCGGTGCTGCAATCTCGCCATTTGCTCCCACTCCTCATTGTCACTGAGCTCTTTGCTTGACATGTGAGAATGTGAAAGCTCTCTTGTATTCACACGGCCCACCCTTGCTGCTCTTGTACGGACAGTAATGGTATTACAATGCGGGCAAGCGTGTCCCCAGTGGCTATGTCTGCCAGGCACTTAATTTACCATTTATAGATCTACTTTTGAAGTAATTTGATATCTACAACACATTTGCCACTGTGCCTTTATATCTTTGTAATACATAGACATGGAGGGTTTTTTTACACTGTCACTGTCATTCTGTATACATTAGCGCACATACACACCTACATATGATTTGTGCCTCTACCACCCTCTGTATACTTTGTGTGCATGAGGCCAAAGATGTATGAATGTGTGTGTGTGTTGGTGTGTGCACGTGAGTGTTTGGCTTTCCCGGGGGGATGAAGCAGTGGTATTCACCAGCCCTTATTAAAATGCCAGTCTGGCCTAACAGAGTTAGGAAAGGCAGAGGCGGCTGTCCTTGATTTTTCTCATCACCCTCCAACCCCAACACACACACACACACACACGCACGCTCACCGCTTGCCCCACGTTCACGTCACAGTAGGCCAAGTCCAGATGAAGTTGTTGTTTTCTCGGGCTGTCCCTAAGAAACTCACCTTTCCTCTCCGTTATTGTCTATTCTTCAGCACAAAATAAAGAGGTGAGAAGCTTGTAGGAGGGAAACTAGGGCCCTGCTTACATACATTATATGTGAAAGTCTACTGGGATTCAAGCATACTTAAGTCATACTAAAAGTATTACGTTTTTTAAAAGTCATCCGTCGTTATCTAGTACTCACACTACTTTTTGTCAAAAGAGTGGCTTATTTTACATTCACATTCATGTATTTAAATTATTGCATGTGTTAATTGCAGTAAAATGTAATTATAAAGAAATATAGAGAGCATTAATATTTATAAGTGGATACTTGTAACCAGTGACAGCTTTACCAAATCTGTTGAAATGAAACAGTCATTTTAATGTGTCTTGATATACCACCTCTGGAGTTTTAGTTATAGCTAAATATTTTTTGAAATAGTGATTACATTTAAAACATGACCTTACTGGTTCTAGCTTGTATTTATCGTCATTTATGTAGATAGTAGCCATAACTTGTTTCAGGAGCAGTGAAAATCGGACTTAAGAAAAAAGAGAATAAAGGATCCTATCAGACAGAGACCTTGAGACATCTTATACTGCAAACCCAAGAAGGCTCACTCCCTTATAAAACCCAATTAAGGTACTCTGATATATTAAGAAATAGCCCTTGGTACCAATTTTGTTCTGCAAGCACCCTGCCTCCTGTCTGCTATGAGCCTAAAAGGAAAAATCTCAAAAGGACAATATATAGATGCAGTCGTAATGGGGCATGAACAAGCATTACACACACTCAGAACACATTCATACAGATATATCAGTGGTATATACTATTAAACACTGTAATGAGAAAAAAGCTTATTTTAACCTTTTTATTATTTAATAGTAATAGACCTTGGACTAACACTGCACCTGCATGAAATCATGCAACATTGTGATGGAAAAATGGTTTCCACAGTCTGGTATTGAGTTATTCCCTGGACCCTGTGATGATTTGCTTTCCAGCCTTGTCTCTGTGAAGACGTCTGTGACATCATGCCTGGACTCCTTGTCACTATTTCCTGTTATTATGAATTCACTTATCCCACATGTTCACGGTTGCTTTACTTACTTCTTTTGGGGGGCTTTCCCCCCCACCAGTTTTCTGTATCACCTGTGTCTGCTCAGCCAATTACTTCTCTGTGTGTATATTACCTGTCTGCCCCTCCTTCTCAGTTGCCAGATATTTTACATTACTGGGCAGTTACACAATCAGTAATACCACCTTCTAACTGAGGATCCCCAGTGTATGACTCTTTAACTCTTACCTCCTCTTTTGTGTGATCCTTGCATTTGAGTCATTCCCTGGGTTTAAGATTATTACAAACAGGGTTGCTGATGCCAGTTGTTTGCTCTGCACATCAGTCCTCAACAGCTGCCAGCACAATTTTTATCATGTCTTCAAGTGAAACCTGCTGCTGAACTGTATGTTGTCATCTTAACTGACTGCCTACTAATTGTTTCTGCAATGCATGTTTATAAGTATGCAAAGTATAAACATGATTACTCATGAAGAATACTGTACATTAAGGGAAAAAAACCTTCACAAAAACCTTTCACACTTGTTCAGCATTCACTTCTGACACTCTATCTCTATTTGTCATTCACTTATTCAGAGGAAGACAAGTACTTCTGGAGCATCACATCCTCTCACAGAGAGCTCACCTTCAGAGCCTAATGAACATGTTGAAATTCAATGAATTTTAATTTGCCGTTATATTAGGACAAGGGATGAAAGCGGGTGAATTTATTAGGAGGGAAATTGAAAAGAAAGGGCCACACTTCTTGATTTCCTCCACATTCTCCTGGAAAAGAATAAAAAAATACAATTAGCTTTGATGCTATAATCTCCATCTTAATAGATGGAGAGGTACTTAAAGGGGAGTCTTAGCTTATCTTCTTTACTCAGTTGTTCTCATGCCCTCTAATAAGTCTCAGCTTGCCAAAGAGTATGGTTCACACAGAACAAATCAAAAAAGAGCAAAACAATAAAAACAGAAAAGAAGGTGTTGACCACTTCACCACTTTCTGAATCTGTTCTGCATGTCCTTTTGCAAGTGTTATATTGGTTTCAAAAGCTAACACTTGGTACATAAAAAAGAGAAACATTTTTTTAAAAGGATTCCCAGGAACAAAGATGTTTACACACATAGACTTCACAGTCACATGCAAACATGCACATGTTTTAATGGTGCCCAAATGTGCAGTGTGCAGTGCAGCAGTTATAATTAATAACTGGGCAAGTAATTCTTCCCTGCCCACAGGGTACCCTACTCCTCCAACACAGATGGAATCAAACCACGGGATGGCTCTGGCTGTGTATAGGACATTTTCAGAAACCACTCTACTTTACCTCTACAAGGTACTTGTCAATAGCATCAGTGCAAGGAATTGCTGGCATGTGGCACAAGTGATTTTTACACTGCAGAGGATATCAAGTCCCATCCCCAGAGAGGCTGGGCTGCAGGTAGTAGTCTGTCTGCTGCTATAAAGCATGGCTTTGTCATTGGGGGTGTCAGCATGAACTGTTAGCTGTGTGCCACATCCATCATGTGGAACTATCACCTAGAGTCAGTGTCTCATATCCTACTGCAGCCAACTTTCTGTGCTACGTTACTCTGAGGATGAATAGGAAAACTTAGGTACTGGTAAAATGTACAAATCAGGCATGTGTTCTATATTATGAATGAGTTGAGGATGTGCAGTTTAATTTGAAGAGGGATGCTCATAATGAAACTTACAGGGTCTTAGTGAAATTAGTGATGAAATGATCTGCTCCTTGTGCAAAAAAATATATTTTTCATGTAGTGCAGCAGCACTTAGGTCTGGTCCAGCCGCCATAATAGCAAAGTTGAAACTTTTGGAGTAGCTGAAAGCATGGATACTGTGGGAATTCAGCAGGTGCACTTATTTTACAGCAAGAGCAATAAATTAAAACATAAATGCAAGGTGTGCGCATAGCTGTCCCCGCAAAGTTGCATTTAATTTTTCATATTTTGTCACTTAGGTGAATGGGTTGTTATCCTGAAAGTTGTGAAGTAATTCTCACGACTATGATCGTCTGTATAGACTATGAACTACATCACCTAACTTCCTCCTTTGCTTGAGCAGTTATCTCCCCATAATTATGACGACTGCTGGAGGTATTCCAACAATAAAATGTAGATCTCGGTCATAATAAGCTGCTTGTAAAATGACCCATGAGCTAATTTTTACAGTGTACAAGGTACAAGTGTACAAAGTACAAAGTACTAATTCCAACACTTTTATTTCACTTTTTCTGCAAGAGGCCAGTATAAAAAAGTCACTGAATAATTTGATTTTTAAAAAAAAAAATTTCCCTGCATTTGTAGGATACAAGCGTATTACCTGTATTTACAACCAGCAACCAGTATCTGAAACCGGTCTCTGGGTGTGTGCGCTGTTTCATGACATTTTCTCTTGATACTGTCATTTTATGGCAGCGTATACTGTATATTGTCATTTTATACTTTGCTGTGCACACCAGGGGATTGCAGTGGCAAAAAACAGACAAAAAAACAAACTCTTTAATCTCTCTACATAGCAACTCCACCAGTGCATCAAATTGAACTATTAAAAGCTTCTGCAGCTATGTAACGGATGGAGATTAAATGAAGAGTAAAACTACATAATGCACTAGATTCTCAAATGAATCCAACAAATTTTATAATTTTCTAAATGTCAGAAAACATGGAAAAATAAGATTGTTAAAAAAGTTATAATGGATGAATAATTGATAAATGCTGATAAATACGGATAAATGCTAAAGGTTTACTGCTGTCTTCTATCATCACAGGCTATCTAAAAATGACATAACATATTCCTAAAGTGAGAGGACTAAACTGCATCAAATTATTTTATCATGTGTATTCAAGACTGACATCCTGATGAAGAAATTAATTGCTGGTAATGGCTTGTATTAGGCAACTGAGGGAATTATGATACAACAATTCGTGAACCCTTGTGGTTTTAAAAATCATTTCTCAAAGCTGTAATTTTTTTCCCTCCAGTGGTAAAAATCCAGCAGTGTTTCTCTGGCAACTCAAAATCAAAGCATCAGCAATGACTGAATGCCAGACATCACTGGGTAACTGAAGGTTATGTAAGTCTGACTTGGGGAAATTATTGCAAATTGAAGACTGGTGGGCAGAGAACAGAAACGTTCAAAGCAGGAGAAATAGCAAAGCAATTCAGTGACAGAAAGAGGACCATGCACTGCTGTTGAAATGTAGCTGTGACGCACACACACACACACACACATTGAAAAGAACACACTGTTCGAACTAACTTTCCACCCACATTTGATTTACATCATTGGGGGTTGTGCCTAGATGACATCAAACTCCACCTATATCTCATCTTGTTCCTCCTCCCTTACCATCTCTCCTGTAGTAGAACTGAGCCAGTCCTCCCACACATCAACTCCCCCACCCCCTTTGCCCTGTTTGCTCCTCTCCCACTGGTAAACATTTCATCACTCCTCAAGGAGAGCCATAAAATACAGTCACAGCTCAGCAGATGATGCACCAGAAATCCACCGGCACATACTGTAGTAAAGCACTTGAAGGGAACGGATCTGCACAAATTTTAGGACAAAAATATACTATGCAAGCCTTTAATTTTGAAAGTAAGATGAGGTGTTCTCTGGAGCCGAGAAAGAGAGTCAGAGACAGAGCAGGGAAGAAAGGAAGAAAAATGTAATGTGGTTTTCTTGTTGCCTAGATACAGGGTAAATGGTGGTCATCTCATCTTATTGTGAGGAATTGTGTTAAAAATTGTG
This sequence comes from Psettodes erumei, assembly GCA_016785225.1. Classification (NCBI taxonomy): domain Eukaryota; kingdom Metazoa; phylum Chordata; class Actinopteri; order Pleuronectiformes; family Psettodidae; genus Psettodes; species Psettodes erumei. Next base: position 1,241,368 of record JAFBJZ010000782.1, on the reverse strand, counting down.
TGTAAATTTTTAAACAGTCTTCAAACACACATGCTATTTAACTATCTCCCCAAATATATTCACACTGAGGTAACCTAGTAAACACCACATGACACTGCATCTCTCATATGTGAGACAGTTAAGTGAATTAAATGTATAGCATCTCATCTGTTCTGCCATATAAATATATATTTCTCCACCATTTTATCAAGATGTGGAGTTTAAGAGGCTCATATGGATTAACACAATTTCCCCAAACAAAGAATCCAACCCCCCCATGTCTCTCAGTGGTACACAGTTAGAATGGAAGTCTTCTTGCTTGGCGCTCTCACTCGATTGTGAAGTGCTGATTTCTTGCTGCTGAGCCCAGAGGAGAAAGGAGCTCATTACGAACTCTGAAAGATTTACGAGCTATTACAGAATGACTCCAACTGTTCATTTACTTAGATGTGCTTTTATTTGTTTACTTCTGTATTAAAGCACGGATTAAGTGATTAAAACTAAACATAATGAAGGTTGTTGTTCCTCTTGGTGGGGGGAAGGGGATTGCTGTGCACCTCTGTACCTCAGCTTAAGGAAGCAGGATGTGAAGCCAGCACGACAGCTTTATAGCGGGAGTAAAGCTTTACGGAGAAAGGGAAATCATGTGCTAAGCCATTAAATTAGCATCTAAAGTGGCCGGTCTTAATTTCTCACAGTCAGATGGAAATGCCAACAGTGAGAAGGCACATGGAACCTCCCTGGAATGGACTTCTTACATTGCCTACTTTGAATATGATAGTATTTGTTTGAATTCTTGTTAAGCTGATCACAGGCATCTGTTTTGTAAGTGGGGGCAAATTCACACTGTAATTTGCTGGTATAAAATTAGACTTTTGATAAACTGCCTTTTGAGTGCCCACGGGGATGTCCATTTTCATCTACTGTAATTGTTTCTCAGTCATGTGTAAAGAAACTAAATTCTAACCATTCTTGTGGGACACCTGATCGAGGACTAAGGCGGATTGGTTGCAATTGCTTTTATAAAGAAGGTTCAAACCAATGAGGTCAGATTTAGTTGTGAGGAAATTGGGAGAAAAGAATTTATGCAGTTACTAACCTTTGTAGTGTCCCTTGTTACAGGGACTTTTCATTTCAATCAAAATGCTGCTTTAGTAGCATCTTATATTATGCCCATTACTCAAATTCAATCAACATGTCATTAAATCTACATAAAAACACATCTTGAGGTCAAAAATAGCACAGAAATATGACTATTTTTTCCTTAAAAGAAGAGATAGCATTTGTGTGTCGATTGATGTTGTTTCTTTTGGAGAGTGGTGCCCAAATTGCTGCTGATGGAGCCAAAAGAGCCCAGATCACAGCCAATGGATTTAATAATACAGGTCATGGTGATGTTAGTGAGTAGTCCAAATGGGATGGTTGATGATAATGAGAAGGGTACAAAGGTTCTGAAAAGAGGAACTGATATACTTTGGGAGGATGGAAAGTAGTAAGAAAATGACATACATTGGGGGGGGGTTGAAGTGAAAGCAGGATTTCTGGTTTGTGTCACAGCCCCATTTGATACTCAGGCTAGTGTTTTCCCCCTCTTGCTGCTGGCAGGCAGCCCTTTAGCCTGTGGACTTTTTTGTGTGTTTCCCGGTGCCTCCTGTGTCTCCCCCTCTCTGACTCTCATTTTAGCGTTTCTAGGGTGTGCGCAGAGGGTGTGGCTACTCCTCACCTGCTGCTGTCAAGACCCCACACTTGCTTCCAATCTGCACAATCAACAAATTTACAAGCACCCCAGTCTTCCAGTCATTACTCCCCACAGTGTTCAACTCACTACATAGTACACTACTATCACCAGCCAAGAAAGCCCACAGCCAATCTAGCTGCAAACATTGTTTTAATCCTTGATTCCTTCCAGTCCAATTAAACCAACTTGCTTTTTTTATGTAATTGTGTATTGGGTCCAGTAAGGCAGGAAACAATCAGTAAAACAATTAGACAGGTTGTGAATAAGCAAATGATTTTTGCCAGATCTGCCCTTTTAAGTGGAGATGAAAAGGGATGCAACCAAAATGTTGGTAATAATAATCCCTAATTGCACAGGTAAACTGTATGAACCCACAACTAAGGCAAGTCAGTGTTGCCCCCAAAAGTCAGTCTGCAGTCTGTTCCGGACAGTTATTTGGAGCCACTTCAGTTTAAGATGTCCCCATGTTTGATCTTCCTTTGCTGCTGGTTATCTTTCTGAAATTCGGGAACAATAACACCCAAGTCATAATAAACCAAAATGGTTTCTCAAGGGGGAAAACAAAATCAAACTGGGGAAAAAAGAAGATGGAGAGGGTGGTAGATGGGTGGAGGGAAGAGGAAGGAGCAAGAGTGGGCAGAGAGAAGTGTTATAACTCAGGCCTGCTCTCTGGGGTAAGGTCTCTAAATTACAGTGAGATGTGGATAGCTTGTCAATGCCAAGGCCTGACCAAGAGATGTGGAGCAACACCACATGCATCACACTCTTTTTTTATATAAGCACACTGCTTTCATACTATGTCGGACTATCTATCTATCTACTTTCCTATCTATCTAATCTGAAGCCTCCATGTGTTACCACCAAAGCATGGCCCGCCATACATACAGCGAACAGATACCTACTGAAGCAGAAAATTGGATGGCCCATCCAAATTCCATGCTGGCCACTTTCCCTTTTTCCAAAAAAGTGTTCTCAGTGCACTGGCAAACGTCCTCCTGCCTCTCATCCTCATAGTTTCAATGAAAAACGGCTTGCACAAGAGTTGTGTAGGATGCTTTTTATGGTTCATCAAGCCTTCACCTTCATGACGTTGTCCATAGCTTCACTTAAATCAAATGAATTAATTTGCCTTGTAGATTCAACTGTTGGAGTGTACCAAAAAAACTTTGCAATGACTGCATCTTCTTGCAAAATCAATTTCAAATGCAACACTCTGTGTATGGGTTCAATGAATGCCATTTTTCCCATTGAGGCGGCTTACATTAAATCAATCGGATGACCTCAGTGTAGACATTGTGTATCTTCTGCAAATTAAAATGGATATTAGCTTTGGATCAGATATTGTTTATCAGCATTGCTCGAGAGGATATTTAAAACTTATTGAAACTTTGTTGCTGCTATTATCCTCTCAGGCTCAGAAAGTTTGTTTTAAACTTCTGCATAAAGAATAGAAAGTAGATAGTCCCAAAGTACAGTACGATGAGAAACTTCTAAATTACTTCTTGGAGTGTTACTATGTAACCACATAGCTTCTATGCAATTAACAGAACAAACTTTCAGTAACTAGGAAAAGAAAAATGCTCTTAATCAAATGAGATCACATGCCAAAGCAAGATTTTATATTTGCACATTTTTCCTTTTTGGCTTGCACAACAATGGCCAATTGCAGCAGACTTTATTGCTGTCTGGTCTGTCTTGGGTTCTCCAAGGATTCTGTCCTCACTTCCTGTGAAAGTGTATATTCTACTGTATTTGTGATATCCATTATTTACTAATCATGGGGTTTTCGGAAAAAAAAACCCAAAAAACCTCCAAGTCCAACATAGTAGGCTGGTGCAAGTAATTGGAACACATAATTTAACACATCACTGATTCTGCTGCTGTGTTCAAAAAGACCATGGGGTCCTGCTGTTTTGCTGCAGGTATACATCTCTATTTGTTCAATAATTCAACCAGTGAAATGCTTTATTTAGTAGAGCCCCTCAGCTCCATCTATTTCTAATTTCTGCCTTTGGAGCGTGGAGCCAGTTCATAACTGCAAAGGAAACTCCCCACATCCAGGCTGGTGGTGATGGTGACTCACAACATCCACACCCACATGTTTATGGAAAAGATGAAGTGACAATCGACTTGCTGAATCCATGAATCCCTGCCAAACCATTCCAGCAGGATTCATCATTTCCAAGCTATCTAAGGAGAAAAAATAGCTGCTTTTGCCAAAGCCAACCATCAACCAGCTGGAAGACAGTCAATTAGTCTGGCGTCCACCTCCTCTCACCAGGCTGCTAGTTCCCTAAGTGTCAATCAATGTAGATAGCTGTCAATCACAGAAAGAGCTGATGGGGAAAAATGGAGGAGAATCCCATAATACCTCCACTGTGGCTCAAAGCAGTGTAAATGACTGGAGCTGTTGAATCTGCGCATCTGGTCTAAAGCCTGTTGGCTCCTTGCCTCACCCCTGCCACTGCCATTCTGTGACCCCCTTCAACTCCCTGCTGCCTGTTCTCTTGCTCATTTACAGTCAGCTTGTGTTGTATTGTATGTGATCCATTTTCTCCAGCCCTGCCATATGCTTTTGCACGTCTGTATGCCTGGTGCCCAGCTCCCTCTGAGAGGAGGAGTTGGAGACGGATACCTGCTGAGTTGAGCTAAGCTGCTCCATCATCGGCCTGATGCACCATGAAGGACCACAAAGGATGACAAGAACCTATAGGAATCATTCGAAAATCAGATTCTGTTGTTTTGACCAACAAAAAGGACAGGATAAGTGTTGGATCCTTCGCAATGTGCAAAATAGGCTTAGTCATTTTGACACCAATGGAGAAATTTATGAAACTATCTTTTAACCGTACTGGAAAATGAGAAATATTGCCAATATATGTATACACCATGTGGAAGCCAACAGGAATTAGGCATCAACAAACAAACAAATAAAAAATGAATGAATATGCTTGTTCTTTGCCTGCAGAACAGCTTCACAGTTACAAAGTCATATTGTTTGAATCTCCCTTCCTCAGTGCTGCCCAATTTGACCACTGTCTTCTATTTCTGGTCACTGAATAGCACTGAAAGCAGCAATAGTTTTGAGTGAGAGGCTTGTTCAGGAGCATACTCAGTTAATACTACAGCTCTGTGGGAAGGTGAAGCAGTCCATTCACTTCTGCCTACCTACAATTCCCAGGAAATGAAAAACATCTTGAATGTTATTGTGTGTTCAGTAAAACAACACCAAATCATCTAAAACTTGGCATCCGAACCAGTGTTATATGATTTTGTAGCATGTGCATTGAACAGAAACAGTAAATCCAAACATTATGTTTATCTTCATTTTTGTAGCCTATTTCCTTACATCTGTATATTAAGTCCCCTGTGGTGTAATGATTTAGTGTACACAGAGCTATGCCGAACACGTATACTGTATATTTTTGCATTTATATTCAGATTAGGTTTTTCAAGACAATTTGGTGCAGCCTCTGTGCAATCCATAATCAATTTTTTTTTCCAACTAATAATATGTACACTATAATAAGGCAGGTTAAAAGTAGAGGCAAGAAAGCAACATTAATGATGCATGGCATAACTCTTCTGCATGGTTAGTCTTCTCTCTGTTGGACAAGTGTGCATCTGGGTTCCAATTCAAATTGCCAGTAAATCTTGGAAAGGTGTCAAATAAAACCTGACAGAGCTGAGAATAAGGAGCACACCAGCATGTGAGACAGTAGTGTCCATGCTCTTGCTCGGACTTGTACCATTTCACTTCCTGGCTGTTCCAGACTTGCAGTGAAATGTACCCTATTAATAATACACAGCTTCACCCAGTGTGTGGCAGGCAGAAGACTGGCACTTACTGTGGAAGGGTGCTCCCCCATTTGACTGAGTCATTCTCACATAGAGGCCACATGACCAAGGTGTACACAAAGTGTCAGCGCTGGATTCATGTTTCAGGCAGTTTTTGTTTACATGTGTGCTGCACATGATTTAAGCAGACAACAACAGTTAGATACTAGGAAAAAGGGCAATAGAAGGTAATGAAAAGACAAAACCTCTTAAATTAGTGTATGAAAAAAATATTCGTATGCAAATACTCCTGTTCCCCTCTCCTCCCACAACAACTATTTTTTAAAAAAAAACACAAATTTCCCAGGCCTGCTTCCATCAGGCAATTTTCGAAAATATGCAGGGATTTGTTCTTATTCACAATGGCACATGGCAAGCAATCTTAAACAAGCTTAGAATGAACGATGGGACACAGAGGGAGATGGGGAGAGGGAAAGGAGGTGGAACAGACGATAGACGTAGCAGCAAAGCCACCCCAAACTTCTTGAAGCCTCTTGCTGCATCCACTCCCCTGGAGAGGTGCTTAGCTCCTCCCATGCTGTTTCACACAATGCACCTGGGGAATAAAAGTGCCACTGAGACCCTGAGCAAGCTGAGTGGCACATCAGGACTCTCCTTGTGCAGGGGATGATATGAGGGAGGAGGGAGTGATGAAGGGAGAAGGAGGCTTGAGAAGAAGGGTTATTAAACAATATGCAAAGTTGTTTGTTGTTCTTAAAGTTCCCATAGATGTCCCTGCAGAATCCAGCATTCATTTAACCAGCTATTTTTATGTTTGAGTGTCTTTGTTCCTCACCATCCATGAAAAATGTAAAAAAGTCAATTTTGCTACTTTCATGGCACAGCAAGTCGTGTTGCACTGCTCAACCTTTTTATTTACTCTTGTTAATAAAGGGAATCGGTCCATTTTTACGAGTTTCCAGGTAGTTAGGAAAGGTCAACTACTGTATGTGAAACTTTACAGTGCAGTTGACATTTTGCCATGCCAACCAAAACACACACACACACACACACACATCGATTCAACAATGAGCAAAGGTATGTGAAAGGTATGTGACTTAGATCGGAATTCGAGCCTAGTATTTATTACACTCAAAATCCAAACTTTTATTTCGAGGCTATCCAGTGAAAATGTAGTCAAGACATTTCAGGTAAGTAAATGATGCCAGCTATGTGGAATCTGCCTGCAGTGACCCTGTTGTTAGAATTTTCTCAGGCAGGTGAGGAGGGGAGACATTCTGTTCACAAACACAATTTACCAGGGGGCTCGTTAGATGCACATCAAGTCTTAGCCTGTCATAACTGAGCAGCGTACACCCCTGTGGCACTCGGGGCCCAGGGCCTACGCTGTTCACCTCACACCTCGCTAATGGCCATCTGTGGTCATTATAGCCCACCAATGAGTCATACCCACACTTCTGAATGCCGCCTCTGCTCCTCCGGGGACACCGCTGTGGGGCTTCTCGGCAATACTAACATGAGGCACCGACGTCGCCGCTGCTTGTTGTTGTTGTTTACCGTGGCTGTTGTTATTGATGCTTATTCTCTTGTTCTACCCCCTCAAACACACCATACTGACCCACCAGCAGGCCTGCAGTCATGCAAGGCATTGTTTTTCTGCCAGCAAGATGGTACATGTAACACACGCACATGTAAACATGTCAAAAGCGGCTCTCTATTGGAGGATCTTCTCATGCTGTTTCTCCTCACAGAGTATATCACTTTTCATTCTGGTTCAATCCCTTGCTCTTTCTCCACATCTCTTCTATTCAGCTCCCTCAATCTCTCGCTGTCTCTCTGTCCTTTCACTAATATCAGCCAGTGTACGGGCCCAGCTGCAGAGTAGATCGCTGCGGGTAAACCCATAGTGGTTTTACATCAGGACTGAGAATGGTGGGACATTTCATCAAAAAAACTCATTCCTCATGTGAGAACTAATGCACTGTAGGCGAAGTCCTGACTGCACCATAGCCAAGATATGTGGATTCAGCTACTGCTGCCCCCAGATAAAACCCCAGCAGCAAAATAAAGAGTATAACCCATACAGGGATGCGGGGGGAAAATTCATCGGCCTGCAGCCTGGGCCACTGGCAACTTTATCTGTTTGCGTGCAGGGGCGGACAGTTCCATTTCCACAATGTGTGTCTGCATGGCCTGCTGTGTGAGTATGCATTTATATGAGTGCTTTTCAGTGTGTGTTGTGTTCATGGATGACAGTAGCCAATTGTGTCTCAATGTCGTGTGTATGCATTATTTTTTCATCAAAGTTTGGGCGTTATCAGCCTGTGCATGCTGGTTGATGAGGTTACGGAACGGTGGATTTCTCTTCCTCCCCACTAGTGGGCAGCTCACAGCAGGCTTTCCACAAACTATAAAAATCTAGTCGCCTCCCTGTGGCTTCAGTAATTACACCACCCATCAGGAACAAAAGCTCAGCGGAATACCAATGAGTGAAGAGGGTGAGGACAACAAAGTTGCCACACCATCATGGACTTTGATTTATATGTACATGGTCAAAGCCCTGTCATGATCGAGGAGCAAGTTCCGAAGGATGAAACCACTCACAGCCAATGGAATGTAACAGCTATTCCATACAAATACAATTACATACCATTCAACTGTGAGAGGTGGGTAAGGCAAAAGACCCCAGTGAGGAGAAAACTGGATGTCAAATTAAATTTGACAGACAGGACTATTTTCTATCTCATTTACTCTGCACAGATTTCTCATTTCAGCTCTCAAACTGACAATTGCGCTATACAGACAATTTTTGGCAGTTGAAGATATGGTCAGACGTTGCATGCAGGGTGACTGTGAAGATATATTCTGTCACTCATTTCGGGCCGTAGGAGAGAACTATCATCCATTTTGGAGGGAGGAGCAGAAGAAATCGCTGAATGATGAGGCAGCAATCATACAGAACATCTACCTGGTTCTGCCAACGTTAAGCAACATGGCCTTTTGGGAGAGAGAAGGCATCAGCTGAAGTCCTCTTAGGCAAGCCATTATCTGGAACGGATTTCCTAAACTTCATGGCAGGGCAGAGATAGCCCAACCCCAAGGGGAGATGGGAAGATAGAAGTAAACAGAAACATATAAAACTTAGAGAGAAATGAGAAATCTGCATCCCTCCTTGGCAGAGGCTACATGGAGAACAAGTCCTGTGTTTTCATTGATAAATGGCTGCAGAGAGAGTGAGTGGGCATTGTGCCTCACTCTATCATCCAAACAACAGTATCTCTCTCAGGGAGTCCTTCCGCTTCCAAACCACCCCTACTGGCTTTGGCTACGGATGGATCTGCCAAGCCTTCTCGCCCGTAGCCGCCAAACACAGAATTATCCATTGCTTGCTTGCTCTCTTCCTCATTTCCTTCCCTACCTCCCCTTCCTTCTCTCGCTCCTTCAGTGGAATCAAGCCACTGACAGGCAGATGGGCAGATGGGGATCGACAGTGTTCCCCAGGCCGAAAGCTAATTGGTAGAGACTGGAAAAGGATTTGGCACTGCTGAATGGTCCTGACATGATGGGAAAATCAATGTGCACTTCCAGTTTATTTGCATCACGCTGAACTGAGCGACCACATCCTAATGTTGCCTCTGCTGGGAGTCATTAAGAGTTTTGTTTCAACTCTGACCCCTCAATCTGACATCTCAGCTCAGGCTGATTGAATTGAGCATGGCTGGTTGTGCAGGAATCAGAGAGATGACGTACCCAGTGCATTCCTCAAGTGTCTGCACTTACTACATTTACTGTCAATTCAACTGTAGAATGTCTCCTTACTAGTTATGGAAAGCATGATACAGACTTTAGGTGCCCATATGCTCAATAAAATTTACATAGTTTCATTTACAAAACAGGGCATGTAATAATGGTAGAAAAGGAAACACATTAGTATGGATGTCTGAAGCTGATATAATCAATCACATTCTTCTTTTATTCTTCTAGAAATATATGCATGTATTGATTTAAAAGAGAAACTGATCATGAAAGTGGCAACAGTCAAAAAAGGACAAAATTAATTGATTGATTTTGGGAATGACTAATGTTCTGGCCTACATTCATCCCAGACTTGATCTTGTAGAAAAGAATAAAATCTAAAGTTTCTTGGCAGAGAAGTCCACAGATTTCTATCTTTAATTGAAAACACAGTTGTACCCCAAAAATTTCAACAATGTCACAGAAATAGTATCCCTCTCTTTGTATATGTTTTACAGACCAGTGTGTTGATGTATTGATGTGAATGAATCAGATCCATGGAACTCGAGTTAAGAGACACTTAAGCCTGAGATTTGCATAATTATAAATTTTCACTTTGTCAGAATGTTAATGAAGCTCCGTGGTCACGATCTGGATCACCGATGATTAATAATATGTGGCTCAGTTGAGAATCAATGTGTGGCATAGAAGTGCTTAGCCTCACTTCTCCATTTGCTCCAACCATCTTGTTTTCTACATCTCTGAGGTGGCACAACCATAAGACATCATTCATCACTAAATTCATTAAATTCTCCATGATTTCACTGCCTCACTGACATTTAGAAATGTTATTTACTATTGAAAATAAATATATATGCAATATCCAAGAAACAATTGTGAAACCAAAGCACAATATATTGATATAGCGCACAATAATTTGCTTCACTGAAGGTGAAATGGACCTCGATTACAGCCATTTCCCAAAGTAAATACATCTTGAAAGCAGCACATGCTACCGAAGGTCTGTCAGTACCTTTGGGAAGTGACTTGATGCCAGGAGGGAATGGAGGAGTTACAATCTGTACTCCTGAAAAAAGAGCCCACCTGCAGCTCCCAAAATGAGAGATGGTAGAACATAACGTCAACGCACTGCCTTAAAATCAGTAAGCCTACAGGGGACTATCTCTCCCTGCATGGAACAGATTGGCCTCATCATTTTCCAACTGGGTGACAAAAGAAAAGTGGCCTCTGATTCTGCTCGATCTCCCTTTCTTCCTTCAACATCAGGTTTGATTGTGCACAAAGCCAGCACAGCCTCTGCAATACAAACCACAAAGCACTTTTTATGGTGTTTTATTGTAGATTGTATCGGAATCCGCACCTTCACTTATAGCTTCCTCCTAATAGAAAAGCCTCTAACTCACCAAATTACAAAAAGAAAACACATTTTCTCTAAGCTCTGCCATTTTGGCCTGTATTGGTGCCTGCCTATCACATATCAGAGATTCTCCCAAAAGTCACTGGAGCGTAAATGAACTTTTTCTTTTTTCTTTTTAAAATTACATTACAAAAACTAACATATACAATGTCAGGTTGCTCTGAATAATCTACAGATGTCACTCTCAAGAGTATTCATTGAGACTGGGACAGAAGTCTGAGACATCTTCTTTGTATTTTGGTGGCAGCATAACTCTCAAAGATAGATATCTTCAAACAGATAACGCTATCTGTATGGCCAGGTACCACAAATGGGGAAGTGATAGCATATTTTTTTTGTAAGTGTGATATGGGTGAAGTAGCCCTTTATACGCATACCCCACGTAATAATAACTGTGAGCAGAAGTTCAGGATGTTCCCTTTTCTATGCAACACTTATTAAAGTGCTCGGATGAACTGCATCACTGCTGTGTGTCAGTATGCAGCAGCGTCTTATCCTGGATCACAGCGCTGATACATTTCATCCTGGGGATTTCACGGATAGCACAGGAAACATCCTAAACCCGATGGATTGTTGTTATCTTTATAGACTGCCTTGGGATCTTTAACCTGTGTACTCTTTGTTCTGATGGACAAAGTGGAATCTCCAGTGGCTCTTTTCCCAGTTCTTATCAAAACACACTTGGCAAAACTCGATGTGTCTGATAATGTGAGAATGACAACTTGATTGTTTTGTCTTTAGCCAAGATGTTAAACACAGATGTAAGACATTAGTTGCACCATGGCAGGACAGACTATAAATTTAATCTCACTGCCAGTGTTTGATGTAGAACAAGCAGAGTGACGATCAAAGCCACAGCTTGATTTGAGCAGAATTAAACAGCAGCATGGAGAAAAAAATCTGAAGAGCAGAAGGGACAATGAAAAGAAAGAACAGTAAAACACTGATATCACAGTATGCACGGAAAAAAAATGTTCCTCTCATTTATGTGCTGTCGAGGAGTAGCACATTCCTGCTTAAAGACCTTGTCCCATGCAACAGCTCAACACAAATCAGAAAGATGGGGGAAAATTCCAGGTTGTCATGGAAACATTGTCTGTCCTGGTGACATTGCCCTCATTGTGACAGGCGCTTCTTTTTACGACGACAGGTGAAATGAAAAACAGCCAATTCTCATTCTCTACCAGGCAGCCATTATATATGAACCTTGCTCTCCCCTCTCCTCTCTATTGCTCATCCATTTCCCGTCTTTTATTTGCTGCTCCCATCTTAGGAAGACAAACCACTGTGTCTGTCTCCTGTTCTCTCAAAGAAACCCCAACCCAAACTCTGAGAAGTTGTTTATAGTGCACAGACAGCTTCCTCCTGGGGTTCTGGTGTCCCAGAAAACCTTGCAAATGCAGTGGGAGATTAGCTTTCTGAGATCTTTTTTTTTCTTCCCATTTTTCCCCCCAAAATACTGAAGGAGTGCATGCAAATGCTCCCGCATGCTGACGATCATTTGCTATGAAGTTATACATCTGACACTTCCATATGGATCTGCTTTCTTTTCCATGTCTCTGTGGGGAACATTTTAAAGGAGGGAATGCCCCAGAGGTAATATTGAGAATAGCACTAAGACTGTCACAGATGTGTGGGTTTTTACATACAGTCTGCTCATGTTTTATGCTGTATCTATGATTTTTTTTAGTTATAAAAAGGTATGCCTATGTGAGCATATGGCTGCAAGTTTATATAAAAGAAAAAAGCTCAGGAGCACTGAATACACAAAACACTATAAAGAATCCAAAGTTATAAAGTCCACGTGACAGGGTAAAAGTGCAAATCATCTTGTACCCAAATATTTTGAACATGCTTTGAGGAGTGTTAACTTCATAATCAGCACAGAGGAAAACAAATCGTGAATTTCCAAGCAGGGACACGGATTCCTCTCAAGTGTAAGAGGCACAGCTGTCTGTCCTCAACTCGATACAGCTGTTGCCCGTCTGAAACTCAATTTGAAAGGGACTGTGACAGGTGGAAGTAAACGCACCAAACTTTCTGTCAGTGAGTATTCTGAGACAGTCAGGAACATGAACAAACTCAGAACAGTGTGTGCTCACTGCTGAAAAAAACAAAAAAACTGTCGGGTAGGATCAATAATTTTAATTAGCAGCAGATGCCTTGGAGTTTTTTTCTCTCTCATTTCCCTGTGGAGTATTTTGATAAATCTTTGCTGTGTCAGTAATGTATAACAATATTGTTCACTCTGTGCCTCTCTGAAAGAACTCCTAATGCTACAAATTTCACACAGCACTCAGTTTTGGGACTTATATGTGGCATTGTAGAAGCATTACAATTAGTAGGAAAGTAATTGTGGAGCACAGATTATGTGCACCAATCCGCCATAACATTAAAACCAGTTCTAATGTGGCTGATTATTGCTAAGAAGAACTGAGTTGACATAATTATATTTTCAAGTGTCTCTCTTTCAAAAAGAAGTGAATTCTTTTGACCCTGCAGAGTTGTGATTGCTTGGTCAAGAACCTGAAGGAATGTGTGGTCCTGAATGGTATAACAGGCATTATAAAAATCAAGCCTTAAGTGGATCAGTTCATTCAGGAAAACCCACTGGTAGTCATGGCAAGGGAAGCGTTCACTGCTGAAGAGTCTGCTCGTGGGTATTAACCAAACCCCATAAAAAAAACTAGGCCATGCAAATGATGCCGAGGAGGCCCTGGGAAAGAGAGAGCTGTAAGAAATAAAGACACAGACAGAAGCAAAAACCCACACACAAGAAATAGACCATGCTGAACAGGCCAAAAAAGAAAATGTTTGCACCAAAGAGATGTTCTCAACAAGGAGATTCCAAACCGGTGAATCACAATGCCAAAGTAGAAAGAAATGTGGGAGAAAGAAAAAGTAAACTGGAGCAGACTAAACAGGTTTATGCTCGGTGCTCAGGGATTGTGTGGGGTAAGTCTGCAGACTGCAGTCGAGTGTTGAGTTGCTATCCACACCAGTTAGAGCGCACAACCTTGAAAGCTCCCAGATCTCCGACCCACACAGCCTGGGAGTAACCTGGGATTACAGGAAGGGGTATGGAGTTAGAAATAAACTCTCAAAGCTGACAGAAAGTTAACAACTCTCACTTGTGTTTTGGCCACATCTTTGTTGGAGGACACACTCGATCTTTGGGTTTCCTAAAGCTGAACTGGATGATATGCTCCAACTTCCACAAAGGACACTGCTGAAAGTGTTCACATCTCAGTCGTAAACCTTTTAGTTCCCACCTAAAACCTAAGAAAATACAATGCCAGCTGAAATAATGGAGGATTTTTATCTCATCTGGAACCAAGTTCACTGCGAAATGCCACCAAAACCTCATAATATGGTGAAGGAAATCATGACTAAGGTTTGACATTTGAAGCATTATTACAGGGGGAGCATGGAGAAAAGGGGATTTTTAGCTTCTGGAGTGTAAAAGACAACTTCACCTCAACCCTCTCCTGGTCTCTATTTCCGACTGTTTCCTCCCCCATGGAAATAAAAGGTCAGAAATGGGGGAAAAAAAGTAGAGAGAGGGTGACGATGAAAGAGACAGAGAGTGAAAGAAGAAAAAATCTGGCAAGTGTTCTGTGGAAATGCAGCATGGATACAAGATGACCTTGTTACACAAATAGCCCATTTTTACAGGAAAAAAGACAGAAAAATCATCCCTTTAAGATATTTATCATATTATAGTCCATTGGCAGTTAAGCAGGTCTTTTTCAGATAATTAGCACCTTCTCTTCTGTCGCATTTTTCACCAGCTTTAGTTACCTGAACCTGATGGAATGCAGGCGGGGCATAGACCTGATTCCTTACATACACTATGAAAGCCCATAAAACTTTACTCCGTTAACTTTTTTCTGATTTCTGTATTTGAGAACTAATTTGATCATCCACCTTGTTCATTTAATTCTCATGAGGTTTTCAATAAAAAAAAAAACTTGAATCAGAAATAGACATTTGCTTACTTGCCGCAAGCTACATGAGAAGATTGATACCACTCCTACGCCCGTAAGGGAAATATGTAGTTACAGCTAGCAGCCACACTATATATTTACACTTTGTCTTGGACTTAGAGTAGATTCATCAGGACTTTTTGGCTAAAAATAGCTGCAGAACTGAGACTATTTTCATATTCAAAATGTCTTCAAACAATAAATGTGTTGAAGGACCAAAACTATGACCTAAAAGAGGCTGAAATGCTCCATAGAGCTGCACAGTCAATACATTTTCAATAGGAAAAGTGTAGATACTTACAATAAGCACTATTTGTGCTGCAAATAAATGGTTTAATGCACATTCATGTTTAAATGTTTTCTATCTTAATTCCCATTCAGTTATAATTTGGGTACATTTTTAGTGGAGTATGTTACCTTTCCCACAAGAAAGACAAGCAAACCCTGATGAGTTAATCATGTAGCTCATTATACAACCAGCATGGCGCAGAGGAATGTCAACAGTTAGTCTTCAGTATCCACAGTGCAGTCGTTTTGAATGGCCATGGCCACTGGTGGAATAACTGCCTCATTATTCTGGGCACAGAGTGAGTGGGCTGGGCCTCGGCGTCGCACAGCGTCATTAAAGTCAGCATCTTTGAGCATAACAGGCTTGGCCCTGGATACAGCTACTGCTACAGTCTGTTATCCCTCCATGCTGGAGGGATCTAATCCAGTGTTTTCCTGTGGCAGTGTTTGCAGATTACCACCATGATCTGCACGCAGGAGGTGCAGTGCTCAGGGCATTGTGCCATGCAGCCGCACTGTAACTGCCTGCATTGTGAGACACACTGTATATCTCCAAAGACAATGAGGTGCAGCCAATCTGTGCCACCTACAGCTGGACTTTTGTCTGGTCCTCCAATGGCAACACAGGCAACCACACAGACAAACCATATCTTTGCCTAAGCTGCTCCCTGCAGCAGCATGTGCTTGTTTATCACATCTGAACATATTGTCACCATTCGGTCAGTTCTGGGAAGATGGCAAACCAGACAGAGCAGGAGAAAAAGCCATGAAATCACACAGAAATACATATAGATGGAGAAAAACAAGAGGGAGCATATCAGTAAGACAGGGGGAGGAGAGGAGGGAAAGGGAGCATCAGAAGAAGGGGAGTGCGTCATGGACAGGAGGGAGACTAATTAAGGAAGGCTGGATTAATTAGGCTTCCAGTCTGCCTGCCTCTCATACTCCCACTGAGCTTCATGCCAGTACAGGCCCCAAAACAACTCCAAAAAGCCTGCCCATCTATTGTTCCAAGGGTTTTCCATTCATTCATTGGAATGTATTTTTTCACTATCAGTGCAGGCCAATGTGAGGTTTAAGGCTAGGCTGTGAATTCAGTCAATACCTAAAAAGGATAGACATAACCTTGCACAAATAGATCATGCTCACCAGTGTGCATGAAATTTACTGTAAGCAACATTTGGTTAATGATGCTTATATATGCAATGTGGTATAATACTCCACAGCTGAGGGACCAGGTGTTTACTTTGTGAGATTTCCGACTCAATTTAGATTGTACACTGCAAAACAATGCAATAATTTCCAAAAAACAATTGTCTGCATCTTTAGGGAAATATTATGCAAGTCACTCCATGAGAGCTGAATGAAACTTCAGTTTAGAAAATACGCCAAATAAGTCCATTTTTAATGAAAGCTACAGTACATGATTTAGTTACAGTCAAACTGACTGACCATTTTATAGCGTGCATGGATGAACTCCAAGATGGTTCATACTGGATGTTTATTTCAAATCTTGACAAAATGCAAAAGCTACTCTTTACACAGCTTTCTCAAGTGACATTATCACCTTTGTTTCACCTCCCACTCATCTCTTTGCTGCCCATAGTAAATAAATTCAGCACTGGTTCATCATGACGCAGAAGCCAAAGTAGGTTGAGAGGGTTCTTAGTCTTGGACAGAAACAATGAAGCTTCATGACCATCATATATTCAAGACGATCCTTTCAGTGTATCAACAAATACAGACAACAAGACAAGTGTACCCTTTACCCACAGTTCAAATTATGCAGGAAACTTAGCTACCACAAAAGATAAATCTCAAGAAATCTGTATGACAATTATATGGCCATGGAGCAGTGGGGTGAATAAATAAAAATGATAATTATTGGATTACCACTTCCACTGTAATTTGAATATGAAGAGATCCAAACAATATTATTGTATTGCAATGTTCTTTTTTCCTTTTTTATATACAGTATATATTTTATATACTTTGGATAGATGTAGTACAGGTACTGACACTTTAGTTATTTAGTTTTATTCATAAGACTAAAGCAAATAATTCCCTCAAAAAGTCCCCACCCCTGCTCTTCATAACACAGACACCCCCGACACCGAGCCAAAATATAATTCAAATCTGCCTGTAGCTCACCTCATCTAATATCCTTGGCCCTGTCTTGGGTGGAATATGATGGGATGAATATTTATTGTGGGTCCTGGCATTGATGAGCTGCATTGAAAGATCGGGGAAAAAAAACAAAGTGGGGAAAAAGCTGGTATCGTCGTTTCTGGCCTGACTGACGCTCCAGCTTGCAGCAAGTAATTCATTCTGAGAGCACAAGTGCCCCGCTCCTTCTCCCAGCACAAGTTTATGATAATCCTAATAAATTATGATGCGCTGCACAGACATTAAAAACTCTGATTGGCACTAAATCAAACAGGCTGTGCCTCTCAGGTCAGAAAGAGCTTACAGAGTGACTATGTGTGCTCTTCCCTGCTCTCCCTTCCAACTATCAATTTCTCTCTGTCCTCAAATCCTACATCTGGTCCACCTACCCATTTCTGTCTCTCTTCTCTCCTTTTGTCTACTCCTATCTTTCTGCTCAACTTGTAATTTCCCATTGCGTTTCTGCGCCCTTTCTGTCCCCCACCCCCTGACTTGATAAATTTAGGTGACAGCATAAAATGTTCCACCCCTGGAACAAAGTCTGAGATATGGAGTTAGGTTCTCAGCACCCTGGAAGTATGTGTCATTTTACTGTTCCTGCATTTGCTATGATTCACTGCATTCTTCTGTATGTATTCTTATACTGTTTGCAGGTGATTTAATTTACAGTTTAATTTAAAACCAGATTGACATCCACCATTTTAATCTCACTCAAGCACTCATGTGCCCTGTGCAGATTATTCTACCTTCATCAACTACAGCGGTCGAAGGTCCACAACATCAATTTGCTAACCCAAGTCTGGTTAGCCTGCTGTTGATTACTGCCCTGCCCTGGCCCTTATTATGAGGTAATTTAAAAAAAAAAAAAAAAAAAAAAAACCTCTATACTTGCCTTGATTAAAAAGAGAGGAAGAGTAAAAAACAATTGGAATCATGAGCAGGTGATATCTTCAGTAAAATATAAGAGAATGTATAATTTCATTATTCATGGGTCAAGTACACATCCACTTCCTTAATAGCACAGTGCTAAAGCTTGGAATGTGTCTTTAAACACAAAGGGGGTTGATTATGTCACAGGAAAGAAGCTGCCACAAAAGTGAACAGTTACTTGTAAATCGATCAGAATACAGGTTAAAGAGAATGGTTGAGATGATTACAAATTCCCATTTGCATTAATTTTGATGCACTTTGGAACACATCCCATTTTAAATTCCCATGTTACAAAGAGCATATCCTCCCACTTGGTGAAAGCACCCTGTAAATCATATTGCCTGATGAATGTTTTAGTGTTGAGGGTAGTGACCCCATCCATTCACAGACAGACTGCTTGTTAATGGTTAAAATCAGTGGCACAATAGCACTCTGGAACATATCTCAAAGGCTGCACATCAGGTAAGATGAATGAATGACATCCCGGATGCACTGCTGATGAAAGAGGCAGTGTGTTGATGGCTTCACCCAGCAGATCCGCCTCACACATTAGATGAGTGCAAGACAGTTTGAAGAAGAACATTTGGGACATGGAAAATGTGAAACTGGGTGCAATTAGGGCTGCAACTAATGATGATTTTCATTATTGATTAAACTGATATTTTCAAACCAGCAGTCCAAAACCCAGTAATATTTTACAATGATCACAACAGAGAAATGCAGCAAATCCTCACACTTGAGAAGCTGGTAAAGAAAGAAAACATGAGAGATGCTCATTGTGAATACTTTTCATGAATAATGAGCACTGCTAGAACATATTTGCAGCAGGAAAAAATTCTAACTGTCCGTTGAGGCCCCTAAGGACAAAGAGCCACACTTTAACTGAGTGACTGCATGGGTAAGAGGAGGCCATATGTAGTTCAATATCTATCTTAAATGTTGTATTCTTTTCTCTTTGCACTAACCTGGATATACCTCTCTGGCAGTGCATGGTTCAGTGGTGATTACTGTACAAAAGTCACATTACACTTGGTTTTACATTGATGCCAAAGAAGTAGCTTTTTAAGGAAAAAGGTTGGCAATATTTCCAAATATCTGATGGACCTCAGCTATATTACCAACTCAACAAAGAGGCTAATTGCCTTGGGATCCATATTCAGGTCACAATGGACACTTTAAAAAAGAAGAAAAAGAAAAAAAATGATCTGTACTGATGCAACCAAATAAAAGATATATTTTTTATATCAGCTATCAACTTTTTCCTTTACAAAACCTGGATCCGACATTTTCTTAAATCTAAACTGCAGGCAGTTGGTTCAGAGATTCCGCTCTATCATGCAAGTAGTGGCTAATGTAGCTTTGAGCCACTAGCCTTAACAGATAAGGTGAAAATAACAACCAAACTCTAAACTGTCTATAGTCTCACTTGATGAGACTGTGCAGCTCACTCTTAAGCAAAAGCCTTAATACAACTTTTTCCACATATGCAGTGATATTTGCAGTAAGACCTGTATGTACACAGACACTGATGTGTAAAATCGGTGTATACCCCATTTCCTTGCAAAATTGATGAGGTGAAATACCCAAGCACCATACTGATTCAATCATTCAATTTTGATCTAATGCTGAGTCTTGTCTCATACTGGGGCCAAATTCGAAATTTAATACCAGGCCCCATGCTTACTTGATATACACCCTTAAATAAACTTGTGTCACTCAAATTACTACCAACTAATTAACACACTGTAACTCTCTGACAGGTAGTATTACATCTCAGGTGCAGGTTGGTTTACTACATTGTAATGTGTTACGTGCAATGTCCTTGATGTACAATTGAAGACACATGCCACAAATGTGTTTTTGCAGTGTTTATACACTTTTATACACTGGCAGCAATTAAATAGTGTCTTTTAGGTCCAAAAACTTTAATAAGATGTAGGAGGCCTGACCTAAAGGAGGGGCAAACTGGCCCAGGTCTCCATGACATCCTCCATAGTTTGGGCAATCCTACCTTTTCTATTACCATTCAAAAGTCAAGTACAAAAGTCAACATGATATGAGATACATGATATGAGAAAAACAGGGGGGATCCACAGGAGTCAAAAGTAAAACCAATCAAATTCTGAGCATCTGAGCAATATGTGAATGTGGTCAAAATATATATCATTATCATTTTATATATGTACCTTAAAAGCCTAGTGAAGTAAAAAATGACAAGCTTTATAACAGACACGCACAGGTGGGTTTGCAGCCTTCCATATTTTGTCATTTCATGATCATCTTTGTCTGTGATATTTTTTCTTGCGCTGAAAGACAGGTGATTAATACAGGGAAGGGTCCTGCTCCCTAAGTAGCCTCACTAGTTTCATGGAACAATCAATCCCCAACGTATCCATTGTCAGTTTTGTCAATACCGAGCTTTTATTACCTTGCTAATCCAATCGATTAGAAGGACCATTATATTTTACTGTGAAAGATGGCCTCCAAATATATGGTGTTTGTTACATGGAGTGTGTTGCATCATAGGGCATGTGTATGTGTACTGTAGACGGATAATAGTGACTTCTCTTTGTGTTGTAACATCATAATTGGAAAAAATGATACCATGGGTTGGGACTTATTCTCAGAATATGTGTTTATATTATGATTTTTGCAGCTTGGACATGTGAGGCTGGAATACGAAAGTGAGCCTGTGGGATGACATAAGTCATCAATCACCGGGGGGAACATTGTCCTGCAGGAAGACAACCTGCATTGGACTGATGTAGTCAGGCCACAGACTGCTGGAGGTTGACAGAGACAGGTAATTAACTAAAAATAATATGTGCCTGACACAGCAGAGAAAAGGACCTAAACAGGAAAAGGAGACACAACGGAATGAAACCTCCGAGAATAGCCTCGCTCGGGAGATGAAGGTTGCTTTGTATGCCAGCATCACTGGATGCAGCACAAGCAGCCAGCCTGCTCCAACACCTACACACTGTAGAGGGCTCAAGCTTAAAGGCATGGGAAATTTCACTGGATTTTCAACATCAATATATTTCACTCACCCACACCCCTTCATGTGAGTTCTTTATACATACACAGCATGAAAGACTAGCAGCACATCACAGCAGCATCGGAAATGTGACATCTGATTGCTTTTGCTACTGTGCTTCAAATCTTGATTGACCGGTGTCATATTAGGTTTCGGTTAGGAACGGTACATCACATGGCCTACGTGCCTCTTAATTTAAAAGGTGTACGTAATATGCTTGTATGATGATTGTTTGAATGGGATCGCACTCACTGCACTGCGCCCATGAAATAATTTGACTTTAGATTGACAGTATCTCCTTGTTGTTTTCATCACTGATTTATCATACAGACAACTTAATATCTGCTTGTATTTGCTGTGCATGTTACATGTTTATGGTATGACAATAAACTAGCACTTACAATTTCTTTTCTTGTCTTTTGTGTATTTTATTTCTGTATAACTGTCCTAATCATTTGGTCAATAAATTGACCAAAAGTGATGGAAAAAAATTCATGTCACAATTTTCTGGAGCACAAAATAATCAGTTCAAAATACTTGTATGGTCTGATCAAAAGCCCAAAACCCCAAAATATATGTCACTGATTTATTTTCTGATGACTGCACTCTGTTAATCAACGATTTCAGTAACACAGCAACACTCAGTATTTCGAACAGTATTTCTAATGTGCCCATTACAGGAAATGTCTTTGGCCTTGAAGTGAAGATTCTGCCATAGGCAGAAGCAGCCTCAGTGTAATTCCCATGCAACTTGTACTCTTGTACTGTCACCCCAGCTGTACTTTTTCAAACCCAAGTCACTTAATTAACTAAAGTTTGACTTTTAATTATGAGGAAAACATGCCAATCTGCAGCACCTCCACTCAGAAAAGATTGGAGCCATCACCTATCAGAGGATGGACAGCTGTCCATGGACAAAGGCCTGTGTGTCTTTGTGGACAGACGCCTGCCAATCTAGCTGTCAAGTCTGGATGACTGCCTGATTTCTCTGGCTGCCTAACTGCTTCTGCTGTCTACCTGTCAACTGCTCCGTCCTGTTGAATGTGCTTCTCTGCCAGGTTCACTTGCCTACCTGTCTTACTCCACTTCAACACAGAGTGCCGGTCTATGTTTTCTGCCTGTTGAATTGGCTGAGCAGGATGACTTAAATGCTGTCAGTTCCAATAAAATCACAAACATCTCCTCAGCTCTGGGGAGGAGGGGGTATTGACTTGGACTTGAAATGATTACGTAATGGACTGAGATTTTATTCAGTTCAATACATTTTTTTTTTTTTTTTTTTTAAGTCTGACCAAGTAATCTACATTTGCACCAGTCAGAAAATGGTGAATTGTATTTACAGTGAGGCCAGTGGGCTAATCCTAACTAATGTATTCACATTTGTTCAAGGTGAACTCTGACCTTCAATTCATATGTTCAACCAGTGCAAATTCTGTTGTGATTTGTTCTGAGATGGAGAAATCTTTTTCTGACGATGTGCGACTACCTCATTTTGTATAATGTAACACTACCATAGTAAGAACTGCATTGGTTTTGTGATGATGTTGTTTAAAGCTTGTGAATAGTGTGCTGAATATGAATAAATCTATGAATAGAAATGGAAAAGATGCATGTTTTCACAGGTTCCTAACAGGTACAAAAAAATCTAACAATCTGTCAACAAGGCACAATGCTGACAGGTGCTCTAATAAATTGAAGTTTTTGAAATACCGGCCAATTTCACAGATATATATGAAAGCACTATTTTACACAAAAATGTCAATGGAAAGAACATGTACTGTGTTCCTTATAAGAGAAAAACAAACAGATAACCACAGACATCTGAAGAAATAGCTTTCCTCTTTTCCTCTTATTACTCAATAATACTTAATAATAATGTCTATCCACAGGAAATGGCAAAGACGAGGCACTTACCATCTCCTTTTGTAGAATATTCCACTTTAATTACTGTATTCAGTTAATTAGGATGAGCTATAGAATCAGATAACAATTTTGCCTAGCAGTAATGAATTTTATTTTATTTCCTTGAAAGAAATAGTCTTTAATTCCAAGCAAGTTTCTTGACACTAGACCCCATGAATCCTATCAAATAGAAATATAAAATTGACTTTGGAAAGCTAAAATATTTGACAGAGGTGTTATGCAAGGATGACAGGCTAATTATACTTGACTCATTGTCAATTCATTAAATAGCACATAATTTTCTGGTAAGAGTGAACTAGTCTGCACAAATTCAGCAGAACTGTCTCATTCCACAGCAAGTGTTCCTGATTTAAAAAAATGAAGGAAAACGCTTATCACAGGAATGGCTTGGTCGCCTTTTACTTCTTCATTTTATAGCACTTTAGGCCAGGACAGATGTACTGCTGCAGGTACTTAGCGCTGTGCTTAGATGCAGGTCCATGAATGAGTCATCTTCACCTTCCCTCATACTTACTGATTTGCAAGTATTTGAATTTTGTGACTAATGGGCAAGGTGATATTATGGCTGTCCAACCTTACTGAAAATGATCATATAGTTAATGAGAAAAAATCAGTGCTTCACTGGGATGCTAATCTCCTCTAACCTTCCACACAAGTCCACATAACTGCAATACATTTACTATGAATGAAGAGTGTAACTGTTTTGTGAAAAGACAGAAATCTGTTTCTGTAGTATGCTGAAATGATGAGAGACCATGTATAATATGCATAATCAAGATATATTTTATCTTGATTCTAGTGCAAAAACCTGTCTAATTCCTTCATGCTACAGACACAAATGTGAGAAATCCTCTAATGGATGGAGAAAGGTTCAGTAACAAGACTGCCTGACTGTACAAACGGAGCCCATAGTCAGTCTGCTTATTAGGATTTCCATAGAAGTCGTACATCAAGGAACTCTGCGTTAAGGGTCAGGATGGGGTGGATGTTTTGGTTCTGAACCTAACAAAACTGCTACAGTAACAAAACATTTAAATGCATGTTTATTATTGTTACCATGATGATAAAGGGCTGGTACACCTGCTTCTTATACACCCTAACAGTGCATATTATTGCAACCATGATGATGAGTGTCCGCTGGTCTGCTGCTAGTTCACCCATATGGATTGCACTGGAAGTTCGAAAAAAGGGATAGAGATAAGACAGCATCAACTTCAAGTTGTTGTTCTTGTTGCACCAGGGCTGCACAATTTCTTCAACAGTGTTGTATACTGTATTGCCTGCAGCAATAAAAGTAGGATACAAGCTAATTCAGCAGTTAAGAAACAAATACAAGTGAAGGCACTAATGTAATATTACCCTTACAGCATTTGTTCTGTCAGTAATCTGATCTTTTTAATTTTTTTTACCTACTTTATAAAAGCAAAATGTTTTTCTTGCTTTGTTCAGTTACATGCAATGTCACTGAAGTTATCTCATCCTTGTGGGGGGTTGAATTAAATAAGCAGGTGGACTGGCAGTACTTGTATCAGTAGCTAGTGAAGCAAATAAGAGGTAGTAAAACAGACAAGGGACCTCTGTAAAACAAATGATGCACAGCTTTGAAGAATGGCTTTGAAAGTGAAACAGACCATGGGGGGGTAATAATGATTGCAGAGCGAGTAGGTACAAAGTAAGTACATCAGATTCAAATTTTTAAAAAGAGTATCACTGCCGAGCAGAGAAGATAAGAGGCGGTGCATCAGGAAGCTTAGCATTAATGATGCACTTGGGCTGCATTGTGAAAACTAGTAGAAAAAGAAAAGACTCTAGCCTCTTTTCCAGGTAATGTAATTGCTATATTGGTGATCTAACACCCTCATTAAGCAAGGATCAAACAGAGGTGCAGAAAGCAGCAGCATGGAACCAGAGTGTGAAACAGACAGGATTAGCAGATGACAGAGCTGTTCTCTCACGCGCAGTGCATGTTTGAAGTCTCCTACACGGCTAATTGTCGGCTGTAGGCACCAGCATCGAGAAGTTCAGCCTCCCCACTGAATTACAGATAGCTTACTTGCCCTTGGCTAGCCTCCCAGTGTTTGTGTTGATTTTTTTCTGAGCAATTAACAATCTGACATCATGACCTTGGACTGTAGAGAAAGGGAGAGAGAAGGAAACTGCCTCATACCTTAATAAAAACAGCTACTGCTGTATAATGGAGAAGGTCAAATTAGTAACAATTATTTTTTTCCCCCTTTAAATATATCTCACGGGTTTTGGATGAGTAACAAATCCCTGTACAGAGGCCAACAATAAGGTGACACAAAAAACAGCACAAAATACTTTCTCAAATAATAAGTGCATGACAAAACTGCAAAAATAGGCTATGATTTAACAATGTGGATATAAATCGAGTAAGCAGATACAGTTTGTATACAGAAGGCACAGCAATATGACACTGTCCTCCCTGGAAAAACACCATTGGTTCTGTGTTAAAATCATTTATGTTTACAATTTCCTCATAACCAGCCTGTTGTGGTCAGGCAAATAATTACTGCACTCTCCAAGGATTAAATATGGAGCGAATAGGAGCTTGACATCATACTGATGCAAAGGGGGGATTGGTGCACTCTGGCCAACAGTTCAAATCACAGAGGCTTTAAATCTACAGTAATTTAAACATGAAGTTTGAAATCATCCTATTTAAATAAGCAAGAACTTAATATATTAATAAGCAAGAAGCTTTTCACTTTGTGCAATTTGGAATTTGTGTTTGAAGTTACTTTATCAATTGTTAAAACTGTCACTTTGTCAAAACACAACAGATATGTGTTAAAGTCTTGAGAACATTTGGTGAGTTGCTGCATTAAAGCCAGTAGACAGGTGTAAAAGTGAGAAAACTCTATGCGCTGCTGAGCATCAGCAATAAGACCCACCCTCAGAGTACTGCTCTGTAATTCTGAAATGTGGCTAAAGCATTGTACTCTCAAGTAAAGTGGGGACCATAAAATAGACTAATTCTTAACATTAGATGAGTCAGGGTTCTTAAAAATAGGACAAACAGAATGAATTCAAAAGACAGCCATATACACAGTGGCATCATAGTAAGTGGCTTTCTGTTGGCAGAAATGAGTTTCAGGACCTCCTAAGAAAAGACCTTGATCGGTGTCTTCATGTTGGGGGATCAGATGGTGGGTGAAGCACTACCAGCAGAGCAGACCTGGAATATCATCAAAGTCCTTATCAAAGAAGAAAATTCGACCGATTATGTGTCACCGGCAAAGAATGATGTCTGCTTTGTTCACTCGGCTTCAGAACACCACGGAACAGGATACAGCAAATGAGCAGATCTGTATGGTAGAGGTCAAAGGATGATGATGGACTTCCTTGACACAGGTAAATTGTATAAAGGGAAAGGAGGATGAGATGAGAAATGGGAGGACCATAAGAAAAAAAAACCAGAAATGTTGCCATATGGTGAGTTCAGGTGCAAGGTGGGTTAGAAAAACATTGGAAAAGGATATTCTAGCATATGAAAAGGTAACAGAGGCGCAGACAAAAGATCAGGTAAAGTCCACTGCCCACATCAGGAGTACAGCTGTAAAGGAAAACATCAAAAGGCTCACAGAAATGAAATGAAAAAATGAAAAAATCCTGTGTGTGGGAATGGCTGAATTGACATAGGAAGATGAAGATTGCACCATCTTCAGGCAATTCACAAAAAAGGCTGCCCAACTTCACATCAAGTGGACCACGGGGCTGAAAGAGGACAATCATGAGAAGAGGTCCAGGGTGAATCACAGTGACAGCACAGAATCCAAATGAAAGAAATGGTAAGAGTGACACAGGAGGAATAAGCAATTCCTACTCAGGACGGATGAACAGACCTGAGCGGCTATGGCCTTGTGTCTGAGGAGAGACAGCAATGCTGAGAGGTGGGGAGAGTGCAGCAGGTGCTGCCACATACTGCCAAGTGATTTATGTCTACGCGAGAGCAACAAAATGTAGAAACAAGATCGGAGCACATTCTCAGATGAACTCAGGACTTTGTGGACTGCTGACTGATCGTTCCTGTCTCCCCTCTACAATGCTTTAAGATGAGACAGGGGGACAGATAAGGCCGGGGAGAATGCATTTTCAAGGATAGCTCAAGAAACAAAATGGAGGAGACTGCAGGGATTTTTAGGGAGAAAAAAAGATTCCTGCTCATGGGAACAGGACTGCTAATGTAACAAGAATTAAGAGTGCTGGGCCTTCACTCAGTTTTCCTCCACGCAAATAGTTCAAAATGATTTTCATGAAATATGTCACATTATATGGCTAAAGCTTTACTGGGTGTGCTGTCAGAAACCTGAGGCCAAAATGTAATCCTGCTGACAATAGCAATCCCCTGCAGGTGTATTGAATTAATTAGCAAATTGCAGAAAGCTGGGGAAGGAGGGGCAGACTAAGCCTTAAGTGTAAACAAATCAGCCTACGGACACAAATCATAAATGTCGGACAAAAACAACAATTTTAAATTAATTAATAAACATTTCCAAGATGTGATTCTACAGCGGGCAAAGGGGGTCCTGAAAGGACAATGTGATAGTATATTTTAATTCTGTAAGATTTATGCTTTGCTTAGCTTTGTTCACATGCACTTTCACTGATATCTATGTACACGTTTCACTGTTTAACCTGATTTACTTCACCTGTGTGAGGTAGGGCTACTGCCCCTTCCTTTAACAGTTTATATATAGTAAAGAAGTGGAAAGCATCAGAAAGGGTACAACCTGCCACATACCAAGTGATTAAAATGCTGTTCATGAAACCTCTATAGTTGTAAACTTTTTTGTTGGGAGCCCTGTATTTGTGCAGATATCTGTTCTTTATTTTCCACTGAGCAATGTTTGCCCTTTGTTTGAGGAAGCGCTTACTTAATTCTGTCCTTTATCACCCTCCTTTATTCATATTGCATAGATCTACTCCAGTTCTGCCCTCAACTCGAAAAGAACATAGGCTCTTTGCTTTCTCCTTTCTTTCTTCTTATATCTTTGTCGACATTTCCTGCATATGCTTATTTGTCGAGGAATCGCAAATATTCGCAGTACCTCCCAAGTTGTTACACTCTACCAGCTTTGTAATGTTGATTTAGCCCTTGGCCCTCATAGCATAGGTTAATTCCTGCTTTTATTTGGCTCACAGGATAAAAGAGTCAGCTAAATTGCCAAGTTAAGTCAAGATAAAAAAGGCTACTGATGGATGCAATGATTTCAAGCTCACTTCTAACTAACACTGATGAAAAGGCTGTAAGGTATTTAGTGTGTACCACCTTTAAGTGGAGTTGGAAGGCACCTTTCATAGATAATGTCTCTTATAGGGCCTTCATTCATGAGTGCAGTACCAGTCTGATCCCACTGGAATGGGCCATGAGGAATATGAATCTGTGTTAAGAATGACAATCTGCCATTTTATCCCTTGTAATGTAAAAGACTGGAATGCATCCGATGTTTTTTTTTCTTTGCTTCCATCTGGTGTGACAGTATCCCGCCCTCCCAAGAGCTGTTAATGCCTCCTGATTGTCAGTGTAATAAACCGTACTTCAATTGTTTACCTAGTATAATGTTAGCATTGACATCAGCACAAAAACGGTATTACATCTTTAAGTTCTCATATTCAAAATGTCAATGTGGAAGTCCCAAACACAGGTGAGCTAACCCTATGCCCCCAGAGAAAATGTTATAGTAAAAATATGACTTGGTCAGAGAGCTGACTAATGGAAACTGACCGTGTTTTAAAGATAATCTAAAATGAACAGTCGTGCATTACAGTGACTAATTCAGAGGTCAGCACTGAGGGCATGGCTGCTATTTTGAAAGTTCATCTTAGTGCAAGTATTGTTTTACAATTTTCATGGTTATTCCTGTTTCCTGAACTATCTATTCATTTAATTTATATGGGATTGATATAAAAACATGGACACCTTCACAAGTATATAACCAACTAACAAATACCTCTGGGAAGTTTATTTAATTTTTTTTGTTGGGACTGTATAAATAAATCCTTCTCCACAATATTTTGACGGATACTTTTAATGTTCTTTCACTGCATAATATGCTATTTTGCAGTTCCCGTTTTCAATTTCTTCCTCTGTGAATGGTAATGGACTGCATTTATATGGGGGGATCATGCCATGCTCATGATAAAATACGTGATCTGAAAATAAGATGTTGCTGCACACATTTTGTTAGTGAGAGGACAGCAGGGCATGTTTGGTTGAAGCCACAAAGGATGTGTCAAAATGAGAGTGTATGAAAACAATATAATTTAGAGGACATTCTTTGGCATTGTAAAGAATGAAATACAGCTGCTGAAAATCATTAACTGCAGCATATTCTGTATTCATCCCCCTCCTCAACATAACATTCAGTGGAGTGTTGCATTTAAAAATTCACTGCCACAGAGCAGTACTGTCAGATGAAATGGGAGAGGGCAAGGCAAACAACGTAGTGGTTGTGATTTGTGTTCCCTCTCTGTAATCAAACCAGTGTGAGCAACCTGCAAGTATTACATGTTACCAAGTGACCTGTCTAAAGGAAAGCCATATGGTCAGTAACAGAAATTGAAAAGAATGCAGAGGACTGAGCCCTCATTCACCTCTTTGTCCTTGCTGTTTAAACCTCTGCATTTATAGTCATTCCTCCAGAGAGAGGCTGCCAGAAATTCCTGCCTTGGTAATGCTGAGAAGGTCTCCGGACCAGACTGAGTATGAGTGGGCTGGTAATGTGAAAATATATAGAGAGCTTAAAGAAAATATAACTTACACCTGTTGGGTTACCGCTTTGGCCTGTGAGCCATACCTGATTAGCCAGGTGGGCCTGGCCCATCCTTAGCCCCCTTTTACAACTGGGCGTGTTAATTGGTAATAATATATACATTTCTTCACAAGCCCTCCAGAAGCTTTGCTTCTTGTAGCTTGGAAAACCTGGGGAAATTCTGCAGCAGAATAAAAAGTTCTACCGAGAATGGTACAGTATGTCAGGTACACTGACTGTAGCAACTGAAAGCAAGAGGAGGAGAAAAAAAAGTAGTATTCCCACATTGCTATAGTCTGTAAATATTGTTTTGAAGAAATTCACTTGCCTGTGTACAAAACATTTCAAAGGAGTTCCACTCCTTTTGGGACTATCAAACACTACTTCTTTGTGCGTGTGTGTGTGTGTGTGTGTGTGTGTGTGTGCACGCGTATGTGTTCTTTTTCTTTCCCTGTGTGGGTTACGGTATGCAGTGTGTGTGATTAATCAATTAAGCTACTGAGTAAACAAGCTCATAAGTTCAGCTAGTCTATGTGCAAAGAAAGAAATCAGTGCTTTCTGGAGACAATGAGCATTAAGTATTATCCAACAACTGTCTTGAGTCATAGCAATGTCAAGAAAAGTATGAGGTCATCAGCTCAGTGGAAGCTCTATTCAGTGATAAGAGTGCCTATTAGCATTCACAAACAGTGACCAGAAGTGACTCTCCCAATTATTCAGCTATTCTCCTCACACAACACCGCTCATCAAAATGTGAACAGCAGCAGAGCAAACATGAAGCACAAAGTCTGTGATATGCAGGCAAAAAAGTACCTAACAAGCACAAATGTCTTCTCACAAACATCATAGTTTAAGCTTCAGATTATGCACAGCAGAAAATGCAATCTGTCTCATTTATCTGTATTTCTTTACAATTCTGTGGCAAGACAAACATTTGCATCTCAACAGAGATTAGGGTTTAAGCGAATATACAAACACGCATTTGAACACAAGAGATATCTTGTTATACACAAAGTGATCCTAAATCTGCCTCTGCCTCGTTCAATAATAATAGCAATGGGTACAGTTTGCCATGTATTTACCTAACCTGCTGTGTAAGGATAATAATCAAGTAGTAGAATTATCATCTATCAAAGCAGTGTAAATATTTACCTCTGGTCGCTTTGCGAGTTTTATTTAGGGAGGAGTGGCGGTGGTGTGGGTCATACCTCGCATTCTCGGGAGCCTGAGATGGTATAGGTGCAGGGTCCGGTCCCATTCACAAGCACATCCATGGCCTCAGAATTGGTGGGCTTGTAGTCCACATAGTACTCCTGGAGCGGAGAGCTCAGGGTGCGCTCTGTCTCTCTAGTTTTCTTGCGGCGTTTGCGGGCTGCTGCCGAATGCTCCTGCAGCTGCTTTACACTGCTGGGATAGCGCTTCCAAGACACGTAGATCACCAACAGAATCATCGCAACAGATAGAAAAAGGGCAACGCTTCCAGCCACGATCTTATGGAAGGACACAGGCTCCAAGTCTTGCTCTGGGGGAAGTGCCACAGGTGGTGTAACAGCTGACAATGTGGGGTCTCCAACAGATACTTCTCCTCTCTTTCCAGAACCAGGAGGTGCAGCCAGAATGGCTGGGCGATGCTCAGTCTGCATAGGGACATTGGATGGGGTTGGAGGAATACTCACAGTGATTGTCGTCACTGGATTTGATTGACAGACACCAAAGGCTTCTACAGCATCCATCACTTTCTCACCCTGGGCTTTCTTGGGGGATGCACAGATCATGGTGGTCTCCTTTGCTCCTCTGAAATTTCTCAGCCAGGCCACCAAGGGACATATGGCAGGACCACAGTCCCATACATTACCAGCTAAACTAATCATAGTCAAACTGGTCCAGGCATCAACCACCTCCTGGGAAACATTGGTCAACTTGTTGGAGTCCAGGTTGAGCATCTGCAGGTTGGGCAGGCATTGGTAAACAACTGCATCTACTTCTGTCAAATCATTCCCAGACAGATCCAGTTTCTGGATTGAGGCCCAGGTCCAGGTCAGGCCCTGGCTCATTGAACGAATACGATTCCATTGCAGATAAAGTGACCGCAGATTGTAGAGGCGAGGAAAGTGAGAGAAATTGATCTTTGAGAAATGGTTATGCTCCAGATGCAGCTCAGTGAGCTTGACCAGGCCTGAAAATGCATTCCGAGTGATGCTTCGCAGGCGGTTGTAACCCAGATCCAGGAACTCCAGATTTCTGCAATCTTGGAAGAGACGAACTGGGATGATTTTTAGAGAATTTGAGCGTATGTGAAGGCTGAGAAGCTTTCGTAGGCCCTGGAACTGCCCTGGCTGCAAGGTTTGCAGTTTGTTGTAGGACAGGTCCAGGTTACGCAAATTAGGGACAGGGTGGAATGTGGTATTGTGGAGTGATGTGATCTTGTTGGAGCTCAGGATCAGCTCTTTGAGCCTGCGGACACCCTGGAAGGCCATTCCATCCACAGAGGCAATGTAATTGTGGTCCAAGTAGAGCCAGATGAGGTGGTTGAGTCCTACAAACTGGCCAGCACGAAGACTGGCGAGGCTGTTGTACCGTAAAGACAGGCCTTCACAACCTCCTGACAAGTTTTTGGGAACATCGCGAAAGGCGCTTGATTCACAGTAGACAATTTTTCCATCACAGCGACAGCTTTTTGGGCATGGCCGCTCACTCAAAGATGGATTTGCCGAAAGCCACACCTGCATCAGGAGTTGGACCACCAGCCAGCGACGCCGCAGTGCAGAGCCTATGGGGGACACACACAAAAAGGAGTAGAAATGTTAAGCTTGTGAGTTTACTACAAACTCCAAAACCTCTAATTCCTAATGTCCATTATTTTCTTTCCTGAACAAACGCATGCTATCTAATCAGTAGCTAATATTTCCAGGTGTTCAGTGTTGATGATGAGTCTCGGCAATCTTGCTTGCGACTTCTGAAGAGGTTATCTTGAGGCAAGAATGAAGTCTCTGTATTATATGAATTGCATCATTTGTATTATTTCGTAGTTGGATGCTTTTCTTTTTCTTATCAAATCACAATACTGATAATATCAGGAGGTACAACACACCTTTACCTATTCACAGAAACTATTTAAATCTAAAAAACACTGAGAAAACAGCTTCAGATTGCAAATGATGTGACTCATCATTCATCAGGATGGACTATTTTATCTTTGGATTAAGAAGTAAAAGGATAAAAGTTGCTGCAACTGCACGGCTTAGTTTTCAAATAGTTTTTAATATCCGAACACAGGAGCTTTTCAGTTTAGTCTTTCTTAAAAACCAGAAACAAGAAGACAAATGACTGTCCAACAAGAATGGAATATTTTTATACAACCTAACTTGACTTGAAGGTTAACTTCATGACTTGAGGCGCAGCATGACCTATTCGCTGCAATTTAGCAAATGACTTGAAACTCACCTGAAAATGAAACGTTTACTTGTAAACTTTAAAATGTGACAAAGTCTCACCACTGCTGTATTCTTGTTTCTCATCTGCTCTGCTCTAAGTATCCTTTATTAATTTACCATTTTAAGAATCATATATACAGTATATGTATGTATCCTTTCAAACTTACAATGAATACACATAATCAGTGTTGAAGCAAACACAACTTAATTTACACACAACGTAATTTACTCAGAGATATTTTTATCTGCATTAGTACTCAGTCCTCCAATAAACCATCATCTTCAGCACCAGTTGCATGAAATGCAGCCTATACAGGGCAAATAATCAACTTTCACAAGCTGTTCGTTGTGTTTACAATCCCAGAGGCTTTACAATTTAGTCCTGCCATTTAAACATTTAACCGAACCAAAGTAGAACAGGTTCAGCATGAATCACCACTTCTTTTAGGTCCAGATAAACAACAACAACAACAAAAACTCCTATGCAATTACATAACTTGTCTCTGCTACATAAAACAGCCACCCAAATGTCCAGTCTACATGTCGATAATGACTATTAATTATGTAAATTTCCTTAATTTTATGTGAGACTCAACTTCAAGTGCAATTTTAAATGTTAAGTAAAATGGTCAGTGGCTTCCACATATCACTCCTTGTTCTGAGGTGAGACAGAGTTGTTTCCATTAAAATCGTTCCCCCTTACAGAGCCACTAATGATCTGTCATTAAGATACATTGATTTCCCCTTGAGGAGGAAGGTATGGGGGGGATTCACCACTTATGAGTGTTTCTCAAGGCAGTGTCATCAAGTTTGGACTTTATTACCATTATCACAGTGAGATAAGATTAATATGTCAGGATGGAAGTAGTCTGCATTTTAATCATCTTACAAAATGTATAATATTTTGGCAGGCGCTATGCTTACCAAATTCATTGAATGTGTTATATGTAGAATTGTTACACTTACAATGAACTTCAGCTAAAACACAGAATCGACAGACTTCCCTAAAAACCAAGTGAGGCAATAAGCCTGATTTCAAATCCTTGCAGGATAGAAATCATGTCAGAAATTATTTCGCTGACATAGAGTGCCTGAGAGACATCATACAGCATATGCTATCTAACATAGCCATTTCAATCCTTGCCAAGCATCTGTTTATAACATATGGGTATTGTATGTGTGTGTTTGTGCATCTGTGTGTTTTGTGTGTGCATGGCTAAGAGTCTGATGGAGAGCGACACACACTCTGTTTCCAGAGGAATCTTTCATCACTCCTTACAGATGTGGGGAACCATGGAGCTGTACAGATAGTTAATTTGTGCTGACTATTGATTATACCAACAGATACATCAGTCATTTTTCTTTGTCTTGGATCCACGATTGTGATACCTGTGCTTCAATATTGCAGAGAGAAAGATGGTGATCGTAAGATGCAGTATTTCGGAGGGCAGCCAATTTGTTTGTCCCTGGTTTCTGAATGTAGCTCAAACTAATTTGCCAACAACTCTTAAAAAAAAGGTAGGGATGGCAGAAGAATACTGATATAGAACAATGCCCATGTGTAATGTTCCATGTGCATTTAAAGGAATTTCAATAGACAGCACTTGTGACTGGGGAACAGATTGTGTGGACTGTTAAACATGAATGCATGTTTTCTAAATTTTGTGTTGGACTTGTACCCCAGGAGGATGTAGAAACAACCCCCTATTGCTTTTATTTCCCATGTGCATAATGGTCTTGCTTTATTAGAAGTGACTGCGCCATTTCTTTTCAGATTGAGACTGCCTCACAAGGCACCTCTCTCCCCTTACTGACACTGTATGTGGTTTAATGAGCGCTCTGTGCACTAATGCCTCTGTAGGCCATCTCCTTCCCCAGTACTCCTCTAATCTTATTCACAAAGGAGCACAAGTCACTCTCCAAGGTGTCACTCATGGGGTTTGGTTCTCTATTACCTCTTCCCTGATGTACCTCTCACCATTGCTGTTCTTCTGCTGTATCTACTTAGTTGAACGATTTCTCCAGCATTTCATTCTCCATTTTATAGGAAAATAGGCTGCTTTTCCATGTCCTTGAACCCTGCAGCTCTCAGGATATTTTTTATGATGTGTAGTCTATTTTTATATATGTGGTCAAAACCATTTCCCCCGTACTCCCTCATTGAGTTCCACTTTAACTCCCAAACATTCTTGTTCTCCTCCAACTTTTGGACATTTTGCTTTTGGGTTTTGTATGATTATACATAGATCTTTGCATCTCATTTTACATTGTAACCCAGTGCAGTTATCTTTCTAAATCTAATATGGATGGATAGGTCAAAGCTAAATTTTGTCTGAAGGCATACGCGTAAGGCTTAGTTATGTAGCAGACAGCCTTGCTGTCCTCAGCATGAGAAGATAGCTATTTCTGCCTCTCAACCTGAACACATAGAGGGAGTAAGTGCACTTTACTGCTGACCTAAAATAAAACCAAATGTAGCTTAATAACTTGGCAAATGGACTCGCTAACTGGTGCGCTTTGAGTGCACACAAGTGGCTCATTGCTGTGTGGTGCCTGTCATTGACAAAACTGCAACCACCCTCAGTCTTGACTGCACATAGAGGCTGGACACCAGCCTTGCACAAGGAAGGACGTCCCAAGACCAGCCTAAGCCATCCTATTAGTCTCCAATTATCTTTGAGATGATAGCAAAGCCTGCCAAGTTAGACCATTTCAACAGTGATCTGAAAACATTGTGTCCTGGAGTATCTGCATGCATTAACAGTTCACAGATTTTTTTCTATAGTGGTCTGAAAACGCTGTGTATACAGTAAAGGTTTCTCTTAGTGACGACAGTTCTATGTAACCAGCTTTCACCCTTTACTGTACTGCAGCGGAGAAAGTCTCTTCACTGTATAGTACATTACTTTTCATAATGGTTACTGTGACAACACAACATGTTTCTAAATTTGGCAAATTTGGCATTTGTGGGACCAAAATTATTGTGAGCAAAACCCTTTTATGAGAACATAACCTAAATGTGCAGTTAAAATTAGCAGTTACCAGGAGACAGCTTTCCTCTTTTTGTCTCATTGCTAATAGACTGAAACCATATTCAGTTAGAGCATGGGTAATGCTCGGGAGGTAGAAAATGCATCATGTCCTTACAAGTATTGATTTACGACCAGTATATGGAAACTTCAGAGTGGCACTCTATTATCAATAGCATTTTTTCTATTGAAATGTTGTACATTGGGGCCATCTTCTTGTTCCATTCTAAATTTTACTTTGTGGAGCAATTCAAAATATACTTTCTTTGTCTTTCTTTGACTGGGGACAATACTGCCAAATCCATTAAGTATAAAAACCAAGAGTTATAGAGGACGATTTGCAATATGTACTTAGCCTCTAGCTCAATGCATCCAGGCCTTGCAATACTAAATAAAAAGAGCAGAGATACTGTAGATAATGGATGTTGGATCCCAAGTGCTTTACAAGCCATTGATTTTTTTAACTTTGAAAATAAGCCAATGTGAATAACAAATGCCAAGGTATTGCCCTCAAAAGGGTCTGTTGATTCCCTGTCTTCACCTGCTTCACCTGACATTTCCAGAATGTTGTTGTTGGATGCTGTCAGGCCAGCAGAAGGTCATCTGTTGCCTATACCATCATATCCTGACGTCTACTTAGACAAGATAATATAACTATGACAACACTGGTAACTTTACCAAAGTAGCAGTACATCTACAGTATTTTATTTTTTACGATGCAGACACAACGATATGTTTCAGATTTAATGAAGGTTTGTGAATGTGAGTTGGGCCTCTTAATTTATCTTGAAGCTCTGCAACTGCATCTCTGGCTGTGGCATTTTACTGTCCCTACCCTGCTGTTCTCTTTCTGCAAAGCAGATCTCTAATGATAAGGTCCATGAAGCATAAGTGCATTGCATGCTGTTAATGAAGAGAATCACAGTCAGCTACACTGGTGGAAAACTGAGACTACAGGACCATGTAATCGTCAAATAATTGTGGGCAGCAGCATGAAGCTATATCGTTGACAAAAGTTGCCATTTTTGGACTGGTTTGTGCACCAGGACACAAATCTGTTTGTAGGCATGTGTGTGCACCTGCACGTGAGTCAAAATCACTGCACCTCAGGGATGCAGGGTTTTCTGACATGCACTGATATATAATTAAGAAACAGACCATAAACCAGACTTCTATGATTCACCTTATATGGTTGCTTTGCAGTGTACATAAATTTTGTCTGAGTTCCTACAGCCTGTACTGTAGGGCTCTGTGTGCTGTTGTAGCTTATATTGATGTGGTGCAGTAACCCACTGTGGGTCGATATATCATGTGGCCTTACAATTAATGGCACAGCACCATCAGTGAACTTGGCCATCTGTATACTAGTTAAGAATGTCTGAGGAGATGATGCCCCCTCAGACAATAATAACAGATGAAGAGAATACAAAAGGGGTCACAAGACAAGATTATTTAAAATTTAGCAAGAAAGGGATTAAAATAAAACCCAAATGAACATTTAAATACCAAAAGACAGATTGAAGAGGGGCCAAGAAGATGGTGGGGCAAAATGGTAAATTGTAATGATGCAGAGAAAAATATGAGATGAGAAAGACACGTGAACACACACATCAGGCGTTATTGAAAGAGAGGGTAATTGACGACACATGCACATTGAGCTCACAGTGTGAGTGTGAGAGAGCGAGAGAGAGGCGATACATGGATGCACAGTTTTATGGTAGATTTGGAGAGTCCCTCTTGATGGCAGGTGCAAAACACGTCGGCTTTCTTGAATGAGAATCAGTCTGATAAGCAAAACCTGCACGACCGGTGACTTCAGCCCACAAGAGTTTTGGGAAGGCGTTAGCACTGGGCTGAAACTGGACAGAAGGCTTCGTGCGTACAGATTAAGTCAATGATTATGCAGGACCACGCTTTATAAAGTTGACTGGCTTCCAACATTTACCGTGATTAGCATTCCAGTCCATGTCAATGAGCCAACCACTCTAACTAGTCAAGAAAAAAATGGATAGACCTCACTTAAACAAAAAAGCTTGTTTGTTTTGCCTGTGATTTAGAATCTAATCCTCAAGTGCACGGTCTTGCATCAATGCAGAATAAGTATCCTTATTGTTCTATAATCCATACCGCCAGAAAATGGAGAGAACGATGTATTGCAGCTCTGCGACTAACAAGCCACAGCACAGGCTTCAGCCACATTCCTCAAGCTTCCCGAACCACTTTAATAAAATACGCCAAAATCCTGTTAGATGTTGCAACATGCATTTGAAAATGCGATCGTTTTTTATTTTCTTTTTTGGATTCAAACATCTGATTCAGACCATATTCTGGAGGAGTCACGGCAGTTTGGGTTGTATTATGAGAAAGGAGGACAACTGGCGCATATATATTCCAACAACCCACGCTATCTAAAAAGATGGTAACATAAACGGAACTTACCCATATCTGCGTATCTGTCAGCTCCAGCCTACAGGTTTTAATGGCTTCTGGTGCGCGACATCCGAGTCCGCATGACGCGCTCTCCACAGACAGGTACCGTCCTAATCCACTAGCCCGGTCTCTTCGCGCAGCCGCCGACTCCAAAGCGCACCTGCTCTTTACTCTCCCGGACCTGGGTGTGTTATCCGGTTGAGTTCTGCCTTTATAACCGTACAATTGAACCGGGGGGAATGTCATTTACTTCCAATTCCAAATTAAACGGGGATATAAAAATCGGGGTTTTTACTCCCTGCCCATGTGCTCGCAGCGAAAAAAAATCGTTCTCTTTTTTCAAGTTACAGCCAAAAACAGTACTGCAGTAGGCGAGGACAATACGGAAGCCAGATCCAAGTAATTCATGTCAGTCTTACGTGCGCACAGAGATTCCGCGAAAATCCTGTCAAAAACTTCATAAATACAGGCATATAACTGCAAGAATACAAGACGTGATTTTCCAGAGGCGACAAGCAACCCTTCGACTCCTCTTCCAAGTAAACCCCGGCGTCTCAATGCAGGATGCTCAGTGTGATCCGCGCATGGCGCACAGAGGAAAGTAAAGGTTATCCACAAGTCTCTGTGAAACACAGTTAGCGTCTCTCGCGGAATGGTAACACATCCAGATATCCACCTTTCTGTCCAAACGTTCCTTTCACTCTCGATGTCGCTCGGTTTGAAATACAGCACCACGCTGTTGTTAATCACGTCTGCATGTCAAAGCAACTTTGTCAGACAGAATCGGAATGCCCTCTTCTGGTGAGACTGCGACCCGTGAGCTTGTCCGAGGGTGCATCGTGAGTTAAATGTTAACGGTGGCGCGGATTAAAGAACCTTGCCAAATTTTATAAACCACCCCATCATTTTTGAACCGCTTCATTATTTGTTAAAGCAAAAAAAAAAACCCCAACATATTCATGATGGACATATTATGGTAGGTATTAATGAACGCGACATATGCTTTTCTAGATGTCTGAGTGTCAGACTTTCAGTGTGAGGACATTTTGAGGGATTGTATTTTGACGATCTTTAGGGTCGTTAATAGGCAAGGCTTCACTTTGTTGTTTTGGGGGTTTTTTGGCTAAATTTCGTGGTTAAAATCGATGGAAATGCAAATAGTCACCATGGTCCTCACAAGGTGGCTGTACACTTCGGCACAAGCCTGTGTGCGAGAATGAGGTCTGCTGAAGAGGCAGCTTCAGCCAAATACTGTGAACAAATACAAAGTGCCGCAGGACGCTGTCCATGGTGCTGAAAGGGTACGTTTGAGTCACTGTGTACAAGCGGGACGATTCCTGGCGCTGTCCAGGGTTCTGATTCCTTCCTGTGCAAAGAGGGTTATGAAAAACGGAACCGAGCCACAAGTCATAAGCAGAAGAATTCTATTTAACATTCTGAACTAACCCTTATTGGAAATGCAATCGTACTTAATCGACAGCGGCCTCCCTCTGCGTCACCCCAGCTGCCTGTATTTAAGGAAGAAATGGGCAGCTGAATTTTTAATGAGCACTGCATTTGCACTGGCTTACTAATCTAGGTTCCCCCCTTACTTTCAAGCTTAAATATGGCTGGCGTTATACTGACATCCCCTTTCTCAATGAATAGTTGAAGCACATTTGTCTTTACAAAACACCTTTATAAGCAGTATTACTTGTATTTATCCATTTTTTCGATCAGTTCATTTTACAGTGAAATACTGCACTGATATGCCCACTGTATTTGCATATTATTTCGCCATTCAAAACATAGATCACCAAAAATGTTGCGAATATATTGCTATACAGTAGTTCAAAGTTAACAATGGGCAAACCACTGGACCAATTACAAAATTAAAATGCCAAATGAAAAGCTATCAACTCACACTGCCGACTGTGAAAAATAGGAGTATTTAAATTACAATCTTTCCCAACAGCCTTTTCATCTAGCATAGGGTTTTATTCCCTGCAGCACATCTTGCACTTATGCTCAGCTAATCAGTATGACTGCCCATCAAATACCCCTCTTCACTTGATCTCATGGTATATGGTATTCACGAATACTAAGCAGTACTGTAGATCAGTGTTGATAAGAGCATCTGTCACATAAATGCCAATGGGGGCTGCACCTCACCTTTGACAACCCTGCCATGTCTTCTTTACAATAACCCTGTCCTGTTTCATTTGCTATTTGTACTATACTAGCCCTCTGAGTATTTAGTGACGTCCACCAATTCATCTGCTCAGCATTGGTTAGCCATTTTCAGAGCACCAAAATAGACCAGACATTCCCCAACACCATCTTAAAATTCAGTATCTTGCAATGTTAGCTCAGTATCTACTCCCATGCAATTCGGCTGATGACTTTACTTCTGGATTCGGTTCAACAAGCAGAGGCCATTCTGCTGACGGCGCTGAAACAATTAATACCCTGTGAAGTTATGGAGATACAGACAGTGCCAGCCCACAGGCTACAGCCGTGATTTCTCTTCTCAAGAAATACAACAGTACTGTAGTTTACCCTCACCTTTTTTACACGAGCAATGAATTGTATCTGCTTGTCGGTTTAACTGCATATCAGGTGGGTAGTATTCATTGTTTGCAAGAACAAAAACTAAAAAAGCCTTCCACAGAAGAATCTGATGAAAAATTCTAGTTTTAAAATCTTTTAACAAAACACTCCTACCTGGTTGGAATTGTTTGTTACCTGGCAATGTTCATATGCTGAACAGTCTGTTCATGTGTTGAGGCCTTGAGTGATTTCAATAGCATGCTTTTCGAGCACTTTCAGAGCCTATTTGTAGACCAAATGCAACAGCATCCTTCAAAAAGTCTTTGTTGTATTTCCTTTAATGATTGGCATTATACACATGAGAGTATACACATAGTGTATGATATGTAGAGTGCGGAAATGGCATACTGCGCACTGAAGTAGAAATCCTTCTTACAATTGTGGCCAGTATTCATATATTA
Source organism: Psettodes erumei (assembly GCA_016785225.1). NCBI lineage: Eukaryota > Metazoa > Chordata > Actinopteri > Pleuronectiformes > Psettodidae > Psettodes > Psettodes erumei. The sequence continues at coordinate 1,199,691 of JAFBJZ010000782.1, read as the reverse complement.
ACGTGTGTCTATACTGTATACAGCATGTTCCTGCTCCCTTCCCATTAACACAGAAAATGTCTTATATTGTAAATCAAATAAATGTCTGAATGCATGACTCATTGTCTGAAAATGAAGGTAACTTCTACTGCCTGAAAGTAATTTTTAAGCTTAAGTAAAGGCGCTGGTAATCAAACAGAGTATATGCACATCTGTTCTGCTTACTGTTCTTGACAAAGCATTGTTGATAAATAGAGCATCATAAATTAAAAATGTTGAAGAAAATAGTATTTTTTTCCACAGGATTTTTTTCCCCCAAAAAAGTATAACAGACAGGTGGATGAACAGGCTGTGGATGGTTCAGTGACCAAACTGTATGTGTAACTTCATGGCTTTCGCTGGTGTATGTGTTCTGTCTAAGTGATTCTGACAAGAGAATATATTTTCAGGCTATCTCCAGGGTGAGAGACAGCTCTGTTCTGTCCTTCCCATGTTCACATTAGACTGGAACTTGTTCTCTCTAGTGTTCTTTTCTTTTTCCATTTCCTCTGATCTTAAGCCTGGCAGAATAATCTTAACCTGCCTCAAGGCAATTTTCAACCTGACACTGAGTTTCTCGAGTTCACCTATGAATGTGAATTATTGGGCGAATATCCAGGGACAGCTTATATGGTAAACACAGAACCATATGAGAATAAAACTTTTTTTCCTCTTTGCTTTTTTATTCTTAAAAAAGATGTTTTTGGTACAAAGAATGCTTTGATGCCAAGGTTGCCCCAGAAGATGTCATATTTGTAAATCTTTGTTTTGCATCTCTTGATGTCCCTGAAACCTTACATGTGTACCATGCTTGAATCATGTGAAAGTGTGATAATGCACACTGTTTGGACTGCTCAAATATGGCAAACAATTTGGGATTGTTGTTCAGTATGGTGTTAAAAGGAGTGTGCCAAATATTTTTGCATATGTTAGCCCAAGATACCCTCATACCCTGTATCCTGCAAACAGCTTTGGTGCACACAGTGCTGTGTTTTAGAAATGTGAATATATGTCTGCTTCCATTTCAGATATCCTTTGTTTTCCATTAAGTTCTGTGCAAAAGGAAAAACTATTAGCAGACTCTGGAAATGTGCTGGGTTTTTTAATTCATCACACTGGACATCAAGGCCATGTTCATTTTTTCCATTGAAATTATTGTTAACAGTGTTTGGGAGTAATGCATCACTTAGTAATGTGTTATAGTAATAGTTCAAACTTAAAGAGTTCTTGGATTGGATATGAGGATTTGTTTGTTTTTTGACTTAATGGAAGTTTGATTGAGTGTTGATATCAGCTTGGACTCCCTGCATTCAGTTAAGAGGGAATGGTCAGGGATATGTTTGCTTCGCACTTTGTGCAGGAACTGTTGCTTACCTGTACCCAAAGGTTGAGAAATACAACATTTGTTCTTCACATAAACATTATCCACTGGTAAACCTGCATTAAGTAATCACTGTCTTTTGTTCTGAGTTGAATGCCTCATTTTCCGTTTCTACATGTGTTGAATGCATGTGCATTTCTCAAGGTTTTGAAGTCATTTAAAGGCAGAGATGGGCTCCTGATTTTACATTTTTACAGGATATTTATACAACATATTCTGTATATTGCAGGAAAATGCATCAGAAGAAAACATTCACTGACACTGTATTTCCCATTATTTGAAAATCTCCTGTTGCAATATATTTTGCTTTCTTTAGTGCTGATACTAGTCCCCTTTGTTTCTCATCACATATGTTTGATTCTGCTAATATCGCTCATAAGTCAGCTGCAGATTCTGATGAGTGATCTGTTGCTGTTTTGCACTATTCCCCATGTAGGTGTCTGTTCAGCTTTCTATTTCCATTCCTTTAGCAGATTTATGGATGATAGGAATAACCAGGAAGCTATTGCCAGTAACAGAACTAGGACTTTGTGTACTGGGAGATAGGTAAGCCCCTATTTTCTGCCTTCCCCTATCCATGCAAAACTTCTGAAACTATATGAAATGCATTGGACAATGCTCAACATGTACAGATTAAAATAACTTGTAATAAAAAAGGTAGAAATTGAAAACAGATGTAGTGCTTTTTACTCTATATTTTCTTTAATCAGACATACATAAATAACTAAAGACACAAGTTAGCTCTGCACCCCATGGTAATAACATTAAATACAGGCAATTTGTAGTTTTCATCTTCTGTACTCATATAACCATTTGCATGAAGAGGATAATACATTCTTGAGGACAGACAACACTTTCTGTGCCATATATAACGACAATGAAGACTTTGCTAATTTTACACACTATCTTAGTAATATGAGTATGCCTTTCTTCTGTGTGTTACTCCCCAGATTCAGTTCCCAACTGCATGATTCCATGCCTGCTTCATGTGTTTTGTCTTGGCAAAGATGTGAGAGATAAGAGGTGGGCATCTGTCTATGGTAGTGCCTTGCCATCTGTCAACTGCCCATGGGGTCTCTGTGGACATAAGCTCACATGGGTAGAACATGGGATGGCAGTGCATATTCAGTTTTATTCCAGGGATATGTAACAAAAAGGGTTTTGATTTTTATTCAGGAATGAAAGAAAATACAAGAAAAGAATGACAAAAAGAGGTAAGGAAATGCTCAAATCACCTAAGTTTTGTTTTGTTTTCTTGGAGGAATACAAAGGTCAACTTCCATAGCTGTGATGTGATCCCATGCAGGCAAAACCCAGAATAAATGCATTCCTAAATTATGCATTTTGTTGCCACTTTGTCTTTTTATACAGGGAACCTTTTACAACCATATGGGTCAAAAGTAAAGTCACAAGGGATGTCTGCTAATCCTCTTGCAAGATGGAAGAATTTACATAATGTGAGATGATAAGGATCTATAAACCCAGCAGATCAATGAGGTCCAATTACAGGCCACTGGAGTTTCTTATCTGCCTCAGTTTAACTTTGTGCTGCCTGTGGTCCTCCACTTTCATTAAATCCCCAATGTGATTAGGCCGGCTGATTGGCACAAGTTGAAGATTATCACCAAACGCAATCGCTGTTTGCCTGCTTACGTTTGTGTTCAAAGACACAAGAAAAGCATCCTCAAGGGCACATTTTATGTAGTTACTGACAAAAAGTATTTTGTGTTTCCGTGGAGGCGATATCATTTGGCCATTATCATATTGTAATACATTTTTTTTTTTTAATAATTTGAGCAATTTTAATGAGTATTTTGCTTTTGACCTTTGCTAAATGAATGCATACGACAACCATATAAAACAGGGTCAGTGTTACGTTTTTGGTTTCTCCCCATCTTGCAGTTTTCAGGGGCCTTTGGGAGGGTTGTGAGCTGTGGGGCTGCACCTTCGTTAAAGTGCATTCACCTGTGAGAGAGTCAGAGCCAACCAAGGTTATAGCCAGGAGGCGTAGGGGGAGAAAACAGACTATTTTGCAAACATATGCACACACACAAATATACCCCTCCACATATTTCCACTTTTTTTTATACCTCTCCGTCATCTACATTTGTTGTTCTTAGGCTTATACTCTATAGATTCATTTGTTTGTTTGATGTTTCCCATTTCTAACTGTCATCTGAGATGAATGAATGGATATTCAACAGTAAAATAGAAATAAGGCTTTTTATCCTCTCCACCAACTTTATTGTTGACTTGAATCATAGACTCAGTGCATGCATCACTCCCCACTGCTGAAGGAGAACGAGATTCTTGGACATGGTGTTTATAGTGTTATGATGACACACTGGAGGCACACATCTTAGCAAGGCTCTGAAGAGCACTTCCGTGTGACTCAGCATGTTTGGCCAATTACTCAGCATGCTCCCTGCTCCCTTTCCCTGGACACACCCACTTCATGCCACGTTCCAACGGTAGTGGTAGCTCGTCTGACTCCGTCCCCTCATCCTGCTCACTCCCCTCATTCCTCTATTTTTGGCATCAGAAATTCTGGGCACGTAGGCCTCAGCACAATGTAAATTATTCAGCCTGGCTTGCCAGAGGCTGTGAGCGAATCATAAATCGCAGATGGTCTCAGGCTATTTCATATGGGTGACCGTGGTTAAACACCAATGCACAGAATCATTTTCAAAGCCACACAAATGTAAGGTTTCATTACTTGGAGCAGGCCGAGAGAGCATTTGATTTTGGAGTTGTGCAATATGGCCGCTTGTTGTGTTCAAATGTGTACTGTGTGCTGGTAGCATGTGACATGTACAGAACCTCTGATTTCTGGCTGGGCTTCAAAGACAATGCCTGTGGAGGTTAATTAATTGTCAATGAATGCAGAATAGTTCTGATTTTCTGAATGGTTTCGATATTGTCTTCCCTTTTATGTGAACCTTTTCTCATGTGTTGTTCTGTCCTATTTATCTACTGTTTTGAAAAAATTATTATGGCAACCAGTAAACAAATTGATTCCCAGCTTTTTGAAAACCTATAATAATGAGGTCAGCTCCAGCAAGTAAAATACAGTCAAACAAAAACAGCTATTCTGTGGGACCTCTGATAGGGGAAAACAAACTTGGCCTTGGTACTAATATTTACTCATAAACAAACATGAAGTGTGTTTCTCTGTCCAGGTTTCTGGATATCAAAAAATGTTGGCATTTAGCTCAGATACAATAAGGTAAAGGAACTAAGAAAACTGACATAATATCACTTCCTCTTTTGGTGCTTTTGTGTTTGACATTTCATGACATTTTACACAGAATACACAAACCTAATCCTCAAAGTGTGGTCTTAAATGCCGTCTAATGACTGGCACCTCTGTTTTCTGAGAGCAACAGCATAATGAGACATTTTGAGATTTGGTACTTCAGGTGAAACAAATTTCTCTTTGTGTAATCCAAGAGTTTCTGACTTCTAAGCTGTCATACTGATGTCATGGCACAGCTCTCTTCCTCCTGGTTTGCTTTGTTGACTTCTTTGTGAGGAGTGCCAAAATGTGCAAAGGAAGCCAGTCTGGTGTTGGGCACAGATGCCAGAGCAAGGAGGTGCACAGCAGGGCGGCATCCATGTTTAGTGAGGCAGTTTGCTGTTTAATTACACACTGTGGGAGTCACCTTCCTCAGACCTCTGAGTTCACATGCTTGGGCCAAGGGCATAACATACTGGCTTCTTTGACCTAGATTTAGATGTTAAGGGGATACACAACCATGGCGTGCACATGGAACAAAACACAAACCACTTTGAAGACAATTTGTTGACTTACATGCATTCACAAGACTAGAGGCAACTTTAACCTTTACCCAAGCCTAAAGGTTACCTTTACCTTAAACCTGCAATCCCTTTTAAAGCAAGCTGTAAACAACATTCACATATCACCGATGAACATGTAGGAAACAGTGATTTATTTAAATACTCAAGTAGACACTGATCAACATTAGCACTCATTTGGAGTCGTGTTTTTGTCCACTGGGTGGATGTAAATCCAATATTCAGTCTTCTTTTCGCTTTGTTTTAGTTGCCACCAATTCCTGAGGGAAATATGAGTTGTGATTGATTGCTAATTACAGTGCTTTAAAGCAAACATGTACTATGCATTTTAAAAGAAATTTACAACTGAAAAGTTGTATTTAAAAGCATTGAGCTTAGGTTCTCTACACATTATACAAAGTTCAGTGGGTCAACTCTGAAATGTGCAACAATTTTGGCGTACAGACCACATGTCGGCACTGAAAAGTTGTGTTCAATTATAAAATTACTCAAAAAAGTAGACATATGCATATCAGTGATGAGTTTTCTTGTCTTTCATGTGTACCACTTTTCACTCAACGTAACTGTTCTTGCAGTACAATATGCACTTGCAGCAATGAAAGTGTTTCATGGTCATGTTTAGGAAATAAAAGAACTGGTTCAGGTTAGGGAAAGACTATGGTCTGGTTTTATGCAGAAAAGTCCACAGTCACTTCAGACACAACATGTTTATTTACTTGTAACCACAATCTTTCCCTAACCTTTAACCAAATTGCTTTTGTTGAGTAATCTAACCACAGATGGGATACTGGATGTAAGTGTGCTTTGTATGCCCACCCTAGCGACCTCCTGGTGACTCCACTGCCATGAACTTAACGCTTTGTTCATGGAAGAAAAAAAAAAAGTTTCCTTTGAACATAATCCAACCAGCTATTTCCTGTTGCAGTTCAAATGTTTTGTTGGTTTTGACAGTATCCACACTGCATTTCACTATGTAAATAAGAACAAAATGAACTTCACGCCGAAAAAGATGCTATGGGTTTGTTCTGTTATACTGAAATACAGTGGACCACTGAAAGATTAACCTGCCATGAAAAACTGTGTTGACAGTAGGTACTGCAAGAAAAGTGGTTTCCATTCAAAACTGTGTGTCCATACACAGAAACACATTGTGTCTTTTTCTGCCTGTTAATGTCATACATTTGTTATGACAAATTACCTTTTAAGCACTCGTCACTCTAAGCAGTTTTTCCACACACATGCATCCATCCTCTCCCCATCCCTGTCCATGCTAATTTCCACTAATGATTAGTCAAGGATGAAGAAACAATGGAGCTTTTCACACATTGCTAACAAGTCGAAGGTTCTCACCCTTCAAAGATTAAAGGCAGACTCTTTTATACACTGTGGAGGGAAGACCAATAAATCCTCATTGATGCTCACACAGTGTAATTATCACAGGACCTGGAGGCAGAGATCAAATCGCTGAGTGCTATTGACAGTGTAGCTGATACAAACAGGTATGTTAGATCGGGCCACTGGAGGAACCACTGTGGAGGTTTATCAGTCTGACTTATCAGTCCTTGATAGCTTTAAAATTGACACCCCTCTTCCTCAGTCCGCATAAGGTTTCGGTATGTTCACTGCACCAATTGAAACATATTTTTTAAATTTGGAGAGCAGATTTGGTGTGTGCACTAATTCACAGGGAAAGGGTTAGCTGATAACAGAATGGTAGTCAAAAATCGAAAGTGCTGGTAATATCAGAATGTGACAGAACAGGCGACAACATAAAAAATTGAAACAGTCATGTCAGTCTTAATAAAATCATTGGTGTACACAAATATGGATTGTTCTTGATGCAGAAAAATGTCTCACCCACTGCTATTGTCTGAAAAATACTCTATTCTTAAAAATGCTCTCTCCAAAAATGTTGTTGAGTATGCTTTACTCGTGCCATATAGTATGTACATAATAATCTCAGCTCTTTTTCTTTAATGCGATACATTATTTCTAAAAAACACGGCTGAAGGGTTTTGAATGACAGCTTTCCACACAAATCCCAGCATGATGGGGGTTTGCAGCCGTGGAAGAAGAGGAAAACAAGATAATCTCTGAATGGCATGAAGTATTGAGTGGTGGGAGAGGCACAGGAAAAATAAACAGCCAGAGAAAGAGGAAAAAGAGGCAGAGAGGAATAGAAAGAGAGAGAGATTCATCCCTCTTCTTATCCTCGGAGTGTGTGGTGTCTGCTCTGTATGCATTTCTGTGCCTCCAGAAGGACTGGTGTTTGTGCGCACACGCTGATGATTTTGACAGCCAGGCTGTATCAGCAGAAACAAGGCCTATAAATTGCAATGGCTTCAGATGCGTCACACAAGTATTGACTGTTAATATCTTGCATGGAATAGCACAAGAGCAAACCAGACACACAGTAATATCTGCTATCTCGGAAGGACACTGTAATTCTACAGGCAGACATGTGAGAATGCAGTCAAACATAATACATTCATATGTTTTAATGCACAACCTTATATTTTACACTGCTTTCAGTGTAAAGCATGTGTTCATGCACTTACTGTATGCCCCCATTGTATCTACTGTATATGAATGAATGTCTTTGCCTTGCTGAATGTGACACCCCCCCCCCCCCCCATACTTTTACTAAATATTCACAGATTCTGCACATTCACCCAGGCTCCTCTGACGATGCAAAACAGGGTATCTTTGGGGAGTGCTTAATGATATGCATGGCTGGTAAATTTGTTAAACCACTTTTGCAGTTTTAAATGCAGAACAAAAAAAAATCAATCATAATTACAAGAGCAACACAACAGCTGCATTAGTAAAACCACATGTTTGTCAGGTTCTATGAAGAATATAATCACAATGGAAACCAAATAATGCTAAACATGATGTCTGTCTCAGGGCCAATCTGTAATAAGTATGTTTGGACCTTTAAATAAACAGCCTCCTTCACAGAACAGTGTATTGTTTTAAACCTGCAGGGACATGGGAGATGAATCATTCCTCCACAAGTAATCAACATCTAATCAGATGTGTATTAAAGTGAAATGTGGAAAAATCTGCAGTGCCTCTCTTGAGATTATATTTTCAATCCAGAAATCACTGGAACACAGAGGTGGGATACATTTAACAAAGTCTGATGAAGCTGAGGATGCATCCTATATTTTCTGAAATGACATGCTAGTATTGTGCATTGTTAACTACAATCGGTGAATATCCAAATAATATTTTTGGTCAGGTGAGACATTAAATAGTTAGTTGGTATGTAAAATTCAACATCAGACTGAAAAGGTTATTTAAGAAGTTACGTTGTTTGATTTAAGATTGCCTACAGATAGCATCAGAGACCTTTGGTTTTTAAGATGTGAGTAGGGGACTGAAAGGACTGGTCATGTGGATGATCCAGGTAACATGAGGGCAGAATATGAAATTAGGCTTTTATAAACAAAGGTTTAAACAAGGGTTTTCTAAACAAATAGCATGATTTAGAAATTGACCTTATATTTTACGGATAAGTGCACATGTTGCAGGACACAAATGATGTGTTGTGCATGTTGAACCATTTGTATTTGGGAAAGGTTACAATGATTTGACATCAAATACCGGGAATTTCAGTAATCTAGCTGAGAGGTGATAAAAGCATGAATGACTGTTTTCCGGTCCTTCTGAGATCAAAAGGGCTTTAATTTGGCTATGGTTCTGAGCTGATAAAAGCTGCCCCTCACAACACTCCTAAATTGTTTGTTGAAAAATTCAGAGAAGTGTCAGAGAGGACACCAATAATGTCCTATAACAGCATGTATACAATAATAGTGATGCAAAACAATCAAAATTTTAAAGAGAACATCTGAAAAGTATGTGCGTGTGCATGTGACTTCACAAAAAAAGAAACAGACATTGATTCCACAGTTTTGACACTCAAAAAAGGAAACTTACACTTTGCAAGAGCCAGATGAACTCTGCACTGAAATCTATATACACTCTTTGTGCAAAGATTCAGATTTCCATATTTATTTTTCTAACACATGCTATATCAACAGTCCTGTTATACTGACATGACAGTGGACCACTGAAAAACAACTGTGTGGACAGTGGGTACTGCAAGAAAAGTGGCTTCCATTCAAAACTGTGTCCATTGCCACAGACAGAATTTGTTTCAAGCTATTTCCTGTTGCAGCCCAGTTGTTTTGTTGGTTTTGACAATGTCCACACTCCATTTCACTATGTAAATAAGAAGAAATTGAACTTCACACTGAAAAAGATGCTTCGGTTTTGTTCTGTTATACTGACATATGGTGAACCACTGAAAGATTAACCTGGCATGCAAAAAACTGTGTGGACAGTGGGTACTGCAAGAAAAGCTGGTTTCCATTCAAAACTGTCTGTGTCCATTGCCACAGACAGAAACACACAGTGTCTTTTTTGTCTCCTGTTTATATGTCACACATTTGTGGACAACATACCATGCGTCACTCTAAGCAGCATTCAACAGTCTGGAATTTAATCAATTAAGATCAAACTTGCTATTCGCAATCTAAAATTAGGGACTTTAACAGAATCAGTAAGTGTTAGATCCGTAAGGGCAGTATGTTGTTTGTCTATATACTTAACTGACTTTTTCCAAATTGGTATCAGCTTGTACACATGAGACCTGTGTGCAGTGAAGACGATGAAGTCTCAAAAGAGAGTGAGTAAAATGTATCTACCTATAAATCCAGTCAGGCCTAATCTTTGAGACTAAGTTGGGTTAAGAGGCTGTAGATCCAATCCATGTTGTGGGGATCATGACATTCCAAGACATCCATTAATACTCATTAATGGGATTCTCACAGGCTTAAGGCTGAGGCTGATCTCTTCTAGCGAGTGTTGCTTTCTCTCCACAGCCAGCTGGGCCGACCAATGAGTGCATGATGAAGCAAGTATATTGCCAAGGTAGTTCATCAGAAGCTTGGCCAGGATCTGAAATTTGTTATTATTAGACAGAAATACATCCTGGAGTTCATTTCATCAAGTATATTTGGGGCATTACTGCAGGGCAGCTTGATTTATTATTGAATGTTCATACTGCATTGGGACTGGCACGGGCTACAAACTCAATAAGATTTTCTAAACTCATTGTGCCCCCATCTGTAGCATCTGCATCTATCTATGAATTTATCTGTGTAAATTCCTACTGTATTTAGTTTCTGAATATGGGACCTTAACATAGGGAAAATACAGTTGCTGCCCTATTTGTGTGCACAGCATCCAAAAGCTGGTCATTAATTTTCATTAAGTGCCGTCAGTAAGGACCATTAAACAGGCTAGAGAATAATCACCTCCCCAGAGAGGTGACCCGTTTATGGCATAGGTAAGGGTTAACAGAAACAGCCCACCTTAGATGTACCAACACAACACTCACAGTACATAACACAGTGAGAAGTCTGTCATGAACCTTTTTGTATCAGGAACACGAAAGTGGTAAAATACTAAAATACTACTCTGAAAAGGGGGGGGGGGAGATTAAGCCCCTTCTGCAGAAGACTCAGTCTCTCGACATATGGAGATGTTTAAAAGTTCAAATAAATTGTAGGATCATAGACTCGAATTCAACTTACCAGTTATAATTTTTGTAACTTTTCGATTAGATAAATGCATCACATTTTGGCACATATTGACTCCTATAGTTTGACCTTAATCTACTGGATAAGAGCATTATCGCCTCTATGTCACACTGTAGCTGTGATCACTAGGATTACAATGAGCATTTTTCTATCAAATACATCTTTTCAAGATTAAACGTGTGTGCTCAGAGATGGGTCAGAGGGGATTTTCATCAATACTATATTGTAAAGTAGGCTAAATCCTCTGGAATGCTACAACAGCAGAGATGTTTTTTCTGCAATTTTTTCTGTTTTAAAGGCAATGAGAGGTTTCTTCATATAGAAGATGTTAAAACCACAAGCAGCATCGGGAGGAAAGAGAGAGAAAGAGGTTATCACTGTCTTTTGCCAAATATTACAAACATTAACATCTTAGCCCTTTTTTCACATTGAATCTGTCATACTTCGGAATTACAATTTACTTACTGTGTGGCAGGGGGTGGTGGCAGGGAAGACTGGGTAGGAGATATGTCCGTTCTTGTTTGATAGTGTCTGTGTAGTGCGAGCCAAGCATGCATGGACCAGAACTACTGCTAAACGCTTGTGTCGCTGACATAAAATCTACACACAATTTACATGATCGCACCTAGCCAAAGATGAAGCTAGACACACAGAGCAGTGCAGAGCCATTCAAATTTAAATGATTGGACAGTGGCATATAAACAACCAAGGCTGACAAACATTATAGCTGTCAAAGTGAGGAAGTCTTGAAGCTGATTAAGTGAAGCTGAGCTTGATGAAGTACAAATTAGACTGACAAAGTACAGCTATTGTGGACAGACTACAGCTGAAAAAAAGATGGTATTGAGACATTTGATGAATATGTGCTAACAGTTCAAAGCTAACTTTGACAGTGTAAATCAGAAATGTTCTTAAGTGTTTTGGTTACCGGTGAAAAATGAATGCTTTGCACAGTATATTAGTAAAATAGTAATGAACGCAGTGCACTTGACATTTCTAATGTAAATCAAGAAAATGGTCATTTTTGAAGGAACAATGGCGGCTTTAATATTGGCCTGCATCATGTTTCTATTTACTTGATAATGCAACACAACTTTACTACAACAGACTTGTAATAAGAAAATAGTTGCTACCTCTCTGTAAAGGAGTGACTGTTAACTGTGGGAAGATTTGTCTTGTGGGTTTGAAATCGTGGTTATCTCCACCTGGGGTAATAGAAAACTCACAGTAGAGGCTGGGAGCAGAAAAGGTCAGGTCTCTGTGAGAAAAGAGAGTGGCATTTCCCTGTCACAGTCTTGGAAAAAAGGGAATTGAAAACTTCTACCTTTTCTCTCTCTAGAGAGAAAACTCTAGAGGTTTCCTTGAATAATGGAAATGATCATAGGCCCGTACACCTGGTATCAACATGTGATAGCTATCTGGATAATGACATCCATCTGTCTTTGCAGTAACACCTGGTATTTAAATGCATTCTCATTATCTTGATCGTGACACACATTGTGATCACACTTTTTATATTGAAATCCAATGTGGGGATGACATGTCAAGCTAATATTCCTACCTGGAACTTTTTTTTGGGGCTAGCTTGAGTTAACATGAACAGGTGACGTTAGATGACCTTTCAACTTGCTCGGCTTTTGATTTTAAGAATATGGTATGCTGTATTCACTGCATTGCCATGTGACTGAAATCTGATAACAAGGTGATCCTTACCGCCTTGAAATATGGTTTAGCTAATCCAATGGCATTGCAATCCCCAAGGTATTCTGCATGCATTTAAAATGGCCAATAACATGCATTTTTCCAGATGACAGATGTTTCTATATGTGTCATTTTGAGACTAAATGCCAGGTGTAAATGGGGTAATAAAGATCACTTCACAGATGCTATCGTTAAAAAGACAAACTCCTCCTTTGGAGAAAGACTGACAAAGCTCCACAGCATGCTTTGTAACAAAGCCACAGCTGTTACTGTATCTAAAAACAACTATTTTAATAATATGTTTGTGAATGAAAACATGGTGGAGAGATGTTGTTGAAAGGACTTTGTCAAATTCCTTTGTGCCACACAACATGTACCAACCACTCTTGTCAGTGAAGATTACTGGACATTAAATCCACCTACTATAGATGTGCAAATTCTCCCCTAAAAACCACACTCTGGTGTAAGCAGTTGCTTTTCATTTGTTAACATGGAGCTGCACTGAAACCCTGGGGTACATCAGTAGTTATAGGCTTTATAAAATCGCTTCAAATCCAACAGCCCCCCCCAAACAGCAAATTTAACAAAAGGAAAGAAAAAATGTGAGCGCCAGAAATTCTTCCAGCAGTTATAACATGGTTATAAGTACAATTTATATTTTAATATTTCATAAAAAGAAGACTTGATTAGATGATGGAATTTTTTCTATTGAGTGTAAAGGTTCTGTGGATGACAATAATAGAACTCCAAGGAAACACTGAATGCAAAAAACAGATTGCAGCACAAAATAAATATTGTTCTGTATAGGGTATGTTAAGAATAGAAAGTTGCACGACAACTCACTGATGAGTACAGGAAATGAATACCCCAAGCCCACTTTTTGTTAATACACATTATATGCAATTGACCATTTGCAGGACATGCATGAAATGCAACACCATAAAGCATCAGTGAGAGAGCAAGGGAAACTCAAGAAACCAGCGGGAGCTTGCAGCAGATGTTTCACACCCAAGAGGGTAAACAGCATTTGTAGGGCATGAAATTGATTCAAAGCATTTTGATGGAGAAAGAGAGAAGTGAAAGAAGAAAAACATTTATGCAAAAATGGTATCCACTGTAAGTTCCTTTCAGGGTAATTATAATGAAAGTGGGAAAGTTATAGACAACGTAAACATCATTAAATTACATCAGGTTTGTTTTTTTTTCAAGATTCAGCTCACTGAGTCGATCAGACTGCACTGTTGTAAGGTGATACCAGCAGGCACATCACCTGTCAGTCTAAAGACCTGAAGCAAGCTTGGTGGCAAACATATTGTGCAATTTTTCGTACAACGCCTTTGGTTTGAGGGGATGTGATGTTGTCTGTACAATGAGCTCTCGAGCCCGAGGCTGTGTGAGAATGGGTGCCGCATCCGTTTCAGTGCTCTTTCCCCCAGAATCCTTGTTACAGAACTGAAACATTTATGACTGCAAATATTGCTTTTTTAAAAAATCTTATTGCATATTAAAAAGAAGTTATTTGGGATAAGGTTAGGGTTAGCATTATATTGTGATGTGGTTTTGCTTCCGTGAGAGTTGAACTACGGCAATCTTGAGTGGGAGGTAATTCTAATCTTAAAATAGTCAATCTTCATAATTGTTCATCTTTATACAAGGTTTTTGTCTTTACAACAGAAATAAAATGAAAATAAATGATTCTGTGCTTAATGCTAATTATTCTCTTTTCAATATCTCACACAAATGCATTTCTATACAACTAAACTACTCTGTAGAAGATATGTATTTAATTCAAGTATTTCGAATGTTTTAAATACATTGATATAGATAAAGTAATGTAAAGTAACTGTTCAATATCCAAACTTGCAGTATAGTATCCAGTTGTGGTGATGATAGCAGTATTACACTTTATGGTTATGGTGGTCTGGCTTAATAAAGAAAAAAGTTGACTTTACACACAAGTTAATGTACATTTAACAAAACCCACAATCTTACCCATCTTCAGCTAAAGTGCATTTGTCTCAAACTATGGATGTGAATTCTGATCTGTGCTGCAAAACTGTGATGGATTGATTCAAAACATATGTGGACAGTGAATACAAAATACAAAATGTAATTGTTTTTGCAGATTTGCTGTATAGAAGTGTAATTTGTAGGGGACAGTGAGACCAAATCATAACCACAGTATAAAACTGAATATTTCTATGTACTTAAATTTGAAGATTTTCAGACCTTTCAGCAGATTAAGTGAAAGCATTGACTTCAGAGGCCTGGACCACCTCCGGCTGCACCACAAGCTCTCCGAGGCCAAACACTTAGTTCTCACTTTAGTAGTCCCTGTGTAATCCCAGATCAAAGGTCTCTGAAAAATCAGGGCAGATTCTCTGGGTAGCAGTCACACAAGTGATATAAAGCTGCATTTATATCTTACTTCCTTGGGTTAGATTCTGGTAGGCTTGCAAATTGCTATTGTAACTTTTTTCCTCTGATTATCATCATTCTCAAGCTTTTAAAGCAATTTGATTTAATTTTGAATTTAGTCAAGTTCCTTGACCACAAAGTGTTAAGAGGACATAAGCATACCCAGACATGGGTCACCATGTCTTTTCAGGGTATTGTAGAAGTGGTGACAAAACTGCACCCATTGAGATTTTTTTCCCATCTGTATAAAATAGTAAGAGTCCAGAGCCATTGCAGTGATTTGTTTATTCTTTGTACATGCACAAAAGGCTTTTAGCTAAATGCTAATGTCGTGAGATGCCATGTTCTCATGGCATCTCACGGCAATGGCAATGTTAAAAAGCTAATAGTTAAGCAGGCATGATTCATGATTTGATTTTTTTGTTTCATTTAGTTTTGTTGGCATTCTAACATTTGCTAGTCACACTAAACACAAAGTGTATCCTTCAAGCAAGGCTGATAGGAGTGCCATTTCTTTTTCATTAATTTAAGGGAAAATTACAATAATTCATCCTAAGAGGGACATGCATGCCTGCACCAAAATTTCGTTGCAAACCAACAGCAGTTATTCGACATTAGAAAAAGTGTGGCAAAAAATATGTTTTGCTCTCTCAAATCATATTAACCATCCTTCAATTTATCTTGCCCCTTGATGGAATCCCAGCACACAGTTTCGGCATAATGGTGCTGCAGCTGCTGACGACTGGTGATCCATCCAACTGTGTCAGTTTCATTTGAATTTGCTGTCAGCTTTCAGGTGTGGATTAGAGGGTAAAAACAGGGAGTAGTTTGTAGACAGTTCAAAGTTGGAAATGTGTGAGTGGGCGGAGAGCAGTGGCTGAGCAGACAGCTTCATTTGGTTTCTCACTGGGTGCTTCTGTGGCTCTGAGCAGATGTGCAATGCAGGAGCTGCGTTTCTTAACTCAGGAAAAGTAATGTGACGTGCTGCACAGGAAAATACTGAGCTTGCCAAACACACAAACATGCTCCAACCACACACACACATACACACACATTTAGCACCAACCTACCACCACAGCTTGTTGTGCTGTAAATCATTGCCCTCTTGCTGGTCTATTAAGATATGGAAAACCCCACATGGGATTTATACAGTCAATCTATTTTACTGGTCTTTGGTCTCAGTGCTGCCATCAGGTTTGTTCCTTAAGTGCCTTATCAGTGAAATGCAGCTGTGATGGACCATGTGTTCAGCTGCAAATGCGACTTTAGTATGAATGGAAAGCTGAAGTATATTTATTGCATATGCAATGTGTATGCGTACATAGAATATACTGTATATCCCAATATCGCGTATAATTCCTTGACTGACTTGTGTTTATTGTTTAGACATCTGTTTTGAAATTAACTTATGCTGCAAACAAAACTGCGATGTACATTAATTAACTTTGAGATCTTTCCCTAATGTCACACCACCTACATAATCTCTTAGTGTGAGCTACATTATCTACATTATCCTATCTGCACCAGCATGTTGTGTGAAACAATACAACATATTCATTATCATATCAATACTTCTGGACTTTAGACTCAGACTTATGAGAGCAGGTTTTGGTCAGAGAAGGAGAGAAGGAAAGAGCTTGATCTCTGACATGACAAAGAACAACCACTTGCATAGACATTTTAGACATAGCATTTTCATGCAGCTAATATGGAATACAACTGTTGTCTTCTCATTCACACGGGCAGTTGTCCTTTTCTGACCAAATATGATATTTATGGGGAGTCACCATTAGGGTTAAATGGATGAACAATGTATAACATCACCAGACATACAGTCAGAATCAAATTATTTCACCTTCTTTTCGAGAGCTGATATTTTCCACGCTGCATCACATTGTAACTGCAGTAATAAAGATTATGCCTTTGCCTAGAGAGAAAAAAGGCTATCACACTCTGCTGTGCATTAGTGAAATATACAATAAAAGTGAAAAAAGGGTAAAAGCCAAGGCTCATTTCTTGACAGAGAGTTGCACAACTTGATTGTCCCCAGATTAAGTGAGTAAATCCAATAGAGCAGAAGTGACCTCCCAAATCAGTTGGAATTCAAGATTAAACAGAATAAACAGATCTAAACACCTGGTCATAAATATAACACCAGGTTCATAGCAGTTGACTTATTAGAATTATGAGCCTTCATGTTTTTAACAGCAATTGTAAGAATAATTTAATGGATCAATGACTGAAGCACTGCACTGAAAATGTTTCAATTGCATGGTTCAGCTAGGAAAGTCTTTGTCTTTGGAGGATATGAATCCCACCTTTTTCTGGAAGGTTTTTTTTTTTTCCTTTTTCACATTAAGAACTCACATCAGTTTATCATTTCCTTCAATTCAGGCATGCCTTGGTACATTCTGAAGGTGAGCATTTCACAAAATCTTACAGACATCAATTATTCAACAAATAATGTCACCAGCGCTGCTTTTCTCTTGTCCTCTGCTGACTGCTCTGACCCCAGCAGCTTTACTGAAGCATGACATTACAGTCTGTTGGCTAACCATTTTAAAACACACTTTTAACACGATTTGAAGTAGGCAGCTACATTGAACACATTACTTTTTTCTCTCTCTCCCTCTTTCAGTCCAAGCTTACAAAAGTGGTTGCCAGAAGAAACTAAGCTCTTACTTCTAGAACTGTATGTTATGTAATGATAATAAATATTCTGTGAAGGCTGTGACAGATGTTCTTCCTTTCAAAAGTATTTTTATTGTATCATAGACATAGCAAAAATACAACACTTAATGGAATGCGCAGAGGAAGTACACAGTTTGCAGAGCAGATCCCAACAGAGCACATCTCTGACGATGGAACATAGTGCACAGTTTAATCTCAATCCCCACCCTGACTAACTCATAAGCAAGCTAAAATACGATACAGAGGAGCCAAAATTTTCCAAGCGTAACAAAATAAGGTGCCGGAATTCGGGCTATGCACTGAGAGTACAAAGAAAGGTGTTAAAGAGTGAATGCATTTGTATAGATCCTTCAACTAAACATAATTAGCAGAGAAACAAAAGGGAGTTTGTCAACATTGTGGAAAAGTTATTTTGATTGTAAAGAAGCAAGGGAACAAATAGACACATGAATCAAGGAAGTGGAGTGGAATTCAAATCAATTTTCAAATGTGTAACAAACATCCCTCAGAAAACAGCATGATATGTTGGAGCTATTGATCACCATCCCCCATGCCAAGAAGTCATATTGTTCAAGTTTCCCTTCCTTTTTTCTCCTCAGATGATCAACTGAGCTGAGGACAAACAGAGCTGAGCCCAAATCAATACCTCCATTTACAACATGAAAATTACCTGTGTAGAGAGAGGGAGAGGAAAAAACAAACCAATAACATCCGACTGTCATTCCCCCTGTACAAGGGGAGATCAATCACTGGTAGAATTTCATATAATGTGGACCTTGGAAAATCATACATCACAGGTGCATCCTGGTTGTGGAGCATGATGGTAAATGTACAAACAACAAAAACACATACACAGGTCTTTGTCTTATTTTTTTTTTCCTTTTGTATGCTGAAATGTAACTGTGAAATGTGAGCACAGAAACCAAACTTTGAAACATGCCTTTCCTTCTTCTGAGACATGGCCATAGAAAAAAAATGTGTTGTGTTATAAAAGTGGTATTGGCGCTTGTTCTGCTTTGCCTTTTCGTGAATGACTGAGTAACCTGCATATGAGAGGCCTGAAAATAATAACATGCAAAACTATATATATATCAACTGGAATTAAAAAAAAATTCTACCCAGTCATGTTACTGTATGTTGTCTTGGCTTATATTGAATTTCACTTAATTTAAGAAGACAATAAAGTAAAACTGGACAGACTGCATGTTTCTATTAATCTCAAAACTTACACTGAAGATTTTGATCTTTAACATTGTTGCACAGCCACAACCTTCAAATTTTGTGCTCACACTGTTAAAATCTTGGTGCTGCTCACGCTGAACATAAGTGCAGAGCCTCCAGTCTGTTTAGTCCACTGACAATTGTCCATGCAACTCTACTGTGATGTAAGAAGAAAAGTAGAAAGATCATCAGATGGCTGAAAGATGCAAAAAATGTGGTCCTTCTGCACTGCCCTGAAGTGTAGTTTTATATCACAGCTCAATCAAGACATCATATTCAGGGTATAAATCGGGTAATGTCTGATTGTCTTTAATAATAGTGTCCAACAAAAAAATGTACATATATATTGCTGTACTTGCACATATTACCTAAGGGTTGTAAATATTTTAATCTATTTGTTGAACACATTCTTCACTTTGGACTTCTTTTGTGGTGCATGATGGGAAGTACGTGTGTATGTGTAGGCTTGTACTTGTGTATGTGTGTAACAGTGAGGAGGAAGAGGTCTCATTTAACTGTGGCCCTCTGCACTTATGACTCAAAGATGTCCAGTATCAAGATTTTTCCTTCAGGGCTGATGTCATCTGCAGAGCCAGAAGAATAGTTGTGGCACGCCAGCATCATACACTTCCCACTCATCATGCTTCACTGCTATCTCATCCAAGTTTCCCAATGGATAATGACCATGCTCCTGTCTGGTCCATGGGCTGTACATATGCACATGTGTACCTGCCCACAACACACACACACACACAAAGAGACAGAGAGAATGAAAGGAAGCCCATAGATCAGATGCTGGTCCTTCAAACAGAAGGTGTCATGTGGGAGACAAGAGGGTCCCCTGTGCAGCAATTGAGAGCCAGTTAGAACATTTGGAGCCCACAAATGTTACAAGATAAATATCCTTCAAGTTTAAACTGAAACTCATGAGTAATATATTCATCCAAAATCACCCACTGCTTATGCAGTACCTTTACAAATTAAAAAAATGATGCAGACTCTTGTTTTCATTTCCTCCAGTAGTTTCCACATGTTACAGTGCATTCTTGCAAATACATAGTGCCTACTTCAAGAGTCTGTTTTAACAAGCCACTAATGTCATTAAGTGGATTCAAAAGTGCAGTGGTTTCAAGTGTTATGGTAAAATACAGTAAACCAAAAGGAATCATTCAGTATTTTTGGTTGATTAAGACAAGGCAATGTCCATTTCTCTTTTGTTGTCAGTTACCTAGCAACAGTGTTCCCATGATGTAAACCACTTGAGTGGTAAGCATATCATGTTCTTCAATTCGAGGGAAGTATAGTGATGAATATATTAATCTAATTCAAACCCATTTTGCATAGAACTGCATCCATCTATCTATTTATCCCCCACCTTTTTCTTTCTGCTCTGCTCTTTCACATACTGCCAGCGTCTGCTCTACACAAACATGAATTTCGTGCCGATGGTGTTTGCTGAACAAACCTAGTAGCTCTGACACTCAGCCTTTGTGTGGCCTTCCTTCTATTTTGTGTTTAACAAGGCAAGTTTGAGATATCCACTCCCTGCTGCGCCTGGGAAGCTGGGCTGAGGAAACGGTTCACAGGGGCTGAGGACGATAAGATGACATGCAGGCTGGGAAAAAAAGATGACAGTGAAGATAGCGCATGGCGTGACAGTGAATAATTACATACAAAGAGATGTTAGAGCCTTAACAAAACTGGTCCGGTTGCTCTGTCTATCATGGCTGTGGGACGTGTTATGGGATGATTTTATCAACAGAAACAATTTGTATATAAAAAGGAGCTCGTAATTCTGTCTGTCTTACTGCTGGGGTTTTTCTTTATAATACAGTCCATGATTTACAATGTAATTAAGTTATAGGTAACAATAAAATGCCATCCCTTGTGGTACAGGAATGTCTTGGAATGTCTTATTCAGGCGTCTGCTGTGCTGCATCCATGAGTATGTGGCTGGCTATCATAAAACCTTCCACCTTGTTGCTGAGTAGATCTCCTGCACTGGGTTAAGGAATGAAGACTGGGGGGGGGTCACATCCAAATACCAACTTTTCTCTGAATTTTCAAATTATCACATACTTTGAACGTGTTTTGCAAGATGTTGGGATCATGTGTGTTGTGTGGCCCTGTAATGGGAATTATTGTTAACACATCATTATCTGAAATATCGGCACACCCTTCTCACTGTCCTGGCACATCCATAGTAACTCCATGGCTGATGACATTTTGATTACACCTTCTGCTTTTTGGACAGGTTGATGCCAGCTTCCTCCAGTTATATGAAGTTGGTCACTTGATTTTAGTTCCATTATACACTTACGGATTACATACTTCATTGTTTATCACTCTACAATGTTGTACCTACAGTACACGCTGGTAGTATGGCACCCTCACTCTGGTAAAATGGTGCAGCTGTTTCTATCTTCATCTGGTGTCTTCTCAGCTCCCTGGCTATAGCTGAGATGCTGATACAATGTGTTTAAAGACAATGTTGTCTTTTGTACTGGCACTGTGTATTTACTTTGTATTTACTTCTTTGTGCGTTGTATTTACTTTGCTTAGTCTAATTTGCTTTGTCAATGGTTCACATAGCCTCCACCTGCTGATGTGTGAAAAGGGGCCCTCTGCCTCAGCCCCCCTGTGAAGTCAGTCTCTGTGAGTCCTATGTGGGGAGAACACAGTGATGCAAAAAACAAGAATGAGTATATATACTGAATTCATCCAGGAGGAGATGAGGTTTTGTGCAGGCTAAAAATTTCCAATGCTGTAGAGCAATGAAACCAGTTATTTAGTGTTAGTCTATGGTCCACAGTGTGCTGTGCACATACTAATCTATATTTCACTGTCCATTTGCTTGTTTTTTTTTTCTACAGACAGTCCAGCCATATATTTATTAGAATTCCTTGATTTACTGTCATTCACTCAAGCCACCAGTTCAAACGATATTGAAACTGTAGTGCCACTCGTTTGCAAAAGATTGAAATAAGTATAACCTCTGTGGGGAGCAGAGAACTCCCAGTTCCTGTACAGTTCATATTTTACTCAAATGCATCCCCATTAAGGATTTTCCACCTGGAGTTCCACACTGAGCTGACTTTAAATGTCAAACAATGTAATATCTCTCTTCAAAAATGAGGAGAAGTAGTACCTTGACAGTGACAGTAGAGAAAGCTTTTTTAAACCTAGGGAAGCTAAATGTCATGGTGAATATATAAATATAATCTGACTGCTTTCATCAGTCCATCAATCTCATGTTCCTTTTGACTTGCATCAACTGCTCTTGTCAAAACAATAAAGCTTTTATGTTTGTTCTCTTCATTGTAGTGCCATATGCAGCTTGTCATACAACGTCTAATAATGCTTTGATCACTTTTTTCCCTTGTTCTATGCAAATGCATGTAAAGGGAAAGAGTAAATCTAAGAAAAGAAGTCTGCCCAGGAGTTGTCATGTGTGACAAACATAGACAGCTTTTACTTGTGTTAAGCTTCATTTTATGTGCAATTTTCTCACTTTGTCATATGCTAATTACCTGAATGAACTCGCAATCATATTTAAACCCTTAGGAACAGTCCTTACACGCTGTCTTTGCTTTAATTCTCAGACTGATATACAGGATTTTCCCTTCTGGTGAAAACGCAGTAAACTTAAATTCAGCTTTATGCCTTGTCCATTACCTCATTGGCTCCTGCTAGCAGCACTATAGACATTGGACATGGTGAGGGCTGAAACAAATTAGCTTTACTGTTGCCTTTAAGTCATCTGACTTTGTAGCCTGCCAGGTAAGCAGCCTAGGAGATATTTGGTGCAATACACAGAAATCTGAATTACAAATATGCTTGCCTGCACTTATGCCTCAATTTGTAATGTCATATTCAGCCAAACTGCTGCCCCCGCTGTTGTACTTAGACCATCTGAAGACTTTTAAAGCTCTAAATGGAGAGCGATGGGAGAGTTGATCATGTTTATTAAGTCTGCTTGGCTTTGTGTGCAGATTTGTGCTCTGCAGCAGCCTACAGGAACAGTGTGGCGTGAAGCTGAGTAGATGTGAAATGTGGGCACAAGCTGTGGGCGAGATCCACTTCCTCTGTCTCCATAGAGATGACAGGGAGACAGGAAGGCCCTCTGCACACTAGGCCGTCGCTAATTCAAGATGGCAGCCACAGTCAGAAGAGCTGGCATCTAATGATAATGTGTCTGAAGAGGTCATTGCTGGTGACAACAGTGCAAAACATCTGTTTGTAGCAGCTATGTGAAATACCTTGTATCATTTTCCGCTTGATAGATCTTTGTCCGCTGCCATCTGCCCATAATGTAACATTTATCAGTGACACAGATTCACAAAAATGGACCATCTGCTTATGAGAGAAGGTCATTTGGCTTTATTAGTTCTTCACGACAATGGTGTCTCACTGCATTTGTCCACTGAAACTGTCCTCACCAGAAAGAGAGACGCAACGGTCTTTTAAAGTGATCTACATTTCCAAAGACAATACTGTGGACCTTGTGGTTGGATTACTGATTACTGACTTTTTGCCCACCTTTTGGATGTTGCTATTCAGAACACACATAGTCATTTTTCTTCAAGTGTGATCTTTCAAGTATACTGCCAGGTTAATATTACCACAAAAAGTCCTTGGGAGAAGATTTGGGTGGATGG
Organism: Psettodes erumei; assembly: GCA_016785225.1. Lineage (NCBI taxonomy): Eukaryota > Metazoa > Chordata > Actinopteri > Pleuronectiformes > Psettodidae > Psettodes > Psettodes erumei. The sequence continues at coordinate 1,176,178 of JAFBJZ010000782.1, read as the reverse complement.
TTGGGTATCCACACCAGAGATCTTGGTTAGCATCCTGTTCCCCCCCCCCAACCACAGCCTCTTGTGAACATTCCCTAACTGCAGCAAAGTAGTGGTATTTTTACATTTGGGCTTGAGAGAATTTTTAGTGCCAAGCCATTATCCCTGAGACTATAGCACTTGAACTCAATGGGTGGTTCATGAAACAGTCTTGGGTCTACCACTAAGCAGTGGTCTGGTTTATTTCAAGACAATTGCAGAACTTATATGCTCACCAAACTATGACAATGGTGACATAGCCTACAGTGTTGTCATGGTGACGTGCGGCACAGTTGATTAATTTTTCAGAAAGATACCTGTGTATGAAAAATAATCTACAGTGCTACATTGGACTCTGAAATCACCGGAAAAGAAAACCTGGGTGAAGACTTTGGATGAAGGGTGAAAACCAGGGTGAGAGCATCTTGAAACTGGATCACACCAGTCACAAACATCAACACTGTCAACATTTTGACGTTCCAAACCATCACAACTCATTAGTAATTAAGACATTATTACATGAGTACTCATGATTCTTAAAAAGTGAGCTTATTGGACCTCTGTACACCATTCCTGATCTCCGCTTGAGGCTAGAGGCTCGAGGCTATATTAGCTACTTCTTGCACATCACACCCAAATCTGTCTGAACTGTCAAGGTCAAATTGCTTGTGGGCATGGTACAAGCCAGGTTTTGACAAGAAAGAAGAAAGCATGAAATAAAAAGGAGTCTCTAAAACCTTTGTTTTGCCACATCAGTTTTGATCCTTTTTTCTCTTAAACTGTCCATCTCAAGTCTGACTATGTTATGAGAGAACAATGCTAAATCAATTCAGCAATGTTTTCAAGCCTCCTCGTGTAGCACCTAAGAATGCACTCTGCAACTTCCCATGGATCTGACATTGGGACACAAAAAGTATAACACACAGACTGAGCCTATTTTGTTCGGGAATTTGTAATTTGTCATGAATCATTGTAAGGATGGTCAAATGGGTTATTTTAGAAGGTGCTTGTCTAGTTTTCACCATTTTTTCTTATCTACACTACAATCAATCCACATATAATAAACTGGAGTGTTTTCTGTGACTATCACGTAGATATTCACAGAGTACCAGCAGACCTAATATAGGAAGTGTGAGTGTAAGATTCAGTCACATAGCCATAAGAGCAGCTTTTTGACTCAGAGGTGGAAGTGCAGGTGTTTAGAGTTGGGCACCATGCATTGAAACTGGCTCATCATGTACCTGTGTTCAGTGATAGGCTGTCCACTGTTATAAATTGGCTTTTCCACTTTTACTTGTGCACTGCCAACTGTTCTCCCTGATCCCTGCTTGTCTTTGTCTCCTGACATCAAAAGCCTATCATTTTCTCAATAAAGACATAATCAGTCAGTGTATGAGTTGCTTTGATCTCAGTGTGATTCCAGTATAGGGGAATAAAGCCTGGCCCTCACACTGCCTATAACTATGCCAGAGAAGTGTATATTTATGTGCTTGACCTTAAAAGCTGTGATTGGCTAAACTCCATTTAGCCCTCTTCCAGCATCCTGTCAGTAAGTCAAGAGTAAAAAGATAATGGTTTGACTGTTCTCATCCAAAGAGGTCCACCACCGGGAACAGAGGGGTGGAAACACTCAGTGAGTGACACATCTTTTCCAAATCCTTTTAGTCAAAAACCGCTTTAACATGAGTCATCAGTGTGCATGACTGGCTCAGTCAATACTGAGCCAACATCATTCACCTCTGACTGGTAAAGACCTGTTTTGTGATGCCACTCTTGCTATCAGGCTGATAGCAACAAATACAGAGGCATGAAGGAGGGAAAAGATCATGGCATGGGAAGAGAGGAGAAAGGGGAAGACAGCGGGCAGAAGGGGACAAAAGGGAATAAAATACAGTAGAGAAGCAGAGAACTGATGATGTTTGTGATGATTTCATGTCTATCTTCCTCTATTAATATAATAAAAGAATGGCAAATTAGAACAGACAATTGCCGATATCATCAGCTCCTCATTTATATCACAAACCAAATCAGGGCCGAGGGTCCCTTATTCCCCCTCAAGATAAACACAACATTGTGAATTTAATTAACTTCTTAATTGTGATGGTGGTCTTGCCATCATCTCCAAGAAATCACATCAGCAGCTGTTCAGGGGTACCTCAATGTTCCTTTTATCCATCATTATTTTCTGGTTGAAATGCTTGGTATTGAACCATTGATAATTGTCTTGTCACAAACAGAGATGATTTCCAAATCTGAAGGTACCCGGGCAATGTGTTAGATGTGTTAGAGACAGGTTCACAAACTACCTTGGTAAAACCAAGTGGGTTTTCTTTCTCAATGATGTTTCTCACATCTGTTCAGGCTCTTACTTCAGAATGTAAAGTCACTTTTTAGTCGAAAGTGACTCTGCTTGTGTCTTCAGTACTGCATGCTCCTACTAACTGCTCAGCCTGTTCAAGCCACAACCATACCATTTATGCTCTTTTCATTATCTGTATGCCAGAGGAGAGTGTCTTTTGACTGTTGCCTTCACAATTTAGCAACTTGGATCTGTTAGAGTGTCTTCCTGAGGCCTTTTTTGATTTATTTTTCACTGAAACACATTTATCAATCAGTTAACTTAAGTTTTTCAGCTCTTTTAATTTAAGTAAATGTGACATTGTTGAAGCGAGACATTAGTTATTTCATGAACAAGAAAAAACAGAACAATAAAAAAAATGAAAAAAATTCTAAGGCAATATTTTTTTTTAGCTAAGTCTCCTATGAAAGAGATCTTCCCTCTCCAGTGATGTGTGTGTGCTGTGGGTGTTGCTGGAGACTCAGCTTACTCCTGGCAGCCTCCTTACCTGTGTCCAGTCATCTCATTTGTCCCAGTTTAAATACTTCAGGCTCTCATCCCCGTAGTGTTCAGCCTCAATTGTGTTGGAGAGCCCTGGCCAATTCTCTGTAGTTTGCCTTCGAGCCCGAGTCTTCATGTGAGAGTTCTGGCATTTATTTGTGTTTGTTAGACTGGTTTTGCCTTTAGATTTCCCTTTGACCTGTGGATTTGGATACCTTTGCTTGTGTGACTGACAAACTTTTTCTTGTCCGTGAGTCAGCTTTTGTTGGTCCAGCTCCAGTTTTTGCCTTTTTGATACTTTGACTTGAAAGGATCTCTCTTCCACCACTGTAGAAATGAAACCTATACACAAACTCTTGTTTGAGTATAGGTTTACTATACTAAAACTACATGTTGCTCTCTCCAAGCAACATGTCGTGGAAGCATCCTGCGCTGTTTTCAGTTGAAAAATAAAAAGGTAAATTCTTAATAGTCCACTATTAAACAGATTTTTTTCACTCTTATGAAATTGTACACAACAGATAAGTCAGATATAGTATGAAAACAATGTTTTGGACAGTTACATTTTATAATCTTGTGTCTCAAGTAATTAGATAGATTTTGTGCTTAATTAATTACTGTCTGAACCATTAATCACAATATGGGAAAATGAAGAGTTTTATTTTTTCCCCCTGCGTAGTGTCTACTCATGGTTTTGCCAGATGTATGCTGAATTAAACATACCTGGGATGTTTCATGGGAGAGCGTGATAAAAAGAACTCTGAGAGCTTTCATGAAGCGAATGCGGCCATCTGACAAAATGAGGCATTACTTAGGTTGAGACCTTTGAATTCCCAAGTGCATCCAGAGAAATACAAGTATCACTCTCATTTGAATTCCATTACTGCTGTATGCCGTGACCGCCATTTGTTGAAAGTATTGCTAAAGAAAATTGGGAATGTAATTTAATGTCAGGACCCAGAATCACAGATGTGTTTCTCCATGTAGATGAGCAACAGGGGCTGCAAGAGAGAGAGTGAGGGAGTCCCACAAGGATAGACTTTCTGTTCTCACATCCTTTGTCTTTTATTCCTGCACTCTCTCTCCTTCTGCACACTCTTCTTTGCTCCATGGAGAAGAATGAAAAAGCATAGCACAGAGAGGAGGCCACACAGCGACATTTTCATCCGTGTTGTGCTGACTCAGCTGAACTCTCCCTCTGAGAGGCTGATGAGGAGGAATGGCCTTGTGGAGGAACCGACCCGGTGCATCCATAGCTGTCATCATCATCTGAATCCAGGACTGCTGAGTCTGCAGGTTTGGCCCCCTGCATAGATGGGAAATGACCTGTCTGTGCTCGCCTGACACCCTCTCCGTCTGCAGCGAAAACTGCTCATCCTCTGTCCACCGCAACGGCAGCCCAGCTCAACCATGTCAGCATGGACCAGTAGGTTCTTTTTAATGTAAGGATTGACATGGTGCTCGCCTTTGCCTTAAACCTGCGACTTCATTTTTCATCCGTTCCAATGCTTGTGACAAGGTCCATGTTCCTACAGCAGGAAGGAACACAGATTCAATAGAAAAAAACACCCAGTTAAAATCATCCCCAATACCTATGTTCTGAGGTCCAGATTCTGAGTCTCTCTGAATACTGATGTTTAATTCAAATGCTGAAAGCCAGAGAGCCAGACTTTCACAAAGGCCAGAAATCCTTTGTAGGAGTACACACCTTTAAAAGGACAGAACACAGAGAGACAGTGACACTAATGATGTACAGTCCATGCTGATGGCCTGCAGACTAATCGAACTATAACCACACCGACTCCAGTCATACCGGTGGGAAAAGCATTCTTCTTGACACCCTGTCATACAGTGCCAAGGTTTGCCTTAACCTTTTTCACTACCAAAGCCTCTAACCAGCTTAGAGGCTAAGCCTTTCACCTGGCTGTTTGCCAGACTCCTCAGTCTGCCTAATGAGCCTAAACACGTCTGACTGACATACCTGACATTAAGACACACTTGGCATAGCATGTAATGTTGTAATTTATAGCTCCCAACAATGGCTTCACGTGTGCGTATGTGTGGGTGTGAAGAAACTGGTCACATAATTACAATCCCATCTTATCTTTACCTCTATCTCTGTTCCATTAGCTGCTCTGCTAGCCACATTAACAGGCATAAAAATCACCAAATTAGAGATTAATACCTCTCCAGCCACAAAGAAATAACACGGTGATATTGAACAAAGATGTACACATAGAGAGCAGTTAATTACTGTTTATGTATCTGTCTGTTGACGTTTTCTCAATTTTTATGAGATTTTGAGCAAGTGTTATTTGCGGAATCTCAGAAGTCCATTGTGAAAGTCACTTAATCACATATTGATTGGGTTTTGGAAAGTGTGGCAAGCATACTGCAGCACAGCTACAGTAGAAGTCAGATTTGGCTCGTCAGCTCCCAGCATCCCTCGCTGTATCCTGGGACACAGTGCTGGAACTACAGGCCACACCGGATGTAACAGATCTGTGTTCATAATCACAATAATTTCACAGTCCCTTGCCAGACTTGGCTCGAGTACAGGTTCAGGAAACTTTTTTTTTTTTTTTCGGGATGCAAAGTGCAGCGTTTTGAAATCGGAGAATGGTATGTGAGTCCAGGTTACTGTTAGGTTTAGGCAGGTTTACTTCATTTAAAGTTAGCTGGCTACATCTAGCAGCTGCCATCACTTTCTGTGATGATCAGTACAGGAACCAGGCGCAAGACAGTGTGTGCTGGCAATGATCTTTATTATCAACAGTCCACAATCCGCAAATCCAAAAATCTGTGTAACCAGTCCGTAAACAGGGTCAGAAAACCAGGGCAGCAAAACCAGTGGCGTAGTCAAAACAGTCCGAGTCAAAAACCAGAGAAACAGCGAACAAATCCAACAGGCTAGGGCAAGAAACGGTGGTCAGGCAAAAACGTGTCTACGAAAACAGATCAGGCTAGCGTACAGAGTTCTCGGCTCAGGCATGAAATGGTCACGATTCGACACCAGGGCAGTGTGAGGCAGGGTTTAAATAGACTGGGGAGTGATGATCAAACGAGGCACAGGTGCGGGGAATTAGTCATGTGATTAACCAAAAAAAAGGGGAAAGAACACCAGGGGGAGCCCTAACAGATAACACCAGAAGAGGGCACAGACAGAAACCCAAAAGGACATGGATCATAACACTTTCAGCTCTAAAGCATATGCTGCACAACAAGCTTTTTTCTCTTTTCCAATTATTATTCACACATTTATCACAATGATTATCTGCTCTGAATGTTCCTCACTCCACTGCTCAAAGGTTACAGACAGGGGAATTCATTATTTTCTTTACTAGTGCATCTTTTGTAGCCACATTTAATAATCATAGCTGTGTCTTTTGCATGTTTTGTCTTGCCTGCTGCATTTGATTTGAAAGGTTTGCTGCAGGCTACATTATGACTGTGTAGCTGTCACTACTAATGTGCTGGTGTGCTTTCATTTTATGTGGGAACAACAGAAGTTTCTAAGACTAGAGGTTTGGCTGCTGAATGGCATTTTTTATTTCAATTTTGGAGCAACATACCACATGAGGAAAAATGCAGTTCAGAGGCTGATGCTCACTTTTCAGTTATCCAAAAACAATCCGTGGGTGCTAGGGCTTTGCACCTGGCTCCAGAATGACATGCTGAGCTCAAGCCTATACTTGTTGTGTTATCTATTTTTTTAAAAGCACTTCTGTCTGCTCTTGCACAGGCATTTCCAAACTTTTGCTTTTGATCCTTTGTGCTTTCATAAACCCAATTGGACTGAGCCCGTGGAAGCCTTAGCTTCCATCTGCTGGGGACAGTCAAGCTGGCTGCTACCTGAGAACTGTGGAGAAACATGGGGTGAAGAAGACAGGTGGCTGCTTACTCACCTTTTGTGAATATCTGTACAAGTGTGTATTCAGAAGAGTGGTTATGGGCATGTACTCATATCTGCGAATGTGTGTGTGCCTTGCTGTGCCAGCTCCATGCCTTCCAATGCCATGTTTGGGGCATTGCTATAACAGCTCATTCTGTGAAAAATGAAAAACACTGAGCTAAAGTGTAGATTCATGGGAAGGTTAAACTAGTTCTGACACACAGGAAAGTGCTCATGAAAACTGTGTGTAGACCTTGCCTGGCCTATTTACTGAACACACTGTATTGTTTGCAACTGAAAACACACTCTATTGAAACTGTAGATAAAGAGCTATGGAGTAAAGCGAAGCACATTTCTGCCCGGTCCTGTCTGAAAAATGTAGATAACCAAAAGTCCATGAGAGGTCTCACAAATACACATTGCGCATATATTTATTGACAGCAGCAAAACAAAAATCTATGATTTGTGAATCCTTTGATTATAGTTTGAGTGCCCTATCCATATTTATGGGGAGCTGTCAGCGCTCCTTCCTTTAAGTATTTTCTGCAGAACTGTAAATCAGATCTGTCATGTCAGACCTGTTTGACAGAATGCTAAGTAAGTGAAAGGCTCTACATTTTGGTGAACTGTGCTCCATTGATTTTCTAACTATAAATATAGTAAGTTGCATGCACTTTTGCAGCCAAAGTAGGGCACTAAGAACAGAAATGTTTTTCTTTTTGAGTGACTGACTGCACAGCTTTTAATTGAGTCGCTACCGAATGTTCAAGATGCCCATGTATTATGTATGTAGTAGTGTGTATGTAGTAAAAAAAACACTTTTATGAAGTTGCATGAATTTCTCTCCCTGAGAATGGAATAAAATACACATCTCATTTTATCGCCAAGATTAATATGTAAAGTTCAGTGCATAAAACAAGTAACATATCACAAAATGAAAAAATAACAAGAATAAATAAAACAGTCTTCAACACCAAATCATAAAATCTGCAGTTTAGAGTTTAAAAAAAAAAATAAACAGAGATATGTGCCCTACTGATTGGTTCAAAAGACCATTAGGGTCACTGCCTGCTGCCCATTTTGACTTTTGATTATGAATTTTGACTGACAAGTGTGGCAGCAATATTTTATGATTTACTTGAATAAAACATCCAGACTGCATTTTTGTACTGCCAGCAAGTGTAGTCTACTGGGTCATCAAACTGTGCAACCAGTTCTCTGTGCATCTAAGATGTTTTTTGCCATGAGAATACACCATTTATAAACCTAAGGCAAACAAGATTCTATACCTGGGTAAATGAGAAATTGTGAGTTTCCCAAAACCAAAATTACCAAGGATTTCCTGTCACCATTAAGTTGTATTCCTATCCCTTACAATAGATCAATTTACAATTAAGATAAATTATTCAGAGCTTTACTTTAAGGAATAATTGCAGTGCTGGAAATGAATGATATTGATCTCCAACTTCCCCATTAATCTATATCAATCCCTTCAATTACTCAGCAAATCCTTTCATAACTAGGTAAAACAGACCCTGGGTCATCATGTGCAAAATGTGACTTGGGCTTTCAAGAAGAGTTTTTACTTGAATTGCAAATGATCAAAATATGGACATTGAATTGATGTTTTCTTCATTAAAGTGTGCATTATCAGGACTTTAAAATTCAAGATGTTAAAGGATTCATAAAGTTTAACAGCTGATGAACAGGTTGAAAGAGTTCTTTAAGGCAACTGGATTTTTTTTCCAAGTCTAGTTGCCTTACAGAACTCTTTCAACCTTGACTGATGTACAGTTATGTATTATTAAAAAACAGAATGTTGAGGATATTGCCAACCATAGGAATTAATACTTTTTGAAATTTTTGATTTTTGCCACAGACCTTATCCCCCTTAGGGTCTATTGTTTACTGTCTGAAACAAAGAAAAAGTGCTTCCATCAGGGACAAACTGACAAACTATTGAGTCAATCAGCCTGCTCCTTAATGGGGTTTTTTTTACATTTTTCAAACATATTTGTCCAAGAGTAACTTTCAATTATTTTTGACAAAAAAGTGGCTTTGAAGAAATTTGTAGCAGATATTGTGTGCAGATCCTTTTTTCTTGATTTCTCCAGCAAGAGAGATAAAGGGTTTGTCATTGTTTGTGTTGCATTCACACACGCACACAATATGCCATGGTGCATCTGCCGCTGCAGCTTCAAGGAAGTATGAACCTATTGCTCCTGACAAAACATATACGAGCAAGGGCCAAGCAGTGCCTGGATGCTGGGGAGGCATCACCCCAGATGTACGATGAAAAATAAAAATCATGACAGCGTAGCCTGGGAGAACCCAGCGTAGAAGCACAGTCAGTGAGTCCTCATCAGTTTCTATTATTGTGGCGTGCTTGCTGTGTGTTGTCACCAGTGTTTGGATCCAGCTACAGGGTAATTAATGGCCCTGGTCAGGCTGAAGCAGATGAAGGCTTGACAGATGAATATAGGTGAGGGATTGGCTTCTGACGCAGCAAGATTGAACTGGCTTAAATGGTTATCAGCCCACAGATATTGATATATTTCACCTGGGCACAACTGACGTGAGAGGCTTCACTGAGGGCTGCACCCAAGGGAGGCACACAGGGCGTGTACGTCACTGTGGCTTTATGGACCATAGAATAAAGACCCTGGGAAATTAACATCACCTATGTGGCTCCAAAGCATTAGAATGAGAATACTCCAAGTGCTTTTTTTAAAATTAAGTTTTAATGCATAATAAAGTGGAACTAAACCAATCAACTTTACTTTCACTTGAGACCTAGATTCAATAAATTAACCCAGGGATGAGTTAGAATTGACCCTCAAAAATGTCATTTTTCACTTCACTTTGATAACAAGCAGAAATTTCTGTAAACACCAGTTATGAAGAAGAATCAGGATTTGAGTCAAACATGCTTGGAGAGACATCTTGTGAACTTAATTTGGTCACTCTGATGGTTTTTTTCTTGCTTTTTGAGGTTACTACATGGATGACTCACGTAACTGTGATTGTACACAAGAGATTGAAAAGGCTGTTTGACCTGAATAATGTCATGTCAGCTGGAGCACTGCTTGAAGCCAGACTACTGACGACACGTTTGTTTATGATAACTGGCAATCATTCATAACAAACCAATACCCCTGGAATCATCTTTCACCAGTTGTCCTCTCTTACCGACTGACCTATCACGGAGATGAATGATGGATAGATGGTAATGGAAAGAATTACTTATGAAGTGACTGACTTCATAAGTTTTATATTGTAAACTGTTTCTGTAGACTTAATTACTTTTTTAGTTAATGTGTTGTTAAATCACTGTAGATGGTCTAGTCAGTTAGGGAGTAGCACTGACACTGTCAGTCTCCAGCAACCAGATTTATTTCAGTTCAGTGGTACCAACAAATAACTGGAATTGACAATAAATTGTCTAGAATTCCTTGCAGTTAACTGCACATGTCACTATGTAAAGAACTGGTTGGTTTTAGGCCAAGATATCAGGTTATGGCCCTTAAAAGCAATGCTGTTTTAGCAATGGCATTACTTAAATGTGGTTTTAAGGATCACAGATTCTGGTCTCCTCATTTCTATGCACAAAATGTTAATCTGAGGCACAGAGCAAAGTAATTTCATTACGCTAATTTAAAAATAGTGTTACCCAAGTTGAATTGAGGGCTCAAATTAGTAATTTGTGGGCATGATTATTAAATGGAAATGTTTTTTCCTTTCATATCAGTCTTAAACTACATTCAAGTGCCCATATTAACATGAAACAAGGTTTTGCTTTCAGTAATTATTCCTTCTGTTCATCCTGGCCATTACAAAATTAGCTGTTAACAAAAAAATGTGACACTCAAATTCTAATTTGCCCTCATTGAAAACTGAGAGCCACCTTCATCTGTAGGAAAATAGACAGACAAAATTAATTTCATAATTATGAGAAGGAGCACACTCTCAAAACAGGGATCTCTGTCTCTGCTTTAAAGTTTTTGGTGATACAGAAATGGAGAATATCATTTACAGTTGCCTGAGAATTGAGTAATGCTTTAACAATTAGAATTCAGAACAGTATCTTCAACTCTTATCACAGAGGGCAGGATCAATGTTTGCTTAATTTTGCATCGTCATCTCAGAGCTGAACCCCTCTCAGTTGGACCCGCAGTGTTTTTTTCAGTACTCACTTCACTCAGGGCTCTCCATGCCAGGTGACACGCCACAGGATGCAGCGGCCGCTGAGTAACGAGGGCCAGATAGCAGTAGCAGGGCTTCTCAGTTGATCTGGCAACCTCACTCCAGGGTTGGATGGGGCAAGGTGTAAAGGCCGATGTGTGCTAGCAGATGAGAATCAACCTTAAAACTTCTTCAACAATGTGCACTGTTGCTGCACACAAAATAAAGCATAGCAGGTGCCCAAGATTGTGTAATTTCCTATAAGTTAAAGAGCAGTGTGAAAAGAATCAATTTTTGCACAGAGCAAAATGCTTTTTAATGTATCCATGGACACCTGACTGTTGTTTTATGACAGACTTGAAAAGTTGTGAATTAATCTTTTAATTTAAGGAAATTCACGATCAAAATGTTAAACCCTGGTAGCTGCTGGGATCCCCATACTGTATGGCGAAGGGTATTAAAATTCAGCCATTTAAATAAAATAGTCCACCTCCAGCCAGTTCCCTTGACACTGTCTGTATTTCACTTGAATGCACTCACTGGTTAGAAATGAACAGTATGATTAATTAATGAATAGCGACTATTAAGCGGACAGCCCATTTTGTCAGCTTTGCTTTCTTTTTCCCTTGGTGCTGGAAGTAATAGAAACAGATAAAGATGTGTGAGGGTAAAAAGTGTGTTAGGAGGGTGGGGATTTTGATAATAAAAAAAACAGATGACAGATGCAGAAAGTAAGTCCCTGTTTTTTTTTAAATGTTCATGATGCACAACCACATTTTTTTTCTTGTGTTGACCATGAATACTGTTCCCCCTCCTGTAAACATGTGGGGAGGGGTGGCCAGAACTCTGATGGTGGGAGGCCGCAGTGGAGAAGGAGAGAAGAGGAGCAGATGGTGAAGAATTCTCAGGGTTTATTTCAGGAGAGTTCAGCCTTTACGGCTCATATACTGACTTAATTATGAGACAGAGGGGAGAGTGAACCCCTGGAAGAAGGATTTAAGGAGGCAGGGAAATCTTCATTAAGCCCACAAGGAGAGACAGCACTCATTGAAATTACTTTGCCATCTTACCAACACTACTAAAGAGAGCAAAAAGGAGTAGAAGCCATTGTACCAATAGTGATAGCAGTACTCCAGTTGAGTGGAATTATGATACCAAAAGATATGGACAAAAAGGTTGTCAGTATGTTTATACAAATACACACACACACACACACACACACACACACACATATACATATATATATACACACACATACATACACACAAATTAACACATGAAACAAAGCAGCATATCGAGCAGTGTGAAGCATTCAGTATGTAAGGCACATACAATAAAGTTCTTCTGATTTTAAATTCCTAATTAACCATTTAAAATTTGGGTTCTCCTACAACCTATCTATCTGCAACCAGCAAAGCAAATATTAGAAGTGCCCTGGGTATATTGAACACAACTGCACAAATAAAAAGAAACACTTTTACAATGAAAAGAACAAGACAATGATGAGGCAGCTCAGTAAGAGAGGACCAGTGAACAGGGGATCCATCTGTGATATGAGCAATGAAGGGTAGATGTTGTCTAAGGAGAGGAAAATTGGATTGAACTGTTTAAAGGAAATTTCAGGTCAGTGCTGTCTCTGATGTTTCACTTGACACTTCAGGCGAGATGCAGTGAAGGCAGCAACCTCCTTTTATCTGACAGAGATATTCTTGCTTAGATGAACCCTTGCGATTTAATCATTTCCTCAACTTGTAACATTTGAGCGGATGGAAGAAAACACAAGTCTGGGACTGCGGCAGATGCTGGAGGCTGCCCAAACTTTGAGCTCTCGTGAATCCTCTCAAATGCAATTATCACCTCAGATGGCCAATTTGATTGTCATCAGCAGGTCCTCCTGTTGTCCTCAGGACAGCAGCTCATCCATTATCTTCTACTCCAGAGGGGATACTGTTTGGTTAGGTCATAGGACAGGAAGTGAAGATGCTTCATATCCAGAATTTGCAACTTAATAATGCCACTGTGCCATTTCATTTTTAAGTAATTGTACGCAGTACCTAGCCTTGTACATGTGTGCACAGTACAGTCAGGTGCAGCTGCTGACTCTGTTATAGGTGAAGAAAAGTGGTCCAATCAGTCCAATCTTTCATACAGGCAAGCATTTGCATGCATTTTAGATTTAATCATCTCCTGATGAAGGATAAGCTTGAAACTCACAATGTGCAGTTCTTTTGTATGTGCTGTGTGCTAATACAAAAAAGGCATTTGCCCCATGCTTTTGGGCAGTATAAAACACAAATGGTAGGTAATCTAACCAGTCATTGACAGATAAATCTGCAGTAATTTGAAACATAATACTGACGGTCCTACTCAATAATTTATTTCAGTACTGCAACAAGGCTCTGAAATAAATGGCAACAGCTCATCATACTAACATAAAAACAGTTCAAAAATTAATTAAAGAATCAAAATGAAATCAAATCTTAAAATTCACAACAAGCCTTGTCTGCTAGAAACAAGAGCAACAGCAAATATATTTTGCATGAATGTTTTCTATTAACGTTATGTGGATTAAAATATTTAATTTACATATTTGTCATGTTGCAAATACATTATTACTGAACATATCAGTAAAATGCTCACAGACAACATATGTTTTCTTCCAAAATAATTAATTCCAATAGAAAATCTTGTGACCAGTGACACTCACAGCAATTAAGGTTGGGGAAAGACTGTGGTCTGGTTTGTTAAGGAAAGACTCCACATGGACTTTACGAAACCCACAATATTTCCTCAACCTTCGGCAAGTGTTTCCAAATCTAACCACAAATGGGACTGTGGACACGAAATCTGGTCTCTGGAGTGACGGTTGCCTGCTTTGTAAACCCACCATGCATCCCAACTACGGTCTCGCGACTCCAACTCCATTTACAAATGTACCACTTCATTCATACATTGCCTCTGGACATAATCAAGTCATCAAAAAATCTATTTTTTGTTGCAGTTTAATTGTAAAAAAAATTTAGCAAACGGTATTAAAATAATAAATGGATTTCATGTGCTAACAAGGACCATAGGGGCCTCTAACAATTACTGTTTGAACTGTACAGTACTGTGTTTTTTTTTTAAGACATCCCACCTTTCTAGGGCATCCTTGATGAACAGCTCATGCAAAAGGCTGTTATTCCTTATGCACTATTCTGTAAGGCTGTTAGACATACAAGTCACATTAGGTCTCTGGGTTATGCATACACTTCACAGGTTCAGGATGGCTTGGGCCAAGTGCCCAGGGAGGAGGAGAAGCCAAATATCGATGCAAGCAAACTGCACACTGGGAGCAGGTAAAGGAGGCAAGCCAGTGTGCATATGCTGAACAATGGTTGTGTAAGCAGTGAGGACTGGCAAATTGTTAGGGTGCATGGTTCTGTTGTATTAGGTCCTCTGTAGATAGTAAGCAGCAGACTCATTTGGCCAAAGACTTTGCTGTACTTTCCTACTCCCTTGTGACTAAAACCTGTGCTAAGCCCTGCCTCTGCATTATCTTTTGCACCTTATATTGATCTGACTTACTTTGCTCCTGTGATGGGGATACAAACATGTGTTAGAGCGCTACTGGATAGTTGCCTAAACTTTGCCATCCCTGCCCTTGAGCTTGTCAGTTTATCCTCTAGTGTCACTGTAATCATTGATAATCCCTCGTCAGGGGAGTTTGGTTGCTCCTGGTTCTAACCACTGGTGCTGACCTGAAACTTAAAGGCCAGAAGCCTGACCAGTGTCTGCTGAGATTATGATTACTGAGTCCTGCTGCAACCTTAGTAAAAGTTGGACCCAAGTACAGAGACTCCCCAGAGACAGACTGTTAGTTCAAAAAATGATTTACTGAAAACTGCACAGCAGGGTACAGAGGGAAAAACAACAAACCCCATGGCCAAGGCAAGACTAATTACAGCTCTACAAAATTGTCACAGTACAGGAACAAAACAACCCAGACACTGACCAAACTAAACATATCTGAATGATTACTGTGCAAGTGATCAGGCAAGATGAAGAGTGTTTTTTTCATTGCATCTCATTGAATTTGTTCCAAAGCTCAGAAAGCTGAAAGTTGAGAACAGTGTTAAATAACTGGCACCAAATGATAGAATTGAGGACTCATCTCTCACCACAGGTAAAACAAAATTAGAACCAGAATCATCTCTTTTGGCTCAGAATATGTACGCATACAAGGAAACTGATTTGGGTTTTTTTCTTCTTCTATCTTTGGCAGAACAACAATGAATACTAAGGAGTACAAAATCACAGAAGGAGAACGCATGCAGCAGACCACACCCATCCTCAAACTTGGCTTCCAGTTTGATCCTGGCCGAACACTTGTAAAGTTTCATGACTGCATCTTGCACAGTTGTGAGTGGTGATGAAATCTGTCCATCTGTCATCAGGTGGACAGACAGACAAAAGTGCCTGCCAAAGTACTCAAACTCAGTGGTAGCTGCTGCTACAGTACCTGCCTCCAGGACATTGCATTTTGCCATGATGACACACACACACACACACACACACACACACACACACAGGTGAAACGAGAAGCCACACTGTCGTGGCTGGCAGCAAAACTCAAGCTGATTCATCTGTGCGAATGTATTTAACTGTAGTTAGAATGCAGATGTATTGTTTCACCCCGCTGAGAGTGTCAATGCAGAGAGGCTTTGTTTTTTGCTTGATCTGTAAATGCAATGTTTCTTTTAGTCTGTAGTGCTGAGGTAGACTTGCTTAAAGCTTAAATCATTGGAAGCATATCAGAAAGCATATTTTTGTTATAAAACACAAGGTCTTCCTGTAACTTTAATGTAAGCAAAACTTTACAGATTATGTGCATAATTTAGAGCTAGTTTACATAAGTAGTATGTAAGCCACTTTACTGCCTTAAGGCAACCCTGTTCCTGACACTATGTATTTGTTTTTGCCTTCCTTCATTCACTGACTCACTACTACTGTTAATATATGAGACTATGCTATTTTGTTTGCCAGAAGGCACAATCAGTGACGGTACACAGACAATCCCAAAATTCCACCCTCCCCCACTCAAACTGAAGTGAACATAGCCCCTGGTCACTCTTGCGTCTCCAGTCTACGTCAGATTGCCAAAAGTGCTGAGCCTGACTGCCTGACACAATTACTGTAAGTTAACAATGAAAAGAAATCGCTGCCTAAAGAAAATTCAGATGATGTACTGAAGGACAGAAGAAAAGAAAGCCAGCAGAGCAAAAGGAGTTACACTTGGCTGAAAGATAAGATGGGACTTATTGGATAGATAAAATAATGTGCTTTAACTCTGACGTAACACATTTATATGGTGTCCAACTGCAATGAATTATAAAAGGACAGCAGTCTTGCAATCTTTAGCAATTTGATTGGGCTTTTTAGCCTCTTTTACCTAATTGCTTTGGTTTCACAGAACATGTACTTTATGGCTTAGTTTTAGTGCTCAACATGCTCTCATGGCCCAGTACCAGACTGCAGACAAACTAGTGATTCTTTCACCTCTTTTTTCCTCTGATTACCTGAAATAGGATTGTGAAGCTCACTAAAAACTATTCAGGATATGATGATTTGACTTAAAACATACCAGATTTCTCAATTTAGTCCACGTTCACAAAATGTATAATCAGTCAGTCAGTGCAGAGGGTCATAAATCTCAAAAAATAATTGCCAGGAACTTCAGAGGATAAGATTGTAGTATCTACTATGATGTGAATCTCACTTATATTTATTGAATTGAGTTGCATCTTATCATTATCATTAAACTGATAAAACTAAGATAAGAAAAGATGGAACAGATGTAATTACTTTATACTATTTTTAACCATTATCTTTTGTCAGTGAGGTTCCTGGGGGAGTGACACTGTAAATCTGGTCAGATGTCCTGCCACTGTGTCAGATTTTCAAACACCTTTTTTGCTGGGCCAGGATGACTGTTGCCTCCATCTTTAGCTGTTGAAGTGCCACACCAATGGACACAGACTTGCACTTGTGGATCACACTGGACACAGTCCTTTTTGAAGTTCTTGCCCGCCTTTCTTGGTGTGACAATTTGTTGTCACACAGTTTGTGTCATTTCTGACCATCCTTCCTTTTTTTCTGTCTCTCTGTTGACATTACAGTTATGGTCAAGTGTAGCTACACATAGAGAAGCCCCAAAAGGTCCCTGTCAGTATCACAGATCTCCAGAAATGGAAAAAAGGTTGTGAGTTCCCAGGAGTATTTGTGTCCATCAATGCATTCTGTCTTAATCTGTAGTCCAAATCCACTTTTCCTTGGAGTTGGTTGCTGGAATAGACATTTGCTATGACACTCCCAGAGACACACATAGAAGTGCTTGGATGGGCATGGTGCTCTTTCTGTCCTGAGAGATATTTAGTTCACACTCATTCTCATCACTGATGATTTTCATAGTCCCTCATTTTGAGCTCTTCATCATACTCACCATTTAAGCCCCCTTCAGACCCCTTCAGCTCTCAACCATTCAATAGGTTGAAGTGATGAAGGCATTCCTCAACTGATTTGCCATACAAGTGGATTGTATTTCATTTATCATCACCGCTGTGCTGGTTAGTAGTTACTCTCATTTCCTGCCGACATTGATCTGTCTGCATACTCACAATGACCCTTTTTATAGTTTCCTGCTGCTCCTCCACACTATCCCCCTCTGTCAAATTGCTCACAGACACACACATGCTTGCCTGGGGAAAAACAAATGTCTGTAATAAAGGAGTCTTTTCTCTGTCTCCTAGATGTTAGAGAAACAGGTGAACATGTAAGATATGACTCAATGTCATCAGCTTGTGGGTCCAGCAAATTCCCAGTACGATAAAGTCCCTCTCCTCCATAGTCCTTATTAACAAAGAGATTACTCCAAACTCGGGTGTCACAGCTAACCAGAGGATTCTCTCATTTCAGTGCAGCTGAAATTAATAACTGCTTACTGCTTCAGAGGCAAGGCATGAAAATGGACAATCCATCCTTGTTTGTTGACTATAAAATTAATTGCTGCAACCCCCAATCCAGATATTGTAAATTCTTCTTAATTCAGTTTCACAGTATTAAACCTGGAAAGTTTTTAAGAGAATGTTGTCAAGTACGTCCACTTTATGTCTACCTGCAAAAGTGGTTTAATATTTGAGAAAAATACTCTGCTGCTGACTTATTGCATCTTAGGGTACTTGTGGCAACATGATGCCATTTTATTCAAGGACTGCACTCTCATGAAGTTGCTGATGATTTATTTTTAATAGGAAATCTAATTATTCATTTGAAAGTTGTTTTTATCATTCAACATGTCAGGATTTTAAGTGCCAGCTTTTGTTGTGGAGAGTTAATGGGCACATTAAACAGGTGGTGAAGAAATAAAGTAAATCAATTTCACAGAGACAATCATATCATTCGGGTAAAGAGCCAGCCACTGTAAAGCAATTCCTGCTATTCCCCCCCATGCGTTCAGCTGAAAAGTATAATTAATTGTGTCAAACACAGCAGTTCAATTAAAATTGATACCTAATATGCATTAGCATAAGTCACCATCAGTTTAACTAAAGTTGATTAAGCACTGCTATGTTACAGCAATCCAAAGTGCAATTTAATTACTTCTAAAAATGCCAAAGAACCTTTTTAATTCCTTAATTACACTAAAATATACAGGTCCCCATATAACCCTGTTTTGAGTTTTCTAAACACTTCATTTTCTTACTGTCCTTTGCAAATGTCATAATTTGTTTCAATTTGGCTCCTCTGAGAAGCTGCAATTTAATTTAATTTTGTTTTTGGATTAAAATCTCAACATTTACTGTTGTTTATTATTCTGTCCTTCAGCTGTTTTTTCCCCTCATCTCTCCTTGCAGTTGCAGCAGGGCATGTACAGCCCAGATTTGTCTCTGGCAAATAATATATATCCAGAGAGCCAGTATGAGGATATTATACATAATACTAGTGTGAATGGATATGGGCACCTTTATATGTTGCTTCTAACCCTCTCTATTTCTCTATAGTTAGTTTACTGTGGAGGTCAGTAGAGAAATCATCCAAAACAAACACCGTGAGTGTCTTTATACCAATGCAGCAGTGGCCAAGAGAAACCGTTTGTTTCCTCAGGAACTGGATTCTGTGAATAATATGTATTATGTGAACTAGCAATTCCAAACTGTACTGAATTTCCCCTCTCTGAGGAATTCAACAAGATATATGGCTGAATGCTTTGTTAGCAGGAAATAAGAAAGAAGGAATCTTTGAGATTTAATGTTTTCAAAGAGAAGTTTTTCCAGTCCCTAAAATACAATTAAGACGATGTGAATTCTGAATTTTCACACTCGTCTGGATTGAAGGTTTGCTCTTTCTGTCTATTTAACAATGAAAACTCATTGTATATTATTCCATTTCATCAGGTACTATGTTAACAAGCAAGCTCAATCTCAAATGGCTGCAGCTGTTCAAATTTAATGTAAAAAGCAGAGTGTAAATAAATGATATTGCAGTGTTATGTGCTAATAAGCGTTTTTGCTATTGCAGAGAAAGACTTTTAATGCAATGTGCTCACCAATGAAAAATGCAAAAGATGTAATCTTAAGATAAAAAAGAAAGGTCATCTCCGAGACGGTGAAGATCCACAAAGGCAGTCGTAGTATTAGTGACGGTGAGAGAAAGCAATAGCGAGAGCCAGTTCACTGCCCTCATCTGTAGGAGCTCAAATTCTGCTCCATTATTTATCAAGCTCAGCAGACAACAGTTACTCACCACGATATGTCAGGTCAGTGCTCTCTTTAACTTCAGACCTAATGCTCTTCAACATGGCTCACTCTCTGCCAAGACTAGAGTGGACAACTTGCTGCACAGAATCAATTCTATCTGTCTCTCTCTCGCTTGGGCACGCACTCGCATTCATGCTCTATTTTGTGTATGTAACGCAGGAACACACATATACACCATGCACTCTTGGAGAGCTGTTTTGAGCACCAGTACCAAAATCCAGCTGCACACAGGATGCTATGATGGATTTCATAATTAATGCTTCAACTTATTACATGTACATGAAGACGTGTCTAAGATTTGATGAGGGATTTGAAATATTTCAGTATTGATAAGTGGATTTGGAACTGGATTCAGATTTGATAAAATGTTATTGAGCCCCATCCCTAGCTGTAAATCTATGAATTGTGAAAATGTTGTATTATGTCATGGACCATGATGAACACATGCTGCTGGAGCCACCAGAATGGCTTTACATCATGAGACATTCAAAATCCTATTTACAGCACAATCTCATATCTTGTTTGCCATACTGTCACGGCACCATTTGAATAACAGTGCATGCAGTAAATGCAGGACTGGTTAAATTTAAAATTTGGTTAATAAATAATATTTAACTCATGCTCATACTACACAAAATCAACAGTAAATTCCTTCTAAGAGAGTTTCTTTAAAAGGGATTGATCATTCTGACCTTACTTCACCTGAAACGTGAAAATGTTTATCTTTGAGAATACACTATCTGATGTCCTGCTATCAGTAATCTGAAACAAAATGCTGTCCTACAGAAAAGGTGTGTGTGTGTGTAGCATGCGTGCGCTCCTGCTTCCTGTCTGTGTGTGCCTTTGAAAGACACAGGAGCAGACACAAAACATACTGTATGATAACATGCACATTACTTTGTATCTCAAGATACAGTTTTTAAAAACATGAAATGCTTTATTTGCCTGTTGACTAGTGCACATGTTTTGGTTGGTATTTAGAATTCAAATCACTCTCACTGTGGTCCATTACCGCTGAATTGATATGGACTAAGAAGGCTGGGGAGAGTCATTAAATAAAGAAAAAGTGATTAGCCAGAATTAGCTTGCTGCTGTAAATGTCACTGAATGAAATGCCACAATGGGGCACGTCTCACATGAAATAAATATGCCAGATAATGACTTGGCTAATGTTTTGCTGTTACATGCATTTCATATGTGTATAACACTGTCCAGACAGCATGGATTGATTGGAAACAGGCATGGAGGAATTTGCTTGGTCCCTTTTCATCGTGGTAACTGTATGGCATTATGCAGACCAAGGCCTCCCCTTCATGGGTTGCTACACATTAGCAGGAGAATTCCAGATGTACATTGTAGTCAAGGTCACTGAAGTGAATCCTGTAATTCAGCAGTAGATGAATCAACACAATTAAAAAAGACATAGATGGTTAAGATGCACGTCCTATGAAAGGTAACTGTGCAGGCTTTTACTGACTCACACTTTTAACTCAAGCCACTTGGACACCTCTTAATGCAAGTGTGCCATACTTATTACACAGGTGGTTACTGTTCAAGCATAAGAAAGCCTATCTAAGTGAGCATGATTTGCACTTAGTGGAGATAATCAAGTTTACCGTCTATGACAACAATAAAAAATGCATGTTAACCACATTAGGGCTAATGGAAGAAATGGAAAAATATTTCTTTTTAATGAAATGTAATTTATGTTACTTTGAAATACATGATTTTATTCTGGTTCAGACAATGGTGGCATCACAACTGTTACATTTGTTTAATGTATTCGTATCCAAGTTAGATGTCATAAAGGGCTAGAAGAAAGGAGTTATGGTTACTCCCGTTACTGTTAAAGTCACAAGTTGTGTAGTTGTACTTTTGGAGGTGTTTTGTCAACCAATTATTTCACTCTGACTGCAGAATGTTTAACTGCTCCATTTAAAGTCTAAATTGTTACAGTGTAAAAACATCAGTCACATGATGATGTTATCAGTGATTAGCAGTGAGAGAAATTAGCAGCTGAAGCAGAGGGGAAGCGGCAGGTGAGTCTGTAACATCATGATCTGTCTTGGTCAGAGAGGAGGCATTCTCAGCTCATGGTCTACATACGGATACTGAGTGCACTGGTTATAATTCACAGTGGGATCAGAGGCTGAGTGGACTGCTTGTACTTTGCGCTGAGAGTGAACTGGCAGAGAAGTAGGATTTAGAGCAGAATGTAAAAGGAATTTGCAGTGTACAAGGCTGACAGTGTGATGTTCAGACAGTTGTGTGCAACAAATGACTGATTGTTGTAACTCACTTTGCAGAGGACAGCATCAATAATGACTGAGTTACCTAGCAACGCAACATTTTGTCTGCCTTTGTTGCCTGCCCTGTTGTGGATTGTATAGTTGTTGTTGTTGTTGTTGTTGTTGTTGTTGTTGTTGTTTTTTGGGGGGGGGGTTCTGCTGCTTTAGTCTGCTGTTAATGCTATAAGTGACAGCTATGTGATTTGTGTGGATACCACCTTGGAGTGCAAGTGTTTATTATTATTTTGTCAACCCAAACTACATCACTGAAGTTAGGTTAAATAACTGCAACACCACTCTGTGTAATCCAGCTCAACAGCACCACACAGTACATCCTCTAAAATGATCATATGGTAGAATCAGCAGCTCTCAAAACTATTTTAATAAAAACTGAAAAGTATAACCTTCATGAAAGAAGATTTATTGCAGCACTCTACACTACATTAGTTGTAGGTAGATGTACCTAATAAACTGCTAACTGAGTTTATATTTTTAATTATCTGTTGTCTGCGCAGGCGGAAAAGTGCCTGACTGAAATTTAGTGGTTGCTTTCAGTGCATTGCACCTCTGGGAACAGTGTATTTGCATTGAAATACTAATGCATACACACCTAAAGATGTTCTTCAATTATTGTAGTATTTCAATATATTATTTTTCTCCCCATATAACCATTTTACTCCTCTAATTCACCCTTTTAAAATGTAACACTAACAATTACTCAAAGCACATTTTAAGTGACTTGCTTTATACATCTGAGAACATTCTTTCATTTTACTTCTACTTGAGTAAAATTCATTTTCAGTAACAGTACTTTCACGGGAGTACAACACTTTTATTATATATTTTAACCACCTTAAACGTCTAAACCATTGGACTACTGGAGTCCAACTGTAGCACTTACACTGTGCCCTGTATCAGCTGTTTGGGTCTAAACAGCTTATCAGCAACATAATACAGTGTGTGTCCTACGGCTGACCAATTTTGTATTTAGGACTTGTTATTATAGATGTTTACATGTTGTGCTTTGCAAAATTGTCTGAAGTCAAATTAGCATATTTTTCTTCTTTTTTTATACACATAGGCTGTGTTAGCACAGATGCAGCTGCAAATAGTTTGTATGAAACTCTGAACTTACTAAACCAAAAAAAAAATCTTCATCTGTGTTATGACCAGACACAAGGTCCTGAGCCCAAGGCTAAGTTAATCATAATATTATTTCAGCGGTGATGTGTGTTTACAGTGTCTCTTCTCATCACTAACATACTGGAGGGATTTTCAGAGCAGCAAATCTAAACAACACAAGGCCACGGACCATGGCTGGAAAAATGATTTTGATCTGATGGCATTTACTGACATTATCTGACCCCATTCATCATGTAGCTCTGACATGCTCGCTTCCCTTTTTGCTTTCATTTACAATTCTCTTGAAGTGGACAAAGTAAACCATATTTCAGCTGGGTTTAGTCACCGAAATAATGAGGTTAAATACAGAATAAAAGGGGTTTAGAGGCCACATTGATACCACCATGATGACTAATTATGGCTATAATAAGTTGTTCTTTTTTGCACTGCTGATACCTAAGCACTTTTTCCCAATACCGTAATTTTATACCTTTATTCAAAGCAATTAAATGCGTAGAATGATTTGCAGATGAAAAGCATGGATACACATTGCATTACAATTATTTATTTGTGTGGTATCTGCAATTCAAAACATGTAACATAACTTTTTCTTCAGACTTTCAATGTGCTCTTGTAATCAGCCTTTGGAATGTAGTAAAACACAGAACATTGATTGCACTGATGGTGGTAAATCAATCCTTCCTGTATATTCACCTTTGGTTTATGACAGCTGCTCTCCCAAGTACCATAGACACAAACAAGGTGGTGTGTGTTGCCATAGTAACCCCCCCCACACACACACATTATAACAAAGAGAAATTAGAACTAGAGTGACTGCAGGCAGGCATGACTGCTTTTGTTCAAGTCTGTCCACATTATGCTCAAACTGCCATCTTCATTTGTTTTACCTTGAAGCTGTTCTATGACAAATCTCATGAAAGAGCAGACTGTTGACCAGCCTGACATTCCTAAGAGTGACTGGATATTTAGTAACTGATATTAAATTGTGACACCATGATATGTCATGGCATTAAAATCAGTAACCAATGAGGTCTGATTGATGATGCATTCTTAGTAGTATCAAGTTTCAGCACTAATGGAGTAGTAGGTAGTAAAGTTTTACAATGATATTGTATTATTTCTAATACAGAATAATATCATAAAATTTCTTCTATATATCCAACTACCTACCATTTTCTTTGTCAAGTATGTGGTGGTGATGGCAGGTTCCTATAAAAGTGATGCCATCGCAAATTTTGTTTAAAAACTTGTAGCTGTTTAATGAGCTCTAATGGCACAGCCAAAAAATATTGGTGATGTAATTTAAATAGTGACTGAACGCTGACACTGAAGAATTCAGCAACTGTGAGCAACTGCAATGTTTTTCAATGTTAAATGCTAACATTTATTTCTCTTTATTCTTAACCTGACACAACAAATACATAATTGTGGTGTTAAGGTAAAAGTAGTAAAACATAAAAAGAAGAAGAAGTCTATCTGCCAGATAGACCTCCGTACCTTTCACCAAGCTAAATAAACATTAGTAACATTTTCCAATATGCACATAATTAAAAGATAGGCTGTTGATCCTGCCAGTGTCTGTCTTGGGGCAAATCATCCTAACATTTAAATGTCAAAAAGTGGCTTTGTAGAACAATATAAGCACTTATAGCCCTTCCACAGAGTAAAATGGTACTGTCATCAGGGGGCACAGTCATACTTAAGTTTTACACTTTAGGGAACCAGACAGTGTCATAGTTAAACAAAATATGAAGGTTCATGTTGGGCTTGTTTCTCTGACAGTGTGGGTATAGACCGGGTTGATGGCTCTCGATCCTTCACTGGGAGGTATGTGACAGAGGAGAAGAGAGGGGAAGCAGACAGCCCTCGGAGGCAGGTCTCTCTGCGGCGTTCTTCTAGAAAGGTCACTTGTGCTCTCAGATAAATAAAACAACACCTGGCTCTTAGAGAAGCTGCCGGCTTCACGCCAATTCCTGTGGAGAGACAGGGGTCCCAGGTGCCAAGCACAGCAACCACTTTTGAGCTGCCTGAGGCTGAACATTACACCCTTTATCCTTAGGATGGGCTCACTGCACACACACACACACACACCTGACAATAGTTTTTTTCCCCCTTTGCTCTAAGTAATATCATACAATACACAAGACAAATATAGATGTATAGTACTATGTTGGTGAAGAGTGATGTATGCTTATGAAATGAAAACTGTGGGGTCGACATGTAGAAAAATTTAAGGACAGACTGTTGCCTTTTAAATTCTTTAGTAATGAAAAAAGAATACATTATGTTGTAATGTCAAGGAGCATGATCAGCTGAGAAAACTCACTTGAACAGTATTAAAATTTACCTGTCCATACTAAAAACAATAAACCATTCACATTAATGCCTTGAATAACCAATGTTAGTCTTGTTATTCCATAACAATCAAGTCATATGGATTGTGTTCCATTCTTATGAACATCTATTTTACACTTAAACCAATCAGCAGCAACAGATAATTCAAAAACAAACTTATGAAGAGTTAGAATATTGCTATAAAAATGGTCTGATCCAACAAACATGGGGTGTTAAAAAATGAAAATGAGCATAAGACACACAACAGTCATTTTCTCCTGTGTAGCACATTTATAGCAAACTGAGTGATGCTATGACACCATGTCTCCGGCCATCTCTGTCTTGTCAGCTTTGCATATCGAAAGATCACAAGCTATGATTGTTAGGGGGTTCAAAGTGTTGTGTCACATGTCTCTTGGCGAAGTCACAGCAAGATCACGATGAAAATCTGACCAGTGACCATCTGGAAAGACATACTGTAATTGATACAACACTCTGAAACACTCCTCTCACAGAAAAACCAATGCTACAGGTCTTTTGTCCAAGCAGCTTGTAGATAGTTACATTTTCCTCTAAAGCCACAACCAAATGCTCCAGAATGACATGTTGATATGCAACTGACAAAGCCCTGCAGTGGCTCTAGTTATTATGGCAGGAGCTAAGGTAAAAGTCCACATAGAGAGGAAGTAGGTAGGGGTGGATGGAAAGGACTTCCAACTGAAAGGCAACATTGTTTCGTTATCTATAACTGCAATCATTCTATGACCTTGACCACATGTTTATGAATGTAACCATGACAAAGTATGTGTATGTACTGTACATGTACTTACTTTACCTGTGAAGTGTGATGTTTTCCAAAGCCAAACAAGGTTGTTTTTGTTCCTCTTACAATCCTTAAAAACAGCTTATCCAGTGCTGAGAAAACACAACACTGAGAAAAACCCTTACTTTTTGGGCTTGTTCAAACAACCAGTGGAAAACATTTCAAAACTATCTGTCTACATCAGAGGAAGTAAAGCTTCAAATGGTTACATGTTCAATATCAGTTGGGACTGTTACATCTTTCCTTTTGAAAATGTTGGAAGTAACAATACAGTCTCCACACCCAACTATTTATCAGTGGCCACGTTTCATTGAGGTTTTACAGGATATCCACAACACATATATTACATATATTACTGATGCCTCTGTTATGTGTTCACATCTTGAACTATGTTTGATTTGGATATTCTCACCAAGTATTACACCTAAAATGTCTGGGTCTCAGACAGGCCTCTACTATGGCAGAGTAGCAGTGCTAAAGGAGGCTGACTAATAAAAAGTAACTGAATTACATATAAATGCATGCATGGAGACACGCACAAGACAGCAATTTTGTTTAACAATTCACAGACTGTGTTTGAGTCGAGATGGTTATTGTAAAAACAAAGTCAACTCTCCATTTGGGAAATGCAAGAAAATATGCAGAGTGTGAAGGAGAGAGAAAAAGTCAAGAATAAGAGAGAGAGAGAGAGAGAGAGCTGCAGACAGAAGGCGATCAGAAAGACACATGAATTCAATTCAGCTGGTCCGTCAACCCTGTCGTTGGGTCTGCCATGCATGTACAGGCATCCTTCTTTTGTGCACAATCATTATTCTGGGCAAGACAACAGCATTCAGGTAAAAAAAATAAAATAAAAATAAAAACACAGCAGCATGCAAGGCAGTGAATGGATAACAAGAAACAAAAAACAATATTTGCAAGTAGAAGGTGAACCAGCAGAAAGGATGATGAAGGACAGTGTGTAGACGTGCTTTTGTGTGTGTCTGATGGAGATTGAGCCATGTATGTGATGTGCGAATACTGATTTGTATGTAAATAAGGTTCATCATTTATTTGATGAGGTTGGGTATTAGTGAAGAGCTTGAGGCAAGAAATTAATTTGATGGGATGTCCCATGAAATTAAATGATGAGTTATTATTTTGGATTTGATGATAGCAATAAAATAATTCATATAATGGAATTTCTTTTATTCACTTTTACAAATACCTTTGTGCTGGCTTGGGCTGAACTGAAGACTCTTTACCCAAAAACACACTGGAATTGCCTCGGATTTTCCACCCCTTCACCCTGAAGAGCTCTTCAGTTGCTTTGGCCATATGTTTATCATCATCGTCCTGCTGAAGGATACAGTGTCTGTCATTGAGGGTTTTTGATTGAAACTGAGTGCACAGAATGCTTCTGTGTGCCTCTGCATTCATCCTGTTGCTTTCATTAATAGTGAAATCATCAATAAAAGCTGGTGTGCAAGTTTTGCTGTCATCCACTTGTTGTCTTTGGATACCTCACTACTCTCTCTGTGCACACCTGCTTTTATAGAGTGCCTTTGATTTTGGCGTTATCACTGATAGATTTTTTTGCTTGTTGTTGAACCTCATTACTATCTTCTTCATGTTCATAGTCACTTCTTCACTCATGATATTGACAGATAGCTCCACCTGAATCTGAATGGCAACTGTTTATTCTCAATCAGCTCTGAGTCACGTGTGAGCTCTTGAAAGCATACACCGTTACTCAAGAAACATTTAACAGCCAAGTTTGCAATTACTTCTCAACCCTTGCAATCTGTGCACTATGTGTTAAAAGGGCTATATCTCACACACAGTTCATTCAATACTGATGAAAACCAACTCAAATCAAAGCAGCCTTTTCTTTAATTAAAGCGACAAATTACAGAGAGAGACTTGGCACTTTAATGTAGTATCCATTATTTTATTTCAAATTGAGTGTGCTCAAGCTCAATGCCTGAAGAACTAAACATATCTAACTGTCCAAATAGTAATGGCCTAGACTGTATGAGCCCAACATATTTTGGAGGAGGTCAAGAATGACTATTTCTAGGTTGTGTACAGTATGATGGGGCCAGGGCATTGACCTGCTGAGGTGTTAACGATGTTGTAAACTGACAACTGCGTACATACTCAACTCAGACCTGTGATACTCCTTCCAACACTGGATATCTTTGTGGACCTTCAGTTTTTTATGACAGGTTTGCTGGAGCAGAATCTGTTCTTTGAGCTGCCAGATGAGTGGCCCGTGCACACCTACCCTACATGGATAATTTTTTTATGGTGTAAAGCATGCACTGAGTCGACAGTTTATTAGATGCACAAAGCTACAGCCAATATATAACTGACCTGCAATAATTCCTACCGTTATGAGGCTTATCATATTCAGGTTTTGTTGGCACTCTGTCAGAGAGGTGTTGATCCAGTTATTTGCCCTGCCTGTGAAGGATGTTGACAACTGCAGTGGACAATTTGTTTCTGAGAAAGGCATATAAAATCACATGTGGATCAAACAAAAGACAATACCAATACACTGTGTATACTCACACATGGACTTAAACCATGTTCATTGTCAATGGAACATGAAATCTTGGGCACAAACTTGAGGCAACACTCCAAAAGAGATTATCCCTTTGTTGTTCTTCTTCTTCTCCATAGAAAATAGTACAGCCAGATACTTCAGGTCAGATGACCTGCAAGATATAGTGGAAACCTGAGGGATTGAAAGATCTAAGAGACACTGTATGTCGCAGCAGGATTACAATTCCTTAAAAGTACATACTGAGGTCTTAAAATCGATTCTTAAAAGGCACCGGAAGCCATTTCAGAAAGGGCACCACATGGGACACAGTCTCTTTGTGGTGCAAGGAGTGACTACTACCTAAGGGGAAGTTGAAGTAACAGATGTGGCAGGAAATGAAAGGCAGCGATAGCTTTTTACAGTTAAGGCCAAAGAGAAAAGGACTTGATGTTGTAGCTACACTGTTGGGATCCGAGGGAAACTGAATCAAAATCTGAGTCAAATGTAACACACTCATTCTTGCTTAAGCAGTTAAGCAAGAGAAGGGAGGCCCAAAGGTGCTGGGATGTGCTGGAAAACCAGGAAGAATAAAATGTGCAGCACCTTTTTTTATTTTGTCGACTAAATAACTTCTGTTCCTTTCCTGAGACAAGGATGAAATTAAACATACTGGAAACACACTTATCTTCAAGGGTCTCTAATTGCAACGGAAACTACAGCTGCTGCTGCTAATTAGTATCACTGGACTGTACCAAGTATGCTAAACTTGGGGGGAGATTGCCACTGGTTGTTTGTGTTGTTTCTTCTCTTTTGTTTACGTCTTCGTTCTTTGGAGGGTAGTGAATTACATGTCACTGTCAAGTAAAAGATAATCAGTTGCAGCAATTCTGATTTCAGTGATTTAGATTGTGTTGCTCCTCTATTCCCTGTGCCAATGTATTTCATTTGCTGTTAAGGAACCCCTGTTGCCTGTATATATGCCAATATGGAATATCAGTCAACCAAATGCACCTCAGATTTTTTCATGATTTATTGCTGCTACACCATAAAGCCAGGTAGGATTTGGGTGTAATTTCCTCAGAACAAGATAGCAGTTTTGAGTCTTGACACAAGGAATAATCATTGCAATATTATATGAAAAACATTTTTTTCTGTCCTTTTGCTTATAATGACAGAAAATGGTGTGGATCCTATCAAAAGTTCCCATGAGAGATGCACATTTTTATGTGTGTATGTGTGTATCTTTAAAAAAGGATAAAACACAAATCAATCATTTAATAATTTATAAGATTTATAGTATTTTATTACTTTACAATGAAATTTGTGGTCAAAGGTTTTAAACTTAAATTGCAGTTGACAGAACACCCAGAACAATATGATACAAGGGTCAGTTCTTGATTCCTACAGGTCATCCATTAATGTATTCCTTGATAGCCATGGTGCAACAGATTGTGATCTTTTATCAGGTTTAGTAATTGAGGGGTTTGTGCTCCTTGTTGGGCCATCACAGTGAAAACTCAGGTGAATGGCTGACTGTGGAAATCAGTGCTCCATCTTATCAAGGCCCAATTCCCCCAGCCCAGGTCTGTGATAAAAAAAAACAAAACACAGCCTCAGCAGCAGTAGCAGCACGAGAGGCAGAAAAAAACAGTAATAGGCATGTCAGTGAGGCCATAGTACCAACCAGTTCACTTGGGATCCAGCTTGCTGTTCTGGAGAATACTTTCAGCTCTTTGTAGAAAACAGCACTACATATCATTGGACATTTTTAGCACATAGCATAACGCAGCTCCAAAACAGACAAATATCCCTTAGGATGATGCATCTGCGAAACATGCAAGGTGTGTTTTTGGGCTGGGGAAGACTACTGCTAACACAAGCAGTGTAATTGGAGAGGTTATATTTTAATTTGTTTGCTTTGATAGATGGTCAACACAAAATGCCTCTTGTACTACGCTGTGGTTTCTGAGGAGAAAAATAACAAGGGTTGAAATGATCATACCCTGTGGTTTATTAACTTGCACTGTACCACTGAAGAATTCTACATCATAAATAATGCACCTGAATCTTAAAAATATGCACCTTTTGCCCTGCCTTCCAGGCTTTCTGATTTATAATAGGGCCCGGCAATAGGCCTTGGCCCCTGCTGAAAACATGAACTTTAACATAATTATTCACAGTGAACTGAACAGAGATCTATGATGCCATGAGGTACTGATGATACTCCAAGGTACAGACTCTCCACCAGTGGTGCAGGAATTACAAATACTCATACCATAAACAGCACTTTGTTGGTTATAAACACAAAACCTAACCTATTCCACACACAACTTAATATGATTACTTTTTTTGTCTTAAAATTCCAACACTAATCAGTGTCCCACTTGCACACTGCATGCCTCGATCTTATGCAGTGTGGTTGGCTGACTGAAAGTTATCTGCAGATATTAAGAGGATGAGACAAGTAGCACAGCAGATATCATTTGGGGAATGACTACTGGTGGATTTTGCCATGTGACCTTTTCCAAATAACCTTTCAATGCACTTTATTTCTCTTCTATTATGTGGATTATGCAACTATGTTACACAAAGCAATTTGCAATATGCGAGCAGGGGGATTGCAGGGCTATATCAGGCACTTGTAATGGGAACACTGCTCTTGATTGACAATGATTGGTCAAGTGGCAAAGCTGTCCAAATGCTACATTCTTTGTGATGTTTATTATGCCAGTGTATTATTGTGAACATTGCATGGAACAGTATGCATCTGCTTTATATTTTTTTCATCATTTGCAGTTAATGCAATAGACAAAAGATGGAAAAGGGAACAGTGACTACACCATCTCTATTTTGTATCTTGGGTACTATAGACTGAACACTGAATTTTATGTATCATATGTCATCCCTGAGATTAATACATGTGATTTTAAGCACAGGTGACAGGCATGGTGATTGCAGCTGGATGAGCAGACAAGGCCATTCTTGGCATCCACTTTTGAACAAAGCTGCTCTGTAGCTAGGCAACGTTGGATTACATGTGAATGCTGACATCACACACTGAGCACCATCGTGTCCAAAATCACCATAATTCACACTGGTTCAAGGAAAGAATAAGTACACATAGTAAAGAGGCTGACACTGTCATGTTTGTACCAATGAGGTCAATATTGTGGCTACAGGCTGTCCAAAATAGAGGTTCTGTTTTGTGTCTCAAGGCAATTTGCTTGACCAAGCTAATGATTTACACTGCCATGCTCAGTGTTGTTTGATGGATGGTTTCCTGCACAAGGCTCTTACTGTGTTTCTTGCTTTCTTGCTGGGGAATAACACAAAAACATAGTCTTTCTCCAGTTATCCTTGATAATTTCTCTGACAATTCACACTTAGGTCATCATCAGATGTCAGATTGTCTTGTTATTTTTGAGCCTGAGGAAGAGAAAGTGCTCAATGTCTCTTAATTCAAACTGTATATACTGTTACCATTTAATCCAAGATAAGGCATAATCACCATATTACATGTTGTAATAATTTTGTCAGGCTATAAAAGATCAGTCAAATACTGTACAAATGGCTCATATGGGCATTTTCTACCACCTACATGGTTTAAAAAATTTAAAAAAAACATCACTTCTGTTTGGAGAGGAGACATGAACCATGGTCTCCAGTGTCAAAGTCTAGGGCTTGCTACACAAAATCATCCATTACCTGTTTTCAAAGTACCAAGTGACCCCAGAAATTGAAAGAGCAAAATTCATTTGCACATACTTTTAAAAAACATGTGCTAGAAGTGTGGTGGCATGATGACTTCCTGCAACCACTATCAGCATCACTAACTTCAAAATTTCTGCAATAGAAAAGAGCTTTTTCAAAGTGGTACAACATGGCTAACATGAATAAAAGTTTGAATCTTTTGGTTCTCTGTGTTCCCTCAGAGGGCAGCAAAGTCAAATGGTCCCAAATTCATGCATAACGTTGTCCATCCTATTTTGCTGCATTACAACCTGTAATTTAAATGGATATGTTTTTAGATCTTGTGTAATAGACCGACACATGTAGTAGAATTTGTTGAAGTGAAGTTAAAAGAAAGAAACTCTAAATAAAAATAAAAAAAAATAAAAAATGGAGGTGACATCACTCAACACTTCCCCAGGACATGATCAAGTATCGTTAAATAGAATGTATTCCATGCAGCCCAAGAAAATCCATTAGGAATTTTCGTTGGCAGCGCTGAGGTTGGGATGACAAATCACAGGGTGCACATCAATCAACTTCACCCTTTCTGAATCTAAAAATGATTTTATTTTTTGCAGTATCTGTATCCTGAAGCCGCAGTGATAATGATTTCCCCTGACAATACACAAGACATTGCAGAGAAGAAACCATGCTATTAGCAAAAGACATGGTGGCTGCATGCACCTGAACCTTATTTGTAGGGAGGTGAGGCAGAAGATAGGGGTTTTTTTGTTGTTCTTGCAGTGGTTGTTGTTTTAGTAGTGTACCATCTCCCTTCTTAATTTGAAAAAAAAACTTCAATAGTAACTTTGATCAATCTGTCATGTATTTGTTTTTATTTACAATTAATTAGTTACAGTGACATGTGTGAGCATGCTGACATTATGTGAATAATTGTGTGGGAACTGAAATGGGAATCATTAAAAATACTGTTCTAATACAACACAAAAAAACATTTGATTTTCCATCTTGAGGAGTCAAGGGATCATTCACACACTGAAATGTTGTTAATGATGACTGATTTTAAAAAAAAATATCTAATAGGAATCTGTGTATTAATTATTATATTATTATAACACAGGGCAGCCATATATCGTGCATTCAAAAATGCTATAAAAGTGTTAAGTAAAGACAGAGGTTGAATTAAAATGAAGGTGTCAAAAAGGTGGGATGTGTGGGATTTCTTAGGATTTCTAAAATCGCCAATAAATGATGGAGGTTCTGTATGGGGTCGAGGGGGTAGTTTTGAGGTGGAGGTCAGGGTTCAGAGGTCACATAGCATGATAACGGTTCTGCTGGACAGGATGAGCACAGAAATAAAGTGTTTGCCTCGGCTGTACAGGAGTACAGTCGAGTTGTGAAATTTCATTTTGCGACTACGAGTCCTTGGGGAGCCCAAGTGGAGCAGAGCTGTGTTCAGCACCCGTTGGCAGATCTCCCAAAGCTTCTGCATGGTTGATGTAGGGCCAGCCTATCTGCTGTGACAACTCCTTATTAAAATCTAGTACGTTTGTCCTTTTTCTCCCTCCCCTCTCTCTCCTCTTCCTGTTTTTCTCTGTTCTCTCCCTCCACCTCGACTATAGGGTGGGTGGTGGGTGGGCAGGCGGTGGGGGGATTGGGAAAGGACATAAATTCACTCAGGCACTCCAGGCAAGGTCTTCATCAGAAGCTCATTTCTCATCATTTTACCTAAAGTCAGCAGTCTGCCAGTGTAATTACACCAGGTTTTAGTGAATAGATCCGAAGGAACCCTGCACTTGCTCTGCATTGTGGAGTTATTTTGCACAATAAGTGGTTCGGAGGAGAAAAATCACTTGGTTGATCTGTGAAAGAAGGAACGGCAGTTGCAGAGAATAAGAAATAGAATAAAAACTATCTTCACTGCATTAAACATGAAATGGTGTCATTATGTAAAATTGTAATATATTATGGACGAGGCACACATCTTCCATGTAAAATATGCTTTAAATAGTTCATGGCGACCAAAATCCTTGCATTTGTACACCTGTCTATACAATGTAACAAGCCTTTGTTTTTGTCTTTAAAAAAGGAGCAGAAGTGTGGGCATGACTTTTCTGGCTTTGAGAATTTGGAAATAAGACGACTTCAAAATAAAACAGAGCGTTTCCCCCTCTGGAGTCAATGACTTTGCACTCGCCCTTTGTCCTTGATTCATTAGTAATTACTCAGCCACTGAAATATTAATTTAGTATTTTTAACTAGAAGCCATTAGAGCCATGGGTTATTATGTTCTGTCAAGAAGGTGAAATCAATTGAACAAATACTAATAGTGCCTGAGAAGGGTTATATACATTTGACTGAATCAGCCCTGGCTATAAAGCACTAGAGTGTGTTAGTGTGCATGTGTGTCTTTGCTGAGGTGTGACTTTGCAGTGATTAATGTCCTACGTCCATACTCTGTGAGAGGGAGATAATACATAAGGCTGTGGCCTTTGTGTTCTCGGTTTGTGTTAATGCCTGCACCTATCAGGAGATTTTAAAAGGCCGAAAGAATCGCATTTGCCAGGGTCTGTTTTTGGATGGGCTGCAGCAAGTGGAACCCACAGAACAGAAAATGATCCACAGACTGGTGTAAAAAAGAATATGCACCCCATTATTTATCCACCGCTGTCACATACACTAAATTCTTGTCTTTGTCTGTTTGAAAATTTATTTGACAGTTGTTTAATGTACATGTCATAACATACAACGCTTATAATAATAATAATCCTGCTCCGAACACAGTTCATTATACTTACACATTATGTCATTCACAGAAGACATGTAAATATCACAGTCGAAAAAGCACAGGTGTAAATAAAATAAAATACTTTAATAGAAAAGAGCCATTTGTAAAAGTTATTAGACACACCTGTGCTTTACCGACTGAGACAAGTCACACTGTCTGGCCTCAGGTCTATTGTTACATCTTAAATTATGCACTACCTCATATGCTCTTTAATATCCATATTTATTCAGCTTGGTTTTTACTGTGTCTCCAGTGTTTTACATAGGTGGCCCTGCTGCTCTTACTGAATTTCCCTCTCAGGGATAATAAAAGGTCAACTTGACTCACAATCTTAATGCTTGTGCAGATGATTTGAATTTTATTTTGGAGGAATTGCTCTAATTGCTTCCACCTCTGCATATGTATTTAACGTGCTGTGGTTGAGTGCACTTTCTCAAAATCAGCACGAGAAGCCTCGTAAACCAATCCACAACTTTAACTCATTGGACAATGAAAATCAGTGGGAAAAATTCCACTAATTATCTGCAGGCACAGATCAGGTGGTTTTTGATGCTCGATTTTGTCCCACAGAACTAGTATGCAGAAGAAAACTCTCAGTACTAGCCTAACTTGAGAAGTGGGCGTGCTTTTTTTCTGGGTGTAAATTCTTTAGCACTAACGCCTACTGAAAGCAAGCATTTCTGCTTTCCTGACAAATGTGCAAGAGAAGAAAAAGAAACAAGCAACAATACATAGCAACAAAAAGAACACCTCCCCAGCATACCCAGAGGAGAAAACTACCCCCTGTATTTTTTTTGTATTTTTACCGCTGTCTGCTGAAGTGAACTCGACCACTACTGCTGACTATCGTGGAGTATTGTGTACATGTGAGAATGTCATCCCTATGAATATTACATTCAGTAAGACTGAAAACCTGACCTTTTGAACATATAAATCCACACTGATAGCAAGTCACTCAGTTGACATACTGCAAGTAAGACATTCAAGTTGTTTTATTTGTTTAAATCTTAAACACACATGATTTAATCATCTTTCAAACCTAAGGAAATGTGTCATTTGTCTCTTACCATGGGTGCATCCTATGGTTTGCATGGGTCCTACACCTTTTGTTGTATTTGTTACAATAATTACACAACATGGTTATGCTTATGGCATGACCAGAGCATTGGTTAGGTTTAGGCACAAAAACTGGTTAAGTTTAAGGAAAAGATAATTAAAGTTCTGGAACTGTCATGATTCAAAAAACAACAATGACTTTTGATTTCAAACAGTAATGAACAGCAGTCTGCTGTGCCATTGGTACTTATTTTGTTGACTCCTTGTTGGCTCCTGTCAAAAATACACCAACGAGAGGTCACCTAACAATGAAACCTAGCTATAGGTCATACTAAACTGTTTTCACAGGACCATTCTTTTACAAGATGACAGTCTTGTGTTTTTGTGAAAATGGGTTGTTGTTGTCTTTCTGAAGTCTAGTCTTTTTGGATCACTCACATGGACTTGGACACAGCTTACGCTTTTATCTGGTACTGCACTCTGGTACTGCAAACAGAGCAGAGGGAGAAGAAGACACAAAGTCAAGAGGTTTGGCTGGACCAAATCAATGTACTTGGCTCCACGTCAACCAGAAAGCCCTCAAACATTTACTAGTTTCACAGTGCAGCAATCCTGAGCCTTTATGGATTTAGCGGGTGTGTAGCCTATGTCAAAGGTTGTAAGAGCAGGCATTTGAACCTAGCAGAAATATAATGATGAAACAAAAGTCTGTAAATGGCCAAAAGAAACAGAAAGGGAAGAAAAATACAGAAGATAAAAACAAAAAGATGGAGATAATGCTTACAAAGAAAATAAAAACAAACATAAGAGGGCAAAAATAATTCTAAAGTTAGAAAGTTCAGATGTAAGAACTTCCATTATATCCCAATTCAGAAGAAGGAGAAGAAGAAGAATTCAGAAAGGGAAAATTAAGTTCCCTGAGGCTGCAGTCTCAGTGGTGCCCTAAGTGTTGCAACACAGAAAAGTGCTTTTCTCCTCATGCTGTAATTATGTGTCCTGGATAACTCAACGAGTGTGTTCCTGCAAACCTGAAACACCTTGAAGAACACAGTGATAACAATTACAAATCAATTCAGCACCATTTACTTGAGTAGCATTTGCGTGACCTACAAAATATTTTCCTGGTGACAGATGACTTATAATTACAGTGGATAATTGGATTCAAGAAAAACCAGTTGCCAAGAGATTTTGTGCTTCCAGTCTGTGCTGCATATCTTAAGCACGGCCAAACTGTTTGCATTTTTTGCTGGGGGAAATAATCATTGATAGAGACTGGGTAGGGTGGTCTGGGTAGTTTTTCCTACTGAGATTTACTTTGAAGTAAGTTAGGATTTGACATTCAGTGTCATGACTGGCTTAGAGCTGTGACTAGATCTAGTTATATCATCCCCAGCAATTTGCAAGCTCATTTCCATATAAGTCACTGGACATTTGTCTGTATGTGATCAGCAACCAGTGTCAGGGTAACCTCCTACTTGTCTGTGATATTTGACCTAGCATTATAATGTGCACTATAACAGGGATGTGTTGACTTTGAGGACAAAACTCACTGCCTCCAGTTATGCTTAGTTTAACAGTTCAACCGAGAGTGACCTGCCACTACTATGACCTATCCATCCTGCTGAGCAGCTGGAGGTGGGATGTGCTGCTCTGATACAAGCCTGGATGGTGGAGTCTTCACCAAGCTCCACAATCTTCTTTGCACTTATGTTGTGTATTAGCAGCAAATAAATTGTCCAATAGATGTTTCTCCCTCACAATTTGATACTGTGTTTTATGTGTCTGCATGCATTTAATTAAGGACTGAATGATTAATCAGAGCTCTCACTATATTACAATATAAAATGTATATTAGACAGCTTTTTTGGACTGAAAGAAATCTTAATTATTTAGTACAATATTGTCTCCACACAGTATTTCATTGCATGTCTTGGGCCAAAGCATATGGAACAAAACACTAGTATCATATTTCATGCGTTAACAAGTAAAAGAAAAATGATTTCAGCTGCTGAATTTCAAATAACTAACAAAAAGGTCAATTCAGTAGCTGGATCTCTTGCTTCAAAACCCTCACAAAAACTAAACTAAACCTGTAATGAACTTTAATTTTATCAGGGGATCCATCATTCTGAGTGAACAAATAGATAATGATGCTGCCATGCCTATGAGCAAGAGGAGAAAT
This sequence comes from Psettodes erumei, assembly GCA_016785225.1. Lineage (NCBI taxonomy): Eukaryota > Metazoa > Chordata > Actinopteri > Pleuronectiformes > Psettodidae > Psettodes > Psettodes erumei. The sequence goes on along the minus strand of JAFBJZ010000782.1, from coordinate 1,137,618 downwards.
TGGCAATTGGGCTCCATGGTGATGTCATGACATTTGAAGGGGGATGAGGATGTGCATAGGAAACCCCTCTCGACAGTTGTGGTGGTGGTGATGGGGTGAAGAGAATGCTGAAGATCTAGATGTGACAAGAAGTGGACTCTGACGAGTTGGAACTGGGCACAGGATAAGAGGAATAGAGGTGAACAGGGTGGAGGAGGGTCGCAGCCAGTCACACTGAAATGACAGCTGACAGCAGGAGAGGATAACAGACTTAAAGTTTGACAACAAGGACTGAAGTGAGTCAGGCATCCACTCACTTGTTTGCAAAGGCTGCAAATACTTTTGGTGAAGTAAAGTGGGGTTCAGGGCAGCAGGATTTCCAGTGTTCAGCAAAAGGTAGACAGATCGAAAGCAAAACTCCATCATGTGCCTTGAAATGGTGATTGTTACCAACAGGCGACAAACACCTGATGAGCACAGTTGCAGAACTTGAACCTGACAAAACATGATTGAACTTTTTGGCAGGTGACCTTGCTGGTGAGCAGCAGCAGTGTTTGCAGATAAGCAGAGCAGCGGCAGCACTGCAGGGAGGACAACAAAGGCAAGGAAAGCAGTGTTCGCTTGTGTTAAAACAAAAGTTGACTGCCTGGGTGCATGAGAGAATTTTTAACATGAATTCTCCTTGCAAACAGAAGACCAAAATAGTTAGAAAAAAGCACCAAAAGACACATCTGCTACGTCTGGGATGCGAGAGCACTAATCAGCATCTTGAGTGGAGATGACAGAAAAAGCCTTTCCTCTGTTATCCATAGCTGCTATTCATCAATTATACTGCCAGGGTGTAATTTTGTCACACTTAAGGATTCACCATCTGTAATCATTACCATTTGTTTGAAAAATGAAGAAATCACTAAGGTTTGGGCACATGAACATGACATCTGAGTAGAAGGGACTGATTTATTTCAGATTTGAATGAGCCTTTGGCAAATGCAGCGTTTCTTTGTAGCTTCAATGGACTGATGAAATATCGTACAATAACAGGGGACAAAAAGCCAAACCATGCTAGAGGTAGGCTATAGATACACTGAGAAAAGGAGAGGGGGAGAAGAAAAGAGGATGAAAAACCCAGGGTGGATCTGTTGTGGGAGACACTAATAGAATCTTACTATGTGCGTGAGTGGAGGGAACAGTAACCAAATGAGAATTCCACACTGATCTTGACACACGGATGCCTTGCGGGACAAAGAGAGGGAGAAATATAACTTGCAACAAAAAAAAGATGGGAATTAAAAAGTCATTCTCACATGGTTGTGAAAGACGAGGTTTATAAGCCCTTGTCACGTACTCCCAATAGGCATAACCCCATTTTCATCTACAACTAATTTAATCAAGGTGACTTCTCCTTGCTGCCTCTCCCTGGATAAAGGCGGGAGTTTGCCATTCCCTTGTGCCCACAAGCCAACATATGCTAAGATTTGTGTCTGCGGTTCATCCCCCACATAAGCTCAGTGTGGCACAATCTAATCTGTACTGTGGATAGCCTCTCCTTGCCCATATTCTCCTGAGGAGCCTTGTTGTTTTAGTGACTTCCCTAAAACTTTTCCTTTGCCATGTCCAATATATTTCCAAAAACTTTCCAAAAGGACAACAAATTACATTTTTACTCTGCATTTACAGAAAAAAATAATGAAAAGTAAAAGTTAAACTAAAATTTTGCTTTTTCTTTACTTATTTATTTTCAGTGTTTAAATTTGACTTCTTGCAAAAGAATATATGGATACACATAGGAAAACTTTTTCTTGCAGGATTTGTTTCCAGCCAATGTCATCCATATTAACAATAAAACTATGCATACATCATATATCATTTCATGTGTTCATTAGATTTTCATGTTACTGTTTTCCTGTTCAGATCTTCAAAGACTTATTTTAAGAAAAGAAACTGGTTGTGACAGAGTCAACCATGTGACAGAAGAAAGAGAGCAAAAGTGAAATCAAAGTCGGCTGTGTCAGTGGAGGCCCTACTGGGGTTTGTCTTGTACAATTGACTTGGTAAACAGCTGTTCCTCACACATCAAAGAGCCAGCAGAGTAAAGAATATTTGAGAGAAGCAAAAGGATCTGTTTCTTTATCCTGAACTTACCATGCCAATGGCAGGAAAAATAAGGCAAAGATATGGTAGGTTTATGAGCAAGTGACCAATGCAGATTTATGAACAGGTGACAGATGCCCTTTTACATGTACACACACACGTGAGTATTAGTGTATATATTGATTTATTCTCTGCTTCTGGAGAGGATATCAAAACAGATTCCTGCATGGATCAGTATGATCCTTAATGCCAGACACAGAGGATTTTTATTTATGGATGTGATATTGAGATACTGAGGACACATGTCTTCTGCAGTCCACAATGATGACCGAATGTTGGTCAGTTACAGACTTATCTGGTCATCTGGACAGTATGTTGTTTTAGGAGCACAGCTATGTGGACAGCAATGTTTGTCTGTGGTCGGTCAAGCCCTTTGCTATCTCAAAAACTACTGGACTAGCCTGCTATGAATGTGCAGACATCCGTGGTCCCCAGACAACACACGATTGCAGCCACTTATCACCAGCAGTTACTAATTAGGTTGAACCGAGTGTCCAAGGAAGAGATAAGGGGGAGAAGGTAGAGGGTTATTTTTGGATTAAGTATGGCTTTGTGTGGCATTTCTATAATTCATAATATATTTAAATCAAAACAATTGATTTTTTGAACAATAAACCTCTGTGCAAGGTAAAGTGTGAAATTTTGTCTTCCATTCCTTGATTTAGTCCCCTCATCATACACACACACTTTTTAAACCACCCTGCTTTACCTGCTGACAGACATATTAGGATTTTAGTAAAAGACTGCATGAATTGCCATGACATTTTGTACAGATGAACATGGTGCAAAGCATAAATCCAGCTGACTTTGGTGGTGATCTCTTGAGGCTTCCATAGTGACTACCCACATATTTAATATCTCAAAATCCACTGTGTGGAATGGGTTTTGGACTTTTTTCTGGACTTTTCACAAATTCTTGATCCAAAGCAGCTAAATCCAGATTATTGTTATCTCCTGACTTTTTCTCTCATGCCACCACCAAGCTGACATTTGCTTTGTTTTTTTTAGAGAAATATCTCAGGCAGGCTGGCTTGCTTTGGAAAGAATTGTGATAAACACTGGCTAGTTGCACCATCCAGTGAAAATTTCAATTTGTCAAATACTTAAATTCAACTAAAAATACTTGACAAAAATACTAACATTTTCATCAGCCTCCACTTTATTTTTTGTTTAGTGCTGATTGGCAAATTAGTGTACTAGCATGCTAAATTATGATGGCAAACATGTTAAGCGTACTGGCTAAACATCAGCATTTTTGCTCAAAGCACCACTATGCCACCACAAAATCTCAGAGAGCTGCTTTTTTATGACATACGATGAAAGGCCACATTTGTAAATGTCTTAACGGTTCATCTGTCCAGTTGCATTTGAGATCTTCAAAGACTGAGACTTAAATTTTTGATTTCTATAGAGAAAAGTTACTTTTCATTGTAGAACAAAGAGGAAAACTCGGTAGAACAGCTGTCTCTGAGGGACGTTTCCCATTTACCAGGTTTCATGAAAAGCAGACAGAACTACCTTCTTTGGTTTCTTTCAAACTCTAAAACAATTGCTACTTCAGTTCAGTTTAGTGCTATCTGAGCTCCAACAGTGACAACTTGGAAAACAAAAAAGGTATCAGGGGTAGTTTTTCCAAGGCAACAGCAAGGACCAAACCAGCCAACATAGACATGAGATAACCTATTTGAATTCTCAAGCTATTGTGCCTTACTTTTTATTGAATTATTATCCCCATGTAACCGAATCACACACCTTAAGAAGTGTGGATGAGTTATCTGAATGCCCATCTGACAATTCTTTGTACTGCTTGGTTTGAGGACAAACTGCAACCACAATGTGTTTGCTGACATGATATGCACCACTGTTTTATCCTTTGATGACAGAACACTGATGTAATACATTGCAGTGGGGACCATGAAATACTGGAGGACTTGAGAGTAATTCCCTCAAAAGACAAGCAGTTGTTTTCTATCCAGTAAAAAAGGTCTTAAGAACAGCCAAAGAATGTTATAAGGGTCTAGATTTCAAACAGCAGGTTAAGGGTTTTTTTGTTACCATGGTTCGCTTATATTCCATATACTGTATAACCTGGAAGGTTCATTCTTTATCAAGCATCTACTTTAGATATATATTTAAATTATGTTTGTATATTTAGAGCATCAATTTTCGAACAGTTTCCCAGCCTGTTCCCACCACCACCACCATTATCTCTCATCCCTCAGTGACACTTGTCAGATAACATGACACAGAAGGATTGACAGCCAGCTGAGAAGACAGACTGACGGGCAGATTAGATCAAATGAATATATTTTGTGCATGAAATCACAGGCATGCAGCCCTTTTGTCTTTGTATAGTACTTCCTTCCAGGGGGAATGCTCTGATGCAGTTTCACCTCAAGGGACCTTATTATTTGATGGGTCACTGCACACTGCACCCTGAACACAACAAGCTCCTGTGCCCATGCCAGAACTTGCCTTGATTAATTATCAACAGAGGCTGTATCCAGCTGCCATCGGCAAGAAGAGAGAGAGAGATGGGGAACATAACTACCTCTCCAACTACTAGTACTGATGTTGCTGCTAATGCTGCTGCATGTCATTTGCATAGCACGTCTTAAAACCAGTATTACAAGTTGTTTCACAAATACTAAAAATCTAACTTTTGATATTGAACTTTTCACCTCATCAAATGCACGTTAATATATCAGAAGGAGTCTCAGATTGCTCTGATTTCATTTAATCACATACTGTACCTGTAGCCCTCATACACCAGCAGGAAAAAAAGTGTGCACTCCATCTGCAATCTCATGCAAGTAATTACACAAAGGTCAAGCAGGATGTTTGTATTGATTAGTTAAATCTGCTGATACACAGAACCAGGATGTAAACAGGAAATTTTGGGACTATCTCTGCTTTTGAGCCTGTGCACAAACCTGTCCCTTGTCTATTTCTGAGACAATCCTGCTCCCAAGTGTCCCTGCAGTCAGCACAGTGTACCTGCTCCAGAGTTTGCTTCTGTGCCTCAGACTGTTCCTAACCCCAAACCTCAGCATGAGAATGGGCAAAGCCATATCCAAACCCAAAATCCCACACCAGTTGTTCTCCACTTGGGTTTGAAACAAGTGTCAGGCCTTTTCTTTTAAGAGATGGATCGCCCTCTTCCGTGTGAACACCAAGAGTTCACTGTCTCCATTCAACAGTCTGTATCCCCAGGTGCAGCCGCTGACCCAGCTTGACATCCTCCTTGCCGCAGGCTGCACTGTCAGCTTCAATCCCTTCCCTCTAACTTTGCTTCTTCACCAGACCCTGTGCTCTTGCTATATCACCAATAATAAAGAGACTCCATTGTGAGAAACATCAGGGCTACATCAGCTGTACCACACAATTTTCTGTGCATCACCATTTTGAGGAATTTTCCTTGCTTTCTTGGCAAACAGCTTTTGACCATGTTGGTAGAAATGGTACTTCAAACAGAAAATCAGTGCTAATTTCATGGGCTGTGGTCGAATTCAAACTTTTGGAAGAAAAATTGTTCATTTTCATAGAACCATTGAGCTATGGAGTTTGCATATTCAGACTCAGGTTATTTTATGTATTTGTTTTCATGACACCACACAGTGATTTAATATATGTTATATTCTGGCACCTTGCAGTCACCTGCAGTCAGAGTGTCAAACCAAAACTGTTTGAGTCCTTTAGCCCTTTAGACAACAGCTGCATCTTCAAACAGGCACAGAATTGAAACCCTGTTGTTTTTTTCACCTTGGTGTCTTAAGAACAACCCACTTGATTCTGCCTTCTGTCTATCATGTCTCTTTTCTGACATTGTAGGGAAATGGACAGTGACCCATAAACAGATCTGCTCATGGACACCAGCCCTGTGGAGGATCCCCAAATACAAAATGTGAGGTATTTAACATATATATATACACACACACACACACACACACACACACACACACAACATTGAACAATAATAAATGTCTATTGCTTCACCAACTGCAACTACCCCAACATTATAGCCAAAAACCAAATAATCTGTACAATTTGCATCACTACCAACCTTTTGTGAGCAAGTACATACAGCACCTTGTTGTTCAGAAATACAATACATCAGGCCATGAGTATGGTTAAGTTTTGACATGTAGAAGGGAGGCCCAGTATGACTTGAAAGAAACATATGCCCTTTGAAAACAAGCTTCGATGACACACCTTAAAATACAAAGCTGAAAATGTAGAAAAAGCAGTACCTCACTCAGGCCAAAGGGCAATAACATATTTTTACTGGGACGTTCCAAAGGCTTTGCTATTCCATAAAACAACTACAATCATTTTTTTAATGAAAGCACAGCATGAGTGGATTCCCATACACCAAAACAAGGCAGTAATAAAATGTTGTTCACCTCCATGATAAGTTGGAAAATGTTGTGCTTCCCCCTGTCAGGCCGACTATTTACATCCAGTGCATATTTGTCGAACAACTGGTGTTCTTGAAGTGAACAAGGCCGCACTCAACACTGCAAGAATGTTACCTTGTCTTTCATTTCATAGTTACTGAAGTATTTCAAATATGCAGAAACAAGCCAGATGTACTGCAGGACAAGATTCACACATTTAGGCAAGAATTTATTTAATCTTCATTTTGTATAGATATGAAGAAAAGTGGACAAAGTCAGTGTCACCCTTTTTTTATCAGTAAACCCCAGACTTAATGAATAGGCTTATCCTTATTATATATGTAAATTCTGAATGAGTTACTGTGCAAAGTGCAAGACCATAGAGTTTGTAGTGCTACTAGTGTAACGAATGCTTTGAATACAACACATTTTATTTTGTTAGTAGTACCAGTGACGATCTAAACTTTGCTTGAGAAGCTCACAGTACACACCCCCTGCTGTCCTGACTATACGGTACAGGAGTGGTGACATCAAAAGGGTGTGGAACTTGAACTTATTTCAATGCTATATGACCTTATTTTTTCTCATTTCATGTATTATAATTTATATTGCTCTGCTATATTACACTGACATGTTTCAATACCTTGTGGCTCCCATTGGATTTCCACTGAGAGCTTTCTTTTTCTCATGGCAGCAGATACATATGGTTTTATTTTTTTTAATTTTTATTTCCAGAAATATTTATTTTTCCCAAAAGTATTGTCATTCACAATGATGTATTTGATCCCAGATGAAATAACTGCCAGACAAATAGGAGCCATTATGCACTGAGGTTGCCTATGTGCGCACTCTGCATGCATACTTAGATGGAGCCTGACCTAACCCATTACATCCCTCCATGGAGGATAGTTCTGCGAGATAGAGGCCAGTTGATTCTAAAGTAGGTCTGAATTAAATTGGACACTCTGAAACACAGCATGACAGACAGAACAGTCTCCATCAGGTGAAATTTGTGGGAAGCATCCCTCCAGGACCAGCACAGCTGCCTCAGGCAATAAAAAGATTAATAATTGAATAAATATACATGCATAATAAAAAGACCATTAGTTTCAATAGAAGGATGATTTAATTATTCACAAGAAATGGTGGCAAAGAAAAGGCAGGAGTTATAGCAGACTATCTGAGTGATGTTGTTTCACATACAGTTTTGTTTGTGAATGTTTGCCTGGTATAGGTACCCTTTAAAATTTAAAAACACCCTGTGGAGTTTTGGTGTAAACAAACAGTTATGCCCACTATGTATTTCCCAACTGATAAGACTATTTGTTAAATACTTTTCAAAACCTGTATTGTTTACATCCACGTTCATTTTGTTCAGTCTCTTTTATGCATTGAGATCATCTGTGTCTGTTGCTAAGCTCAGTAAATACTTTTATTGACCTACCCTTATTGAGAGACACTCACTGCATATTAATATTCAGCCTTTTTTAAATGTTAAACTAATAGCTACAATAAAACAAGATTTTTAGTGTGATTTTCAGCTCATGGGCTGCTCTCTCTATTAATATGCAGGAAGTAAATGCTACTTATTCATTTTAATGTAACAAAAGAACATTTGTTTGGACCCTACTGAATTTATCACTAATATACTAATAATTCACTAAAATAACAAGCCCAAGGGAAACCTTAAGGCGAGGTTGGATAAAATAAGGTTTTAAAGATGTTTCTGCTACTAATCAAATTGTTGCCCTAGCTAAGGAAACTGGTTCAGTCAGCACATAATGATTTGCTCTGCTGTGTTGTTGTGACTGTAAGTACCCTTAACTGTCTGCCTTGGGCCTATAATTAGCTACCCATGGTGTACCTCACCATTGTGCATCCTCCTGTTCTCTTTCTGTGCTATCTTCTGTAAATTATTGAACCAAACAACAACACTCCTGGCAATCATGTAGAATTATTCATGGTCTGCAGCACAATCAATGGGAGCAATTGATTTAGTTGTGGGGCAAAACTGAAATTAGTGGTTTTATCACATATGTAATTAAATATTGTGTGCGCGCCGGTTGCTGTCCTTGAAACTGGCAATGAGATGTAACGTGAAGGAGAAGTACTCTTGGGTTTCGCCTTGACCTTGAGCAAACTTCTAACTCTGCCTCCAGAATAGAAATGGTAGAACAGAAACTTGCCATCTGTTTGCTACCTGCTGAGCAACTATTAGGTAGCACAGTACAGACATGAGCCGCCGAGGACTCTGTGAGTCATCACAGATCCTGCAGCGTGAGCGTTGGTGCACCATGGCTTAGTGTGTTCAGAGGCGTCGTAGGTATGTTCCCAAGGGTGGGGGATGGAGGTCTTCAGGGGGATTCTCCACGCAACACTCTGCATGTCTGATCACAGCAGGTAGGCCTTGTATAAACACGCGCCTTGTGTCTGCAGGAGAGGCAGGTGGCGAGCAGGGAAAAGATCAGATGCAAGCCTTTATTACAGTAAGAGTGGCGTACGCTGATGAGGACAGAAACAACAGTGGCAAACAGCCAGCGACAATCCCTGGATGTCACAGACCACCTAGCTTGTCATATTTCCATGCATGCCCTCCTCTGGGAAGTGATGGGGTGCTGGGACGGTCGGCTAAAAAGGCAACATAATCAATCAAAGCAGGCAGCCTGACATTCAACATAGCAGAACATTTCAAAAAGGGGAAATCACAGCCGTAGCAGTATTTTCTTTCAGATTTTCTCTGGTGTGCACTATATGCACAGCAAACACACTGGCCAGTTTCTTTCAGTAGCCAGCCTATTGACTTTTTCTAATTTTACCGTAAGTTGTGTCTTACCACCATTGCATTTTATTTTAAACCCTCACATGACCAGTGGCACAGCAATAACACAACCATCTCGAGTTCCCTCATGATGCAATACCCATGTCCTACATAACAAACAGCATGACAGTGTGTACATGTCAGTTCACAAGAATGTTTCCCATATGAAATAGATGAGCAACATACAACATGGAAAATGTTTTAACATCCCGAGGGCTCAGCTGGAAACAGTGCAATTCACATCATTTTATTTTTTCTAAGATTATCTCTGGTCATCTTGCCTTCAACTGATAATTGTCAGGAGAGACAGCTGGGCAACATGGTGAGAGAATTTTTTTAAAAAAAAAAGGTGGAATCAAGCAGGAATCAAGCAGGCTATGTTGCATATTTAAGATATTCTTCTTAAACCAGTAGGCCATTGGGACCAATATTAATTGTGGTACCTCATTTCATTTTCATTGCAGTCATTGTTTTCCTTTCCTTTTTTGTCTAATTTTAGTCAATAAAATCTAAAAAAAAAAAAATGCTGGAGCCCCCATTTCATCAGTGATTAGTTCAAATCATTTTTGTAATTCAATTATACTTTTTATCTACTCTAAATTGTTTTGTACAGTTGCCCAGGTTACAGGTGTTGCTCTTGTCTAATGCAAGGTTAAAGTTGAAAAGGCAATGTTCTTCTACCTTGTTCACAAACACACTATCTGTGTTGCTCTGCTCTGCTGTAACACAACAGAATAACTGTCCTCAATAAACCTAGTTATCATTTCAAAACTCTGGCTGTTTGAACAGAGCCTCTCCCTGTCTGTTTACACCTTCTGACAGCAACAAGAAAGTTTGGTGCCTGAAAGTAACAATAGTATTCTCATCCAATGCACTTAACAGCAGTGCAGAAGCTCAAGCAGCTAAAATCAACTTCTGAACAAGACATAATGGGGTGGTGGGAGATGCTGTTTTATCAGAAGCCAGGGTGCAGTGGATCGTTTCATAGATGCATGCAGATTATTGAATAAGACTTCACATTTTAAAAAGTGTGTTCATTTGCAGTTCATAGTTCATTTGTCCATTTTGTCAGTCTGTCTCTCTGACACTTAGTTTTTATTACACATATAAAACAAAATAAGTTTAATCATACAGTTACTTACTAAGGTTGTCATGATAACAGAATAACACCAACTCATAAATATAGAAAAAACATTTGTTTGCACGGCATCCTGCTCCATTGCTGGGGGGAAGCACACATGCTCTGTCTGGAAAACAGCTGCGCTGTGTTACGTTTAGTCTGGTGAGTAATTAGCATGGTTGAAAAATATATTGTATGCATATGCAGTTGAGTTAAAGAAATTAGATTTGTCATGTTTAGTATGATAAATAATGTGAACTCCCATTTCCATTCCCAATCGAAGGAATGAAAAAAACAAAAACAAAAAGCAAACACACATGCACACACCCCAACTCAGACTTAATCTAATGCTGTAGTCATAAAGATTGAGGAATGTAGCAAGAGCCTGGCACAGTAACTGCTCCCCAAGAGAGAGAGAAGATGGGCAGAAAAACCAAAACCTATATTTCATCCTCTCCATATATCTGAAATTGCTAAACTCAAACCAATTGAGGAGATATGAGAAGAGAGGGCGAGATAGCGAGAGAGATGAAAGAAAAATATTAAATGTTCTGAATGTAGTACATTTCTAAAAAGAAATGCATGGACTTGTCTTGATTGCGTGAATGGCCATTACAAGTGGATTTATAGACCTTCCTGTTCATCATGGTTTCTTCACCAGCTCCCAAATGACCCTCTCGCAGCCACTTGTCCCAACAGAAGGGCATCGTCATCTGTAACACTGACTGTTTATTGGGGGACGCAAAACGAATACCAAGTACAACTAGCTGAATTTGTGCTTTGCAACTGAAGGCAGCCTGTGAAACTGCAAAAAACAAGTTTGAGCTGTCACTTTGTTTATAGGAAACTGCAAAGTCACAGACATGTTCAGAAGTTTGCATGCTAAGCAACCATGGTGTGAATGCACACATAGCAGATGTTCCACCAAAACTTCCCTCAGCCAAGTTCGAAAGCAATCTGATTGTTTGTTTGTCTGTGTCTTTGTTTGTAAACCCAGGGCCTCCCTCATTCTGTCCTGGGCTCAACTGACAGCTGTTCGGCCCAGCAGGCCCCCAGGGCAGATCGCAGGCTCCATCTGATGTCAGTTTGTCTGGTGTCAGCAGGGCAAGGCGCCTTGTTTTTCCATCAACGCGTTCACCGCTGGGCCCAGAGCATCTTCCACAGGACTGGATTTCAGCGGCAGTAATGAGACATGCTGTGTGGTGAGAGTCATGCATGACGACTTTAACAAGTCCATGAAGACAGTCACATAAGTCTTCACCTTCCCATGTGGCAAAGAATTGCCACTGACTGCTGGGATTAATGAGTCCCTCTTACAGAAAGTGTAGGTGTACTTGTCAGTGACACTGTCCAGGCACTAACTGTTCCCGTCAAGTGGCACACAGCTCTGTTGCATACCTCAGCCTCAGCTCCAGTGACTCCAAGTTGAAGAACTTTATTGAAAACTGGGTAATTAAGCGTCCAGGCTAGTGAAGATGATCCTTCAATATTAAAAGTGTGAGATGATGGGGGCGTCTGGTGGCTTAGCGGTTAAGACACACAACTTTAACTGGGAATGAAATGTGTTATTTGTGCCCCAGTCAACAACTTCCTCTCTTGCTGATGGAGGTTGTGCCCACACAGCAACATGTGACAGGCTTGGAGAAGAAGTAAGAAATCAAGATAACTGAACTGACTGCAATGATTACTGAACAAGAGGACGTTGCTTATTCCAGCATGAGTTCTTCAGAATTATCTTTGTAATAACAGATTTGAAAACAGTAGAAACACAATAAAACAATAGAAAAAAAGAAGGTACACACACACACACACATATATATATATATATATATATACACATACATATATGTATATGTATTGAACTCTGCTCCTATAAATGTTTTTTTACTGAATTTCACTTGTTGCCTGTTAGGATCTTGTAACATTCAGCTTTTCTAAAGCTGCGGGCACATTCCCCGATAAGCAGGTTCCCAGATATGTGCCTGGAGCAAGGACGCTATCATTTTTTATTTGAGTCCTTGACACAAATACCTTGTCCGTTTTGAAGTTGCAGACCCTCTTTCATTTTTCCTGCTGTTTTTTTTTTCTTCTTAAGGCTGCAGGTTTTTGGTCATGATACTGCCTTGGGGATGTGAAAAGACATACAGTAATGTTTATTACTTTCATCTTGTGGGGTGGTTGAACTGCAAGCATCCATTCTGATATGGCTCCATGTTTGTGATTTTGGGTCCCACTGCATTAAGCTGTCTTTTTCGCAACCATACAAAAAAGGTCTTTAATGTGTCGCACCATTTCACAGAAAGTTGCATTACGCACAATTAAAATCAATTCAATTCAAAATCTTAAATTTGAAGGTAATTTCAGTTAATGCTAATAACTTAAAATGTACAGTTTTGCACTCTGGCACTCTAGGGAGTGGACACCAAAAGGGGCAATTAGTAATATGCTGTAGGGGATATAATTGGAGAAGGAGGAACAAGGTCATGAAAAACTGACTCTTTGTAAAAGCACAAGATCACAGCCAAATCCTTACAAAGGATGCTTGCAGAAAAGGGAGACAGTGTTCATGATCACACAATTACCAGATTAGTCTTTTCACTCAATAATACAGACACCATTCTTTTGCTCTCACCCATCCTTTTCTCCAGGAATTTTTGAACTAAGAGCAGTGAACTGACAAATGCAGTATCATGCTGTATGTGAGCCATTTTTGCTTTGTAATACACACAGTTGCCAATACACACAATTGCCAATAAGACCAAGCTTGGTGGACTTATTGGCACAGAAGATTTAACTGCAGGAGAGGAGCAGGCATTATGTGTTGTGGATATACTATATTTGGGGAGTGAGGCGTGGCTGTGGCTCCATGAAGGAGCTTTTCCTATTAAGGTAGAGAAAGTGGTAACTGATTGGAGATCATGGGGCAAAACCCCATCCAGAGAGGAACAGGTTAGTGAACAGGGGAGGAATTTCACAGACGGCATTAAAAAAAAAAACAACAGCCAGGGTTCTCTGCCATAATGCAGAATGAACACTGGCAATCTGAATGTCTGAGTTCTTATACACAAGCTGATAAATAGATTGGTCCCAGGTGTGGGGGCTTTCCAGCAGTCAGGTGACTCACTGCCACACACAGCACCTGCACAATGCTGGATAGAAGACTCAGAGTGAGGGGACAGGAGGCACAGGGATACCAACTGAATGACTAAGGGGCGAAGGGTTATAAAAACAGGAAATGGTTTTGAAAAAGTGAATGTATGACATCGACATTTTTTTTCAAGATCACTGCTGAAATGTTATGCAAGTCAGTCTATATGCTTTTGTAACAGAGTTTTGTTGATATGATGCACTTGATGCCAAAGAAAAGATCACATCATACAAAAATGAGTGTTGAAAAATGGAAATATTTAATTGTCTGCTTTTTTCACACAAGGGGAAATTTTTCCAATATTATCTTAAAATGCATCCTCCTGGCCAGCAGCCTATGCTGCAGTTTTTCATACACATTGTCATTGTTTGTGTTGGTAGATGTTGGTCAAGGAGATGCTGTTGACTTTTGGGATCACCAAAATGATATGGAATTATTCACCGGGTACCATATGTTTCCTGGCATGAAACATATGTTATTGAAATATATCACACCATATGTTTTGTGTGATTCAACATTCCCTTAATCCCTTAATCCCCAAAATCACTTGACAGGCATCCATACGTAGATTATATCCAGATGTCAAAAGAATCATATGTACATTAGAGCTAGTTTTGTCAGGATGCATTATTCACCAGCCGTCAAGTGTGTTGGTAAGAGGATAGGTTAACAGATGTTTTTGCCATTTCTGACACTGAGCAACCTCCTTCAGTCCCACTCAACACCAAACACAATTCTTTCCATTTACACTTGAACACTCCCCCACTAGCACACTAACCTTTTCACTGAGCCTGCACAGTAGTTTTAATGCATATTTGGTGTGTGTGTGTGTGTGTGTGTGTGTGTGTGTGTGTGTACATCAGCAAGGTGCACTGAAGCACACAGAGAGACACATTCATGCAATGTATTTGAAGTATATCTTCAAGTAGCTATAACAAAGGGGGGACTTGGAGATTGAAGCGCAACCTCAGTTTCAGGTGGCTGGTGCACAGGGGCATCCATTTTACATCATGAGACCAGGGGGAGGGACAGCTTGGCAGTGGCCAGCCGGGCGCAGTGAGGTTATTTTATCCTGGAAAAGAATCAAATGTGCGGGGCTCAGATTCTTCTCTTAAATTTCAGGCATATTCAGCAAACAAAATGCTGAGTGGTAACGCTCCATGTGCACCTGGTGCCAGTCCAGATGATCTTGTGATTATAATGAAATAAAACTTGCACACACTTGTATTTACATATGGGTGAGATTACAAATTTGAGCTTGCAATTCACATTTTGACAAGAGCAACACAAAAGGGAGAGATCAATCTGACATGAATAAAATTTGTCAAAGAAATTTGGTTGAACTGTTTTCATTATTAGTTAGCTAGTACCGGTATAGAGCAATGTTTTTATAAGTTGATCTGTATTTGTTCTCATGTTTCCAGTTTCATAAAGAAAGCACAGCACCGGTTTAGGTAGAACACTCTTTACATATTTCACTTTTTCAAACCAAAAACCAATGAGCCATTTAACCAATGAATCAACAAAATGGCAAATAACAAAAACGACTGACTTTGAGCACTTATTGCTAATAATTGTGTAGCAATTCAAGTGGGGAATCTTAAAATCCATTAATGTCAAAAATGAATCATCTGGGTCCCTGGTATTTAGTGTAGTTTGTTTGATAACACTGCTGCTTTGACCTGATGGCTAACTTTCAGCAGACAATTTTAAAAAATGGCCATGATAACACGCATGATAATATTACACTTTATGAGAAGGGCCTCTCTGAGGCATATATATGGGTTGGCCTTGAAAAATGTTCTGTCCAAGTTTCTTGTTTTCAAAGTTTGACAGAGAGATAAAAATGAGCCACCTCTGCTCAGAGCTGTCCCTACCCCAAATTGTCCTTGTATTTTCTGGCTCTAACACAAGCTGACTGATAAATGACCACAGAGGAGCCATCAGACCTGAAAGATACAGACTGAGCTACGTCGTTGGGTGGATTTTAATTGCTGTGCTTAGGACATTAATGGAAGAGTATCCTTACAGCAGTGGCGACACCCTCTGATACCCTTGGTAATGGCTCCTTTTCACCACAGCACAAAAGATGCCATGCCCTGGCTCGGGCAGTGCTGACCATCTAACTCTGGGCTTGGATGAGTAATGGGATGGGTGGAGTTGAGTATGGGGAGTACCAGAAGGGGTTAGGGTCCAGGTGTCAGAGGTCGTGGGGCTCTGGAACCAGCTTGCTCCTGGGAGTGGTCTTCTCAGGCTGTGGGCTTCCTGCTGCTGTCCTGCTGGGGGCCAGGCCCAGAGCTTGGGGAGAGGGGGGTTTGCTCCTACAGTCCTCTGCTCCGTCTCCTGCACGGTGATCACGGTGATCACAGGGCTGACTCGGGGATGCTGGGCCTTGGGCTTCACTCCTGTGTGTGGGGCCGCAGACATTCTGCTGCCGCAGCTCCCTGCCTTACTACTGCCTGGGTTCAGTGAGGGGTGGCTGTGGCCCCCAGGTTAGTACCCAACAACATCCAGTGATAAGCTTTTGTATACACACACACACACAACACCAACACCAACACCCCATACACCCACAGACACATGGCCCACACACACACCTACACACACATTTGAGGTTGCACACTATCTGATTATACTGGTGGTAATGTTGTATATGTTGCTAGTACGGTTGCTATAGTCAAAATCAATTTTATTGTTATTATTGCTGCTGTCATGGTTGTTGTTATTGTTGTATTTGTTGTCTTCTGTCTTCTCTTCTTTCTCTCTATGTCTTTTTTGTCTTTTCTGTCCCCCTGTCTGGTTCAATTCAATCACTCATTCCAACAAGGTAGATAATAACTAATAAAGTTTAAACAAGAAAAATGTGGAGTATGGTATGCTACACCTCTCGTAGAGCAAATCTGCCTCGCACTGTAAGGATATCCAGATCTCTGTCTGCATACCTAAGCAGCTGGACAGGATAGGGAAAAAAAAAAGTTTTACTCTCGATGTTCTGTGTCTGCTTTCGGGTCCAGGGAGCACTTGACATAACAATGAGTTCCTGCTTCCTGGTTTTGGATAAACAGCCAAATGAACTCACCCATGTTGCAAAAGTATAAGTGATTGATTTGAAGAGTTGTGCACTAATTTTAATTATCTGAGAAAACATTTTTCTCATACTTTACTTTTGAGAAATGAACAAATGTGGATCTCAAGGAAATTTTAATTGAAATCAACTGAACTAACCAACTCAACTTGTGCAGTTGATTTCAATTAAAATTTCCTTGAGATAACATGACCTGGGCAAATGAGAATATTCACAGCCTTTTTAAATGTGGACTTTTGTCCTATAAATTCAGTAATGCTGACTTTAAACAAGACAAGTGCACTTCTAAATATGTATATACATTCAATATACTATTTCAGTACATCCAGTACATACTGTCTAAAACCAAACCTTAGTTATATCCAGCCTGATCAAGGTTAGATAACATGCAAAAACTGACCTTTGATGAGCTTGTCCAAGCTTTTTCCTCATTCAGAGTTGTTGTTGAGTGTAAACTGAAACATGCACCAAGGGCAGTGTGCAGAAACAAAGAGGACACATAAAAGCAGTAAAAAGCCCTTAAAATCATGCTTGTTGTGCACGCTCACAAGGCTACATTCTATTTCCTTTTGAGTAGCTTTATGGTTCAGGGGCATCATCAATTTTCATCTGTCTCTTTCATCCCAGGTGGTCCGTGGGCACCTCCATCGCCCTGTCTGTAAACAACCCAACAAATATGCAAGTGAGGTTTTATCATTATCATCGCTGGCAATGTCATACAAAGCTGTGGTTTCCTCTTGCTTCAACATTAGCAGTAAATCAGATAGAACATAAGCATACTAATGAACGGAACTGCTAACATTTATACAGCATATTGGAGTAGGGCAGACCCAATGCAATTGTTTTACAGGCTGGCAGAATTTCTCAATATCCTGTTGGAAGGCTGTTTATCTGACTTTGGTCTTTGGTCAGTATCCTATTAACCCTTAACAATTTGTGATTGCATTCATTTAGGCTGCATTGCAAACATGCATAGATGTTTGCTGTTCCTCTATCCACACAAATTAAGCAAACTAAAAAGGTCCTTCGAAGATAAGATATCAGCCAGAGAGTTCAAATACATTAAATCTCAAACAAAGACAGACCACCTTTGCCCTCACTGTATCCCTTCTGGAGTCTACCTCAGCACTCCGTTAATCTGAGAAAAAGATCCGAATAGCCAAGCACTTTTCTCAGGGTTAATTGTATGTGACCATGGTCAACGGCGATCCTCAGTTGGCAAGAGAGCAAGTTGTTTCACTCTTCTTATACATTCTTTTCAAAAGACAAAAAAATCTCGTCATCATGTGACTGTTTTCTGAAAAGTTCAAATACCTAATTAATGTGACATAGGGAAAAGTGATTAAATTGACCTTTTGAAAGTGCTTACAATCTCAGATGATGACACACTATAAACACCATCATGATTACCACTGATTGGAAATATTTAACATGAAGGAATAATAACATGTATTGACACTCACTTGGTCTTGTGAGGGGAGTGTGGAGAATGCTGAAAATCTGCTCATGTTTATTTCATCATCAGTGGATTTCACCCATGCATTAACACTGTGCATCATGCTTTTAATGACTATAAAAATGAAAATCATTGCTTCATTTTATTACTCATAAAACAAAAGAGTCGCTTTTCAAGAACTGTTCAATTTAAATGTGAATGTGATGCTGCCTTGGTCCACCGCATTGTGCTGCTTGGCTGAGCTAGTGCACTAATGATGAGGCTCAGGGAAGGCAAACTCCCAAAGCTATCTGTGCCCCTTTTATTAAGATGGAGGGGGTAGACGAATGTGGTTGGGAGAGATACCAATGGGTTAAGCATCTTCCTCCAGAGGAACTTTATGTGTGTCTGAGAGCCATGGTCGTAAATTTTAATTACCACTCACACACTATAGAAGTGCATGCACTTGGTACACACCTGTTTCCTATCTATCTGGATTTCTCAAATATACAACCATGAGGACCATGGTGTGCTGCAGTTTGTGGGTGAAGTTTTATCCTCTTAGTGTTAACATAATTAGGTCAGTCTTAGACTCTTGGTCACTGTGGCTGTTCTGTAAACCTAAAGTATTACTCCCATTAGCCTCAGCTCTGTTCCCTGGGGCCATGGGGGACAGATAGAAGGTAATTACAGAACATAATGTTATTAATTACTCGGCGCACTCATGCTACCATTGGAGCTGGACTGTTGGCAGATGTGATTCTCAAAGCCTGGAAGACCACGGCACAATGCCTAAGGTTAAGCAAACCACTACTCTCTGCCACTGGATCTGGGGAATAGTCTAAGCTCTTCTGTTTGTCAGTAATTCTTAGTACTGAGTCTGTTTTCCTGCTGCTGTTGCCACTGAGTTTGAAAAAAAATAATAATACATAGTTGTCACATGGAGTAATTTGTGTCCTTCCAAAGCACAAAGAGGCAAAAGAAATGTTGAAGATAAAAGCAAATTGTAAGATGTCAAGATGATCCTCCATTTAAAAACATATATGAATGTATTATCATTATTACTATTATTACACAGATTTTTCTAGTTGGGTAATGAGACTCCCCTTGCATGTAAGTATTGTCAGTGAGCAAACTGCCTCTCCATGATGGCTGTGAAATTTCCCACCTCCAGCATGTTTTCCCCATGATCTCCTCCCACATGTTGCGCTTTATATATAGCATAATTTAATCTCATTACCCCAGTGAGCCATATGAAACTCTGTAATGATGAAACCACAAAAGTAGGTGTTATGTTCTGGCACGTTTATGCATGCATATGGGGATTGGGCAGCTCAAACTAACTGGGGAAGCATTGAGTTGAATCAAGCCTCTTGTATTTGTTTTGCTTTGATATAAAATTAATTTAATAACAGTTTTCTTGTTAACACTAGCAATTAAAATTGAAAACTATGCACATTCATGCAATGGAATGGATTACCAATCCCAAAAGCCATATTATTTCAGTAAAATCAATGGAATTGTCTGTTCACAGCATATTATTCCTTTAGAAAATGACTTTTAAAACCAGAATTAGCTTTAATATCCTC
The DNA here is from genome assembly GCA_016785225.1 of Psettodes erumei. Lineage (NCBI taxonomy): Eukaryota > Metazoa > Chordata > Actinopteri > Pleuronectiformes > Psettodidae > Psettodes > Psettodes erumei. The sequence goes on along the minus strand of JAFBJZ010000782.1, from coordinate 1,117,896 downwards.
TGCAAATGTCACTGTTTTCTTTCTTTCATGTAGTAAAGAGAGAGTACAGACAGTCTCTTTTTATATTCTATACTACATGGTGCATCAGCTATTGCACAGTAGAAGCGAATAGGCTTATATCTATCCAATAATCAATAACTCTCTCTCAACTAGAAACATGGTAAAATTATATACATCTTCCATGTGCTTGGTCTACTCTACTAGCTATCTATAGTCTTTTAGTGAGGCCTCATTCATAACCATTGGATTTCAATGGATCGGCCTGTCATGGGTCAGTCATGCTTGCCTCTGAGGTTGTGTGGCAAAACTGGGAGAGACCATCTGAATGCTCTGAGGAAACATTACAAATGTTATCCAGATCCAGGTACCCTTCTGGGTCCAAGGAGGAAGTTTATCCAAAACTGGGGCGCACGCACATATGACACAATATTGTGTTGTAAATTATAGATGTAGAGTCCTCTAACCACAATCAAATTGTAGCTGATGTGCAGATGATGTGTGGATTCAGTAATTAGGTTAGAGAGATAAATCCAGGTGATGATTGTGTTTACTGTCATTACTTTGGTTGTCTGCTTTTATCTTAGCCTTGTTAGCAGCATTGCTGCTACAGCATATTTACAAAATGCTAGAGGGATATGCTGGTATATAATGAATGGTATATATATATATATATATAGAAGGATTTTTAAATGATCAGTTCAGAAATGTACATAATGAGAGACAATTGTCATTTTAAGTTTAGGGAAATATTTTTAGTTTAGTTAATCAAGTTTTAGTTTTAGTTAGTTTAGTTAATCAACTTTTCAAGAGACAGAATGGGAAAATGTACTGTATATATATATAAATATATTAACAAGCCCAGATTTGATGAGTCTTAATACCAGAACAGGTTTCATCGCGAATCCATCTTGAGCCTTTGAGGTTTTACTTTTTCGTGTGTGTGTGTGTGTGTGTGGACTGCATCCACATACACTCAGCACCATATTCGATGACATGCATTTGCATGCATCAGGCAGCCAAAGACTTTGTCTGAATATATTTAAATCTACATTAATGTCAAATTCAAAGCTGATAAAACCAAATGCACATATTTTATAACAAGGCAGTATGCTAACAAAGCCTGTGAGGGTCCTCCAGGAGGGGGGAGTGATACCTTACTTTATTCTCGTGGGACTCTTTGGCAGTTATGATACATTTACTTACTTACCTGAACAGGAATCATTTTCTTTCATCTCTGTTCATGCCTTACGGAGGATCAGTAAGATACATCTCTCCCCGTTTGAAGTACTGTTACCTGGAGACACACTGCTGGGCCACCGCACTGAGCTTATTTGATATACTGAATTTTATGTCAACTGTGGCAATCCACTCTATGCATCATGTCTACTTTCAAGTGTGGAGAGAGGATATAAGGATGTGATAGTGCTATTCTTTAAAGCTCCAGCTGGTGGACTGCCTATTGTCATGATTTATTGTTATGGAGGTAGTTTACTGTATGAGTAGTAGGCAGGGGAAGTACAACAGAGATAAGGTTCCCATTAGATAATCATCATGCACAGCGTCATGATATTATGATCACCACTATCAAGACCATCTGAACATGAAAACAGAACCAAAAACTTCTTATCACCAAATTTGTGAGTCCAATCTGAAAAACAGGGACTGGTGTAAATGAGAAAATGCTGTCCACCTAACTCTTACAGTGAAGTGATTTCAGATTTAGTAGTTAGTAAAATGGTAATAATCAGTGTTATTTTACTGTCCTGCTGTGATAATGGTTCCTGGAATGAATGAAACCTGCAGACAAATGCATTACAGAATAAACCAATTTTGGGATCTTGATGATATATTAAAGTATTTGCTGTTATATATATATATATATATATATATGTACACACTCTACATATATGCCTTCCCCCCAACTCCTAAAACTATACCTATACCCTTGTAAAAAAAAAAACCCACACCTTTTTCTTGTATCCTAAGTGATCAGCTTCTGCTTCTGAGGTGGTTTTCTTTTAAAATACTGTATTTTCCTGTGAGTGAGATGTTAATCCCCTCGAGGAAAATGCTGAGGAGATAACAATCCAACTTGAGAGTGTACAACCATCTGAGCTGCTAACAGCTAAGAGCGGGGTTTCATGTGTGATAGTAGCACTTTATTCTAGTGTAATCAAAGTGCCCCATTTTATTGTCTGATGTGGCTGGCTGTTTGCAAACACTGCACTAATGTTTCACTACCTGGTAGCGGAGTATTATTCCCTGTTGGTGTGTTGTGTACCATCTTCACACAGGCATTTTTTTTGTTGTAGCAAAAGGTGGTTGTTTAATAGTGTGAAAAAGAGGGGTGAAAGACAACTGTGAAGATGATTGTAACACACTCAGGGACAGAGGATCGTTAAATTGGATTCTTAAGAGGGTCCTCTATCAGTAAATGATGTTTTACACCGCTTCCCTTACAAGGCTCTTCAAGAATTATAGTGTCAGAAATTGTATTTGATGAAACTGCAAGGCTGTGGGCTGCAAGGTCAGTTAGACAATTAAAGGAAGCTGTTAAAGTGTGCCATCTCATTTTCATTTGTTACATAACATAGCCACCTGTCATGGAACTCGGGTGCCAATATTGTCCGCATATTTGCAAATAAAAGTGTGGCCATCCACTCCTCGCAGCCATTATTGGCGTGGCAGGTCCACTTAAAGGAAGCGGCGAGGCTCCAGAGGTCAGTCCGCTCTTGAGCTTTGTACCTCACTCCATGGCAGGTTTATTCTCCGACAAAGGGCCAAGGGGAGAGTGGAGCACTCTCGGTGCGAGCCAATTAGGGCTTGTTTATTTTCCTCTGCTGTCTAATAAACGTCACTTTCTCGTTTTAATGGCTTGGAAAGAGAGTGTGATTAAAATTCCGGCCCGCGGTGTGACCAAACGTGAAACAGAGCCACATCTTACACAGAGGCCGTTCATCATGTAGAATGGCTCTCGGCACAGCATTGTTATGGGAGGTTATGATAATAGAAATATTTATAACACCCCGGTGACCTCCGCGCACGACTACAACAGCCACTGTGAGGACAACACTCCACACAAACAAAAGCAGAGAAAACAAACACAACACCTTTTAGGAGCTCACCGCTTGAATTATTTATTTAAAGGTCAGTGCAATCCATATTTTACCAAGCAAAATGTAGAACTTTTATTTCTGTTTGGTTCCAACATCTTCCTGCCAGTAAAGCTTCTTTCAGACTCTTATGCCTCTTATTCAAAAATATGTTCATACAAAAATTGTCCTCTTAATAAAATAAAAAGGAATGTGGATTGTAATAACTCCATAAACCAACCATAATAATGTACTGCTGAACACTTTAGCTCAACAATTTAGATTTAATATTTTGCACATGACTCTCTCCTCTTTCTTTGTGACGGTCCTTCTTGAAGTGTTGCACTCCAGTCTCAATATAATTGTTTCTGGTTGTTGTTATTTTTTACATCTGTGATGTTTAAAAAATGTCAGTATAATACACCATGTATAAAACATATGATAATTCAGCAGATGATTGGCTTGCATGTTGAGCATTCTTCATAGCTCAGTAGTTTACTTTATCCTGTTAATTAGGGTTAGATTACCCTGACTTGTATTCCAAATATTAATCTATACATAGCAGATGAAGAGAAGACTTCTTCTAATAGACTGACAGGATTTATTTTTGTTGTACTATTTTTAATTTATCTTCTATCTATTCACAACTCTGTGAGTGTGACGTTTTTTTTTAAACTGGATTTGGACTTGCAACAAATCCATTCTACGGGGATATCAAGATTTATTCCACAGTTCTTAGGATACATCATATTTGAAATTGAGGCTTATAGCTTGGTTAAAACCAAGGGAAATGCCATTAATTAAAGGTATTAATTGCAAAACTTTAAAGATATCATATCTTTATACTGAACCTACAGCATTGTCAACAAGTTTATAGATAGGAAGAAAAAAAACAATCCAGCCGCCTCATTGGAACTCTCTTAGTAATGATAATACACTGTCAAATAATGCAAAAAAATGACAATGAACTGTTGAACTGACATGACATAATCAAATGTTACTTTGTTTTATTATTATTTATAATGTGTTGACCTGGAGATAACAAATAACAGAATAATGTTTAAAAAATAAAGATAATGCTGACAAATTCAGTGCCAAATTTGCACAAAATGCACAATGATAATTGTTTTTTAAACCACATAAGAAGCCAGCCCGATCTCGGGAAACTTATTTTACTAGTGCCCATACCGAGAAGGACCAATTATCCTCCTTTTCAGCCTGGATTCAGGAAAGAATAACAACCCATGCCCACAGATCCCCAGCTGTGATTTAGGGACTAAAAAGGCCAGAGACACAACAAAAGGATGCAGTAGTTGAGAACAGGCTCTGTAGGTGATCAGTAAAACAATAGTTTTAAAATCTCAGTACTAAAAAAGTTGCAAAAGGGCTAATGTGGTTGCAATTGCAGCATTTGATTAAAGATTAGATCATTGTGTAGATAATTTGCATTGTTTAATTTCTGTGATTAAACAAACCTCAGTCAAGCAGCTTCCAGTAGCTGTTATCCATAACAATGAGCTGGTGATGCACTATCTGCAAAATTAAATCATTGTATTGTAAGCCAGAGTGAAAATGACCTCAAAGTCAGAGTGAGAGCACCGCTGAATGCTTAATTAGGCAGTTAGTTTTGGCAAGCACACTGGCTAAATAATGGTGATGGTGTAGATCCAAATCAGAAGCAAACATTTTGCAGAGATTTCAGCTGTAAACTGTGTTGAGGCTGCCAAAGGGCTTCCTGTCCCAAAGAGTCTAACTGCTGGCTCCGGCACAACGCCTGCTACTATACCACCCCCATACTGACTAATAGCTCTCTTTCTCTCTTTCAACTTGAATCAATTTAATAGAGCTTTACTGACACAATGTTTTGATTTAAAATTGTGCTAAATAAAATACAGATGACTTAATGTCACATTACAAAAATCTGAAATAAATTAAAGGAACATAATGTAGGCTACCATATAGGGCACTGAAAGTTTTGAGCATGAAAATGATGCATCCCCTGGCCATCACAGCTGCAATGGCGCTGAAAAACTTTGGGTTACCTGATTCTATTCAGCCTAAAGTTGAAAAAAAATGGTATCACGAAGCTGGTTGCCAACTGAAGCGTTTAACACCGTGTTTTCCAATCCTGTTGAGAGGATTCATGCGAAGCAGGACGTTCTGTATCATATTGTATATTATATTCCAAGCAACATCATCGGAACTGAGAGTGCAGTATATATTTAGATATTACCACACAAATAAAACAGTTGAAAATTTGTACAAAGATGAGATGAATTATTTTCTATCGAGTCAAAAAAAATAACATTGAAGAGTAAGAGTTAAATGTTTCTACACTGTCATGGTTCCTGACCAGAACAATATAAAGTCAAATAAAAAAAAATTGTGCACATGCCTATACATAATGTCCCCAAAATAAAAAGGTAACTGCTCTTCAACCCTGTCGTCATAACCCTCTTCCTTCTGTGTGACTTGTATGAAAAGCAGATAAATGCTTGGTCATGCATGAAATAGAAGATTTTGAAAACAAAAAATATTGCAGATGCAACCACTGTATCCTCAGGTGTAACCAGACATAGTTGTGAGAGCTGAACTGTCAGGCAAAAACATTCACAAATTAAACTAAGGCTGGTGAATGTGTTTGCATATATAGCATGTGTGTATGCTTTCATATCTCAGCTTATTTTTACAGCCCACATGCTCTGCAGGGAGCACTCCTCAATATGTTTTTAGTCAGCCTCTGTCAGCTGGCTGGAGCCCCCAGATAAGGGCTGTTATGTGTTGTGTAGTTAGTGGTTAAGTATTGGTGTTCTCCACAGCTCCCCATGTCACTATGTTATCTGAAGAGTCCCAGCGAGCTCCCCATCTTCGGCTCTCCAGGTCGCAGTAATGAGAGAGGATAATTACTGATCACACTTTGCAAATGGAACAGCAGGAAGACAGAGGGCGGTCTAATGAACCCCCCCCCCACCCCACCCCCGCCCCAATCCACGCACCCCTACATCATATATACACACACCAACACTGTTAAGAGCATCATAATGACAAACACTGAAACAACTGCAGCTCGGCTTGGACCTGAGAAAGCAGTTAATAAATTTCTTCTGTGTTTAAAACAGCAATTGCCTACTAATCTGCATTTTGAAGGAAGAAAAATTGCAGCCTAGATTTTGTTCACTGGCAACATTTCTGTCCCAAGAGTAATATCCTCATGCTGCAGGGAGGTCTTGGGGCAGTGGTCTCGGTGGATGTTTCAGTTTTGCAGAGACTGTGGTCTCGGTACTGCATCCCACTTGTTTATGTGACTACAACATTTGGATGTAGTAAGGTAAAGATTGTGGTTTTGGTTTAATTTATTTAAAAGACTTGCTATGAACCATCAAATGTATCACCCAACCAATACTGGATTTCTGAGGCCATTGCTGATAAAAGAAAAATCTGCTAACACTTGAGCTACACACAGTATATATTTGGTATTTTGCTTAATCGTCATTGTCTTATTTCTTTTTGGCCTGATCATTGGCTGTACATCCTTTTGTTTAAGATAGCTTTGACTTTTCTGATATTTGACCAAGACTTCCTTTCTTCCTTAATCTTAACCAATTGATTTGAGTTGCAGAAACATGACCATATAGATGTCAGTCATGCTTTGGTTGACTAGAACAGACATTATAATAGACGAAACAGTAAATGTTTGCAGTTACCTTCAGTTATGAACATTTTTGTTATAAAAACTGCACAACATGCAAATTATTTATGTATTTACAATATGCTTATATGCTCACACAGGGATTTTCAAAGTTTCAGTGTTTTACTAATTGCTGAGCTGTAGGATATCGAGCTTGGTTTTTACATATCATGAATCATTATTTTGTTATTAACTTTGGGCTAAAAGAAGTCCACTTTCAGTAGTTCACTACAGTTTAATGTATCCTAGGTTGTGTTTTTGTAGTTTTGATCACCATGTTGTTACAGGTTAACAGTTATACAATTCATATCCAGGTGTGATTGCAAGTTTAAAATGAGTTTATTCTATTTATTTTAATTATCTGAAGCAATTTCTGTATTTAAAACTTTAAAACTAAAATTATGACCCTAATTCTATTCTAAAATTATGGACACAACATACTGCAGTAAGCACATTAGGTCAAGGTACAGTTTAACTTCAATAATGTGATTGTTTTGATTTCACATATTAGATTAAGACGACAAAACTTGTTTAAAAATTGTCTGATCAGTAACATTGCGGTACCCATGGACTCGGGCCCAGAAATGATGCTCAAAATTATGGAAATAGCTTTGGCCATCACCCAAGATATATAAAAAAAATTAAATTTCACTTTGGGGATTAATTTCAAATAGTGGACTCTTTTACAAGAAGGACCCCCTGCAGACCAATATCCTAGTAAGTAAGTTGGTGACAAAAAACATCATCATAGCTCAAACTCTGATAATGATGCCGGGGTTATAAAAAAATCCTCTCAAAGCCTCATCTCATTACATTTAATTTATGATCACATTTGATGATAACGAATGGACTTCAAAACAACTCCTTTGACCTTGAACTCTGACCATGCCTGCAGCCCTTTCTCCTTTCTTCTCCACCTGTAAGTTGAGGACAAACATTGTACCAAGCCAGAAAAAACAGAGGCAGAGAAGAGACGGAGCACTTTGTCAGATCAACTAATTGAGTATTTGTCCCAAAGCAGGACCCATTTATAAGATCCCTCCTCCCCCTAGGCCTGCCCGACTGTCTCCCATTCCTCTGCCTCTGTCCAGCTGTGTGCTGCTGTGACACAAGGCTTTGTCACCCCTGTTCCTGTATACCCCCCTGCCTCTTCCTCATTCATCACTGCTGACTGATCCCTGGGTTTAAGAGAAAGTGATAAAGATGCCTGCAGGCCTGCTGTGGAAACAGCGGGATCCTCCAGGCTAAAGTGCCCTGATCAATCAAAACCTCCTCTTGGTCAAGCTGCCCTTCTGGTATCCCACTCAAGGAAACAAAACCTTAACTTGACAGAAAACTATGACATACCCACACCCTCAAAAAAACTGATGCACCAAAAGAAAGAAAAACAATTTCCCACTCTCGAGTTTGTTACCAATCTCAATTGCTGTACCTGTTTTGGGCAACTCAGCTCTTTTCTCCTCTCTACTTCATCTTTGTTGAGGATGACAATTAAGGGGCCACTGTTCTGTAATCAGAGCGAGTGTCGCAGGATCATAATAAGTGTCTACACTGTCTCCCACTCCTTCCCATTTTAACAGCTGTGACTCCAGCAGTGCTCTTGGCAGGATTTGTCCCCTGTTGCCTCATTTACTTGGAGCCTCTCTGGAACAGTGTGTACCCCAAAACAACTGGAAATATTTGTATTGCTACTTTTAAACCTTGTGTTTTTGCATTTGTTTAAACAAAAAGCTACATTATGCCAGTTTTTTTAAAATAGCCCTCTGAGCCAGGGACACCAATGTTAAGGATTCAGTGACGTGCTTAGTTTGCTCAGCAGGTCACAGTGTCACAAATCCATTGTCATTCATTGCCAGAAAGACAATGCAACCTTGTGTAAACTCTTTGAACTTTCTTCATATGCTTATTCCATTAGGGGAGGGGAGAAATGATCACTGTGTTGATCATTTCTCTCAACACCTTCCCATCTTCATAAATCACCTGACTTGTACACCCACCTTTGTACATGTTTCCAATCCCCTATTTAGCTCGCCAGCATACATACCAACTATTTTCCTCACTTTCCAACCAGATTTTCCATTGTGCATTCAGCCTGAAGGAATATTCTCAAGAGAATGGCAAGGTGTCTTTCCTATGAACATTGCCCACTGTGTGCATACAGCAAGCAGATAGCATTTTTAATATTGTGGTTGATCTGATTTGCCTGCCGTGACCTTTTTTCTTCGTTCACTTGGTTCCAGACCACCTGTTGATGGACCCTGTTTTAAATTATTGACACAACAGACTTTAATTCAATTTGACCTGCCTGCTTCTGACTTTGAGTTAATTGCCTGCATCATTGCAGATTGCTCATGTGATTCAGTGATTCAGTGAGCTCATGAATCACATGAGCTCACTGATTACCTGTACAATGGAGCAATTAGATACTGAACATCAGTTTTTCTTCTTTTTTTCTTCTTTTTGCTTTTTTCTAGTTTTTCATTTGCTGGTGTAAATGAAGAAATCATTTCAGCCAATTGTTTCATTTGAACAGTTTAAGATAAGTTGATTTTTTGTTTGATTAAATCTCTTATGATGTAGTACTGTTAAAACAGCACTGCACATTGTTCATTCTAATGATTCACCAACCTCTGAGATGTGTCGCCCCCCTCTCCAGTTCATCCTCAAAAGTTGTACCGAACAATACTTTCTTACACTGAGTTTCAGACTCTTTCATCAAAATGGTCCCTGCTGACAATGTCATTATAAAATGTTTTTCACTGTCATTTTTGCATAAAATCTGTACAATAGTCAATAGTGAGGTCTGGGAAAGACCTGATCAGCATTATAAATGTCTGTAGAGGTATAATATTTCTGCTGAGTGAAGCACTTTGTCCATCCCAGTTAAAAGTCATTTCCAGTAGTCCTTTCCATTTACCCACTCACTATCTATCCTCCTCTTCACTTCAGGCAAAGTAAGTGTTTCTATTCTCGGTTTTCCTATTTTATATCAGGACCCTAAAATGGATGGCCCATTATTACATAACCTAACCAAGCAATTATGCTTATATAAATGTAACTACTTTGCATGCACAGCAAAACACCTTGTTTGTTTAATTTAATTACATTAACCAGTCATGCTTAACTCATTCCCCAGTGGCTAATGAATGGGGATAGTAGCTGTAGAAAAACATCAGTACTTTTTTTCTAATCTGGTTTACAACCCTCAGTCCATTTCACAGGCCAAATCTCGAACATCATCTGACAAAATGAGTCAGTTATCTCAGTGGGGAGATCCTGTGATGTGAGGGATCAGGGTGAGACAATGTCTCTTGTCTCCTCCACGGTGCTGGCTAAAGCATCACTCATCCCTGTGATCTGCCCCAGTGCCATAAAGTCAGCATGACAGCAACTCTGCTTCCTTTTTAAGAGCCTCACAACACTGTTTTTAATATTATTTTGATTTACATTTTGTGTGCATTTGGCACCCCAGTGATATTGTGCCCTCATGTATCACCTACATTGCAGTTACCACCTCGTCTCATTAATATGGATATTTCAACCTCAGATCTTGTTGCTCCTCCAATACAGCGCTAGGATTCCAAGTTTGGTTCACAGGGTCAAGGTACTTAAATTTATACACATTTTGTACATTCACCTGCTTAAACAAGATGTCGGAGGAAAAGTCAGGCTACTGCTGAACTATATACTGCCATACCATTTTTAGATAAAGCCATGGGGCTACAAAGAAAACCAATAACTGGTTTGAACAGAAAAAATACAAAATATAAACAAACTTTTCTGCTGAACTTGATCTTAACAGCTTAACCTCACTGATTCGCCTTTGAGAATAATTTAGTACAAAACATTTTAACATATCAGTATTTTAAGACACTAGGTCAAAGAAGTTTAAACGCTTGTTCAATGATAGCTCATATGCACTGGCATCTGACATCCGTGATGTCAATGAAATTTAAAAAAAACTAAGATTTATACATCCTTGACCACATGCTGCTCACAAGATCCATCTGTGGAGTTTATCTGGCCATATTTTCTTGTCGAATTCACAGTTATTTTAGCAGTTGTCTTATGCAGGTTAGAACAGAGTAACAGCAGTGAGTGCGCCTGTGGAAGAAGAAAGGCTTCTTCTCCTTGAGAACCCTTAGGACCTCCCGTCTAATGAAATGCTGTCAAGGTCCAGTGAGCTGAGCTGCCAGAAGAAAGCTTCACAATGGAGAAAAGCCCGACAACCAGCACAAAGCGAGAGGCAGATAGCAACCCCAACTCCACATACACTTATTACATTTCGGGAAGCACTCGGGCAGATAACGGAGGGAAGCTGACTACACACACAAACAGAAATCTGTTGCTTCCTCTCACCCAGATACATTATTTACTTTGTCCTGTAACCTCAATTGCTGACAACAGTAATTAATTGAGATAACGTTACAATCCTTCAAGCTGAAATAATTTGTCCAACAAGTTATTGTAGAGCAGCAGAGAACAGGCTCCAAAAGGACCTGGGATAAAGACATTTTAAGGTGAAGCTTTAAAGTGTTACACAGGAAGGAAAAGGAGATGTAATGTTCAAACAATCCACTTTTCACAAAAAAAAGGCTGTATTCCATGATTCCTTGCCCTACGTTGACTTTTCCAGCTAATTAAACCAGAGGTCAAGACAGACAAAGAAAATTAGAGTTTGCAAAGGGGAACCAACCTGCAATGGTAATCTCTCTCCGAAGTCATCATATATAAACATAAATGGTGCTAAAGGGGTACCCAGTGCATTTAAAAGTAGCGACTAGGGGTCCAGACCAAGCGTCTGTGATGGGAGTATGAGCGTGTTAGCAAAATAATTAAATCATAAAAGGAAATAAGGAAAGACAAGGGTCTGTTATTTACAACCCTGCTTTAATCTGCAATTGTCAGGGGAGCATTGTCATTCTCGTCAGAGAAAAGCTTTACACTGAGACAGCCGAGACCCTGTTACAGCGGTTTGTCTTTCTGACAGCAAGGATTCATCATCCCCAGTCGCCCCCTCTGCATCCGCGTGACCGTCAGCCATTTCCCACCCTTGTGTTTTTCTATTTCAGCTTCAAGCAGATTAGAGAATAGCACAGTGCGAGAGGCCTGTGGTGCAATCAGTTTCGTGGTGGGCCTGCAAAAATCGCAGACAGGAAGCACACATGAAAACTGTTGTTTCACCTACAGAGGGTAATGATAATTGTGCAATCCAGTCACACTTTCTCCTGCAGCTTGTTTTTGACAAAGGGGAGAAAAAAAAATACCATTTTGGAAAGTTCACTTTGAAATACCTCTGAGCAGAGAGAAAGGGAGAGTGTTGTGAAATGAAAACTAAGAAAACCAGTGTTTGTGTTTTATTTAAATGGGTGATGAATGAATTGTTTGACAGACAAAAAATATACACTTTGTTGTTTGCAACTCTTGAGCATATACGTTTGATATGGAATTAAGTCCAGCTTTCTTAAGGGTCTAGTGGAGCTGCCAGTCCTCACCAGAAGAATGATGGGATTCATTTAAATGCTCGAAAGGATGTTAACAACAAGCCGCCATACCAGGTTCAAGCACAGACCGTGATGTATCAGGCACCACCTAAAACTCAAAAAGAAAAATAGAATCTTAAAGCTCAAAGAAAATAGAGAGCTAACCGAAAATAAACTCTGACAAAATGTCTACCATTGACTACTAACCCAAATTAAAATAAACTTTATCTTAACAAAAGAGCTTCTTCTTTCCCTTTTTTCTTCCCATCACTTGTGGAATCAGCCAAGTTCCCTTTTTTCTGCTTCAGATGATTTGCGAAAAGAAAATAATTACCCAACGGATTCAAAGAGAGAAAAAGGGAAAATTGGCACAATGCCGCACAACAGTGTCAAAGGTGTTTACACATGCAAACCCTAAGCAACAAATGCAAAAGTAGTGCACCATTGTGCACTTCGATATTGGGGACTGCAGTTCACATTTGATTCCCTACATGAATAAATATTATCTTTTGGAACATTAAGGTTCCTTAACCAATAGGCTGACTAACTCCAAAGCCATCACAATGATTATTTTCATTTTCGATTTCTCTTATTATTTTTCTATTTTGATAAAATTCCTAATTTATTTTTTTTTTAAATCAATATGTTTCCCAAAGCACAAAATGACACATTGAATTTTCGAGTAACAATTCTCCCACAGGAGACACTGGAGAAATGATTATGACTTCAACTCAAAATTGCTGTAGTTCATTTTCCATCAACAGACTTATTGACCTAATTGGCTCTGCAGCAATCCAGTCCTTAAAAAGAGATGTGCCATAGCAGGGTGAGATTTTGCTGGATCACTTAGTTTACTTTGAAAGGAACAAACAAATGACTAATGCTGTCACTTTATTTATTTATTACTGGATTAGTACTGAAGTAGTAGTAATACTTACTGACCTGAGTTACTATCACTTTTACAGTTGATATGTGATTTGATCAGATTTTTTCCTATTTCTGGAGATGTTAGGCACTTGAGGAATCAATTATGTCCGAGAAATGCTACTAAGACCTGTTATTCTATCACTTACACAGTGGTAGTACACATTGTCAAGCTTTATGTAGTCAGTGGACTGTACAGTTCTAGAAGAACAATTTTAATGGTGCTGATTTTCTCAGTTCTTCTGTGCTACATTCAAGAGAAATGCTGTGGGCATGAAAAAAAAAACATCTATTAGATTCCATAGGTTGAATTATGGTGGAACAGCTTGTGTCAGTAAAATAATTGGTGTGACTAAACTCTACCAGAAATACAAAATTACATCAAGTTCAAAGCCTGGAAATGACGAGCACTGAGCATGTTGTCGAGTCCTGTGATTAAGACTGCAACACAAAACCCCAGAGGAGTGGATGAGACGTGTGTTTGGGTTCTTCATCTTGCAGTTGTCTTCGTTAGCTGGATTGTCTGGTCCAGTGCATAGGATGATTACAGCTCTCATTAAGAATGGACTCTGTCTGTGTAAATCCCATGACAGTCTTGTGAACGAGGCAGAGAGCTGCCAGAGCGTGCTGCCATGATACATACTTTCTCCTCTGTCTATCTCCAGAATTTATTGCCATGGTGAGGACACACTCTGGCAAAACCACTTAATTTCACAGCCTTTAATTGTCATGCAACTGTGTGTGTGTCAGTGTGGATGGTTTCCATGCCATGTTCAAAGTGAGTGCATTTGTAACCCACATCACAATATGATCATGGGCTGTTATGTACTATGTTGAAGAACAGATTTAGTTTTATTTGGCACTTTCATCAAAATATTTATATTTATAGCAAAAGGTTTACAGATTGATTAATCAGAAAATGGCTATGGGAAACCTCAAAGAATGTCAGCACCAAAGCAGCTACCAAGAACACAACACCCCCCACCCCTTCAAGTAACACATCGATGAATATTTGATCTTATCAGCAGTACAGGAAATATAGCACATAAGATGATGGGGTCATGAACGCTTGAACAGGTGATGCAAATATCATAATGCTAATAACTGTGCCTGAACAAATGCTGCCTTTATTTCATTTAAATGCAGTTTAAATGAAATAAGTTAGTTTGATACTTAATTGTACTTTTTTATGTGCAAGAGCACATTACTGTCATCAGTAGCATGTTGAATGAATGACAATTCCACTTTCAAAGTCAAACTTAAGAGTTCCCAAATGAGCTTTTGACCTCTGGAAGGGCGAAGGCGCTGTCTGACTGAAAGACATTTCACTGGGTAAGAGGTTCTCAAACAACTGCGCTACCGGACAAAGGATTTAACCTGCAAACTTGCTGGTATAGCTCATTCTGTTTCTGTGTTTCAGAAGCAGCGGAGCTGCCTGGAGAGCATGGTGATGGATGATGTTGCACAGTCTTTGGAAAACTTTTGAGTATATAAAGGAACCAGTGGTTGATAGGGGAGGCCAGGTTCCAGGACTCTTGGACCCCTGAGAAAAGGTCACACCAAACTCTCAACCTTCTGACCACTGAGGGTGGAAAAGGTCTCACACAGTCTGAAGTTCACAAGTAAATCATTTTACTGAACAGAAAACCATTCAATCCAGCAAGGGTCTTCCTCTGGTGTACAAGCCCAAAGGTCACTTGACGCAGGCCATACAGCAGTGAGCTGATGTCTCATTTCAAGTACACAGATATATTACCCAGAAATAACAATCAACCAATTGAACATTGCCCTTATAAAACAATACATATTATTCTGAAACAAAATAGGGCCTGTGTGTTTGTATGTTTGTGTTTACATGACCAAACCAAATTTATCTGACAAACAACATATGTTTTAATTTTTCTGCTGCAAACCTATAATAAATGAAAATTGAGGCAATTAAGTTTCCTGTGGCAGGTTCTAAAGCATGTACAGGATTTATTGAACAATACTTGACCCGCTTTAATGTTAATAGAAAATTACCAACTGTACTGCAGATGGCACAGATAAACAAGAAGGAGGAGATGTTATTTTCATCTGTTTATATACGCTATTTCTGTGTCCTGCTCATATAATATCAGAAAAACTCAATACATCATGATGTAGCTCATGCCCATTTTTAATTGTGGTTGATTTTGAACTCTGAAACTGCCATACATGATGCACATTAAAGATGAAAATATCATGCATTCTGAAGGTGAAATGTTTTTGGCCAATACCAATGAAGTCTCTTTAAGATATTGAACATACATTTACAACTGGGATTTTAAGAATGCCCTAGTGGTAGTGAGGACTCTATCAGGATAATTTGCTGCAATGGGCAACCAGGGTGCTTCTAGTAGAGAGGGGAAAGCCTAACCACATCATAGGGTCTTCACATTATTTGGACTTCAGTACAATGAGATCCAGTCTCTTTAGAATCATAAAACTATAATCAGTCAAACAGAAATCGAAGTGGGTTTTGCACGAAAGGCTTCTGTTATATCTTGGAATCCTCTTGATTGATCCTTGCATAACATATGCTCTGCACGAGTTCATAAACGGTGCAACATCTCTGTTCTTTTTCACTTCTAATGGCTGGACTTGTTATTTTATCATGTCAGGGCCATTTCTTGAGTAAAATAAGTATTTAGAAAATATCTGGGTAATATGAGAATACTGATCCTGCTTTTTTGGTAAAATCTTGGAAAGTTCATGAAAACACAACAGAAGGTTTAGCTGAACAGATGAATTGCTAATAATAAAAGAAAATGTAATTCATCTTCATTTGATAAAATATAAAAGGGCAATGTGATATTTGACAAAAACAGGGGGCACAAAGATGATGACATCCTATTACTACTATATTATTTGACAGGTATTACTTCAGCTTAATCAATTTGCAAAAATGTCTGAAAGTCTTTCTTTCGTATTTTAATTGTGGGGTATTGAGTGCTGATTAACAAGGAAAATACTGAATGTAAACAATTTCAGCATAAGACTGCAACATAACACAATGTGCAGGACTCAATCAAGAGACCTGCAGCAAATCAAAAACAGCTTAAATGGAGATTTCGTGTGGTGAAGTTCTGGGGAGCTGAGCCAGAGCTGACGGTGGAGCCAGGCAGACTGAGGGGAGGAGGAACAGCAGTTTGAAAGATGGGTGACAGGTGAGGTGCTGGGCCAGACAGAGAATGAACCTCAGGTCAACAAAGATTGCAGTCATGAGGAGACCCAAAGGACAACAATGATACATGTATTCACTTACATTTATGGATTTGGGTTTTTTTGTGGGGTTTTTGTAGTATGTACAGGAAGATGGAAATGCCTGCTAGGCATTGCTGCTAGTCGCACCTCCTCAGACGGGTCAGCTGCAGGGTCATCAGCCGGGGACCACCGATTAACAATGTTTCGGTCCTTTAATCCTCGAACATCTCCTGGTGGCGGAGCAGTGACAGGGATGTCTCCCTGTCACCCCCTCTAGTAGTTGCTTTTCAATAAAAAAGTACACCTTCAAGGATAATAGCTGAATCACTTTCAGGACGATATTACAACCATGTATGAAGCCCTTCCATGTGGGTACTTTAGTTAATTGCCATGTACTCAATTTATATCCTGAGCAAAACAGAATGCACAGTATGTTTCTGGCTTCTATAACAGCTATGGTGGCTATTTCACGAAGTCAAACCAACCCTGAACGAATTTGCCCTTGATATTGGGAAAATGCCCTTTGCCCTTAATTTGTCACCTTTTTACAGAAAATTGATTAGATTGCTCCACGTGTAATTGCTTTTCACTCCCACAGTCAACCAGGAATCTAGAATGTAAACTTTAATCCATTTCTTACCTTTCAATTAATGAGAGATTTCAATCATCCCTTCTCCCATTGTCATCATTTTTAAGGGGGGGGCTAAGGATGGGGGGGGGGGGCAGGGTGGAATATTGAGCAGAAAAAAATGTGTTCATTCTTTAAAAATAAGTTATAAAATTACACATGAAGTTGTTTAACCTCATCTGCTATGCAAATGTTCTGAAATTGAAATAATTTCTCTGCCAAGGCATCCTCTTAAGAAAAAAACAAACAAAAAATCTCTGCATACTACACACACTCATACTGCATGTTCTTCTCAAGCCTTGCTAGCTCTGTGAGGCTGTCCTTAAGCACAGCAAATTAGCATGCTGACATACCTACAACGACAATGCTATCAGGTATATAATAATTACCATGGTCACAATCTTAGTTTAGTATTTTAGCTTGCTAATATTTGTTAATTAGCTCTAAACACAAAGCACAGCTGGGGCTGAGGTGAATGTCAATAGTTCTGCAGGTACTGTTTAGTAGTACATTAAAGGAGCCTAGTGCACAAATTGAAATTTGGACCTGTTGACAGTGCCAGAAAACAGGTCAAGGGATCACCAGAGTGATGATAAGACAACTTTTTGAGGACATTAATGTAATGTAACATCTGTGGAGACATTTCATTCGAAACCACAAATGTCACCTTCACAGCAAAGAAAAAGAAAAGTCATGGGCCCACCAAAATCAATTCATCCCGGAAGGGCGCCATTGAGAGCAAACAAATAAAATGTTTTATTGCCATGTGAGAAGTCTTTGGCAATTAGACCCTATTGTGATGCCATCATATTTGATGGGAGGATGGGAATATTATTGTAAAGTACCCATGTGTGAATAGAGTAGGTCATTATGTGGATAATTCACAGTGAGCATGTTGATTATGTTTCTGTTGTGTAATAGGTGCAAAACTGGAACAATATATTGGATGGTAAAAAAAAACAAGGGTCATTTACACAACATTGCCAGCTTCTCAAGCTGGAGAGATGATAAGAGTTGGGAATGTCTTCTGGTACAGGCTAACACCCAAATCACAAGAGACTTGGTTGTTTATGATGTATGCACAATACATTGTGATTTCTGCAGCTTACTTTTTGTACCATGTCCAAGTGGAGTATTTCCAATTGTTAAGAACATGTCTAACATTTGGCTCAAGTGAACAGACTGACCATCAGACCCAACAAAAAATCTATGCTAATATTCATTTGTGTGAATTAGCTCTTGGGACCCCTTAGCGGCTGCTCGAGTGTGCTCAGTTTTGCACTATTTTGGACTTCTTGTGAAGCATTGCAGCGACACTTTAATTGGCTCTGTATCTGGCATAGCTAGAACTCTGACATGCATTTCAAAGAAAGCAAAAAAGAAGTCAAGAACGTCATCAGCCCTCCAGTGATATCAAATCATGCCCTCATTTGAGGTTAACAAGATTCCTAAAATAAGAGTTCTGAAATTGGGCTGCATGTTATTTTTGGCATTGCTCCTCTGCACCTCATCAAGAGTAACTCTTCATGCATGGATAGCTGTTAGAATTAGCATATGGCAAATGAGAAGGGGGCTATCTCAGCCATGAGAAAGGATGAGCTGGATTTCATTAATGAATGATTCCAAAGTTCAGGTTCAAAGTGGAGTGAGTTGACTCTAATTTATGTTGATGGAGAATCAGAAGTGTTTCATAATTTTTGAGTGTGTAGTAGAGTTATGTCAGTCAGATGGGCATCTCTCATATTCGTCATTAAGTTTTCAGTTTTCAAAGAACTGATGTCCTGAATTTAATAAAATGATCCTAACTAAATTGTTATCATGGCAACTCCCTTACATCCCACCAAATCCACAACTCATTTTATTTCCAAAACTGGGTGAGACCTTTTCAGTGTCATTTGGCTAATTGATTTGGTTTTACAGCAAATTTCCAATTTTTTGGTTCACTCCCACTGCCCTCATCAACTCTGTTTTCATCAGCAGCAGCGTAATGTCAAGCTTTGTGACTTAATACAATATCTGTTGCTGTACTTGAACAAATTTCTCCAGTGTTGTTATTGATTATGGGGCTTCTATGAGTCTCTCCAAAAACTGATTAGGTGTGTCACTATTCTGTGATGTCATTGCTTACAATGCATATTGTAGCAACATTTTCCAAGGCAAGCTTGAATTTACAACTCATCATCGATATTGACAGGTTCATCTTGAAAAAAAAAACACACACTAAAAACAAACTCAGTATTTGAAGCTGTGAGGAGACTGAGTGGCATAGGCATGGAAATAAGATGAAAACACAGTTTTTGGCCATATATAGAAGAGGATTATCAAAACATCAACATTTTGTATCCAGTATGTAAAAATGTCTCTATATCTTGGTTTCATTTTCTAAAAAGTGATGGTGATAGTATATATGAAGTATATTATCACAATATTTGACGATGACAGTTTTCTTACTAATATAACCTCACAGTCTGGCTCGACGGAAGAATGATCCAGAGCAGTTGGGTAAGCTCTATGATCTGCAAGTGGAGACAGAATAAACTGGAGCCTTCCCTGAAGAGACAATGATAAGTGGGAAGGAGGAAGTACAGGCATTGATTTGCCTTGTGAGAGGGGTCACTTGTCCTTTCCTATGCTCAACTAATGTCCACTGAGAAGTTGAAAATTAAGAACACCCTCTCATCTAAGTGATGCACTGTATTGATTGGCCCGAAGGAATGTTGTTCTTTAATGTATTTGTCCAGAGCTGACCTTGCTGTTAGTGTAACAGTGTCTTGCCACAGGCATGCACACCACACATGGTGATTTCAACTTTACACAGGGTGCTACGTTACACAACACCAACACACAGCACAACTACATATCTTACCCCTCCTACAGACCAATCATCATTCTTCTGCTTCAGATTAAAAACTTGAGACATACTAATGAGGAATCAGCAGATAACTGTAGATATTCTTGCTTCTCATATTTTTTTTACTTTTTAACATTAGAATGATTGACTGTGCAAAACATAGTTTACTATAGATTTTTATGAAGCTTCAGATTAGCAGGTGCATTGCTATCCAAACACAAGAAAACATCATCCCATGTCCAATCTGTTATGAGGTGGAGTGTGTGTCTGTGTGTGTCAGAGGGTACTTGCATTGATCATCACAACCCAAGAGGTTGGTCAAATCAAGCAGATGAAGCTGAGCAGCAGGACAACCACAGAGTGTGAAGTCATTGTCCATGTTTACCGCATTAGAATGGTAAAGTTTGCTTATTAGCAGTAAAAGTATAACAAATATAAATATTATAGATTTATATTTTGTATATGATAAAATTTATAATATATAAAATATAACCAAAATTATATACATGATGCAAGCATGGCTACAATGTAGGATCATGTCCATTTCCATTTCCAACATGCATCATTTTGTAATAACCAAATTATGTAGATTTAATTGATAATATTAAATAAAACTTAAAAATCCAGCTACTTCACTTCACTGGAGGAGTAAAATATTTGCTTGTGACTAGTTACATCTTCCTAGGACCAAAGCAGAGAGCTGCTGCACCACAAGTCTTTATTCTGTAATAAAGCACATATTACAGAATCACTGGGTATCCCAGTATGACTGGGTGGAATTTGTGTAAGAGACCGTTTTCTTGTCTCTATCTTACAAGAAGATATGGTTCATAAGACTTATTTGTTGCATGTTATCTAAAATGAAAACACAGCAAATTTTATGTCACTTGTATGCAGATGAAAACACTTGGTGAAATAGATGAGTTTATTGTACTGTAAATAACATTCAATCTCAACTCACTTTCTGTGTCATATGAATATTTTACTGCAAGTGCAAAGCATGATAATGAAACAAGATCTGAGGTACGGTGACCAAGTAAAACATTTCAAAGTTAAAGTACACAGTGACTGGGGAAGATATAAGACAGGAAAGACAACAACTCAAGGGTTAATGCAACAAGCTGGTGAGACAAGCACTCACTTGACTGTGCGCTAAAACATAATTTGCCAGTTGTTTGATCAAAATAAATAACCTTATCAAATGAATGGGTCTGATTAAATGCAATTACACCCCTCAAATCTAATGGAACTAGTGCTGTTGTCCTATTTGTACTCTGTTGCTTCTTAATTTGTAGCCACCAGATGAACCTAATACACAATTAGCATTTGTAATGAGAAACTGTAGTGTGCATGTGTGTGCAGCAACTCTGAGGCAATCATGAATAAAGTAAAAAGAAAATAAAAAATAATAATAAACCCTGCACATTCTGGTCATGATATCACACACATTTTCTGATCAATTTCAACCTATGTCCTTTGTTTCTGGAATCACTTCGGTTCTGTTCAGCCTCGATAGCTGGAATTCATTAAGTTGCTGGATAAAACACAAGAAAGAAGCGGTCACGGTTTGTCTAATGCAACAATTATCCAAGGCAGACCACCCTCATATGACTTATCGCAGCCAGGATACCTTTTCACAAAAGACAAAACAGTCAGAGCAAGTTCCAGCAGTGCAATCAGGCACAGCTATTTAACGTCCTGATGTCATTAGTTCCTGAGCGCAGAGGCTGGGGTACAGAGCGGGCTTTGATAAGCTCCCGAGCAAAATTACATCTAATTAGATATGCTGCTGGCACAGCCTCTCTCACAACTGTATAGCCAGGGGAACAACAAAAACAGTTTTGGTGTGGTCTTATACACAGTTTGGACACAATCCCTAAGGAGTGCAGCAGACATGACTCTCGTTTGAAATACAAAACGGACACTAATGACACAATTAATTACTCCCTGCACCAACACATTTGCTACCAAAGTGCTGTTTGTGCCTGGGGATTATCTATTGTTTTAATTACGAATGAAGGCACTAATACAATTCCCTGTGGACAACAAGTAGCCAAGATATTGTAATGAGCCTATTACTAACAACCATGGTTTTCCAGCACTTTGCCACCCTGTACCACCCAGTAGCCCAGAGGCTAAACAAATTACACAAATGTCATACAATGGCCATATCTATCATCCGAGTAAAATATTTACAAAATGACACCCAGTTTACCTGAAATTATAGATCAGATGATGCTTGTCATAGTTCAGGATTTGTGCAGCTACCTTCCAGTTCCCTGCCTGCCACAGGCTGCTCATGACTCTCACTTAAATCTGAAATCAATGCACAAAATATTTTCTGGTTTCACTGCTTATCAGAAAACAGTCTTGCAAACTTTCATTGGTGGAAGAAGTATTCCTATAAGTAGTACATTGCAGATGATAATTGCATATGATCAATTTAATACTTAATTAGACTAAATTACACTCAGCCCTCTACAGTTAAATCCTGGGAGTACTTTATACCAAAACTTATATGTCATGGGAACTTAGGACTGAGGAAAACACTTTAAGAACAATGATTGGACTGGTCTCTCATGGCCTATTGCAGAAATACTAACAGAATGTATGCTGTCTGGTGCTTTTCTCTTATCTGAGTGGTTTATTTTCTATTGATTTAAAAAGAAAAAGGTTCACAAGTAGTGTGGATTAGGGTTGGGGTTAGTGTGCGTCTTCAATATACCAAAATCAAATGTCACCAAAATATTCCACAGAAATGAAGAAGAAATGTATTAAAAAGCACGAGTGAAATTACTTTTTTCAACAATAATTTTTCAGCACCTGCAAGTCAGGAAAATGCTCAATTTCTTACAACTTGAGACCTAAACACAAAGGGTAAAGCAATGTTAACAAGTACAATTTCTTGGTTACTGCTTGCAGAATGGGACAAGATGTCAGGTACCCACTGGGGGAAATTATTAAGAATATCGCAAGCATTTCACTGTAAAGCAGGGTTACACTCAGTCCATGCCATCAGTTCAACTACACCTCATGGAAATAAAATCAAATACTTTCAAGACTTATTAAATCTGTTGACCTCCCTAAGCTTTGCAAAACATCTTTATAAACTACTAAATGCATGTGACAACAGGAGTGATGCAGTTTGATATGATATGATTTTCTAGCCCTGTAAGAGCACTTCCATGACCCATATGTCCTTCATTTCCAATTAGTCAATTTTTTCCCATCTTCCTTTAATATCCAAAGACCAGTTGGCTGTTCAAACAGCATCTGTCTGGCAGAGCTTTCATCTCCTTAAGGCTTAAGCCAAATTCTAATTAATCTGCCCCTCTAACAGTAGAGGGAGGAGTTGAGAAAACAGGCAGAAGGTGACTGGGATTGGGCAAGGCAGTTTTTACATGAAATATATTTTATCTTTCCAGAAAATGTATTTATTTCAATGGTGTGGATCAATAGTTTACATACAGGGATCACCCCTGTTTAATTTGTCTGTCTTTGGAAAGTGATACAGTCTGGACATATCAGACATACCCAAACAAGAATTTCAAAATTTCTTCTGTCTGGAAATCCACGGTCGTCACTATTTACAATGTGTTAATGCACAAAATGCACAAATACACTTCTTGCAAGATGAGAGCCTGGAGATAAAATGAAAGCATAACAGATTCGATTTCCCTTGTTTGCGCAGCATATGTTATCTAATTATTACATCTAAGTAAAATTTTCAGAATTGATAGAAGGAAAATGTGCTGACTATCAGTGCTAGAAACAACCAATTATAGTGAATAACATAATACTAGAAATGAAAAGTGCAATATATAAGTATATAAATTAGTTAAAGCTCTAGAGTTTATGCTCTGCTTGAAAAACACAGCATTTTACACACAGTAATAGGCAGGAATACAGTAAAACAAACACAGCTTCAGTTAAGATAGTGTGCAAAAATATGCCTTTGTAGCCAGCAAGCAAAAGATCACAGCTGGGGTCTAATTTTCCTTGATTTTGGATGGCCAAAATGGAAGTGATGCAAACAATGCACTAATGGTTCTGACAACTCGAATTCTCACGAATGTTGTTGATGTGGACTTCAGACCAGTGCTGTGCTGTCAAGCTGGGACAAGCAGGGAAAGCAGTGTGTGACCAGTGGAAGCTAAAAATAGACATCAATTGCAACAAAACTCAATTGGAAGTGATCACTTCTGACATGTCAGGACAGTGTACCTTGTCCCATCGAGTATCAAGTAATGGCTCTTTGCATCCATCTTGTAATTTACTGCTTTGCTCGGGCCACAGCAAGCTTTTGTCTCGGGAATCCATCTTAACTACCGGCTGTTTCATAATTTCTTTCAGGTATTAGTTGCAAGTAAATGAGCAAATCAAAGTTAATATTAATCAATTCATATCAGCATAAGGTGTCTTACTAATCACCTTGGTCAACATGTGAATCTATAGAGTGAAAGGACAGCATTTGCTTTTGCCTCGGCCTTCTTTTTCCATTGCCCTTGTTGAGGTGTGTCTAGACTTAATTACACCACCTTGATGTTTCATATTTAATTATTTTACCTATTTGTAGTTAACCATGTGACATAATACCCAAGCCCTTTGATTCTGTTCTGCTATGCAGTTTTCATATCAATATCTGTACCTTTCTGTTAATCAAGACGTAGGGTTCTCTGCGCAAGATCTACAGTAAGTTTGAGAAGTTTCAGATGGCATAGATTTGACAGTTTGAGACAGGATTCTGCATTGTCACTGGAGTGTGTCATTGTGAGTTACTGGAAAATATTTTGAAGATTACCATCAAAGTGATTTTTCTTTAGATATGTTTCCTCTATACTGCACATTTGATATGTTTACTGTCATATCAAAAGAAGTAAGCCTCTTACTTCTTCAGTCAGTAAGGAGTGTAGAAAAGTGAAGATGTCCTGACTGAGCACAGCAAGAGAGACTTTCAGCACAGGAAAGACAGACAGCACAAATTTATGAGACTGGACAGGCACTAACATGAAGCATTAATGAAAAGCAAGCAGGGTTAGCTATTTATACCATGGAAACATATTCTGTGACTTTATTGACTCTTCACTTACCACAGATGACCAAGGATGATCATTGAGGTGTAGCTGAGTTGGTTCAAAATGTGTACAATGATGTGTCTGTGTTCTGTCTGAGTCTCAGATTAGAAGATAGATACATACGATGGAACATGAAATTGTTAGCAACCCATTCCTCAGAAAAATGACGTGCACCAGATTGGAATGACACTTGCTGTTTCAGAGGAAGGGGCAGACCAAATTGATGTGGTTCATCAGTGTCTTCTCATAGTGTAATCTCAGTATTTGCCTGTAGATTAAATCCTCGGACACATTACAAGTTGTAAGAGTTTTTGCAAAGTTTGTTCTTTTGTGCTGTAGTTTTCAGTAACTCTAATGGGTCAAAGGGCAAGGAAGCTGGATTTTGATAAAGTGGGAGGGCATCTGAAAAACAAACCGCACCAGCAGCACTGCTGCATCTCAAGAGCGCCAACCCTTTCTATTTTCTCGACTCATAGAGACAACTGTTGATGCAGATGGCCAAGGCAGTGACAGACTCTTGGTCAGCTTGAGAGGTGAACCTATGCAGACAGGCAGCAAGGACAGTCTCCTCATACCAGCCAGCCTCTGCCACTAATGGATGCAACACAATTGTCCACACCATGAACACCTTGGCACATGGCCCAAAACGCCTTGGTCACCTCTCTCGCAGTGAGTCGATGATGAGAGACCTTCATCGCCTCTGCTGTAAACAAGGACTAATTAACACATAGGAAAGCTCGCTGCTTCCGAACAGGCACAGCCCAGGAGAGAACCTTTCCGGACATCAGAGTGATGATGCAGGCTGTACAGGTGGTTAGATGATGGCCACCCACACCGGCCAGATGGTGGCTTTTTGTAGGGTTTTTCTAAAAGAACTGTGATGTAAATGTTGTGCTGATCATAACAGTGTTTTGTCCACTCATTCCTTTGATAATAAACGAAATGCATAGTTCACTCTAATGAGAAGTTCATTGAGATTTGGATGCTTCTGAATCATTACTAGTGGATGGTGTAGTGGTTATTACAACAAGATCCACATCTTCAGCTGTGGGATTTTTGTTTTGGGAAGTTGTAGGGTGCATGTGATTGACAATATATTTTCACAGATTTACAGCCAAGGATTAAACTTTTTGCTCTTGCAATTGTGCTTTATAAGCTTCTTTATCTCATGGTCACAATTGTAAGACTATCTTTGAAGAACCAGGAAAGCAAAGCACCAAAATGAGTGCAACAGAAATCCAGAAAAAACCCATACAACATACAGTTGTGCACCAAATTTAACTGAAAAATACCTCAAAGTAACAGACACACTTTTAGAAATGGCTGGTGGTGAGACAGTGTTTAACCTTAAAAATGAGTCATTTGAAATAGGAAGCTGGTGTAAGAAACAAAATGAGGCCTGATTTGATGACACATGATGGATTACTCAGCACAAAGAATAAAAGGCATTAGTCTTTTATCAAGATAACAGTTCAGAGCAGAGGTCTGAGCTAAATAATATTCCCAAATTCATACTCTGCTCATTGGTTCGCTGTTGGCGAGAGTGATCTGGAAAAGATGATGTCACTTAACCCTGTCAATTATCTCTGATCTAAGATGTCTTTAATGTATTATGCCCAAAGATATTTTTGTGACTTTGATTCCTGCTGATTTAGTTATGAATAGTTAATGTTAAAGAAATCATTCAGATGTGAAGTTGGGTTTCTGGAGCTTTATTTAATTGAATAAAATTGCTTTAGTTCTGCAAAACCAAGATGTAATGGCAACACTGCTACCTATTAATAATATAAACTCCTCTAATGACATCAGAGGACATTCCTCATAAATGACTATTGATGCTTTAAGATGAACACTGGTTGCAGCCCAGTAATGTTTTATAAAATAAACAGATTCAAACATAACAGGTCATATTAATGATGATACATAAAATTGGGATGATAATTAACTACATAATGTATGACTGCATAACTGTCATTACAAGACAACCATTTCATCTTAAATAATTTCTTTACCCAACAATTACTTACACTCTAGTCTCCAAGTCAAAAGCATCATGGAACCAGTTTAAGGACTTACTTATTTCACACATAAAAAAACATTGCCTGTTGTGGCAACAGTTTTGTTGAGTCTTGACACATTCTGAGTGTCAAATGACGCATGTCAAGCGGCCATTTCTTTTGTTCTTTACTATAAATATATCTCAGATAATAATAATGTAACATGACTACACCTGTGGCTCTGTGCATATTTGGATATGGAATAGAGGATCATTACATTATTTGTCATTTACAGTATATAATCACAGGTAAAATTTACTTTGCATCGTAAGTGGAAGCCCTGTGTGAAATCATGCAATGGACTTGGACTGTGTAGGGCATTTGAAAGCTTTACATTAATATGATGTCATGTTAATCCTCCCAAGCATAACAATACTGTTCTGCAGCAAGGGTGTTTCCAGATGACACATACAAAGAGATGTGGTGAAGGTTCCCTCATCATATTTGTGAGCCTGTTGAACAGTATAATTGCTTCAACCAAGGGAGCAATAGCCAACTTCTGTCACCTGTCAACTGCTGCATCCTTTCATTATCTAATGCATGGTATCAATATTGCTCAAGACCAGCTCTTGATAAATCCATTACATAGAGTGCAATGGACTTGTCTCTCACACAAAATGTGGATTTGGAGTGTTGATTAGGCCTGTATTGTCTCATCATGCAGAGAATAACAATCAAACATTGTTCTTTTATTATTTATTCCTTTTCTTTTCTGTTTCCACACTTTTTTAAAATTGAATGTGCATTTCCTCCAGAATTTGAGATAATAATGTGGGTATTCCTTTTGATCTAACCATTTTTAAAGAGAGATTCAAACTATGATTAACCTAATTAAAAAATGATACTCCCTTTGATGTCTGTGTGCTGAGATATTGGAGAGCTTTGGCAAAAGATAAGGCACATGCTGTTTGTTTTTTAATCACAATGTTCTCGATTAAATCCCTTCTGTGGGACACAGTAACCTTTACTAATTTCATCAACAAAAAAACAACTTAGAAATATGCTTTATTAGAACAGTTCTAGTGTGTGTAGTTTGCTCACAGAAAAATAGCATCAATCATGGTGTTCAGTTACTATAAATATGCACATATCTAAAAGAGTGACAGTGATCATTGAAGTGCAGTTACACCACTGTTTTAAGGCCAGGTAACTTAATGCTTCTTTTAATATATTGCCATTGCCATCCAAAACTAATGCAATGGGAAAGTGAATGGACAAAGTCAGGAAATTTTATTTCAAAGTCACATTATGTTACAGCAGGTGTTATAACTGGCAAGAATGTTTAAATGTTGGCATCTTTTTGCATAAAACTTTCAAAATGATGTATTTTGTTATTAACAGTTTATTCAAAAAGTGAACAAGTCTTCTGACTTCCCACCATCGAGGCAATTTGGCCCTACTCTCTCATGTGACATGTGGCATCTCCTTCTAATACATAGTACTAATTAATAATCACCACAGACTCAGATTTATTTTTCTTTAACCAGCCCTTGTGCGTTTCAGCTTTACTTTGTCATGAAGTCAAAATATATATGAAGATATATTAGTATCTGTCACTTTAGTATCCATCAGTGTTTTTCCACCTTTTTGTTTTATCTGTCTTCATCCTGAGGTTGTGACATTCTGTCACACAGTGTCACATCACAACTGATCAGCAATACACTTGAAATATTTGTTTGAAATAACATTAACAAACCAAAACTAGCTGTCACCATTCTAATGAGAAGTCATTAAGATTCAAAGAACAAATGCAAGACAAGTAAATGTTTAAATTATTGCATCATTTAAAAAACTGCATATGAAGCCTCCTTCGGTTTTTAAAGTCAACTTTGAAAAAAACTTTTTCTTAGTAAAAAGTAAAGTGATAAGATAAAAGGTCAGAAATATTTGCATCACTAATCTGACTTTTAAAAGGGGCAAATAACCAGAGAAATACTGTTTTAGTCTGCAAAAGGCACGGAAGGAAGATGAGTCACAGATAGATAACAGGGTGCAGACTCAAGCAGGAAGACACATGAATTGAAAGGGCACATTACTAGCAACAGCTGTGAGGGAAGGAAGCTTTACATCTACTCCCTGCTGGCAGAGAGCTACATATTTGCAGGACCATTAAATGTGGTCTTGCACCAATCGATACTCCTTTTTTTTAACTCATTCAAGCTATTCATAAGAAGACCAATTAAAATCTGAGGAATATGAGTGAAGCGATTAATGAAACACAGCTTTGTTGTTTCATGTTGATGTCTATGTGGAGCAGAGAACTATTAATCATCTATAGAAAGCTGAATTCAAGCCCTGCTTACATATTGGGTTTTTATACACTTACATCGCATCTGTACTAAAACATTTCTCTCTTTTTTTTTACTTTAGCTCCAACGCCTATACTGGAAAACATTTCACAGCTGACTGAGACCCTATTAAACCAAGTGACTCCAGAACCAATATATCAATGGGAGAGGAACATACAGCAAGTTCTAGCAAGGAGACTCAACTTGCACACTGTTTCTCCATCACCACTGGACTACTAATTATTTCACACCACTGAAACTCATCTTGTACCTCTTGCTGCTCATATTCTGATATCATTAAAAGGACTTCGCTCCATCCCCCAACATCACCCACCAACAGGAGGTTTCAAAGTTTCAAATCAAATATTCTTGCCTTTTCTATTCTAGGAAATCTGTCTCTGTCGAGCCACAGGGGTGCTGTTTATTCAGTTTTTTTATGTCTGAATCAGAGTTTACAATTATTTTGCTATTACACCACATTGCCTCCAGAGAAACATACTATAGTTCTAAAGGATGCAAATATGTTCGTCTTTGAATTGCAGGTTTTCTGAGACTATCTTCCCAAGAAAAAAAACGAAAGAAAAAGCCACAAAGCAAGATAATGAGGAAATAGTGTGACACTGTTGTACAGCTACAAAATTTGCAAAGGCAGGAGGATTGGTCAACAAACTCTAACACGGGAGACCACTGATCCCTTCCCATTTCCTATCAACAGTCAACATTAGGGTGTTTCAACCATGGCCATTCCTTAAGCTCATCCGAGTTATCACTTAAATCAAACAACATTCTTTCCCTGAACTTAACAAAGTGATGCTCAGCATAACCAAATGTCACCCATTGTGCTGTCAGATAAGAAAAGGATTGTCCACTAACTATTTCTAAAGGTATTGGAAGGCAGTGACAAAATTATGCTGCCCTTGTTTCATTC
This sequence comes from Psettodes erumei, assembly GCA_016785225.1. NCBI lineage: Eukaryota > Metazoa > Chordata > Actinopteri > Pleuronectiformes > Psettodidae > Psettodes > Psettodes erumei. The sequence goes on along the minus strand of JAFBJZ010000782.1, from coordinate 1,087,657 downwards.
TGCAGGGCAATCACAAAAGTTTATTTTATTTTATTGGGAGGGTTGTATGGAATTTCCTTTCTTTTATGTATTCTATTTCACTATACAGTATGTGTTATATACTAATTATCAAAATATTTCATTGTATAACATTTTTGCCACCATGTACATCAATCACACTACAACTTTGCAATTTGGATATTTTGCTTTCTCACCGAGAGATATAAGATGGATGTGACTCACATTTATGTTTGCCAAGTGTGAAGGAATCAGCTAGAGCTATAGCAGCAATTTGCTGGGGTGCTGTTTAGAGGTGTGGATTTTATTTCTACCTTTTGGAGCCAGGCTTGATGTATCCCCCTGTTTCTATTCTTTGTGCTTCGCTAAAATAATTGGTTGCTGGCTGCAACGCCATATTTAATGATAGAGATATGATTGGTATCGGTCTTTTCATCAAGCTCTCAGCTAGAAAGTGAATAGTGTTTCCAAGACATCAAGCTGTTCCTCTTAATTATAACGGTTTTGCTTTGAAAAGTGCTTAGGGTTAGTGTGTAGTATAGCACTGGGTCGAACAGCCAGCATGTATTGCTTTTACTGTGAGTTTTACATCATAATAGATTTTGGTTGTTTTTTTAATAGCATCACTGCGGATGAGGGCTGACAGGCTTCATCTTCAGTTGTTTACAGTACTAATTTGGCACATCACCAGAGCGATAACATCTGGCAAACATTATTTATACATACAGACGCACGCAGATAAATAGACAGATTTGATGGAAAAACTCAACCCTCCTTCCCTGTAAGGCTGGTTTTAAAACACTGCAATTTGTCCAATATCCAAGTCCAAGTGCTGGCAGAGAAATGTGGAAGTTTTGCATTTCAAATTATAATGAATGCACAAAGGAGTAACACAGCCAGCAGCAAGGCAAATGAAACACATTGTTGGTGAATTTCACAGTCAATTACGCCCTCCTGCGTTTCTTCAAAAGCTCACAGAATGAAGAAAGCCATATTGCTTTATAGAGAGTGCATTACCATTATTAATTATTGAATTATTGTATCATCCTTAACACTTTGGCAGTATTGCTCACCTGACATTCATGCCAATAAAGCATCCTGAATTGAACTGAGTAATGCATTGTAACTAAGCAGAGGGTTGGGAAACAACAGAATTTGCTGTTGCGAGAACGTCACATGGTGGTGATTTACCCAGGAATGTTACAAATGAGGGCACAGCTACCTTTATGAGCCTAGACACAAACTTAAACCGCATAAAATGGCAGACACTGACTATCGTTAACCAGTCAAGGTTACGTGACCAAAACTGCCTCTGAATAAGGTGACATCGTGTGCACCCTCTGTATAGCACTAGCACCAGTTATTTGAGTGAGGCAGCTAACAAGGTTTGAGACATACATCAAGTCAAACATCTTTCCTCAGGCCTGCAGAAGGTCAGCAGGATAGCCATGGTACCCAACAAGATGCTAATGTCCACCTGCTGATATGCTCAACATTGTAGAATGCAAAAAACTGTTTGCCATCTCAGTTTGACATGTTAGTGTGGTACAATTGCTTAATTAGCACTGAACACAAATTGCAGCTGAGGCTGATGAGAATGTCATTAGTTCTGTGGTTATTTGATCTTCAATAAAGACAATTTACCAATTAGGGAAACCTTCACTTTAAATCCCCTGGCATTTATTAGCAGTATATAAGGAATTTCCTCTCTACTCACTGTTGTCCCAAGAATTGCATAAACACATATTTATTCATAACTACAGTATAGTGTTATAGACAAATGATTAAATGTTTAAATATCACTCAAAAGTAACAAATATTGGGGCTTAAAGTAAAGTGATACCACAGGTAAAATTTTGCCCTGATGATGGTGTTAGCTGAGAAGTTAATATCCAGCATTTACTAAAACAGTTTAGGGTGAGAGGTTAGCAAATGACACTTCTACCATCTAATGTTCAACAATGAAAGGTAAGGAAGTGGATCTGTAGCTCTCCTGCCAGAAACAACAGACAGCAACCAAGATCTGAAGATGGGTGCATCATCGTGAGCCTTTCAACAGAAACCTGCCTTTGTGAATTTCAGTGCTGCTTTGGCACGCAGCCTCCGCATGCTAGCACCTCCCTGACATCAAAAAGACAGGAACCCTTCCCACACTTGTGGTTCGTATCACATCGTCAAGCACCTCAGTGAGCAAAAGAGGAGAAAAGAGCTGCATGAAATCATCAGTGTGGCAGGTTATGATCCAGATTCCAGCAGGAAAAAAACAAAAAAGAAAGGAGGTTTATCTCAGATGAACTCGCAGTGCCTCGTTATGTGGTTCACAGAGAGGGATTTGGAATCCCTTGCAAATATGCAATTTATTGTCGTGTTCTCCGCAGACACACTATTCTGCCCACAGGATAACTGTTGTTGTGGAAAGTAAAGCCACCAACAATGCATACCAAATTAAAGCAAACATTTTTTTTTGCTTTGATGTGTCTGCATTTGGCCATGGCCACCTTACACATTGCCCCAGACCAACAGCAGATTTTGAGCATTTGTTGCCCTCAATTAACCACACTGAATAATTTAAATTCTGCTGAATTCTGTGTCATCAGATTTACTGGAGAGGAGGTGGATAATGCTGTAGAATTTAGGAGTATAATCCATAAATCACACACTGAGTACAATTAGGATTTGGTGCCTTCGCAGAGCTCATTCAGGCACACATGTATGGCCTCATTTTAAAACTTGGCATTTGGAGCAAGGTGAGCTGTTCAGTACTTTCTCCAGAACATTTCAACAGGGACATGTTGGCTGCTACTGGTGTTTATAATTGTGACTACCATGCCTGACTGTAGGATATGAGAAGTCAAATATGTAATGTTGTTGTTTACATATTTAACTTTTGCCATTGATAACTTCAATTCAAACAACAAAAACAATTCATCAAAATACATTATTACTACTATTAATATAAATAGTGCTGCTACTACGGAATTTGTTTAAAAATTAGGATTGCAAAAGACATAAAATAACATAGTGGGTTTCATTTTGAGCCAAAGTTCTCAGGGGGAATATTTTATGACTTTTATGAACAAGCATAACTGGCTAAGACTGAACTTGTTATGTTTAGTCTTAATCTGTCAGTTTAAGTTTGGCCAAACTTTTATCCTGTTTTTTTCCCTCATTTCCTTTTTCTGTAAAAATCATTTTAGTATTGAAGTAAAATAATTTTCTGTGGCCCACATTCTCACTTTCGTGGCCAATCACCAGGAATAGAAAGTGTGAAAACTCTTTCCAACTTGCAATCATTGAAGGCGCACTAATGTTTTAAAATGTTTTTAGGGATCAGCATATCTCAATTCCCAGTGCTCTCTTTCTCTCACTGTGTTTCCTCTCTTTCATCCTTCACCCTAACTATGCCTTCACGAGAGAATCTGTCTTTGGCCAAAGAGAAACACAAAACTGCTCTATCTAACGGGACAGCAATGGGAACATGTCCAGCGCAAATGGGTGCAATTAGTGTGTCGGAGATGGTACAACGGCTGCAAGACAGCAACATTCTTCACAGTTGTCCCCCCAAAGCCTGAACACTACAATTCCAAAATGCACTGTGGAAAGTATTAACCACTAGTGCTACTCTTGCACCAATGAATGTAGACATTCGTGGACAACACTGATAAACAAGAGCTCAGGCACTTGTTAGCACTATCATCCTTGAACTGCTCGACTATCCTCTGTGTGTGAAAAATGAAGTCAGCACTCACTGTGACAGAATCCATTCCATGTAGTTTTCCAAAGAGAAAAATACTAGACCAGCTAGTTCCCAGACAGCAGGGAGACAGAAAATGGATGAACTGTGAAAAACAGCTTGAAATTAGCACGTAACTGTGAACTGCCGGGCCTGGAAAAAGTCTCCATTGAGACACATATAATGCCTTTCATCCATGGTTTGTTAAGATCTAAGAAGACTTATTTCAAGGGAAAAAACATTTATTTGTATAATGTTTATTTGTATAAAGAGCCACTTATCATACCATTTGCAGTCTAAGCAATTTTGTCATGCCTATCCATAGATAGGCCTTTGAAATACAATAATTACATAAGGGACAGCACAAAACTCAAATATGATAATGTATAAGTACATTCATTAAAGTAGGAACACAAAACACAACAAGAAAATACATGCAAAACAAAATACATTTCCAAAACACAATACAATGAAGTAGAGTATCAGGCAACAGACAAACAGACAGACGCTCTTGGCAAAATGTATGATCCTGCTTGAAAAAATGATCTCAGTCATGTCTAAAGTGTTTAAAATGATCTCAGCTGAGATATGTTTGGAGTGCCATGGGTAAACACTTCCACTTGCTGATTCCTCAAACAGAAGCAGCTGTTTGACCAAATGAGGATTTACAAAAGGGCACTTTGAAGTTCCCCAGTGGACACCAGGTGTTCCTGCGCCAGACACTCTGAGAAGAACCACCAGGTCACCGAGTACCTCAGGAGCCTGATTATTTAGGAATTTATGGATGAAATGGATATGAAATGGATGATAATATTCAATGACTGATCAAAAATTGTGGTGTGATCTTGTCCACATCCTGTCCAAAAGTTTTCCATTGCTTGGTATATATATAATAGGATTTGTTGTTGGTGATGCTGCTTGTGACCGGGAGGTTACGCAATAACTTACATGCAGAAACACCAAGGAATGGATGAAATTATTTGCAGCATGAATAAAGGAATAGTCTCTAATGACAATAAATGTGTGTAAGTTTTCTTGGTCCTCTCAAATATTAGGTGAGAATCTTACATAAGTAGTCCAGTCATCATTACATTTAACCCATTTGCTTCTGATGAAGACCTTTTTTCTATTTGAATAAAAAAAACAGCTGACATCTGTTTCTGCCACAGACACAGTGAGTATGTAGCTACACAACCAACAGCACAGAATACCGGAAATAATATACAGTAATATATATCACTGATATTCTTTCATTATTTCAAAAAAATCCGGTGTCTGAGGTTGAGCTCACAATAGTCAGCTCAAAAGGAGTCTTTTGGGTAGAATAGAATCTGATTCATGAGGTTGGATATAGCAGAATATCAGCAGATGCTTTTCCCCCACAGTATAATGAGGATTTTATTCGAAGGAAACGAAATGAAAAAAAAATAGATTTTTTTTTTGAATGGAACTGAATAGCCTCAATTTTGCCTTTCCCTTTGTGTGCTGGTATCAGAAACCCTAACACAAGAGACCCCACTGTTGAAGGCACCCACAGATCCACTAAGAATTGTTAAACATTGCTTTCTAAATTTGTTTAGTATACAGAAGAATCTGTATTTTAACCAGTTACTTTAATGAAGGACAAAAGTTACATCTTTCTCTGATACTTCATTCACTCATTTATTAAATGAGAGCTAATTGTTCCATTATCTTTTCAATTAAACTAGTTAATATAATGGCAGAGCCCCTGAAGGCCACTGTGTAATAACTAATATATACCATACATGCACAGATGTTTCATATTATGTCAATGAGTCTAATCAAATTTAATTACTGTTGATCCACAGTTTCAGTCATGCCAGATTTCTCTAGGGTTTTGGGGCATTTATGACAAGGGAAAACATCCATGGTCATAGCAACATCTTGCAAAATGATGTTGTAAATGCAATACTCTCTTTACTTTCAGCAAACATGAAAATACCACACCTACAAAAGGACACAGCTCAAAAACATGACAGTGGTTCATTCTTTAACCAATACCTTTAAATACATATGGGCAAAATTACATCAACTTGTCATAGAAGGCTGGTTCTGGTAACTGTAGAAACGTGTAATAACACGCTCACAAGGTACATTAACCTGCAGGTAGCCACACATTTGACAAAACACAATACTTGCTCTGGAAGAGAAATGTATGATTACTGTCATGAAATAAAAGCTTGATTGTTCACAGGTAGCTAGCTAGATAACTAACAGCAATTCAGCTTTGACACTGATGCAGAAATCACTCTGACCTTTTAGCAGATGTGCATTACAGGATCAAAAGGAGAGAAAGAGAAAATCTCCCCCACTGATTCAATCAAACATGCAACAGTTCTAATTCACACCGAAGACAACTTCATCTGATGCTGTGCATTACAGACTGGATTATTATTACTGTGTTTAAAATGGAATTGACACTCAGACTGAGAAACATGACTTTTGTCTCAGAATCCACTTGTGAAGAAAATGCATCGACTTGTAGGGAATTGATAAAGCACGACATTAGGCTTGATGGACAGAAAGCTAAAGTTGAAAGTTGTTCGCTCTGAGAGTGCTGTGTCTTGTAGGATGGAAGAGTGTACATAAGTAAGACGCAATGCAGTAGAATGGTAAACAACAATGACAGTGATGGAGTAGCCGCTTTGACTCAGTTGATGACACTCTACAGAGGGTGATCTAACAATTTTCCCCACCCAGCCCCAACCTCAACAGGAGTGTGATAGAGATGCAGTGTACACAAGCATGACAATTAATGCCATTCCGAGTTATGTGTCCTTAAAAAATATAAGGTTTAGCTTCTGCCAACACAACAGCCAGTAAGTTGAATCACAAAAAGAGGATCCAAACATCAACAAATGAATGCCATATACTAATAAGAAACAATATAAATCAATGGCTGCTACCTGTCAATAGGCTATGGCAATGCCAGTTTATGTAGAAGACAGAGTAGACATGTAGAAGACAGTCTCTCCTCCTACAAAGGAGCAGACCACCATGAAAAACTGGAAGAAATTATTAGTTTGTGGACGGTTGGCATCTCTTCGGCATCATTTAAGTGACTCTCCAATGAAACAACTTCAGCTGTGTTTGTGTCCTTGCTGTGTGTTCTGAGGACTGAAAGAGAGTCAGTCTGGCAGTTGAGTTGTCCAGATATGTCTACAGTTGCCGGGACTGCTGGTGGCACGTGCCACCATAAATTATGTTTTTTTTTTTGCTGATTTTAGTAGCTTATTGAGTTCTCTGTACCAAAAGAAAATTTGCATAATGTTTTCAGGGGCTAAAAGCTTAATCTGCAGATGGGCTGGCATAAGCTCCATGGGAGGAGCTGCCACCCACTGCCATTGTGAAAATCCACACATTATTTCAGTATATATTTAACTACATCAGCGATTAACAGTAAAAAAAAAAAAAAAAAAAGGTCATGCAGCTTGGTGTTAATAATTGCATGACACATCTGGTGCCAGACCTCTATATGTGGAGGTGCCAGTTGTCATGGAGATGAGTTTGAACATGAGTGGGAAGCCTATGAAGAAGAAAGCCTATGGTCAGTGTAAGTGACAGTTGTAACCTCATAGTGACCTGTCCACTGAGTATGAAAAAGACCAGAAAAAAGGTTAGATACAATGTAATTGTGGAGGGAAAGTAGTTTGTGTAATTTTCTCCTTGGCAGAATACTTCAGGTCCAGCAACTTCTACATTCTCATAGACAAAAGCTGAGACCAGAAAACCAGGTTTCACACCTTATATTTGCATGGTTAGATTCAGGCTACAGGAGTTACTAAAACACACTAATTATCAGTTATATTTGAAAAAGATTTTTTTAAATAGTGATAAAACATATCTGGTCTTGTGTTTCAAATCCCTGCTGATATTTTTTGACACATTATTACAAAATAGTAAGATGTTACTGTATTATGTAAACTGTAATTTCACAGGGTTGATTAGAGAGGAAGCAAAGATAAGCAGGTAAAATGACTTTTCAAAATGAGAGATCACATACATTTTTGGAAGGATGACAGGAAGGGAACCCCTCTCACAGGGTGGCTGAGACTGCAGTAAGCAAATACATCAACCATTTCAACAACATATGTTTAATTTTTTTTTTTTTAAATGTTTTAGTATTACTCTGCAATATGTTAATGCTTAATAAGTCTGAGCATCCATTTGGCTACTGGCCAAAATGTGAACATGCCTGCGTAACTTTGGAAACAAAATGATGTGTGTAACAATTGGGTCAATTTGTTTTTTGTTGGCAGGAAATATACCCTCATCACTCAATGATGCACATCATTACAGCAATAAAAACACGAGAAAATCTTGGCACAGTGTTTAACAAAGTTAATGCTGCTTGCTACGACTGTTTTAAAGGTGATTTAGAATGCACACTATTTTCCAAACTTTATCCACATTGTTGAAACCAGAAGAAAATACAATATATCAAAGGGGATGCTCACCAATACAGCGACTGTATTATCTCTACAAAATACAAGGTGGCTGAAACACACTGCAGGCCAAAATTGCCCACAGGCATCAGACCTGCCTGCGGTTACTACATTGATGTTTGCATCACAGCATCACAACCACACTGATAAAACACCACATACTGTGTATTCAGATTTGTACAAAATACTTTTTTCCCACTGTTTTGAAAACAAAGAAACAAAAAACATATATTGCACTCTGGCCTAGAAACCATTTTTATATGACCAAGAGGAACGAACTGATCTTGATCAGAGACTTGATCTTTCTCTGAACATGAAAAACCTTGAGGATCTTCCAAAACTTGTTTTCCCCTGACTGAACCCTGGGACTCTCCTTCTATCTCTTGTTCCTCCTGTGCACGATCCCTCCCTGCATGTCCAGATTGTTAATTTGTGCAGCTCCCGGGCTGCTCAGTTTTGGCGAGGCCGTACTGTCTGGTTCTTTGTCGTCCCTGTGGCTCTGTCTGTCTACTCCAGGACCCCCAGTGCTCTTTTCTTGCAGGTGTCCTTCCCTCTTCCTGAAAACATCTCCCTGTTTCTCCAGTACCAGGGCTGCCGTTACTATGGCTGAGTCACCTAACCTCTAGCTGATGTTTACCCCCTGCTCCATATTACATACTAATTCAGAACAGGTTTTCAATGTATATGCTCACGACAAAAACATTTTTGGTTTGATCATTGTTTTTTTTTCTAGAAATCTTGGGTAAAAACATCGTAAAGAAGAAAGTGCAAAGAAATAAAATGATTTGTCGCCAAGAATTTGAAACCATTTTCTTTTTAAATGATGCTACACTAATATGATTTGATCAGGTATCCAAACCTCAGTGGTCACAACGCCAACTCATTTTCAATGTTGCATCAACCATCCATGTAGAAAGCATCTATCTACAGCACATCAGTTTTGGATTCTGCAGCCCTGGCAGAGTACTGTAAATGTATTTTCACACATTTAGGTTTGTGAAACATCAAGAAAGATAAAGGGGGAAAAAGCTGAAAAAAGGAAAAAGTGAAATACAAATCATTGCCTTTGTGAAAGTGAAGTTATTATGAGTGGTGTTGAAATTGTACATCATTCTTAGACATGTTATATCTCTGGGAATAAGTCATCTGTGGGTGTGAAGTATTGCCATCTGGATTTTCATCTGAAATGAATGTGTGTGCCTTTTGGAAACTGCACCATCTCATTTCACTCTAGACAGCTGAATGTATATATTTGACTTGGTTTTGATAACTTTATTATATTTTTTGTTGTTGTTTTGATTTTCAAACTGAATGCACCTGAGGTGAAAGTATAAGTCATTGTGAATAATGTTTGCAGGTCTAATCTATGATGTCCAACCACAAAACCAAGAGGGAACAGCTGTGCCTCTATTAATTCAAGAGATTGCATGTGCAAACGGTGTGAAGAAATATGTTGAAAAGGCTATTACAACAGTGTTTTCCAAACTTATCAAAATGACAGGAAATGATTAAATATTAGCTCATTCTAGTGAGTCTCTTTGTTCAGCCGTGTGCACTGGTGTACAGCTTTGTTTGACTTATTAGCTTTTTAATACTGTGCATAAATCCATTTACAGTCAGTGCATGTGTGTATGTGAAAGCATTTCCAGGCTCCCCCTTTACCTCTGCTAAGCCTACAGACTGTAAGGTCATAGAGCAAAAGTTAAGAGGTTACAATACACCTGAGTCAATTAGCAAAAAAGGTACAGAAATCCATCACATGCAAGAATTATATTCATAGCTGTTCAACTCCATAGGTCATGTTTAATGTGTGGAGTGTTTTTTCAGTACCAACAGAAGAGGTAGTTTGCCATTTATACAGAAAATGTGTGGAGATTTGTGTGATGGTGAATGGAGCTGACCCTGTTCTGTTTTTATCCTAACCAGATGTGCACAAAATATATCTTAACATATTTTATGTTTAATCATTATGTCCAAAGAAAAATAAAAAACTGAAAGACTTGAGACTTGAGTGAGGCTTTTGCAGAAATAAAATAAATCAACCAATTTGTGTATGTGTGTGTGTCTGGATGGTATGTGTGCATTAACCACAAAGAACAAAAGACATAACAAATTAACTTCACAAAAATGCAAGAAAAAATGACCAAAGGGAGTTGGTGTTCACTTATTCATCCCTTTTGAAAAAAATATTTTAGTAAAGTATAAAATCAAGTTGAAGCAACTGTGTAAAGTAAAAAAGTTCAACGTATTGCTGTTAGGAATATTTTAAATTACCACATTTCCTTGAATGAGTAATAAATCAGTCTGAGGAAGTGAATATTTGTTGCGTTGCCCTCAGTTTGAATAATGTACTCATTCTTTTACTGAAACGCTTTCAAAAGATTTGTATGGTACTCAGTGTCACTGACATTTGGAGGATTCTTTGGCCTTGGTAAAAGTATGCATTCTACTCTCAGAAACATAAAAGGAGCTAGTCTGATAATCTGCACAGATCTGTACACACTCATAGATCTGAACAGCACAGATATTTCTAATGTTTTTTTTTCATCAAGATCCCTACATAATGAAAATGTCTATCTTGCAATGTCAAGGAAAGTCCTTTAACTGTATCCACACTAAAATTTAATGGTTTCTTCCTTGGGCCAAGCCAAATCCCTGTGCACCAAGTTCAGTGAAAATCAGGTTGGGTGATTCTGCTGATAAGTTAACAAACTAAATAGACAAGGGTGAAAACACAACCTCCGTAGTGGAGGGAATAACTTGGTGAGTCTGGGAAGACCACTGCAATCCATCATAATCAAACCTTTTCAGTACAGTTTAGCTTTTTTCCTTAATCATCAAATCAGCTGCTTGAGAAGGACCTTAACTTATTGACAATGTCTAGACAATAATTTTCCAGCTTAGTGCTGAGACATTAAACCTATGACAGCTTGAATTGTAGAAATAATCGAGGAATTAATAAGATGTGATGTGTGCTTCTTTTACATCGCTGAGTACCAAACAAGCTGTTTAGCTGACCAAACCCAATGTGTCACAAGTCTCTTCCTGTTGTTTACTTATTCATGATTCTTGCAATCTAATAGAAGTTTGTGAGATATTTCTTGACTTACTGATTTTAGAGCAGGAAGCCTCTATGGTAAGGAGGCTTTGTAATTCAGCCAACTCAAGGGCTGTCTTTTTGAGGTTTAGCTGCTGTTGTGGTCTTATTGGAGAGCACACTCTAATTGCAGGTGTTATATTAAATCTTAAAGTGTAATAATAGAAGTCCCAATGCCAATTAAGTGACCCACTGTAAACATTACATTTCTGGTTTTGTGCTAACCCTGAGAGCGAAGCTCCCTCTCGCTTCACCATTTGATCTAAAGTCCAACCCGAAATAGCCCAAGCCAGGTTTCTTCCCAGGGTGTCTGGGGCTCACCCTCGGGGACAGAATGAGGAGCACAGACATCCAGAGGGAGCTCCGAATTGAACCGCTGCTCATTTTTGTGTTGAGAAGAGACAGATGAGGTGGTTCAGGATGCCTTCTGGTTTTATTCCTATGGAGGTATTTCAGGCAAGGCCTACAGGGAAAAAACCCCAGGGCAGATCCAGAACAAGCTGGAGGGATTATATATCCTATATGGCCTGGGAATGCCATGGGATCTGTTAGGAGGAGCTGGAGAATGAGACTTGGAAGCAGGATGTCTGCTGTCATAATGACCTTGACCCCAATAAGAAAGAGAATTTAAGGAAAAAAGTTATCATCAAGAGTTTCATTTGAAAACAACAACAACACAACGGACCCGTGAGAAGATATGATACAGTTGTTCTTGCTTATAATGCCTTAATGGTGTCACCTTGGATTTACAATGATCATGATAGTTGATAACTCCAGATAGTGCCATGCAAGATGCAATGTGATGGTCTTCATCAGACCAAAACACCATGATCATGACTGTTTGTGGTGTTTTGGGTCATTTTGTGAATATATAGATCAATATTCCCTTGATGATTATGTCATTTGACAGGATTAGCCATTTATTGAAAACGTTGATGACCTGATTACTTGGTTGAATTCTGGACTGGCATGATGCCTATTCAGATCTCTTTGGTCAAAAGGAGTGTGTTCATTATAAGGAATAAATCACAAGGTGCCTACCTTGGCTTACCAGATGATACTTTTGGAGATTTCAATTATTTAGATTTTTTTTCTATTCAGCCACCTACTGCCTCTTCTGCCTTCCACTCGGGTATCAGGCCCATATTTTTAGCACCTCCTGGGAGGGACATCTTTCCATCAGTACCCAAGCCATGTATATTGGGTATTACATCATGGAAGCAATGAACAAATAAGGACTTGCCATTCAATTAAAGCAGCTTGAACCTGTTCAGATAGACGACAAGGTTATCGCCACTGATGTCTTGAAGTCAGACACCCATAATTTGTGCATAAAGTTTACAGAATAAGACTTTACACAGATGTGAGGTATTCCACAGCTCACTGCTGGAATTGCAACACCAGTGTGGAAATTTGTGTCCCTATGAGCATGTATGGTATGCATCCTATCATATAGGAAATACTTGGAAGCACTGTACAAGTGTCTACACAATGAAATAGCGGGACATAGAAACTAGAAATAATTTTATGGAAGCAAAATTCAGTCTCACCTTCTTCTTTCTTTCATGTTTTTGATTTATGTGAAGTTGTAGACCGAAGGAATTTTTTGATCCATACCCTTGTTATACCCAACAGCTCGCTCTCACTATGATGCCTCTGCAGGTATGTGTGTGACAGATGGTATGTCCTGTAGGGTCGTGGGGGGGCACGAATACTGAACGGTTCACCTGCACACCTGTGCAGCAACAGTGAGGTCCAACCGCAGAGCAGAGAGGCATAGTCGGGAGCAGTAAAGCTGCGCATAACATCATTTATTATTTGTTGCCCTTCCGTCTTATTTCCCCGTCCATCGGTTTGTAGTGACAGGCTGATGATGTTGTACAGGGCAGTCTCCACACCCACAGGAGAAAAGCCTGTCTGACAAAGACCATCTGGCATCCCATCATTATTCAGAGCAGCCCCCAGACCCTCAGGACAGAGTGTGTCTGTCATGTAATACTGAGTGATATGAAATCCTATGACAAACAATGCTAAATACTTTAGCAAATGAGCACAATTGTACTGATTTGCATGAGGACCAATGTGATCGCAGTTAAAATGTTCTATTAAATGGTGATATGTATCGATATTGTAATCTCCAATTTATTTGTTTTACATTCAACTTCCTCATTTCCCCAATTCCAAAAAGAACATGGAATCTTTCATGGATAATATCTTAGGTTGGATACAACTGCCTGGAGAATCCCAGTACCATAAATCAATGAAAAACCAGCCCTCAACATAATCATTATCCAGAACCTCCAGCATATTATGGATTATATGTTAGTGTTCATGTTTTGTACATGAAAATATCATGTATCCACATTCTGTGTTTAAGTTTGCCTTCAAGACCAAGCAGATCCCTTAAGAAACTTTGTGTCCATTTTTACTCTCAGCAGTTTCTCCTTCTAATTCAGGTTAGCAAGCTCATTTTCATTTAGATGGCACTTTGCACTTTCCTGTCAAAAATTTCTGTTGCATAGCAACAAGGCTGACCTGATGCCGCTTGCTTTTTTTGATCACTTACTTTTTCCAGTTACTTCCAACATATGCAGCTGTGCTTTTGTATTTGAGCTGGAGAAAAAAAAAGGCCCATATGAACACAGCCTTGAAGTCGACAGACTCACAGAAAGTAAACACACAAAACACTAGGAGGGCGGGAAAGTTTCATCTGATGTCGCAGTGCTTCCATTATTATCCAGCGTTAGCAGTCAGATTGCAAACAGTGATGTTGCTATATATTGAAAGTTTGTTGTGGGGTATTTTTCAAAAGCCCATCTGCTGTAGTTTAATTACACATTTGAGGTTGCTCTGTCATTCTGAATGTCTCTGGTTTTCACATTCCCTTGCCCCTGTCACATTCATATTTGATTTGAGTGTGGTCACGTGGAGAAATCATACCGTGTGATCTAACAACTGGATTTATATTGAAACCAATGGAAGTTCAATTAGCCCAACTACTAGAAAGCAGGTTGGCGAGTGAGAGATTAGAGCGCAATCAATGGTCTCCTTCCTGTGTCCTTTTTTACACAGACAGGTTAATGGTGTTCGGAGGGAGACTTGAGCATTAGTCCCCTCGTTAAAGACTGAACTGCACTGATTTATCAGGAGTGTGTGTGAGGTTGATGAAGCAGCGAGATTGAGAAAAGGATGAATCACTTGGTCAATAGTGTTTTGAACTGGGGGTGAATCTGAGCCAAACCACCCAGGATCTTGGAGATCCCCGCTCTCTGGACTCTAATGCTTTGCAGAATCTTTGAGCTGTATGTTTGTTACAGCTGCCTCAAACTTAATATCAACTTTTGTCTCCTGACTCAGCTCTCATCATTACTCAACAAATGTACTGATGTCTTTCTTTGTCTTCCAGCCATTCAAGACCCAGCATGATCTATATTTATATACTATACTTGATTTGTAATACCAAGGTCTGAACCCAGTTGTAATACAATGTACAAGAGCAAAGTTCTTGTTCATTTACACTTTGAAAATGATAATTAATTGACAATAGAGTGAACATGAATGTGTGTGTGTGTGTATTAAGAGAGGTGGCAAGATGAATGAGCGCTCTTACATTTTTCAGTTTCATGTGGTAAGACTCTCTGTTATTCCTGAAGAATGAAATTCATAATCAATGAAAAGCAAGGTAAAAGTTGTTAGTCTGCATGGCAGATCTGAGATGAAAAGAGCAGATGAGTCAGAGATGAAATCTAACTGTCTACTTTGATCAGGGAAAACAACCCCTCTATAGCAGGCCAGCCATTTGCTTCACCCGCTGGTTTTAATCTCCACTGTGCGTGGGAGGAAGAACAGGGTTCTGCTGAACCTTGTGACATGAACGTTGAAAACATGAGACAAATTGTCAAAGATGAAGCAGGTTAACCGTGAGCACATTATGCTACAGACAGGTTTGTCCAAAGTAGGAGTTTCCATTTACCTGGTCTTGAAAGCTGCCCCAAGCCATATTTTATATTAAAGTGATCAAAAGACTATGTGTAGTATGAAAGTGGTGCTTGAAGTGATGAATCCATACACAGTTACAGTATCACTTATGTTGCAGTTCCCCTCAGCTCTTTGGAGCGTTTTATTGTCTTTGAACTCAATGTTTTGGTTTTACGGTGCACAAGTTTGCTGTTTTGGTTCAGTCCCAACTCTCAACTACATTTCCTTTTTTGAGAGAAAAAGCTCACTATATGCTGCCTTCCCACTGCCAAACAGAAATGGACATTGAGCAGCTAAAACACCAGATATTTCTCTCAGTGTTTGGTAAAAGAGCTATGTGAGTTAATTTTACACTATAAACAAGCGGCTGTAATGTGCTGTCAAACTGAAAGTCAAACCGCTAAAAAAACAAAGCGTGACTTGCAGCATGAAAAACATAAAAAACAGCACGAAAACTAACAGCATAAAATAAAACTTGTAGTACAGCCAACAACCAACTATGCCATTGATTCAACTGTTAAAAAAATCATCACCTCACATGACTGTTGACCCCATATTTTATACTCAAATGTAAGGCTGAACTTCGACTGCATGTAAGATAAAGTCCTCATGGAGCTCCAGAGGGGAAAAGTTCAAACTCTCCTGAGATGAAGAGGACACTCAAAAAGTCTTTCATGCCTTTGAAATTGCTGTCTTGATTAAACTGTGAGGCAGCTCAGGCAGTTTTAAACCTACTGATCCTACGGGTCACTTTTGCTGCTGTACAACCCCCTTCTTGTCACCTGTGGAATGATTTCTAAGCCAAGCAATAATTGGAAAAAAAATATGTAATAACTGACGATACCACAGAGTTTCCAAATGTTTCACAAGCTTCTCAAACTCAAACCAGGAGTGTTTTTTTTTTCTTTCTCTCACATTACAGTCATTTGTCTGTTGATTTTTATACCTGGTTATTTACAGTTTTTGACCTGGCAAGGATCACAGCCAAGTACAGGGTATTGTGCTTCATTCTATAATAAATTTTCATTTTTGGAGTTTTCCTTACTTCACAATGTACAAATACATAATTAAAATACAAGCAAATTAAAATATATTTAAATCTCACACTTTCATGTGTATGCCATTGCTCTTAAACCATGGCTGTAACATTAAAACTGATACAGTAATTAAATTTTACTCTTTATCAAAAAAAATTTCTGCTTTAATGCTGTAGGTAAATGTCAACAAAACTTGGAGTTTGAATCAAACTACTTGAGACCTTTCAGCTTGAAATCTTTCCGCTTCAGTCCATGCTGACATCCTCACTAGCAACACTTACAAGTGAAATTGAAATGATGAATTGATTGATAAGTGAGTGTGGAAACGGGAAAATTAAGGAAATAAAATTTAACTGTGAATTAGTATCATCTGAAGTGCTTATCCCCAAGGTTTTTTTAAATGCTTCTGTAAAGCTGGGCACCAAATTAATATTTCAATGTTATAACTTTTAAATGGACAACAAAGTTTGAAGAGCAAAACCTGAAGTATTAAGTTAGAGGAGGGTGAAAAGCTGCTCGTATGATGTTGGTGGTGAATACATGAAATATCTCCAGCCCCAGCATCAAGCCCCACCTGCACTTTTCTCCACCTGGGTAAGCAGGTGTGCAGGGGAGGGAAAATGGGGTTGCCCTGTCCTCCACCCAGCACTGTGAATGATGGATGTTTTAACAGAGAGGGCGAAGGTCAGCACTGAAGCAGGTCACAGAAGAAGATCAAAGCAGTTCTAGTTAACAGCACAGGTTTGCTCTTCATCATCTCACTCTCCCCAACTTATTCCCTAATAAAAAGTAAGGACATTCCCAGATGGATTTCTCCCCCTTTACCTCACTCCCACTCTACCTCAATCATCCTCACTCTCTCTTTTTGATGCACATACACACACACACACACACACGGACACTCAGTGCCCATATTAAACAAACAAACTTGGTCTCATTTAGCTTTGTCAAGTGACTACAATATATGAGGGTTCTCTATCCACAGTATGTGTGAGAGATTTATATTTGTATTACTGTTATTGTACTGGTATTAGTTTAGTTGGTATTGTCATGTCTGGGCTCATCACCAAGTGGGGGCACTTTGTTGCAATTCACACCCATGGTGCCTCAAATGCCCTCCTTCACACATTCTTCCACCAACTGGAGGGAAACAAGAAAAAAAACAGATTAACTGTGCTGCAGCACTCCCACCCCCAAAATGGTTAAGGTGGATTCTTGGTATTGTACTTCTACTGTCATGACCCACCTCCCAAGTTATTTATTTGTTAAAATTATTGTGAGCATGGCAGCTTTCTAGATGCTTTTCTACAATATTTTCTATAATAATGTAATGTTGTTTACCCATGTCAATGAAAATCATCCAAGAAATTTTCACTGGTTTTCGGCACAGCCCCTGTGCCTATTTGTTACTCAGCACTGTAAAATTGTGTGTGTGTTTGTGTGCTTTAAGCCTGGATAAACATGTCACAATGGTCTTTGGAAGAATGGGGAAGGAGAGAGCAATATGCAAGCATTTTCTTCATCTTTTGCAAAAGTTGTGCTACCCCATGTTTACAAAAACTCCTGACAAAATAGATAAAAAAAATGCACAAATGTTTTGGCTGATTGAAAGTTGGAATTGATTTAGGTGTGCAAACGCACTTTTGTATGTTCAGGAAAACTTCGAGAGAAAAAGAAACTAGCCATTTATTGAGACTGCCCTTCTGCGAGTAGGTCATCTCTTCAAGCAGGTTATTACGACCTGTAGTTACATTTTATTGTGAGGCGACCTCTGGCAACTACAGTTGTTATGATGGGAGCAAAGTGGGTAGTCAGCTGATGTAGTATATAAAGAGACAAAGTCAGTGTGGAGGTGGAGGAGGGAAACTATGTTTGATATTAGATGGCTAAAATTTTCACATGGGAGGTTGTGAATTAATTTTTTTTTAAACCATGATCGCCGAGACCCTCTAACCTGAAGGAAGTACTTAGTTTAACCATGATTTGTGCGTTGCCAAACCATCACCAATCCGTGTTGTCCAACCTTTGTTGTTACCATGACAACAAAGGTACGCTCCTGGGTAAAGTGAAAAACTGTCTGCATGGTCATTTAATTTGGAGGACTTGATGCATGTGCTGTCTTGTTTGAAATATTTTCATTTTGTAGTGATAGCTGCATAAGCATGGCTCCAAATGAATTAATGCCACATATCATCCCCACACACTACCATAAATGTAGGTTAGGTCATATTATTTTACCATTACATTAGAAGGGTGTGAATGCCATTGCTTTCATGTAATAAATGGGCATAATTTATATTCACAGCATGTGATCTTCATTCTCCAACATACAATCATTTAGGGAAGAAGAGATGAAATGGCATCAGTACAAAAATGTGCACACTCACTCGCACTGATTCAAAGCTCTGCCCTGGATTGTTGAGTCAATGTTAATGAACACCATACAGTGAGTACACTGCACATATGTCTTCTGGCTGTAAAACATCAGAGATCGATGCGGTGCAATCATTAAAAAAAGAAGAGTTTAGTTTGTCCTCTCATCAGCAGAACAGATTCAGCTGTACAGTAGCGGCGGCCATTAAAAAGCCTTAATTTTGAGTGGTGTGCTTTTCTGGGGGGGAGGACAGCTTTATGGCAAACATGTTTTGCTATATATTATGTATCACTGTCTTTGTGGAGGTGACCATAGACAGATACAAACCAATGTGATATCGTCATTAAAAAGATGAGAAGTAGGCCTATTAAAGTCAGTTTGTTTATTTTTTTTAATCAAAATCAGGTTGTGAAGCCTGTGGCCTACATGTGACTCTGTTATGAAGCACAAACCCTAATTCATATCAGCACTGCCACATCAGTGGGCACTGAGGACTGCAGGATGGATGTGACATCCCTTGCCATTTCTTATACTGTGCAGGCATGCCTTTCTGATAAGGCTGTCAGGTCAGATTGGTATAGAGGTTACATTCCCAGACATATCCGACCAACTATCAAAAGAACTTCAGACAAAAATCTCGAATGAATGCCTCGTGGTGTGAATATAGCCTTAAAAACTCAAAAGTTTACAGATGATGTCGAGTCTGTCCTGTTTTTTGGGTTTAAAAAAATACTAAATGCATATTGACAAAAAGAATTGAAGTGCCTTGCGGTTGTGCTACATGCCAGGCAATAAACACCAGAGTGTGACAGTGCAGACAGTGTGTGTCATGGCTGCACACGCTGCTCGTACAATTGCTCTCAATGTTCCATCCCTCTTGAGATTTACACACTCCAGCTCCACTCTTAATGAGACTGCTAATCATCCAATGCAGTGGACCAGTCAGACAATACTTTATCTATCCTCGGGGTACATACGTGGAAAGAATGATTCATTAACTCAGGTGAAGAAGGGTATTGGCCTAAATCAATATTTTTATTCCAGCACCCTCCATCTGAACCCTCTCTTTAAGAGCATGATGGCTACTTCACTGGTTTGTTCTCATCCATTTTACCTTTATTGATATGTCTAACTCAAGCTGCCCTTTTATCGTCTTGTTTTCACAAGTCTGTAAATCATTATATTAGTCAGATATGATGATTATTATACCCTTCAAATAGAGGAAGAATTTAAACTGGGACTTTAAAAACAGGACTTTTTTCAAGCCTTTGACCTATACAATAAACCCCTAATCAAATTTAACATCTTCAAGATGCAATATTAAGCTCTGCTGTCAACTTCAGATAAGTCTAACAGCATCAGAGCATGGTTAAGAATGATGCAATGTCACATGAAGCTTTCAAAGAAAAATTATCTTTTCTCTCACATTTTACCTTGCCTCAAAAAATGTCAGATGAGGAATATTTCTGTTTTACCACGCAGTTTAACTCACAAATTCTGAAATCACCGTATATTACTGCAGTCCTATCATTCTCTCTTTTATATCTACAACTGTGTTGCCCACCACCTTTGCATCACCGTCACAGGCTTTTGGGTTCTCTCTTCTATCGCCTATCTTAGTGGGCCATTTCATGAAAATCTGATTGCCTTATAGGCTTACTCAAAACATAATTAATAGTTTTGTTATAAAATGGTTATGGAACACTTTTTCAATAAAAAAGGTTTGCAAATAAATGTGCAATGTCAATAATAAATTCCTTTAAACTAATTATATTCCATTCAGCCTCAACTGAATTTTAGCATATTAACACACTAAACTGATGATGTGAAAATAGGAGAAACCTCCTCTTGAACATCAGCATGTTAGCTTTTAGATCTCAGTACCATTGTGCCTGAGTACAGCCTCACCACTACCTTGGCTGTAGACTCAGTCTCTTTTGCTCTGCACAGCAGGGGAAGGAAGTGCTTAAATAAAAAAAAAATCATATTGTGATCTGACATGGAAAAAACTCCTTGGTAACAACTGGCTCATTGGCAGTATTTCACAGTTCATTAACCTCATTTTATTTTCTCTACGCATACGAAATGAAATCCAAATGATACAATTATTGTAGTTCAGAAGGCAGAACAGGACATGCATTTAGTGTCTTTCACTGCATATTTAACCTTGTCTGTGGAGTCAGGCAGTAAGCTGTGTTTGAAGGGTTACAGAAATGTCACGAGGTCCACCGATTAAAATACCACTGTCACTTCTAAAGGAAAGTCACATTTAAGACTGAAATCTAAAATTGCCCTGCTTACGTTATGTAGAGTAGCCAGTGTTAGAAAGGGGCTTTGATACACACAGTTATGCCATAGGATGCAATACATAACTCTTTTGCTGTTTAGAAACATTAAAAACAGGGAAAGATGGCAGCCCTCAGGACAACTGCATGGATGAGTGACAAATTTTATGAGGACATATATGTGAGACTGTCGCTCCCTGCGGTCAAGCGACTTAGTGACTCAACATGAAGCAGTCAGTGAATGACACAATGATGAGGGCACAGGAGGGACCCGGTCCACTCCATCACACCTTGGCAAAGCAAATAATCCTGACAGAGGCTTCTCATGGCTGCTTCAGTGGGCTTTGAAGGATATTTGTCTTGGCAAAGAAGGATACTTGAGAAAGAAATCAAGCAGCCAGATATAAAACGCCTCCAAGCTGTGTATGGAGACAGTGTAGTTGATCAAGACCTGTGCATGACAACTGGAGCCTTTGAAATCAAACACTCAATTATAAACACATGGATGCTTAACTATACATGATAGACACCTGTATCCACTACCCTTTTCATGTCACAAGCTCCTAAAGCCAAGGCTCTAATCAAAAGGAACAGCACTGACTCTTGTTTCAAGTGCTTTGTGTTTACACCTGTGACTATGCATTTGATGAAGAGGGACCTTAATGGGGGAGATTCATCACTTTGACTGGCCATGCCCTTGGCCTTTGGTATATTATCTTGATTAAAGATTGCACATATTTACAGTCTTTGTGGATCTATCAGTCCTACTGCCATTAGCCAATCTTTCAAACAGCATCTGTTTAACTGAAAGAGGGTTTTCAATTCAAATACAAAAACAGCCCATTTTTATTATCTCAACAGGCCAATTCTCTGAGATTCTGGGAACGTTTCAGAAAGAAAACAGGGTCCCTGGACTCAAAAGAAATTAGCATAATACTTTATTGATCCCTGTTGGGTATTTGCCTTTCAGCCTCCTCCCCCGCATGCTACCAAGAGGAAAGAATCAGCAGCAGAGCAGAGCCTCTGCAGCTGCTAAGGATTTGGTGTCTTGCTCAAGGACACCTGGATGGTTTCTGAAAGGATAAATTCTTTTTTTTCTGGGCTCAGCTTCTTCTTACTCTCTCTGGGTGTATTAGTTTGTTATTATGTACTGTTATATAATTTTTCACCTTTCCAAAGACCCTAGACACAGGGTGCATCTCCAGCAGCATGACATGGATGGCTGTGGCACAGCTGAATACGTGTATGAATGCTTGGCTTTGTAAAAGGGCAACCTTTAAGGATCGCCAGAGGTAGCATTTGCTACCATCTATGCATTCCAATGGCTCTCACAGAGGAGTGGCTCATCTGATAACTTCAACATTTTACAGATTTGATTTTTAAATAAGGACAAAGCAAAAATGCCTACACAGGATTTAACTCTTTAATTCACTGCACAATTCTCCATATTTCCATTTTGGCCAACTAGCAGTGTTAGCTCTAGTGATGGTGATGTCGATCAGTCAGTTGATTCCCCACAGATGGAAAAAACTCAAGTGTTGGATACACTGTTTGGCATGGACATTGATATCTCCCTCAGGATTAATTGTATTCCCTTAACTTTCATAGCACCATCAACAAGTCAAAAGTTTTCTCATTCTTTGGTTTATGACCAAATACCACAACGCATGCTTTTTTTGTCTACCAGGTGAGAGTGTTGCAAAGTACCCCTATCTGGTCTACCCCAAAAAGTCATAAATCAGTTACAATTGATTCAGAGCTCTGCTACCTGAGAGCTCACTAGGACCAGGAGAGAAGACATTGCACCTATTTTAAGGTCCTTACATCAGGGGTAGGCAACCTTTTTCCTATCAAGGGGCATTTTGATCTTTATAACGTCCTTTGAGAGCTATAGTAAATTATTGAACACATATATCACACTAACCTCTCTAATGTGATGGCTGGAACTGCTTTTCTTTGGATGTCAGATGGTAGTGATGACAGTGCTACTCAAGTCTTTGAAAGAGTCAGAAAAAACATTATCATGATCATATAGTTACTTTGGATGACATAACCTTGGCCTCCGGTTCTACTGTAAGGGCCCTTGGTCATTTGTGACAATGACTTGAACGTTGTCTCACATATTAAAGATGTCTCTAGGACAACTTCCTTCACATGTGCAATACTTACAAAACTAGAAACATGCTGTCTCAAAAGGATGGTGAAAAATGACTCCATGCATGTATTACCTCTAATCTGGGCTACTGCTATTCCTTTCTTTGCTTTTCTCTCTGGCCCTCCCCACTTCTCATCACTCTCCCCCATCTCTTTTTTAACCCAACCAGTCACAGCAGATGGCCGCCCACCGTGGGTTTGGTTCTATTCGAATTTTTCTGCCTGTTAAAAGGAAGTTTTCTCTCTTCACTGTTGCCAAGTGCTTGCTCATTAATGTTGGGTTTCTCTCTCTAACATTGTAAGTTCTCGACCTTACTCTGTAAACTGCCATGAGAGAATAAACGTTGCGAATTGGCAAATAAACCTGGATTACATTCATGGCATGAAAAGAGAGCAATTGCTCCCTTGTATCAAACTCAGCAGTGATACCAGCATTTCAGTGTGGGCCAGAGAGAAAAACTGGAAGTTTCTTGCAGTGTTTTTAAGGTTTTTTTCCATATGTTGTGCCATATCAGTAATCCACTCTGACAGATCAACTGCCACTTTTGAACACTTGTACTTTGTCTAGCGCTAGCTGCTATGCAACTGCAACAAGGCCCTCCCTCACAAATCCTCCCTCTGAATGAAGTTTCAGCTTCTTAGCTGTTAGCTCACCCACCAAGAAACTCGCCTGCATAATATTGTCTCTGTCAGAATGCCATCTTATGAAAGCTGTTTGCTGAGCACCCAAACTCCACTAAAGAGCATTAACTCAATCCCAGCACATTTATATTACTTTTTTGTGATTATAAGTTGTGTATATAAATTGCGCTGTGGGTTGCACCAAACTGTCTCACAAACCACATACAGCTTGGAAGTGGGACGTCCCCCACCCCTGCCTTACAGGGTTTCTTTATATTTTCTGCATTGATTTGACATTTCTTTTAGTTGTCTTTAAAGTACTTTATGGTCTTGCATCCGCCTAGATTTCTAAAATTGTTCCAATCTACGAAGAGTGGCTCACTTTCAGTCTTTCATAGTTCAAAGTTTATTTACGAAAGCACTCCCCTGGTCGATTTTACCCACTAATCCTCTGAAGGACTTGATTACAGACATAATTTATTCTGTTCAGATGTAGATTTTTAAAATATTCACATGCATTTAAAAGCTTTGCTGTTTAAATACCACATTGAGCTCAGATGTGTCCAACTTGTCCAAATCTAATCAATCTGTGCAATGAAACTGAGTAGATTCCAAGCATTTTCATTTGATTATATACTGCACTTATGTAAATTCCCTTTCTTGGTGTTGAGCCAAACCACAGATATACAAATAAGGAAAAGTAAAGCTCACAAGCATTTTCACTAAACACATATGCATGCAGACAACTTTTTATTAACTACACTTGAAAGGCCTTGGTAAGAAAAATAATTGAAAGCACAATGGAAAAGCATCAGAATTTCTCTGCAGACATAACAGAGCCTTACAAGACAGCCCTCTCTGCAGCACCCCATCCATCATGCCCTTATAGTACAGTGGCTAGAAAGTAAATAAATAATGTCAATAAATAAATGACAGCTTGTCTGGAGTTTGCCAAATGGCACCTAAAAGGACTCTAACAGCATGAGGATTAGACCTTATCAGGTCTTCTGAGACAAAAAAAAAATATTTGGCCAAAAGCCAAGCACTAACTCTGGCAAAATACTTCATGGTGCTACATGCAAGTTTTTGTAGTCGCTACATAGCCAATGTCAGCATTAGCGGTTGTTAACATCTGCCATCATTGTATTTACAAGACAAGAGGTTAGAATATGCCCTCTGGCCATCACAGCTTCTTCACAATCTCATTTGAATTGCTGGCAGACTGGACACTACAGTGACTCATTGTCGCAAAGTGGCATTACACACATTCATGCCTTTCAATGAGGCTTCATAAGACAGTGTCACACAAGGGACTCTAAAGAGTGTTCAGGATTGAGGGAACGATGAACAGAGTGAAAGCTGTTTGACACAGGTTGATCCGTTCAGCACAGCCTGTGCGACCTGATGTTCTGTTTGCCGACACTCCATTTTGATCTGAACCAGCCTAAGAGGAATCAGAGTAACTGCCTGTGGGTAATGCTGGCAGAGGGCAAAAACAAGAACACTCAGATCACTTTATTAGCTTCTATAACGTGCATAATGAATATAGGAATATCTGATTTTTATTAATCATAGCAATTAGGGATGTCCCAGTAAAGGTTTTTTGGCCACAATCCCAAACCATATCCTTTAATATTGGGTATATGCTGACACCAAGTCTGGTCTGATGTTTAGTTTTATTGAAATGCTAATTAAATATCTGACACATACACCAGTAGCTTTTCTGGCACCACTTACTTTTGGTTCAAGAATATTAACTTTTCAGGCCTAAATTATTGATATAATGTGAATAAAAGATTAACTGGGAGAATGTGGTTCCTGAAATTGACAAGCCATGGTCCACCAGAGAGAAAAGGTGTCAGTCTGTTTGGGCTGCTGGAACCACATTAGCGCTGTCCATTCACAGCTGTACCATGGTGTTACATTGTGGAGTGGGTCAGACAATAGTTTTAATTTTGGCGGGCTATCAAGTTACTTCCACAGCTCATATTAATTAATTAATTAATTGACGTTGCCAGCGCCAGCCAAAAATGAGGAAGTGTTACATTTGACCAA
Organism: Psettodes erumei; assembly: GCA_016785225.1. Classification (NCBI taxonomy): domain Eukaryota; kingdom Metazoa; phylum Chordata; class Actinopteri; order Pleuronectiformes; family Psettodidae; genus Psettodes; species Psettodes erumei. The sequence continues at coordinate 1,061,860 of JAFBJZ010000782.1, read as the reverse complement.
CCTCAGTGTGTACAGTAAGCCACCATTTGCACATGCCTTAACATGAATAACTTTTGTGAAATGTAAAAAATCATTCCATCCATACTGCGTGTCAAAGCAAATTTGCAGCTGGTTAGCATCCAGGAATGTTTTCAAAACAAGAGCTTTAGTAACTATATTATCATTTTGCTGATACGGGCTCCAGTTAGTTTAGTAAATGAAAGGGAATATTCCCCTGCTCTGTCTTAATTAGTTCAGAGGTTGAAAAAACAAAACTGTGTGCTGTGAAAATGTGCGCTGATGGCATTTGCTAAATTGAACACCACATTCTTGATGGTGCTTACTTTTCCCTCATGGGTGCATGCCATGTAGTATGAATGCTCAAACAAGATACAGAATCAGCTATCAGTGAAATTACAAGATAAATTTGATTCATGTGACTCCGTGCTTGCTTCTTCTGGAACAACATGAGGGATTTGAGCCGCCCCTGTTATTATGACTATGCAGTTAAAAGAGTATATGCTGCAGAGCTATACTTATACCACTATTTAATATATTCAGATTTGATGATGAGGGTAAGCAAGCAATAATGCTATCACTGGCTGCTGTACTGTATGTGCTGCATTTCTGTAATGAAAAAGAAAATGCTGTCCTGCTGATGTTCACACATTAACCGGGTGGTAAATAATAGAGTGGGTAATCTATTCCAGTTTTGGGACAGTGCAGTATTTTTTTGTTCAGATGCAGCAGGCTGTTTTCAATTCTGCTCTGAGCTGATTCTCTGTTAATTGGCTGAAAATGGCCTCCAGAATGTCACTCTGTGTGTGCACGTGAGCAAGTTCATTAAACTGCATAGATAAGCTCATCATAATTTACACATTGAGCGGGGACCTTTTTGTGTTTCCTCATTTATATTATGGTTGCTTAGTGGATGATCCTCCTTCAGCTTATTTGGTTGAAAACAAAACATACAGTCAGTAACTGCAGCCCTCAGCAGCCCAGGCAATATGGTATTTTGTTTGGCTTATCAGATCGTGAAAGAACCCATAATGCTAATGTGAGCCTCATCCTGCACCATGATCTACCAAACGTCCTGGCCTGCACTTCACACCAGCAGAATGCAAAAGAGTAGGGCACTTCCAAATATTAATTAAAAGGACATCTTGTTCGTCCTCCTCCCACCTCCTCCACAGTGGACATGACTATTAGCTGTGTGGTAATTAAAACTGGCACAGACATATGAAACCTTACTAATGACTCTATAAACCTTTCATTCTGGGACTATCACGGCTCACCCATGTGGAAGGAGTTCATTGTACCGTACAGTTGTGCTCAAGAGCTGGTGAGATGGTCATACCACTGTCCAGAAGAGAGGAAGGGGATTAAAGAATGTAAACTGAGCCATTCCAAACAGTAATGGACTGGTTTGAGGATCAAGCTAAATCCCTTTGCCTTTAAGCTGTTTTATTTACTTGGGCTGGCATTAATGTTTTGTTTACAATAAGTCAATGTTTGTACTGATGCTCTGATATGACCTATACGAGCATGTCCTTAAATAGGCCCCTATGGTGGTAGGGGTACGGGGACTTTGATATGATGTTACACTGATTACATGCAAAGTATTCCTGGCAGTGTCTAACCAGACCTTCGTTATCATCTTCACAATAATAAACACGGTTGTGGAATTGTCATTCATATAATAAATCAATTATTGACTTCAATGACTATCAGTTTGAAATAGGAAACAAACAGCTATCTCCTGTGTGACAGTCCTGTGTATTGTCACCCCGTCAAGTCACCCTTATCGCTTAGAGCTACTGTGTGCAATACAGCAAAAAGAAAAAAAAACAACCTTTTTTTCCATCAGCATCGTGAAGACTAATCATAAGTAATCATAAGTTCACACCTGCAATCAAAATGTGCAACTGTTGTACTGCCATTAATGTCCCCATTTTACATCCTTTACAGCCTCGCAGCTGCTTTCTTGCAAACAGTGGGTGACCAACCCAGACGTATTTTGGCCTACCTTGGCATTATTTTTAATGGGCCAACACTGCAGACACACACACACTGTGAATACATTTGCAAGTTGATGTTTTGCCATTGTTAAAGAAAGGAAAAAAGAAAGAATCACCTATTTCTGTGGACTTTAAGTCGCCCTTATAAGCATATTTGATGCTGTAACTAACTTCAGACCAAATACATTTTGGCCTTACATTGTTTTGGTTCATTATGCACACTCATTACCAGCTATAATAATGGTCCATCACTCTGTCAGACAACCACTTTGGTCCAGACTGAAAAATTTTAACAGCTATAGGATGGATTACTTAATAACTGCCTTATGATTTTGGTGCTTCTGCAACTTATAGCATTCAGTGAAATGTCTTGAAAACTATTGAATGGATTGCCATGAAATTACCCATCGTATCTGCTGAACTTTTGTACTATCAATGTCATTTAAATGCATTTGAAGTTGTGATCACTAAATTAGTATATTTGCAGTCATTGGAAGCAATGCAAAAAGTAAAACCAAACTGGTGGGAGAGGAAATTTATAGCCAACGGAGACAGGTGTTTGGGATTTACCTGATCGGACATCCCTTACTGCAGAGGCCTGTACAGTATGGTACTTTCTTGGAAAGAACACAACCCCAGTAATTACTGCTGTTCCTTCCCGTACAGGATCCCAGATTCAAACCCCACAGTGGCAAATTATCCGCTCATTTCTACTTCCTTATTTACAGCTGTGGCTTCCCCTTACATATTTACAAGAAAAACGTGTGTATATATCAAGCTTCTCTCGCGCTCTCTCTTTTTTTTTTTAGCATGGATCTGATAAACACTTGTTCTAAAATTGTCAACATGAAAGTTGTCACTTTCTCTTCATCTTCTGCAGAAGTGACAACCTTGTTCCAGTTTATAACCTTTCTGTGACTCTTTACAAGTTTCTGAGAGCCATCACCTTCCTCAGTTAATAGCCTGGGTGATGTGAAAGTTCTCTGAGTAGATGACAGAGTCAGTGGGTTTATGATTTTTTTTTTGCAATTGTGACACCATGTCAAAATGTTTGGATCTGAGCAGAAGGTAGATGGTGATCCCATTCATTCAAAGCTGTCATATAACATGCACTTGACCATTCACATGGTGAAGCAGTTCTTCAGTAAATGACACTGGCTGTTTCTTTTTGTCATTTCCCATTTACACATCCCAGCAGTTTACCATACCATCATGATTGGCTTAATTTTTTAAGAGCTGTTGGTTTAAATGTTGCATGTGATGAATTAACAGGAGCACAAAAGTTGCCAAAGAATTTAGAGAAATAAAGCATATTTGTGAAGCTAAGAGGTCACATGATCCAGTGGTGAATGTGCGCAGAGTGGAAGTGGGATGTTCAAAACCCATTTTCTTTTCCAACTAAAGAAAATTTTTAAAAAATCAATAATGTAGAAAGGGTAACTCATGTGTACCCACTTCCACTATTCCTCTGACTAAATGTCATATTCCATTGACATCTCTGTTAGCAGTGTAATGTGTGCTGAGAGTTTTGCACACTGAGTGCCTCTGCTCCACTTTTTCCACACACAACCATCACTGTCCGTATTATGCATAGCCAAAGACTGCAGACAGATATAATGCTATTGTGTGTGTGCACAGCCCACCTGCCAGAAATCCCTCCTTTAAAGAGCAGGGGCCTCATTTATCATAGCAAGCTCTACATGTGTGCCTAGGAACTCTGTGTACGAACAAGAAAATTGGTATTTATCAAAGCTGCACACACATGCTTCACGCAGTCAACGATGATAAATCTCACCTGTTCCATATCCATCTGCTTGTGCACGTACAGATTAATTTGAAAAAAGAAAATTAATCCAAAATGACAGAAATGGACAAGCAGGGCCCCGTGAAAATGCTTGTGGCCTTGTGTGAAGAACAAGTTGTCATTGACAAAAGAAGCAAACAAGAGAACTAAATTTGAGAAACATCACAGAAGATGAGGTTAATATGCTGTACCATTTAAAAAAAAAAAGATCCTGTGGTTTGCACATAGCAGGTGTGTGTGACAGATGAGTCACTTGTATGTGTTGTTTGAATAAAAGATGTGCAAGACACCCAGTAGATATTTAGCACTCTACCACGCCAATGCAACTCATTAAAATGAGTTTTAATTCACTTTTTAATTGTTTAAATTTTTAATAATGCATAACAGGAAATAAATAAATCCCATCTGTTAAATTTAGTGATACCAAAATGTAACAGCTGCAGATCAATTACAATTGCATGTTATTGATGGATACGTCATGTCAGCTCGCTGGTGCACTACTAGAAACAAGAGGAATCAGAGACATTATTCACTCTGAATCATTTACTCCGAAAAAAATAATTTCCTTGTTTTATAAATAGAAAGGGAAATGCAGGAATGATACCTCACGACTTTCCCATTATTACATACTTGAGAGAAGAGCTGGGGTTTGCGTACCTGTAATTTAGGAGTCAATTTGTCCACAATTATGCCTGTCTACCACTGAGACAAGCAAAGAAGCAACACGGGGTTCTAAATGTACGCACATTTTCATGTGCAAGAGGAAACTGATAAATCGGATTCTATACGTGTAGAAATGGAGGGAATGGTTACACAGTGTTGCAAAATCATGAGCTGATCTTTTCTTTTTAGGCATTTTGCCTCTGCAGAAGAGTGGATGTGGCATGAATTTTACACCATCAGCCATGCCAGCCAAAGCAGAATGACAGCACATACAACCCAAACACGGTTATATTCAGGCCTTGGGTTTCAGTTATGCACATGAAGCCTGAGTGAAACATGAACCATTGTGCAGTGAAGTTCGAATCAAACTGTAACCAACAGACAACTAAGAGCATGGCTCAAATGCATCTGTAGTTTTACACAGTTCGACTGTCAAGCCCCAAAGATATTCCCTGTGACACATTACAGAAAATGAAAGGAAAAAAGAGCTTCCACATACTGTAAGGCAATGAGAGATAAATGACTGGTTTGAAGGGTCTGACCATAATGTGAATCTCACACTGTGCCCTTTGCATTCCTGATCTAACCCAGTTGAAAAATTGCAGGAGATTTTAGACTGGAATGTTGGACGGCTCTCTCCTCCAGCTTCATCAAAATACCAAATGAGGATAAATCCTGTGGATGAATAGTGTGCAGCCACTCTGCGACAGTGACGTACCAAACAAAATGATGAGATTTTTGTAAAGAGACAAGAGATGATTTACATGATACCTAAAATGATTTAGTACCTACTCTGCAGTACATCAGAAATGCTAATACTGTAATCTTTGAGCAACACACTCTCTATTCAGATTCTGCCTGTAATCTTTGTGCACATGTAAAAAAACAAACAAACCAAAAAACCTTTGAGTGATTGAAAAACAAGGTATTAGTGATATCGGTTTTGTCAGGAGTGATCTGTATTTCAGAGTCAGGCTCTTTGATCCATAATCCCATGATTGATTGTGGCACTTTAACCTAGAGGGCCCTGCTGTGACTGCGATCGACCTGCAGCCATCTCCATCACATTCACTTAAACAGAAAGATCCTCCTGCTGTGAAAAATAGAGGAATGTTGGAGGGAAGGGAGAAAGAGATGGAGGCAGCCCCTTTACCACAGCACCCTGCACAGCACTCAGGAGCAAGTGGAGGCCATAATGAATGAAAGAGGAAGAAAAGCGCCATATTAAATAAGAGATGCTGTACATTGCTGAGGGAGCTGTCCAGTTACTGAATCACATGATCAGTGAAACAGCTCTGAATTTTCAAACCCTGTCTTGGTAGAACACACCCGCCCGCTGCAACCATGGATGTTCTCCTCCTGTTGCTTTAAAATGTGATTAATATACACAAAGTGATTTTACTTAAAGACATTGTATTATTTCATCAAATAAAGTTGAGCTAATAGAGATGAGCTGTGCTGAAAGGAAGGGCACTCAAAGATTCTTGCTACAGTCTAAGAGCTCAGCTATTATATGATCTGTATTCATCAAATAATAGACACTGAAAAAGCTTTGTTGAAATATCTCTTTGAAGGGGATAAACTCCAACTAAACAGGACACTGCTTTTGAATAAAGCAGCTGCTTGAAGCAACACTCCTGTACTTAGCAAACCTAGTTCAGTTAGCAATGACAGCTTTCATTGCAACCGGTCACGTTATTTCATTTAGATACACAGAATCATCAAAAAAATATCCTTCTCCTCTTATGACTGTTTCATAAAAAGGTCTCAAGTTTAACCATGAATGCCAAGTGCCAACTTAAGCAGTTTGGGGGTGTTGAAATCCTCAAAGCCTTTGCAATCATCAGGCTGCCACTGAAGGTGTTTACCCCTGAACACTGAAATACACATGGTCAAAAAGGGCTGGCAGGTCCTGGTGCCTCCCAACTTTCGATCAGACTTTTCTCTCCAGAAAAAAAACAGCCACCATGGTTACACTTAAAAGGGGTTTTACATTTTACCAGTAGGGGCTCTCTTTTGGCCATTTCAATAATGACCAGTGTCCATGAGGAAAAAGGTAGAAATTGCATGTGCCCATTGCATTCACCTCGTAAAGGGGGAAACTTGAGTTGCATGGTGCACAAATCTTTGGCACTCTATTTTCTCAGCAGTAGGCTGCACAGTGTCACACAGCAGATCAGCTCTTTACATCACCCATACAGTGTGTGGCACATAGTGTGTAAGATTACAGTAGTCCAAGCGAGCATATTTACTGATGCATTAGACCAAACTCCACTGCAGCTAATAAACTGATGATACGTCATGCAACTTCAAATAACTCAAACTATGCTTCATGTGGTCCTTATCTGCATGAAGAGCATCTTGTGTAACTGACAAATATAACTTTGGTTTGAAAATCATAATTGATAAGGTCAGGTTCCTCTCATTTAGCATTCCTCTCATTTAGTTAGCTGAAAAAGCTCCATTTGTGAGGTCAGGCTTTAAATTGTAAAGATTATCTTTTTTTCTCCTGGAATTCAAATGTTTTTTTTGTCATTTCAGAGCACAGGTAGTGCAGGGTGTAAAGGGATGACGTGACAAGTGAAAATACAAGGTCTGGGAGTTTTTTTGTGACTCTTTTTTTCCTCCCTGCTTTCTCTCACTTTCTCTTGCTCTAAGTGCAAATTAAGGTTTCTTTTCACTGCTTTATCCAATTTGTCTGACAGTGTATTCCCATAAGAAGGGTCCTCTTGTATGACAATGATGGCTCCATTATCCAAGGACCACACTCGTATTCCAGGAAAGGAGCCAAGATCGTGTTGTAAAATAAAACTGAATTTGATGTGCTCTTTCCTGCTCATGATTTCACTTGGACAATGTAAATACCCCCTTGTTAGACGTCGTGATGCTCCTCTCATCATAACACTGCCCAGTGGGAAACATGTAAGCATCATGTTCACCATTTGCAGGCCAACAGCCCACTGCCAGTAACGCTTGTAACCCTAGTAGTCCCTAACTAGTGTGTAAATTGGGTGTTTTTGCATGGACACATACAGTTTAACCACATAACAGCTGCTTTGAGAGCTGTTACCATGGCAATGGTGCTTCATACCAAGGCTCTTGCTGTGGTGCCCTCGGGCATTGATTAAGAGATGGGATTTCAGATACTGTATTAAACAAACTTAAAATTTGAAAAAAAGTGTATGAATGACCATGGTTTAACTTAATAGACAGGAGTACTTTAAAATGTATTGGATAAATGCAAAAACATATGCACTTGTTGGCCGCAATTATTTTTGCCTGTGAATCACAAGTCATTTTTAAATTCTAAGGAGGTTAAGTGTGAAATCTGAATATATCTAAATTTTCCAATCTTTTTTTTGGTTTACAAATTAAGTAAGCACTCAGTCATAAGTGCAAAACTGCTTTCTGTGATGGCATGGTATCCTGAAATCATAAAATGTATCAAAAACATTTTCCTCTGTCAGCTATCATCTCCTGGACAATGTTAACTGTCAACTCAGCAGGAGACTTGTAAAATAATAATGTAAAAGGTCTTCAGATGGTCGTGGGCAGGCATATTTCCCATTTAAAAAGGTCTGTGTACATTTCACAAGTTTCAGAAACTGAGACCTTAAAGGGTTATTGGAACTATTACCTGGTGTGCAGCCAGCACTGAAGTCAATAGCCAAGACAGATAGACCCCAATTTGTCTTTCAATGTTTGTTCTGCCTACTCATTGTTTTCAATTTGTCTTGTAAAAGGAATCACTTATTCATTCTCTAGTTTGAGAATCATCACTCACATGAGATGGCTCTTTGGCGTTGTGCTCTTTTTTGTACCCCTTTTTTCAAGGACCAAGTGCTAATATGGAAGAAAAATACTTTTTTTTTTAATTTATACCATAGCCACTGAGAATTCTCAATTCTGGCTGGCTGGCATGTGTGGACTTATTTATGGTAACCATACAGTATAACCAGACACTTGGTAGGTGTTTGTTGTCATTAAAAGGTTCTCTTTGGGATATGCGATACACTCTCATGGTGGTTTCATGCTACTCCACTGATCTACAGGGGGAAGTAATATTCTAATGAAGACAGAAAAGAGAATTCTACTACCTAGTAAACAATGATGATGCTAAAGAACACACACTCTGTGTTTTGGTGGTAAACATTATTCACAAGACCACATCCACAGGGCACCCTTAATGTGTTACATTTCAACTCTCAGAAAGGGCTGCATCAAGAAGGGTTCGTGGTGGCTCAGGAAGTAAGTGTGTTAGAGCAAGGTTGGGGTTCAGTGTCAAGCTACCTCTGTCCATATGTCCCCTAAATGCTCCTTATGTTCAGGACTGCACCATACATGGTTGCTAACTGCCATCACTATGTGAATCGGTGAAGTGGTGAGACAATGAAAACACAGTTCATTTACCAATCAGTAAAATAGAAAAATGTATTTTCAAACATGAATCAGCTTCCCGTGTAGTCACAAATTAGCTAAAGTGATAGTTGTCGGTCAACACTATTAAGACAGTTTGCCTTTGGTCAGCAGCACAAATTTATCAATTTGAACTTGAGGTGAACGCTCGAGGCAGATTTATTTCACTGCTGTGAGCAAATATTGATCAGAGCCAAGTCCAAGTCCATTTAGTTGGCTGGTTTCTCCGTCATAAATGCTGAAGTTACCAGACCTTTACTCTACTGTTCACAGAAATACAGACTTAGATGAATCTGCCAAAAACAAAACAAGAAAATTACCCCCAGCGGTTGCAAAAAGAACCACTATTTTTTGGAGTCGCCCATCTCCATGAAACAGCCACTGAAACAGAGGATTTTCTTTCCCACTGCTGGTCTATGATAAGTAATTGTCTATCATTACTGAGAACCACCCCTAAGGAGCTCCCTGGGTCTCTTCAGATAAGACAGTGACAGGTGGAGCAAGGGAGAACACTAATTCCAGACCCATAACTACACAATACACTACACACAGCAGCCCAGTACACCACACATCTGCACTAAACCTAACAGTCCTTATCAGGATGCTCCAGCCAGTCCTTGGAGGCTTGCTGAACACATATCGAGGAATGCTCCCTGCTGAATTAGTACACATGGGAGTACACACGTGTGCAAAATACCCACCACTAACATACATTTGTGTGGTGGAGGTTTTCCAATTTGCATTTAGATTTCAGAATTTTACTCCCCCATTATTTTTATTCCTACCAGAATCCTCACGGCCCATCAGCTGTTTAGATCTCCCTCTGACACTGGAGCAAAGTTTTACCCAGCAGGTACCCAGGTGATGCCAGGTGAAATTCAAAGTTTTGCTTCTATAATGTCGTGGAGTGGACACAATTTCGTTGAGTTAAACCCTGACCAAACTCAGATTTGGTTTCCAATCCACCATGTGTGAGGATATAAATGATATTGAAATGTCTTGGACCAGAACAGTTCTCTCTAACAGATACAGAAAAAGGGCTTTTGAAAGAGTACAGTACAATATGAACAGATTTTAGAGCAAAGCCTCCTGCCATCAGTCAAAAAGCTAAGAATAAAGAAACAGTGCTCTGCTGACCAACGCAAAGTCAAACTCAGGAATGGTTTTAAAAGAATAAGGCTTTCCCACTGAAAACCTGTAGGCAGCTTTCAAGAATGCAATGCATGACAAGCAGCCAAGCAATCTGGAAGACTTGGAACAAATATGCCATGAAGAATGGGCTAAAATTACACCTGAGAGGATGCAAAAGCTGCTCAGAAGTACCTGAGGTTGGGGAGGTTATAAAAGGCAAAGCGAGGACATACAATGTATTAGAGCGTAAAATAACATTTCATAAAGGGGGATGTAAACTTGTATCCTAATATAATGGTCATTATTGCCAAATCACCTTTACTTTACACACCTTTTGACCATTTTTGTTACTTTCAATGATGAAAGAGCCAAAATAATATTGACACGTGAAGTCTTTTTCGAACACTAACTACAAATAAGTCGAATAACTCGATCACAGTGAAGATACATTCTCTCTTTTTTTGGACAATGTATAAAACACCCTCTCTTCAAAGGCTGTCCATGGCTTACCTAGGAATAGGCCTTCATCCAGAAGATCAGACATGGGAATGGCATACACTCGGTGTGAAGTTTAACATATTTCTGACAGCAGATCTCACAGACTCAAAGAAACATCTAGCTTGTGTTGCAGGCAGCCGACTCTGCCCGTAGACTTGACAGAGCAGCTCCACAGATCCATGCCTGCAGGCCGGGATAATGCCAGTGCCGATTGAAATCTTTGACTCAAATCCTGGCCTTGTTTGAAGTTGCATGCCCTCTCGCTGTGCTCGCATTTTTCTCTGGGTTGCAGGTGTCTGGTCATGATACCGCCCTGGGAATGCGGACACAGATAAAATGAACTATTACCCGCAATTTGATTGAACTGTCAGCTCCAGCACTCGCTCCCTCTCGCTCTCTTTTTTCTTTTTTGACAGTCTGACAGCATTGTGTTTCTTTCGGTCCATTTTATGTTCCGACAATAGACTCTTGCTGTAATAGCCTCGGGAACATAATAAGAAAAAAACAAGGTTCATTCCTTTGTCCTCTATTATCTGTTCATTATGAAGACATGATTTAGAAGCCTTGTTGTTGTCTGTCGCGATGATGTCTGTCTTTTGTGTGTAACCCTTGAGAAACAAGTAAAGCTTGCCATGTTTTTAGTTAGTTCAATTGTAATTATTTTTGCAAATAAGCAGCGTAAGTGTAACAAGATGTGGTTTAGAACCTTCAAAAAGATTTCAATACGGTGTTATTGAATACAGATCTGTGGGGGTATAACAACTAAAGGAAGAAAGAAAAAAGAAAGTTGCGTTGAAGAGGGAAGAAGGATTTTCAAGAGCACACATGCCTTGTGTCTGTGGCACAGTGTTTGTTTTTGAAGCAATGCTTCATGGCAAAAAAGATCAACAATTCTCAAAATTCAGGTGCTGTGTGGTTGTTTGGGCCATTAAGGAGGATCAAACTCCCAGTTTTCTCACAGTGGGGTTTTGAGTTTTTTACTTTGTCCTTGGGAACTCATACAGAAGATGTGTTCCTGCGTGAGTTTTGACCTCTGGACACATTTTGAATTAATCAGTGTTCTTGTCCATCTGGATGCACTTTGCAGGTATTTGTTCTGTTTTGGTTCCTCTCAGCAGGTAGGCGTGCTTCAGTGCTGTTCAAGGTGTGCGTGTGTCCATAAGTTTGCACTCAAACAGCTAATTTCGCCGGCACTCCATAAAGCAGAGTAGTTGGGGGGGGGGGTTACATGCAATTAGCTAAACTCTCTGTCTCCTGCAGCTCTCACACAGACGGCTCCATTCATCTTCATTCCCAATTCAGACCTAGTGCACTGTTTTTCCAGCCCTTCATCTGTAAACATCACAGTAAATATGGAACCCTCCCTGCGAGAGAATTGATTTTTACAATCTGTGCGGCTTCGTGCAGCAGCCTCTGATGCCCAAAGTGAAATCGCACAGCTTTTAGGGATTTATTCCATGTAGCTCCCACGTGCATTTGCAGCACGTGAAACTGCAGTTTGTGGGTTGACATTTGACTGCCAAGCTGAATACCAAAACTCCTTGATTGGCTTTTAATATATAAAAAAGGGAAAAACATTAATATTATGTTCTGAACATCCAGATTCTGCGTTCAACTCAGTCAAAATGTTAAGAAGATTGTAGCTGCACAGAGGTAGGAAACCAGTGTACTCCTGATACATCTAATCAAACATCTCCCCAGGAGGGAGAACACTTGTGTAAAGTTTCAGCAAACAACCACCTCAAGCACCACATGCTTAAAATGCAACCGGAAGCCACAGCTTTAAGCAAATATCACTCAGACATGGGTGTATGTGAGCATGAACAGCTGTGATGTGCTGTTGGTATCCACACCCCTTCTGTCATGCCTTCTTTTTTTTAACTTTGTCATTGATCAAATTTTAAATGGAAGAAATGGCAATTTTTTGCCAGTAAATCGACATTCAATAATCCATACTGAAAAAGGAAAAACATGTTCTTTATTCATGTTCTTCTGCTAATTTATTACAAATCCAAAACACAATTTTTTATTCTTTAGTGGCATTGAAACAATTTGCTTCGGTACTCCAAACTGTGCTCAGGTGCATCCTCTTTGTTGTATTTATCCTTGAGATTCATCTAGAAATTGCCTGGAGGCCATCTGAGGCAAGTTGAATTGATTAGACACCATTTAGAGAGGCACACATCTGTGTAAAAAAGGTACCACAATTCACAGCACACAAAAGCTAAGTCCAAGGAACTCTCTGTGGACCTCTGTGACAAAATTGTGGTAAGGACAAAGATAGGGCAAAGGTATGAAAAAGAATTCCAAAGCTTTAATTGTTCCCACGAGCACAGTGGCCTCGATAATTGTAAATATGAAAGAAATTTGGAGACACCAAAGTTCTTCCTGGAGCCCTCTGGTCAATCTGAGCAATCTGTTCCAAGACATGGGTGACCAAGAACCCAATGTCCCTGTAACAGAGCTTAAGAAATCCTCTTAAGTTATGGGAGGACTGGTCAGAGTGACAACCATCTCTGTAGCTCTCCATGAATCAAGCCTTTACGGTAGAGTGGCTAGTGTGGAAACATAACAGAGTCAAACTGTGTTTCAAAGTAAGTTGAGTACCGTTACGCAATATGTTGACTGTCTTACGTATTCCTCTTGGGAAACAGCTTACAAAAGCAGCATTTGCTCAACTCAAATTTACCTGATTCAACTCTGATACCACTTCTAATGCATACCTGCTGCCCATGCAACTTCACTGACCTGCTTAACTCCTGCCTATGTGCTGATAAATACAGAAGATCTCACTTATCGGCTTCAAGGCTCATCAGATTCTTTCATGTCCTGACTGAGACAGCAGACCTGGTGCTTGGTAGCCTGTTGGCCTGTGGATAATGTTGATGGCAGCCTTTGAGTTTGGCAAGACTTGGTGCTGCAGTTTAGTTGATAGATAACTAGATACTAGATAACTAGTTTAACAGATTGACAGAATCTTGTTTTTTTACATGTCTTATTTCTGTTACTGTCATGATATAATACACAAGTGAGTTCATTATTGATTAGTGTATCAGTATTTTTTATTAACAGTAAATCTATTAATATTAAAACAGAAAAATGTTCACCTGATATGGATGAAATCCTGGAAGTCTGGACTTAAATCTGTCAAGCTAATTTCAGTTCAAATACCAAGTGTCCAGTCAATGACAAAGATATGCATATCCAGTGTAATTTAGTATTGCACATTAGTCACAAGTGTAATATATTCTGACTCGACTGTAATCTGTGGCAGTGCTTTGATTTATAATTTTATTCTGAGTCATCTAATCAGTATGGGGTTAAAATCAATATCTCATTGAATCTGAAATCAAATCAACTGAAAACGTACAATCAAAACCTAATCATACTGTGAAATCCAGTCAAATCCCGTCGTCGCTTATGGCTGTCGGTAGGATTCAGTGGATTGAAGATCTGGGTAGGCAACAGCCAGGATGCCTGTATTATTTTAGGCAAAGGCTCATTTATTCCTCTTCAACTTGTGGCTAATCCTCACTGGAGCTTTGCCTAAAGCCCCAGGTCCAATAAAAACGGAGACTGACACAGGGGACTGACCACTCTTCTCAAGTTAATTGAATGTTACAGTCACAGTGCCACAGTGCTCAGCCTCTCTCTCAAACAAATACACACATTTGTGCACCTGCATGCACAAAGACACACAGACATTAATGGATTAGTAGCATAATTAAGGATATGGATAGATATAGATTTTACATACAGTTTCTGTACAAACACAAAATCTCATGCACACAAATCATTTGATGATTTAAATCAGCTGGTTGTGAAAACACTGCTGTCCTCCAAACCTACGCTCATTCCCTGAGCACGGGAAAACAGATCTCAGCTTAAACATTCCCATGGCTCTGTTTAATAAGTTAGGGGAAAATCAAAGAATTGTGCCAGAGGGTGGAAGTCATTTCCCTTTATTCCAAAAAAGAATTTTATCAAACTTGTCCAGCAATCTGTGTTGCAACTGGCTTGGAGATGCAAACAAACTCCAAACACAGCACGGGAAGAGAGAGGCAGCCGCCATGAAACTCACTTGTTAAATGTAACCAGAGGGTGTATCAAAATCCCAAATCCATCCCATATTGTGTGTGTTGGATATGACGGCACTTTGAAATTGAGTATATCGAGTACTTGCATTAACCATTTTTATGTACTGCTGATTGGACATGCTGTACATGTAAACCCTGATAAAGTGTGGCCTATGAGCCTGTGGAACCTGTGAGCCTTTTTCAATCAGTAGTTAGGGCTTGTTAGCAAGACTGATATGTTCAGAAACATAAATGTCAAATTTCAAAGTGGAAATCTGCATCATTCATATGTATATATTTGTTGTTGTTTTTGAAGGGTGGGGGTCACAGTGAATTTTAAAAACGTCTTTATTTTGCTGTGCAATATTAAGGAATTGGGAAAAATGGCAAACTCCTCTTGGGCTGCTCTAAAATTTGGGTACCACAGTATCTTTGGATTTACATGAGTTATGCATGTCACTTTAGTTCCCATTAGTCATTTGCACCCTGCTGGTTGCTGCTGGCAGCAGCGTTGTTTGTGCCGCGCTTTTCTTCTTTTCCTACTTCTTCTGCTTAGAAATGAGCCAGAGCTTTGAGAAGTCCTGAGGCAACTAAACTTGGTAGCTTTCAGATCTCCCTCACTACAAATCTGTCACATAGAACACTAGCAAACTATTATTATGCAACTAACTTCAGGGTTAATAGTGATGCACAAAAAGTGCTCATTTTAAGGCTAATTCATTGAGCATTGGACCTACAAGCATACATTTTTCACTTCATATTTCATCCCCTCCAGTTTGCACTGCGCACATATGTCACTATTGCATGTTTGAACATACTTTTTTGCTATGCCGCAATTTTGCTTATGATAACTGCTCATGAAGACCATGACATGAAGTTGAAGGCCTCCAAACAGCTAATGAATGAACGCAGAGTTTAGATTATTTGGTCAAGCTTGTATTTTAAAGATCAAAATTGAATATTACAATGGAATTCAATGCAGCTTTCATAGTTTTTCAAAAACCTGGGCTTGCAAATGTGTGATCTGAAAGGAAATGCATTCAGCAAATTTGTTCAGCCTCAAGGATACACACTATGCATATGGGAAGAGAAACTGAAGGCAAATATAACAGTTGTAAAGAAAACTCCATTGGGTACCACAAGACAAATGACATCCAACTTTGTTTTGTATGAGCCGCCCATATTTTCTTTTAGCCATCACTGGGACAGAAGCTGTGGAAGCATTGTGCAGGGGGGATGTGTTTGGAGAATCAGCAGGGATTGGCAGCCATAATAGAGACAATTTGAGAAGTGGTGAACTTCTCATGGGAGTAGTGTTTCATTATTGCAATCATCAGTGTATCGTGATGCGATCCTACCTGCTAGCTTTGTGCAAGCTCAGGCTGAGACCGTATGGAGACTTCCAGCTGAGGGAATTAAGTCAAACCCCAACCTGTTTGTGTGAGAGGAAAGCATAAATGTAGGCTGTTGTATAGCAACTACTGGAGAAGCTACAGACAGCAAGTCACAGGAAGTCAAAAAAGGAAAGGATGGAGTCCACAACTGAGCAGTATTAGCATATTTTAAAACATATTATGAAATATACTAAGTAATGTCTGGTCAGTCACTCCACCTCTTTATTTCCCAGTGAAATGTGTCAACAAAAACTGTCAGTCTGAATTATCATGAATGTTTTGTAGATATACTGTATTCATGTTGCCTGCCATGTCCATGTTCACTTGGATAATTTGCAATATTTCTGGGGATTGCTTCACTCTCCACTTACCAGGACTTTTTCTCTGCAACCACCAGGAGGTTGACATTTAGCATGGTTCCAAGCCAAATATCTCGGCACCTGTTGGAAGGACACTGCATTTTGTTACAGACGTGGTATTTGTGAACTCTGGTGATCCCTAACTTTCATCACGTCAAAAGTTCAACTTGTCAAATGCTTTAATTTATCTGTCTGACAGTTTAGTTTTCTGTGTAGAGAGCACTGCAGTTTCACAGAGCCACTGAATGGCTGTAGACTCTTAAGTTTCTTTTCTATTTCATGGATTTCAGATTATATTTGAGCTAGACTATAGGTCAGACATCATCTGTGAAAGAAAAATAAAGACAGCCTTTTTGCAAGTCCCCCCTTTTTTTTATAAATGGCTTCATTATTGTCAATGTCCACAGAAACTTTTGAATCACTGGAAGCCATTGCTGATAGTTCAGTATTGCTTTTTGACAAGGCAGAGTTGTATATTTGGAAAAGAAACATATCAGGAGCTGACTGGAAATAGGCCTCGATGATGCATGGCCTGTAACTACAGAGAGGAAATTGAAAGTTAGAGAAGACCTCTGACAACGCTGATTTGTGTTTTACCGTTGCCTGAAGCCTTGTTCAGTTAATTTGAACAGGTACAGAAATCCAAGGATTGGGGACAGACAGGAAAAAAAAAGAGAAGTCAAAGTCAAATCAAGTCGTAAACACAAACATAAGCTGTGCTGTGCTGTATATGCTGAAGTCAAAAGTGTCCTGACACTGAAATTGAAATACAGTAGGTGTTATATATGCACAAGCAGCATGTTTTGTGGTGCAGTACCTATCAGTGATTTTCTTATAAGCTGCAACACAGTGGCGTGCTGTCAGGACACCATGAGAAGCAGTGCTTGACCAATTAAAACTAAAAAGGTAAAAAAAAAAAAAAAAGTGCTGAAGAGATATTTCCCCTTACATCTCCAAAAAATGTAATGTCCCATAAAGGATCTGATATTCCTCTTTGGTATTCATCTTGTAATTTGCAGCCCTGTTGTTGCATCTATCATTTCTATTCTTTTTCATGCGCTTGGCCATTTCCTGTTGACAAAAGGTTGGGGCTTGGAGCAGAGGGGAGAGCAGCATTGTTAGGATGCATGCACATGCACATTGTGGATAATCCTAGAATCTCTGACCGGTGACTAGCTATAGCTCGCTACAGATAAGTTAGCGTGACAACCTGCCCTTAATTTAGCTCCTACTGTTCTGGGATCAAGTACAATATTGTATGTTTTATTGTACAGATGCATGAGGAAATTGCACTTGGGCATTAGAAAAGTACTTTTCTATTTGTCATCTTTTGTGTGACATCTTTTCCTTTCTTTTAATCAAGGTGTAGTCTTCTCTGTGAAAGATTTAACTTTTGAGAGGTTTGAGACAGCATATAGTGGCAGGAAATTTGAGGATTGCTATTGAAGTCTGCCTGCCTATCTGTAAGTCACCACACGCAACTGCTCTTACATCAATCAGAAAAGATTTATCTTCCAAGAGATAAATTCACAGATACATTTGCAAATCACTCCCATGGAGACAAATGGTCAGCTGTCATAATATGCAAGAACTCTGAGACATTTTCACTTTTCTAATGACATTAATTATGCAGTCATCCTTGGCCTCTGATAATGTCATCTCTTCCATAGATATTCTTGGTCCCTGAGTGATTTTTCAGGTCTGGGTTGTCACACTGTCACAGTGACAAATGCAACATAGCTATTTTCCAGAAATGTTATCTTCAGTTCTTCACATCTGAAGAAAACTAATGTGATAGTATATTGTATGTTGGTGCAGCAGGAGCAAACTGGGGCAGTTTTACAATTTAAGGCAAGGGAGCCACTTGTATTGTGTGCATACATATTTTCTTTATTACTGTAATTATGATTGTTATTATTTATAAAAAGAAAAATGTACTGTAATCAACAGATTAACATCACCAATTTTTTAAACTAGATTGACATTTTTACGTACAAGTGGAATTGTAACTAATAATATCATATTAATGGGTGAAGATTATTGCTATGTTATTGTAAGTACTGAATGCAGTGCATGCATTTGTTTTTTTATGGACCCCAAGAAGTGTTGCTGTTGCCAAAGTAATAACTCTCAGGGATGGGGATTTGACTGCAGCCGATGAGGAGCCTGTGAGCAATATTTATCCTGTCCATGATATTAAGGTGACACATGGGTGTACAGATGTCACAGTGATGGGACATTGTAGGTGGCCACTGACATAATGGCTCGAACCCTGCATTTAGAATTATAAGAATGGTACCCAAGCCATCATATTAGGTTGGAACGCAAACATAATGCTCTTTAACATGCAATAGAGTGAACACAAATTCGATCCTCAAATTTGCATCTCAAACTCAGGTTGACATATTGGTTAAGTGTAAACTGTGATGTAAGTGTAATATCAGGTGAGAGCAGATGAATAATGCCACAGTATTTGCAGCAATTACTTAATTATACCTCAGGATAAAGCAAGGCAGTCAGGATTGCAGGTATTCACGGGGGAAAATTAAGTGCACCAGGCATCTTGTTAGTGCAATTGGTATTCACTTTGTATTGTCTGACTGGCTGCTGTGACAGGGTCACGTAAAAGTGGGTAAATAGACTTTGATTAACTGGATTGTCAGTAAATTCATTCTTAATGGTGTTAGATGTAAGCGAGAGGACCAAGCACCCTATTTTTATGTTAAAATACGATTCTATGTAGTGCCTCTGACTTGTTCCAATTTCCTCCTTTTGATTTTCTTCTACAGATGAAGTCGTGATAGCAGATACATCTAATTCACTCAGACTGACTGCTGTTGCAGCTCAATGGCCTACAACGTTTTGTCCCAGCATCTACGCCGACATCACAACTGCTTTAACAGAGGAAATCTGTCCTCTGAGGAAGAACTTGTCTTGCTGAAATGTTTTCCTCATAAAACACAGGCAAACAGGTTTCTTTTCCTCAATTGTTGGTCTCAATTTTTTGTTGCTGTTTAGTTATAAAGGCTTAATTCTTTTGTTCAAGTGGTTTTTGATTTTCATTTTGAGTAAATGAGCAAGTAATACCTGCAAGATCCTTACAATTCGCTTAATCCAGTGGGTGAAACTATGTTAATGAAACATTACATTCAACTTCCAAATATATTTTACAGCTTACATTTATGTCACTATTATTCAATGGCAAGTCCACAGCATGCACTATATACAGCTGTCATGACTGCTCACCTATCTCATCAACCACACTCACCAGCAGACCCACGCACAATCCAGCAAAGCTGCATTCCGGTACACAAAAATCTTTGACACACAAGCTGCAGTTGAGGCAGATGTCTCACATCCGTATAATACTATTATGCTGTGGAGTCTGCCTGTATTATTGCGCTGGCATTGTATCAGAGACTAAATAGCTACACAAGATGTAAAGCAGTTTAGTGTGAGATTCTGCCTGCTGTTTGAACTTTTATTTTGCTGCGTCACACTGTTTTGTTTGATCATCTGTTCTGCTGTGAGCACAAGAAGAGAGGTAAACTGTGTTGTTTTCCAGCACCTTTTATTTCCAAAATGTCATGTTTCCATGATTTCTCCCAAAAGCAAAAAACCCAAAACATTAAGTCCTTCCCAGAAGGTTACATTTTCCACAAAAGGGGCCTGAAGGAGAAATCAGATTCCAGAATACTCAATCACACACGTCCTGTGGAGACTGTCACCTGCTGATTAGTTCTTGTGTCTCTCTCCTTAGTGCCAGACAACAGCCTCCCTGCTGTGAATAATTAAGGTTTGCAGGCACTCCGTTCTCTCTATTCCCACTGCAGGATTACTAGATGTGCCTCTAAAGAGGTGCGTCTCTGCACATCGTTAGAGCTTTTACTCGCTGAGATCAGACATGTTTAGAGATGTCAAAGAAAACCTACTTTCTTAGCCACCCTGCTGACTTCACTGCAGTGCAACTGAACTCTCACTCAGGATATTTGGCAGGGTCTAAAAGAAACTAATAAAAAAAATTTTAAAATCACAAGTTCCCATTTGGGCCAACCAAGCAGCTTGCAGTGCCCTCCTTGAGCTCTGTGCAGCCTGAGCAAAGCAAAGAAAAGAAAGAGCTTGTTTCAGTCAGCAACCTTCTGAGATTAATGTATGAAAAATAATAATGTGATCATATGGAAATCACATGATTGTTGAGGATTTTTCTCCATTGTAAATGTTGCAGTTCATAAATCTTGTGTTGTCAAACTATATCAGAGTTAATAGTTTGCAGTACTGATTTTTTTTTTAAGTAAAACTTTCAGTTATGATAAATTAGGTTTCAAATGTATTTGATATGGTGCATAACTTTGGCAGTGACGCTAAGCGTAATTAACTGGTACTGTAAGGAGTACAGGGAAACAGGGACACACATTTAAAGGCTCAGTGTGATGCATTTATAACAAATGCACACTGACCATCTCCTTTTTTGTCCTTTTATTTTTCTTTGCTTTAAAGTGAAAGTGAGGCACCATCCTCTTCTTATATGTTGTTTATAAGTAAAATGGAAGAATAGCTGATAATGGCCACATTCTTTGTTACACCAGCAAAGAAAATAATACACATAATGAAAATGGATAGCCTTGACTGCAATCTGTGATGCATTCCGTATGTTTCTTCCTAAGAATATCAGTAAGCTCAGGTGTGCCATCAATGTGATTGTCAATAGTTTCCATTGGTGATTAAAAAAAAACAACATTTCCAGCAGTTGTGCTTGTGCGTCCTTCCCAAGGCCAAAGTGGTGAACTTCATGTTTTCAAGCCTGTAAGACTGTAGTGATATCACCCTTTAGGTCAAAAATTGGCCATGTGAAACACCATGTGATGTGGTTAATGACTTTGAGAACAGCCAACATAAGAGATAAAGCTAAAAAGTAACACAAAACATCTTTTGAGACTTTAGGTGCTTTGTACTCGAGTGATGGGATTTTAATGATGGGAATGAGTGAGGAACAACATTAACACAAAAACCACTTCCATCCTGAACCTCTTAACTCACACAACAGCAGATGTGTTTGAGACAAGATAACAAATAGGTTTTGAGTTCAGATGTGAAAGTTAAAGATAAACATGATGGTGCAAGTGCATGTAATGACTGCTCTTTCAAGACAAGTGCTTCAAAGTCAGGCCGCGCTTAATTGTGAACCAGAGAGGGGATAGTAGAATGGGTGTAATATAATCAGATTTTATGGTTTTGATCTTCTGGCAGCAGCATTTTGCACAAGACAAAGAACAAATTTGAAGAAAATGGGTTACTTTTATCTGCTTTGCTCCCAGAATTAATGTTTTGAGAAATATATAGATTCTAAAAGTGCAGAGACATTCCACAATTAATGATATAGTGCTTTTAATTATGGCAACAGAAAAAAAAAAAGCGATTTAAATCATAAATAGAAAAGCTATTTTCACCCATGGAGCCTTTATCATAAAACGTAACACCTTGACATAAGGAGCCATGTGTCCAGAGTAACTGATGAGTTGCATTACAGACGGACAGAATGCTCTGGTGTCTATCTGTCTGTCTATCTAGGACCAGAACACTTTGGCGATGTCAGCAGAGGTGCACGAATGCTTAAAACCTCAGGAAATTTATGCTATTGAAGTTAAAATAAAAGTCATGAATGAAAGTCATTAAAAGGTGACAGACGTGGCTGGTGTCAAGTCACACCGCAAACAATTCATGTGTCAGAACAAGTCTCAAACATTTAGAAATCATGTCAAAATGTCTTACTGGATGTCTGACTTAAGTCAAAGTCTGAAATCAGAAAGGTGCGTCACCACATTACATTTAAAATCTTTTTAAGTAGCCTACTTTAACTGCATTGCATTGATGGAAAGTTATTTTGCACATCACTTGTTTTCATAAAAATTAGTCACTAACCCGCCGGGTCTCACCAAATAGAATTCGAAGAACATGTCAACTTCTTAATTCATTTTTTTACGAGGATTATCTGGCATTAGATGACATGCGGAGAGCTTAAAATGCATAGACATGACACACAGAGACGTGTCCCCAAAATTGGCGTGCTGTTCAGACACAGTCCCATGAAATCACATTACACTGACATGAGGTTTCTTATGTTGCAGTGCTTCCATTTCAGCAATCCTGCTTGCACCAGCATCTGTGTGGAAAACACACAAATATCTGTCTCACAGTGTATTTTAAAAAGGAGTGCTGCTGCTCTCTTTTCAAATGTTCAAAGGCTTATTGTATGCAACAGTATGAGACATAAGTCAGAGGAGAAGAATCAAAGCGTGCATGTTTCAATTATCCTCCAACACAACTGTTCCTCAGACATCAAAAGACTGAAAGTACTGGGGTGAATCATGCCAGGATGAGGATGGGTAGGGCTTTGTTTTTACCCGACACCAGGGACAGGAGGACGGCCAAGTCACAGGAGATTTACGAGCCGGCGTTCACTGCTCTTTAAGAAGATGCACAAGGGAGTGCACTTAATGATTTATTGCCTCGTGCCACAGTGGAAATCAAAATGGATTTTAGAATCTGCTCCACTCTTAAATTCAGACCCCGGAAGAACGTGATTTATGAAAGTGACATCAGGAGCCCTCCGTGTTCCACTGTGTCTTCGCAAGCACGTGTGAAATGGCACATTGGCCTCATTAAGCACATTCAAGTTATGTACAGTGCAATAGGTTTTGTTTTTTAATGCCAGCGTCTCACGAAATGCTGTTTTCATGTCTGCTACCTGCCTGTCTCATTAGGCTGTTTAACTAGAATGAATCACAGAAACATATCCATTCACATAGTCCGTTATACAAACATGTAACATGGCACAGTATAATAAAGATGCAGACAGCCTGTGTAAATAGGTCTGCAGGTCACAGTTGGTTGCACTGATGGTGGTGAGAAGGCATCAGTGTGTTCACATCTGCTGTCAAATTTGGGGGGCTGACAACTTGATTGATTTTAAAAGTTTAAACAAACCACAAATAGGCCAAAAAATATTCAAGCCCAAAGTAAAAAGATTCAAGAACAAAATATTTCCAAAAAGCGCCTATTTGTGCCTGAGTGGGGTAAAAGAAAGCTGGTGAATGAAAGCTGTGAAGACAACGCTGTCAAGGGTGAATCTGCCTCTCATAAAGAACTGAACGTTTAATAAACACAGTGATTTCATTTTAGTGGGGCTAAGTGTGGAAATGTGGAGTGGATTTTCCCTTCAGGCCCCCCTTTCCCAAACCCACTTTGAAGTAAACTTTCTCCCGCTGCTGTTCAAACACCCGCTCTAGAACAAGCTTCAGAGGCAGGAAATTGTTTCTGAAAGCGAGAACTCCCAGCACAGTCAGTCAAGTGTGAGTCACTGTTATTGATCAAAAAAAATCTGGCGACCCCCTGCAGATATGAGGTTTTTATTTTTGGTGTTGTTCCTTTTTGGGTTGGGTTTTTTCCAGGTGTTTCTTTGTTGGTTTTTCTGGTTGTTTCCAATCGAACTGAAACAGTTACTCTGACTTAAAAGGTTTGTTAAAGTTTCTTTACTCCACCCATTCAGGTGTTTTCATATTCTGCCTTGTTTGTCCCAGGATTGTGTGCAGACTGTGCCTAATTGACACTTCACACACACTTCATTAGCTTTTTTTGCACCTGGTACACCTTTATATTGGAGAAATATTATGCCACATTCCAAAAAAAGTTTTGAAAGGTTGAATTCGAGGTTTCGCAAGATTGAAAGCTGTAGTCTGCAATGCCTGAGGTTAGCATGCACAGCATACCCATGAGCTCCCATTCCACAACAATGATTTGTAATAATGAAGTCTGCCAAAGCAAAATATAAAAAGTTAAAAAGCAAATAAAACAAGAAAAATTGAACACAGGTTCCAGACAATCAGTTATTAGCATAAAGAAATGGCAAATAATAAAACCATCCCAAATAAGGGCAGCAGTTAGGCCACAACAGTGTAATTTCATATTAATAATAATCATCATAATAATGACCATGTGCTTTCAGTGAAAATAGAAGTAGTGAGCTTTAAAATTAAGAAGATATATTCGTTAGTATTTAGGTCACAGTAGTAGAACATAACTCCCAGTAAGTGAATAAATAATTTAGGGAGACAGGCACACAGCTCATCAGTGTGACTGACAGACACCTGCCAGCAGCTGGGAAAATCCTACTGCAAATATATTCAGCAGTGACTAGCAACTCAAATGACACCTATGCTTGAAAATACATTATTCAAGTACCCCCCAAAAAAAAAAAGAGCATAGTGACTTAATCTTCTGGATCTTTTGTATTAAGCAAGAACAAACTGTTTAGGAAACAAGAGTAAAAAGGCTGCTGTCATTTTCCCTGTTACCGTGTGTTGGCTTGTGACAGCCAATTCACTTAAAATTAATTTGTCATCGCTTGACACCATAAGAACCTTCACAAATTACTTTCTACAAGTGCTCCTGACCATTCATGAATTTCCTTTTCACCTACAGAAGCTTTGGAGATGATGATGGATGCAACAAAAACTCTTAAGCACAAGTTAAGAGAATGTTTCAGCAATCAGGTCCATTGCAACATCCCTGGAAATGACTGTGGTACAATAAAATCATGAGTATGTAATCTTATCGCCCCTCCATGCCAGCAGGCAGATTGTAGAATATGCATGGGGTTGTGATCACTTTGTGCAGAGGGAAAGAGAAAGATGTTTGAGGTGGTGCTGCTGTGCAGTGTTGTGCAACCAGTCATCCAGCAGGTGGAAGAAAGGTTGTCTGACTTTATTAAGCATCAGGCAACAGAATCAAATTTCATGGTGTGGTTTATTTGGCCTCATCAGCCCGTGAAAATGGCTGCAATGGAATGATGTTGGTGTTCCATTTTATTTGCCCACCGTACGTGTGGCTGTCAACCATGGAGGTGGAGGGGCTGCATGAGAAGAGGCGGCAGGACAGTTAGCGGATCCTGCTGCTATCCAAACAGACCCCATCCACTCCTTCATCTTCCCCGGCATCCAATCTCTTCACGGCTCTCGTTTGCCCGGAGGAACAAAAAGAAAATTTGATGCACCTGATGAGGCCATTGTAGAGCGAGGATTTGCCCCCCTTTGATCTCCTGCATCAGGGAGGAAAATTCTACAAACATTCACAATAAATGCATCATTTTGCAATTACCTGCGCATTTCCTCAAGACAAATGGCACTAAACGATTGCACAGTTCTTATGAGGGACATAAAGAAGCTCATGATCAAAATTAGATGGCGAGGAGCATCCAATGTTTGTGACTTATTTATTCAGCTCCCCGTTTATTTTTGGCAGGAGGAAACAGACAAATAGTGTTTATACAGCAATTATGCATTCTCGCTAAAGTATTGCACCCAGCATTTATGTAGGGCAACATGAGCACGTCTGTGTTTGCAAACACTGCAGCTTTTGTTTATGTACAGCAGAATGTGCAGATGATATTTGGGACTGAAGCTTCTGGTTTGATACAGAAAAAACAGACAGTTGGATGATTCATGTACATAACATTCTTGCACACTTTTTTTTTTGCCAAAATGAGGTTTTCAACTGTCATCCTGCTATCATCATCATCATCATCATCACCATCACCACCACCACCACATCATCTTTGCACCCATCACGTGAATTTGTGATGTAAGGCCCCATCTAGCATTTGCCATTTACTTACTTTAGCTTTCAGGTGCTTTGTTCACAATTAATATAAAAAACAAGCTTCATGGCAATATATAAAATCACACAGATTGACAGTCCCTGTAATAGTATGCTGAAACCATATTTGGGAAAAAAAAGACAATCCCACTTGTTGAAAAACTAAAAACAGTGTATGTAACTTTATGATTTGATAAATTTGAATAAAGTCACAAGGCACAAATACCATACTGATGTTGCTCACTGTACAATCACTAACCCTGGACAGAATATGTAATACAGGGCTGGCTTGTTTATTTATCCAACAAAAAACTGTATAAATATGTAAAAAGCCAGAGGATGCTTCTGCAGTTCCTCAAGTCATGTCAAAAGGTTTATCTCCACATGGGCACAAGGATGGACTCGGCATTAATGGACTTGTCTCTGTATTTGTATCCCTAATTAAGAATTCTCAGAGTCTGCAGGCTACATTAACTCTGACTGCACCACACGCTCCGTCTGTA
The DNA here is from genome assembly GCA_016785225.1 of Psettodes erumei. Lineage (NCBI taxonomy): Eukaryota > Metazoa > Chordata > Actinopteri > Pleuronectiformes > Psettodidae > Psettodes > Psettodes erumei. The sequence continues at coordinate 1,035,368 of JAFBJZ010000782.1, read as the reverse complement.
CCTCCTTGCATCCATAATTCACTTACTTTTCCTACAGAGTGTTCTTGTGTTGCCTCGGGCATTGCTCGTATCCTCTCACAGGTGTATGTGTGAGTGCAGACTCATGCACACGCACACTCCTGTTTTGGCAGTTTCTAATATCCTTGTTTTTCCCCTTTTTTGTTCTCTTTTCTTTTCTGCTGTGTTTTGCCATCTCATCTCTGTGAAGCACTTTGTGACAAATAGGTTAAATTTTCATCTTCTCCTTCGCTGCCACCTCATTCTGAACTTTCGGAACACTGTCTTCTAATCTGACCTCAGGGGACTTTATTACTTACTGCTAATTTCATGCACAGAATGGATTAATTGTAACATGAACATGAAATCTTATGAAATCATTGGAAGGCTTTAGCTTGTTGCAATGAAAAAGGGAGGAAACAGAGCTCAAGGGAGAGAGAAAATTCTCAACTTTTGTGTGAGAATGTGTCAGTTTAATTGGGTCTATTGAGATCTTTAAAAGGCTGTGACATAGGCCCCCAACAACACAGCGCAGCATCAAGGTTATTACACTAAACAAAATTATACTTACTCTGTCTTAAATCATAATTTTTATGATTTTAATTTTATGCTACACTTCATTTTGGCAAGGTTCCTCCCCTGCTGCTTGTCTTTAATTTGAGACATCTGCTTTATTTTCCCTGAATGAGAAAAAAGCCTTTGTTTTTCTTTGACTACTAAAACTCTTGGCACAAGTATCAACATTTTTCAAGCCATACCCAGCTCTAATGAAATTCTGATTTTGCATGTTTAATGTATCTTTTTTCTGTTAATGTGGCAGTGCTGGATTATACAATTCCTGCATTTGGCAGCAGGAACCTGCAAATAGGTGTAAAAAAAGTTTGTCACATTTGTATTGGGTCTCTAATGTAAAGTGTAAACAAAGTTTAATTTACAGTCTCCATTAGTAAGCAGGCCAACCTGGATGCCATCTGGCTCCCGACTTACCACTAGCTACAAATTTCTATCAGTCAATTCCCAGGAAGGGAAATGAATCACTGGTTACATCAGCTGAGCAGATGCCAGTGAGCATTATGCCTCCAGATATCCTGCAGTGGTAGATCAGCAACAAGGAGCAGCAGTAGGATGCTACATGCATGGGACAACAGCAAAAAACAAAAGGATTTGCTACAAGGAGTAAGTAATATTCAGATCACAGCATATTTACACAAGGCTTACAGAGTATACACAAAAATCCATAACTGCGTAGTAAGGCAGAAACTTGGTGAACAGCAGATCTAAGCTGTTCTAAACTAAACTGATGATTGGATTATGAGAAGCACTGAAACCACAAAAAGGTAGTTATACCTCTCATACGTATTTTCATTTTTAAAAAAACAACAACAACAAAGAAGTCTGCTGAGATGCAGTTTCTGGTGCTGCAGAATCAGTTTGTTAGCAAAACGGAATAGAAGAGTAGTCAAAGTCTGATTCAATGCTTTGTTTGTCAGCATGAAAAGGTTTATTTATTTCCATTCTCAGGAGAAAATGCAGCTTTATGAGGGACACGAGGCAAGTAGGCTGAACTGGTGGCTTTTTTTCTAAATGATATGGCGTAGCAAAGATGAACGGCAGCATCATGGCAAGTAAAGCCTCTACTCCATAAAGGTTAGTTCACACCACTTTGTGTTTTGTGAGGTTTAAAGTACACAGATTGTGTCCCCCAGATGTGGGCAAAATAGCACGTGATAACCCTGTCAACCCACCATTGCACCAGGAAATTGTTTCTTCTCTTGGGGATTTACTTTAAGAGAGAGTTCCTCAGTAAGCTTGCACCACATACAATACTCTTTTGATATAATTTTATAGGCTTCCACTGACAAAATAAAAGTCATGTTCTGCCATTGCATAAGATTTATTTGTACATTGCAAAATGCTTCTTCTCAGGCTTTGAACACTTTAAGTTACACTTAAAGCTAGCGTTGGCTGTTTACACCCTCTGGGTGCAAGCACTAAATTACAGCACAAAGGCCATTAAAGGATATCATCTCTGATCACAGAGAGGAGACACGGGACATTAATCACTAGAAAATGGTATATAACACATACACAGAAGCACATATGCATGCAGATGTGGACACAAAAAGGTGAGCGTGTGTTTATGCGTGCGTATAAAAAACTCATTCAGAGCAATAAGCATGTGCACAGTCCAGAGTGGTACAGAAACACGCAGTGCTTTGCTCTTGTCAAAGTGTGAAAATGCACAGTATCACCTTTGCCATGCCTGCATGAAAATGTTGGCAGTCTTTAAATCCATCCGAACGCACCCTGAATGGCCATTGTATATGAATATGCATTTCAGTTAAAGTGACTTATAGTATTGACCTTCGTGTCTGTGCATAGTAACTGAAGATTAACTAATGACTACTTGTTAAATATCCCCCAATTTTTTGTGGCAAGATAATTAATGAAGTAATTAAGCACACGGCATGAGTGCAGAATCATCAAAAAAAAATCCAGATATTTCTCTCTCATCCCTTTCTCTGTCCTGTCCTTTATTTTCTCTTTCTCTGCGATACATCACTGATTATTTCTCTTGTGTCAGCATGGAGCTTGCCCTCCCCAATTGTGCATTTACTGAGCAACAAATCCATCAGTTTGGCAAAACCATTCTACAAATTAGAAAAAAACCAGCACATAGCAGCTATTAAACATGAATATGAAATGCAGAAAAAACTGAAAACTCTCTTCTCCCTTTTTGCAATGTTTTGAAAATGACCGGAGGATATTTGCCTGAGGTGAGACACAGTCTTACTTTACTACAAGCATCTGCTGCTGAGCCTCATGAAGCAGGCATTTCTGCCACTGCATTATAGTCTGTGACACACATACTGCATGATTTAAGTTGTACACAAATAAATGTCCACCCATTAGCCGAAACCTCTTATCCTTTTGAGGGCTGAGGGGAGCTGGGGGGGGCAAGAGGTCGGGATACGCCCTGGACAGATCGCCAGTCTATCACAGGTCTGTTGGCACACACGGACAATTCAGAGTCACAAATTAAACTAATAGCACACCCCAGTACATGTATATGCTGTTTTGTGTGAGTCATCACTTGCTAGAATTTCTGCAATGGAGGCGGCAAGTGCAAAGCTAGCACAAACCACAGAGTCACTGTGGTAGAGTTTTTCTTTAAACAAAACTAATTTGCAGGTAGATAATGTGTAGCATATCATATCTGCTGAAAACCACACAGATAACAGGATTGAACTCATCTTGTATGCATGTTGTCGTGGAGGACTAAATCTACATAAAATCTTGATTTTTGAATTTGCATATTTCGTCTTGCTGCCAGCTACTAAAAAACTGTCATAAAACTACAAATGAAATAACTCTTAGATTTTTTTAAAATGGCTTCACAATAATATTGAGTATTACTGAAAGACAAGAAGAATATGATAAGATGAGAAATCTTATTGGACAATGCAGCTTGGAACATTATAATGTGTCTTTGTAGCAGCCATACCTGCACAAAGCATTTTCATTATCCACATTCACTGACGTCCTGTATAATTATGAAGTTAAGACTGCTGACTTTATGTAAAGTGATGAGAAATGAGCTTGTGATGAAGACCTTCCCTGGAGCAGCTCTGTGGATTTATGTCCTCCACCATACTGTATATGAAACACACGCACACACACACACACACACACACACACAATTTAGAAAAGGGAACAGAGGGAAAAGAAAGGAAAGGCATTAAGGAGAGGAGGGACAGGAGGGAAAGAAGAATTAATATGCTCGATGTTAATAAGGAGATGTCACAACAGATAGCCAGGCCTTACATCAGCTATGCAGAGGCTTTGGGAGATCTGCCAACAGACCTGAATAAAGCTCTGGTCCGCTGGGGCTCCACAAGGTCTCACGGCCACAAAACGAAACTTCTCTGCTGCTCTGGTACCTTCCTCTTCGAGCACAACAAACCCTTTATCTCTGCTGTGACCCTGCCCACTAACACTGTCATTAATCGCTGGTTTCCAATAGCTGGCACAAACCCTGACACTAGGTAAATCTCCCTTCTTCTGTTTTATGCACATTGTCAGCACAGAAAAAAGCAACTGAAAATTTCCATAAAATAAAACTTTTTTTCCATCTCACAATCTTGACTGAACACTTTGACACTGCTTGAAACTACAATTTATTGACACAAACAATCATGTTATCTTCATGCATAACTTAGATGTATTTAGAATTATGAAATAGATGATATGCGATATGGTTGAGATAATGCCAACAATTTTTCACAGCAACTGATGTACAGGAATTTTTCACAGCAATGTCCTGCCTCTGTTATTCTTCAAACCCACTGTTATCCAGCCAAGGCTGATGAGGTGCTTGGCTGCCTCTAATTCATCCCCTCTATTCCTCATGCATTTCAGTGCACAGCATGTTGTGATGTAGCCCAGTTCCACAGACGTCACGGATGAGCTCGTTGTTATCCATGTTTTTATTAAAACCTAACTTGCAGCATTAAATGCCATCCATCAATGCGAGAGGTATTCCCACTTGCATGTGTGATCAACCCCAGCTTGCTCTGCATGAAACATCAACTGTTAGTATGAAGGGGGCAAAAAGGAAGGTAAAAAACATTTTAAAAAATGTTAACCCTCCCTTGATCTGGGCTTCTTAGTAGCTAAAGACTTGTTCCTTTAAAGAAGAAAGTGGCATCAAAAGGTCTTGAAGTGGTGGAAAGAAATCATTTTATCACATTAAATGATTTTAGCAAATGGTAGACTTTTAAAATTACCCTTCACTGATGATTTCCCTTTGAAATCATAGTCTGGCAAGTGCTAAGTTTTAAGGCTGCTTCACTAAAGAGTGTTTTTTTTTTTTTACATAGAGACCTATAATGCTGTTTCAAGTAAAAGTTGGCAAGGTTAGTTGGTTTCTTCAGAAATGTCCTTGACTGATGCTCAGATCTTACCTGTTGGGGCGGTGCTATGATTTTCCACGTGAGCCAGTATTATGCAGTGCCCATTCAGCCCTCATTCCGTCCATTCATGCACCAGCTGACTGAAAAATTATACAAGGAGCTAAATTTCTGCCGGATCCCGACTGATCCAGAGTGTCCCACGCTGGGTTCACCACCTGTTGAGGTCCAGACTGGCACACCCTCTGTCACGACACTATCTGTTAATGCATTTTCTGAAATATTATCAGTCTCTCATGCTTTTACTCCACATGAAATGTATCCTCCATCAGCATTTCTGTGGGAACAACCTGGGACTTTTTACTTTGCAGAGACAGTCCCAAATTGAGCTATATGTAACCTTGACTTCTAGTCTAAATTTTGATGATTTTTTTTCACCTGCAAATGGACCAGAGGATACTTATTGGATGAGGGAGTGCAAGCCCCGCATATCTGGTTACACGGTTAGCTGATAAGTTGTATTTTTCCAGACTTAATATTTTGACATATTACAACTGAGGCCAAGATGATGAAACAAGTGAGTGTTAAAGTATGACTCATGAAATCCTCTGAAGGAGTATAATGTGGGAATCTGTAATACCAGACTGGATGACATTGGATGTAATATTCTGCTTATGTAGCAGATTTGCTGGGTTGTTTAAGGTATATTTTTCTGTTTTGTTTTAGCTATTGCTTGTTCTCTCCATCTTGGGCTTGGATCGGCAGGTTTATAAATTGTATGAATAACAAAAGAAGAGAGTTAGTGTGTGTACTATTTTTTATGTTGCTGTTTTAATTAACTGTGTTTGCATCCGCAGTAAGTGCTATTTTATCATAATCTTACTCATGTTGAGCCTTCAGAAAATTTGGTTAAGCTCAATTTGGAGCAGAAAAATGCAGACAAACTGATTTATACGTGTTTACCCTCCAGTGCGTCTTTCCACTGCGTACACGAACACTCACACATTCATTTACTCACATCCAGTCTCTGCCTGGCAGACCTCCCCGGTTAACTGGGCTTGTAAATCATCTGCACAACATCAATGGAGAAGCATTTGTCACCTCCAACGCTGGCCTGACTCAGCATCTCTTTAACTGTCCTGAAGGAACGAAGCACGTGGGGCATCGAAGGGGGTCAAGGGGTGACTTTTTAAGAGGATGATCAAGCTCCCAATTCTGCTGCTTGCCAGATGGGATGCTATTGCATGAGAGGGGAATTGTTACACCAGATGAGGATATCTTGAACCAGAGCACAGAGATTTTTTTATTTAAACCAAATTTCAACCAAAAAAAAAATAATAATAATTTCTCAACTGGTTTTCTCCCAGGTTGGGTACAGTGTGAAGAATTATTGTGCTAACAGGATACCAATCAATAATTTGTAACAAAGATGTTAATTCTTTGTATTATTATTTTATCAAAGTAAACACTGATAATTTTTTATTTATTAAGGATTTATCCATTTTATGAAATAAGTCCACATGCTGGATTCTTGAAGAGGACAACACATTGTCAAATTACAGACAATTTACAATTTAAATGAGTGACTAATGGATCACAACGGGATTGATGCATTTTTTTTAAATCTGTAACCCAGAGCGGCGAGCCAAGTGCCTCTAAGATAATATGTCCATTCTGACCCCGTGGCCATTCCCAATGACAAATTTATAGGTACCCTCCTCTTTGCCTGTGCAAATTACCCTGTGTCAGTTTGCCTGAGGCACCCTGAATTCTCAACCCCCATGGATCTCAGGCAAATTGTCCATATTAACCACATGTTGTTTCACAGCCCACGAGGACCACTATTAAATCCCATGAGGCTGATACAGACATGCTGGCTGGGATGCTGGTCTTATTCTTGCAATAAAAAAAAAGCAATGAAGTGTAAAATTGCCATGTGTAAATAATAGCTAGGCCAAGTAATGAAGCTTGATGGAAGGTTTAACCTCCACCACATGCCATTGTTTTAAGGTTTCACTGTGGTACAACGATGTAGATAAAACAATGTGAAACTGTACTGATCACCACAGTTATATCTCATATGCTATTTTGTTATTCATAATTCACTGTTATTTCAATTTCATGAAGATATTTTTTTGAAAAGGAGGACAGGGATACCCAGTAATAATGATCCTAGTTGGACTTGATATCCATTTGCATGTTTCATGTTCTTTATTCTGACAAACTTTTAAAATCTTTTTCAGTCTCTTCAACTGGAAAGTGTTTCGAGATGTCTTTATATAAGTTGGAAAAAAAATCAACTTGAACCTGAAGCAGTAGAAGTGCTAAGAGGACTTTCAGTTTAAGTTTATTCGTAGTCAAGTATATTTATTTTTAGACCACATTCAAAATCAGCAATGCTTGTCATGGAGACATTTTGCATTCCCTTTTTTTTATAGACTTTGAGAATTGAAATCATTCACCCAGAGGGACCACAACATCAGCTATGGTGCTGCAGAAAAGTTTACTTTTAAAAAAGCAGAAACAAGCCAGATATGTTGAGACGACGAGAAGAAACACGACATGCTACACAAGTAAGAACAGGCCCTGCACACTCTTTTGACTGCGATGCATAATTTGTCAGTAAGGGAAGCCTTGTCAGACTCGTGGCTTTATTGTAATAAATAATGCATGTAAGCTGTTTGAATCTTCCAGCCCTTACTCCTGCAAAGCATCACCTGAGGAAAAGTGTGCATTTTCACCTCCTCCTCCTTTCCAGAACTGGTTCACCTGCTATCGTACACCTCTGTGAGATCATCTGTGCATATACTGTAGAGCTCCTGTTCATCCCATTTCCTGCCCCACACTGTTTATCTGTGGGATTCGGTCTGGCTGCCTATGTCATGGGCCCCCTCCCTGTCTCACTGTCAGCAGCCTCAGCAACAAGCAGAGTGGGATGCCTCTAATTAAACACTGGTAATGATGAGAGTGTGTAAGATGGGGTTGGGGGGGGGCACTCATTACACTGAGAACAGATGCTTTCACCAACCCCTACCAGCCTGCCTTCATGCCCACAGTATGAATACATACATCGAGATCTCTCTGTCTGTCCCCTGCTTTTAGCTTCAGCAATCAATGTGAAGGCAGCCCACTCTTCGCTGCCACATTAAATTTCCTCTCACAGTCTTATTCAAATCACAGTTTCGAGAATTTGTATCATAAACGATGAGGTCTGTCTTTTCTTTCTCACAAACATTATTATTCCACACAGCATTCAACACCAGCCCACACCTGGTCAAGGCATTCTTTTTATTTTCCCAGCTACACCTACATTTTGTTCAGCTCATGCATTCAGATATGAGTGAGCTCGGGTGGGGTTATGACGTGCAGCACAACATCAGTGCTGAGTGTAACAAAATAAGGTGAGGTTAAACATGAAAGTGTATTAGAACCCAGGAGTTATAATGATGAGAGTTGAATGAAGGGACAGCTGACAGTCCGGCTGAATCAACAGTGGTGGATGAGAAATATCTTCAAATGTATAATGAATTCTATTGTGCAACACTTCTCAGATGTACTTAGGACACTGGCATTGAAAAACAGCAAGGAAAAAAAAGACCTCACTATTGTAACTTGAATTTACATTTAAATGTTGTCCTTCATTGCACAAGATAATGACATACTTACTCTGAGTTTACTTCAACTGTGTTTTTTGATTCCATTCACAGTGAAAGAAATTTGCAACACATCCAGTTTCTTTTCAGCACTGAGCTGCACATGTTCTCACCATCCCCTGTGTTGCTTGCATTATAAATTCTCACAGTTAGCATCTGTGCTTTAATTTATGGCTTAATGTTGTCATCAAAGGGCCGAGGCCTGCGCTGGCCTCTGTCATCAATCTGATGCCTGCAGGTAATGGCCAAGTTGCATATTGTCACAATTCCAATACATTATTTACTAGGAGACATTAAAAAGTAATGCGTATTAATAAACAGGCCCAAGGCCAGAGGGCATAACCAGGTTCAATCCAATCGTATTTCTCCTTGCTTTCATCAAGGAGACACTTTATAATATATGTATGGCCAAATCAACACTCAAGGGCCTTTTCCCTTGCCAACACTGCATTATTGTTACCACTATAACCATGTTTGATACAGATGTATTAAATTATTCATTTTGCTCATCTAATTGTTTTTAGTGATGTCATTGCCAACAATCTATGTTAAATGCCATTTCCAGGTTTGGACCATTATCTTCATGGGTTAGTTTCCATTTAATCAGTCTGCATTGTCATTTTCATCATCATCCTCATGCTCCAGAATCTACCCCATTTGATGCATCCTTGGTACAGTGCACCCTCACCTCTCAACAGGTCAAAATGTTGTATTTTGGTTCAGGAATGCTGCAACACAAAAAGTGCAGCCAAACTATGAGGACAACACCATCAGGAAAGTCTTTGCAAGCAAATTGCAAAAATGAATAAGACTTAAACTACTCATAACGCTGATAGTTCAGTTACCACACAGCTTAGTACCACAGCTTTAGATGTCCACAGGCTACTCTTGACATTACTCAGCAGCATGCAATTATGTTGCAGAAATTGAAATTTTAGTAACACTTTAACTTGGTGTTAATTGCATATTCTACATGGTTTGAATATTAATATTTAAACCCTGTAAAATGCCATTGGTTTCAAGTGTGACTTGTGGATCATTCCTGCAAAACAGCGTTATTTAAACTTGTGTTTGGTGATAGATACCAAATCCAAATGTGTCAGTCTGAATTGGAGAATGTGTGTGTGAGTATGCCCAAAATAATTCAGTTTAATGTAATAGTGCAGTGGAGTCTCGTTTCAGTCAATGTAAAGCATCAAAGCACTGTTAGAACAGTTATGGATAATGTATGTAACAGAATTTTCATAAAAACACAATTTGGGTTATTTAAATCAGTAAATGTGGTGTAATACAATTCTCCAGTTTGAAACAACCTCAACTGACCTGAGAACTTCTTAAAAGAAGCATAGTTATCAAGTTTTTAATGTGATGACTGACATGAAACAAGTGATGCCTTTCATATATATTTCATATCTAGTCTGATGATAGCATGGAAGCATCCATCATTAAAACTAGATGGTGCAGTAAGTGAAGCAAATAGATAAACAGATGCTTTCTTCCCTCAAAAAGGAAAAATCTGTGCCCTTGTTACCCTCTGCTTTATGTCATTTTTATGCTGGGCAAGTGCAGTAAGTGCTCCCACATCTGCTCCAGTTTTTATAAGATGCAGATGCATCATCTGCTGAAGGAGAGCCCCCCATGGCTGAGTTAAGTCCTCTCATCATTGATTCATGCTCTTGGGGAAAACTGACAAATTGGACCCCTTGCTTTAGTAACAGTACCTTATGGATCTGTCCATCTGGGGACAGTCAAGCTGAGTGTGTTTGCTCTGGGGCAGACTTGGGCTCACTCATTTAATATTACTGACTGTCACTTCTGGGGTTTTTTTTTTCCATTTTTCCAAACCCAACATCAACAAAACATAACCACAGAGACACTAACAACTAGACACACACATCTGAAAGAAAGAACACTAATCCTATTTCACAAGTCATTTCTGGTGTCGGTAGCAGGGCTACAGTTGTGATTGGGCAAACAAATGTGTTGTCACATATGCACGCAACATGGATAACTACAACAAATCCAAATCATGACCACTATTTACCACCTCCTCTGTAATGAAAACAAAAGCCCTGTATTTTGGACAGAGACCGGCCCCTGAGCTGAGAGAAGCATTTGGGAAGAAAAAAATGAAAAAGATGTACAAGAGACTAGAGCAGCATGGGGAGTGTGCCAAAAAGAAAACTCCAGGGGAAGAAAAGAGATTTCAAAAAGGATTATATAATAATGAAATGACACATGCAAAACAACAAAGTTGTTCAATACACTGGATCATTAGGACAAAGGTCTTGTTAAGTCCCAGCAATGGGAGAGAGGCATGTGTGTGGGGCTGTTCCCTGCCTTCCACTGTGATACAGCTCAAAATATGCAATGAAAATGTTTGCTCAAAAGCCCTGCAGGGACACTTCTGAAATTTATTTATCAATCTGCCCTTAAATGATTTCCTCCTCTTTCTTTAGCCTCTATTTGAAGCTTTCCCCAAGGTCTCCAGATTGCAGAGTTCTGAGCTGTATACCGAGGCATCATGAAGAAGCCAAAGTGAAATATGTCAAAAACGGGCTCTCAGCTGGAGATGAATTCAGATAGACAGCGAGGAAGAGACAGCTGAGGTTGCAGAGGTTATCCGGAGGGTTCGGATCCTGTGGAGCTGATAGCTGGTGATGCGTAGCTGCGGTGGCGGTGCAGGTGAGTGTGTCTGGGTTGCTCTGTGGAGTGTGATACACCTTGCTCCTTGGGCGATGCGGGGGCAATAGGAGAGAGAGAGAAGGGGGGAAGGGGGCAGGGTGGCGTCACCTTCTGGCTTGTCACATACTGCTGCACTGCTGCGCACAGTCAGCATGAGCGTGTCTTTGTGTATGGACCATTTGTGGAGTTAAAGTGTTCCTTCTGCATGGCACACTCATCCTTTCACCTTGTTGGAAAATCGCCAATGGTAGTTCAAAAGGCACACAAAAAGATAAATACTTGTATCTAAGATGGCGCACAAAAACTTAAAACATTGAAATTGTGTCTTCTGTATTGAACTGCATTGCATCATTTTGTGCAATAGCCCTCTTGTGGTTACCAGTTAGTTGAAATAGGAGCTGCTCCTGCCACACAGCCGCCTGTATGAGACTTTTCTTATGACAGTGAGTGGGGGTCCCCAGTGACTTCCTGTCCACTGATGTGTTTGCTGTAAGCATCGTGAGTAACGGCGCTCAATTTCCATGTTTTGACATAAGAGGGGACATTTGATAAATAGTTGGAGGACCTGAGCACATAAATGAGGCATAAATAATGCATAAATTAAGTGCCATTTTATGGGAAGATGTCGGTGCGTTTCTCCAATAACAGGAAGATTAATGACTGGACTGTTTGTGTGTGTGTGTGTGTGTGTGTGTGTGTGTGTGTGCGCGCCGCATGTGGGTAGGTGGTGGTAGTGGTGGGGTGGGGTGTGTGTGTGTGGGGGGGGATTGCAAAGGAGAGTGGCAGAAAGATCAAGGGATGGATCCTCAATCTGATTGTTATCCATCAATATACTTATGTATTGGGAGTCTGGGTGAGTGATGCAAGCAAAGCAAACCTCAGCTGAAGTTTGTGGGGGGAGGAAAAAGTGGGCATCTGGTCTGACCATGTACTGAGGAGAAAGGGGTGTTTTGGGGGGGCTGAAAACCAAGGGCACCTTATAGATCTATAGTTGAGGGATCGTGCTAGTGAGATGAAGAAAACCAACTGTCCAACCATGATCAAACCACTGTGAAACTGATTTAACAGTCATCACACGCAGTGCAGAGTGAGAATACGGAGCACAGAGTTTTGCTTTGCTTTGCTTAACATGTTGTCAGCTTGTGTGATCTTTTTGCTTGAAGAGAAAGTAACAAGAGGGCAAAAGGCAAAACATGAGGAGAAACCTCACTGCGTGGGAAAAATCAATTGAATCCATTCAGTCTCAGAGCTCATGATTTTCATCAAATGCAACAGATTCAGTAAGCTAAATCTGACCAAGTAGCTCAATGTGCCAGGTACAGTGTGGCAGAGTCACTCTGGCTGGCTCTTTGTTCCACTGGCAAACTGCAGGATGGCAACAAAAATATCCTGTGGCCCAGAAGGAATTTCACTCTTAAGCAGGCATTAAAAAAAAAAGGCAGGACACATTATATATCAATATGAATTTGTATTAACAGTTCTGAGCCATGCAATCTGAATGGCTCCAAATAACTACTGGAAGAATTGTATGGAATGTCATTTTGTTTAAAACATCCATGGTGCCCAGAAGCTGAACCTGATTACTTTACCCTCTGACCCATGTTTCCGCTGAGACTGCCATGAGGTTTAGATTTGTGGTTTTGAGTGAAATGTCATGAGTGAGAACTACATTAGATCTCAGTCACTGATGTATTAGAGCAAACAGTTGAAATGCTCAAAGAAAGTACCAAAATCCATCACTTCAAAGTTGCTCACCGGCTGTATGCTGTGCACCAAAAAGGCTTGTGAATGTGTGAGTCCATAGCACATTTGTGCATGAGTCCTTCTCCCGCTGAGTCACACAAATGACATAATAATAATAAAAGGTCCTGACAAGTTTTATTTAACCAACTGGCTCAAAATTTTATAATGCAAAGAACAGTTTCTGAACTTACGTAAAGTTTAGTAAATTGTCTTTATTATTGTTTTATTCGTACCTACTTTGTAGTGGTAGTTGAATGTGTGCTAACAAGTATTTCTGGGCCCAGGCGAATCACATTACCTGCAGTATTGACTATGGTTACTCTGACAAAATGATTGCAAAGCTAATTCCTGTTGCTGCTCATTTGGGCATGGTGCAGGACTGACCATTACAGATGCACTGCAGCACTGAGACACATCTCCTCTCTCAGACCACAGTGGCCTGACGTGTCTGTACTGCCTACCTGTTGTTCAGTATCATTTCCTGTCTAACACGGCAATGCATGTCCGAGCGACTCTGATGGTGGTGAGACTGTCAGTCATGCTAATGCCACCAGACATCTATATGTGTGTCTCTTAGCCATTTCCTGTTTGCCGGGGCATTCAGACATCGGCAGCTGTCCGCTTCGGTTTCTGTCCCCGGAGCTCGGAGGAGACCTGACACTCCGCCTCCCTGACACGGAAACCGCCCTGTACCCCTGGGCTGCTCTCTGGACCGAGGACAAAAAGAACGAGAAATAAAGACATCCCACCAGCAGAAGGTCACCAGGAATACCTCCACCATTGCTCAGAGCTGATCTAATGTTCACCGTGGCATAACTGATGACTGATTTAATTGACATTGCATAACTAATCTTACATATTACAGTGAGGCTGATGATAGTTTCCCAGCAGATGAGCAAAAGACTTTACAAAGTCTGAACACTGGAAAAGGTGACCCGCAGCTCATCTAATCTAAATAGGGAGAATGACACTTAAAATTCATGGGGACAATCTCCGCAGTCTTGTTCATTCACAGTTCTGTCTAATTTCGCCAAGGAGAGAGGGGATGATGGCAAATTGAAAATAATTGCAGCGATTACAACGACATCTGTAATGTTCAATAAATGTGGGTCAAGGGCAAATATCATTGTTGAGAGGGAAACTATCTTTAGCACTGCCATCTTTCCCCACTAACTTCAAGTTTTCGCTCATTAGTTTGTCTGAGCATGTTTCAAACTGATTTAACAGCATAATCCATCCATTTAAAGGAAAAAAACTGTTATGACAATAATCTTTGTAGATTCTGCCTCATGGAGGAGGATTTTACTATGGTTTCCCCTTACACAAGTCACATGTGGATTACAGACTCCACCCAGTAAAAGGGGGTTTTAAATTTTTTGGTCATCTGTCACTGAACTATACCTGTATATATTTAAGTCAGGTTTATGGTCCCACTATTACCTATTTACCAATTTATTTTAGTCTCTTTGTTTTCACCTAACCTCATTATTTTGTGATTTATTTGACCAGAAGTTAAATACATTTCACTTGCAAGGTACTTTTCTTTCATCTTCTGTCCAGTTCATCCCAACCTAGCTCCGTGGTGTTAGTCCGGACACTGTGCAGGTCTTCCATCATGAGAAGCCACCATTTACTTCCAATGTTTTGGTTCATTATCTTTCTGTGGGATGAACCCCTGACCAACCAGTCTGTCTTCATTTGTTAACTGCCACTTTCTCACCGTGTGGATACTTCCTGCAGGACAGTGCTGTCCTAATAATGCATCAGAGGGGAGTAGTAACATAGTTTGTTCAACAACACTACTGTCTCACAGACAGAGGGTTTGTAATTAATCAACAAAAGTTAGGGCACCTGTAGGAACTGTTTTACCCTCCTCAACTTTCAAAGTTAACTTTCAAAGCTTCATTTACTTCGATTGCTGCTGGAAAGCTGTACGTTAAAAGAGATTTAGATCAGTTTATTTGAAGTGGAGAGTTTGAGGAACTGATGTATAGTCAGTTTATTAACTGCAGTACGTTTGGGTCTGTTTGGAGAAGCAGACAGGAGTAGCAACACAGATGCTGAGCAATGAACTGTTGTGCTCAAGGTCAGCGAAAAATGCCAAAAACCTTCCAATATCTATTTAGAATATTTTCAGAGCCTTACCTTACTGTCAAACAGCCCTTTCCTTTGGCACTACATTTCCTCAACTGCTGAACAACTGTACTGCTATGCCTAAGCTAACCTATGCCATACAGATCAGCTGTTTGTGTATAAACAGCTGATCGGTAGCATAACACTTTGTGCATCCTGTGATTGAAAATGTTTCCAAAAAGGGATTTTTTTGTGACGAAAACGTTTTTTTCCCCACTTTGTGTTTTAGTTATGAAAATTTGTCAAGAAGAGCAATCATGCCCTTCCATACAGATGCAACTTTCAGCCACTCCAGCAATGATATTTCCCCTTTGAAATCCACTTTCAAACATGAAAAGGAAAGTTGTTTTAGCACACCTACTGTTCTCTGGTACACGTGGTGAGGTGGGCAGCAGAGAGAAAACAACCACTTAAGAAGCTGACACTGAGGCAAAGGCCATTCCAGTCCATTAAGCAGAAAGACAACTGCTTTTTACTCAGGGATGACAGTGTCGGATTTGTTACTGAAGAAATATGGTACATTAATCTGAGATTCCATCCTGTAGCATGAATGAAAACCTTCAACATCTTCCACAAGAATTGCTTTAAATATTTGTGGGTTATGTCTGCTGTTTCCTGCACAACACCACTGGACGTCTGATGTGGGTTTTTTGGTGGGTTCTGGTGTGATACGAGCAGCAAGGACCATATGTGAAATGTGTGTGTAACTAACTGACTAAATGAAGTGGAATGGCCCTCCGTAGAGCTTCAGCAAGGTCAATCCTACACATTTGTGTAGATCTGAGGTTCTGAAACTTAAAATCTAATATTGAAAATGAAATTTTATCACAACACCCAGTCCCACTAACACGCTGTAAGAGTGACTTCCAGAGCATTTACAACAGATCCCTCTTATTTAAAGCTAAAAATGTAAATAACACCCAGTTAATGCTCCTCCCTAATATCTCCCTATCTAATGTATGTGGCTGGGATCATTTGCAAAGTTGATGTTTACAGCACTTTACACAATTTAAAGTGTAAACTGGAGCAGTTGTTTCAATCCCCAGGGCAATGCATAGCTCATTTACTCTAGTGCAAGTGTCATCGCACTATTGATAATGGCATATGGAAGTGAATTAAGCATCTACTGCAAGGGGCTGAAGGACAATATATTGTTCTGCACCGCTCAGTTGTAGGGTAGAAAATCGTCAAATCCAGTTTCTTTTGATCGTAGACCTACTAATAACATATGTTGCTAAGAGACAGTCTTAGCTATTTTATTGCAGTGTCAAGTGTAGTACATGCATACACACCATATTAAACTGGGTACACATCAAAATCCCTCAACTCCCTCTCTAATCGCTCTCACTTGTAATCACATGTATTTTACATACATGAAAAATGCATGAGTGCAAATCACAGCATATGGAAGAAGCCTAGCAGGAATCTGGCTTTATGTATGTAATTATGAACCAAGATCACAACCATGACTTCCGCTAGTTAATATCAAGAACAACAAAGAGAGTTCCGTTTTCAGGAAAGCACAGAAAACTGAATTTGTGATAGAGCTGGGGATAAGTTGGTGGTGTATTTGTGATTGCTATGAGAGCCAGGAAGTAATGAGATATTTGCAAGGAGTGCAGGGCTGCTGGAAAGTCATAAACTGATCATATCCCACACCTTCCTTAAACTATAGATGCAATCCCTGTCTTTGAGGATTGATGACACTAGGTCTTGCATACAAAGCCTTATTCCCACATATCAGAACCACATTTGAAAGCTGCAGTACATTATGTGGATGGATTTTTCAAGGGTTAAACAAAGCCTGACTTCAAAACATGCCAAACAATTTTTTTCCACTATATGAAAATTAATCATAAAGTGAGGTGAGGATTATATATTCAGGTGTTTTATCCAACAAGTTCTCGAACATAAATAACGATAAAGGTTGTTTTTCCCTACCCTTGACTCCGGAGTGTGGTGTATCAGACCTTTTGTTGTCATGGTAACAGTAATAAACATGTGGGTATTAGTTTGTTAATGGAAGAAAGAAACAATGCTAGAACTGAACCTACCGACACTCCACCCACGCATCCATCCACCCCAACCTTGCCGTAATATGCTCTTTGTTGTTAATTACTGCGGCTGTTGGAGGTCAAATAACAACAAAATCTCACTGTGGGTCGTAATAAGCTTTTGCACAGACGACACTGCAGGCTCCTTTTTTCACAGGAGGATAGTCTCACTTTATCACTCCCAATCCCTGTAATGCATTGTCAGAGTTTAAGGAGGTTTTTAGCTGCACAGGCATTTTTACCAGAGATCCTGGATTCTCTTGGTCTTAATGAAGATTTCCCTGCCTCTTTAAATCCTTCTTCCAGGGGTTCATTCTCCCCTCTGTCTCATGATTAAGTCAGTATATGAGCCGTAAAGGCTGAACTCTCCTGAAATAAACCCTGAGAATTCTTCGCCATCTGCTCCTCTCGTCTGCTGCCTGCCTCCCGACATCGCAGCTATATCGTCTGGAATATCTCTCACTGCGAGCATAATCAACATGCATTGAAAACACATTCACAAAGTGTGGATCCCCCAGAGTCAACAATCAATAAATTATACAAGAAAGCAAGCTCATTGTTTATATTTCTTACAGATTTTTTTTTTTGATGAAGCAGATCGTTTCTATCGATTTGTGTCTCCTCCGGCAAGAACACTGCTCAGCATATAGGTTACCATATGAAATCATGATATGACATGGGAGAAAATGCAACCACTCTGTTGAACATTTAATCTTTCATAAAGACAATATTAATTTTTAACTGATTTTTTTTCCTCCAAGGTTGTTCAGTTTTATGAGAGATGTTTTGGGGCTTTTTTTGAGAGAAAAAAAACCCAGTGAGGCTGTCATTCAGATACAGATCACAGACACACTTGAGTTGGTCCTCCAGATGTACTGTAAAATACACAAAAAAGTCCAGTCTCCAGTCTTTCCTCCTCCCACTTTGTCTGCTGCTGAAATGGGCCAGAAACTGAAAGCAAGGTAGGGATGAATGAATGGGCTGTCTGCTGCATAATTGGAAGCATTCATTGATTAATGATTTTGTGCATGCAGGCGTCAGAATTAGCAGCCCCTGCTGAGAGGGAGGATTCTGTATAATCAGCTGATTTGCTCTCATTATCATCCCTTATGTGCACCAAGCTTGTCAGGTTTCCACAAACTCCCTTTGTTTAATGCGAGGCAGTCATTTCAGCTGTGGCCTGCTCATCAGAAACAAAATGCCCCCATGTTAAATAAAAGTGAATCTTTCCCAATACGAGACAGATGCAAAGCATTTTTGTGTCGCAGCAAAACTCATTTAGATCTCCTCAAGGCACTGTAGTAGCCTGCTAATGTCAATAATCTAACATGGGAAATTTGTGTTCTCACAAAGCATATCAGATGGGGAGATAGAGACCACATGGAGTCAATAAGGGCCCCTTTTCAATTTTTATATTAAATGAAACCATAGCTACCCTAATATGTGTTAATTATGTGAGAATTTTATTTTTTCCCCACATATAACAAATTTGCAATAAGTAAGGGTCAATACAGGAACCAGTCGCAAAACAGTAGTGTACAAGACAATATCCTTTATTCAGTCCTTGGTCAAGCCAGAACTCCAAAGCAAACAATTCCAAAAAAAAAAGATCCAAAAAACAGAGTCATAAGACAGGCAGTGGTCTATAACAGGAGATCAGATGGGCAACAGTACCCGAGGGAAAAGCAAGGGCAGAGTTATAGCCCATAAGCACAGTCGAACACCAGGGTAGCAAAAACCAGACCTGAAGTCAGACAGGCAAGGTCAAATCCAGAAAGGGCTAAGCCAAGAAACAATGGTCAGGCAAAGGATGTCTTGGAAAACCAGATCAAGCTGGTGTACAGGACTCTCAACACAGAACAAAAACGATCACATTCTGACATCGGGTGAACTGAAGTGCAGGGGTATATATACACAGGAGGGAGGTAACGAGCAAACAGGACACAGGTGCAGGGAGTTAACTAGATAATTAGAAATGAGGGAGAACACAGGAGGGAGCCTGATGCACTGATTGGTGAAAGCCAAAATGCGGACAGGGATCAACATTGGTATAAAGGAAACAGTAACTAAATAATGGTCACACAGAGGCTGGACTGATGAAAACTAACAAAAGCAGAAAGACAGATGCAGATCATGACACCATAACCATAAAACACAATGATGACATATCAAAAATACAATTGAAATTGACTTTGTTTTTCAAAATGTACCATATTTGTCTTGGACACGACGTGCAGGAAATCATCATTGTTTTCTCAACATCACTGTTTTAACATCACTTACTTTGTGTTTGTGTTAACATCCACCTGCTTCTTTTCTGCTGTGGCCAAGCTGCTACTTTAGCAAACAAAACCAGTTATTTGTCTCTGTGAATTAAACCTTTAGTAAGACAACTTCCTGAAGTTTCATTTTGTGGTTTACATGATGGAACGTCGGTTGACTTGTTCTCCAATGGATGAAATTTCAAAACTTGCATAATGTTGAGGCCATTAGTGAAATTACAGAAATATTTGCATTTTTAAAGGGTTAGTCTTCCTGTGGCACTGACAGTTTTTTAGTTCACGTAACCACATTTTTCTTGTAAAATAACATCTTTGTTTCACAGTGTTGACACAGGGTATCTCATTGCAGAAAAGCTGCATTCATAACCAGTTGCTGTTTTGAAAGTATTATTTACAGCTGACTAATTTAATGTTCTCCATGAGAGCCAATGTGTTAACACCACCGTTCTCTCTCCCTGTCCTTCCCTTTATGTTTACCAAGAAAAGTTTCCTCTTGCAAGCAGTCAAATGTTATCAGAATTCTAATGACGTTGAACAGCGTTCATGATGTTGCATCACCCTGTATTTGATTGCACCGTATGATACTG
Organism: Psettodes erumei; assembly: GCA_016785225.1. Taxonomy (NCBI): domain Eukaryota; kingdom Metazoa; phylum Chordata; class Actinopteri; order Pleuronectiformes; family Psettodidae; genus Psettodes; species Psettodes erumei. Next base: position 1,015,324 of record JAFBJZ010000782.1, on the reverse strand, counting down.
CAGGGAGACATCAGGGCTGAGTTAAATCGTATCGATCTGTTGTCTGCTTGGAAACGTCTCAGTAGATGAGCCGCACACCCTCACACATTAGCAATACTTCACAACCAAGGGCAAAGGTTTCATGGCAAGTTCAGGTGGGGGCCCAAGTTATCAATCTGTCTCAGTAAATCAGAGGGACTGAAAAAAAACTCTTCTAAATAATGATTCTGCTCAGTTCAAATGTTGATTTGAAGTGAAAATATAAACCCTAAAAACTGTGCAGTGATAACTGCTCTAGTGTTTCATACATTCTATCATTTATTCTTATTCTGTTGCCTCTTATATGTCTTTCTGTTTGTGGAAGCTCCGCGGGAGCTCCAGGCAATTTTCCACCCTGGTGGACGACAGAGAAAGGAAGCAATCCAAACAATAAACACAGCAATCTGAGGGATAGACTGGCACACCATCTTCTCTCCAAGTATCTACACCTGATGAAAGGCAAACATACCTGTGAAAAGTTGTTTTCAGTGTACAATATACAGTATAGACTGAAGAATGGCAAAGAAGGCAGTAGCTCACACGCAAACAAAGTAATTAGAAATCTGAATATCTTCAGATGAACTGACTGAAAAATAGCTTCATACAAATCTGCAGCCGTGCAACCTGACAAAAGAAACAGGCCAGAGGAACTGAGAGCTGGGGAGTGTCTCGTGTGCTTTTGATGTCATGGCTTCATGTCAGATGTTCGTGTGGTCCCCCCATCTCCCCTGTTGCTTTATTGGTCTTTACAAATGAGTTAAGGGATAAAAATAACCTCAAAACGCTGTCTTTTCTGATGTCATAACATCAACTAGTACATGTTCAGAAGTTCTATTTTTATAACATCAAGCTGACCCATGAGGATGCGGCTTGCCTTTTGTAATGCCTGTTCATGTGCTGCTTTTCATTTTGTTTTGTTTCCGCTCATCATAGCTACTGTGTCGACAACGATATGGCTGCTGATGCTAAAGGCCTGTGAGCAACTGCTCTCGTCCTTTATTAGCAGCTTCCCAGGCCCAGGGGATAACCTGTCATTGCACGTCGTATGTGTGAGCACACTGCTCTTCTTTATTACATCAATTATTTACATGCTACTTTCGTTAGCCCATGAAAAGTGGCATTTAATTATCACTTCAAAACAACAGCCCAGTTTGAATTGACAAATGACTATCTATCTATTATTGCCAAAAAAGATGGAATGGATAGACAGCACCCAATTTCAAACATTGTGATGTACTGCACTGACTGCACTTTTAACGTGTTGTGTGTGTGTGTGTGTGTGTGTGTGATGGGCAGAACCCCACAGCCATGCAGACAAAGCCTTTGCCTCCAGACTCCTCACAAAATAAACTCAAAGTGGTGCCATTCATGTTATTCAGAGGATTTTTTTTTATACTGCCAGAACATAGTATTTTCTTCTAACTACCATGTTCTATCACCCATATCCAAAAAGCAGGCTGACAAATCAGCACAGTTCTGCAAGTTCTGTGTTCCTGCATGGATAGCTTTTCTTTGGCTTGCACTCACTGATGCTATTTCTGCCAATCAACGTGCCTCTCCACAACTGTATTCACACACAAAAAAGCTGTGTGAAGCAATGCTAAAATACAATATTCAAAAAGAAGAGCATGCAGAAAAAAACCTGTGAATATGGTGCAGGCAGCTTCGCTTTTTGACATATGACTCGAGCCATGGCTGCACAACACTGAACACAGAGAAGATTCATGCTGAAGAGGTGGCAGCTTGGGAATTCTAAACTAGGACATAGAATAAAACATCTGATTAAAGCCCCTATCTGTAATTGCAGTATACTGCTCCCCTTGTTTCTCTGTTGTCTTTCGTGTATGCTGTGATTCACTGAATTGAAGCCATTTTCGGATCTCTAAATTGCTGGGTGAACTTCTGAGGGTGATACTAATGGTACACAAGGCTATGACTGGGGCTTCATAATATGCTGTTAATGCTGTTAGTAAATGTTATGTGAAATATGTACTTTAGTTTTCCTCTAGCAGGCCCATATCACGGTGAGAAGGGAGAAACTCCATGTGCATGCCACTACATACATTATTTAGATACCCAGTGTGTGTTGGTGGTCTTATAGTCCAAATTATAAATATGGGCTTTTCACAGCTGACCTCAGACCACCTTGGGATCCTCTCGCAGCAGCTGGGGAATATGTGGGGGTCGCGCATTGCCTTTGCCTGACCCGGATAACTGGCAAGATAATGCATGCACGGACGCATACAATGTTATGTTCTGGCACAATCCCCCCCCGCTCACTCTTATTCCCGCTCATACAGCTCCAAATCATATCCTGTCAGACTTAATAAATGATACTTCTATGGCTGCTATTAATTATGCATAATAATCCACGTTTGAATTGTATCAGAGAATTTAATGCGGAGAAGAAAAGGCTGCCAACCGCACTACACAAAAAACCCAAAGGAATCATCTTCTGTCTCCCAGGCTGGAAAAAGATTCTGTCTGTTAAGTTTTGACCAAATTAGAAAATGGAGAAAATAAAATATTTATTTACATTGCACTAATCTACTCTGGATGCCCTCCAGTGTTTTATAGAACGTTCTAAAGTCAGCAGCCTGGAGACTAAATAAACCCTATTACCATTAATCTTTGCCTTTTACAGACAATCTAAGAACAATTTCTCCGTCATGTCCAGTTTTAAAATAGCTGCTATTGTGCAGTTGCACTGTCTGTCAAGTGCCATGAGAGTTTTCCACCCAACATATCATTTTTATTCTAATGTGTATGCGGGCCACCAGTCATGCATTTCTCTAAAATACAGATCCTCTCACTTATTCAGCGTTCTGTCAGGGAGAGCTGCGTGGCAGAATTCAATTTACTGCTCTGCACAGCCTGCTGAAGGCAAAGAATGTCGCCTGGCTGTCGCTTATAAATATGGATTTGGCCCACACTAACTGCTATCAGAGTATTTTGGAAAGCCCCAGCTTCCCTTAAATGTTGAAATTGTCATGTGTTGGCATGAGTGGCACATTTGGAGTTGCGGGTCAGAGCGATTAAAAACCTCAGTTTACTTTCACACACTTGGTCACACTTTCCCTCACTCGGAGTACATCTTCCCTATGCACACAAGCATTTAAAAGGCCATGCCAAAAATACTGAATCACTGACAGGCGCGATGCCCGGAACAACTTTACGTGATAAGTTCCCTCTATCTACCACATGAACCCTTGCCAGTTTTGCTGCTCCGAGCAGATGGAACTGGAGACATCTGTGAATGCACTCCTACTGTGTTTCTTGAAAGTATCATGGATCAGACACAATAGGTCACAAGACAATGCAGCTACGTTGCAGAGACTTGAGACTTTGTGTGCAGGAGGTCAAAAGGTCATGATAGCTTGCGTCGAGGAAGGGTCTAGGGAGTCAGGTGGAGACAGAGAGAGTGCCAGGCAGATATAGACAGGTCATTTCCCATCCAAGCAGGGGGCCGAGGCTATGCACTCAGCTGCACTGGATTCAGCCGATAACTGCAGCTATGGATGGAACCGGTCGCCTCCTCCACAGGGCCATCCCTTCTCATCAGCCTCTCAGAGGGAAAGTTCAGCTAAGTCAGCACAACACCGATAAAATGTCGCCATGCTGCACTCTCTATAGTTTGATACTTTATCCTTCATCGCGGGATGAAAGACGTGGGCTCTGTCTCGTCATCCTTTCTGCTCCTATCTCCTCTTGCTCAACATCATGCTTTGTAAACGCACGAGACTAGAATCTCTTTGGCAATCTCTGCGCAGGTACAGTGTAGTCAGAGTGAACAAACACACAATGCCATACACCCCCGCACAGTAAGTACGCTGACAAGGATGCTGCTGTGTTACTTTGGTAGCAGCGTCTCTTTGAAATGCTGTCGACAAAAAGCTGCAAACCTCCATGTTTCTGCCTCTTGATTAATGATGTGCACAAAGAAACCACGCCTGTGGAAGAAGTGTTTGCTCTACTTTGTTTGGCCAAGTGCTGAAAAAAGTGCATTCGTCTCAAACACCCCCCACCCCCGATTCTTTCAGCACACTCCAAATAAGACAAATCTAATATCTGCAGATTAGATTATTCATTTCATTTTTTTATTAGGGGGATATGGGCTCATTTCCTAAGGATGATAGAGGTCTGACATGATGAGTATTCACTTGTTTGAGCTAAAGACAAATCTGGCCATAGCACAATATTAAACAGATGAGGAGCCCAGATTCTGTGCCTTCATTTGACATTTGATACGAATGAGGAGTTGATTAGCTGTCAGTGCATGAGGCTGCCGCTTCTATGTCCTGTACCGCAGGCCTGGCTAATAAGAGGAAATGAACCATCAGGGCATCAGAAGCCTCTCCGAATTCTCATCTGTTCTCTTCACTCTATCCCAAAGATGCTGCACGCATACCTGGACAGAGCCCTTGACAGAGGTAGACAGGAGAGTGATGAAGCAAGATGCCTCCCGATTTTGATCTAGCCTGATTGCCAGATTAGTGCCATAGAACAGGGCTTCCACTAGCAGGTGAGTGATGCTGGCTCAGTATTGACTGCACCTGTCACACAGTCTATTGACTCATGCTGAAGCGCTTTTTGACTAACAGGATCTATCAAAGATGTGCTGCTTGTAAGACTTTTCTGATCTTCACGACCAAATGGTTAGTCACTGTGAATGAGGACGGTCAAATCACTGTCTGCTCTGGCTTGATTTATTGGCAAGTCCACTGAAAGTTTGTGAATCAGGGTTTTGTGAAGGTTAAATCGTAGCTGGAAGTGCAGATGCCTGTTCACCTTCATCCAAACCTGTGTCATCATTGTTGACCCGGAGGAGGAGGCTGGTGAAGTTAAGCAATTTCAGCCCTTTAAACTATGGTACTTAAATGTAAACAGAGACTTCAACAATCACAGGTCATCAACCCATGATGCCAAAGAGACTGCTACAGCATATCACAAGGAGATGGGAAATGCATGTTTACATGAAGAAAGGATTAGATTGTTACCAGAAATTATGTTTCTTGGGAACAGAAAAGAGTACATTGAGATATACAGTATATTTTTGGTGAGCCACACTGACAACATGGCTCTTTGGAATGGCATTGCTGTCGGTTAGTCTGTCACTTGGTCCACTACCTTGGTCCAGACTGAAAAAGATCCTTGGTAGATGAATCTTCATTTTTGTTGTGAATTTTCCTTTTGCGCCACCATGATGTTGACTATTACTTATTCCATGGAAAAATGTCTGTGGAAAAAACTGTGGAATGAATTGCCATGAAATTATCTGTCACTGCACATTTGCCTCATCTTTGTCACAGCATGAATTGTAACGTTTGTGGTGATTTCTCATTGGGTTTCGCGTTACACTCCTTAGGGTCGTATCCAAGGGCAGGGACAAATGACCTATATGGCTGTTTAAGTTGGCGGATGTGCTGGATGGAAATATTGTTCATCTTGCATTCATTAACACGGACTGCCCTCTGACAGCAGGCTAATGTGCTGGAGGAGAAAGAGGAGCTTGCCGACACTTTATGCCCAAATCAGCATCAGCAGGATCATCCCTGCAGACCAACTGTATAGAAATTACTATTAAGCACACAAGACTTGATGAACTTCATATGCATCTTATAAGCTCCTCATCATGTCTGACGGTGATGGAAAATGACGGCGGCAGTGGTGGAATATTGCTGGTAACACAAAGCTGTAAATTAATATGTAATTGCTGGTGAGAGTACATTTACAGTCTGATTTTGCAGTAGCACATCTCTTAATGCACACGCAACGCACTGTGAATTTAGGTGAGTTAGGTGAGATAATAAATGTGATTTGTTTTGCCCCTTTTCATGTCTAGAGTGCACTTCTTTAAGTGGCAGAGTAAGAGGAATGACCTCTCATAAAATCCTAATTAAGGTAATGTGTGAATGAGCCGTGGAGCCTCGTGGATGCTGATGGTGATAAATGTCCTTCCCTTTAAAGCCACAATGAAGGTGAAAGTTGCTGCCGAGTTCAGGTAGCCCACTGTGCCTTATTAATCCAGAGACAATAGAGGAGATACTGAGATGAGGCATCTCCTGTGGAAGAAAAACACACACACACACACACACACATACACAAACAGTAATGAGCTAGCACTACAGTTTGCTTTGCAGCCAATCATACTCTGTGGAGAAATAGAACAGTGCCAAGCATTTCATGAGATTCAAAGGAATATACTCAAACAACCACTTTGACAATTCGTTCCCTTAAATCCAAAGGTAATGTTTCCATTTGTGTTGAAAAAAAAAAGACAACCCAAGAACAAGAAGTCTCAGCTTTGACATTTTGAGTAGCAATTCCCATGGAACAGCTTGTCTTTTTGCATCAAGGGCATGAAAAGGAGTGGCTTTCAAAGAACGATGTGCTTTAATTTGACAATCGCAAACATGTTTGAATGCAAAAAAAACAAAAGCGGAACAGTGTGGGGATCTGTCAGGTTTATTTCCTCTTCCAGCACATCCTAGAAAGTGCTTTGTTCACAATGCCGAATCTAGGCTTTGGCAATTTATCACAAAGCCAAGATTTCAGACTGGCCTATTTAGTGCTGTCCAGGTTTCAGAACATTCAGAACAGATTTATCAGCATCCACATTCACTCAGGACTGGTGATTTAGGAAAATACTCACTCATCCATGTCATCCATGTCATCCATGTCATTATCTTTCAAGATTTTATTCTTTTGATGGATTTGAGCGTGGCCCTTGTCTAAATTTCTCTGTGCTGAGCAGCTAGATGAGCCTGAATTTGCTCTCAAAATGCTATCAAAGCTCTCATTAATTATTTTTATAGCAGCCTCAATAACTCTCAACTGAAAGGAGGAAGGGAAAAAAGGCCATAAATCTGGAATTCTGGAGAAAAACTGGTAAAAAAAAGGGAAAACAAAATGGGCCTCATACTGCCAAATAACCTGATTGGTTGGGGAAATTTGATGGTTAATTTGCAATAGAATTTTTATTTTACAGATTAAAAACATAGATGATTCACACAGGAGTATGAATTGAGATGATTTCAGCAATTAAATAAATCACGGAGGGACCCGGGTAAAACCAAAGGCCTGTGTCGATATGGCTATAATTACTGCAGAGGACTGGAAAAGTTTAATTCTTATTCACAATGGGTCTCCATGCTGATCTCTTTCCAAACAGCACCAGTAATTATAATAAGAAGAATGATTTGGTGACAACATGACAATTATAATCAAGTCAGTGTGTGAATTTGAATTAATTATTCCACATCAAATTACTCTTTTGTAATTATGAAATATTGTATAGTCATTACTCTTCTGCAATGCCAAATACATATTTGCACAGATTCCACTGGCTTTGCAACATCTGGCTCCACGTTCATAAAGCTTATATGAAATCATTACTAACTGATGATGACAGCATACTTCACATTCTATAACTTTCTATCACTTTGTGTCATCATTTTCTTTTGTTCCTGTACAGTTCCAAAGAACAACCACCCACAACAGATCATTGTTTCTTCCAGGGCATGAAAACCGCTGTCAACCTCAGTGTTCTTCCCTCACTCCCTCATCTTTGTTCACTTCTAATTAACTGAGATTTTGCTTGGCTGAATTTCAAAAGGCCACTGGAGAAAACAGCTCCACTTGGCTGCGAGTCACTCAATCTTTCATTTGAATTATAGGTTTTTAAAAGTCAAGGCATTATGAGATTGCCAAATGGCGAGGATAAAATAAAACAATGTACCAATTATGTGAAAAAGTGGTAGTTATGTGATGCAAGTTTGCAGCCATAAGGCGTATAGGAGTATAAAACCTGCTGCAATTTTGCATCTGTAAGGAAGAGAAAATAACAGAAGTGCATTTATTCATTTACTTCAATGCAATGTAAAGGGAAAAATGAGCTCACTTTATGGAATTCTGTCAGTTTAGTAAACAGCTCTCAGCAGCGCCTCCCTCAATAAATTAAGATTTTAAAATGCAACGCTGAAGAAATTAAACAAACTCCCACTCTACTACATGGGAAGCAATGAAAGCAAAAAAAGTTGGCGGTAGGATTGCTGGAAGTTGTGCAGAGGATCAAATACTGTAAAACAAAAACTTAACTAATGTAAATGTATATGTATCTTTTGATCAATCAGGCTGCTACATAACAAGATCTACTTCCTGCAGATTGTATCCAGTGCACCCTTTGCTACAAGGTGTTTTATCCAAGCTGTCGATGCCCTGTTCATTTTCAAAGTACGCTGCACAAACTTGCTGCTAATTCTGCTGCTGTAGCATTAAATTAAGAGGGCTGCCTGCCAACAGTGTGATCACGTCCTCTCAGCAGTGTCAGACTGGACCAGCACAGCCTTCCAGCAATGGGCTGCTTGACTGACCAGAATCAATTATGTCGCTGTTGAAAAGTGGAAACGTGAAGAGGAGCTTGTCGAACATTAAAGTCGGGTGAGCCCCAATAAAAATTTTAAAGAAAAATTTAAAAATGAGTAAGCAAACAAATAAATAAATAAATAAGTAGAGGAGAAGAGAGGGAGAGAGCACAAGTTGAACGAAGATAAAAGGTGTGGGTGAAATTGTGCTGTTATGAGCGCCAGTTAGCCTGCTAGCTACAGCGCTGCTAGCAAACACTGTTAGTGCGCCTTTTTTTGTCACTGCGGACATTTTCTCCTGTCATGGCCGCGGAGAGCACGGTGTGGCGGCTGCTTCTGTGAACAACACTCCAGGTAAAGCCAGGTCGGGAAGCGAGCAGGCCCATTTACAGGACTCTTCTGAGTCATTCGTGCTATTCATCACTGTGTGTTTCCAGTTATAGCTTGGTCAACTGTCTTCTGCGGGGGAAAAAGACAAGTAGGGAACAAAATGGAGGCCAGAATGATAACTGGGACATCTTAATGGAGTGAGACTGACACGGAAAGCTTGATAACTTCACCAAGGTAAGATGGGTTGTATTAGTAGCTGTGCTCTTATGAATAATAGCTCTTATTATTAATTTTTATTTTTTTTAAAGGAAAATGTATGATGCAAGCTGACTGTGCTTTAGCTTTAAGCAGAGCTGCTGAATTATAATGCTGACTGTGCTTTAGTTTGCTAGTGTCGCGTCATGCTGTGCCGTTTGCGGCTGGAGATGGCGCCCTTTTGAATCGGGGCCGCCTCGGGACACTTCGTGACGCATCGGGACAGCAGGGCCGACGATGCAATCTCTCCCCGCACTCAACACCACGCATGAAACGCTAACCGAACCTGAGCTGCCCCCCCCCGAGCCCCGCCGCACTGAGGATAGGACCGTTATGGGAAACGAAATTGGTCGAGCCTGGTCCGCGACCCCGCTCTTCGGCGGTTACGACGCAACGTGAGCCAGAAGATGGAGTTCACAGGTCGCCACCTTCCTTCACATCATCCGGGTAAGAGGCTATTTATATTCTCAACAAACGCGCTGGCTCTGCTCACCTGTTTGTGTGTTTGGTGTCAGTCGCTCTGCGGCTCCAAGTTGTGCTAGCTGTTTGATGAGTTAGTGACCTGCGGTTAACTCCTGCTGCTTTGATGCTATTTTGTGCCTGGACGTGCTACATTAGTATTGCCATAAATTGGTTGACTGTCACAGGAGTTTTTGTTGTTGGTTGCTGTTGGCACATAAACCCCCTCATGCTGTTTGTGTGCATAGTGTTAAATATGAACCCTCTTGTGTAAAATGGCTAAATATGGTTTTGCTGTTGCTTTCCAATTGGCTGAGTAGCAATAAACACAGGCCTCCAGGAAAATGCAGTGATGGATATTTGTGATTGTCGTCTTGCACGCAGAACATCCTTGGAAACTTTAAATATGACTCTTGACATACATAAGATGGAGGCTCGCTGTTATTTTCTTCCCTGACTTTATATTCGGCCAACATGATTGAAAGCATTAACCCTAAGCAATGCGCTCACGTATTGCTTCTATTTCCAGTGAGCTCTTTGTTGTATGGTTTACTCTGTTGCTGCCGGTTGCTCATCTGCTCCTGATCATCTGAACATACCGTACACCCCTTAATAAAAAAGCACGATTCCAAGCCATTGATTTTTGTATTTGAATATAGCTGTTTTCATGCCAACATGACTTTTCCTGCTGCTGCACAACAGGTGTTGTTAAAACTGGTTTGAATGCGAGGGCTCTGGTCTACACATGAGCTTGGTGGGGACTTGTGGGGAGTGATAAGGTCAGAGCAAAGACGACAAACAAACCCGACGCATACTCTGTATTCACTTAAATAAATCGGTTCCACGTGAGTTGGTCGACTGAAGCAACTCCTCTCCAGTTTTGTGACATTGTAATTAAGGTATTGTCAGCCTGCTCCCACGCTCGGGGGCATGATTAAGTGACAATCTGTAATTGCTTTCTGGTTGTGCTCCTCCTATGATTTCCCAGTTTATTTTCAGTTTTGTTTTGTCACAGCTCATTAAATATTTACTGGAATTAATGCAGAACAAGACAGTGGTGCGACTGCTGGTAGCTGAGCTGATTGAACTGCACAGTCATTGTCATGCGTTATGTAAACATTGTTTCGCATCATCGGTGCTAACATGAATCAAAAACATCCTTACTGTAAATCAGAGGAGAGACATGAGGCATAGATACTGTGTGAGGTTAAAGGGATGGATGCAGACCACTGCTGTAGACTGGGGGTAAATATTTTTTTTATTACACCACCTACCAACAGCGGTCAGCAGTCAGAGCTGCAGCAGTGGCTGTTGTGCAGGTCATGAAGTCACAGGTCATAGCCCCTGAGTGTCACCAGAAGATATAATGACCTCTGTCCTGTGAAACATGCATCTGCTTAAAGATGCATGAAGATGCGCCATAAAACTGCAGAACTCCCATGAGAAACATGACCTTACCTTTTCCTATGTGTTATAGTAACCTAGTAATATCTGTCTGCATATTCACTGATAGATTGCTAACAGATAATTTGTCATGATTTTAATGGTGCTGAAATATATACAAAATGAAGTCTATGGCTAACTGACTGACTTGTACTTACTGTTTTTTCCCCTCAGTGTCTCCAAACTTTGGGAAATTAACTGGGTTTCTTGTTGGGAATGAGGTGTCTGAGACTTTGAGGAGCTCTACCATGGATTTAATATGATTTCAAGAGTTCACAATTCATCTCATGTCATAAAGCCCCGAGGCCACATGTGTCACTGGAGGAGTCAGTGAACTAGTGATCTTTTTGTGGTTCTACAATAGTTAGCAAAGCACAAACAAATCTTCACAACATGTCCTTGGCTATGTCAGTCCCTGAGCCACTGGCTTCTGACTGATCTCCTTCTGTCATCACTGGAACAGATCATCTGTATGATAGTTAGCTCAGCTGCTGCTACCAGGCCAAGACATTCCTGTTACTTGAAATTGATACATGATTAAAAAGTGGAAATCTGATTTGCATGCATGTGGAAGATGAGATGAAGACATTTTCTCATTTGCTAATTAAAAAAATTGCATTCAATGCTAGCTTTTGTGTTCTATTACTATCATTTGGCTTTGCTCTCAGAAGTATTTTTGAGAAAACAGTAAATCCCACAGTATAGACTTATGTTGGTAAATTTCACATTTACCATAATATGATCTGCAATTACTATCCTTCTTTTTATAGACTGCTGCTTTCCTGCTCCTAATGTGCAGAGTCAACAGCTGTGGTGCAGAGCTGCACTGACACAGTGTGTTTTGTCTTTGATTACGGTAAAGATGCATGATAGCACTTAAGTATTAAATGATTAGCATGCAGTGCTCTATTAGCAAAACATACATTCATACATATAAATAGAAATTGAGAGTTTCCAGAAGCAGAGAGACGACTCATTACAGACTGTGCCATCGGTTCTTAAAACAAGCTGCCGTAGCTTATTGTGATACATAGTGATACGTTATTATACGCAGATCATGACAATGTTATGGACATTTTGTTCATTTGCTGATGTATGGTATGGGGTTTAAATTCAGTGACGCGTCCCTCAAGTGCCTTTCTCTCGACGATTGTTGACCATGGGAAAAGGGTTCTCATCCACTGTTCTCAGGTGTTGCAGGTGTTTGAGCTGCTGACCTTCTAATCAGTGCTGCACTCTTCCGGCCTTTGGGCATGCACTGGCAGCAAATTGTATAACAAGCTGTAATTTCTCCTTCTTAGCAACAATCATGTCCATATCCCTCAGCAAGTGCTTCATCCTGCCACCACAGCACTCTCATCTTGCCTACAGGGCTAAATCAATGAATCAAGTGAAAGGCTGACAGGTGGGGAGGCCGAGCGTCTGAGATAGACATCGGGAGGAAAGCAGAGAATGAGAGGTTAATCTCCCGCTGCTCAGTATTATTTCATATCTGCTGCAGAGCATGGTCAAGGAAACCCAGTCACCCTCTCTTTTAAGGCCATCTCAGGACGCGTGTTGCTGCTTTTGCTGTTGCCTGTCACTGAAGGTCAGTCAGCTGATGCCTTTAAACACATTGTCCCCTGCTGTCAGTGCTTCTTACACCAAGCCATTTATCTTAAGACTCAACATAACGTTTCAACATGCTCTCTGTCCTGCTGCCACAGTTGCACAGAAAGATTAAAAGAGGGCATAAAGACATGGACATACATAGGCATATGTGCATATGACAGAAACTGCATATCAAAATATGACAAATATGTAATATAAGCATAGATCTTGTTGTATTTAGCACTGCGTTGGATGTGTGCAGGCTTACTGCACCTTTGTCGCATGGAAATCATATTGAGTGAGAGGAATAGTCACAGTAGGTAAGAGGACCTCTGCCGTACCATAATAAACATGCTGTTAAGGTTGTGGAAAGGTTTCGCAGGAGAAAGGAGCAGCGCTCTGCTTGTTTGAAAGCCCTGTGTTTTGTCCACCCGCTACGCCCCCTGGCTTCCTCCTTCTCGCTCCTCCATAATTTCTATGGCTGCTCGAGGTCTGCTAACAATAAAACATCACTACAGGCCATAATAAGCTGCTTGTCCAGACGACCTGTGGGCTCGTTTTGTTATAGGAGGACTCGTCTTGTGAGGCGTTAACTCATAAAACATTGAACGAAAGTATTTGTGAATCAATCATGGATTTAATTGAGAAAGGGAATGATCTCAATGAATTTTCTCTCATTCTGAAGTTGACACAGCTCAGCACAGCGTCCTGGTGCTGCTAAATTACAGAGGCTCATTCTCAGGACAGGTGGCCACTTTCTGCACATGTTCATCGAAGGAAGCCTCCTACGTAGTATAGGTGTGACAGTTCAAAGGTTTTGGTCTCATCTTTTCTACAGAATTAACCCTGCACTGAAGCAGATCGCGCGTATCGCAATCTCTCCATACTGACTAATCAACATTGTAAGAAGTGGTCGGCTGCAGCCGAAGCAGTTGCCAGAAAATTTGTTTGGAGGGATATTTCTGTAATAATTCTCCACAAAACAGGAGGAATGCAATGAGGAATATTGCTAAAACAAAAAATATGAATAAGTAAATAAATAAAAAGTGTGAGTGAGGCATTTCGTCCTTGTGTGAATTATGCCTGCACTAACGTTTGTCCCAGAGGGCGTCATTTTTACCCAGTTTAGAAACAAAATCAGAATGAAGTGAAAATACTCACCATTGAAATGCCAAACATTTCCCAGGGCTGCAGTTGAGCTCCACCTGAGAAAAATAATTTTGGCCTCTATCACGCATAAAATAGTGTGTGCTGTGTGGAGGAATGCTGCTTTCTTTCACATGGGTATACATTTGTGGTGACTGGACTGCTATTTAGCACATAATGCTCCATTGAAAGGACTGATGTATATAAATGGTTACCTTCACAGTGAAAAGATGTTGAACTCTTTTTTTCGCACAATCTACGCAGCTAATACTTTATTGAACTTGTAAGAAAGGGTTGACAAAAGTCCTTTGAGAGTCTTTCTTACATCAGTCAAGGTGAAAGGACATATGTAATTCCCTTGTGTTGTTGTTTTTTAAACGACTGAATCAGCAGGGACAAGCAATTGCAAGGACCGTGTGATGCCACAGAGTTCCCACGGTGGCAGCTGAGGCCACGCAGTTGAACGAGACAAAATTTTGCAAAATCTGCAAAACCTCCTCTGCCCTGGGTGGCGCCAGAACGTGGCATTTAACATGTCGGTTTGCTACATTTCAGCAACAGCACCCAGTTTAAAAACAAATAAAAACAACTCATTACTGAGTAAGGAGAGAGTTCACAGCAACCTTCATGTTCTCCAGCAAGCAGCAGCCATGACACGTACATAAGTAGCCATCTCGCCCATTAGAAAAACTGGCATTCATGCTCAAATATCCTCGCTAATTTGTTCCTAATGTTAGCTTTTGCAGTGTATCTCTCAAAGTTGTTAGCAGCCTGGTGGAAGTGATACCACCTGCCGAGCTGAAGATGTTTTATAGTGTGAAATTTCCAGGAGGAGTGCTAATATGCCCTTGCATCCAGCGCACATGAAGCAGAAAATAGTTCCCCTCTGTAATGAGCACTCAATTCTGTAAACAACCAGGTAGTCACGGTTTTTGGAAAAAGGGATCCAAGAGTGTAAATCAGGAGGCAGATGCAAATGTAGAGTTTTGACTAAAAAAACCCTAAAAGACAGCAGATGCACTCACTAGCGGCATTTTGCAGGTTTAGACCTTTTTAGACTCAAAAGAAGAAAATGAAATTGCCCAAAATCAAAGACAGAAGCAGTAACGAGCAGGTTTCAGGCTTGACAAAGCCGAGCAAACTCGCTTCAGCGACTTAAATGCTGTTTCAAGGAGGTGGGAGAACAATCATACATCACAATATGCAGGAAAAAAAATATTCAAGAAAGAGTCCATGTAGGAAATACTATCTTATCTTGTCTAACATATAGTAAATACATTAGGGATCTTATGAATGAGAAAATCAATTTCAGTGCTCTTTACACAACCAACTTGATCTATAACCACAAAAAAACAACAGCAAAAACAACAACAAAACACTATCAGGGTCAAAAAGAACAGAGCGCTGGAAAGCTGAGACACATTGCACAAAGGCAGTCTGGTGGAGAGGTGGGAGGAGCGGCGTCTCGACGGACAGCAGAATGAGAACGTGCATGCATAAACATCAGCCTGAATAAATGAAAGGATGAACGAACGCAGGAGATGGATGGAATTTGTGCCGGTGTCACAATCTCATGTATCAACAATGTTCTTCTGAGTGGGAGCCTGTGCTTTTGACATTGTGGTTCATCTGTGGTTGTCTGACTGAAACGCGCAGAGTATTTCAAAGTGGTGTCAACATCGTTTCTTCAGTTTTCATATTTGTCTTTTGGGGGGGGGCTGTAGAAAACATGAAGAAAAAGTGACTGATGTTTTATTGAGTTTTTTTGACTTTTAGATTTGTCTGCCTCCATCTGATGTTTCCTGTTGCATTGCTTTTTGTCCCCCCCCATCACTTCAGATCTGGTTGCCAGTCAGTCCTTCTGATTTTCAAAGGCTCCAGAGCATGAAACACAGACTCGGAACGTGGGCCAGATTTTGATTCTCTGATCTTCCCTTCTCACTTCCCTCTATCTCGGCATGCCGCTGCGTTTTTGTGTCCTTCTGTTTTCTTGATAGTCAGTGGCATATAGGCATGCAACAGGCAACATAAAAGCACTGAGGACAAACAAACACCAAGCCTTTTAATGCTTTTACACTAATGATACAGTGTGCTGACAGAAAAGCTTCCTGACCAACATGTGGCCACTTACCCGTGTGTTCAATATTGTTAGCGTGACAATAAAGGTGAGACCCTCCAATGGGTCGTATGACTTGGTGAACATGACCCATGACAGACTGATTTCTGTCTTTTTGTTGTGTGAATAACTGAAACATCAAACTGTTGCTGTTCCATCTAGATGTATAGACACATCCAGCTGTAGAAAGTAACAAATTGCTGCTTAAACAAAAACAGCATCTCTCAGCCTTTGCCCTCTCAGAGTCGCTACATTACATCATTGTTGAGCAGCACTGCGTTACATGCTGCTCTGATATGGTCTGGGAACACTTAATCATATTCTGTCATGTGTCATATCTGTGTATGCTGGGAAGTTGACGCTGAGCATCATGAGTTTCTTGGTTCCGTTTTGTATGGAAAGACTCATGCTCATGTGGCTATTAAAGTGAAGGGATACAGGCGTTGGATTGTTATCAGTCTTAAAAACCAGGGAGTCACACGCACATTTCTTTGAACCGTCACTAAGCTCCTGAGGAAACGCAGATTCAGAGGTGATAGTTGCGACTGTTTCCCAAAAAGAGACACAGACAAAAAAAGATCTGAAGGTTTTGTTGTGAGTTATTTGAGACGAAATGCATATCAGTCGTCGGCTTCACTGAAACGTCCCCACGTGTCCAGTGTGACACCTCGCCCTGCTGGAATTCATTGCCTCCTCTTTTGCTCATCATTAGCCGATACTCTGGGGAGCATGAAAACGGGGGGCTTGAAAACAGACATCAAACGGCCAGAGAGGCGTCGCGGCCTTTCTCCCTGTGTGTTCTGCCACGAGCAAGGCCCGCGCTATCATGGAGAGGTCTATCTCTCAGCGCATTGAGTGAGCTAACCTGCAGAAGGAAGATAAAGAAAAATGGGTTCGGTTTCTTCCATCTGAGAAAGTGTGCTTGTTAGAGCGGAGAATCCATTCCCTTTTCCCTGGGACCTTTGATCTGGGATTACACAGGAAGCTCTCAGATGAGAGCTCTGCATTTGGCCTGGGAGAGCTCATGATAGAGCAGCCCGAGGTGGTCGTGGCCTCTGAAGTGAGAACCGCCGCTGAGTCTGCCGTGAAGCATGCTTGCATGCTTATAAGTGGATTATTACATGATTGCCAATTTTCATCAGAGAACAAGAATAGAAGAGGAAAAATAAGGCCTGCAGCAACAACCAATCCGAGAGGAGGCTCAGCTGTCAATTTACCTGAAATCCACTGTATGATGCATTGTTTTTTCTTCACAGCAGAACGTCTCTCTCTTATTTTTCTTATGTAACCGTCCACATGTTGTTGCTCTCTGCAGCGTTGTGTTGTGGGCGGTTATGAGAATGCCTGCTGTTTATCACAAAACGGCTCTCTCTCACAAAACTTGAAAAATCTGCCAGAATGTTAAGTGCGATACCGTCGTGGATTTTGATATGGAGAAATGGTTCCAAGCTGTTTCCACCGCGTTGGTTCCGCTTTGAGCCCACTTTATCTCCGTTTTCATCGAGTTCAGGTGGTTCGAGCCGATCAACATTTCTCAGCAATGGTGGGTTGGACATCTCCTTCCAAGATATTCCACCACACCAGTGCAGTGTTCCTGCAAGGACTTGTGTCAGCTGTGTCCGCAGCAAGAATTGATATGAGCTCACAGGACAGTCACTGAGCAGTGTGCAGTTTAAATAGAAATGATGTGGAGACGAGCTGATCAGAGTCGTCTGATGCAAAGACAATTCTAAGTTGCCTCTCTGTTGTATGTTGGTAACTACATGTGTCGGGTGCGTGCATGGAGAACATGTCTCAGCTTCCCCTTTCTGTCATGTCAGATCCCAGCGCCTCTGCTGAGTCGTGGAAATACGACTTTGTGACGTTTCGTGAAATTACGTCACATGGCTATGACTCGAGCTAAGACAGAAGATTGGGATGTGGCTCAATCCAAAATTTCACTGATAGATTGGTATCGGATTCATGAAGCAAGATTTCCTAACTCCAAAAATGTGCAACTGTACCGAGAACACAAACGCCAACAAAGACTTTCAGTTAGCATGCTTGAATCAGTGATTATTCATGGCGGGGGTGGTGAGAGATCATCTAAATACTGTTCAAAGTTTCAGCTGATCAACAGCCACACTCTGTACAAAGGAAAGGAAAGCTTTGCCTACTCTTAATGCAGAGCTCTTAGAGTTTCCAAGTTGCTGTGTGTGTGTGTGGGTGTGCACGTGCGCGTCTTTGCACACTGCTACTCTAGTTTTGGTAAAAGAAAGTAAATCAGATCAGATTAGACCCAGCGTCTGATGTGATCCAGACATCCTTATTAAAAACCCTGTCTCCTAGACATTACATTAATACAGTACTATGAACCAGCCTCCCCCAAGAGAGCTGTCGTCTGCCCGCAAAGGTGGACGTGAAGGATGTGCAGCTCGACTTTGTGGATGGGAAGGTGAAGGAACTCAGAGCTTTACCGACAACAGCGCAAAATTACTCTTCTTCAAAATCCCTTACCTCATGTCTTAACAATTGGGGAGCGGGATAATGCCTCAAAAGACCATATTCCTCCCACCAAATACATTCATTTATTCAATTGGTACCCTTCTGCCTCCGTCTCGCTCTCCTTCCCTCCCCCTTGCACTCCTCTCTGCGGATTCATGTTGTGATCTTAACATTATAAATGGGTTCTCTGGCGGCGCTTAGATTAGATTTGTTTCTATGAGATTCATTCCAGCCCTAACTCCGGTCTCGGTGCTCATGTGGCTTGTTTTCTTGATGAATGCCCCCTGCCCTGTCAACAGTCATTTGCAAGATCTCTTCTCATAAACTGGTCCGCAGAGGGGGGCCGGAATCCTTCCCCGCCGAATCTATGCGGCATTCCTTCTGCACGCCTCCAACCTTTCCTAAGGTCGTTCAGCCACTCACACGCTAAATGTACATGTGTGAGTCCCAAATAATTAGAATAAAAACATGATTTACATTTAGAAAAAGTTCTGTCTCATGGGACAGCTGGCATGTGGCCCAAGGGTCTGTGTGTATGGCGTGGGCATGGCTGATTGGGTTTTGATTGATATGTTTGCTCTTTTCCTTGGGGAGCAGAAAGAGGAGTATTTAATGCCTACTGCTTCATACAGAGTGAAGTATTGATTGTCGGGACCTCCATCTTGCCTTTGTCACACGCCCTCAGGCTTGACAGCAGCCAGTGCTTGAATAAGATGTTGTTATTTCTCCGTCGGCGGGAGTCATTTTCAAATCGAGCATTTGGCCTGCTCCGTTCGGACTTGTACGATAACGCTTAAAGGATAAAACTTGTGTTGTTTTGCCTTTATATATATATTGTAAGCACATTCCCCGAAGAGGCCAAAACCGACAAAGAATTTATCCTGCTAACAAGTACCGCCCTTTGTAACCACAGCTTTGTATACCTTCTGCAGCACAGAAATGTGCTGTTATCTAAAAGTCATTAAAAGCACATTAAAGGGCCACACTGCTGAAATGGGTGACATAGGCCTTTATTACGATGAACGCAGCCGGCGTGTTCACAGCGCCATGATTGCAGTTTCGGTCTCAGCAGAGTGGCTCCATGTCAGGAAGACGCCGCTGAGAGCGCTCGGAGGCAGAGCTCAGTGTTTGCATAGCTGTGCAAGAAGAAAAAAGAAGAAAGTGTGTAATTGTTTTGCTATGTGCGGAGCATTGAAGAGCCGAATGATCGACTCTGATTGTAGCTCCGATACAACAAAAGTTATCTGGCTCCAGGCTATAACAAGTGAGACTAACTTTACAAAGTGGAAACATATCCTGCAGAGCTTGGAGCTTGGAGCTGTTGGGCGGTTCACGGCAGCGGAACATGTGTGCCTGCTGGAGGAGTTTAATAGTTACACGGACATTGTCGTGGAAATTAATTCCAAACAATGTGCTCGTTCTAATGTGGTTCATTTTGAAACTGTAGGCACACGCACTTAGTTAACAGCAGACTTTTAACCTGTCAAAGTAGTAAAAGCATAGGTTTTCCTAATGTCATTAACAATGACGGTTCTATTCAAGTGTCACAGTGAGCCATTACTTGGTCAGCGAGCACAATGCCAGGACTCTGGAACTGCTGCAGCTAAATGGAACTCAGTCATCATTCATCCGTT
Source organism: Psettodes erumei (assembly GCA_016785225.1). Lineage (NCBI taxonomy): Eukaryota > Metazoa > Chordata > Actinopteri > Pleuronectiformes > Psettodidae > Psettodes > Psettodes erumei. The sequence continues at coordinate 995,486 of JAFBJZ010000782.1, read as the reverse complement.
GCTTTTCCTGTAACATGTCAGAATGTCCTCTGTGAAAAATAGCTGGAAGGCAAATAGCCAGGCTTAAATTTGAGATCTATATGAGATCTCGTTATGTTATGTTATTAGAAAGATCAAATTTGCTGTGAAGTCGGGCCTGTTCGCACAAGGATAAAACCCCACCACAACCCCACAAGACACTGAAGTGAAGAAAAACAAGATTTTTCAGGGGGTCAGCAGTCTTCTCTTCTCCCCCGTCACTCACAGCTATGCTGGCAAACCACAAATTGAGCCGTGTTTTCCTTGTTTTGACAGTTGCTAGCAGCTGCAGTTGATTGTCAGTCAGTTGTCAGCAACTGACAATGACTGTTACAACGGAAGCATCTCAGAGGAGGGGAGTGCGGCACACTTCTGAAGCTTAAAGTTAGTCAGGTTTTATAATCGGGAGTGGATCAGCTCGCTTTACTCTGAGAGCAAAACCGCGACGGGTTCAACTACTTCAGTCCTCTGTCATTTTGAGCGGCCTCTCTTCTTTCTGCACACAATGTTATATTGATAATTGTAGCTGACAAATCCAAATCAAGTAAACTTTGAGACTGCTGGTGCCACAGACACAGTTGACAGTTACGAGCAAGGACATGGAAGGGAATGTGAAGGAAGAATAGATGAGGAGAACAAAAAGCTATCAGTTGTGAGAAGAAAAAAAAAGAAATGCGCCCTGGTCTCTTCTAGCACCATGGCAACTAGCAGACAGTGTCATTACATCTTGCTCAAACACAAATCCAATGTACACAACAAAGAGGCAATTCTATGGTCTGCCTGCTTTAATGTTCCCGTAAGACAGATAAAGAATTCAAACCTAAAGGTGAGAAATGGCGTCCTTGATGAACCACACCGGAGGTAAAATGATAGCTTCCACTGGGCTGGAAAGAAGATAAGCATGTGTTTGTGGCCACGGAGGCGTGATTCAATCAAACTCACAAGCATATAACATCTCCGAGAGGACAATGTGTTTTAATTTTATAGAAGAACCTGTTCGGTGTGATTCAGTGTGAGGGAGGCTGATGTGAGGCTGTGGCGGTGAAGGGAAATAATGGGTATTCCAAGAATAGACAGAATTAGGCTTACGTAAGACAATCTTGCTCCGATTGACACCTTTTTTTTTCAAAAAAAGAAAAGTAAAAGTAACACTGTTACAGTGATCCGCAATTGTCACAATTATACCTGTCAGTGTGGAGATTAACCAGTCATTATGTCGAAGTTGGTCGAAAATGTGAGAAGACACTGTAACGATGCTTTTGAAAACTTCTCTTACGTTTCTGCCTGCGAGACTTCAGAAATGTTTTTGTTGCTTGTGGTTGAACAACTAAGTTCACATTTCTTCCAACAAGTTTTTTTTTTTTTTTTCAAAAAAAATAGTCACTTTCAGTTTATGTCAATGATGTGGGTGTGATGAACAGTGCAGGAACCAGGCGCAAGACAGTGTGTGCTGGCAATGATCTTTATTATCAACAATCCAAAAGTCGCAAATCCAAAAATCCGTGTCACAAGTCCGTTATCAGGGTCAGAAAACCAGGGCGGCAAAACCAGAAGCGTTGGTCAAACAGTCTGAGTCAAAAACCAGAGAAACAGCGAACAAATCCAACAGGCTAGGGCAAGAAACGGTGGTCAGGCCTAAACGTGTCTACGGAAACAGATCGGGCTAGCGTACAGGGTTCTGGGCTCAGGCATGAAATGGTCACGTTTGGAAACCAGAGCAGTGTGAGGCAGGAGTTTAAATACACCGGGGAGTGACGAGCAAACGAGACACAGGTGCGAGGAATTAGCCAGGTGATTAACCAAAAGGGGAAGAACACCAGGGGGAGCCCTAACAGATAGCAACACCAGACAGAAACCCAAAAGGACATGGATCATAACAGTGGGATTAAGACCAAGAGAAATAAATAATATTATATAATAAATCAGCTTCACCCCTATAAGGATTCTGGATGGTGTTTATGATTGATGCTCAGTTTCGTATGCTCATCCTTGTTAAGATTAAGATTTTGAAGAACCCGCTTCCAGCCACACTTGCATCCAGTTTGTACGTGGCTTTAACGGAGAGAGTCCGTCGAGACAGTAACAACTGCGGCGTTTGTTGTTACCTTAGAAGCAAAGTAGAATATAATTTACAAAAGCATTTATGGGATAAAAACCTTGGAGCATGACATATCTGATATTAGATTGTGTCAAAGCATTAACAAGAATCCTTGTTTTAAGTAAGATATGATTTTGCTTTTGAGATAAGTAACTAAAGAAATCTGATATTGAAACAGGTAATTCAACTTTGGAAATAGCCTCCTTTTAGAGGTCCTAAAAAGTCTTTCAAACTCTTTCTTACAGTTACCTTACCATGAGAGTCACGATTCAATGACTTTTTTTTTGCAGTACCTCTACCCTTTTCTACCATAACACATGGCTTCTTAAGCATATAAAATTAACAAGGATTTGTGTCTTGAAGGCAAAAAAGCTTTAATAATCAGTGTAATTGTTCCCTTTTTCATAATCTTCTTGAGAAGTTAATTAAAAGGAAAAAAAAGAAACACAATTTCACATTTGGAAAAGTTAAGTTCCTAATCAGTAAGATTTTCAACAGCTTGTAATTAGTCCCTCAGTTAAAGTCAAAAGGCTCTTAGTGCTCCTTTCCAAGCCGTCGAGGGCTGTGCAGGAAGAATACAGTGTGATGTTTTCACATGAAAACACCCGTCTGTTCGTAATGGAAGTGTGACATGACACCGAGTCCTTTACAACAGGAGCTAACACACTGCATGCATGGCCGTCTGTTGTTATGAAGCGTTGAAAAGCAAGCGACTAATGCATTCCACCTGGACGTGTTTTGATAAATTGCAGGTACTTGCGAGAAATGTTTTTTCCTCTTTTCCCTGCTTCTTCTTACTTTGTGCCTGTCTTATTAGAAAGCTTAACAAATACTTCTCTGCCCATGCAGCACTCGCCTATTATTATATTATGACAGTGCGCGCATTGAAATTAGTTGGAGGACGATGATATCAGCCTTGATCGTAGCGCACTGCGCCAGCTCTGTTCTGCGACGACTCCTTCCCAACACTTTGTGCACTCCGGCCACGCAGTGAGCGGGACATCAGCAGCGGCTTCAGTCTGCCGTCAAAAATGTCCATCTCAGCCCCAGTATGCCACATGGGTACTTAGATGCATTTTGGCAAGCACTCACCTTACAGCCCCATGCAGAATCACAGCCACGTTTCTGAGTCGTAAGTAAATAGATGGAGAAACAGCCGGAGACAGCTGTTCGCTTAGATGTGCGTGAAATGGACGGCTGAAACGCCGCTACGCTGCACGACCATCCAGCGGAAGTGGACGCTCGCTCAGGTCGTGCTGCAGTGCAATTCAAAATGAGCCACAAACCTCGCCGGCCGAATCGAAGCGCACCGTCCGCACAGGCCCTGTTTGGTCCAAAAGTGATTCTGACAAAGGTAATTCTGTCCACTGCGCACGGCCCCCGCTCGTCTTTGCCTCTCCCTGCAGACACTATTGTGTTCCAGCTTGCTGTTTGCCATCGGCAGCGAAGACTCCCCATTAACCACAGAGCAGCACAGGATTCCACCGCTGCCTCTAACTATCTTTATTAGTTTGCTCAAATAAGCAGCGAGGCCAGGGAGGTCACCCATCAACACGGGGCGAAGCAGGCCAGAGCGCGGTAGTAACACCGAGGTGAAACCCTCTGAGAGTGAAGGAATCAAGGTCTAATACGGGTTGCAGTGTCCCTTGGCCAAAGCCATCTGGCAGTCTGAGAGTGATTGGTTTGCCAAGGCAATCATACATCACTTTTCACCTGTATCAAACCAATTGGCTGGCCTTCTATGGACAGCTGCTCCCTTGCACAGCGTTTGACACTTTGATGGATAATGGATAGACACGGCCTCCATATGGATACGGTGCAGATTTGGACCATATAATCCGAAATCCTTTTTCTCCGACCATCACGAAATGACTTGGAGAGCGTGTCATATACACAGGATAATCCATGCACAGACTAGTGAGAAGAAAGTAGCCAACGTAATCCTCCAAATCCAGTCCGCAGCGGGTTTCCCGCATTTTTGAAGCATCCCGACCGTCAACTGGGCTATTACTCTAATCACCTCCAACGTAGCGACGGTGTCAGCCTGACTGGTTGCAATGCTAGCTAGCTTCTGTCGATGGCACGGCTCTGCTGTGACACCTGCATGCTGCATAATGTCGTGCTTGAGCTGTATCAGACTTGTGCACGCCGCCATCGCTGGAGCTGTCATGGGGGGCAGAGGACCATTTCAATAATTCACATTTGCTATTGACCCGAGGGGACGGGGATGGAGTGAAACCAAGTTGAATGAATGTTTCATGGAGGAAAGTTGGAATCGTGTTTGCTGATGCCCTGGTGCTGACCTTTTATTTCACTAAAATTCAACTTGGACCCTTTTTTTTACCACTTGCTTCCCCTATCATTGTTAAAGATTGATAAGATGGGGTAGGGCATGGCAGAGAAACTTAGCCACGTAATTTTTAATCACCTCTGGGAATTGAGCTATTGACGATCATCTCGCCTTTCTGAAGGACCTTTGGATTAGTGCGGCTTAAGTTGATTTAATTTGTTCGATGAGTAGAATCCTCCCCCAACTGCTTCCACATTTGTGCTGTCATAACACACGTGCACAGAACCAACAGCCATAATTGTTTGCCCTTTCACAGAAATGTTTTCCCGATGCAAAGTGAGCATCCTTAATGAAAACGAATCGCCGCTGAAAGCTTACGGCGTGTGCCGCGTGTGCTTGTACACATATGCGCGTTTGCAAGCGGTGTGTCACCAAGGTGGGCTGTTTTGTGTTAACCCTTCCCTGCGCCACAAGCAGGTCAACTCTCCGGGGAGGTGATTATTCTCCGGCCCGGTTAATGGTCCCTACTGACAGCGCGTAATGAAAATTAATGACGGGCTTTAGGACACTGTGCACACAAACAAGGAAGGCTAACACCGTTCATCCATGTGCACTTATTGCCGTTGTTTAACTGGCGGTCGGGAAGGGGGCAAACGAAGAAACATACTGGAACGCAACAAAATGCTTCACGAGGATTCTGCTGCGTTCCCCGTGAGGTTTTCTGCGTTTTGTTTTTCTCGTCGGAGTGATGAACTCCACCTCTGTTTAGGAGCCGCCCGGCTTTAATGCGAGGGGAATAGAATGTAAGGACATTTAATACACTTCATTAAGTTTCCATTATATTTTGCTTTGGGTGATCGGCTGAAATGAGCGATCAGATTTGCCTATTTCTGTCAGTGATATACAGACAGCAAGCTGACATGATTAAGGGGTCATTTGGTTAATTGCACAATGCTGCCAGTGCGTCGCATTCTTGGAAATGAAATAGGTGCCAGGGGCACAGTGATTCATGCGAGCAGCATCATGAAAAACAAGCTGAGCAAGTTATGATTGCTTTTAGGATTTTTTTGTTGTTGTTTTTTTCCTGTCTGTCTTCCGTCTGTATGCAAATGATTATTAATGTACACGAGGAGATTAGTTTGCATGCCGTCGACTGCGTATCCCACAGTGAGCGAGCGGGTGACATGGAGGGAGACGGCGAGGGTGGGGGAATGCGGGATGAGGAGCATACTGTAAGAATTTATCGCACATTGTCACAGTGACTGATTTTGATTTTGGCAAACAATCAAGCACACGCCACCTGGGCTAAAGGGCGCGGGGTGGCGGGCGCGCGGCTGCGTGACAGTCGCGGCGTAATCAAAAGGCATTAATAATGCAGTTAAAGTGAATTGCCGCGTGAGGCTGCGGATGAAGCGGCCCGCGGCCCGTGGCGGGAGCACACAAATCCGGCCGCCGCTCGCTCAAGCCTCATCTGTATGAAACCAGCCTGCCGCCGCCGTCCCCTCCGTCCCCTCCGTCTCCCACGCTCCAACCCCTTTAATCTCTGTCGTTCACACACTCTGCCCTTCTGTCCGACCTCCAGCCCTCACTCCCACCTCATCCCTCCAACACCCAATTCTTTCCCACTGCCCTGCCCTGCCCACCCCCTCCTCCCTCGCTAAAGCCAACGCCGCGGCAAGACTGCCATCTCTGGTCGTGACATCATTTTCTGGTCGCCATTGTCTTCCTCCGCATCTGAGGATGGAGTCCTCCATATCCCCCCGGAGTATCTTCAAAATCAGCCAACCGACGGTGTAATGAAGCGAGACTGCCATCTACTGCCCACTGGGATTTTGCCTCCATCTCACCGCCATGCCCGGCTGCAGCCAAAGACGGAGCAATATTGCCATCTGCCGTGACTGTGAATTCAATTATCCAGTTTCCTTCAGTTCAGTACAGTTTTTGAGTCGCTTTTTTGCAACTGTTTGTCGCCATTCTCCCTCTGCGGCGGCCGGAGGCTGAGCTTTCTGATCTCGTGGTCAGAATTTCTTAGTCCTTATCAATTTTTACACAGCTGAGGGTGAAGAATTGCTAAAGGCAGCTTTAATTTGTTTGTGATTGTCTCTTTTTCACCCTTGTCCTCTAGTGTATGTGTTTTTTTTTTCTTTTTTGTCCTCCCCATCACACAGCACGTACTGCCGCGATGTCAACATCCGTTTGAGTCAGGCAGAGCATAGGAGTGGGAGTAAATGCTGCGTCTGGCTCGGCGCTATGCTGCGGTGTGGTGGAGAATATATTGACACCGCACCAAGAGGCATCAATCAATTTTTGTATTGTTTATTGCTGATAAATGAGGTTTTAGACGCATAATCAATTCGCTTCAGTCTGCATTCATACGACAAGATCATTCCACAGCGCGTGCCAATCAGTTGTACAACAAATCCTCCGGCACAGCGGTTGCCATAAATAAATGTCAGGCGCTCTCAGTCTGTATCAGAGAACGTCAGCTTGAGTTTTTCGACGTTTCTCTCTTGGACAATTTGCGGCGCTCACCGGGGGAAAACTTTTTGTGCCGGAGTTTTTGATGCATTGCTGTGACACAGAAGTTTTTAACCGCGTTATTCGTCTTCTATCACGATGATAAACTGCGGCTCCTGCTCCTGTAGTCGCACCTGAAGGGAAAACTCTGAGGTCAATCAGCGCAATATACCAACACAATGGTGCTTCGTCTTCCCTCTCTTTGTCTTTTATTTAAAAAAAAAACCCTTCGCTCATCTTAAGCCCACACAAGAGTAGACACTACCTTTTGCGCACGCACACACAAACACACACACAGAAGCGATTCAGCCATTTAATCGAAAAGTCAAGGCATCTCTTGTGACTTGAGACTGATTTCAAAACGTTGCCATGGAGCCACCTCTTTCACTAAAAACTTTTAGATTTATTTCCCTTATGATTGGTAGCCTTGTAAGTTCAGCTGACTCCACAATTGACATTAACATTCCTCTCATATCTGCAGTGATGTTATGATTGAGATGTTGATTTATACGCGGCATTAAAAGTACCCGGTCGCTGTTTTTTTCCCCCGTAACAACGACACCACAGGGAGCAGCAGAGGAAATGGCAGATTTCAGCCGTGATTGTCAACATTATTGCTACTTCACTCCGACCAAAATGTCATTCTCGACCTGACGTGCATTAAATAGTCTTGAGATGCTCTCCCGGCGAAAGTCCTTCTCACGGTGTGCCACGCTTTGCGGCAGCCTTTGATTGGTCAGTCCGAGTCATGACACACGGTATTAATGTGGCGGTTTGCCAGGCAACAGTCACTACATCATCTTTTGGCTTCTGCGATGTTGAACAAATATTTAAACCTTTGCTTTCGATGTTCCCAGAGAGTTATTGGAAGATGGCGCGCAGAGCTGTGCTCACCGCTTGTTAACGGTGGCGACTTGCGCCAAGATTCTGCTTCTCTTCCATCTCAAACAAGTCCTGGCAGAGACAGTTGGCCCCTCAGTTAGATGTTCCATTTTCTTGTCGTGGCTAACCTCCTTGGAGCTCGTTTCCTGAAAGCAGCTGCTGCTGGAAACGTGGCTCGTGAGGGAACCGAGATTGAATCGTGCGGCAAAACGTGCCGCGAAACCAAAACAGCGAGCCACGCGGGGCTAAAAAGCTTTGCAGAGCTGCGGAACTGGCTGTTGGAACTCTAATACTCATTTGCCGCTGGCCTTGCTATTACATTTGGCCATTTCAGCACTCCCACCTCACTGCAGTTTTGAATCATTACTGAGTTTCAGCAAGCATTTCCCGGGTGAGGTGCGCGATCGTGCTCGCATTTGTACGCTTTTCCGACTGAGGAGGCCAAGCGCGTCTCTTCGCCTCAGGAGTGCTTCGGGAGAGCGGGATCGTCGATGCATTCCAGCGGCGTTTGCACTGAGATGTTTTTTTTCGCCATGCAATCCAACCCAAATCAGCCGCCACGCGTTTGCATAGCAGATGTGCCAGGGGTTCATTTTGCGAATTGTTCACAAGCCATTATGATGCCAGTGGTTATAGCAACAATTTGTATTCATGAGCCTTGAGAAAATAATGCATATAATTATGTGTCGTACGTTTTTCTGTGAATGCTTTAGCATAAATCGCAAGTGATCCTTCTATGTTTTAAAACAAGATTATAAATACTTTGATGTAGCTCTTCTGTAATTATCCTTTCGAGTTTTATGATTGCAGTAATTATTTCTCTTGCCACACAAATGTACCCTCTGTAATATGTACAGTATAAACACCATCCTTCCATAATTCCCCTCACCCATTTTCACCCATGTGTATTATAATCGTCTTGCTTATTGCCCGGGGTCCCTTTGGGAAAAAAAACACCAAATGTTTGATGAGGTCCTGCTGGATTGTGCGACTGTTCAACGCAAACCTTTTATTCATTGCATGCAGGTGATGTGTGGCAGGTGAGGAAGGTAGAAACCTCATATAATCACAAAAGAGGCAGGTCGACCCATCTCAGCATCTCTCACGGAGCTGCAGGCTGAGGTTGGCGAGGACACAGCAGTGACTACAAACTGGCGCGCACTATGGCGGCATTTCAGAAGTGGCCACCTGAGGCGGGCAGGTAGCAGGCAAACAGAAGTGTTAAGGGAGGAAAAAGCAAAACCTCGTAACGAGGCGACAGACGGAGATGTGGCTAAACGCGACTTGGCAGCTCTCCGACAGCTCACGTCGAGGAGAGGGTTGGGAATATTTGAGAAGGAGGGGGACGACTGCAGGCGACGTGCATCCGCCATTGTGGATTTTAAAGTGTGAATGCTGCCAAATACCTGGACGCTCTGCCTTACCTGCAGACTGCAGGCACTTTCACTGCTTTGAAAGCCCCCTTCTTTATACTGTATGCTGCTTGCTTTGAGCTCCGTGGGATCGTATCATATTTAGTCCCCACCGTTCAACAAGAAAGACAGCGTAATCCAATAAAAACAAAACTTGATCTCTCTGAATACCACATCTTTTTTTTTTTAACCTCAGACCTCGATCGCAAAACGGCGAAAAGACTAACCTTTGCTTTTGTAAGTGAATAGTGTATAAACACCTACAGAGATTTGTTCCCTTAAAATGACCATCGTTTGTTGGGTTGATTAACATCAGTCCAACTGATCGACGGTTGCGTAAATCAAGGACGAATACGGTACAAGACGGGTTATTATAAAGTATCTGTAAATGGAGGCACAGTGTCTCCATGCAAAAAAAAAGAATGCAGTACAGGCTGTCCCCACAGGAGGGCGGACATGTATCATGACACCTCCTGCGGACCACTCCAAATCCTGCAAATCAAAGGGACTGGTTCAGGTTTCCCTGCAGGATATACAGTACTAGTACTACAGTATTTCACATTAGTAAATATACGCATACAGAGGATTGTCCTTTGTACCAGGCGGATCAAAGTACGACACCGTACCAAGTGGTGCGGTTGTGAGTACGAATGTGTTTGTGTGTGCAGTTCTGGAAGTTGGGACACTGCTGAACAAAGAACATTTTCATTATCATTATCACCTGCTGTAAAAACTCCTCACACTGGGCGTCTGCTTTCTCTTGGTTGGCACGTTTGACTGATGGAGGACACGCACATGTGGTGCTTAGTCAGCGTGCCCACAAGATGGCTCTCTTTACCAAGACTGAAAAAAATGCAAGCCGTGCTTCTCAACGTGTCTGGAGACCAGAGAATTCCGGGTTGAGACCGTCGGGCGACCCATTCAGCTCCAGTCCTTCAGTGTCATCGGTGAGTGATTGGTCCGTGATGGTTTGTGTTAAACTTGAGCGCGCTCTCTGTGCCCGGGCAGCAGTTCATAAAACAGTCACAGGAATCATGTTTGTCATTCAAAGTTATGCATTTTGCAATGAGGGTTATGAGAAAATAACCCCTTGGGCAATAACGGGTAAAAGCCCCCAGTTGCATCATTTACAGTTAGTTTGTGGTATTTCTGTGCGTCTTTGCCGCCATTGTTTCAATTCCCTCTGCCATTTCGTGTGTCCACTGGTAGTTCTTCGCCTCTGCGTGGTGGCGTTGCCGCTCTGTGTGATGATTTTTGCATTTCTTTCTGGTCAGTTCTCAGTGTCTGTTAACTGAGCTCCGTGTCTTTCAAACCAGAAATGTTAACTTCATACAGTGGCCCTGGACGAGGGCCCCCATAACTTACTGAAGATCTCTGCCACTCTGTCCTATATATTTACAAGAGTACTACTGCAAATGTGCTGATTAATGTTTCACGTGCATGATGGCATTCATTACTGTCCCAGGAGCAGGACGCGAAGCAAATTTAAATGGGGTAACGCAACGCCCACCTCCTCTGCAGTCACACAGGGCTATCCTATTTCTGCCTCCAAACCCCTTCACCCAGATAAGCTTTGCACAATACTGGTGTGTGTGTGTGTGTGTGTGTGTGTGTGTGAGTGTCTTGCAACCCACTGGTTTGTGTCTCCTGCGTCGGTGATGGCCCGGTGATAGGCTCCCCCCGACCCATTAGTCACAGTTTAACACCGCGGACGATAACAGAGAGCCGGCGGGGAGGGAGAAAGCGGGCGAGGGAGAGTGACTCAGGGCGGGGAGAGAGGGAGACGGGGGGGAATGATAAATAGGGGCCTCATTAATGTTTTATTTATTTATGTAAGTGGCGGAGAGGGGTGAGCTGATAGGCAGCGGCTCCCCTGTCAGCTGAGCAGAGCACAGAGGGCTTTTTCACCGGCTCGCAGCAGCAGTCGCGGGGACATGTGGGAAACCTATCAATGGCAGAGCGCTGTAAAAAATTATGAGCGGCTTATTGTAAAGTGTTCATGTTTCCATTCCCGGCAAGACGTCACGATGAACGGCGGCGCGAGCTCACTCGCCCACAGTCTGTCCGGCCGCCCCCCTCCCCCTCCCCCTTCCCCCCCGAGACCCCATATTTTTGGAGCCCGACTGTGAGTCCGTGGCGCCACACTTACAAATGACAGCTTAATACTGCTGCCGAAATTGGTTTTGTGGAGTGGGCAAGAATGAGATGGGATTTTAAAGGGCTTCTTTTCGGGGGTGGGCTCTGCTGCGCTGTCTTCCTCATCATCTGTCATATTTGCCTGTCTAATGATGTTTAATAACAGAGTGAGGCCCGGCGCGCCGAGCCAAACACACTGCCAGCCATTGTGCCTCCGTTTTCCCGGTGATGACTTGAGGTAAATGTTATGACGCAGAGGGGAGTATTTCCACTCACTGGCAATGTTCTCTCCAGCCAAGACGACTGTCTGTCAAACAGATCCCGCGTCAGGACAGCGGCTTCTCCTCTGCAAAAGTATAGATTTTATAGGCTGCAGTTATATTTTCTGTGCCCCGTGTTTGTGTGTGTGTGTAAGACTCTGTGCTATAGCATAAAAGCTGCACCGATGTAAAAACTTTCAAGCCTGGTTATACTCAAACATTCACGGTTGTCAAGCTAAACACAAAGTTGCTTTTCTTACTTTCTTGGAGAGCTGACCTTGTGGAGATACAGCCCCCCCCCCAGCGAGCACAACTGTTTTTACTGTGTGCGTATCTGCCGGCACGTATCCACGGACGCCTTAGCAGGTTATCTTCTTGCACACGCGCCCGTGTATATGACCAGTGTGCGCCTGAGAGCGAGCGCTCATGTGAATTCACGCCCCTCAATGCGCTCACAGTTAGCTCTTTCATTGTACACAGCTTGCGTCACGGAGCCATACAAATCCTTCACTTTTCTCTCTGCAATATAGCCAGGAGGCAGAGCCTACACAATTGAACAATTGAAGCCTTTTAATTAAAGTGAGACACTTTGTGCCTTCCTGCATGAGGCCTGTGGGCGCATTAATCCTGTCTTGTAAATAAAAGCGGCCTTACACAAGTCAGGAAGCGTGCAGACAGGTAGAGCTTCCACATCATATTGTCTTTGGCAGCAGGGCTGCTTTGTGCACACAGCCCTCTTTGTCTCGCTCGCAGAAATGGCACTTGAATGGAAAGTGGAGCGTCAGAAGCAATAACGATCTGTGCCGAGGGGACGCCTGCCGCTGATTGCCATCTTCAGAATTCAAACTGCGTTTTGCGCTTCACGTGGAGGGGCTTGCAACCTCACGGGTCCGCTCCTCTGCTGGTCGGGAACGTTCTGCGCGTCGCACGCTGCGGTCGGCCTTCGGATGCATAAAGCCTGGACGGCGAGGGCTCCCGTGACTGTCAGCACACTCTGCGAACACGTCTGTTGTCACATGGCTGCATACTGTGCCTGCATGACCCATAACTGGATTCTCCTGTCAACATTTTGGTTTTTGCCACAGCTTTGCCCACGCAGGAGGCGTGGAAAAGGGGATGGAAATTGGGCATGGCAATTTGCTTTGACAGATTTCGTCCGCATTATTGTGTGCGCGGACTAAACCTGCTGAACCTGGGACCTGACTTCAGCACGATAAATGGATGGATGATGTGAGAAATCGTTCAGGTGCATTTTTGGTCTGCAGAAGGAAGATAGTCGCCCATACGTGTCTCTAATATAAACCAAAGATAAAATGAGCAACATGCAAAAACATACACTCCTTTTTTGGTTGGAGATCAAAGACTGTAATGACGACATAGAAGATGCACCGGCATATTGCAGCAAAATGCAGTGACAGTAAACAGACTTTTAAAAAACAATAAAAAATATATTTCTCCTTCTCCGTTCAACTGAGTGAGACATGTAAATCTGCCCTCAACTGCGGTAAAATAAACTGTCAGCAGCAGGGTGTCTGCAGGTGGGAGTATATTTTGATCCTCTATTGAGCTCTTAATGCCTCCAAATTATTTATATTCCGCCGCTTTATTTCACTCAGTGCTGTTTTATCTTCCCTCCCCTCTTGCCAATCAGACGTGGCAGAATAAGACTAAGAAACCCAGACAGGGTCTTGTTTCAATCCATTTTCAAATTGAGAGCGTCTCCTCTGGATCTGCCTTTCCAAGATACTGTGCACACACGCCTTGTTCTGATTAAATGTGATGGGGGGGGGTAACCAGACTTTTACCAATAGATAAAAAGATTACAAAGCCAATCATGGGATGAATCAGCGTGGATTATCTTTTAAACTGGATCAGCGGATCTCTCGTATTTGTTTTGAGGATAAAACAGTATCAGCGTTATCCTCTCAAAACTAAACTTGTCCAGAGATCAGTTTACTGTAAGCTCACATGCTGAATGTAGATGTTCAAACCTGTCTTTATTTTTCAGGTAGATAGTACAAAAACACTAAACAAACACCAAACAGAAATAAGGGGAATCTAAACCCATCCTTTTATAATTCCGAGTTAATAGTATACAAATAATAATATGAACAGCAGATACCTGATCTCTGAAATGTGGCGAGCATAGGAGTGTGAAAAATGTAGCAATCCTTCAGTAAATTCTCCAGCCATTTTGCATAATATTTATTGTTTCATGTTAATTTTCCAAAGAGGATGCAGCAACTTTTGGGCCTACTTTCGGAAACCGAGTTTGAGCGTCAAGCCTGTGGGAGGGGCGTGGTGGCATTCGAGCGGCAGTCGCTGACTGCAAAAAGTCGTAGAATTGGAGTTTATTCATAATTTGTTGCCATAACCCCCCCCCCCTTCAACAACCACACATAATGTAGCGCTAGTGATTTACGATTCAAGTGATGCAAGACGTCTGCTCCTTTACAACGCAGACTTTGAGAGGACCCACCCAGCTCGACTAGCTTGCTTTCACGTGGAGGGCCTTTTAGCCGAGCTCGCTAGCGTTAGCAATGGTTCCCAGGAGATGGTACTTTTGGTTTGTGCTATTTCAACACTGTCTTGCACACAGACTCCTGTTGACGCTGCACACAACAAAGGAGCAGTGGCACTACACAAATCAAAGCAAATGTCAAGGCTGGAAAAAGATGAATTTTTGTTCCCGGCTAACTTTGCTTGAAATCATTCAGATGTGTTCACATATCACATATGGATTACATTCATTTACAGTTTTACAAAACGGTCAGGTCTTAATTCATCGGCCCATGAGATGTTTTGCAGATTTTATCACCCGCTTTTACCTGCTGTCACCCTCTGACGGCAGAATCTTGTTTACCCCTCAGATCAGATAAAGCGCTTCAGATGGATGCACACGGAGAGCCCAGCCGTCTGAAAGCCGGAGACTCTCCTGCTGCATTTCTTTTCCTTTTCAGACGACATGTGCAGAAATCCATTTAAATACCGCCATTACAACTCTCAGCCTCTCTGCTCGTCGGAGCGGAGCGGCCCGGAGAGACACGTGGTCAGAGAGATCTGTAACCAAGGTAACTCGCTGTTGTTTCCCTGGTACCAACCTGGATCAACAGGCTCTCACATTATTACACACGCAGCGTCTCTGCTCGTCACGCTGGGTTGTTTGGATTGTCAGCCGTACGCTGAGCTCGCTGGTTGATAATGCAGTGCTGGACAAGAGTTGCTCCACCTTCCAGATTTTGCAGTCCAAAGCGCTTGGCGTGGGCTTTTCCATCTGCATGTCCTCGCTTGTTTTGAAGGTCACAGCAAAGGGTGGAAGGAAGCCGAATGCAGGGGCCGTCCAGTGGGAGGGCTTATCTCAGAGGTCCACATCCGCTGACTTGGACTGACAGGCTGCTGGGTGTGGGTTGAACCTGAGGTGGCAGCTCGCCAAGTGCTCTGGAGCGAGCGGGTTCAAGTTTAGGCCGCGTGACCTGAAAATGATAAGGTGAGGGGTCGCGAAGAAGTCAGGAAACCATTGTTTTTAGAAATTCCAATTATTTGGTTATTTAAGTCGACTGGGGCTTGTACGCCCCCCCTACTGCACGCCAAGGTCTGTACACCATCATCCCATTAACCACATGTGTGCTGGCCGCAACTGCACAATGAACATGAAATTGAGGAAGGAAATAGAGTGATACATGTCGAGAGCGGGGGGAGGTAATGAAAGGATGGTTGAGATTTAACTCAGGTCTGGAGCATAAGTTATCAATTACATCATACAACATGGAAACTGTACTGCTTGAGTCCCGGTTCGTGAAAGACAGTAGTGTAGTGATCTTTGTGAAAACGCTTTCCTTGCAGAATCCCCCCCATTCCCGTGGACAAAAATCCACATTTGTAACCCGATCGCGCAGGATTTCAATTTTACGGCCTTTCTCAACATCCATTCTTTCAGCTGCATCGGAGGCGCACCGTGCAGGCCGACCTTGGAAAATGTTGTGCTTTCCTACGAGAGGCCAATGTATTTATTTTCAGCAGATTATTCTGCGTTTCTGTTCCGTCGCCGAGGCCGGGCTTTTGTCTCAGCACAAAGCACTCTCCTGTGAATCCATTATCTCCACCAAATGAGCAGTTTAAGAGACTCGCCTCTATCTGACCCCCCCCCCCCATCCTGAGTTCCACACATACTGGTAAACCAGGCATGTGAGCCCTGAATAAGTATCCCTTTAAGGATCCGTAAGCATCACCACTGAAAACAGAGCAGATAAACCCAGAATAGCTAAATTCGATTTGCAGGTGAAAGCATCTGTTAACTTTTGACTCTTGATTGACTTCACCGACTCACATGAAGACACTTGGGCCGGGCTCACTGTTTTTCTGTAATTGGCGCTTGCTTTAGCGAAGATGCGTTCGCTTCTGGCGCGGCGTGCCGATAACGGGGGGACACTGCGCCGCTCGAGCCTGTATAATCAAAAGATTTGTCTGTGTTTGTGTATTTGTTGTGGTTGAACCCGGTGTTTGCGCTGGGAGAGGCGGGGATTCATTAGCACCACAAAGTACCAAAAAAACAAACAACAAATCAAAAACTCTCGAAGAACACAGGAAATGAACAAGGGTGGGGAGCAGGGAAAATAAAAGGCGGCGCGTGCAAGGAGGGTGCTGATGAAGGGACCGCGATGGGTGTACCGGTGCAGCACAACAAACGGAGGAAGGGTAGAGCTCCCCAAACGTCAGTAGATATCAAAGAGAACGGCCGTCCCAGAGGATTAGGCTGCGGGCTCCCGTGGGTGCCGCGCCAACTCCTGGCCCGGCCGCTCGCCTCCCTGCCTCTTTGGCGTCGGCGGCGGGTTCTCCTGTGTGATCCTGACCTCCCTGGGCCGAGCGCTGCCACGCGGAGAGCTCGGCGCCAGGGGCTCATTTACACATAATACGACTCAAATAAAAAAAAAAACAACTAAAGTACGGGAGAGGATGAATGCGGCACGGCTGCTTTCGCATCTGAGAGAAGTTCATCTCTGCCCCTGCCTGTTTTCTTTTTTTTCTTAAATACAACTTTTTGTGTAATTCCGTTGAGGCCACATTATGAAGTGGGCCTCTTGTTGGAAAACACATGCTTCTCAGCGTTTTGGTTTTTTTTTTACCCTTGGCTTTGGGACAGCCAGTTCCCCTATATACCCCTTTCTTTACGCTGCCAATACCGCAGAAACCTTTTCCTTCCATTTAAATGCCTGAAGTCAATACAAACCAAAGAGGAAAGCCACTGCCAAGACTGAGGGTTTGTTAAGAAAGAAAAAATGTTGCATTCGACACTCGAGGAAACTATAAAAGCATGCATAATTTGATCACAGAAACCATGAGCGCGGCGCGACTCTCCCCTCGTGAATATCCTTTTATGCCGCACATTTGGCTGTCATATCCCGTCACGATTACGCGCATTAGTTCCATTCTCATTGTTTAATTTATCCATAAAGCCATCTATCACGCTGCGGCGGCTCTGCTGGGGGGGGCGTGGCGCACGGCGCTCTCGAGAGGGTGCTCTGCCACGCTCCCTTCTCCTCTGCCACGCGCGATCGATTGCGGGCGCGGCGCGGCACGACTCTCGTCCAGCGGCGGTGATGAATGGAAAACTGATTCTGCCGCATACGGCGTTTTCATTCAAATCAATGCTGAAGGTGAAGGAACGGAGGAGAGGGCACCTTCCCTCTCGTCCCCCCGGGTAGTAAAAGTTGGGAGCCACGTTTACAGCATGCGTGGCGAGATGCTGGAGCGTCGCTCTCGGGAAACGTATCGAGAAACAGTCATTTATCCAAACGTTGGCGCCACGGAGTACACCTCCGCATCGATACAGAGAGGCCAACGCTGTAGTTAAACCCGCTCGAAGTCAGAGAAAGCACAGTCGTCAGGGCGGTGTTAAGTTTTCCCATCAAGAGGTTTAATTATCATTATTACTGCTCTACTTCTCTGTGTGGAGCTCGCATTGTGTCTCTCTCCTGAGCCTGGTTCTGCTCGCGGAGTTCTTTCCCTCGCTGCCATTGCCAAGCGCCTGCACATGCTGGGAATTTTTGGGTCTCTGTAAATTGTATTTAAAAAGAGTACAGTCCAGACCTGCTCCTCATGAAAAGCGCCCTGAGAAGCCTTATGATTTTGGCGCTGTATGAATTGACTTGATATGTAATTGAGTATAGAAAGTTCACTTAACTGACCGGGCCGTCGTCTGTTCGCTCTGAGCAGTTGTTTGTTTTATAAATGTCAGAAAATTGAGTAAAATGCCCGTCAGAATTCACCCAAATTTCTGGACCAACACCAGTACATTCCTCCATCCATCCATCCATCCATCCATTTGCTATACTGCTTCACCATTCAGGGTCTTGGTGGGTGGGGGTGGGGGTGTCAATTAAGTATATCAGCAGTATCCGGCCACACAAAGGAAAACTATTTCATTTGACAAGAACGCACAAGTTGGAAGCCTTTTTTGATTTTGGAAAACGGTGTCATTTTAAAAGAAACTGGAGTATATTTGTGGGATGGAAGGAGGTGGGCCCATCGTGAGGAATGTGAGCGTTCTGTACGTCCCCTCCTTCAAGACAGAAGAAGAAACTTTCCACTTCTTGTGACGGGAAAACCATTTTTTTTTTTTTTTGCTGTCGTATGTCCAACGCAGCAGCGACGTGCAGTGGATGTGGATGTTGACCTCGGTACGGAGCTGGGGCGCACGCGGGCCCTGTTTACACTGTGGGGGGAAAGATGATGAAACGTTTTATTAACATAACATTGGCAAACCGACCAGGGTTGCAGCAGAGCCGCGCCGGATTCAGAGCCACGTCCCATTTGTTTACACAGGTTGTTTACACTGGACTAATGGACCATTGGTCACTGAAGTTCCCTGTACAGCTGTAGGATGGTGCGTGCGCACTGTATGAGAGAGGTACTGTACAACATGCATCTTTAATCGTTCCTATCTGCTGTGTGGGTGTCGGCGTGACTCCAAACTCATCTCAGAAGAGATCACACTGCTATACAGACTGCTGCACAACACACGCTAAAAAAGAATATTAAAAAGTAAATCCAGGAAGGAGGAGTGAGGTGAAGTTCAGGCATGTTATTTCACTGAGCTGGAATTAATGTTTGTCCGTGGCACTCCCCCCCCCTTACCCCGACCATCATCACATTCATCAACTCATTTATTCCTCATTTATTCACCCACTGCATGGGTTTCCAGCCACCTGCTGTTAAAGCGTCCACTTGTCAGAGCTGGAAAGGCTGACATGTTGGAAGAGAGAGGAGGTGATCTCCACTAATGGAAACAGGTTTTCCATCAGAAACAAGGGCCCGGCTGCACGTCCGCCTGCTCTCCATCACCATAGCAGCTGATAGAAACACAACAGGGTGCGCCTGAATCAGATGAATGTCATATGCGGAGCGGCGGTGGTGCCTGATGTTATCTTGGCATGTCCTTTTTGAATATACGTATAGTGGGGGACAAACATGCACTGATTTTCACTTTGCTAAAATGTCACTTGCGTAACATTTTTATGTCGACAAGACAATGACATGACACACCACAGTGTCAGACTCGCACAGGATTTCTGTGAATGCTAATTATCCACACTCCTCCTGAACGGCCTATGCAGTGTGTCGTCTTTGAACGCACACAGACAGCCCCCCCACCAAAACCGCCCACTCCCTCATCCCAGTAATGTCTCATGTATTTGATTCCAGCGCTTGTAAGTGCAGCTCTGTCGGGGGTGTTCGGCACAGAGGGGGGTTGGTGGTGGTGGTGGTGGTGGTGGGGGGTGTTCAGTTGGATGTCAGCCCTCCAACACTCTGCCCTACTTGGAAAGCAAACATTTACTGCGGGGAGACGGGAGCTGTCTGTGGCGTGGGGGGGGGTAAAGGAGAGCGATGATAACTTCATCAGGGTTGGAGCAGATTGGTCGCCGCGACGCAACGGATGGAAATTAAATGAGTGGAACATCGATTGCGGGGAGGAGAGCGACAGAAAGAGGAAGAGATGAGACTCGCAGTAAAAAATGTTTCATCGTCAGGCGACCGCTAATTCTGACGACACAGGTCCACAGGTCATTGTCGGGACGCGTGACCCACAGTCGCGGTTGTTTACGTCGGACGACTTCGCGAGCGTGTTTCCTCCGGTCGCGGTTGATGAAGTGACAAGTTGATCAATGCAGCCGATTAATTCAAGGCAATTTGAATAACTTATTAGTCGTTTGAGTCGTTTATCAAGCAGAAGTGCCCAAAGACCAAATGAGGATTCGTGGCTCTTTGTGTCTCATACCATTGTAAATTGAATTACTGGGCGAATGTGTGGTACATTCTTTTCATTTCTTTTACAGCTTGTAGAAAGAAAAAAAGATTAATGAAAAAATAATAGTGGAGATAATCAGTGGTTACGGCCTTAAATTGGATACAGGCTGCACCCTTTATTAGCTCTACCACTACCCTTTTTACGTTCTACTATTATTTTTTGGAGAGATTTCTTTGATCCGCTCAGCTTCTCTGTTTGGCACCAGTGGCTTCTGCTTCCTGCTGTGAAACGGGCTCCCACTGTTGGCGAGCGGTGAGAATGATCAAACTCAAACCAACGCGGCCAAAATTGCCTCGTTCCGGATGAGATAGCAATTACTTTGTGATTTGAGATTACAAACCATAACTGGGCAACAACAAATAACGGTCCATGTCCCTGCGGAAGGGAAAAAATGCCCAAACTGATGACATTCCTTCGCACGGGCTACTGCTCTTTCCTGAACGTGACGTCTAATATATTCAGGTGTTGATTTTTTTTTTTTTAATCAGGAATGGTTTGAGGAATATGACCAAAGTGTTGGACTGGCTTCTAAAGTCCTCAGATCTTTAGCCGATCAAGCATCGGTGGGATGTGCTGGAAAAACAAGTCGGATCCGCGGAGGCCTCGCCTTGCATCTTAAAGGCTTGGGACTTAAAGGCTCGGATGCTAACGTCTTCTGATGGTCTCCCAATCCCACGGGAGACCATCAGAGGTCTCGCGGAGTCAACGCCTCGGCGGGGTCGGAGCCGTGTCGGCGGTGCGAGGGGGACAACGCAGCATTAGGCGGGTTTCGTTCAACGTCCTCATTGTAAACTTGCTGCCACTGCAGCCGTATGCACTGAAGGCAGCGTAAAGGGCAGAAAAGGAGTCGCACACCTGTGCACAGGAGGCACATGAATCATTGTGTGTGTGACTCATGCACACACAAACCTCTGGTCCAGTCCACAGCTCTGTACTGTAAGTATAAATGTTCTGCTTCATGACTGTTTGCACTGACTAGCTCAGGAAGAGAACACAGGTTCAGCTTAAGATGAAAGCGTTCATAAGAAAATAAGAGGCAGCTCTCAGATGTCTGCAGCACATCTGATTGTAATGGGGTTTTTTTAAGGTTGACTTTTGTTTATTTTTTTTTCTACTCTATCAAGATGTAGAACCAGGAGCTGCATTGGAGACAAAGATACAGTGGGTGAAAGCTCGCAAAGATCAGTCCTTTGTCATCCTGTCAGATTCTTATCTGCTTTCAGGTAAGCTCCTGTATAAAGGAGACAGAGTATGAAAGGCAGAGGAGGAGAGAACCCCCCCCTTCCCCACTCTCTTTAATGTTGTTTCTTTTTTTTTTCAATCACTCCCGGGTGCTCAGTCTGTCACAGCGTCAGCATGGTAGGAATGAGGTTTTTCTTGGCAGCCTCTCCCCTCCCCTCTCGGCACGTCAGTCTCAACCTGCCATCACCTGCTCCGGCTTGTTGGCCCCCTTTCCGTCGGCTCGTACGCTACGCCTGAGCCCTGTCAGTTTAAAAAAAAAAAAAAGAAGGAATCACTCCTTTTCACCACTGTCACTCTGCATACAATCACCAAGCTTTCGATATGATAGGCTTTCAGAAGCACGGCCTGGAATAGAACATCTATAGACCTCCAGAGTGGAACACTAAAAAAAAGAAATGAAAGCTTCGACTCAATCTCCTTTTATAGATAATCATACGGGACATAATCCTACACAACAGTCGCCACTACAGACATCATAGTTTCTTCTCCTTTTTAGGTTACCTCTCTTCTCCCTGAACTGTAAACCTCTCTGATCGTCAAGCTTGTACTTTTCCCTACTAGAGCGCAAATTTGAAAACATATTTTCATATAATCGCAGATGAATCTGTTTCCTTATGTCAATATCAGGAGCTGGGCGCGTCCAGATAAACAGTGGCGCCCATTCTCCTGAAGGCTGCCATTAAACTACCGCAGAAGAAGAAGGACAAAACAGGATGATGTCAAACCTCATCGAACAAACCCATGTGGAAAATGTGATGGCGGTCTTATGTTTGCCTCATGTTTTCTTTCGAGGACGGTGCGTCACCTCAGTGCTCCACACGGATCCAATGTTTTTGTCCGCTGGTATTTTTCCGTCTCCGGATGTTTGATAAGTCTTTTTTTCCCCACTGCACTTCATTGCATTTTGCTTTTCCGCTCGGGCTCATTTATGTGGAAATCAAAAAAAAAAAGAAAAAGAAAAAAAGGTGCGTTAAAAGCGAGCGGACAGAAACACACTTAGCGAGACAGGCGAAAACCAGTATGGCCGCAGTCGTATGTCTGTCCGAGAACGTGCGTCACGTCAAACGAATTAGCTGTGTTCTGAAAGAGGACAAACACTTCTGAGAATTCAAATAGAAATGCCAAATTAAGGCTGGCGGTCGCATATTCGATCCTGACGGCATCCGCTTCAATACCGCTTACATGAGTTGCTGCTGTCGGGTAGCGTTTAAAATGTTTCTGAAAATGCAAATAAACTCCTCCCTCATGTGCATCTCCTCAGCACGTTATCCGTACGTTCTCATTAATCGACAAAGGCTCAACGTAGCTCTTTTAAGGAGAGAGCGCACCAATTAGTATCATTACCGCTCTCCTTCTGTCCCACGTTTGTGTTTTGTCATCCCGCTGCCCGGAGCTGGAGAGAGTCCAAACCCTTAGAAAGCTGCCTGCCTCAAACACAGAGATGACTGCTTAGGTGTCTGGAAAACAGCTAACCTGCTGGCGGATTAAGAGATTCCAGGAGTAATCTCCCAAAGCGGTAGCGCCGCTAGTCATGGATTCGTTGTCTGCGCCGTCATTAATACAGACGTCAGGGATTAAAATCGGCAAAATTTGGGCTGCGTTTTGAGAAGGGGGCGGCTGTTCTCAAACCGTATCCCCACCTTGAACACGGTGACGCGCTGTGTATCACGTTTTCAAGATACAGAAAAAACACTGCCAGTGCAGTCGTACCGGAGCGTTTTAAAGATGACGCATCACAGAGCTCAGGCCCTTTCCTCATGACTGGGATGATCTTTTTGCTTTTTACACATCACTCCATAACCATATCAACAAATAACGTTTCCGTGATTTGATGGGGTTTTTTGTTTTGTTTTTCTCCCCCAGTCGAGATGAATCTAAGGACACAGGAAACGGAGTAGGAACCAGACCATTTGGAGAGCTATTTGTAGCTCATTATATGTTCATTAGTGTTCACTCGACTCATCACGGGCAGCCTCGGGGGAGAATGAAAGATTCACAGAACTTTGGCAGATGTTAAATTTTAATCAGAGGGGTCTAGACTCGCGCCTTGCGAGCATCCTGAGCTTGAAGAGGAAGAGTTCCGTCTCTGTGCTCACAGCGTAACAGCAAGTGAGTACATCGATACAAGGATGCTGGCGTGCTCGTCTGCTTCCTCACTCTAAGGTTAAAAGTTTTGCCTGGGTTTCGAAGCATTCCTGTCTGAGGCAAGCTGCCGATTGTCAGCAGAACAGAACAGAAAACAGGCCATTGTTCCACAACTGAGCAGATACATTTTTAAGGATATCAAATTCAAAAATGTTTGAAAGATCAACAAGGCAAAAGGAAATAGCCGCACTAGCACAGAAGCATTCAGAATCACAGTCTGTTTTATTCCATTAGTCTTAAACTGCAGGTCACTTCAGAGCGCATCACTTCCTGTGCTGGAGCCCCACCGCCTCCTCCTCCTCTGTGCCTTGTCTCTCGGCTCGGCCCTGCAGCGCAGATCGAGGATGACAGGTGATCGCGCCCCCGTCTCCAAGTCGGGATGGGGGCCATTACCCAGCTGTCCTTGGGCGGGAGACATCCATCTCCCATAAGAGGCACGACATGGCCAAGTGAAGGTGACGATGTTATGGATGAGCTTCGCTGGCAGCACGGAAGCGGCTCGGCTGCGTTGTCGCTCAGGGCAGGAGCTGACAGGGTCTACGCGCCGACAAGGGGACGGGCCTTGGGAACGCAGGCAAGGTCGACCTGAGTGATGCCTGGATCTGATAGGAAAGCGGTGACCATCCTCAGAGAGGACATGATGGACGAATGAGTAGTGTGAGGGTGCCACGGTGACTGCTGTGAGAAGGAGCTACCATGTGGAATTCTTGCGATGTGTGCGTACCGCGCCCGCTTCCCTTCCGTGCCCTGGCCATGGGCTACCACAGATAATTGGCACGTGGGAGCGACAGCGAGCAGGGCGATAGCTCTCAGCAGCAAATCCTTTTTGTTGCTTTGATGCCTCGCAGGAAAGTAGATTTTAGTCACAGCCAAGCGGCGTTTGATCTGCTATGTCCATTCGTTTCATTGCTTCTCCTGCCAGGGGAGCTTTAGCTGAGCTGAAGCGGTGACGATGCCGCGGCAGGCCAGCGTCTTTGAAGGGCCCGCCCTCGACAAAACTGTCCGGCGATGGCAGCCATCTGGACGAGAACAGGATCGTCCGCTTCAGACCCAAAATGGTATATTTAGGTCATATGGCAGAAGGAATTAGATGTCAAGAGTGTGCGCTGCCGAACGCTCGGCGGACATGCTTTTCCTTCTTTCCCCTTCCCGGCAGATATCTGGCACCGGGGTCCTTTGAGGTTGTGCTGCAGCGGCTGCATGGCTGTCACATGTTGGGTGTGGTGGACGGAGGGCTCATCTGAAGCAAAATGGGCAGACGGTGCCTGATTCTCTTTTCAGAGAGCCCGTGGCTGATGTAATTGAAGTGGGCAGAGTGAGGACGGGACGATCCCCCCCCTCCCCCTCCACAGAGGCACAGTCATCTCCCCAGCTCTCCTTCCCTCCGCCGGCCCGCCAGGCAATAGAGCTGTCGAGCAGCGAGTCTACTAATGGAACACCCAGCTGGCTGGAGACTTCATCACGCTGCTGTGAATTATTCAGCTTCCAGAGGGCTCTCCCCAAATTATTTAAAAGCCTGCTTTGGCGTTCCGAGGAACAAGGCACGGCCCCAAAGAAGAACTCAGGGTTTGTCTTTTAGGTTTCCACGAGTTTTACCCACCCCTTTTGAGCCCCTGAGCCTGCAAGATAAACTACTCTGCAAGTCTGCCCTCGGCGAAAAATGATCTGATGCTTCTAATTTAACGAAGCTGCTCAGAATTCAGCTTACTGAGCAATCCACCTCCACGTATACGACTAGCATACGCGTGAGATCATGCAGTTGGCGCTGGCTGGAAAGTTTAGCGCTCAACATCTCAACAAGTTCAGTCGCTTCTCAACAGGAAAGTTAGTGCACGGTAACTGGTGGCTGCACATGCCATGCCGTTCGTTGCTTCGTGGCATTGGATTTGAATGACGCAAGAGGTGGCAGACGGGAAGAAAAAGCCTGCGTATACATCTTTTCATGGTGAAATCCCTTTTTCTAATGCAGGATGTCAGGCGTGTCATCCTGCCGCAGAAGAGAGAGCCGCGATTCCTCGGGCCTTCTGGGTAGGTGTCCTGGCAAGGATGACTGATTAGAATTCCATCTCCATATACATCACACTCGATCCTCATCCACTCAGCAAAGAGTGGATAAATCACTCAGTCTGGGCCGTCCCTCAGCAGGCCCCAGAAAGCCTTTAATAACAGGCTCAAGCTGCCTGCAGTGCCGGCCCCTGATTGTTTTGAGTGAAAACAGATGTGGTTGCCTGCCTCACAGTGCAGCCTGTTCGCTGGAGGTTCTGCACAGACCCCTGTCACAGGGCCCTCGCTGCCATGTTGCCTTACTAAAACATCCGGCACCAACAGGGGGCCACCTGAATTCCCTTCCCTTCCCGCCCCCGCAGTCTCCATTATTCCAGCACCTCCCCGTTGCCGCGTCCCGTCGCAAGAAACCCCAAAAAAAGAGGTATTTCAAACAAGGTGGAAACAGGCTTCCCTCTCCACCCTCGTAAAGCCCACTTGAGAGTCTGGGTGAATGCATTCATGCCCCGGGGCCCTGATGAAATAAAACACCAGCGCCGTGCCCTTCATGTGAGCCAAAAACACCGGCCATGTTTATTGCATCTGACCATCTGGCTTTTACACGTGCGTGTCTGCCGGACGGAGCTCCGCGCCACCTCGCGCTCACACCCGGGTCAGAGGTCCCGCAGACAGTCGATAGCTTATTAGCCGCATTCAGCTGAAACGCCGGCGACACGTGATCGCCTGTAAATTGCCAGAACTGGCCTCTTGGCTCGGAGCGGTGGAGCAGGTACTTTCCCCTCGACCTCGGAAACGTCCCTCTCTTCCTTTCCCCTCTTAACACATGACAAAACGGTCTCACGAGGGGAGACAAATGCCTCTGCAGCGGGGGAACAAACCAACAGCATCTCCCGCAGGGTCTTCGGTGACTGATATTCTTCGCTGATTTGTTTAAACAGTCTCAAATGTCCTCCCCCCTCCCCTCCCCCAGCAGTCCCCATCCCACCCCAGTCTCCTACCTCCACTCTCCTTCAGCTGCACATGTGGTGTGTGCCCTGTCGGAGCCCAGAGCGGTGCTCGAGTTCCCCTTCAGGCCAGAAGTTTTAATTAAAGCAGGATGGACCCATATACTAACCCTGCCTTTTAAGATGATAGATGTCTGGAGGCCTGATTCCCACCCCCCTTGCCTTGGCACACATAAACCCACCAGCCAGTCTGTATTTTTCCTTTATTCACTCCTCGTCTTAATTTGTTTCTCACACCACGTCTTTCTTTCTTTCTGACTCAGCTGCTGGAATCCATAGCCGCAGTCTGTCCCACCCAACTCAATGTGTTCTGTTGAATCAGGAAGGAAATATTTACCCAGCGCTGGTGTGAAGGGGTTGTGACCCGCAGGTCAGACTGGAGGTCAGGATGTGGGCGGCGTAGGTATGGAAATGTTTAAACGCATCACTCACAGGATGGCATAATGTAAGCTGTCTGGTGGTGGTGGTGGTGGTGGTGGGTGGGTGGGTGGGTGGGGGTAGTTTGTGGATTAATAACATTCTTTGTGGTATTCTGAGTCACCGCGCTCGCACATTTATTGGTGCTAATGGTAATTTTATAGTAATTCACCTCATGAGGTGAGGGAAGAACTGGCTACAGAGGCTCTGCTAACTCACAGCAACTTGTGCACACAGTTTCCTGAGCATAAAGTCAAGTCCAGAGACCAGAGAAGGATCTGTTGAGTGGTGAGGATGGGCCTCGTGCATTTTCAGATTCTCATCCTCAATCGCCTCTCGATGCCTCTAAAAAAATGTGACAAGGCTACCTGTTCCGCTTTGCTTGCTTTATCTAAAAATGTGAGTAAAAGGATCAGATTAAATCATTATCATTGATGAGTGGAGAACTAACTGCACTTCACTGGGACAACAGGGTCCGAGCCACTTCTGACTTTCACGTCAGTTACATCAAATGTGCCGCTGGAGAACCAGCCACATGAGCGGTTCTTACGCGAGGCCCGGTGGCCAACGTCATTTCAAGATCTGCATGATTATTCTGACAGTTCAGACACGGCGGGTCAAAAACACAATACCACATGTGACGGTGACGGTTATGGAAGCATGAGGCTGTTGTGACCCGTGCGCATTTGACTCCGAGCAAACGCCTTTCCTCGTTTCTGATGTGTCCGAGACATGTGTGCGAGGGAAATGGCCGAGACGCCACGAACATCCACATCAGTGTGGAATATGGATATGGAAGCTATGTTACGGTTTCTGTGCTTTCTTCCCTTCTGTGATTTGTTCTTCCATTGATCTTTTCCACATGCCAAAACATTGTCAGCAACATGAACACAAAATGAGGTATATGTGACGTGTTGGATGTCATAGCTTTAAGGCTTTTCAAGGTATAAGAAATAAAGTAGCTATTCTTTGGGGCTCTTGGATTACTCACGTTGTGTGATGTTTTATAACGTATTTTCCACAAAATCATACCTCCGCCGTGTGCTCAGGATGTTGTGAGGTCCAGTGAGAGCAAACTGTTTTGAACATTACATGCACTTTGCAATTTAAAAGAAGTCATTTAAAAAAAAAAGAAAAGTCCATTACAAAGATAATTGGTGAGCAGGAAATAGCCATGGCCATTTTGTTGTTGGGTTTTTTTTTCCCCTTTGCGTAAATGAGTTATGGAAACAAATTTCTCCATGAGCGGATGGAGGAATGGCAAAAAAAAGAACTCCGTCAGTACAGAAAATGACTTGGTTCTGAAAATGAGCAGTGGAAAAAATGAACACGAGCTCAGAAAACATATTATGAACTCAGTAGATTGACCCGTTAGAGTTCAGGGACTGAACTGCTAACCCTGAGACGTCTAAATATCAAATCAGCTCATGTGTGTCCATGGCCTCGTGCCTCAGCATGTGTGAATGATGGAATGATGTTATAGATCTCAGCTAGCCTGCAGATGAATGTCCTCCTTGGATGCTTTGTCGGTATGAGCTCTGACTTTTGATGAGGAAGTAATTCTCGGATTGCGTCGCCCTGACAAATGTCATCTTTTAATTGCCATGTTAATTGTGTATATTTAAGTGCAGTTATTTATCATGTCATGTGTCACGTAAGGATTTCTGTCTTGTGCATGATTTTGTCCAAATTGTGTGCGAGAATGTCAGTGTCTGGTGCTGAACCATGTGCATTAAGGTGTAACGTGTGCAAAGATTTCTTTGATGCATGACTTGTTTTTATATATTTTTAAAGTATTTATATATATATATGTATATTATATATTTTAATCATCACTTCTGTATAGTACATTTCAGGAGCTGCTCAGTCTTTAAAAACAAAAAAATGAAAGACGTCAAATCCAGATTTATGCTCTGATCAGGCAAACTAAGCGAGCGTTACCTGTGTGTGAAGCCCTGATAATATTCATTTTCGCACGTTTGAATGCTGCCCTGCGAGGCACAGCCGTGAAAACAAAGCGGTGTTGAAGCCACAGAAATAGTAAAAACAAGCAGCAAACAAACCCCTGGCTGCAGCAGCATTGTCCTGGGAGGTACCAGCGGGCATGAGAAAGTCCTGTTTAAGAGTTCAGCCATGCACTCTTTGTGTCTCGCCTGCCTCAGAACCGAAGAAAGCCAGGATTTCCTAATGCCCAGAATGGGGAGCTCTCAACAGATTGATCTGTAGCAGGGGACTGTCCATTCTTTGAGCTGGACGGTAAAAAAAAAGAGTTTGGAAGGAGAACGGTCTGAAGTAGACCTCCTCTGATCTCCAGGGCAAGTCGCACCTGCTGGGCAAGACATAAATCTGTGGCTCCGTCTGTCTGCTAACTCACCATGGACCCTTTCTGTCTGGACGCAAGCATGGGTGAGTCAAATACATGTTTTATTGTGAAATCAAAAACAATTACAATATATCGCCCTTGGTAAAATTGTATCTGGACAGCTGTGCTTGTTACAAGCCATTTTCTCTCACTTATTTTGAAATTTTCTGGCGAGAAGAATTCGTTCTTGACCACTTGGTCATTGCATTGCTATCGAAACTGGGTGCGTTTCATCTCTCAACGCGGTGGGGAGATGGCAGCTTTATGTGTGTGAAAGGCGTCGAGTACAGAACCCAAGTGCGCAGATGTGAAGCTAAAGTACATGGGTAAAATAAACGGGGAAAGAAATGTATCAGTCTACACTCAGTAGTGGCAGAGTGAAAACCTTTTTTAAATTTTTTTTTTTGCAAATTCCTTAAAAGAACAAGAGCTGATTTGCAAAGGTATTCAGACCCCTTTGCACTCCACACTGTGAATCCTGTTTACTTACAGCAGATTGAATTGACAGGACATAGTTTAGAAAAGCACACACCTGTGTATATAAGGTCTGTCATTTCAGGAAGAAAAAAAAGTCCAAGGGACAGGGACACTGATTAGAGTTGAGGGGAGGATAAATGGAGACAAATATAGAGCTGTCCTTGAAGAAAACCTGCCGCAGAGTGCACGTGACCTGAGCGTGGTGATGGTTCACCTTCAGCATGACAGTGACCTGAAGCGTAGAGTGTCAAGTCAAAGCCGGAGTGGCTTCAGGACGAGTCTTTGTCTGTCCTTCAGTATCCCAGCCAAAACCTAAACTTAAACCCAGTAGAACATCTGTGAGGAGACCTGAGGACGCCCCCCCGTCCATCCTCACAGAGCCTGAGACGATCTGCCAGGAAGAAAAACTGCCCAAATCCAGACGTGCAAAGCTTTTAGGGACTTAACCAAGAGGACTCGTAGCTGTAATTGTATTGTAATTAAATAAAGTCTGAGCACTGTTGCAAATGTCAGATTTTAGTTTTTCATTGTTTTTTATATAAATTTACTGAATTTTCTTAGTGTAGTAGTGTTGTTAAGATCCACAACTGCAGCGTATCGCACCATATTCACATTTGTTTGAGATGGCTGGGCTCTGGTACCATGTGAAAAAAAACTCTGCAAGCAAACTCTCGGATTCCAGGCATCTTAAAAAAAAAAAAGATTGAACTTGATTCAGATTTGTACACAAGTTCTGGACCAAGATTTGGCAGGATGGAAAACACTCGTACTGCAGAGAAGCTCTGGTGTGTTTGTCAAGCAGGACTGAAGATTATTGATTTTGCAAGTGTGTCTGAGTGTGTGTGTGTGTGTGTGTGTGTGTTTGAAGGGGGAACTGGCACATACCCTTGGAATTCAAGCAGTCCCTGTTGCAACAGCTATGGCGAATTAGAAGGAAGGCTAGACTACACCCACCAACTGTAATGACTGTACTTTAGATTGCTTCATACATTTTAAGTCCTTGGAGATATTTTGTACTGTGGGTCAAAGGTAATTTTTTTTTTTCACTGCCCCGCAATAACTTTTACCCTTTTAGCGATGCATTCATGAAGCTCCAGTCGCTTGTATCTTGTTGTTGCCCTTCGGTTCTGTCTCACTGTGACCCTCTGTCCCCTTTGCGGCTTTAGGGAGTATTAATATGGACAAATATTCACATCGCTCACCCTTTCTAAAAAAACATCGACTTATCTAATCAGACGGTCTTACCCATTGATCAGCCAAAGTTCTCCTTTACTCACATGGGTTTGCCCAACTTCCAACTCAAACTTTGTGAAACCAATCAATAGAGCGGTGAGGGCTGAACCCGGCCCCAAAAGTCCCCGCAGAGCGAAGAGATACCGGCGCTGAGAAACGAGAACGGGGCTGTAATGCTGATCCGGTGTGCCGGTCCCACGTCTGGGCCGCCTCGTCAACTCATGAATCATTCAGAATGAGCTTCGCTTGGTGTTGTTTGGTGTGCTTTGGTTCGGGGGAAATGTGGAGCTCAAAATAAGATGCAGACCCCCCCCTCGACACACACACACACACACACACACAAAAACAATGATAAAGTGCGTTGAGCAGCATGAGCTTTGCCAGTGTTTCTTAAGTTGGACTATTCTATTTCAAAACGGTTGTGAAAGCCCAGACGTTTGCATTTGCAAAATGTCCCTGACTGCAGCTTCAGCTGTTGAGAGAGACTAAATGTTCCATCTGTGCTGTGACACGGCCGAGAGACCTTTTTTATATTCAGGCGGTGGGAATTTGTGGAAGGAATCCTTCAGCACACCGCACTGTTTCAGGGCCCTACCGTCACCCACCCCCTGTTTGAAGACGCCGACAAAAGAGAAATAGGTAGAAGTGCGTTGGCTGTCGCTGACGGCACAGATCTTGGCTCCTTTGCTCTCTCTTCGGTTTACGGCGGCGAGAGAAAAGAGGAGTGTGCTGCACTAACACGCTCCGTCAGGAGGCTGCGAGGTATCGATCGCGGGGCCGCGTGACAATGATGGGCTTTGACAGGCTGGCGCGTGGAATCGAGCTGAGTCAGACTTGTGGAGGCCGCATCGTCTTCCATCCGCGAGGGCCCAGGGTCACGCCCGCGCAAGCAGGCATCGCTCGGCACGCACGAGTGCCCTCAGACGCTGGTCGTGAGGAGGCGAGAGCAGGGGCGGAAACAACGCAAGAGCATCAGCTGGAGTGACGTCCAGTGAAGGTAATGATTGGTTTCTGGGAAAGCGTGATAAACCTGCAGTTAAGTGCTTATTAATAGCTTCTGACTCCAGTGAACGCGTCTGGGTTGACGCTTCCTGTGGGCACCGATGGTCATGGGGAACTTCGTTCCTACGGCGACCGCATAGGTACAGAGGGGCCCGATGCCAGGACGGTCTCCAAGCCTCGATGTGTCGCGAGCTCCCACCTGAAGCGGCATAGTTCCGGTCTAACCCTCTGGCATTCTGCCCTACCTGCACGGAAGTTCGAGGAAACTTTAACGTCCGAGGATTTGTTTATCCTTCTAACAGTGTACCATCATTCCTACAAAGAAGCACCAGAACACGAAGCACTGACGAACAAAAAGAATGGGGATGTTTGGCTTTGGAAACCTTGCGGACAAGCTCTTATCTCTAATTGGCTGTGCTCCTTATGAAGCATTTTTAGTTCTATGATGATTTCAGTTCATGTAACATCCCCTTCTGGACTCACAATGGACCACGAGGATTTTTACGGTAATTGAAAATTGCTCATGCCTGTTGTTGTTATTTTCCGTCCATTTGCGACTGAGGTTATTCCACCACGTTCGGTCCATGGAGGCTATTACTCCTCAAACAGAAGGCTGATGCTGTGGACATGTGCTCTCAGGCTCTGGACATGTGGTATTTGGTGTTCTGCTCTAGATTTGTGTTTCTACCGAGTGATTTATGGAGAAATAAATGAAAAGCAAACCTCCTGGCATGGGCAGCCTGAGCGCAGGGCCCACAGTGAGTAATCTCGGAACGTGCACCATCCAAGGCTCAAACTAATGAGCTGGACTGAATGAAAGCTTTCATCAAATCCACTTTAAACACTGTAAGCAGTGTTTCAGCCTGTAGGAGTCACTCAGCATGACTGGCTCCATAATCACCTCCAAATGTGTTGTGTGCGATTGTTGCCTCGGAGCCTCCGTCCTCCTCGCTCTCGCACGCCCCTTCCTTTCGACCCGATCTCAGAGGAAATTTGGACGTATTCGTTAGAAGATAAATGATGGGATTTTTTTTTCTTGATCTATTTGAATGGAATTCGAGCCGACCCTGGCGCTCTTTTGCAGAGGGGAGCGCAAACCCCGAACGATCAGTGCGCGAATGACTACAAGCAGAATTTAATTTTGTGCATGTCCACACGGTCTGTGCCGAGTCCGCTGTGACTCCTCCAGGATGAAAAAATGTGATGGATTAGCTTGGTGAGTGATAACACTTCAAGGGAAGAATGCTTGGGGAAGCTTCAGCCACAGTTACTGAGGTCGCACATGGTTGAGGTCAAACACCATCTCGTTTGCTGATTTCACGGAGCAGAATTCGAGCGGCAATCAGTGATTATCGTAATTCTCTGTGTATTTGTTGGTTCCCTTTTTCCACTTTACACAATCTGCAAAATCTCAGGAACCATATCATCAAAAGAAGTCTTCAAGTCGCCACATCATACGCATGTGTTCGCCATCTGTCCTCTGTAGTTCACACATCACCAGAATATTAATAATATGTCGCCTTGTGCATTCACTCAGCAGACTGGTGGGCAAAGTAGGTAGGAGGTACAAGCAAACCGGGAGAAGCAGGTCGGAGAGAACAAACAGAACGCCGCTGCATAAAGATGCTCGCTCGAGTAGAGCGTCGACAAGGCGTTATTGATTGGCGATGGGGCCGTCACTGCCGAGACAAATGTATCCGGCGCTGCCGAAAACGACCACCTCAAGGCTAGAAGAACGCCGCCCGAGCTGTAAGTGATTACAAGCCGCAGAGGCAAATCAGGCGCAGGAAAAAAAAAATCATTCTGAACTGACGACAATCAATAGCAACAATGGACGTGAAGGCCGGGCAGTAATCCTGTCAATCAGCAGAGCGAGGGGCTTGTTTATTAGCTAATTTATAGCTTCTGTCTTTATGCGTTTTGACCATTTTATGGGAGTAGTGATAAACAATGGGTTTTAGAAAATGAGACGTTCCCTTGGTTCCTTGAATGCCACATTTAGCCGGCCGGCCGCCACACACCACGGTGCAGACTTTGTCACTTACCCAGCATTTGATATGTTTTGTCCGGATGGATTTCCTGCAGAACCAGGAGCTCGACTCCCCCGGCAACATGCAAACGTCATGTGGAAATTCAATAATCAAGGATGATATATATCTTTTAACGGCAAAACCCAAAGGGTGGGAAACTGTTCCGCCAAACCCCCCCAATTTATCTCCCTGTCTCACTGGCAGTTTTCTGCCAGGGTGGAGGGCTTTAAACCCCAGCGAGAGCGAGAGAGAAGACGAGAGGCATGAGGGTTGTTTGAAGGGGGAGGCTTAGCACTGAACAAGTCCCGTGGAGATTCACCGTATTCCCACAGAACCAAGGAGCAATTAGTCACTGCTCATTAATGACCGCCAGTCCCGCGTGGAGCGCCCCAGCTGCCGCTGCTATTTGATTTCATATTCTGACGCCAGAGGAACGTGGAAAACTTTACAGAGCACAGGTGGATAGATTTTTTTTTTGTTTGTACGTGTGAGGAGTGAGGCTCCACAACCGAAATTTGCAGCAAAAATGTTTGCACGTTTGTCCGAGCAGACGATTTGCATGCCGTGCAGTATACTGTATATGCACCCTTCTTTACTGTCCATACAGTCCAAGAAGGCATCGCTCAACTTCACTCTGAGAAAAAAAAAAAACAGGACAAACATGGTAGCTGGACAAAACTTTTAAACGAAACAACAGGATCTCTACTCCCGCTGTTTTCGTCGGCCGGCAGGCTCTCTTCACATCCAGAGCGGCGAGGAGGAACGGTTGCAGCAGCCAGGAACTCCCTCAGGCGGACCCGCTATCGTACGTCGATGGATTGATCCTGCACCTCGCGGTTTCGGTCCAGTGCAAACATTACAGCGCTAAAAATAGGAAGCGGCGTGGGGAGATTTCTCCAGTTTTCATGCACAGATGCTAAATTGTACAATGTTTAAGTACAGAAGAAAAAAAGAAATGGCCGTGAACTTATCAAGGGTTTAGTGTTACTTTCGGCGTACTGTACATGTGGGTTTAAACAGTATGATCTTATGCTTTAATGTCTTCCATTGCGTCCGTTTGTTAGTTTACTTTCCACAACATTCCCTCTTAAATCCCGTGGGGGCGGTTATTTCTGTTTCATCTGTTGTTTGAGAGCACATTATGCACAAACAGTCTGAAGGCGTGTAATAAATGGGTCACCTTGAAAGTTTCGCTCCGCCTCGCGTGTCCCCGCGGCCCTTTCACGGGAGCGCTGAGGCGTT
The DNA here is from genome assembly GCA_016785225.1 of Psettodes erumei. Taxonomy (NCBI): domain Eukaryota; kingdom Metazoa; phylum Chordata; class Actinopteri; order Pleuronectiformes; family Psettodidae; genus Psettodes; species Psettodes erumei. Next base: position 960,410 of record JAFBJZ010000782.1, on the reverse strand, counting down.
CGGACACATGAGCGGGCCCACCCCGGGCGCTCTCAGGTGATTCTGCCCGCGTGGATCCGTTTACCAGCCGGGCAGCTGCCGCGGGAGGTTTGAGCCCTCTTAAAACAAAACAAAAAAAAAACAAGGTCCGCGCCGGGCTACGGTTACAAGCTGCAAAGTCGGAGGCAGCGTCGGAGGGAAGGGATAGCTGAGGGCCAGCGGGTGCTGCAGACCTCCTGCTGTGAGTTCAGAGAGAGGTCCCCAACAGCTGCGGCTCTCGGGGGAGGTTCAGAGGCATGCACGGGTCCCGGGGGGGTTGGGGTGGGGGTATAGGGTCACGTGGTTACTCGGGCTGACCTCCAAAACCAAGTTGCTGTGTTTTCTCCTCAGGAGAGGGATACAGTGAGGCCCTTCCTCGTGCTTTCACAAAGGCGTTTTCTGTGTGACTTCCTATGGGGTATACATGGTGTATACATCATATCTCCAGCTCTTTCAATTTCCTCTGCAAGTGAAGGAACCCCTGGGGAGAGCGTGAATTTGACGTGAATGCTCTGGCGTCTATTAAATTGATGACACTGGCTTGTAAAGTTCAGATCGAAACCGATAGCGCGCTCCTTTTGAGCGAGTGCAGGCGCCGAGACACGAGCTGGCAGGATTCAAGGTTAGTTTAGCAAAAAAAAAAAAAAGAGGGGGGAGGGGGCAGAACGAAAATGTTAATCAGTATCTGGGAGCACGGCGTTCGTCTGAGAGGAAAGTTTAAAAACAATCCTCACTGTATCGTGACTCACAGTTGAGCTGCAGTTGACAGGTGAGATGCAGGGCTGCGGCGGCTCGCAGTCAGGCAGATACTTCCTTATTTTCCCCTCCGTCGGCGCGTTGAAAACGATCTCGCGCGGTTTTCCCCTCTGCAGCTGCACGACACGAAGCCGCCGAGCGCTCGCGTGCAGGCAAACACACCTGTCCCTCACCGCGGCTGGATGCCGAGCGCCCGCCGCTGAGAACTTGATATTGTTCCGCCAGCACGGGGCTGGGATCTCTGAACAAAACGCTTCGGACACTCTGAATGGGGCCGGATTGGTTTCCACTTTCTATGGGATGTAATTATTTACAACAGAGAAGCTGGTGGCATGGTGGTGTGACTGACAGTGAGCAAATAGATATTTAAAAAACAAAAATCTTGGTGCAGCACGGTTGCGTTAGATTTGACTTCGTCCGCTGGATTAGACAAAAACATGCGGTTTATTTGGTTTGCGTGGCTTTACTTATACTTTTAGAAATCACCATAAATCGATACTGTCACATACATTCAAACACACCATAAGTATTTGCCCCCAATGAATTTCAAATATTTGCAATATATGTAATAAAAGAAACAAAGTGGTGAGTGCGAGGGTTTCCTGAGCTTTGATCGGTGAGTGATCCGCTGCTTGATGCTCAGATAAAGTGGTGCTCTGGTACATGTGTATCGGACTTTTCAATCACCCTGCCTATTCTTGTCTCCTCTGGTTCCAATGTTCCAGTAAGGCGATACTGTATAAATATTTGTCCGACATAAGTGCGGGCCCATTCAGCTGATCCCGCGGCTCCGGCTCCGGCACAATGGCCCCTTATCCCCGACCAAGTAACCCGACACCCCCCCCCCCACCCCCCCACCCCCGCTCGTTATTGATGGCCTAGTAAGTGTTACAGTTACAAACCAATTACTCTGCCATTAATGTTAGATGAGCCGCTCTACAAGTACAGCTTGATGCTTATCGGCTTCACCCCCCCCCCGTTACATGCCTTTTTGCTCTCGCTAAGCCGGGCGCCTCGTCCCGCCCCCCGGCTCCCGTCCGTAATAAGCGGGAGGTGAGAGTGACAGCTGGCAGTCTTAGCTCCATATCGGGGGAAATTTCCCCCGGTTCAAGAGGTAAAGAAGTCAAGAGGTGAGCAACGTGTCCCCGCGGTGACTCTGGGAAATCTGGTGACCCGGTAAAGTGATATCACACCGCCGAAGAGGGGGTGGAGCGGGGGGGAGGGAGGAGCGCGGGGGCCGGGGGGAGGGGGAGGCGGCCGAGAGATCGAACCAGCCGCGCCGCCACTTCCAAACGTGGCCCAGCCGTGATGCGGGTCATCGGAAGGTAGAACATTTAAGCGACAGTACTTTTTTTAACCCCACCCCCCACCCGCTCCCTCCAGATGTGTTTGAGATGCGCCAGACAGGTGGCCTGTTTGCGGAGGAGGGGGAGGAGAGGCGGTCGGCGGATCGGGTCGACACCTTTCACGTCTCCATCGGCGGCATCTGCTGCGAGGCATCCATTCACACGTCCTCGCAGCGACACCTGTCCTGCTGCAGAAGGAACACAAACCGACTACTGACTGAACTGGTTTTGTTGTCATTGTTTTGTTGTTGGTGGGTTTTATTTGGGGGGGTCGTCTGAATCCTCCAATCCCGAGTTGCTTCTCACAGCACGGGGATGGTTGAGAGGCCCACCAGGGAGTCTCAGATTAGAAGGAGCTCGCCCGCCCTCAAAAACACTCAAGCTGAAGCGCTGAAGTGACAGATTTGAATGTTTCCTTTGTGGGTGCAGAAAAAAAAACACTGCCATGAAGCATGGCAGGAACTTGTAGCAGCATAACTCGCCCACAAACCGCCGACGCTCCGTGCTTTCTGTTGTCTTCTCTTCCATCTAAACCATTGAACCTGGCTGTTTAAAAAAAAAACAAAAAAACAAGACATACTGAGATAAAGGCTCCGCTCAGAGGCCCGATGTTTCCTTCTTAATTACAAATATCAGCGGGATTTTGAATGAGGTATTTTTATGAATGGAACAAAACAGTTTCAGTTTCTGCTTTAATCCCCTGGAACCTTCCATGTAAATATGAATGTAAACATTGCACCTGCTGAGGTACCTCAAATGCAACCCCCCCACACAGAGAAATAACCTGCGTATTCTGCCAACTCCAGGCAGACGCAAAGTATACGTGAGGTTACTGGCAACCTCATTACTGCAACAGCCATTAGGTTATTAACCAAGTCACCGCTCATTAGAGTCCAGCAGCTTCATCGTCTCGGACCATAAACGTCCGAAGCAAATTTCACGGCACTCTGTCATTTCCTGAGGTGGTTCAACCCTCTGCGATTGACTGACCAACACTGGCCCCCGCCCCCGAATCTGTTACCGGTGCATATGTAAAAAAATAAAAAATAAAAAAAATCACAGCTTCGCTACTAACTACTAACTTCGCTGTAGTGCGAGTAACTTTCTAATTTCCCAATGCCGGAAAACTCCTCCATCTCTGTCCGCCTTTTTATCTCTCTCTTACAAACATGTGTGCGCGTGCACACACACACACACACACACACACCTATCAGTGTAGGTGGTGGCGCTGATGCCATGCATCAGCAGCTTTTGCAGAGAAGCATGTCCTTAAGAATATGATAAAAAAAAAGGAAGCAGGCATTTCCTCCTCAAGTGGGATGCTTTCCGCCGCACGTCCTGTCTGACTAGTGGGGACCCCCCCCCCCCCACACACACACACACACCCCACCCCTGAATTGCACCGCTAAGACGATCCTTTACCACGTGTTTACAAGAAAAAAAGGTTTCATGTTGTACAGCGCGCTGCAGAAACCGCTCTCGACACCACTGAGACGGAAAGCGTCTCCATAATCTCTGCTTTAGCTTGGGCTCTACCATGAGACTGTCACGAGACGTCTCTGCAGGTTCATCTCGACGCCGTCCCGCTTCGACGCCGCTCATTCAGCGTGCGCCCCCTTTTGAAATGGCTAAGAGGTTTGCAGGGCTTCCTGGAAGCGCGAGTGAGACGTATGTGGCTAACGCCCCTCAAACCAGGAAAGAGGTCTAGAATAAATATTTCCCGAGAAACGCTCTGGAGCCCGCGTGTGGGGATTGTTGAGGGAGGACAAGCATTTATCTGAGTGTCCAGCGAAAGTGTGTGTGTGTGTGTGTGGGGGGGGGAGAGTGGCTAGCTGAAGTTTATGGAGATTTATGGCTCCTTCCCCGGGCCTTAATTGCCTCCTCCTCTGTGGGTAGTCCTAGGAGGCCAAGCGGCGTGCAGAGACCAGCACCGGGGCTCCTGCAGGTGGGCCCGGCCAAAAGCGCTGTTTGCACGAGACTCGTTACGGAGACAAATGGCGTCGCGGGGCGCTCCACAAACCAGACGACAAACAAAGACGCGGGAGACGGACAGCTGGTCGCTGAAAGGGCTCCGGACTTCAACTTGGCCTTCAGAGACACAAAGAGAGTTATGGGAGCCTATTACATATCTATCATTGTGGAGCGCTGTGATAAAGCAGAGACAGACAGTTGGACTTGCTTCTTCGGACATTAATTTCACGCTGACACGTCCAAAACCAGATCGTCATCTTTGTCTGTGACATGTAAATCTTTTTCTTTCTCTTCCTTCTCTCGGCCAGGAAGGAAGCAGAAAAATGATTTTTTTTTTCTGACGGTGAATAATTTGCAGAGAACATAAAATAGTTAAGATGCATAAAACCATTATCCTGGTGTTTTAAATTTTGGCGCACATTTGTGCAGATTAATAACCTCTCTGGAAGTAGCGTGTCACAAACTTTGCCGGAGCAGAGCTCGCGTCGGCCGTCCGCTAACGAGGGGGGGGGCATAAACAGTCATGCCAAGGGTGATGCAGCAAGATGGTCACAATCCCTAAATCACTGTGTAAATGCTGGAATCAGTCGACAATGAGAACAGCACACAGTAACAACAACAAAAGGGCCCCAGCGTTTGCCTTCATTTAAGTATTAATAGCCATTAACGTGATTACTTTCCTTCATCGGCTCGGCTCCACCGCCCACCAGCCCATTAAAGGCCACGGAAAAAGTTGTTTCGCGTTTCAGAGCGGCGCGGCGCAGCCGACGACCTCGGAGCAGGTACCAGGCAACGGCGGAGCCGCAATTAAAAAAAATGAAAGGGGCTCCTGCGAGCCATCTGGAGACCGAGCCGGAGCGGGGCTCGGATGCTGCTGCATTATTCCAGGCCGTCGGAGCTCGCCATCTCGGGCCCACGTTTTGTCAGCGACCCGCCGGCCGCCTTGTGTCTCGATCAGATGGAGGGAGATGAGAGAAACGCACGAGGACCATTTAATCCCTCTGTAATGCAGATACCGACCCGGTTTCATGTTGAGCTCAGCATACGACGCGGAGCCGTTTCAGTTTTCCAGTCATGGAGACAGATATGTGCACATTGATGTGTCTTTTTTTTTTACATCAGCGTTTGTCGAGCACCGCAGCTTCAGCACATTAAAAAAAAAACGGGACCGAACGTTGTGCCCACTCCTCTGAGAGATATTGATTCGGCTTCTGTTTTTGTTTTTTTCTCCCCCGCTTGTCACCTCCAATGTGTTCCGCCGCGTTTCACATTCCAGACCACGCGCCAGCCCACGCGAGGCTCGCCTACTATTCTCTCGTTTGTAGCTGTCAGTCTGCAGCTTGCGTCGGCGCATGTCAAACCGGACCCCGGTGCACTGGTGTTAGTGCGACAGCGCAAAGGCCGCATTGGTCTTTGGTTCCGTTATTGTGTTTTGCTCGCGTGATATTTCCGTGGCCCGCTCGAGACCGGTTGTGGCGTCGGAGCGACCCCTCACCTTCGTTTCTCTCTGTCCTCTGGGGAAACTGCGATCACCGCTGAGCAGAGAGAGATGAGGATGGCGACGTTTGCCGTGCCCTGTGTCGTCACACACTAAGGCTTATTTCTGTACACTGCACCCTCCTGAGAAACACAATCATCATTACAGAATCATTTGAGCAAACGCCGAGCGGCAGTCCACGGAGGAGGCCAGACCAGATGGAGGGCTCCATAAAACGTTGGACTTGGGAGACTAAACGTTGACTCCCTCCCCCGGCCGTAAAGAAGGGGTCATTTTGACCAAAGCCACAACCTTTCCCTACGCCTGACCACGTCGCGCTCGAGTCCAGATCGAACCAAACTTTAACCGCAGCGGATCAGATCAGGGCTTTGGAGGTCACCGGCAAAGAATTCGACGTCGGAGCAGAACGTGACTGCGAAAGGCGTATTCTGTTGTTTAATTTGGAGGGGAGAAGAAATGCATGGCACTTTCTAGGACGAAACGCAGTCATCGTTTCCTTCCGTCATTTCCTTCCTTCGCTCATAAATCAAGGGAAGCGACAGGAGAGCGGATTCGTGAGATTCAAACGCTTCACCGAGTTAAGCGAAAGAGAACTTGCCTTGTCCGAGACACATTGCGTTGCCAAACGCAAACAGAACCTGTGTTTCACAGGATATGTGAAGAGGCAGCGACTTGCGCAGTCCCAGCGGTGAGGGACCCCCCCTGCCTTCCCCCCATTCTTGGGTCTAATGAAGACCAGAGGAGAGGATATCAGGCCCTCAATCAGCCCCAAGTCCACTTCACATGTTTTGATGAATCCCCCGCTCATGTGCCGAGCCCCCGTCGGCTCGGGGGGGGAGTCCCACTGCCGAAGCCCTTATCGTCATTCCCTCGTGGGCTGTCGCTGACAGGCGACGCCTCGATACAGACGGGGCAGCACCCCCGCGTTTGAGCGTGCGAGCTCTGGAGCGGGAGTGTTCGTGCGATCGAGATCGCGCGGTGTAATTTGTCCCGAAAGCCAGCTGTTGACGTACGCGTGATCATATATTTCATGTCTCCACAGCTTAGACTCATGTAAATTTTGACAAATATTACATAAGATAGAGAAATAAAAAATATTTACGTCTGTGTGAAACAAGGAGTCTTCCTCGGTCCACCGATTGAATTTGTGTTGTAAACATTTCAGATTTTCGCCTTGAAGTCGCTTTAAGGCTTAACACTCCCCCCCCCCACACACACACACACACACAGCTTTACATCACATACAGTTCATACTCTGCCGGTTCAAACACGTCGCGGAAGCTTTTGGTGAGTAAAGAGTCGGGCCACGTGATGTATTATCGTCGCGGCGTCACATCAAATAGAAACGTTCTGGATGTGCCAAGCGTTTTTACACGCGTGCATGCAGAGGGGGAGGCGGTCTTCCAGCGGGGAAAAGTCACGCAGCGGGGAAAAGTTTGGCGGACGACGGGGGAAGACGCGTGAGCGTGGGAGTGTCTTCTTGGACGGGGTTTGCGGGACATCATTAGAAAATCCCAGACGTTAATTCTTCTTTGGTCTCGCGGGGGCACAACCTGAACCAAACCCTACAAGCCTCCGCATTTCCTCTGTGATTTATTCATTTCATCAGCAGTGTAATGGGCGGGTGTGTGATTGAGGCCAAATTGAGAGTACGAGCTGCGCCCCAAACTTTCCACGGGGAACGGGGGCCGCTCGCCGTCTTGTGAAACCCTTGATGAATTTTTTTTGTGCGGGGCCATTTTTACGAGCTCTCGGAGGTGCTGTTCCGCCCAAGCGGCCTGTCTGCCTCCTCTCGTGGGTAGCAGTAACACGACACTAAGTCACTTTTAGTTCCAAAAAAAAAAAAGCTGTGTTTTCTGTCTTGTGAAACGCTCGATTCATTTTTCAAGGCCTGTGTGTAAAAAAAACCCACGTAACAGCATAAAGAGCTGTCACAGGTGCATTATGTTCAATCACGCGGTTAATACCTGCACAGTTTTATTCAGAACACATATATATATATGTGTACACACCTTAGCCTACTCTGAGGTAACAGGCACCTTGTGAGAAAACAGGAAGTTAGCCAGCTGAGTGGTTTCTTTCTTTTGTCTGCACTGCACTTTAACACACAGACGGAAATAGTGCTGCAGAAAGTGTGTGACTTCTGCCTCAGAGAAACAAACTGTGCAAAGTGTGCCAGCGCAAGTAAAAAAAAAAATAAATAAATAAAAATTGACCAGCAGCAACTGACTTATGCAGGCAGCTTTCCCTTAATGGGACTGTATAAAGAGCGGCTAAAAAAAAAGATTAAAAAAAAGAAAACAAAAAAGCAGGAGGCTGACGCTCTTTTGGCCACTCTTGCTGGATTGCCACCAAAAAGAGGTGACGGAGCTGAAGCGAAACCGCTGTTTCCAGCGACTCCGGCCTGATGTGTTGCGCAACCGCCGTGTTTACTCACCAGCTTGTTGGGGGTTTTTTTGTTTTGTTTTTACGCTTGCAACATCCAGCACGCGCTGCTGCCACGGGAGGCTGGCGCTGCTGTTTGACCGGCCTCCCCCTTCAAAAAACCAAAATGAAGAGGGGAAGTAAAGCGCGCTTTTAAAAAACAGTCTCGTGAATAGCGGCATGTGATGTTTCCTCGCCCACGCGCGCGGCTGATGAGGGACGAGAGCGTAAGGGCGAGCGAGGGTCCAGAGAAAGGTCAGCAAACGGCTGTGTTTAACCACAAACGAATCACCGCGCCTCCTCGACGCGCCGCTGAAGGATGTCGCCCCGGGCGACGTGACTCTTTCCACGCTCAAACTGAGCCGCCCATCACCCGCTGCCCCCGATTTTACATGTCCACAATGCAGACTTGCGGTTGAGGGCGGCTGCTTGAAGTTACTCGCAGATATCTTCTATTCCTCAGAAAGACTCGCGGCGGTTTGACCCTCGGGTGTCGAGGGGACGATTGTCACCAGCTTAAAAATAGATCCTCAAATGTGCGCCTGCGGTCGACTGTGTGCCGGTGAAGGGTGGGAGTGGGGAGACTGAATGAGGCAGCGGCTGGCGGTTTCTCTCTCTCTCTCTCTGCGTGAACGGAGCAGCGAGGAGGTTGACGCTCTCAGCTGCGGCCGCAGCGCGTGCCTGCGCGCCGCTTGTTTTGCGCTGCTCGAGTCCCGGGCGACCGGGGCGGGGGGGCTCGCCGGGCGACGGGAGGCCGGACAGGAAACGCGGCACCCGCAGAACGCAGCTCGGTCCCCACTCTGATTTAGAGGGTTGGTGCAACACGATGCGCGTGGAAAACACAGTGAGTCATTTCCACATTTGAATAAAACGAAGACGAGAAACGGCACTTTTCCCTCACTTCCCTCACAGGATGTTACGAATATGACTGAAACTGTACGGGCGGATGCACCACCTCTTTGACGTTAATGCAAGACATCTCTCCACCACGGACGGCTGCAGGTGTATCCCCGTTATGGCCCGGCCTCGCGAGGGAAGAAGGCTACAAATAAATGCTCCTGCGCCACCTGCCCCTCGGGAATCTGTTCCGCCTTTTATGCTCCGGCACCCGTATTTTTAAGTTTGGATACTCATCTAATATTTATACTCCAAAACAAAAAAAGAGAAAAACAAACTGTGGAACTCTAACCCCTGCGGTGTAGAGTTATACAGTAAACAATAAAAACACAATTAGCATGACTCTCCTCGAGTCGCCTTCAGGCAGCATGACCGCGTGATGTCAGATGGAGTGGGTGGGACCACGCCAGCTGCGATTGGACCGCGCCACAGGTGTCGGAACCCTGTGGCAGCAGCAGCGTAGATCAGCCCCGGAAACGCTGAATCAGGATTGATTCGACTCGCCGGGGACGCCGCTGTTCCGGCAGTTTGCTTTGTTTTCTTTCAGCGCCGCATTTGTATCTCCTGCTCGTCATCTCGTGACACCTGAGCGGCTCGGTTTCAAATCGGCGGCAGTCGGTTTACTCCGGCGCCGTGGGAGGTTTAACTTTGAACGAGACAAAAGATGTGCGACGTGTCAACCCGCTGTTATCTTCGTTCCCGCTCCCGCTCGCGTGGGACTTGTCCTCTGTCGTCCAATCGCCACCCGGAGAGGGCGCGCAGCTTCCTGGGAAGGCTCACCACTGTTGATCCAGGCTGATTATTGTTTGAGGCAACAGTGCCACGCGTCCCAATGACTCGGAGTCATTAAAGTTGAATGAAAGAAAGTGAGCGGAGGTCAAACAAACAGGCCGCTTCCTCTTCGCCATCCTCTCGTGACACGCGGTAAATCTGCCCATAGGAAAATTGAAAAAATAAAGATTTTTTTTCTTCAAACCACATTTTAAAGATGAATGAAGATTCAAAAGACGATCTTCGCTCATTCATATAAACTTCACGCGCTCTTCTGTCTTAATCCGGGTCGCAGACGCCGTGGCGAAAAACAAACGTACACAGAGTTTTGAGGTAAGTCACAATTACACGACCAGAGCTAGGGCTTAAAAATCTGCTCAAATAACAGAGCGTGCAAGCGGTTGTTTTCGCAGCGAGCGCGCGAGCGGCTCGTTTGTGGAGGGGGAAGTCAGCTTGGCGTGAAGGTAATAAATGGAGTTTCCTTTCTGAAATCCACTCTGCGCCGACCTGAGTGGATGACAACCCCTGATAAGGTTAAACAAACAGCAGGGCCTATCCGCTTCAAGCCACAGAGCTACTGAAACTCATACAGTGCGTGCACACACACACACACACACACACACACACATGCCATGTGCCATCATCTGCCACTGGCTGCACTCACTGCTGCTGTCTGTAAAACTGCCTCGGTGCTGATAGTCATCGCCGTTCACATCTGCAGCGACACTGCAAATTGTGCGTGCGGCAGGAAGCAAACAGACAGGAGCTGATGGAAGATCAGCGTTTGACGACGTCGCCAGATAACGTTCCTCGTCCCAGCTTGGCGCGCCGACGCCTGCCAGCTAGCACCAGGTACGGGCTTATAGGAGTCGGTTTTCCCAAAGTCCGGGCACACGAGGCCGCGGACCGGCCAACTATCTCGAGATCCCCGACGCTGTTACGGCGGAAAATACAAATGACTCATCTCAGTTTAACGCACATCAATCCCCAGTCCTGTCCTTGATAAAGACGTACAAGTGCGAACAGCGGGGGGGGGGAGCGTGAAAATGTGAGGGGAAACGTTTTCTGGCAGCCCGGAGCTGCTCCGCTGCCTCCTCACAACTCTCGATCTGGCACAGGGAGCGTTAGAAAGGAGGAGGGGAGCGAGGGAGGATGGGCAGAGGCTTCCTCACAGAGCCTGGAGCCGTGACTGGGAGAAAAGACGGTTACGCTGCCTTCACACCGAGGAGGGATTTTATCTCCTGCTCCTCCGGGACTGGAAAAGGCAATAGAAGGTTATTTCCTGGGAAGTGAAGCGAGGGAGGAGTTGGGGGGGGAGGGGGGCGGGAGACTCTCTCCTAGCTCGCGCGATCCAGGATGGGAGGACGAACAGGAAAGGCGCAACCCGCGAGCGACGGGAAAACACGGAGCAGAAAAACAAAACACAAACACGCCGCGCCTGTCCCGCCTCCTCCGCTCTCCCCATTTCCACGGCAGAAGCAGCTCGCGCCGCCGGGTCGCGGTCGGAGGTGAGACAAGTGCGGTACATGAAGCGCTTCCAGACTTTGATGTCGGCGGCGCGCTCTCCTTACTCAAATCCTGCGCACGGCGAACGGAGGGGGGGTGGGAGGGCACAAATCCGGGATTGAACGGGACAGCGCAGGCAGAGAGAGAGAGAGAGAGAGAGAGAGAGCCTTCAAAGAGACCACGTGCGACGGGACCCCGCTCTGGATCTGGGTCAGGCCGGGCTCTCTCTCTCTCTCTCTCTCTCTCTCTCTCTCTCTCCACTCGCTGGGTTCTCGCCGTGCCGTCTCGCGCCGCGTTTACCGTCCAGTGTTTTATTGGAGCGGCGATGGCGCATGCGGTGCTTTTGTAGGAATGAATGGTATGCGCAGTATACACAGCTCTCCACCAACAGCCCTGCAGCGCGGCCTCGGCAGGAAATGCTCTGGCGCGGTTGCTCTCCGTCACAGAGCCGGCTCAACTCTTTCCGTCGCACGGCCTCCGTGCGAGCGCAAGATATTTTCGACCGACCCCGCCAATCAAAGCGTGGCTCCACGTCTCTGCTTCACTTCGGCCGTCTTTCCCCCGCTCTTCCTGTGCTTCGTCGTTCAACGCGCGTTCACGGCATTCGATGAGAGTCAACATTTTCCAACGGCTCGCATCTACGGAAGTTCTCCTGCTCCTCTTATTCCGTTTTTTTTTTTCCCCTCTCACAGCTCAAGCCGCCTGGAAACGCCGCGCTCGACGTTGGCCTCACAAATTCCCTTTGAAGGCGGCAAAAAAAAATAACATCAGGCAGCTTCAAAGACGGTGATTGGATTTAAACTTCTTGTGACCGATTCTTGTCACGTGATCTCGCGCCGCGTCCACGGTGCGATCTCAGCTGAGTGGGAGACACAGAGAGTACGCGGCGCCAGCCGAGGGAACCGCGAGACGTCGCCTCGCGCTGGGCTTTGTGGCGGTGACGCTCGCTCCCGCAGTCCTGCTTTACTCGGCAATTAGCAAGTGACAAAATGCAACGCACAGTCGCTCTTTTTTATTCCCACACGGAAGTGTAGGCCGTGTATTTCTGTGCATCCCATCCCCCCCTTGCTGACACCAGGGTGACTTTGAGCGAGAGATTGACTGTTGCCCCTGGTAGCGGCAGATGACGGGGCGCGGTCCCTCACCTCGTTCATCAGAAAGAAAAATGGACGGGAGCTGCTGGGGGGGCGGGGGGGGGGTGGCAGAGCCATCCATCTGGGCCATAATTATGCACGAAGTGCGTCTCGTCGCGACACGGTCAGAGTTATGGTGACCGCGCGACGTGAACTCATCCCCTCTGTGCGGCGCATCAGGTACAGTAGGTCGCGGCGGCGGAAAGCTGAACTACCTGCCCTCTGATGTCCATTACAGCCCGATGCACGCAGCGTCTGTGGTTCAGTTCTAAATGTGTCTCTTTGTCATGGCAGAAGGAGAAGAATTCAACAAGTCCTCTCATTCTTTCGCCTTCCTGCAAAACTTGTTCTTCTTCGCCTCCTCTGTCCTTGAGAAACCATCTATTTACACAAAGAGGTGGTGGTGGTGGTGGTGGTGGGGGGGGTGCTCTCCTCCCTGCCCCCACCCCTCCCCGTACCCTCCCTCCCTCATATATACTTGAGCGCATGCGACAAGAGGCTTTAAAGCCTCCTGTACGAGTCGCTGCTCAGAGAGGCCTCCGCCTCTGCACGCACACCGCCTCGTCTGTGCCACCAGTCAGCGGCGCGGGCTTGGAGGCCATTTATGTGTTTTCTGTCACGCTTCAGAGGAATTTTCCATACATTCGATGTGCGAAAGGAAAAGAAAAAAAAAAAAAAAAGCGGCCGCCCTCGCTCTCGCGCACAAACACCGTCTATAGGATGTTACGTGCGAACAATGAGCAGACTCTGCGCGCTGGCAGACGGAGGCCCGAGTCGAACTGCGTAGGAATTCAAACGGCAGCCGTCCCGCGGGGGTCGTCCTCTGCTCACCCCCACGTCCCAGCGCGCTGAAGCTCTGCCGTGCTGCCCTGCTGTCCGTCCCGCTGCGGAAAACAAGATTAGCTTTTGTCCAAAAGTCCTCGCACATACGTTATTGTTCCTCTGTGTTATGGCTAAGCTTCTTCTTCTTCTTCTTCTTCTTTTTTTCATTTCCCACCATTCTTTCAAGCTGTGAAAGAATAAAGGGTGTGATGCTCAAAATAAAAAAGGCAGCTTTTTTATTTCTGTGTATTATATCTCGCGGTAGTGGAGCGTTTTGGAATGGAAGGGAAGATATTTATAGGGCAGGAAGCCACAGGTGTCAGGTCTGACATCTGATACCAGATCAGTTTTAAAGTGAACCATGCGGCTCTGAACTCATATACGTGTCGGAGGGAATGCGGTGGAGGCGGGGCGGGGGCGGGGTGAGTCATCATCCATTTACAGGTAACGCGCACAGAGAGCGATTCCGACCAATGGGCTGCGTCGTGCGGGTAAAGGGTGCTGTAAATAATCCATAAATCCAACTCCACACATGCACTCGCGCTCGCACGTACAGCTGATTAACTCCTCGTGTGCGACAAGCCAGACGTGGAGCAAAAAAAAAAAAAAAAGAAAGAAAGAAAGGAGGGAATAAATTATGCAAGCAAATACAGTTGTAGGTATAACGAAAAGAAAGAATACAAAGGAGTGTAGCCCCGTCTCTGACTAATTCCATTGTTTCCAGACGAGCAGAAAAACAAAATAAAAGCGCGAGTCCGGCTCCCTCCCATGCGCTCACAGCAGGCGAGCATGGGAGAAACCGCAGCGAGCCGCGGTCTCTCCGACTGCATGCGAAGCACGGGGTTTGACACCCAACCCCCCCCCTCGTCTTTTCAGAATTAAATATTCTCTCTCATCTTTGCCGTGGAGCTATAAGTGCTTCAGGTTGGGAGGGGGCGGGTGGGAGGAGCAGGAAGGGAGGTAGTGTGCTTTTTTTTTTTTTTCTCCTCCTCCTCCTCGTTCCCCTCTTTAGATAACTAGATATATTTAGAAATAGGCACATTAAAGAATAAAATCCCCCAACACTAAAGACATGAAGAGAGAGGGGCAGAAAAAACAGAAGAAATCGCTAAGGACCAGAATCCCACCCCTGATAAATCACATTAGGAGAAAACAGTGAGAGGGAAGGAGTCGAGGGAGGGGTGCACAGATGGAACGGTCGGGCCGCGGCCGTTGAAATATTTACAGTAAAGCCCGCGCAGGTGGTTCAATTATGACTTGTTCTCTGAGCGCCTGTGACAGAGCGGTGGTCGTTTATATCGCCTCGCTGCGCCAATAACTGCGCGGCGTCTCCGGCCGTGAGGCAGTTGTGTGTAACTGATACCCCCCTGTCTTCCTTTTCCTTTTTCCAGCCTTAAGATATGCGTTTGCCTCATGTGCGTGAAATGCGGCCAAAACCTTTCAATAAAAAATCAAAAAAACTCAAGTCGACCCGATCCACCAGCCGCGAGACCAGCGAGGTCACATCTGAAGAGTCGTGCCGTTATCCGGGAGCCTCGTTTCTGAGCGTAAGTTGATTAGTATCGTCTTGGTGTCTTACGTAAGCGCGTGACGGGGCTGTTTCCGCGTCTTGTTTCGCTCCGCTCCTGAAGCGCAACCCGATTAAAAAAAAAAAAACAAGTGATGAGCGTGGTGGCGACCCACCCTTCATTTAGCTTTCTTCTCTGAGGATTTAGCATTTCTGTCGTTGGGCGTTTCGTTTTGTAGGACGTGGACCGATGTCACTCTTGCAAAGTGTCTCGACTTCCTTCATCGCCGAACGCGAGCAACGTGAAACACTAACACTGCAAACGCTAACATTAGCAACGGTCGTCAGATCAGTTATCATGGCCTTTCTTACAGGTATCAACCAGTGTAAACACTGATCTGAACAAAGGCGTACAAATACATGATGGAGAAAGACAACAACACTATCTTTTGTTGAAAAATACAATGATTTCAAATGCATGCTGTTTGGTTTAGAAACAAAACAAAAGTTGCTGGAGAAAGAAGTGACAGAAGAGCATGAAAGTCACTCAGCACATCGTAAATTTATGTTGGGCTGGTGGAGTTGCGCCACCGAGGACTTCTCTGTCCTCCGGCGGCCGCCGTGTTTGCTTTCTATTAAAACTGCTGCATCTAAAGTGTTGGGAGTGACCTATCACTTTACATAATTCATGCGCGGGGCTCGTGAATAATGAATGTTTCTGCCCCAGTTGACGCGACGCCAGAGGTGGAACAGCGCTGCTCCGTGTCCGGCCTCGCGTCTCTGCAAACCACAGGTTGATTTTGTTTTGTTGGGTTTTTTTTTTTTTGCTCCTGCGCACAAACACACTAAATAATGAGACATCAACACGACAGCACGCTGCTTCTCATTAACGTCTTGTTGTTTTTCGCAGCACTGCTCTTCCCTCTGAAGACCCACGTACCGAGAAATCATGAGGATGAAATTTGCCTCGCAAAAAAACAACAAAAACTGACTCATCTTTTAATCTGCGCTGCTCCTCCCGTCGAAGCGACTGTCCATGTTAATGTTTTATCAGGCCTTTTGGGCCCATTCATCACCCTCCTTTGTGCGGATGCCAATGAAGCATCGGACCATGGGAACCCAGCGTTTTTTAAATTTAAGAGCCCGCAGCGACTTTCACCGCTGACTGCGTGAAACTGAGCTTTATTAATAAACAAAAGCTGGCGCACTGGTGGCCTGAGAGCCTACGAGCGGCGAGACCCGCGTCGGAGAACTTGCCGAGGCAGGAGTCGGGAGAGTCAGAGCTGCGGCCGCCGTCATCAGCGGCGGAGCGTTGGGCCCCCTCCCTCGCCCGCCCCCACCCCCACGCCCCCAAACCAGCCTGGGGGCGGCTCATCAGTACTTGTCACCAGGCCGGCATCATTAGTCACCGTGCAGATGACAGGGCCCCTTGTAAAGGATATCTGGCCCCCTGTGGAGAGCAGAGTGTCCTCGCAAATAGGCTGCTGACCTCCGGAGCATCTCTGGTCCTGAGGGGGCAGAGTTGGGGGTGGCGGGGGGACCCAAGATGAGGACAGGCCAGGGGTAGGGTCAGGATTTGTCGACCGCAGGGCGCAGCCGGGCCAGGACCTCTCCTTTCTGGACGATGCCGGGAGCTGACCTGCCCCTGACCCCGCCCGTACGATGTAGTTAGCCGCCTGGCGCTGCTCTTGCACGCTCAGATGAAACGGTGCCCCCCCCCCCCCACCCCCCACCCCCACCCCAGAAGAAGAGCGAAGAGAGGGATAGAAAAAGAAAAAAAAATATGGGGCCCCCTGAATGAGAATGGGATACCCAGCAGTGACATGTTAATCCGCTCGGTTGATGATTAGGAGTTGTGTGTGTGTGTGTGTGTGTGTGTGTGTGTGTGTCGGGGGGGGGGGATAAAATGAAAAAAATAAAAACCTTGGCAGCTTTTTGATGTCTCTGCCGTTTGATTCCGTCCCTCCGCTGCGGCAGCTCCGTCAGAGCGGAGGTATCTGTCCAACACGTGGACATCTGATGGGTGATCGCGCTTTGATGCAGCGGCGCTGTCTGACTCCGCGGCGAGCTGTGATGTTCATTTAGCGCCCCTCTTTGCAGGCAAACTCACCGACACTGAATTACAAACACGTTTGATGATTAGATGGAATAAACAGCTTCTGGACAGGAATGGATTTGAGGACCGTCGCCGCTGAGTTCCAAATCCGATAGCTGCTCGTTGGCCCATTTCATCTCCTGTGTCTTTCATGTGATGGTTTGCACTTGAAATAACCTGAAGCCTGCTTTGTGCTGAAGCTGTGGTTTCAGTAAAGGTTAGCTAACAGCAGAGAGGGAGGAGAACAAATCAACTTGTTTCCTTTGAACCACGTATTGAAATCTTTCAAACAACACGAGCTGCCGCTGAGCGCACGGTCGCGTTCCCATCAGCGAGCGGCGTTGACGTCTTTTGAGAAGCTTCCAGTCGCTTTGGATGGTGAAGCTTCCTGCATGTCGGGCTGCGGAACTGGACCCCGACTAATCGCAGCATGCGGCGATGGGGCAGGAGCATTTAATTTCTCTCTCTTCTTGTGACGGCGTCGCCTGACTTCCTGTTTGGCTGAAAAAAACCCAGCGCATCACTTGGCGGTGATATTTACACCCCGAGTTGAGTTGGTTCCCTGTCGCAGCGTCTCTCGTGTCCTCCAGGCTCATCACTGCCCCTTGCATTGGACCGTTAATGGGACGATCTGGCGTGATTGCAGTAACTGCTCAAATGATTTCTGATGACAGCAGGTAAAGTCAGTGTCAGTGTTTCAGTGTCTCTCAGCTCCTTCGCCCTAACCGCACACTTCCTGCTCGCCAACGAATGGCAGACAGGCCATTGCAGCTGGACGCGCACGTACGCCAGTATTCGCCATGTCGGCAAAAAAACAGCTGATCCGTCGGACAGCTGCACTGATGGCACGTTACCAGCCAACAGCCAAAAAGAAAAAAATCAAATCAAAATCAAAAATCCATGTGAAACAACAGCGAGTGAGAGCCAGTGTGACACAATGTACACAAAAAGAACCACATGTTGGTGGCGATCCATCAGACAGGCTCATGCATCACTGCTGACTGCAGGCGTCCACATCACACACGCTTTAATGTACCTACTGTACCAGACAAGAGGTGGCCCGCGGAGCCCCCCCCCCCAGTCCTTTCTACTTCAGCATCCTCTCATCGCCCCCCCTTTTGTGTGGCGCTCGCATTATCATTACTGAGGAAATCAGTCACGTTAAGCCCCGGCGCCGCCGCTCGCGCCCGCAATGTCAGCTGCGTCGCCGCGTAAGACGCATGCGAAATGAGATTTGCATAAACAGTGCTGCTCCGTCACTTATTTATTTTCTCCCTTCGGCTGGGGGTCTAAATAAATAAATAAATAAATAAGATGGCGACTGTTCGCTGAGCCCGTCCCTGCGGGTGCATCAAACAGGTGTTGGCGCTGGCGCAGGGACGTCGTCGAAGGCATTACCGTAATGACCTCATTAGGCTCTCAGACGTCGGTGCGGAGAGTGCGGGGGGGGGGGGTTAGCGGCGAGAACTGCACGGGAGCAGGTGGCGGCTCCTTCACAGGCCTCTCCAATATAAACCCTTCCATCGGCTGACGGGCTGGTGGTGTCAGTGCTTTTCAGCTCAGTGTGTGTGTGTGTGTGTGTGTGTGTGTGTGGGGGGTCGTCTCAGCTGAATAATTTCACACTCAAACAGCAAAGTCTCTGCCACCCACGACACACCACGACCAAGGCAGCTGTGGAAAAGGCAGCGGGACATGAAGATTAGTCATCAGGATGTCGGCGTCTGCTCTCTGTCCTGGCACGCCGCTGCACGTCGTTGCTCCGCCCCAAAAACCCAAAACGCTCAATCTCCTGTATCCTCTGTACTCAGCTGTTCTGCATCCGGCACCTCCGGAGGGCAGGACCGCGTTGGGCTTTCGCCTGTGTTTTTTGTCGTCATCCTCTCGCAAACACGAGAAAGTGTTGCTGCTCTGTGCGACTGATATATGCGATTTATATTTGGCAGATTACAAAAAAAAACCCTTTCCTGATGCGTCGTCGTGTTGTTACATATCGCGTAACAATATATCGCTAATACAGTGTTTCCTTCCATCCACAAATCCTGTTCAGAGACCACTGGAGTAACTTGACCTGTGAGATTCTGCCTGTGCCGGTTGTGTACGTCGTTCACACAGCACCGCGTTGTCGAACAGCACGTGTAGGACTTCCCACGTGGACGCACAAGTTGTCGTAAAAGCTGCAGCTGCACCGCAGCCGCGCTCCACTTCCAGCACGAGCCCTCACGTTGGAAATAGTGCGTGCTGCGCTTTGTTGTGATCTCATAGGTCAGCGTGTACGGGGAAACTGCGCTTTCTCTGGTACGGAATGACACGTACTCGTGTTTCTGGAGCTCCATGTCGGTCCATTGTCGGTTGCTGGGGTTAAAACACCATGTTTAAAATAACAGATGATGTACCAGCCAACTCGTCTTCATATGTGTATATATATTATATATATATAAAATATAATAGAGACAGACATCTTACTGCTGCAGCTCTGTAACTTTTCAAAATGTTACATCAGTGTCCTCAGCTGGAACCGAAAAACCAAGAGCCTGACAGACAGAGATGAGATCAAGCATCTGTGTGTGTGTTCTCCATGAATAATGAGTGTGGCTGTGTGTGTGTGTGTGTGTGTGCGCAGGCCGTTTTGTGCCGCTGCAGCGACGCGTGTGCCCTTGAACGTGTGTGCAGAAGTCGACAGACGGCGAGCTGGCGTGCGTGTGGACGATAATGAGTGTGTGTTTGTGTGAGGGCTGCGGCAGACGGCGCAGGCCGGGGCTTCGGCTTCGGCCTCCTGTCGTAGTCTCGCTGCCACAGTTCACCGAAGGACCCGGTCTCTGCTGACAACCCCCACCCCTTTTGCTTTTTTTTTTTTATTCATCTGAAATTTCACGGATGCGTTCGGGCGGCTCAATGACAACACGTCTCTGTTCCTGCTCTCAAACCTCCCGGCAGCGAGCGAGGCCTCCTCACTAAAGCTGCAAAAAATTGGCATGCGGGGACCATCGCTCCACTCGTCTCGAACGAGCCTTTTGTGGTTTGAAAGCCTTTTGAAACTTTTTTTTCTACTTTGTCATTGAGACTTACGTAAAAAAGTGTTTGCTTTTACACTTAGCATATTGTGAAGGAGGAACGCTCAAAGTTTTTGCTTTTGCGCTTTTGAAGTTTTTTCGTTGATGTCTGTTTGGGTCCGATGCGTTACTTGAAACGCTGCTCTTCAGGGTTAGTTTGCAAACAGCTTCGCACTTTATACCCTTTTCTCTCATATTGTTTTATGGGTTTTTCTTTTTTCACTTTTTCCGACCGACAGCCGCGTCTAGGATATGCTTTTATTAGTTGTTTCCTGTGCAGGGAAGGAATGGCAAATCTGGAAGGTTCGTTTGCCTCGGAGGTGTGAAGGAGGCCCTGTTTTCTTCCCTGCAGAAGGGCCTCCTGTTGGGGGAGGAGGAGGAGGAGGAGTGAGGAGGGAGATGGCAGGGTGTGTGCGGGGGGGGGGGCTGCGGACGGAGAGGAAGAGGGTTAATCACGTTTTGCAACAGGACGGGCTTCCCCTTGAAGTGGGAGACAGTGGTAGGAAGTGTTCAGATTTATGGCGCTCCGCAGCCGGCCATTGTAGCCGCCTTCACCGTGGCAGTTGACCAGCAGACGAGAAGGGGAGAGTGCGAGAGGAGCTGTAAATCACCGGGGGAGTGTGGCCCGGACACGCGCACACACACACACACACCACCCAGCGCTGCTGCTGCGCTCACAGTTCACAGGCAGATAATGTGTGAAGGAAGGGTGGCTCTCCCAGTAGTCTGCTGACGAGATAGAGCTGTTCTTGTGTGAAAAAAGAAAGTTTTTTTTTTCTCCTTCTCATCACTTGGACGGCGGAACGAGAACGTTCAAAAGATCTACAATGTGCTGAATAAGTTACGTGACCCCAAGGCCTGCAAAATTTTGTTCAAAAGCGATTCTTTGATTTAAAAAATATATGCAAATACAGTATATCTATCCACCATTAAAAGAAATCTATAAAAAAAAAAAGGGTATCAAGAGAGCAGTGACCTCTGCCAAGGTCACACAGTTGTTTTCCCCCTCTGCCTTGAACCACAGCACCATCAAAATACACTTAATGGAATTTTTTTTCTTTTGA
The DNA here is from genome assembly GCA_016785225.1 of Psettodes erumei. Taxonomy (NCBI): domain Eukaryota; kingdom Metazoa; phylum Chordata; class Actinopteri; order Pleuronectiformes; family Psettodidae; genus Psettodes; species Psettodes erumei. The sequence continues at coordinate 939,552 of JAFBJZ010000782.1, read as the reverse complement.
GAAATCCTGAAAATGAGGGACTTGTACAAGGACGTACTGTGCAGAATTTTTGAATTGAGTCATATTGACGGCCTTCATGGCGACGCGTGGTCGCACGGCGTCGCTGAGGTACCGCACGTGAGCCCTGGGGAAGGTGAACGTGGGGGGGGGTGTCGGCTGGCGGCAGGGAGGAGGGTTAATCCGGACGAACGGCGTTCGCGCTCGGCATCCCCCGGGCCAAACCGGGCGACGTCTCAGCCCTGACGTTGGTGACGTTGCTGGTATATTTCCCGTGCGCTTGGAAGAGGTGTCCGCTTGCTTTGCCTCACTCCAATGTCCGCCTCAGCGAAAATCACCCTCTAGTCTCTCTTTCAAGCCCCATTGAGTCTGTTTCCTTTCGCGGGCGGTCCGAGGATCACTTAACATGCCGCAGCCCAGGCCGAGCCAGCTATCTGCTCATCCCGGCTTAATGGCTTCATCAGACGGGTTGGGAGGGAGGGGGGGTGGTCTCGTGTCACGGTCCGACCGCTGTGCCCACACGGACTCTGGCCCGGCGGGACCGTCCGTCCTCGCGGCGGCCGCGGGGCCCCCCTCGCCGAACGCGCGCTGTGCCCCGTGTGTACACAAGCTCTCTGGCCTCGGCGGGGAATGTTTACCCAGCTGAAGTCCAACAGTGCTGCACTCTCTCCCAGCTGTCCTGTACTGACTGCAGAGGAAGTCACTTAGGACACATCTATTGGCCAACATCAGATATGTAGAGGCTCCTCTGAGGTTAATGGAGCACTTGAAAAGGCAAAGTCTGGTTTTAGACCTACTTTTCTTTTTTTTTTTGCATTTTTAGCCTTTGTTTAATTCTACTTCCTGTTGTCACGTCTTAGAGCTCAGATTTATCCTACACGTTTGCAGGCGAAGGGTATTTAAGCGCACAGGTTGCCAGGAAGACGAAAAAAAAAAGAAAAGACACAGCCGGGACCACCGTTTTGTTCCAGGATGTGCTCCGCATTGCAAGTCACAGCAGCAGCGCAACGCAAAGCAGCTGCAAAACTGCAAGAAAAGAAAAGTTTGAAAGTTAGAAGTTTCAAACGGTGGGCCGACATCTAACTGCAGAAGACTTTCGTGACATGCTGCGCTCAACAGGAAATCCAGGAGTTGTGCTGTAACGTCGAAACAGAAGCGGTTGCTAGGAATGAAGAGGGGAGGGGCTGGCAGGTCTCGCGTGGAGCGGTAACGCGCCGAATTCTATTAACCTTTTCGCCGTGCGCTAACGTCGCCCGTCCTCTTTCAACTCCAGACAAAACAGGAGGAAAAAAAAAAGAAGGCGAAGAAGAAATGTTTGACTACACCTTCAACCCTTTGCACGGCCATTATTCACCCTCTCATTCCGTCAGCCGCGGCAGCGCAGCGCCTCCATCATCCGGCAATAACGCTGGACTCGATCGCAGGGAGGAAGATGACGCTCTGCGGGGACGCCCCCCCTCCCCCCATCATCATCCCCACCAGAGAAGCAGCTTCCTCCAAGCGCGCGGCGAGATTTATCGCCGTGTCTGTTTAAACGTAGCCAATTCCACTTTAATGCGGTATTAGAGAATGATGCATGCGCGAGCTCTGGAGGCCTCCGTCGAGGGAGCCTCTCCTGCCCGGCGGCGGCTTTCGGGGCGCCGGCGTGGCGGGCCGGTGTGTTGCAGCCGATGTAATGTTCAATATTGATAACAGCCCTGAGCCGAATGGGCTCTGATCATTTGGGAAAATATTGTGTGATTATTTTTTTTTTTTCTTTTTAAACTCCCACCTCCCGGCCCCCGCGCCTGCGTCCGGGCCATCCGTCATTTTCGGTCTGATGAGCAGAGAGCCGCGAAGCTCCGTCGCCTCCAATGAAATTAACTCTGTGTGCGAAAAGCCGCGCAGAGGACACGCGCGTGTTCTGTGGGCACGCCGCGCGAAAACCGGGATCGTTCCCCAAATCTGCGCTGAACAGGCGCTCGTGTTTATTTTTGACGTTGCTGCAAGTCCCTTTTTGAAGTTGCGCATGTCGTCGCAAATTCGGCTCCAAATCTTTTGTTTTTTTCCCCGAGGCGCGGCGGGCGCTTCGGCTCGATTGAAGACGCGAACTCTGTCTGTCAGCCGCAGCAGAGACGCGTGTCCGTGCGTTGATGCGTGCGGTGATGGATTGCGCAACACAATACTCTGCTGATTGACTCCAGAGAGACCGGCGGAAAGAAGAGGGAACCCGCCCCGGCCTGCACGCTTTTTTTTTTCCCCCCTCCGTGCCATTTTTCATCCATTTCTCCGAGACGACGGATGCTCCCGACCTGCGCGTGCGCTTCTGCGTGTGTGATGGTCCCTCTTCCTGCCTCTGTGCGCCCCCCCCCAGCGCTCGGTGTGTCAGCTCTTGTTGATTTCCGCAGGGGAAGTTGCCTCAGTGTTATCCTCAGACAAAAGCCCTGACCCCGGGGTTAAGGAATGTGAACCCGGGGGCCGTGACGATCGAGACCTTCCCTCCGGGCGGGCGACGCCGCACACCTCGGCAAACGCCCTAATGATCTCACAGGCCTCTGTGCCGCCTCGCACAGCACCTTCTTTCGCCGGCCCCTCCGTCGAGTGGTCGCGTTTAAGTGGAACCGAGGCCTCAAGAAAAAGGAGAAACGTCAGGCATTTCGTGAAAAACAGATCAACTTCATGTCTGACCACTTGCTTTAAGGTTGCTTCCTCTTTCGTGATAACAGCCTGATTTGATCTTTTTTTTAAAAATGGGAATCTAGTAGATAATCAATTCATGAATTTAGTCCATTTTCAAACAAATATGTAAATCTTTCTGTTCCAGATTTGAAAAACTGCTCTTGCTCTCAGTTTTAGAACAGTGTAAGCCGAATACCTCAGTTTTCAGAGCGTCTGCTGTGCGGGATGAGCAGTTTCAAGACACTACCTCGGACTCCAGGGGACTGTTATGAGCGCTGACGAAGCAATTCATCAAAAAAAAAAAAAAAAGTTGCCATGTGTACTTATCCGTACATTCCTCAGGATTGGAAACCATTGTCATTGCCACTGAAAGAGGCCATAATCACTTTTACGGATGGTCAAAGTACAAAGGAGACCAAAAGGCTCTTGTCTCATTTATCACCCACTTTAGGAGAAGCAGAGAGAAAGGGGGGGGGCCGTCAAAGCACCCGCGGCGGAGAGCATCGTAACAGTGGTGGTCTCTCATCCCCTGAGGCCCAGACACATCGCTTAAAGAAAAAAAAAAGACAACAAAAGAGAGACGACCGAGCCAAGAGATGTCGCAATTAAGAGTGTGGAGTCCACTTGAAGTGCGAGGTGTGAGACGCCGGGCAGAACAGCCTCCGGAGAATTTATACGGACGGAGGTGAGGGGGTCAGCCCGCTATTAATCATGGCCCAGGTTGGGGATTAAGTAGCTCGGTGGAGCAGGGGGGGGCGCTGAAGACCGTGCCGTGTCTGTCTTCTATTACAGAGCGAGGACCTGAGGCAAAGTGGCCTTTTTGAAGCCAGGACAAACGGGCCGTCCAATCGCTGCGCTCCCTCCCTCCCGCTGCCCCCCCCCCACCACCACCCGGCGAGCGTTTACCCGGCAAATTCAGACGCTTCACGTCGCTGCACAAACGTGACACCTGATGATTTGTAAGCGTTTACTCGGGAGGGCTCGTCCTCCTGGGGTCCCGCTCTGTCTCTCCGTTACATCCGCACACCAGCAGACACAAACAAACGCGCATTGTTCCTCACACGTGCTCAACTCACCTCGGATTGCTGCCCGGCCCAGAGTTAACTTTGCCTTTTTTTTTTTTTTGCACAACTGCCTTTGATCTTCGATACGCCATGCATGGCATTAATTATGCATCTCGCCTCATCGCAAACACGGGGAACACCTTCAGGTGTTTGGTAGGAGCGGGCTGATCGCGGGGGCCCGGAGGAGGTGCTGCGGGAGGCTCACGCACTGCGCACGCAGCATCGCTCCCCGTATGCGCCGCATAAGGGCTTCTCCAGTGTGTGTGTGTGTGTGTGTGTGTAAAGCCTGCTTTCTGTGGGGCTCTTCCTTCAATCTGGGCCCGACGCTGGGCCGTTTTTTCCCTCTCCTTGAGCGTTGAAGGAGGAGGAGGAGGTGGACGTGGCTCGAATTAGGCGCAAAAACCGTCACGGCCAGCGCGAGAACAATGGCGGTGAAATGATCTCGATAAAGTTAAACGCAGCGAGGGTTATGCAAATTGAGCGCGCCGCCGCTCGCTCTGAAGCCAGCCTCTGGGGGGGAGAGCTTGTGTGATTCCGCACCAAACTTCTGCATCTGCATTAAATTTCACAATTCAAAAGAAAAAAAAATGCCATGTTGGCAGATCACAGAATCTCATAAACAATAGCAGATGCAGAGTTTTGACATAAATATCAGTATTGTAACTGGTGCAACATTTTGACTTGTGCAATCGGCTTTCTGTCTTACATAACACAGCATCTCATTGTTAGAAAATTATCTAAGATATCTGGATTTATTAAGCGCCGTTCCATAAGGCCCTTTGCGCTGGATGTAGTTTCTCTCTGGGTCTTAATGAGCACAAATATGCAGGCACAAGCTGAGTGACTGGCCCAACGCATGTCGGCCCTGAAATCTTAACAATCGCCTCTTAAATCTGCGAAAGCTAAACCCGAGTCCGAGTTTGGAAAGGATTGGGACTGTACAGCGGATTGGAGAGATAGGCTAATTGCCTCAGCGGTGGGCAAACGCCATGGAAACATCTATCTGCAGAGCCAGCAGCCCTGCTTCAACAGATGTGACCAGGTTAAAATAACAGGAGATAAGCAGCAAAATGAGTAAGAAGCTTCTGCTCAGCTGAAAGAACTCCACGTGATTTGGTTGGAAAAAAAAAAGAACGACCTCGAGGAAAACTGTATTGTTTCGGTATCTTGGACGAAACGCGTCGTTTGTTTATTTATGTTTTGTTTTGTTTTTTTTGCTTTATTTTGTGTTATTTTCAAAGTTCACGACGAGGCTGCCGCTTTCCGTCGGTGGCGTCGCTGCAGCCCGGTCGGCGTTGGTGGGAGTACCCCCTGCGCGGGGTCCCCTTTGCAGTGCGGATCCAGTAGTTGGAGTTGTTGCACGCCGAGCGCGAGAGGGAGAGGGAGAGGAGCGCGAGCGCAGCAGCTGAGCGAGCGAACAGAGGGAGAAACATCAGGTTATCTTCTGACGCTATCAGACGTCGACCTGTCACTTCTGTTTTTGGCCGAGTCCCGTCTCCTTGAAGAGGACCGCGGCAGGAGGAGGGGGAGGAGGAGGAGCAGCAGCAGCAGCAGCAGCAGAGCCCGGGTCCCGGTCCTGGTCCTGGTCCTGGTCCTGCTCCTGGTCTACTCGAGCAGCAGCCGCCTGTGAAGAAAAAAAAACTCCCGAACGCGGTCGCCTCAGCTGGCATGAGCTAACCCACCAGACAGTCATGGAAACCAAACCATTCCTGTCATTGGGTAAGTTTGTTTGTCTGATGACAAAGCCTCGCTGTGTTATGAACGTTACGGGTTTCGACGGGACTTTCGTCGGCACGTTGGTGTGAAACGTACGGCGTGTGCGCGCGCGCGCGTGTGTGTTTCTCCCGTCTTCTTTTCGGCTCCTCTTATCTTTTGACAGCGCGTGGAGCGACTTGCCGAACGCGTCAGCGCGTCCGGCGCTGTTGCCTCCCGTCCCTCCCGTGTCTGAGAAACGCGGACGCGGGCAAAGCGCGTCTCGTCCGCGCCGCCGTCCGAGCCGATGACACTTGGCTCGGGTACGGAGTGACATCTCACTCGGGATGAGCCGCGTGCGCGCGCGCGCATTCCTCGCGTGCGCCGCGAGTGAATGCGGCGTGTTTTAACTTCGCGCGAGCGCCTCGGCCGCCGACGTGTTTAAATTTATGTCAGTCCCACGAGGAGACTCGGGTTAAGCGTCGTGCTTCAGCGTCGGCCGGGCTCCTTAACAGTTTTCACTCAACAAAAGCCTCCAAAACACTCGACCGACAGTTCGTGTGTTTTATCTTTCACTTTTTTTGTTTTCGCTTGAGTTGTCTGCATTAAGTTAAGCGCTCGCGCCGTGTTCAAGGTGCGCGCGCGTGTTTTCCTGACGCCTGGCAAGTCTTTGCTGAAAATATAGCTGCAAACATGCACGGGGGGCTCCTTTTCTTTTCCTTTTCTTTTTTTAAAAGGTTTTTTGTTGTTTTTCACGTGGCTTGCGGCTGAATCAGCTTCCGTTGCATGCGCAGCTGGTGGTTTTCAAATGAACCCAAGCGGCGTGATAACTGAGCGGTCTCTTAAAACTGTGCTCAAGTGAAGAGGAGCGCGAGCCTCAGGACGGCCGGGTGGGGGTGGGTGGGGGGGGTCTGCGCTGTTGTCATCCTGAGATTTGACTCTTGTGTGCGGATGGACGTGCTCCATTTAATCTTCGCCCTGATCACGGGCTGAGCCTCGGTAAAAGCTCCTGAGTCTGGCACTTTCTGTTCCTTTGCAGAAGCAAGAGCGGCAACTCTCGCATTCATTTTTCATGCGTCATTTTTCCAGAAAGTCAAAAAAAGAAGGGGGGGGATGGCATTTATACAGCTGTCATAATTTTAACTAGTAGACTAACACAGGACGTGTTTGACTTTCCAGTAAAAAAGGTAAATGATTTGGTTTGCGTAGTACGACTCTGTTTTGAAATCATCAATCTTAGATGAAGTCTAATTTTTATTAATGGATCCTTGTTTTTTTTAAATGCAGCTTGAACACACACACACACACACACACACACACATACACAGTCACACGCACAACGCACTGTAAATGATTAATGCCGAGCACGACCATAAGTTTTGTCAAGGTGAACGGAGCGGACCCTTGTCCCCTGCAGCAGAGCCGCGGCGCACGACTGCAGGCGAGCCCCGCTATTGTGTCTGCAGCCCCTTCACGAGGGCGTCGCGTTACACCGCCACACGTATCATCAGGAGATTCACGGGCCGCTGCTGAGACGCCGGGGCGGCCCTTTTTTTTTCTCCTTCTGTTACAGACCCCCCGCTCGCCTTCGCCGTCGCCGCGGCGGGCCTTTATGTGGCCTCTGGAAAATATTGGCGGCCCCGCCAGAGTCGCCGCGCGCTGACAGGCTGTTATTACAGGTGCGCCGTATTGTGTGTCCGCGCTGAAAGTGATTCAAGTTTCAGTCCGACCGAAGGTGCGCCGGAGCGGCCCGGCGACAGCCACTCGACGGCGAGCGCAGCCGGGTCTTATCCGCCCGGTGCCGAGGCCCAACCCTTTAGTTGCTGTAGCGAGGGCGACCGCTTCTCCAGCAGCGGCGTTGGATCTCATCTTTTCCTCCGAGCCACGCTGTATCAGCAGCCTTTTTTTTTTCCCCTCCCCCTCCCGTCGCCTTATCTGTCGGCCCTCAAATCACCATTTATATTTAAACTTACTCCATCAAAGCTCCACTTGAGCGCTGATTGTTAATTGGCCACTTCAAGGACGCCGCTATCTGCTGAGTCCTTGAACGTATCGATTAGCCGCTTCTTCGGCGTAATTACGTGTCCCGCTGCATTAGGAATTCTGACATGCGACTGTTTGAGATGACAGCGAGCACATTTTACTGTTATGGATTGGTTGTCGGCGGCGATGACGACACCCCCCCCCCATATCTGCCGTCAAGCCGTGAAGAGATGACATTGAAAGGAGAATGTGTTGAGGGTGACGCTCTGTCCGTCAAATAAACAGTGTTCCAACAACGCCGAGGGTGAAACCCCCTTTTTTTTTCCTTCCCGCATGCCCGCCGACATGCAGGTATTGATTTTCTGTCGGGCCGATCATTTTGGGGGACATGTTGACACCGAGTTATTTGGACGCATCGCACGCGTCTGCCGTCAGTGAGTTCTTCCCTATCCGGGATCCGAGCGCGGAGGGTGTCCCGCAGCGCGTTGCCCAGATTGTTAGACTGCTGTGTCGAGCGAACGGGGAGATCTTTACGAACAACAACCTCTTAGAGGATGAAAAGCAGTTTGTTGAATAACCTGAGTAACAGTGGAATGAGTTGTTGTGCGCTTTTGTGTCTCTTCTGATGGACCACAGTGATTTGGACCCTGTGGAAAAGAGGAGCGTGTGGTGTTTTTTTTTTTGTCCTGAATCTGTTGGACCTAAACTCTTTTTTTTTTGGTGGTGGTGGGGGGCGCACATAAGGTACCCCCAGCACACACACACACACACACACACACACACACACTCATGCTCCCTCCCGAAAATCAATGAAGTTCATGGTCTTTGATGAGAAAGTGAGCTTCACGGTGTGTGTGTGTGTGTGTGTGGGAGAGACTGAGGGCTACATTCCTTTTCTGGCAGTAACTCAGGAACAAAGGTAATACAGGGAGGGTGCCGGGAGGGGTGTGTGTGTGTGTGTGTGTGTGTGTGTGTGTGTGTGTGTGTGTGTGTGTGTGCGTGTGTGGTGGGAGTGGGCTGGTGGAATTACACTGCCAAAAGCATTTGGCCAAGTTTGTCTTTTACGGCCGTCCAGTTTTGTGTTCCTGATGCGATGCCCCCCCCCTTTGAGAAAAGGGGCTGCAGCTGTCATTTTTATTGGAGGAGTTTTATAGCGAGACTTAATGGCTTAAAGTGACAGCTCTCTCTCTCTCTCTCTCGCTCCCTCTCCTTTCTCCTCTCTTTTTCCTCTTCTTTTTTTTATCCCGGCCTCGCTCGGTCTCACCCACGAGGCCTTTAACTCGGGGAGAATCAAAGAAGCGCTGCCTGCCCTCCACTTTCCCCACCCCACCAAACTGCACGGGAGAGAAAAAAAAAGTTTACGCTCCGAGCGTGAACACAGCAAGAGAGTTTTTTTTAAAAATTACAGTAAACTGCTACGAAGTGTGCGCATGCGTCTTTTCCTTCTTCTTCTTCTTCTGCATGCAATATGTGTGCCGATCATTGCAGAGCATTAATTACGCTTCGTGACTGAGAAGAAGCGGCGCTGGCGCCGGATGAAACGCGGCGTCTCTCCGCCCGTCCCGCTCCCTCCTGTCTCCTCCTGCAGCCGACACTTGTTTATGTTCTAAACATAGCACGAATCAGAAAGCGCCGGGGGGGTCTCCCGGTGCGCGGGCCGCTCCGAGCGCTTGTTAATTATTTGTGCGCGCCGCTCGCAGGAGGTCTTCGTCGATAACGGCCGCGCTGAACTTTGCACTTCAAACCTTGACCTCTGCTCCCCATACGCTCCGTCATTTCAGGAATTCGCCTTTGGCATTCAGCCTGTTGTTTGGAGAGCTGAAAGACAGTAGCTTGTCGCTCTTCTTTTTCTTTGTCTCTCTTGCGCTTTGTGTCTCTCTGTGATTTGTGGTGATTCACAGCAGAGCTGGAACTAAGGATTATCTTAAATCCAGTCAATAAAAGAGTGAAAAACGGCCTTCGCGAGCTCCCGGAGCCCAAGGTGACGTCTTCGCATTGCTTTTATAATCCCGTCCCGTCGTCCAAAAACCCACCAAATGTTTTTTTTTAATGATTTAAAAGGGAGAAAAGCAGTAAATCTTCGATTTAAAAAAAAGAAAGGAACCCGGGGATGATTGGCATTTTTGCTTGCTCGATGACTTTAAAGCTTTTCAGCGGCGATTTTAACGTTCCCAGTTTGGTGCTGCAGGAGCGTGGTGGCGGCCGCGAACGCGCTGGAACCGCCTGAGCGGCGTTAGTTGCAGGGGTTCATCGCGGGTGCTGCGGGCTGGCAGCGTCCAGGGTACGTGCAGCCGCTTTGAAGTGGAATAAGTCGCCTCCGCGGGGGTTCGACCACATCGCAATCGTAATTCACGTCAAGGGGAAGGTCGGTCGGCCCGGCTCTCGCCAGAACTCTCCCATCAGAACCAGAACCAGATAAAGGGAGGGCCAGACTGTGAAGGAAACAATTTGGAGGAAGAAGGAATGAAAGAGCCGACTCTTCTTCTGCGACTGTTTCAGCGTGTGAAAAATATCCCGGCTGTTTGCCAGGTGGCGATGTGTTTTGTAATTAAGCGATGATCTTTGATGGGCCGTCGCTGGAGCGGGATGACGAATCGCGCGTATCCGAGATGCGTTACGCTCCTTACGTTTCCTCACGCTCCCATTTTCTTCCTGCCGTGCTAATTATAATTGGCCTCAATGAGAACCACAGATCGAATAAAGGGAAAAAAAGTCGTTTCATTTCACCGAAACTAATCACGTAGAACAATGTAGGAGGAGGGGGGGGCGACTTTTACTTTCAGATGATGCAGTAGGTCACAGCGGTAAGACGACGGGGGATTCGCAGAGACGGCGTGCGTGCGTTACACGCGTTGCGATATCGTCGGGGTGTAACGTGATCAAAAGCAGGAATGATGTGTTTGATTTTTCTGCGCTCCTCGGAGGAAAAAACAAGAAAAGAAAAAAAGGATCCAGTTGTGGACCTCCGACTGGGGAAGTTGTTTTCAGAAAACCGTACAGTCAGGTGTGTACACAGTACCCTCCCCTGTCTTTTTCCCTCAAACTCAAAAACACCTCGTGTGTGTGTGTGTGTGTGTGTGTGTGTGTGTGTGTGTGTGTGTGCATGTAAACACTTGCCCCCTTGCAGCAGGAACGGCAGTCTTAGCGTCTCTTGCTCCTGTCTTCTTTTTGAGGTCGCGCGGCGCGAGGTGAGGTGTCCCGGCGCGTCCCCCGCCCGCCACAACTGCCGCCGCCGCCGCCATATGGTGGGAGTGGGCGGGGCCGCCGCGCACCACTGGGCATGGGCCCACGGGAGTGTTTGGGTGTAAGCAGAGGGGGGCGGTGTCAAGAGCAAAGGGTGAAGGTCACGCGCACTTACAGTTGCGTGTCAGTAAATATGCAGGAATCTACAAGTAGCTACGACAGCGCGATTCCGCCGCCGCCGCTGCAGATTTGAGGACAGCCCCCTCCAAAACCCACCCTCCCGCTCAGATTAGAAACCAGAGCGATTTGCTCTTCAGAGAGAATGAGATCCGCTGCTCCGGACGCACACACACAGCTTTCATACCGAGAAAATTAACTCACGCTGGAGAAGAGCCACGGTTCTAAATCAGGCCGAGACGGAAGGCGGCACCGTGGCCCGTGGGCACGGAACGCAGGCAACTTATAATAGCCGGAGCCTCAGTTCTCTGAAAGTTACGTTTCCGCGCGGCGCGCCTTTTCAGGCCACCTGCGGATGCGACGATACGTGTCACCCGAGAGCCGTTTGGTCTTGACATTCCCCGCAAGAAGAAGACACTTCTCCGGGAGCTCTCAGAAGCCCCCGCTCCAACAAGCCCCCTTCTTTACCTCGTGCGTATCTCCGGGGCGTCGGGGAAGAAAACAGACAGAGGGTCGTAAAAGGCTGCAGCGTAACAGTCTTGATGAATCAATAAGCGAGCGACGCTAACGCATCTCTGATGAGGTCACGCTCGCTCGCCGCTTGTGAAACTTCGCTCTCTTCACCCAGCGCCCGCAGCTGTTTTGTCACCCGCTTGCGTGAGACACGCTACGCTAATGTACTTCTCCCTGTGTATTCCGACTTGCTGCTCTGTGTATAGCCTTTATTGAGATGTAAGTTTAAATGGGGGTGGTGGTGACCTGGGGGAAAAATATTGGGAGTTGAATAAAGTAGGGAAAATAAACAAACAAGTTCGCCAATGCCATCGCAGGGTGTGATAGTTATTTCGTTAAAATCACAAAAATAAGTGTGGGTGGGGGCGTAAACTTTTTTTTTACTTCCTCAAGGGAGGCAGTAAAAAGTTTGAGATCCTTCAGTCAAAACAGTAATAATAATAGCTCTGCCGACTAACTGCCCGTAACGGCTACGGTAGGCACGTTAGCTGATAACAGTGTGTGTGTGTGTGTGTGTGTGTGTGTGTGTGTGTGTGTGTGAGGAGGGGGGGGGCCAAACGCAGACTCATGCACAGACACGTCCGGGGACCGAAGCTCCCGATGGTAAATCAAGCCGCGCAGGCAGACGGGCCGACGAGCAGGTTGGGAAGGTGAGGAGAAAATAAACAGACAAACCCAGACGGCGATCGGGGAAAAGGGCAAGCGGCGATGTTTGAGCAGGCGGACGGAGCTGAGGGGGCTGGAGACGGTTGTCGAGGGCGACCGAGGAGCAGGTCGTATACGGTGGCCTTTTTGATGTGTACAGTATATACGTTTCAGGTCCCCGGTTGCCTCGCACACCGGGTTTCCGTATTTAATCATCCGTCTCTCTGTAAGTTGCCCCTCGGTTTCCCCTTCTGGATCATGGAAAGCCGGAGTCACGGTTCAACCTCAGGTTTTTCCCAGAACATCCGCGGGAAAGTTCTTCAGACATTGCAAAGTTTTCGTCGCATTCAGATTCAACTTTGACAGGGCGGCCCTGTGCTGCAGTTGTGCGAGATTAGAGGCTGTGACTGCAATTATGATAAACAGCCGATCCACTACAGGAGCCACCGAATGAGACGGAGGGTACCCAGGGACGCGCGCAGATGAGAAGGGAAAAGGGTCGTCACAGGTCACCCCGGGAAGCGGATACAAAGGCGCGCTCAACTGCAGCTCTCGCATTATTCTCACAAATCGCCGTGCACGCCAGAGAGAGCGGGGGAAAAGGCGATCTCTTAGATAACAGGGTTCCTCTGTGGGTTTTCCCTCCGCCTGCAGTCGAGAGAGAGTGATTAACCGTTTGTTGACGCCCGCAGGTCTGGCCGCGCTCGCGCATCCGCTGCCGGGCCGCGGCCCCGCCGGCCTCCACGCGCGCAGACGGAGCGAGCGGCATTCAGGAGGGCTTTGTCTAACCCGCGGTGAGACACCTTGCCCTGGCTGTCTGGTTTTTGGAATGTTCTTCAGCGGCAGGGAGGCGGAGGGCTGTTTCAAAAACAGAGGGGAATGGGCTGTCGATCTGGAAAAACAACCCCGGCGACACCTCCTCCCTCGATACTGACAGTTGAGCGCGCCGCGCGAGGGCAGGCGGCCCCGGAGGGCGCGGCTGAGATGAAAAAGCCAAAATATCTGCTCCCCGTGTTTGCGTGGGACAGAGTGACGGGCAGACCCCCCCACCCCTCCACCCCTCTGCACGTCGGCGCGCGACATTTTAATGGCCCCCAAAAGGGACGTTGGCTTTGCCGTGAAATCACACAACGGAAACGATGAAACCCGTCGAATAATTTGAACCGTGGCACGAGCTTTTTATTTATCTTTCATTTTAAACTCAGCTTCAGCGTTTGGTGAGTGACGGTGAGAGCGGAGGAGGGCGGGAAGTGCGTTAAGCGGGCCGTTCTTCGATGCTGGCTGCAGAATTTGGCTCTCCGGCTCACGGGCCGAGAGCGCCGCGGCGCCGAGGAAGATGCTCTCGGTGTCGCGTTAACGCGCGGCATGTGGGAGGAGAGTCGAGCAACCAGGGTTACCAGACAGACGGTGACTGGCGGGCGTGCAGGCGCCGGCCGCCGCTTTGTCTTTGTCTTTGTCGCCGTGTTTGGGAGACCTCCTTTGGCGGCAGATCTGAGCGCACAAGCGGGAGTGTGCGCAGCCGCGTGCGCGGAACTGGGCCTGCAGCGCCGATGCTTACATTATTGATTTATCTGTTGTTGTTGTTTTCTTTTTCATTTTATTCAATACATTATTTAGTCAGTAAAATGCCAGAAAGTATCGAACACTGCCCGAAAACATTTTCCGAGAACCCGAGGCGCCGCGCTTCGCGTTGATGTTTAATTTACGACGACATAAAACGGACAGAAGCGGCTCATCTCCCCATCTGAGGAGCGAGGACCGAAGCGCGTTTGATACTTTTGATATCTCTGCACTTTCCTCCGTTTCCGTTCTCCTCAACCGCGACCTCGGCTCCCCGTCTCACCCCCGCAGCACGGCGCTGCGATGGCGATCGGTCGGCGCCCGGCTTCCTCCAGACGCGCCGCCGAGAATCGAGGCGAGAATGCTCAATCTCGCTTTGCGTCAGATCAGATCGTCTCTTTCCTCCTGCCCTTCAGGTGCTTTTCCGCGAACTCCTATCTCATCATCGAAAGATTTGATTTGTCAGTGTAGCTCTCAGAGTCCAGGCCGTGGGAACACCTGAGCTTGAGTGTCACAGAAAACGGGTTTTTCCTTTCTGAAAACAAACTGACGTTGTGCTGTCGCCTTGCGAGCGCAGCTGGATGAGGAGGAAAGTGAAGCGAGGTGCGACGCGGCCAAATTGCGATACGAATGCAGCGTGCGCATGCCACGTTGCGCAATTAGCTCGATGCCGCAACGTGCGTGTTGTGGAACTCGCCTTTGGGTTTGGGGGGTCCCTGATGTGCTGATTCATGCACTTGTGTGTGTGTGTGTGTGTGTGTGAGAGAGAGAGAGAGAGCGCTGAAGAGTGGAGCAGCTGAGAGCCGGTGTGCTGTCTGGGAGAGGGAAGGTCAGGGGTTGTGGCTGGGTCACGCTCTGTGGGAGAGGAGCAGACATGGCAGCGGAGATGAGGAGGAGGAGGAGGGAGAAGTGATGGAGACTTTTGGGGGGGGGGCACGCATCCGGATCGGCGTGGGTTGCGAGGAAGGGAGGAAGCAGGAAGCGTGTTTTTTATTTAGGCCCGTTTTCACTCTGCACGCGGGTCTTTTTTTTTTTTTTTTTTTTTCGGTTCCTCATCACATCAATGCAGCTATTGTTAGTAACAGAGTTAATTGTTAATTGATCCAAAGAGCGATAAAACAAGGCACCTAATCTCCCTCTCTCTGACACACACACACACACACACACACACACACACACACACGTGTGCCGTAGAGAATGAGAGTGGATGTTTATTACAGGATCCTAGTGGATGCTCAGGTGCCCTGGGGGCTATTAAAGCCCTCACTTAAAAGGCACTATCAGGGAACACTGATGTGGGCTGCTGGAAGGGGGTGGGGTGTGGGGGGGGGGGGGTGTAGAAAGTGAAAGAAAGGAAAGGGGAAGAAAGAGAAGTCTTGGGAACAGTCAGCAGAAGGAGGGGATAAACAGAGCGAGCACATCTGGATTGCCTCAGCAGAATATTTGTGCAACATCTGGAAAAATTCCCCGGAATTTAAGGGTCCCCTCCTTTCATTTCAGTTATTTCTCCTCCTCCTCCTCCTCCTTTTTTCACTTCTT
This sequence comes from Psettodes erumei, assembly GCA_016785225.1. NCBI lineage: Eukaryota > Metazoa > Chordata > Actinopteri > Pleuronectiformes > Psettodidae > Psettodes > Psettodes erumei. The sequence continues at coordinate 924,541 of JAFBJZ010000782.1, read as the reverse complement.
CTTCCTCTCCGTCCTGTTTTCCGCATCTTCAAAGTCTCTTCCCCCGGCGCGGCAGGCATGTAAATACTCCCGGAGTAATGCGTGTTGAGCCCTCGCCGGCTTTATAGCGGGGCCAAATTGGGCCCATGTGACCGGCTCCCCCTTTGTGAAAGAGGCAGGGCTAATTAAATGGCACACAAGTGAGAGGGCACCCGCCTGCGGGTCCAGACCCATAGGCCAGACCTGGGCCCGACACAACCCCTCGTAAAAAACAAAAAAAACAAACAAACCCCAAAACAACCAGGGAAATAAAGAGGAAGAATATCTCCGCTTTTGAAAAAGTTTCCGTGAAGACAGCTAAGTTTTGAAATCACAGCGTGAAAAACAACCTCTGTGTTTTGTTTTCGCAAGACGTCCGAAAAAAAAAACAAAAACCAAGGGTCGGCTGTGACTACGACGCAGACGTGTCACCTCTGTGCCGTTTCAAACAGATCTGTCGTGCGTTGGCTTGTTGTCACTGAAAAGGACGCCAAAGAAAGAGTCGATGCGTCGACGAGGCTTCCCTTTCAGGTTCCAAGTCCCAAGAGAAGACAAGAAAAAAGCTTTGTTTCTGAATCAGCACATTCGCAGAGTGCGTGGCCCCTGGTTCCACTGTGGCGCATTAGAGATGCGCAGCGAGGCTTCCCGCTCTGTCTCCTCTCCACCTCTCTCTCATCAGCTGGCAGTTGCCCCCCCCCACGTTCATTTGCGATTGAGATGCAGGCAAGCGCTGAGCGCCCCCCCCCCGCCTCACCTGGGCGAGGCCCCTCGCCGGCCGCTGACGGGCAGGTGTGGCTCAGAGCTACATGCTAATGCGGGGACTACGCTGATCAAAGGAGGTGCGCCCCCCACACACACACACACACACACACACACTCTGATGGGCATACTGATGCTGAGAGGCACACAGGCGGGAGGGGAGCAGCGATCAGAGGAAGAAAGTGAGAGAAAGGTGGATGAGAGATGGGGGGGCAGGCTGTACATGCAAAGAAAGGGATAGATGTCTGTGAACGAAAAACACGGGAAAGATGATTTATGATTCCATTGGCAGCGCTCAGCTCCAGGTATAACACGCCGGTCCTCGCTGTGAAAGCGTCCCCCCTCCCCCTTTTTAACGCGGATCCAGTTTCCTGCCTCAACTTTTTATCTGTCGTTTCAGTCGCTCTTTGTATGACGACACTGAGCTGAGCTCTTTTTTTTTTCACCAGTTGCAGCTGGCCTACGTCTTTCTGCCTGGCTGAGCCGACAACTCCTGTATGTGCTGGCATGTAACAGATGGCCATACTTTTATTCCGACCCCCCCCAAAAAAAAAAAAAAAAAAAAGAAATCTCACTGAAATAAAAAGAAATAATCCTAAAATCCAGCTCTCCCTGCAGAAAGACTGTGTTGTTGGAGCACCGGCGTCGTCTCCACGCTTCCTCTTTCCCTCTGCCCGCATTTGTTGCCGTGTGACCGCGGCGGGAAGTGTCTCCTTGCGAGCAGGAAGCTTTTGGAGGAGTGAAAGCGACCCCCCCCGTGGAAAACAGCACAGGGTTCTCTGAAAATCGGCCAGAATTTCAGAAGCACTTGAACTCAAACACAGATCCTCACAGGCGCCGTGAGCAGTATTTGTTTTCAAAATAGTAAAAAAAAAAAAAAAAAAAAAAGTGGGTGGGGGGTTACAGTTTTCCACAGCCCAAGGTGTCAAATGTCCAGCTCCCGAGTTAGAAAACAGAAAAGCACCAAAAAACGTGGCAGATTCTTAACCCGGTTCAAAAGAGAACTCCAATTCTCTTTTGCTAAATGACCTCGAAGATGCCGACGAGCGACGTCATCGACGTCAGCCCTGCTGCGTCTCCCCGTGAGAATGTGACTGTGAGAGCCTCAGGGCCGCGTGATGCGTGCGGCGCGACCAGCAGGCCATCGCGACCTTGCACCGGCCCGTCCGCCGCGCCCTGTCCCTCGACCCAAATTCACGTCGCTGTTTTGGTTCCTACTTTTTGAAAGGTTCGCGCCGCCGCTCTGCCTCTCTTGGTCAGTTTTTAAAAAAATTTTAACCCTGGAAGGCAGTTTCAGTATTTTCACAGCGGCCTCATGCTTCGCTGGCTCATCGCGTCTGGCGGCGTCCGCAGGTAGACGTGCGCTGATGTCACCGCTGACATTTCCGCAGGTGGCGTCCGCCGCCAGCCCAGGAACGGCGCCTCACCTCTTGACCTGGACCCGCTGCGGCATCAAAACAAGTCCGAGTCTTATTGCTCGCCTTTTTTTTTTTTTTTTTTACGGGCCTCGGGGTTTTTGCGCTCACACGCTTTAAATAAATCTCTAAAGGCTGACCAAAGAATTTTAATATTTCACCACATGAACGCCTTCAATAAATACCAAGCGGAGCGATTGTTTACATTGGAGGTAAGAAAATGGTCGTAAACTTTAAAGGAGGCGGAGGCTTATGGAAACACAAACAGTCTAAGTCTGCTGTTAAAATAAAAGAGCAGGTCGAACGCTCGGGTACTCGCTCTTACGTTCAAGAACCTGTGCGACGGAGGTGTAAGAAAGTAAGAGGAGGTTCCTCTGCTGGTTTACAGAACAGAAAAAAAGAAATAAAGTAATCAGGAGTGACACACACTGTTGGCAGCTCAAACTGTAATCCCTTTATCTGTTTGGCAGATATTGTAATGTCAGCGCTCCGAAATGTTGAAATAGATTATCACGATCACTTTTTGTAACCTGGAAGGATTAAACCTGGTGCCAAGTGAGGCTTTTTAAAATCCACCAGCTGCCCGTAAGACTTTGATATGTGATACTTGATAGTTACAGTTTTCATGTCGACTTTAAAAAAAAAAAAAAAAAAAGCATGAGTAAGCCGTTCCTGTGAGCACACGCTGTGGCACGAGGGCTGTTTGTGTCACGTCAGGTCGCCCTCGCGTCACTTCCTCGCCGTTGCGCAACTCCGCGCATACGTTCCCAGACGCGGCAGCTGCCTGGCAATGGAAATTTATTGTAATGCATGCGAGCCCCCCACATGCGTCGGTCTGGTTCATCAGCGGCATTACGTCACATTGATGGGCTCAGATCTGGTGGGGAATCAGCAGTTTACTTATTGAAATTGCAGTGAGCAAGTGACAGAGTTCAGTCCAGTGCTCGTCTCTCTCTCTCTCTCACACACACACACACACGCTGTTTCTGTGTGTGCGTGTGTGTGTGGTGGCGTCAGCTGACCACAGATGTGAATGAGTGATTGGTGTTCCACAGGCTGGTCTCCGGGGGTGGATCGACTGAGCTTATGACCAGCTCAGGCTGCAGCCCTCCCCACCCCAACCCCGCTTGATTGGCAGCTGCAGTTTCCTGTTCGGATGGGGCTCCAGCAGTAAGAAGGCATCAGGCTACGAAAAGTGCAAAAAGTGTCCATCCCAGCTCCCTGAAGCCCACTTCAAATGCCTGGCTTTGTCCCGCGAATGACCCGAAACCAGTTTCCTGCCAGCGACTGCTGCGAGCAGAAAATAGCCACACCTGTGAGGCAGAAACAACATAGTTTTGTGTCATTTGCTTCAAAAAACTGACTCCATTGATCAATTATCAGAAGCTGCTGATTATTATCCCGCTGTGCGACCAATCCATTTGCAGGCCGATCGAGGCCTGACGCAGCACGCGGCGGTGGATCACAGTTCTTTGCGTCAAACATTGATTAGCCGACTTCGTCTCGCATGCATCCGTAAACATCTTGGGGCGCCGCCTTCCCTCGTGACGGCTTTGTTTTTAGTTTTGTTTTCTTTTAAAAATATTTCGCCATCGTCCGCCTTCATCCGGGACAATGGACGGTGTGTGTTATGGCCATTAGGCCGTCACAATGGAGCTGTCTCGTACTGGAACCGACGTCCCTCCTGTTATGATCGTTTCCATGCTATCTCAGGCGCTCCCGCTTTGTTTCCTGTCTCACAGGGGAACGGCTCACTCAAGTCTCTTTAACGCTCTGTTTTTGTGCTCGCTGGAAAAGCCTGGCTTCGGAGCCGAGCGCGCGAGCGTGGAATCGCACTCCCCGTGCCAAGAAGAAATAATTTATAAAATGAAATCTACATTTGTTGTGTAAATGACCACATGCTGTAGGATATTTAATCCTGCCTGCAGTCGATCCCAGTCATGTGACTTGACCTAGTTTTGTCTGCCTCCCTCTGCCTGACTCTCCTCTTTCACTCTCTCTTTCTCCCACAGTCTGTACATCTTCCTCTCTCCCTCTTGCACCCCCCTCCATCCCCCCTCCCTTTTGTTCGCCCCCCCCATTGCTTCCTTCTGTGTTTCTGCTCCTTTTCATGACCGATCCAAGGATTTGTCTTCTCCCCCTGACGTGTTAATGTCTGTAGCTGCGCAGCCAACAACTCTGTCCTTCATTATGTTCTGAATTTAAGAATAGGAAATCTGTCAAGCGGAGGAAATGACATTGACTCACTCATGGGACGATTTGCTGTTTTGACAGCCTAATGTGAGTCATTACTGAAGTCACGAGTCATCTCGTCATTTTTGACATCCCCGAGACTCTCGACCACAAAGACGGTTCTGCGGAACGTTTTCTGTTTCAGAAATGTCGGCTGATGAATGTCACATTTGAAACTTTGGGCGAGCGCCGTGAGGAACCTTGCGGGGATTTTTGTCCTTGGGCTTGTTATGGTTTTGGATTTGTTTGAGCGGCCCCGACCCGTGAGCCGCCGCGTCCCGTCTCTCGGCCTCTTGGTTTATTTGCTCACGCTACGGAAGACGTGGCGCACGGCGCTGTTGAGAGACGTGGGTCTCACCTTGTCCCCGTCAGCAGTGAGAATCCCGTAACGCTGCAGTGCAAATAAACATGGAAACTGACGGTTTATTGTTACAGAGCTGTTTGTGCCGCGCTGCCTACGTCTCCTCGCGGTGACTCACAGAAGTTAAAATGCCTGAAATAGTTTTGTTTTGAGTGTCAAGTGTTGCATGTCGCTGCAACACATCAACCACTGTCTGACTTTGGTGGTGCGGTAATAAGAATTTATAACTGGATTATAATAGATTGCAGTAATCTAAATGGAGCGTCAGCCTCCAACTGTCATCTGGAGACAACAGCTGATTAGTTATCTGAAAAAAAAAGTGAAAAGCTGTCACAGCTTTTAGTAATCTATGTTTGTTCTTTTACCACATGATTATATCCCTGCCAGTTTTCAGAAGAACACTTATGAGCAAGGTATCGACCTTGCGGATTTAAAATGACCTTGAGCCCGATCAGAAGGGCCTGGCGGGCGACCCGAGCAATTATTTGGAGAAAATAAAGCGCAACCTGTACAATTTGTGCTTTGCAAAACACAGTGTTTGGGTTTGAGAACAGGAAAACACAGGTGGCGAGGATCCACCGGCCAACGAGCGCGCGCAGCCCCTGTCGTCGGACGTCCCCGCGAGAGCAGCTGCGGCCCGCCTGGCGCGGACTCCAGCGGGCCGCCTCGGCCGCCTCTTGGAATGCATCCATTCCTGAAGAGCGCGAGAGATCACTCGCGCCTCGGAGTAAGACTGGTACCCGCTACAAGCCTCGGGTTCAGAGTCCCACTCCACTCGACTTGTCGGCGATTTTTTTTTTTTTTGTCCGGTTTGTTATCCCTTCGCAAATATGAATGAATGATGTATCCTGGGTGTTAAAGCTTTCAGTGTCAGGGTGAAAAAAAACGCTTCGGCCTGCGCTCTTGCCATTCCTGAACAAATCACAGCTCTTTTTTAATTTTATCTCTTGATCCAAAATACCAAACTGCACATGGAACAGGATCCCCAATCATGGAACACGCCATTAATCAAACACAGCAGTACTTTATTCAAGATATTACTTTCACAGTCCACGGTTGGACAGCTGCATTATCATGGGGAAGCAAGTATTTCCCAATCCCGAACCAAGGTTTATTATCGTGACCGCTTTCTGCGGTATTGGCTCATTTTTTAGTAATTATTTCACTGCTGGCTTTTAAAGGCCCGGCTAGGTCTGACTCCTCGCAGTATTTCATAATTTTAAACATAACACGCGTGGAGCGCCAGAGAGCACGTCGAGATTTGTAGCCAGAGCTTTCTTGGACCTTCTCGAGTCTCTGTTCGAAACCTGAGGATTGATCAGGTCTCCCCTTTTCGACATTCAGATGTTTAAGCTTGTGGGGGGGGAGAAAAAAAATGATGCAATCTTTTTGATAATTTATTAAAACAACAAATTAGTGTGACAGCCCAAACTGAATTTCCAATTTTGAAAACCTCGACTGTGTTCTACCTTCACCTTGACGCACAGAGAGTTTCCTCAACTCTCGGCGAGTACGAAGCAGGATTATTTTTTGAGAGTCGCGAGCGAGGCCGAACACCTTCCCAAGGTAGAGCAGCGGATTTAATCCGGGACCTGAAATGTGGATGCTTGAAGGTCCGCCCCGCCAGAGAGCCCTGTTGTCTCCATTCGTGATGTTGGCCTCGGCTCCTCATTCCAAAAGTGGACTTTTGCTCCGTAAGCTCCGCTTTCCTGTCCAAGTCTTTCCCAGTACGGCCTGGCTTGATGTCATGCAGTGATACTGGATCGGCCGTGTGCGCTCAACAACCAATTTACTGTACATTTGAAATCCCGGACAGGATTATTTCCAATATTGTATTTTATTTTTTTCCCCTTCTGGAGTCCACTCCCTAATGGAGCTTTACAGTCAACAGGCTTTTTTTTTTTGAAAATCCCCAATTCCCTATATTAAATGGCTCCGACTTAAAGAGGCATTTCAGCTAAAGAGTGCACTTAATCCCTGTTTTTAAAAACGGTCCGGCAAGTGGTCTGTCTTGTGTAATTCTTATTCTCCTCTAGCACGAGTGTTTTTCTATTTTTTTATTCATTGTTGCTCAGGTTTGTCAGCGCACACCCATGCAGAGCAGCTGCACCTCCAGATGTTTTCATTTCAGGTTCTGAATTATGTACCACTCCATATTAGCATGTTTCTCATAGCAGGCTCAAACATACCGTTTCCTGTGGCACGGAAGTGTGGCAGCCTGCTGATGACTCTTTCACCAAAATGCAGCCATACCTGCTTCATCGGTGTCTAAAAACGCGTCAGAATGGCTTCTGCTGTCAGGACACGACTGCCATTATTGATTATTTATTGGTGCTTGTTCTTCAATAAAAAAACAAGAATGTTTTCGGTGTCGCCGAGCGGGCCACTGCTCTTCACCGAGACTGGGTGTGCAGAGGGCCTCCCGTCAACAGCGACCGAAATGAGCACACGCTAATGCGAGTCCCGGCTTTAGCACGCGTGGACCTTGACGAGCGAATCTGGGTCAGAGTTGCAGAACATATTGTTTGGAGGAGAAGAACAGGACGTGGGTGGCAGCACAGGTCCTTCCTTTCTGTTTTGTCCTCGGGTGTTTACATCCTCGGTGCGTCGGATGTCGTGGCGTTCTGGGCCGAGGTGGCGGTAGGAGGTTAACGGGAAGACGCGGCTTCCACCGGGGGCTCAGGCAGGTGGCGAGTGGGGCACAGGTCGCCGAGCGGCGCCGCACCTCGCTTTCTGCCCCGGAACGCTCCGCTGGGGCAGAAAGCCCGGCTTTATCTAAGCATTAGTCGCTGGAGGTAATTCTCTTTGATCACGCCGGAGAGCCGGCGATGATCAAGGAAAAATCCAGACTGAGGCCAGAACCGTATCCAGTGGCAACTCTTAATCAAAGCTAAAAATAGCAGATTTGACGCTCGGGTGAGGCGAACGCAGACCGGGTTGATTCCTGCAGAGTGCCGGGCGAGTTTCCACCGGTGATGCTTTTGGGGGAGTTTTATCTCTCCCTCTCCGGTGGTGATATTTCACAGCTGAGAAGAGGGGGCCAGAGTGCGCGGTGCCAAGGGCTGTTGGCGAGGGCAGATCGTCCGTCATGTGAACTGCTACTGTAAAGATCAGCCGAGGGATAGTGGATTTTTTAAATGCTTCCTTGTGTCTGTTCCCGGGTGAAAGGAGCCTCTCTTACCCTCGCGGCTCTTTCTGAGTCCAATCACACAAATTCGATTAGAGCAGTTTGCCCAAGGAGCTGCTCCGGCTGCCGGGCCGCAGTGAGGCCCTTGTTCCCCTGTTTGCCCCGGAGAAAAGCTCTGACGCGCACAGGCGCTCTTTGAACCAGCCCCTTCCTTTCTTCCCCTCTAACCTCATTTACCACACTCCCCCCTCCCCGTCTGGCTGTCTGTGGCCGCCCACCAATGGCCTGCCTTTGCCTTCCTCGCGTCACAGCGAGTGAGACGAATGACTCCTATAAATTATCAGGAGCCACAGCTTTGGTTGAAGCCTAATCCCGCGGGGGAAAGGTGAATAAGAGAGACCGGGAGAAGCCGAGCCACTGCCGAAACACATCCATCTGCCATTCAACGCCAAATACTCTCAGGGCGCCTTTGCCGTTACGTACGCAGGTGTGCTGCATGTCCGCAGCCAGCCGGGTTTTGGCATGAAATAAAACTCAAACCAAGATAAAAAAAAAAACTGCGACACCAGCAAACCCAGCACTTTTACTGAGGCGGCGGGGGTTTTGTTTCTTCACACCAGAAACTGGAAGGAGGCCTGTGGGCGGAGCGTCGGCGACAGCGGCAGCGTTCGCCACAACCACAACCGCACTTTCAGCTAGTTGTCTCCAGACGTGTGTTCACTTCGCAAAGTGTCAGAATTATGTCGGGCTCCGCGAGAGTAGTCATAACCCCAGTGTCAGCGAGGGCAGCGGAGCAGGAGCGCCATGTCACGTCTGCTGATCACACCGTACCGTATATATCAGTGGAGCAAGAGAAAAAAATCCCACTCTTCAAAAGCTATTTTCTTTTCACTTAGTATTCAAATCATATTCAAACATTGTCATGTTAAGCTTTTTACCTGTTGATGCAGTTAAGGATCATTTAAGAGTGGAAAGAGAAGCTTTGATAAGAGTGAAAGGTTTTACCTTTTCTGCAGTTGCCTCGCTGCTTCAAATGCCACACCAGGGTAACTGCCACTTTCATTACCGTGTGAAAGTGCAGACTCAATTTCAGACAAAGTGGTGGTCGTAGATGTGTTTCTTTTTTTTCTTTTGGGGTGTGTGTGTGTGTTGGGGGGGGCAGCGGGTACAGAAAGGTGCTCTTGTTCATCTCAAAAGCGCCTCAGTTTAGGCCTCGCAAAAACACAGCCGCTTAATAAGTCATTCAATAAAGCTGTCCCGTTAACTTTTTATTGCCGGCGCAGACCTCAACAGCGGCTGGTTTTGTGACTCAGAGCTCGATACACGAGTGCGAGTCGCAAGATTTCGGTCGCCTCTGCGTTCCAGCGGCGCGAGGGTTTCAGCTCCCCCGTCGTTTTGCCTCGGGCCATTTGGGTTCTTGTTGTGGCTGAACCTGAGAATTGTGTCTTCTGAACCAAGGTCTCCGTTTGGCATCTGTTTCTGCAGATTATGTCTAACCTTCCATTAGGGTGAAGGGACGCCCTCGGGTGACTGGCGTCGCCCCGATTAATCCGAGGGCAGATCCAATGAAGGATCTGAAGAATGTGTATCTCCTGTGAAATGCAGGTTAGCGTTCACTTTCTTGACACAAATGCCCTGGGTGTCAGCAGACCTCTCTCTGATTCGTCCTGTGTCTGGTCTGGTTCCCCACGAGCCCTCGGGGGTCTCAGTAACAGGGTCCACCTCAGGGTGGAATTTTCTGAAGCTGCGGGATGGTGTGCAGTGGAGGAACACGCAGGAGCGTCCACAGAGAGGATTTAGCTCTTATATATACTGTAATACTGTACATCAAAGCTGTTCTGGCTTTTCCCCCAACAAGTATGATAGTAGGATCAGCATCTAGGTGTTGCCTCTGGTAATCTTTATGAGCTTTGCTTTGTTGTTTTGATAGATCAGCTTTGGCTTTGCTGTGGTTGAGATACAACATACATGTATATATATATATATATATATATAAGAGCTTAGAGGCAAGTGGAAAGATTTTGCTGATTGTGCAGATACGCTGATGCCCCCCCGAGCCGATGATGAGTGCGTTGCGATCATCAGCGGATGGGTCTCGAAGTGTCGGAGTCGTACTCGATGCCTTTCGTTTCCAGAAGCAAACATAGAAGGTGTTGCAAAAAGTGTTGACACGGTGCTGATAAGGGTTGTAATCAAGTACATTTTTCTTTAATTCATTGATTAAAATGGGGAAATATTGGCGATCACAAGTTCCCAGGGTCAAAGGTGAATCAGAAAGCTGCTGGAAAAAGGCGTTTTTGATTGACAATCAATTAAATCGGTTACCACGACTGTGCCTTCATCAGTTAATCTGCTAATAGCTGGAGCACACTGTCACATAAAGCACTGACACGGGGCCAGATAAAAATAATGTGTGTGCTGTTCTTGTGGGTATTACTCAACAGTCATTTCAGAATTCATTGGTCATCCATAGTCAACTCCTTTGTCCTACGCAATAGCGCGTCGCTGAAGGTGAATGGCATTCACGACGGTAACCGTGGCGATTGATGGCCCCTCTGTCGCTCCGTCCTTCCGCGCGCTGTTCTAGGGACCCTTTCCCCCGGAGCCCCATGTGGGAAAGGCCTTTTTTTTATTGCACCTGGGAGATGCATTAAGGGCCCAATGAACTTTGACCTTGGGCTTGATCACCCCGGCAACACGGGACATGAGCAATCGTTACGCTTTAAGAGGGCTCGGCTGCGATCCCTCAAACTCTCATAAACGCTCCAATGTATTTCGCTCAAAAGCCTCCGGTTTGCGGGCTCTCGTAAAGTCGGGGGGGGGCTTTCACTGACAAATGTGTGATGAGCGAGAATTGTCCGTTAACGGGAACGCTCTTATCGGTGACTTTTTGTTATCACGGCAAATTTACACACCTTTGTTTCATTAGAGGCTTGTCATTAAGCCTTTCTTTTATTAGCCTTATATCAATAAAAAGCCTCCTTTCATTAGCGGAACATCTCAAAGGCTCGCCTTCATTAGCGCCAGGTTGTAAACGCTGGCTGCGATTTCATTAGCAGCCTATCTTTAATGAGGAAAACCCCCAGCGTGTTTACATTGCTCTGATCCCCCATGATCGCGGGTAAGGGTAATGTTGATTGGCTGTTCTTGGGGATGGGGGGGGGGGTTGAGGTTTGAGCCTGTCCCCCGAAGATTGGATCGTGCAATTATTAAAGCCAACGAGATCCCGGCTGCTGAAGAAGAGAAGGGAGCGAGATCAAACATTTCAGCAATCAAGGTCCTGCCGCAGCGCAGCAGCCGAGGCGTAACGACGCCGCGTGACACGGCGAGACGTGCGGCGGCCGCGTCGCTCCTGACGGCGGCTCCCGAATCGTGCGCGCGCACGTCCTTGCTGCCGCCGCACTTTCATCATGTACTTCAAGGACTGGAAAGTAAAGCCCCCTCGGTGAAAGTGATTTATGATACCATCAGGAAAAAGACACGTAGATGGATTTTTTTCTAATATTTTTACAGCTGTCAAGTAACTGAATGTTTGATGACTCTGAAATTCGATTTCTTGGAAACGGTCGGCTTTGAAACCGGATGTGTTGTGAATAACTTATCCATCTATAAATTCTAAAACGTTTTTTTTTCTTTCTTCTTCTTTTTACCATGAGAATAACAAAGGATGAAGTTCCTTTTTCCCTGAGACGTTGAAATCAAGTTCAGGTTCAATCCTAATTTGTTCCATTTTCTATCTCTGCTTCACTTCAGATTCCTGAGCGCCATGCTTTAGCATTAGTCCGTCTCGTGGGAACATTATCCCAGGAGATGTCTTGCGGTGTTGGGCTTTTTTTTTTTTTTCCTTTTTTGCTGGTGGTGGTGGGGGGGGCTGTCTGCTCAGTTTACGCCTGATTTCGGAGAAGCCCAACTTGACTGGGAGCCTGGGCTCACATGTTAACATCTTAATGTTTAGTGACATTGCTCAGAGCTGTATACCATGTGTCATTGTTTGCCCTTTGACCCCTTTGTATAACCAGGAAAGTCCCGTGTTTCCGGGGAATGGATTTGTTTGGCAGCGACGGGGGAAATGTGGCAGAGTGTAGTCGATGGAGCAGCATCTTGGGTTTTTTTTGTTTTTTTTTCCATGAGTAGCAACACAACTTATTCTTCCTTGAGGTACTCAAGTTGGAGGAATACTTTTCTATGATAGTAGTTGTGAAATGAATCAAATCCTCCGTCTGCTATTGAGACTCGTAAATGATTGATACTTTAAAGAAACATTGTCGGGGGTGGTGATGCGGGTGTGTTACCTGTAGTGTAGCTTAAAATGAATCCACCTCATTCTGGATCTGGACTGTCCTCCTCATTTGTGCGCGTGACACAATTTGAAAGAAGTCGCGCTCTCGTGTTGGGGGCGGTGACACTGTGACGGATGCGTTTTGGCGAGTCGTGCTGGATTGGTTTCGAGTGACAGATGGCACCAGAGCGAAGGGGGAAAACCATTTGTGTGATTGTGATTTGGGAGGTGATTCTAATCCCGTCGGATTGACAACAAATTTGCGGCTTATTCGGAATTCAATCACGCACACGGCGTCGACTCAAGTTCAGTCGGCATTTAAGCTGTCATCATGCGGACTCTCCGACATAAATCGACGTTTCTTTTTATCCATGCTCTTCCATCGCGCCTTTATGCTTAACGTTAACCATAAAACTGCGCTCTGAGACTCACAGCTCTTGACATTCTCCACCGTTTGATGGCGACGGCGGCAGATGCCTGTTTACTTGTGGCGTAATGAGACGCTGCAAAGGCCCTCCGCGTCGGCTCTTATTTAATTCATGATGCTTCGCGATGATCTCCAGCCCGTCTGCGTTTGCTCTCGCCGGTCCAGACTCGCTTCGCCTTGTCGGTGCCTGCTTCGCCCGCAATGCCTAATCAAAGCTTTGAAGAATGCTTCGGGCGTGAACCCCACACACACACACACACACACACACACACCTCCCCCTTTGCCTCACACATCCGCGTTGCTGCACGCACAGTTGCGCAGCCTTATAAGCGGAAAGTATCAACATCCCCGACAGCTTATCATGGGGGACTAATTCAGTATCCCTTTGCCTGTTTTAAATGTCACTCTCTGAGCTCATCTGGAGTGACATGTTTTTCATGGTGGAAATAAAGGCGCTTTATTCAGGGTGGGTGGGTGAGTGGGTGGGGTGGGGGGTGGGGGGGTGGGGGCTCCTCCGCCTGCCGCTCTTGATGCTTGCAGGAAATCTAAAGGTCCTCGTGCGGAACGAATAAAGGTTGGATTTGCGGGGACCTGCCGATGCCATTGAGGTCCGCATGAGCTGCCCACTCAATAAAGACGGAGCGAGTCCTCCGCTGGCTCGAGCCGAGCAGATTGACGCGGGTGTTTCCACATCGTGCGAGAGGCTGCGGCGTCGATCGGGAAATCAAATGCCACTCTGCCTCCTTAAATCTGGCGAGGGTTAGCGGTGATTGATAAGTGGCCTGTTTGGTCTGTTGACTCATTTTTCTTGCAGTCGCCCCAAATTTATCAGGGCGCCGGTGTTCGAGTGGCTCCATTTGTCAAATTAGGTTTGCTCCTTGCTCTTCTTCTTTGCTGAATGGCTGGTGAGCGCCGGTCTGGAGGGGGTACAGCCCGCTCAGTCGCCTCATTGTGCCGGATAATGACTTCCCTATTGAAAACGACCTTTGTGACCCCGGAGACAGACAGTAAGACGGCCTCGGCCACCCCCTCGAGGCACTCGGGCCCACTCTGGCATTTGATGCGCACAGAGAGCCGCTAACCTCGGCCTCGGGCCCCCACGGCTGCGCGTCTTCCCTCCCGGGCCGACCTCGGCCGGCGATGCGCAGGTCCCGTCCGCTGTCGGGAGCCCTCGCCCTGGTTTTCGCCACACGGCTTACCGTCTGCGAGCAGGTTGGCCAGAAGACCAAATGGCCAGAGATTAAAATGTGAGAGGTTGGCTGGGTCTGAGGTGGCCTCTGTCAGCTGGTGTCAGCCTTTCTTAAAGTTCTGTATGCTCGGAGGAGTCGTATTTATCATCTGCTGCCTCGAAGCCGTGTTTCTGTTTTATATTTTTTTAATGTCTTCATCTGTTTGGTTCCAGGGTTCCTGAAGCCCCAGTGCTCGTTGGCTCCTCCCATGCAGCGAGGTCGCCCGGGCGAGGCCTGTTCCTGCTTCAGCGGCGTGTGTCCCCTCCATCAGCGCCGCCTGTCCTCAGGTAACACCTAACTGGTAGACTGTTAGTGATTATGTAGAATGTGGTGGAATGTCTTCAGCATGCTCCCAGGTAAGAAACAAAACCGTGTGCGAGGGATGGGACCCGATGAGGATCTTCACGGTTTTCTGTTTCAGTGGTGTGCAGAAACTGTTTTCATTCACAGAGTTTCCAACAGGTTGAGTGGGTGTCGTGGTGTGACTGATGTGCGTGCAGAGACTCATGCGGTTTCGGGGTGTGTGTGTGTGTGGGGGTAACCCAGGTTATTTTCTGTGGCTGTAATTGCGCTGATTTAGGTTTTCCTGGTCATAGAAAAAGTGCAGCACTGATGTTATTACAGCAGGATGTTTGCCCTCCGGTACCGGACACGCTGCTCAGACTGGAGGCAGCGGCACTCGTGCTCAGGGCGTCAAATACATGACATCCCTGGAATTTCAGCTCCTGCTGCATAGAAAGATATTACAGCATGCCTGTCCCCCTCTACTGAAAATGTACCATTTAACTGACATTTCATCGAGCACCGTCGTCCTCTTTCAGGGTGCGACTGTCACAGGAAAAATATGCCGCCGTCGTTTTGAGGCGTCTGTGACCTCGGAACCATGTGGTTCCCATGGTTTGGACGACTTACACCCGTCCCCGTTGCTGTGCGTTCCCCACAAAAAAGCAGGTGGATTTCGACAGTGCAGAGGAGAGGAGGCAGCATTCCTGTAAGACTTTATTTGAATTTAGCCACGAGGAGGTCGTTATTTGAAAAGCGCGCCCCGCGACCTGATGCACCGACTCTCTAATCATCTCATCTCTGCTTTCGTGACATCAAAGGCAGCTCTAGTGTGTAGTTACATACTTTTGTTTTTCTCGTGTGTAATTCAGATAACTGTTATTTCATACCGTCACTGTTGCTTGTTCTGTATTTATAAAGAAAATATCCATATCCAGCTTTTCTAAACATGTAGGGCTGCTTATTTCTTGATGTGAGTCTCCGTCATAGTTTCACCGATGTTGTCGTACAGTGTAAAGTTTCTCTTGTTTCTGCGCACACCATCGCCCCCAGTCAGAGGTGTGGCTGGGGGGCCTTTTTGGAGGCAGCGTCAAGTCTGGATTTGATGATTAATGGGTGTCTCAGCATGTGGAGCCCCAGTGATGGACAAGGGAACAGAGGTGCTCTGAGATCAGCCCCTTCCTCCAAATACCTCAGGCCCCGGCCGCCCCACGCTGTCGCCCCCCCCCCGCCGCGGGCGAGCAGGGCCGGCCCTCGGTGCTTACTCCCAACTCAGTCGCCTGGTATGTGGCGAATGAGCAGGGGGGGGGGCGACTTTGCGCGCAACACACGGTTAATGCCGCTGCGTTTATCGCTCCATCCCCAAGTGACGCTCCTTCTGCGGCAGCTGATCATGTGAGGGGAGCGTGACTCGTGCGCGGCAAGATGGAGTCCAAGTGTGTAAACAGCTCCGGAGGAGCAGCCGCCCGAATGTAGAGGGAGACGCTTTCCATATTGTCCTTGAACTATTTTCACTGCAAGGAGAAGTGGAAGTACGCAGGCTTATTTTATTATGTTGTGGTGGTTCTGAAAAGATATCTGGCATATAAATGTGAAATACCCCCTCCCCCCGGGTCTGTTTTTTCAGCAACGTATTGGACAGTACGAGAGTTTCCTAAGGGGAACGGAGCGCTTTCCCTCTTTGTCTTGCTTTGAATGTAATTTCTCTGCTCGTTCTCGTGCAGCACTTCAAATCAGTCTCGCTCCTCGCTGCATTAGTGGAATTGTCTGGGTGAAGTCGAATTTAAAAAAACATGTAATAAACGCTATTAAATGTTCTGTGAAATTAGTCCTCGTGAAACTTTTGTGCGTTACTTGAGCGACAACAAAGAAGGGACACTTATACTTACTTTATCCTGTGTTTACATGTCCAATAGATGATGTGAAAACACATTTGTCAGCTGCTGTGGATGTGGAGAGGTGTGTTGCAACAGCTGAAGTAAAAAAACAAGCAACAAACGAAGGACTGTGCTCGTAGCATTTGCTGACTTACTCTGTATCCATACAATGGACATTTCCATGTATGCACACATTTCCCGCGTTTGTCGTAGTTTCTTTTATTTCGTTCCAGTCATAGTTTGTCGGCCCTCACATCCTTGATCGAGGTTGTTCTTCAGAAGAGAAAAAGGGCAAATACAAATGGATGTTAGTCATACAGCGCATGCAGTGACATGGACTGGCTGTGGAGCTGCAACGTGACGAGTTCACAGCGGGACACTGAGCCTGAACCTGCAGCGGGGACAGAATTCCCATCCGCCTCAGCAGTCTGACAAAGCTGGAGAAACAACAGCACACACTATATATTTGTCAAACACTTGGTGGAAGGAGGAAAAAGTGTTGTTTTTTTTCCCCTCAGCGTATTTCTCGTCCTCTCATGAGCAAATAGAAAGTGTAAATCCAAATATCTTACTTTCTCTTTCTCTGTTTTTTTTTATCGTCTCAGCGGAGATGAGAACCCTCTCCTCTCTCTTTCACAGGCAAATACTTTTTTTTTTTCCATGGGCAAGTTTCAGCATGATCGGTGAAGTGCACTTTTTTTTTCCCCACCAACCTCACCCCCATCTTTGTGCATTTAACACAAGTATCTTGATTGATTGCAAGACTTTTTTTTGTGCTGTTACAGCCTGCAGTCAGGGTGGACCCGAACAATTAGGAGCATCTGGATTAGAAGTGCAGTCTTTCTAAAGTTAAAAAAAAAGGAAGGAAAGGAAAACCTTTGTTTTCCTTCTTTGTGTTGTGGCTATTTTAAGACCTGCAGCACACTAGGACGTGACTCACGTTAGATTATTTTGTCTACCACGGACTCAGGGGCAAACAGTGAGAAGGGGGGAGTGAAAGTGTTGAAAAGTTGGATTTTGCTTTTTTTTTGTAGTCCTGTTGCTTTTTCGGCGCGCTCGCCGAGCGGCGGAGAGCAGAGCAGAGGGTGGACAGCCTGGAGTCGAAAGTTTACAGACCCTGTAATAACCGTGCGTCTAATTATGGAACGTGTTACTATAAATCCACCAGTGTCCCCAGATCGTGTGATTGTCCTCCAATGTCGACGTCCCGGCCGCCCGGCCAACGGCCACAATGACAAGCTGCCGTGGGAGGCGCGAGGCGTGTAGCGGCGGCCGAGCGGGAGGTTTCTGGGAAGGCTTGCGAGCCTCGCCCGGGGAGCCGCATTCGGCGGCGATCTGCTGAACTCCCCGGGCCGCGCACTGATGTGGCCGGGCTCCGGTTTCAGCGGTTTCACATTGTTTGGGCTCTTCAAAAACAAACTCTTACTGGAAAGGGACCGTGAGAAACGTAGCGTTCGGGACCTCGCTTTTCCGCAGGATTATTTCAAAAAGGCAATCGTTTAGGGTTTTTTTTTTTTTATTAGAAAAAGGAGTCATGATGGGAAAAAAGTATTTTTTTTTTTTTTTTTTTGGAATTGTGGTGTATGAGGTGAGAGAGAGGGAAAGCGTAAAAGAGAGACGGCATTGAAAACAGGGCTTTTTGAGAAGGGCCCTCACAATGCAGGCCTTGTGCTGTGATTTGGTCTGTCCTCACCGAGCTGAGCGGAGGAATGGAAAAGATTATCCGCAGGAATGTCTGGGGTGCCCTCAAACGGAGCGGGCCGCGTGACTGGCCAATGGGAGCGAGGCCTGCAGAGCGGCGGGCTAATTTTTTCCTGATGAACTCAGCCGCCTGCTCCACAATGCAGTCTGATTGCCAGTGCTGAACTCACATATGGTCCGTGTTTGGAGGGTCCAAATGACAGGACCAATTCTGCCTGGGGAGAAAAGGGAGGAGGGGGGGTATTGGACGTCAATGATTATTACTGGTTCCCTCTCTCTCTTTTTTTTTTCGCCCGTGTTTTATTTCATTAGCTTCGGTCGTGGCTGACTTGCGTGCCGGAAACGAACCAGCGTGATCCGACCGTCCCGCCCCCGGGGACTTGCGCACCAGGTGCATCGCTCGCTTTTGTTTCGTAGCGCTTTATCGGGGGTGTTTTCTTCAAATAAGTAGCAGCGGCGCTGCAAGCCAAGCCACATTAGTGTTCATGGCAGTCCCACTTCATTACCGTGCGTCAGAATTATCTCACTGCCTCACAAATCCTGCCAGTTAATTTGGAACCCATTTACTATTCAGAGTACTTGGAAAGAGGCCTCCATTGAAACCCCCCCCCACCTACAACCGGGCCAGAGTAAACTGCGGGGAAATGCAAGTGACAGAACCTCAGCTTTGTGCGAGGTGTGCACGCGTGCGTGCTCATTGTTTTGTTTTTTTTTGCAGCATGGCAGTAAAAAGCCATGTGGTGGGGCTCAGGAGAGGAGCAGCATGTGTTCTCAGACCTTGTGGTCACACAGCAGGGTCGGGGGAGGGGGGGGGGCATCAGAGACTAAAGAGAGGGGCTGGGGAGGGTGTTCGGGGCGAGTTAAAGTTTCTCCCGGCTCCTCGTGTTTCCCATCGCGGGGTCCCGCCGAGGTGAGGAGGGTCACGGAGAGGGAGCTCGTTAGCCCCGGCGCGCTCGGCGCTCCCCGCGCTCTAATTGGCCGGCCCGCAGTCAGCGCTGTCCCCGGCTGCTTCCTGCTAGGTCAGAAGGCAGAGGGGGGCCGAAGGACGCCGAATTGCAGATTACGGGCCCTGGCCCCCCGTTCATCAGCACACACACACACACACACTACACATTATTTGTAATACACAAACACTTTTACGAGTCATTTCCTGCAGCGACCAGCTAATCTCTGCATTGTTTTAATAGTAGGGGGTTTATTTGAGGTCAGACGCCTGGGGTTTGTCAAATGTGGGATAAGAACGGTCCAAACTGTCCAGTTAATTGGCTTTGATTGTTGAGTTTATATTACATTTATCAAATACTGTGAGATGCTTTGACTGTGCTTCCCCAGAACCACACCACATTTTAAATATTTGTTGTGAAAATGAAACCAGGTCGGGAAGCAGAAATATTATCGGGGGGGACCTGTGGGCAGCGCAGAAAGCAGCGACACACAACATTTGTTTAAGCTGATGTGGCAAATGTGTTATCAAACAGTTACTCATTTACACATCCAGCAGACACGCACCAACCTTAGTATTCATTTAGAGTTGTCCAATATTGACTCCAGTAGCTTTTTCATCTTTTTTTTTATCTCTGGCTGGAAACACGCTTCATGAGGGCGGACAGAGTGGACGGAAACGTCGCAGCCGTCGAGCTCAAAGACGCTGAGAGGAACTGCAGAGCCCGGTCTCTGTGGGTTCATCGCTACTAAATGAGACATGTAATCCATAGATCCACAGTTAATATAAAAATATCGATTGAAGCGGCTCTAAGAAGGAAATTTGAATCGACGTTAAAGGTCGGACGTGCATATCTGCTTTATATTCATCTCTTGTTTTGTCTCATCATGAGTCCAGCTCATCACTGCCTGGCTCTCTTTGCAGTTGTGCTCTTTTTTTGACCCTTTATTTCACTCCCTTATAACCACTCTGCTGCTCAGTGAACACCAATAATACCTGTCCGTCACGTCTGTCAGTGGGTGACAGGGCCCCCGGAGGCCAGCTGCCACCATCGCGGCTAGGATGGCATCTGCAGAGGCGGAGGTCTCTGCGCTGCTGCGCAGAGCGACGGCGGCCGTGCGCGGCGGGTCACTGGAAATCAGAGCGACTAAGCCTTTGATAACTCCCTGAGCCTGTAATCCCCCACCCCCCACCCCCTGCCCAGCAGCACCGTCACAGCGAAACACTATCTCATTCGCACGGCTCAAGCGCAGCGGGGAGGGATGCGAGCAGGCGGCCGGCGACGCAGGGGACGGGGAGGAAGTGGTCGCAACACACGCATCGTCATCTGCACAGTGGGATTAAGGGCGGTCAAGTTGAGGGCTGAGGGGAGAACTTGAATTTCGGGCTGAGCTCAAATTCTCAAAGGCTGGCGTTATAAGTTTGAATTCCATTTACGGTGGCACAGAAGAAACATTTGAATTTAAATTATCAGGAGTGCTTGGAATGGTTAATATATTTTTTGGGGGAATAACAAATGCATCCATTGTTCCTTTACGCCTTTAAAATCATAAAGGAGTCTTTGTCGCCTTTATCCAGATTCTGTTGCGTTCTTATTTATAGTGTGTGGATAATATATTCTCTCAGAGGCCGTTTTCACAGAAGAGGTGAAATTTCCCTCTGCCACAGATTCCGGCTCTCTCCGGAGTCGATCCTGACCCCATGAGTGAGGCTTACAGTACAGACTTGAAAAAAAAGGCTGCATTTTTTATTAACATTAATTAAACATGAGTAAGCAAGTTCTGATTCTTCAGGCCCCATGTTGCCTAACATAGAACAGTATGTTAATCACGGCGTTGGCTTCCGCTGAAATATACGGGCAAATTAACGAACAGCATGAATATGAATGAGTCTGTGCATCTCAACCCAGATACCTCAGCCCCGACTGAATCGCTGCCGTCACCAGCTGATAGAGACATCAGAACCGGAGGCTTGCAGCGTCACCGGAGCTCCCCTCGCTGCTGGAGCCCGATCCGGGGCTTGTGCCATGTTTGTATCAGCGGGGGCTGACTAAGTGTTGAGGGACGCCCGCCTCCTCCGACCGCAGATAAACACGGGAGGACTGGGATGTGAAGGAAGCGCGCCTGTGTCGCGCTGGCGGGGGGGCGGCTCATGACAAGCTGCACTCCACTGTGCAAACAAACACTGGGAAATGTGTTCTCCGTGCGCTGAAATGTCCACCGCTGACGGCGATGGAGTTACAAAAAAACAAAAAAAACAATGGAGGGAGGGGAAAAATTAATGTTTACTCATTGGGAAAAGAAAAGACAGATGAAGATGATGAAGAAGAAGAGTGCAAAGTGAGATGTGATTCTGAGAGGGTTGTGTTTTTCCTCGCCGGGATGACGGAGATGCAGCAAAGTTTGCGTTGAACATCTGGATCGGCTAACAGCAGCGGGGCCAGATATTTGGACAAGGCCAGAACGAAGGAAGAGGCCAATTTCTGTGATTTATTTATTAAGTCCTGTTTTCTCTCGGAGCCGTGCGTTTCCTGGTTGTTATGCTTTGCTTGCAACATCCGAGGTTACCGCGGCAACCATGAAGATCAACAACGCAAGAATGCGGGAACATTTTTCTTGGCCGCAGGACCTCGGGGTGTCACTTTTGCATTTTGAACACTGGGTCAGCGTTTCGTTACGTGGCGGGACGCGTTCTTTATTTTATATATATATAAAGTTATGTCAGGCTTTCTATCTCAGACTTCCTGTTTGTTCACTGGCCCGTGTGTTAAGTAGGTGCTGAGGGAGCTCAGGTGGGAACTTGTTGCTTTCAGCGGCGTCACTGGCTGTTCCTCCTCTGGATACGGTCAGTTGCCTCTGTCCTCGTTGATGGGGGTTTGAAGGGCAACGGCAGCTACACATCACCCCTCCCAGCCCCAGAGGGGGGTGGGGGGGTGGGAGAGGGAAAAGACAGGCAGTCAGAGATGTTAGGAGAGAGAGAGAGATGGGTGAGTAGCCAGAAAAGGCGGGGGGGGGCTGTTGGTATTTTGATGCTAAAGTGATTTGACGCGCTTGGCATTATAACCAGCTCGGCGGTGGTGGGGGGGGCAGCGAGGCCCAGCTCTTGATCCGAATGTCACCGAAGCCGATCTCATGAAGTGGAAGGTCGAAAAAGCGCCACCTGCCTCCCCGGCTCTCGCAGGCTCCGCCCCCCCTCCTCCATAAAGGGCACGCCAGGAACCGGAGGGCGCAGGGCAGAGGACAGGAGGTTCGGCGAGGTCTGGAGAAAGATGCGTGTTCAAGTTCGGCCGGGGAGGCGGGGCGGCAAAGCCCTGACCTGTCAATGTCACATGTCCCTGCCGCGCGGAAAACAAGCCCACCCGAGTGTGCTAATGCAGGCCCAGTACACGCTGGGATGTGAGATGTGGGAGTGGGGGAGAGGCGTCTGCAACTCCCGCGTGCCTTCCCCTCAGAGAGGCGCCGGCTGAGGTGCACGGAGAGAGAGGAGAGAGAGGCAGGCGGCGCTGATGCTAATGCAGCAGCTAATGGAAATGTCTTGTCGGGGCGGCCCTCCAGGAGCAGACGTGGCCGCCGCGGAGACGCTGAAGCCCGGGCCCCTGTTTTGGCAAACAAATAACAACAATTGAGAAGCAGAGCTGAAAGACTGAAGAGCTGATGGCCGCTTCTGTGCACAACAGAACAAGAGTGGAAGGACACGAATGTGGCAAAATAGGAAATCATCTTTCAATCCAGCCGTGCCCTTAACCGCCCTCGGTGCGCTCCGGGCGCAGGGAGACCCGGGGCGTTGGCGGGGGAACTGTTGCAGAAACTTGACCTTTAGCGTCTGCCCGCGCGGGCGGCTCAGTCAATGGGGCCGCGCGATGGAGCGGAGCCCGCGCCCGTGGCGTTTTGGCACGCTCAAACGCCACGGGCGCATCATGTCCACAAGTCCATTAGCGGTCACCGACATTGAGCTAATTGACTAACATCGGCGGCGCGGCGGTGGTGGCCTGACTTTGAAATGAGCACGGGGAGAGGGCAGTGCTCTGGTGGAGGCAGTGACAGACGGCGGGGGAGTGTGTGTGTGTGTGTGTGTGTGTGTGTGTTGGGGGGGGGCTTGATCGACATATCTCTGGTTGTTATTTATCACATGGTCTTTTGGCTGCGTGGTTGCCAGACCTTTATGAATCACACTGATAAGATTTCCTGCTCCACAGAGCTTTAACATGACAAGGACAGCTTGATGAAATACAAAAAAATGAATAAAAACAAGTATTTTATAAATAAAATGCTTAACAGAGCAGGAGCAAGTCCCCAACAAGTGGCAACACAGGACTCTAATCAAGCTGTTCTCTGACATTTCATATATGTCACGGGTGTGTCGTCCTCGTTTACCCTCTCACCTAAGTTGCTTGTCCGCCCCCCCCGGGCTGCGGGAGGCTCGGAGTTAATCATTTACGTGACAGCTTTGCACTAGACGTTATGAAACCGTCCCGGCGTGGAACATTTCGTCCCCGTCTGCTAATGCTCGCCGAGGAGAGATCTCCTCTCGCGGGCGGCAGGCAACAGTGCTGTCAGGACAGAGGGAGCTTAATGCCCGAAAGAAAAGCCGCCGCGGGGCCTAATGCCCTCGTGTGTTTGCTTTTTGCTGCGCTGTGTACCGTTATGTTTGTGTGCGGGCGATCGGGATATTTGCACGCTTGTGTCTACCGTACCTACCGGGCGGCGCGCTCTTTGTCT
The DNA here is from genome assembly GCA_016785225.1 of Psettodes erumei. Classification (NCBI taxonomy): domain Eukaryota; kingdom Metazoa; phylum Chordata; class Actinopteri; order Pleuronectiformes; family Psettodidae; genus Psettodes; species Psettodes erumei. Next base: position 901,173 of record JAFBJZ010000782.1, on the reverse strand, counting down.
CTCTGCCGGCTGCGTCGTAGATTTGGCGGCCATGCGAGTGATCGGGACGGGATTCGTCTCCCCCGAAAACTTGCATTCGGCGTGAGCGCTGCGATTACTTTTAGCCCTCCCACGCTGAGGGACGCCGTAGACAGTCTTGGTCGCGGGCCGGAGGAGAGGCAGCAGCTGTCTGTAACCCAAGCTGATAACGAGCGTGTATTTGTGTTTATTTAACACCCTCCCTGCCATCTGTTGCGCGTATTGTGATACACAGACAGGGCACGTGTGCGCGAGCCTCATGATGATTACACAACGGGCACGGGCCGCCCTTCGGCGCGGCGGCGTCGGGCGAGACGCCGTCAGCGGCTCCATTATTCAGCCCCCCCCCCAGGAACAAGTTGCTGGCGTCTGGTGTCACATCCACATGTATGAGCGGAGACGGGCATGTTGCGGGGACGCGGCGAACACGTGAACTGCAGCGTCTGCCGACATTGTTATGCTGAATACAACAAGAGGTGGCCGTGTTGTCCTTCCCTCCATCTGTCTGCCAAAGGTCACAGGCTTAAAAAGAGCATTTAGAGCTTATGGAAAAAAAAACTAAATTAAACAAAAAAAAAAAGTCCTTTCATGACTGATGGCACCTTTTAGTCTTGCGCGATAATTAAGCATTTGTTGATTTTACCTCTCGCCCCTTGTCCACACAATCATTACTCGCGAACCCAAAGCATTAATGTGCGGGGGTGTAAAAAATTAATGCCCACACACAGCAGCGCCGTAGGTTACATAATGATGGCAACCTGAGAAGTACTTGGAGCAGCGTGCGAAAAACAGTATTTACAGCGGCGCTTTACAGCTCTTTGTTATCTGAGTTATCGCCTAAGATGTGGATAGAAGTGGATAGAAGTTGACTTTGGCCCGATTTATTGGCTGGGAAGACGTCTTGACGAGCTTTTATCGCTCCCAAAGTTCCCCGAAACGTAAGTGTCGGCGAGCAGCGTCAGCAGAACTCTGTGTTCTGGAGCTTCATAAAGCCTACACTTTTTTTTTTATGACGACTGTGCTCAAAGTAAGATTTGCTCTATCTCGGGTATCTCCGTAAATGCAAATTTCAACATCATATGGCGGTTGGAGCGAGATAAATATAAGGGGAGTCACGCCTGGCAACATTATCGACTCAGTCCTTATTCATATGTCTGACATATAAGGTATATGCCACCTCGGTGGAGTAGGAGAACCAACAGTGGACAGATTACAAAAAAAAGATAAATTGATATCCTAACTTTTTGTCCCCCCTCCCAGTCTTTCATCTTCACGGATTAGTTTGCAGGGGGTGGGGATTTGAGGACGGATTTTGTGTCTTAAGTGTTCAGCGGTCAACGCGCTGCACGAGGACAGGCGGAGCCGCATGGCGTCCACGCCATTGTCCTCCAAATGCGGAGCGGCGGCTTCAGGACGTTGACTGTAAACAACGTCTCATATTTTCTCTCTCTTCACCAGAGGCACCAGCCCAAACTAATAAATCCTTCAGGATGTTCTACCAGCCGCTTCGTACTGTACATCAAACTGCACTTACACTGTGAGTGATGCAGAAAGCATCCTCCACCCCTCAACTCTGTCGGGTGCGAGCGTGTGTGGGTGTTAACGTGAACGCCGCTTTGTTATCCGAGGTTCGTTGCGTGCGTGTCGCCAAAAGGTGTGTTATTTCGCGACTCGCACGAGTTTCCAGTTGTTATTTGTTTGTCAAATGTCGCCGGGCGCCACATGTGCACCCGCCCGCCGGATATAGCTTACGTTACGTAACCCAGAGTCGAATGCGTACCTGTGTACAGGATGAGACGGCGCAGGTTTGTCGTTCCTCTGCTATGTTTACTTCCATGTTCTATATTACAGGTCCCCCAGCGCAGCAAACCAGGAAGACAAAGGGCCCTGCCTTCCTGTTTGTGTGCTGCTGGGAAGCCGAAGGGGAAAGGCATGCTTTAGAAGTGTGTGTGTGTGTGTGTTCGCGTGTGCGTGTGTGTGGGGGGGGGGGCTCGAGTCAGCGCGAGTGTACAAACCTGACATGACGAGGAGCACAGTTTACACAAAATGCTCAAAGGTGGTGTTTTGCTCACCTTCTTCCATGCCGCTGTGGCATCATGTTTTTCATATGTGACGAGAGCGTTTGATATTTACTCCCCGGTCTCACTTCTCGTTAAAGTGCAAATCGCACTGCGATTTCTCAGTGCATGCGAGAGGCCGGACCGCCATCAGAACATCAGCCCGGCCACTTGCCTCTCTCTCCGTCTCTGGCAAAGATGTGGCCCCCATCTGGAAGCAAAAGAAGAAAATAAAAAAGTCTCCACCCACCATCTTTATGTGATTGTAGTTAATCAAGCACCACTTGTTCTGATGGTTTTTCTGTTCAGCCACGTGCTGGTTTTTATTTCAGTTGAGGCAAATTTTGAATGAATTTTTTGGGGGCTTTTAATTATGTGTAAAAAACAAACTTTAAAAAAAACAACCCTTTTACTCCCATCCCTGTTTTCTGCTCCCCTCTCTCTTCCACTCCTTCTCCACTTGATTCGCCCCGGCTCATGTTCCGCAGGACGTACTTCTCAGCCAACTAAGGCAATAAATAGGGCCTACGTGATTTATCCCTCTTGGCTGTCTTGTTTACACAGTGTGCGCTCGCCTGCGCCCAAAAAGGACGTTGACCTTTCACACACAGGGCAGCTCGCCCCTCTTTATCTCGCATCACTGTGCAGCTGACGAGTCGATCGCACCCGATCGTTGGGGTGAGTGTCGCTGGGGATGGCAAAGAAAAACCCCTCACTCAGGTCTGTGTGAGTTAGGATGATGTTTTCCTTCAATGTTCATGTCCATATAGTTTCATCGCCCCTGGCGGGGGTTATTTATTGCGGGGACCGTGTGTGGGAGACGGAGGCCGTGCTGTGCAGCCACTGTTTCATCCATCAGCTGCTTTGGCGATCTGGTGACCCGCCGCTCCCCCGGGGGTCAACCCTGAGGTTCAGAGGTCGTCTCTAATCTGCACTTCAACATCACAGAGCAAAAGGTGTAAATTGGCCCTGTGTTGGCAGTGGACCGGACAAGCATGGATGGTGCGTTCTGAAATGCTGCGGATCTGATGTGATACTCTGAATGTTTTAAGCTCAGCACTTTTTTCGGCAGCTGTCTCGCCCCTTCACTTTGCTGGCATTAAGTGCCGGGAATTTGAGACGTGAGGATTTGGTGCGTTTCTCTATTTCTTCATGGTAGCAAGATGGGTTTTTTTTAGCTTCAATGTGACACATTTGCCTCTGGATTGCTTTCTGGATTTCATATATTTTTGGAAAAAAAAGCAATCAATGAAAATCTTTGTTAGTTGTAACTGGTAGATGCAAATACAACCTGAAGTATCTGTTTTGCTTCAAATCCACTCTCGCCCACCCCCCCGCTCGCTCCGGGCCGCGGGGGCTGCCAAAACATTTCCGGGCGCTCGGCGGCACCGCAGCAGAACGGGCCTCGGCGTGGAAACTGACGGATAACTGCAGCTGCCAGCTAACAAGCTGTTTTCACTGCGCCGCCATTATGGGGGGTAGGGGGAGGAAAAAAAAAAGAGTTAATCTGCTCCATCATGTGATGCCTTCCTCGCCATCCTGTCATCCCGCCGCAGATGACAGCCATTTGACCCGGTGACCCTCGGCAGCTTCTCCCATTCACCAACCAGAGCTAATCTCCCCCCTCCATTACGCACAATTGTGCTTGACGTATTAAGGGCGACTTTGAATCTTGTTTGCCGCAGGCCTGTGAGCCGAGCTGACCTCCCGCCTGTGGCCTGTCCGTTTGCCTACTTGTTCAAGAACGTTTCCTTTTCTACCATCCTCCCTCCATCCCTCCTCTTTTTTTTTTTTTTTATGTTTTCTCCCAGCTCTATCCCTGAGGTATGAGGGGGAAATGGAAAGAGAAAAAAAAAGAAGCGAGAAAGCTGAGATATTCCACTGGGGATTGTGGGAACCCACTGATAAAGGCTTGCATCTTAATCCATCCTAAGGCCTGTCTTACGGTGTACTATGAGCTTTTATGTGATCATTAAGAGTGTGCGCTCGCGTGCGTGTATGCGGCTTGGCGTATTTGATATGTTAATGTTTTGCGTGCGATCACTGATGCAGCAGTCCAGCGCTTTGAATCTTGCATCTCAAGGCTCTTAGAGATCCTCAAATATCTTCAGCGGAAAGAGACCACACCTCTTCGCTTTGACAACAAGGCAATGCAAATGCACAGTGAGTGCATAACAACTTGTTTTATGGCTCATAAGTGTATTAAAAGCACTAATTAATGCACCGCAATTTTCCCTTTATTGCAGTGCAGTCGGCAACAATCTCTCTCTCTCTCTCTCTCTCTCTGTAAGCTTCTGCCCTCACTCCCTCGCTCCTCCTCGAGTGTTTGCAGAATTTGGTCGACGTGCACGGAGGGGAGGAGAGGAGGGAGGCACTCATCTTGTTTCAGTGCTTTATGAGTCTGACGTGCATGTCTGTAATTGCGGTTATGGGTGATTAAACTCCCGATGCCCCTCAGGATCCACAGCCAGCTATCAGTCAGCGTCAGGCCCAAACCACGCGGCGCTGCTTCCAGGGCTCAGATTGGCTCGTCTGAGCGCCTGTCCCTCGGATGATGCCCGCTGCATGTCACCCCTCGCCACGATCCACAGCGGAGACGTCGCCCTGATTATTTTCATAACCGGCAAGCCTATTGAAAATTTGAAATTTAATTGATTCAAATGTCAACTGGCTGTCGTAACTTCCAGGAATCTGTGGAGTCATCTTCCAGTTTTGTTTTTTGGGCTTTTTTTCTGTTGATCGATCGCTCCTTAATTTCTTAAAACAGATTATTTTAAGCCGTTCTGAAAAATCATTACGACCATTTATATTTTTTTACTACTTCCTGACACCAGAATTATTTTTAAAAATTAATGAATGAAATGAATGAAAAAAAAATTATATATTGCAGTAGTTGCTGATAACTTTTCCATCAGCTAATTGTCACAGCGTTATTGAGTTGCCTCCTCCGTGGCGAGGTGTTACAGGTGCTGCAGGAAGCAAACGAGAGGCGAATCATGTCTACTATTTAAGTCTAAATCTGTGTATTATGTGCAGGCGGGTGGAAGTGGGTCCTGGAATGAGTTGATCATTTCACGGTATCTATATGTTTAGGCATTCATGCCTGTGCGCAATGTGCTTTCATGCATGGCGTTGTATCTGAGCAGTGGGTTTGAAATCTATTTATGGCCAGAAAAAAAAGGGAGGCCTTGAGGCCGGCTACTTCCTGGTCTAATTGGCATGTTAATCATGTGTACGTGGGTGGGATATCAGCCTGTGTGTTTGTGAAAGATTCATGACTTATCTCAAGAGGCAGCGCATGAACGCGGGAGTCCCGTCCTCCTCGCCATCCTGCTCCTGCGGGACGGACTGTCTCTCGGGCCGAGGGGAGACAGACAGTGCGGCATCTTGAGCCTCGGCCTATCGCGCGGCTCCTCGTCCAAATAAAACACAGCGGCATGTGGGGCGGTAATGAGGAGTCTTTGTGTGCGAGTTATCTGTCAGTGGCCTCTCCCATTAGTTTGCTAACTTGGCTGAGCCCTTCTCCTCTGTTGATGTTTGGATGTTTGCCCCCCACCTAGTACCCTTGGAGGAAGCATGGAACAGAAGAGGAATCCCACACCCTCTTTACCCTAAGGACCACTGTTAGTCATGGCTGAATGACCTCATAGATGAGGATACAGGGTCACAGGGGCAAGAAAAATATCTTGTGAAAGCACAGAAAGAACAAAAAAAAAAAGAGGGGCAAAGGGAGAAAAAAAAGAGCGAGACTTAAGTGAAGAAAAAACTCCTGTTGCACCACATCTCAGGCCCTCGCCTAGACTTGACAGAGGCCGGGTGTCTGGATCATCCCGGGTCAGCCTCACTCCATCGTGTGAAGGGGGCTGAGTTGGGAGGTCGGGGGGTGGGGGGGGTGGGGGGGGGGGTGGCTTCTTTAGGATTGTAATCCTAGTATTTTCAAACACTGATTTAGTACAGTAACAAATGCACTTCCTCTTTGCACTGGGTGAAGGGAAGAAAACAACTCTTTCATTGGTGCAAATGCCAACTGAGGCTTCTTTGGTTCATGTTTGGACGGCACTCATCAGGATCCACCTTTTAGACCAATGTCCATGTTAAACGTAAACCTTCATGGTCGCGGCCCTGTTTTCTTCACAGGCAACGATGATTCCTACTCCTCGATCACCTCGCTGTCTTTTTGGATTTGCGCTGAACAACAAGGATTCTTGATCACTCTTGGTGTTTTTGAGCCTTTTAATCGACTCACTCCTTTCACAGGGTAGAGCCAAAAGAAGAAGAAGAAAAAAAAATCTCCCTGAGCTTGGTGGAAAAACCCGAGCTGAAGCTCCTTCTGAAAGTCCTGCTGGACAGCGTGTGTTTGTTGGAAAGCTGCCAGTGAAAATGCGAGAGAGGGGAAGTCAGCAGACTGGCTGTCTTCTGTTCACTGTTGTTCAGATTGACTCTGTCAGGCTGGCCTTTGAGGCCCATGATCCAGGTGGTCTGTTCTCCTGGGCCCCCCCCCCCCAGCCCTCCGTCCCTGCCTCCACCTCGGCCAACTCGTGCCCGCAAACATGCCCGGCATTAGCGAGCTTCCTCCCAGAGCGGCGGGGTCCTCCCTCCGCCAATCACGAGGCTCCGCCACCATGGGCACATCGGCGCGAGCCAATGAACGACACCTGTTTCTCTCAAGCGTGGTCGACCATGCCAATCATAACACCCGCTTTATTTGGCCTCTGTCGCCAGGCCAATCCCAACACGTAATTCATGGGCATCCAGGCCACGAGAGGCACAGGCGAAAAAAAAAGAAATATGGTTTTTATCGCTAGGGAACGGGCCGGCCAGAAAATGACTTTCCCAGCACAAATGTCACAGCGAAATGCTCGTTGCATCATTGCATCATCGGAAAAAACGTCCCTTGCCGTGAAGCAACCTTTTGATAGGACTGAGGGATCATTGTTTCGTGGTGAGACCCTGGAAGAATGACTCATTCTGTGTCCTTTTTAAAAAGTGTGAAAGCTTTGCCTGTGTTTGCATGTACAGCTGAGAATTGAGGACATGATCGCATATGTTTAACTTTTTCTTCCTCGCACACAACGTCGCCTTGTATCATAGAGCAGATGTGGCTTTTTCGGCGCCGGTTTCTTGTGGCAACCGCAGCACGGGCTGGCGGGTTGTGCGTGAGGCCTGCTTTTGCACGATGACTTAACTTTGTTCGGTCCTCCAAAAATGAGACCAGTGGCATCCGTGAAATTCTCTGGTGTGTGATCCTGCTGATGTGATTCGGCCGTCTGTCGACTGGTAGACACTGGCGTTGTGATCCATTTGAAAAGTAGAAGATGCATAAACTTTGTTTATTCAGCCAGCCTGCAAAAAGCTGCGAAAGCGCCATTTGCTTCAGCGCCGGCTGACACGTGCATTGTGAGTTTGAGCGATCGGCGGTCTGACCCGACCTGAACAGTTCATTTGTACGCAGGTTTCTAATGTATTCCCCCTGTGGTGTGATTGAAAGAAGGTCCCTGTTTAGCCGAGGTGAGGCTATTTTTATCTGAGCACGTTAGAAGTAAGCGTGTTTTTAAGGGGCAGGAGTCGGTTATGGGTCAGGTCCACAACTGATTTAAAGATAATTGCAGGTAAGAGGTTGGACTTTTCGAGGCGCACGGAGAAACTGTTGACCTTCTCTTGCAAGCACTTGATTCCAAATTTTTGGTGCAACTGTTGCACGGATCTACGGTGCCGGCCTGCGTGTTCGACAACAGTACTGGGGCTGTTGAACCTGCCCCCCACCACCACCTGGAGATGGATCGACTCCCCGGTGTTTGTGTTGTGTTTGCGCTGCCTAAACACGAGCCCGCACCGCTGGTCACGTCCCGGCAGAACCGACGGGCTCCGTAATGAGAGAGAACGTAAACATGGGCGAAAACACAAGCAGGGAGAGGGAGGAAGAGGGGAGGCAGACGTGGAGATGGAAAGACACAGAGAGAGAGAGAGAGAGAGAGAGAGAGGGGCTGGGAAGCCAATGCAGGTATCTGTAGAGAGGAAGGGAGTGCTGGCAACACTCGCGCCAGCCAGTGCCTTCCCAAGACATGAAAGACTCGCTGCTCCGAACTGGGATTATCCTCCACCTCTGGGGAGTCCCTCTGATGAGCAGAAAAGGCAGAAGGAAAGATGTGGAAAGAAATTGAAGGAAACATGGACAGGGGAGAGGGGAGGGTGGGAGAGGGGGTAAATGTGAGAGCAAGAAAATCAGATATAATGAGGTATACATCCATAGGCTCTCATCCACACAGATGCCAGAAAAAGAAAGAAAAAGAAATGCGCCCAACTGCCCCCTGAAGTATGACCCACAGTGGTAATTCACCAGAGAATTCACCATGTCCTTGTTTGATCTGACACGTTCCTGAAAATCATCTCAGCAGACTTGGGCACTTTAAATCAGTCGTGATCGTTCCTCTCCGGCAGAAAAAGGCTGCAGGAAAAAAAAAATCTCCAACTGAAAAATCTTTTGTCATTTTTCTTTCTTCGAGTGCAGCCATCTGCCCTGTTCTGTCTTGTTTCAAAATACTGACATCCGGCTTCCAGATAATTCCTGGAACAAGCTGATTTATAATGGAAATGGGGCTGAAACAGGCCGGAGGATTTGCTACTTTTCTCTGCTTTGCATTATTGTAGATTGAATATCTTGAGCTTTTTCACCATAAATCAAGCACAGATTTATGTGTTTTTTACTTGTGGGAAGACAGTGGGACTTTTAGGACCCAATAGTAGACTAAAAGATGCTTTATTTCCCCCCGTTTTTTGCAGTGTTAATTTCCAACTTGCCAGGAAATATGTGTTTGAGTGGCGTGAGGTAACGCCGTTGACTTGAGTCGTCCTCGTGACTTACTTTGTTGACAGCGGGCCACGAGTTAATTGATTCTGTGCGCACCGGACAGACTGTCTGCGTGCAATCGAGCGAGAGAGAGGACGAGCGGGGGTGGGGGCCCGCGGGGGTCGGCCCTCATCACTCAGCGCAACTATATTTTCATGATTGTGTTTATTTGTCTTGGATACATCGTCCCCTCCGTCGTTCCGCCTCCGCTCTGCAGGATTTAATTTTTTTTTGTGTGTGTGTGTGTTATTTGTTTGCTGTGAGCCGATGCTCCGATCCAAAGTACACTCCTCCAGTTGACAATCGCAAACAGAACACACGCATTCATCCCACCACCATCTCCGCCCTCCTTGTATTGAGGCGCGTGTACCCCCCCCCCCCCCCCCCCCAAGCCTGCAAGGCCTCTTCCTGCAGCACGTACACACATAGTTTCCCATCGCCGCCGACTCCCCACCACCACCGCTAATACCGTTCCCTGCGACTGGCCCCCACGATCTCCAGCTTTCTCTGGGACTTTCTCGCGCTTTCATTTCCTCCTGCTCCCCTGTTTGAATTTCTCTTATCAGTCTATAAATCTCTCGATCTCTCCTCTATTGATCAATCTGCCCATCCTCCCTCCTTTTCCTTTATGTCGGCCTTGTTCCCAAGAGGGAGAAAGAGAAAAAGGGGCGTGTGTGTGTGTGTGTGTTGGGGGGGGGCAGCTCCAGCTCAAGGCCAGGAGCCAGAACCTCCTCCATTTGGATTTCATTACAAACAGACCGGCACCTCACAGACTAGAACAAAAGAATAATAATCAGAGGGGGAAAAAAAATGGAAGAAAGAGGCAGAGGAAAATGTCTCCAAGGTTTGTAATATAGTAATATAGTCCAAAAAAAAAAAATTTTACTTTACACTGGAAAATAAAAGGCTCTGATATTATTTCTGTGACCCAAAACCTAAACGTGAACTGGCTTCTTTCGCCACGGCTGACAAATTAAGAGGGATCTGTTGCACCAAATCACATCTAAACATGTCCGTCTCTTAGCAAGCGAGCGGTATCCATTTTTATGGGCCGTGATACTGCCTCTCCAAATCCAGGGGGTTGGACACGGGGCGCCGGGCCTGCCGGCATCTGCCTTGGGGCCGATCCAAGTGTTGTCCAGGATCCCACACACACACAGTACTTAACTTTTGATGTGTTTCAGTGCTTCCCCCCATGAAGCCGTCAGTCATCAGCTGCTTTCTGAACAAGTCATCAAGTGGCAAATTCCTCTTCCTGATGGGACCAGAGGGTAGGGACAGTTTGTTTTGTCCTCCCTGGCGATTGGCGCAATTAATCTCCACACGCTGATGGCTTTATTGCCTGTGAGTCATAACGAGGCGCTTTTGAGAGCGAGCGGACACACCTTGTAGATGAATTTCTCATCCACTCCTCTCAATGAATACCCCCCCCCCATTTGCGTGTCTCTGTTTCGAACGGATCCTGAACGGGTTTGAGATGGAGACCACCCACCTCATCTGCTTCGCCCTTGAGGTTGCAGAATGAGAACCGGGTCCTGGACCGTATGAGCTACAGTAAAGGCTGATGGGAAAGGCCACCTACGGCACCTACCTCGTTGACTTTTTTTTTTTTGACTGATTGAATCGTCTGCCCGACCTTTCTTGCTCACGTCTGCCAGTTATGTGCACTCATTACATTTTCCCACGACGGCCTTTACGTTTTCGGCCACGTGTCATTTTAAGTGCAGGAGAGTGACGCTGAAACTTGACACGTGCCCGTGATCGGTAATGCATCTCCGTGCCTGGTCAGAGGCTGCCGTCGTTATATCACGCCCGATCTCGTGTGTTGCAGTCGCGTTATCATCGCTCGGTGTTTGTGTGTGCATGTGCGCGCTCGACCGTGGCGTCTTCCAAGTGTGCTTTGGCAGCGAGCGGGCCTGATAAGGGGCCCGTGTTGTGATGTTTATCTCTGGGCGCAACAAAAGAGGAAGCTCGATGAATCATAGCTTCCTGGCCTGCCTCGCACCCCCCCCGGGCTTCTGGGATTCATGCAAGAGTCTCATGTGCAGCAGCTCAGAAGGCCTTCACAGCGCGAATATCTGATTCTCAGTGTTCCGAACGCAAGTTTATTTTTTTCAAATCTATGAAGCACAAAAGAAGCCGTCCCATTTGCTTAATGGTAGGGGGTCCGCACGGATAATAGGACCAGCAAAGTTGAGGCTTTCGCATAATCCTCCATCTGCAGACTTCAAAAATCACACCAAAGCCTCTACTTTGTCTGGTTGAGGTTATTCCAAAAGCCTGTTGTTCCTCAACGTCTCGAAGTTTATTAACTTGTCTGCCCCCCACACCACTTGCTGAGCCACCATGTTACGGAAAAAGGTAATGAATCCTCGAGAAGAGCATCAGTTGCAAATGTAATCTTCTGCTCCACGGGCTGCAGTGGTAATTACCGCTCCACGCCATGCCTTTGATCAACTGCCTTTGTCAGTTGTTGCTCATGAGAGCCGGTGTGATGCATCCGCCGTGCTGGCTCTTATCCATTTTTTATATTACATCTTCTCAGGAGCGTCCCCCCCCCACTCTTTCTTTGTGTCTTGCGTGTCGCTCTCCACTTGTTGCTCTCTTGACAGTTTCAGATGTCGTAAAAGATGCATTTGCTCTATTCAGCGCGGGGGGAGGTGCCCGTTAGCAGTGAAAAAAAATAATAAAGCCACGGTAGGTGGTACTGTACCGCCGGTGGAGAGCCCTGCTCCGCTCTGAGGCCGTTAGGGGGATGCGTTTGATAGACTTTTGTCGAATCTGAATCCAGTATCAAATTGGCTTATGCAGTCTGAATCCTCCAAGTGGTTATGAAAAATCCCCCCAAAAACTTGATATAAAGGACCTAAACCTTCATTTAAATTGTAGGGGAAACATGTATTTCATCTGATGGATGGAACCAGCTACTGGAACTTTGTTTGATTCAACTATTTACTGCCAAATAATAGTAGCTGTCGACGTTGGTACCTACAACAACCTCACATTCAAACTGGCCTCACCCATGGAATGTGGTACCATTATCCTTGCTGACCATCCATAGCCTGCATTGGCTTTTTTTAATGTGATACCTCACCTGAGATGTACATGGGCTTCAAATGTGTCTGTTAAGGTTGAGGTTGTACAGATGTGCAGAATATTTCCACAGCAGTCACCATGCTAAACTCACATTTACACCACACTGCCTCTCTGCCCTCCACATCTATAACACACACACACACACACACACACACACACACACACACTAACCACAGATATTCATTAACATAGAGATAACTGCATTACACTACTCAACTGGACACGCATTGTACTTGCACTTTGCACCTTTAGTTTATTGTTATTTATTGTATATTTTATATATTTTAACATCTTCCTAACTTATTTCTTTCTTTTCTAACACCACTCTTGCTACTACAATCTCGTATATCTTGTACAAAGACTGCAGGACAAATGATTGAATTTGTCAAGGCATGTCTGCGATAGATAGATATCATTTGTCCTGTCAGTCTGCATGTTCAGCATCTTGAGCACCATCATAGCTTCTTTCAGAGCTTTCAGCAGGTTTCAAAAAAAAGAACCTTTACATAAGCTGTAAATATGATGTATTGGTGAGGAAAAACGGAAATGGGGAAACATTTAAACTGTAAAAACATGGACATTTACCCCTTAAATTGTTTTATTTCCTTTTAATTTTCTCCAATGGTTCCACCAGATGCTGGTCAGACCACCTCTGGCCATTCTCCAAGCCCTTTCAGATCAATCTTGTCTATAAATTGGGCTCGAGCCTGGCAAGTCGTACTGTGTGTTGGATACTTTGGCTGAAGTATTTCCAGGCTTGTTGCTTTCAGCGGCATTTTGTCAGCCTCGTCCTGCGCAGACAGCCAGCTGGCACCGAGCTCCGCGGGAGAGGTGGCGTATCACCTCTGAGCTGAAGAGAACAATTAGGCCATATCAGCAGATCAGAGTGTTGGCGGTCGGGCCACAGTTAGCAACAGCGCCAGTAATCTGTGGCTTAGCTGGCAGCCGGCCGCGGCTCCGTGGCCTCTTCAGACACTTAAGAGTCACCGAGGGCACCGGCGTGCCCCGGGAGCTGGCACTCTCATCCGCATGCGATCGGGGAAATGAGCTGAAGTGGGGGGGGGGTGAAGAGCGCTCACGAGAGGCAGAAACGAGTAAAAGGGAGGTGGGAGGGAAAGAATTAAGTCTTTAATGAGGGCAGTTGTTTCAGCAGGCAAAAAGAATCGGGTTACATCAACACCGCGTATCAAACCGTGGTTGTTAGTGGCCCACCTACTGTGAAATTACGGGTGGCCTGTTTTTGCTCTTTTCTGCCACTTATCCCACGTTTAGGCCCTTTTCCCCCTTTTGTTCTTACTTTCTGCCTTTTCACCTATGAGTTGGGTCATGGATGCCAACGAAAGAGGTCCTTTGATAGGCCAGTGCAAAAAGGGCTTTGATACTTTTGATTAGCGCTGTCACAAAGATCCAGCTATTGTGTAGCTGCAGCTGGTCCAGCTGATAATATCTCATCGTGACAGGGGATTCCTGCTCAAGCGAATGCTCTCATCACTACGTGGCTTTTTGCACCTTCCATCTCGCTCGCCTTGCTTAGCGTAATGAGGATGTAGGATTAGAACTAATGAAAGCACGGGGGGGAATTATTTCCTCCTCTACTGTATATTTAGTTGTGAGGGGATTATAAAAAGCACAAAGACCAGGGAGAACAAACGACTAAGAACTAAACCCTGTTTTCGTCAGGCATCCCCTGTGCATTTAATAAGGCTCTGATGTCCTTAGCTCAGTTCCCAGTCTCAGAGGTGTTGATCAAGTGATGCTCTCTGCAGCGTTAGATCTCGCGCACGTTGTTTTGCATCAAAGCTCTTTCCTGATCAGTCCAAGGTTTGCACGTTCATACTAAGATGTGTACTCACCATCTTTCGGTCGTGTAGCACTAAGTGTGAAAGGCTGACAAAATAAGATATGAAAGCGTCATCATCAAGGCACGACTGATCGCGACCCAGACGTGAGACGTCACGGCTTCAAAAGTGTCCATTTGTTTAACCTACGACATGAAGTAGCAACTGAAGAAGGACTTCCTAACAAGAGAAAGTGTGATTTGACTGTGTGAAGGGAATATGGTGCAAAAGGCAAACAAGAGAGGAAAAAAAACTAAAGCAAGAATGGGTATCAGTTGGGATGGCCTGATAGAAACTTATGAAAAAGAATAGAATAGAAAGTTGTCTGTATTTGTTTCATTGTTCCAAAACTACTGGAGAAATAATTGACAGTAATTCAGGTAATACTTACAGATAATACAGATACTAACATTCAGTGTTTGCAGCCTCATCAGTGCATTTTCTGACAGTTATAACACACACTCCCACAGCCTTCCCCCGGTCCACAGGGCAAACGCATCAGACATATCCACTCTTTGGACCTGTTCATTTTGTGGACGGCAGTCGAGAGACATCCCCTGATTAACACGCACACATGCAAACACACACCTACCTGCAGCACTCAGACGGTGACGACTGATGCGCAAGCTGAGAGTGTAATGAGGACAACGAGCTGATGAATTATCATCTAACCATCGAACCACACGCAAAAACATGCGCGCACACGGGGCCCCGTGGATGGCCAAGTACATCAGCCAGCTGTCGCCATGGCGATAAAGACATCAGCGGCGAAAACTCGAAAAAATGAGGCTGCTACACCAACTCTGCGGTTATTTCGGGCCCTGGGTTTTTACGCAAATGACTAAATCTCTTGGGATTTTATTTTTTTAATGAGTGTTTTCCTCTGAACACATCCGGGGAGATGCTAATGACTTGATGAATTTCATCCAGGCTGTGCCGTGGCACTCCGTGCACTTCAAAAACTGACTCACCTGCTTCCTCCTAAAACGCCCCTGTGAATCATAAAATTATAAAGTCTGCTCGCTGCCCCAAATCAACAGAGAGGAGGGGGAAGAGTTCTTGTTTGGAGGGGGGGGGGCACAGCTCCTTCAGAGGAGCCGCAGCTCGCAGTGCGCGGCGGCGTAGGTGCAAGTGACTCATGATGGCTTCATTGACGCCAAAGTCAGCCCGTGATTTTGTTTTGTGTTTTTTTTCCTGGCCGCTGTCTCGCCAGTTCCATCATCTCTCGGCTGACCCATTGCCAGCGGGGGGGGGTATCGAAAACCAATTGTTTGTGCAAGGATCTGAATGGAGCCAGTGTGGATATTTTGTGTGTGCGTGCGTGCTTGTTGCTGTGGTGAAGGCTCAAACAAAAGTCTGAGGAGAGTATGGGATTGGACCAGAAGCTTTTGGGACATTAACCCAAAGCCGGCACTGATGTGTGCGAGCACGAAGCATCACACGATGCGAAGTGTGCGATTTGACTGCGATTCGTGAGCTCTCCCTCTCTGGTTGTTCTGCTGCATCCCGTGCCCTCGTGATCCAGCTCAATCTCCGCTGTGGCACTCGCGGATGAATAATAGAGGAGGAGAGTTAGCCGCAGAGTGGAAAATGAGCGCCTATCCGCCTGCGCGCAGGCACGCGCTCATGATTTCAAATGGGTCTCAAAATGTAACAAAACATGCGCTGCCCGCACCGCTTGCTGATGATTACGCTCATTGTTTTGAGTCCACGGTAACAAGAGGAGTGATGGAGGCGGGTCTTCCATCCCTCATGGAAAGTTTGCCCTTGGATGGCTAATAAATAAACCAACGACAACACCGGATTAAGCTTGTGTTACATTATCAAAAGGGGAAGGTTGTCATTACTCAGAGATGACAACTATGCAATAAAAATATGTTTAAACATAGTTTTAACAAGACCACAACAATGTTGCCGGGCAGAAACAGGTATCTTTCTTCTTCTCTTACACATTAATCATTGCCAAACCCCGGATAGCGATTGTCCCATTTAATAGCCGAGCGCCACGTCTCTGTGAATCTGACACAGTTGTGTGTTGTGAAAGGCAGCAAAAGAGAATTAAAGGGTGATGGGAACCTTGGTAGGTTTGTGTAAAAGGGAGACCCCCCCCACAGCCCTCAGTCTGTCACCTCTCACCGCAAAGTCTGGTCAGCTGACGAAGAGCGCACCCTCCGCTGCGCTCCTTCGAGATGTGCTCCCCCCTGCCAACGAGTAACTGCTTTCATAGTGTTACTAAAAAAACCACAGTTCCTCCCTCTCTCTCTGGGTTTTCAGTCAGCGCGACTTTAAAGATTGTCGCCGCCTCCCAGAATGATTGGTGTGTTTCAAGAATGATTCACATGAGTCTTTTTCTCATTGTCTTTTTTTTTTTTTGCTAAGGTCTGGTTTAGGCAACTAAAATGTCTTGAATGAAGTGTTCACCTCCATGTGTCAGAGAACTATGCTGACAATCATAAGGAATCCTACATGTGAGCTGTGCCTGTGGCATCTGAGTCAGGTGTTTTGTATGCCAAACCAGCCGCACAACCCTTCCTCACAAAGATTTATTTTTTCAGTCGCTTAAAAGCCGTCTTTCTTTGCCGACAAGTTTTCAGCTAGTTCCCTGCAAACGCGGGGCCAGTCCTTCCTTTCCCGTTAGTCACGCCATGCCGAACGATGACAGGTCGCCATTCGGAAAGCCGTGAATGTCGTTTGGAGCATCTGAGCGTTTCCCTGTTTAGGACCGTCCCCTTTCTTCCGAGGGCCCGCTGTGACCCAAATCATCCATTTACTGTTTAACAGCCACGACGCACACTGGCAAATGTCCTCTGCGCAATCACACCTGACGGCGTGGGCATGGGAGGGAAGTTTCGTTGAGAGACAGGAGATGCAGTACAAGGAGTGATAAGCGAAGAACTCTGTCTAAGCCTGCCAGGAAGATGGGGCCCTAATTTGCTTATTTGTTTGCTGTCAGTTGTGCTTTGGCGTGCCTAGTGATCCGGGCCAATTGACAGGCAGGGGCTGCAAACAACAGCGCTCAGCCTCACTTCCCAGCCCCCGTCTAAACATTCTTGTACGTTGGCAGTAAAAGCTGGAACGACCGCCGCTCATTTCTTGGACGCTGCCCCTCGCATACGCACACGTTTATTTGCTCGCGCAAGCGTGTTTGTTTTATGCCTTCTGCAGGTAGTGCAAGCGGGATGCCAGAGCTCTGCAGCGTTTGCTCAAGAATGCTCGTAAAAATTCTTTTTACGCTGCTTGACGTGAAAAGGGGCATATGAAGAAACACAGGCAGAGGTGCAGCAGAACTCCCCACTGCTTTCCTCTTCTCTATATTTTTCACATATTGTCCTCGACTGTCTTGTCTTTTCTCCCCTTGTTTCCTCTCCACTTGCCCATGTCTTCTCCATTACCCAGAACTCGCTCTGTCCTCCCTTCCTCTCCTGTCCTTGTCTCCTCCCCTCTTCCACCTCGGCACACCTTTTCAGTTTGTCCTCTTTCCTCCTTCCCTCATACAGGCCAAGTTATTTGTCTACCTTGAATTGACGCCCTGGGCATGGCGTAGCTAAGGCATAGCCTGCGGCTCAGCCAGATACGCACCCACCCTAGAAATGCAAACTACGCATTGCTGCAACTCACGTGGCAGCAGCTGTGATTGGTAGCATGTCAGCCAAAGTCACCTGCCTTCTGCCGCTCATGTGCATCTTCTCCTCCTCCTCCATTTTCTCTCTTTTCTGTGTTACAGCAATTTTAGAAAAAGGTAACCGCTATTATTTTTCGGGGGCGGGGGGTTCAAACTCCAGCGGCTCAGTTTCAGCGAAACGCTGAAGTCCACACACACATAGGGGGCGTGGAAACCCCAACGCCCGCTCGTGCTTGGACACGGAGACGCCATGTTCACATGCTCACAGCCACGTACGTCCATCCTGCGCAGGAGTATGAACCAGGTTTAAGTCTTTCTGTTTACCATCCTCTCCTTGTTTCCTCTCCTCTCCTCTCCTCTCCTCTCTGGGGAGGATTAGGACAGAGTCCTTTTCATCCTGCTGTAATCCTACACTGGCAACCCAACTCCAACAAGAATAAACATACACAAAGAGGCATGCAAACACACACACACACACATTTTGCTGTGAGATACAGTATGTATATGTTCTGGGAACCTTGCCCGAACAAGACCATTCACATACAACATGACCGCGCGGCTGCACAGGCTACGCGCTTCTTGGTCATTTGGGAAACAGCATCAGAGAGGATATGTGGAGCTTTTTCATTTAAGATTGTCCGATTGTTCGTACTCCACAGAAAAAAAGAGAGACATAAGGAATGAATGGGAGAGAGAGTCGCATAAACAAGCGGATCCACCTCCCAGCCCGTCTCTGTCGTCTCCCTCGAGGTGGGGCCTTGCTGGGACGCTGTCAGCTGAGCTCTCCCCCCCGCTGAGACCTACAATAGCAGATTGGCAGCCCTAATACCGCAGCTCGCTTTATCTGCCTGAATTAAAACCCAATCGGAGAGCGGTTATGGGAATTGCTGGCTCATGGAGCGCATTCATTTATTTATTTCTTTTTTTTTCAGGAAATGTGTGTGTGGGCGCATTTTAGGAATTAAAAAAAATGTAATCAGAGGAATACAGGCTCAAGGGGTATCAGTCGGCGGATTAAACACAGAACTAATATAGCTGGATGCCGAGCTGTTGTTAGCCCTTTATTAAGAAGGATGGGTGTTTGTTTTCAAAAGGATCGGGGCCATGTGTGTGTGCGTGCGCGCGTGTGTGGGCCTACAGGAAGTGCTCGTGAGGCAAGCAGGATGTGCAGGAAGTGTTTGGCTTGGCTCAGCTGGCAGCTAGGTTGTTACTCTGATCTTGCTGATGCACAGCGAAAGATGCAAAGATTCCCACCCTTTTTTGTTGTTGTTGTTTTTTTTTCCTTCATTTGCAAGACATTTTTCACCGGGATTAGTGACACAGGACCCACACACACTCCAAAAAACAAAAGGAAAAAAAGGGTTAAGTCAGCGGGGACAGAGAGACACCACTCCAGGTAAATTGCTGTGAACTCGACTATTTACTCCTGGCTTTTCGAATAATTGAGCCATCCATCAGTTTTGTTCCACCGCGCGGACGCAGAGGAGAGTTGGTCACTTATGAAACGTGGGAGTGTGACAGACAGGCCGCACTCTCGCTTATTGCGTAACAAGCGCGTGTCCTCGCTGCGGTGGGTGCACAGTTGCGGTGTCAAAATTGGACAGGGTGTGAAAGGAGGGTATGTAAGGACAAGAGACCAGCAGAGGTGAAACTGGGCAGTGTATCAGCTCCTGGGGTGGTTGGTTGGAATAAATGAATCTAGCGTGGTTTATATGTAATTTTATATGGTACAGTAAAAGTTCCTGTAAAAGCCTGTGTTGCCGTGTCCCACTCACGGATTCTGCTCCACAGACTGCTGTGCCGTCCAGCAACAGTCAAACTGAGGTCGAGAAGTAATTGGTTCTGCTGCCTGCTATTGTCTCAGCTAATTCCTATGATGTCCCCACATGTCTTGTAGTGTCCAACCAGCAGTCTAAAATCCCAAAATATTCAGTGCTGTACTGTAAGACAGTAAAAAGCAGCAGCTTTGTACATTTGAGCAGCAGAAAACCATCAAACATTGATTGAAAAGTTCAGTCAGTTCAGCTCAGTCAGTTACCAAAACAGTTGCTTAATTATTTTCTGTCAATCATCTTCTCATTGTGGTGTGGAACAGAAAAAAACCCCAAACTGCTGCACGGGAAGGGATGGATCCCTGAGACACGAAGTAGAAGAGGGACAGAGAGAGGAGAGACGGGGCAGATGTGAATGAATATGAAGAATAAGAGGGAGCGAACAGGCAGCGCTGAAAGACGAGAGCGGCGGGAGGGGAGTTGTTATCAGTGCACACACAAGCCCCTGCTGCCAAATTCCCAGTGACGCGCCGCGGCGTCCTCTTTCTCTGCTCGCGCTCCCGTCGGTCCCACGTCGTCGGCGCCGACAGCTGATGGGAAGATGGCCCGGTCCCCCAAGGTGAAGAGCGGGGCTCAGGGCAGAAGGGAGAAGAAAGAAAGAAAGAACACGAGCCCTTGTTTTGCTCTCATTCCTCTCCCTCTTTATTTCCATTTCTCCCGGCAACCCCGTCTCCTAGAAATGGTGTTTATAGTCAACATATTGCAACAGCAAATACCGCTTTATAAGAAACATAATTGCGCCCTGATTATGGTTTTGCTATCAATGTAATGAGGATTTGCTGCAAGTTGCAAACACGTTGGTACTGAACATAGGCAGCGTCACTTTGCTGTTTTGATGGTTATATTTAGACCCTCGCAGTTAATGTTAGAGACAGATTGTGGTCCGGGTTTTAAAAAAGGAAAAAATTCTCAATGACTACATGTTTATTTACATGGAACCCAAACCACGGTCTCTCCATAAATTCAACCAGAGTGCTTTTGTTGCCTAAACCAGACCACGAACAGGACGCTGGATATCTCTGGTGCCACCCCAACCACCTCCAAACGACTCTGCTGCTAATAAATGCGGCGCCTCATTCGTTCCAAAAAAAAAAAAAAAAAAAATCGCCTGTGAACATAATCCAGCCAGCGATTATGTTTCCTACTAAACGGATTTGCTGTTGCACTTTAGTTGTATGGAAACGGAATTTCTGGAAGACACGGTTGCTCCTGGGCCCGCTACCCCACTCATCAGCCGCATGCATTATGTATACATCCTGTCCTCGCTCGGGAAGAGGTTAACTCTTCCGTCTGTGGGACAGAACCACTCTGCCCGTGCAGAGAATGAGCCTGCGGTGACTCTCGTGTTGCTGGTTTTTTTTTCTTTTTTTCTATTTTCCACGAGAGCTATCGTCCGGATTGAAGTTGTTTCATGCGTTTTTGCTGAATCGTACATTTCCCTCAGTGTTCAAACATCAAAATGTGTACATGAAGATCTTCAGAAGATTTATATTGAATTTACAGTGTTTCAAGGAGCACAGGGTTTCAACAACCTCCTTTTAAAATCATATCAGTGTTGGAAAAAGTCCCGATTTGACATAAAAAACAGCACCAGGTTGTCCACATTACCAGTGAAAAAATGACCCAACAACGTGTCAGTCTGTCCACATTCGTGTCTTCAAGACAGAATCCTCTCAAACGAATGTCCTCCCTCTTTTTCTGAACAGACTCTTCGGGCCAGATGACCTCGTCGCCCCTGGGCTCGCCCACGTCCCACCGGGGAATGCACCCGTCCCTGCTCAGCCCGACATCCATGGGGCCGTCCGGCTCGCTTCACTCGCCCATCAGCACGCTGAGCTCGCCCATGAACGGCATGGCCTCGCCCTTCTCCGTCATCAGCTCACCCATGGGCCCTCACTCCATGAACTCGCCAGGCATGGGCTACGGCCCCAGCGTCAGCCCCCAGGTGAGGCCCGTCACAGATTACATAGATGCATGATTTGGAACTGTGTCACATGACTGTGTGCACAATCACTTATTGCACAAAATGACAAATGCATGCGTTGCAGGCGGCTGCAGGGCGCCACTGTTTTTATGAGTCTGACCTCATTCATCACAAGCGAGAGTTACATGTGATCCAGTGTAATCGGAGCGGGTCAGAATGCCTGATTTTACTTACCATGTTATTGATTCCCCCATGGAAATTATACTTCATTTGTGTCATAATTTCATTCTGTCACATCCATCCATTCATGACAGGCTCATATTATCAAATATGTTAATTATAAAAAAAACCAAAGCGGTCTCAGTGAGAGGTGTACAGATATGAAATTTGGAAACAAAGAAAGCCCGGCTGACATATCAGTGCTCGGCATTGGCAGAGACCTTGCTTTGACCCCCATTTACTTGAACATCTGGAGAAATGCCTTTCTTTGCAGAAAGGTGGATGTGAAGAAGTGATGCCACTCTCAGGTCCGCCCTTTCAAACTGCAGCCACAAGATAGTTAGCTTAGCTTGTCGTAAAGAGTGGAAGCAGGGCAAGCTTGCCTGTCTGTCCAAATGTAGAAAAAAAAGCACCTCCCCGTAACGAGCGACCAATAAAGGAACGGTCTCGGCTGAATTATTACGCTGAATCGCCACATTCACAAACCACAGCCTTCGTGTTCAGCAGCCTCCCTCGCGGTAAATGCCTCGCCACGAGGTTTATCCGCGCATTCGCCGCCCGCTCAACCAGACAGGCTGTTGTGTACCACGTTCTTGCAAGCTGTATTCACAAGTCTCAGAAGTGCAAATTACACTCGCTGGTGCTCGCGCCTACCCGCACATGGCTTCCCCTAAGCCAGGCCCCAGCAGACGGGGGCCCGCTTTGACCCCACGCCACAGTTAATCAGGGCCTATTCAGCTGGGATTCCACAGCACTTCAGCTCTGTCACTCTCCCCCCACCTTATCTAAGGCATATCTGTCACTCTCTCGCTCCCTTACTTTCTTCTTCTCCTCCTCCCTGTTGCTGCCCTCTTTCCTCTTTTTTTCCCCTCTTTCTTGTTTTTTTTTTTTGTTTTGTTTTGTTTAAATTCCTTGTCTCTTTCACGTCATCTCCATTTCGTTTTTCCTCCATCAATAAGCCTCGGTTTCTTTGGTATTAAAAGGAACACACACACACACACACGCACACACACAATTAAGACATCAAAGCCTGCATTGGCCCAGTTTCTGTCTGGAGCCATATCTAAAATGGAAATCCCCCCCCCCCCCCAAAAAATAATAATAATAAAATAAAAAATGCAGCAGCTGCCCTTTTTTGTGTTTCTTAATGATTATGCTAAAGTGCGTCGGCAGCGTGAAGCTATTTGGAACGGGCCCTCCTCACCATTGTTGGGCTTATCGCCGCCTTCTCGACGAAAGTGTCCCACATGTAATGGAGCTAAGAGTGGATTAGGGGCACTTGGAGAAAGCGGCCAGAATCTTTCATTGCTCGAAAGCCCGCTCCTCCCTCTCTTTCTCATTCTTTTCGTCTTTTCTACTTTTTTAATTCCAGCGCTGCCGCCCTGTCCTGCAGCGGCGTCGCACGCGCTGGATGTTTGCATGCAGGTTGGATGTTTAGGGAGCAAACGTTACAGCTGCTTTAAGCTCAGCCTATCTCATTGGCTCTCCTGAATATATGGCTGTTTGAGTGCACAGTAGAAATTTAGCATGTAAACATATGTAGGCTCTTTTTGTTCTTATTGCCGTCGGTTTCAGCAGCTGCTCAAAGAGCAGGTAACAGCTATTTCTGTTGGGTGTGACAGTTTTAATGGTGCATGTCCAGTAATTATAGCATGTGTTTGAACTTGTTTCCCACCTGGTTCTGAGTCTTTAACGGTGCTGTGTTGTTTTGCTAATATCAGCTATATCAGATTTTAGGGTAAATGTCTGACCGTGTGACCGTTTTGTTTTTGTTTTTTTGTTTTTTTTTACATTTCCACTGGTCAGATTTTAGTCGGGTCTGAACTGGACATTTTCGCCTGTGAAACATCTTTTCATCCAGGGTGGAGGAGTGGGCCGGTCGGGGCCAGTGGTGAAACGTGCACCACCCGTTTCAAGACGCTGATGTTAATCAGACTGAGGGCATGACAGACAGTGAGCCTCCCTCAGCCTGACTCCACCTTGACCTTGAACCCCGGTGCTTGTTCCCTCTTACTGCTGAGTCATGTCTGTAGCGGCAGGTATTGCAAACTATCAGGTACTGCCGGGTGGCAGAGCTTGATGT
Organism: Psettodes erumei; assembly: GCA_016785225.1. Classification (NCBI taxonomy): domain Eukaryota; kingdom Metazoa; phylum Chordata; class Actinopteri; order Pleuronectiformes; family Psettodidae; genus Psettodes; species Psettodes erumei. Next base: position 877,637 of record JAFBJZ010000782.1, on the reverse strand, counting down.
GAATTTTAAAATCATCTACTTACTTTTGACTTGTATTATTTTTATTGATTTTAATTATGATTTCCTAAATCTCACCACATTTCATCCGCCACAGTCAATACCAGTCAACAATGACTTAATAATAACTTCTGGTATGAAGGCAAAGGTGAAAGGTGAAAGGTGAACCTTTTTACTGTATCTGTGCACAACAACATATATATGTATATATGTACATATAAAATGTACTTATTACATGTTGAGAGTATATGCTGAATAAGCAGAATATTAAGTAAGGCATAGCATGGTATCCTGACCTAAATGTGCCAGATACTCATGTCGGAGGATGTGAACTATTGACCGCAAGCATTTGCATAAGTGCAAAGGCGGAGGCCGCTGGCTGTTGCTCGGTGAGGGTGGAGGACGGCGGTTTGAAGCGAGAGGGCGGCTCAGAGGTCAGGGATGGTGGCAGGGCCCTGTGGTGGGGAGGCGCGGTGCTTTTGATGAGCCGTGACTTGAGTCAGACGGCGCATGCCACTTGCTCCTAACACCCGGGCCGACTTGCTGTTTTTCGTGAGCGGTTGACTGGAACGAGGTCAGAGCTCTGCTTCACTGACCCAGAGCCCCACGCAAGACCCCCACCCATGCTCAACAAGCATGGGCGCAAACACACACTCAGTCACTGTGCTCTTATATCCGTCACCAGGCGCATTTCACTCAATACTTAATTGTATTCTTCCTAATGAGGATTTAGTGTCAACCCACACCATAGTTGCGTGTAGTTTTACATGTCAGTGTCTTTCTAAGCTGAGTTCCTCACAAGAAGACCTCGTAAACTACAAACATCAGTCTCATCTTGTGACAGGAAACAGCTTTGAGACGCATGGCAACATAAGATCCAGGTGAAAATTTGGTCTAACAAAAGAGGAATAGAAGAAGAGAGAATTGTGTAAGAATTTTTTTTTTTTAAAGCAAGAACAATGAGGCAAAACCATCCTCTACATCAAAGATATAGATGACAACTTGATGAAATCCTGGGCCGGGACGAACAAAAGTCCCATTCTCCCCAGAACCCTGCGTCCTCCAAAAGCCAAACCACATGTAAAGAGAGAGACGGTCCTTTATCATCAGCCAATTCTTACGTCTCAAACAACAGTACTTCCCTTTCAGTTCTGTCCCCAACATCCAGACACGCTGACATGCTGTGGCTGCGCTGCTTTCTTTTTTCAATTAGTTTTTTTTTTCAGTGGGAAGTTTTTTGCATTTGTCGCGTCTGTTCGGTGCGTCCCAGCAATCTCCGGTTGATATCGTTAAAAAGATCAGAAAAGCATCTGCATTGTTCTGAGGCGGTCAACATATTTTCACCGGATGGATTTGCCCGTAATGCGAAAATGCACGCTCCCATTCAGTGGTTTCACCGTTTCTGCGGCTGACCGTCTCTTCTTTCGACAAGTGGCGCGAATCGGGGAGACGGCGAGACACCTCCCGGGGTATCGGATCCGGGGGCAGTGCCAGGCCGCGGCCATGCCCATTAGGATCAGACCCATCAGTCCTGATGGTGCGGTCGTGTCTGCGGGCTTGAACTCGCTGTCAGTGCAGGCCATGCCTCGATCACAGACACCGCAACTCCTCAAGCAGCTGGAGGCAATTATACGTAGGGGTTGGAACACATTTTACACTTCCAATGACAATGGTGAGAGTTGTCTGCCTGTTGTTTTTCTTGTGGGAAAACGGGGTTCTTTATCCTCGGACCGCCGCCCGCTCCCATTTTCCATTTTGTGGCTCGGTCTGCACCCCTCTGGCTTCTGCACTCTCCCACGAAAAAAAAAACCTCCCCGAGAATCCCAAACCGACAACAGGCTTGCAGCGTATCTCAGCGCGGCTTGAACATAAATCTGGCGGGCCGTTGGAGTCGGGACACAGGAGGAGCACTAATACGAAAAAGGTGTAAATGTTTTACAAGGAATGGAACACGCTCTTAATAAGTTATAAATGAGCAGCGGCGCTGATGTCATGTGCCGGTTTTGGGTACGTCGTGTTTAGGTTAGGGTCGCTAGGAGACTGAAACCACAACACACACATATGAGAGAAAGAGAGGGCGAGGAGTGGACCTCAGCCCCCTTTTTTTCCTGTGTGGGAGTAATAAAGGTCCATTCCGCTGCTCTGGTCTTTGATGGACCTCGCTGTAGTCACTTTGCATGACATCATGGTTGCATGGCTCTAATGGCTGCACAAAGAGGCTGTGTGCAGGGCCCCAGGGGGACAGTTAAGGCTCTCTAACGTCAATCAACCCTCAAATGGATGAGGGGAATTTTTTTCTTCTTCTTCTTTTTTTGCCAAAGCTGTCTCCAGGTAGCAATTACAAGCAATTTTAGAGACCACTTGTTTCCCCAGCACTGGTAGTTCAAGGAAGTGTAACTAACATGTAGAATTAATTAAGTTGTGCTTCTCCAGCACTTCACTGCACAGTTCTTTGGTTTCTGTTGGAGACAGCCTTGCTGCTCTTACAGCCAGGCCTTCAAATCCAATTAATCCTTTGACATAAATACAGTAAACTTTATCATATTTTTGTGAGAAATTTTCAGCCTGCCGTTTTAATTTGCCGTGGGCGAAAGGCTTTTATTTTGAAACCCATGCAGGGGTTATTAAAAGGATCAAGACCACACAGACAGAACAGTACAATCGCTGAATGAGTAATAGCAGAGTTGTATGAAGAGTCTATATGAAACAGAAACTCAGGGCCCCGTCGTGTCCTGTGGAACTGCACTTCACTGCACAGTAGTGAAGAATTTACAACCTCACCTTTTGTTTGTCTTCCCTCAACTTGGCCTTTATGTCGGGACCACCTTTATTTGTCAAACGCACCGTAGGCCATCATTTGAGACCTGAGAGTACATGTAGCATGATAAGACTGGGGGTGTGTGTGTGTGTTCTGGCTCGTGTGGGGCCACACAGAAGACAAAGTCATTTAGGAGGTGGCAGCTATAAGGGATAGGAACAGTAAGGTTGGGTTTAGGTTTCAGGCAGCAGCCTCCTAATGCAGACTGTAGACGCTGCGGTTTGAATGCCTCTGGGGCGCGCGTTTATTTTAAAGCTTCAAATAATCCCCTTTAGGGCTTTAATTGCATCTGGTGGTGGGATCTTACAGCAATGCAACACCGTCTGTGGACAGACATGTACACTGTGGCATGTCTGTGAAGTGTAATGACACTTTCTGTATGACTTATTCTCCCCATCCCCTACCCACCCACACACATACACACTGCTTACACACCTGTACAATTTATAGCTGTGTACATGAAGCTGTTGTGGACAGCATGTCACGCATTGAAAGGAAAAACCGCAGACGAAAGAATAAGCCCTGTGAAGACAGGATGAAGGAGGCAAACCCCGTTAAATCTGTACGTGACCGAGGTGCGCCGCTTCAGAACATCCCCACGCAAAGAAAAAGGAGTAGAGTATTGTACAGAAGTCCAAAAGATTTCTCCAGCTTTTGTACTGACGACCTTTGACGACTGCCCTTTTTCCTTACAGGGAACAAAAACATCAGTTACAGGTTAGTGTGATATCTGTGAAACGGTGGATGTCGAGCATCAGACCACATTCCGTCTGTTGTTGATCAGAGCTCATTAGTTACTCCCCACGTACCAACTGATGAGAACATTAGGGGCCAGAAAAAAATGGCAGTTAACCAGCAGCTGTGTGACATGCTAAATACCCAAGTAAAAGCACAACTCTGTTAAACACTGAGTGACTTGCTGTTGGATTGGATTTACCAGACCATTATCTGCTGGATGGCGCTCAGTGACTTTGCAGGATGCAATTAATCGAGCCGCTGCTAAATTCGCGGATGTTTTGACACCGAATTACGGTTTGAATTGCTGCGGGATCATGTGCTATTTGAGAAAAGAGACACCACTCTTTTCATTTCCATGTGGCGCGTCAGAGGACAGTGGGGAAAACTGAATGCCGAATGAGTCGGTGGTAATGAGCGCTCCAGGATTAATCCTCCGGATTGGCGCTCGTTCTGACACTGAAAATACTTCTTGATCCATCTCCAAGTGATACGTTAGACAATGAACGGCCCTTTCAACGACTTGCTGGAGGACAGTGGCGGGCAGTGGAAAGGCTGGCGGAACACTCCTGGGTTGATTTAGCGTTGGAAAATGGAAATACTAATTGCTGATTTGACAATGGAAATGGATGGTCGGTTGCTGGAAGACTTGCTAATGGACAGAGGAAGCACTGGTCCATTCAGCGCTGACTGACAGACAGATGATATAAGCAGGTGTGACCGCACCCATATGCAGACGTAACGTGTTACATAATGTCACAGAGTTTTTGTTTTGGTCATGTTTCTAAACTTGCGGACCTCGTTTTCTCACATGCAAACTGCCCAATAAAATCCAGAAGCAGTCCTCCCCATTGTCCCTGCACAGCAAGCAGCATGGATGTGAACTGTAGAACAAATGTTGACAGATTTAATAGAAGTCTAATTATTGAATTATCGACAGGTTTCACAACTGGCCCTAGCACAGGGTGAGAAAATGCATCAGGTTTTTTTAATTAAAGCAAACTACAAAGCTTATTTGTCAGTGCACCACAACATGTGTGAAAAGGGCAAAGTGAGAACAGATTGTTTACATAGAGATGGAAATAAAGACGGAAATGTTGGAGAGGGCTGGTGTGAGAGGAGAGTGACTCCAGGGTTGTAAGAGCTGCTATGCCGGTGCCCAGGGCAGCACTGTTTCTTCTAAAAACAGCCCTCTCTCACACACACACACACACACACACACACACACACACACACACAGCAGCCGAAAAGGACACGGAGCTATGCACGTGCCCGCCGTCAGAAACAGAAACACATGCTTGTGCATTCATACATGAAATACATACATGCAGGCAGCACACACACACTGGCACAAAAATAAGGAATACATATATGCGTGCCGCGGACCCACCCCCACGTGCGCACGCGCCCCTGCGGATGCCAAAAACACTTAGGCGAACACACGCGCAGATACCGCCGCGCCGAGGTGAGACAACAGCTGAAAGTCACTGTGCGTATTCCCACTTCACTGCTGCGAGGCTCGCTGCCTTTCATGCCGCTGATAGTCTTAATATCCCCCCTTTTTTTTTTTCCACCGTAACAAAAGTTTCTGTCAAAACAGACAGACACACACACACACACGAGTGCCAGCAGTGCTCGCAATGATTCATTTTATCTGTTGCGGCACAGCGTGGGGTGAGTGTTGGAAACCTCCGAGCTGTCGAGAATAATGTCTGCTGCTCCTAAACTCTATCCGCTGGGAGAGAGGAGAGAGTGTTTTATTCGAGCTGAGTGACAATAAGCATGGAGTTATTTCACAATAGGGCATACTTAGGAAGGATTTATATGTTGTCACTTAAAACTTTATTAATGCTTCATGAATAATTTATCTCTTCGCTTACAGCTCATTAATAAGCCATTAGAAGGAATTAAAAATATTTTTTGGGGGGGTTGCCTTTTTTCCGTTATATTCTCTGCTAAAGCTCTTGATTTAATCCAGGGCTTGTGGAGAAAGCCTCACAATATCAAAACCACTATTAATGGTCTAATAACATTTAAAAGCATAGACTGAATGGATTTGGCTGCTGTGTTTAAAAATCTTTATAAATATCAAAAGTTGTTGGCTTGCCCGCTTCAGTTTAGGCCTCCAGGCCGCAATTACGAATGTGAGCTCACAACCTGGCAACCCAAAAGTGCATACAGCAGCTTATTATTGATCTGTAAAAAGATTGTTAAAAGCGCGATTATCCATCAGTGAAGTCATTAGCGATGACTTGTATCCAGTGAAGTATAATTTTTTCTCCAGCTATAAAACATAAATCATTATTCCTCTTAGTTTGACCTTTGTTGTAAAAATTGTGTTTTGGGGGAACAGTGAACTGCCTGTTCACATCTTTTCAAATGCTGATGGGACGAGAGGCTGCACTGTACCGAGACCAGCGTAATCGGCGTCAGCGTGATCAACAATCACCGTTAAATGTTAAATGTTCGGCGTGGCTTTTGCTGTAGACAAAGAAATTCCTTTTAAAATAATTCAGGTGCAGGGATGTCACTCAGCACGTGTTGTGCGTGGCTAAAACTCATCCTTACATCCCGTTTCCTCATCCTGAGTATGAGTTTAGATTTACAGTTTCATGACGGACATATTTTGCCGACGACCCCTAAGGTCGTCTGCAAATAGCTGGTCCGCGGGGTGAACCGCGTGTGTGCGTGCTCGTGCGCACGTGGCTGCTGATTTGTGCTTGTTTGTGAACTGTGTCCGCTCAAACAGGTGTCTTTCGAACTCAGTAACAGTGCCGTAACTGATCCCAAAGGGTGCCTCGCTGTGAATGTACCCCGAAGGCCAGAGAAGAGGGGGCCCATTAACACACACACACACACACACACACACCGTGTAAAACCCGATCCCTTATCCCTGTTGATACGTGTCCAGATAAGACGCAGACACACACACACGCTGCAGGGATGGGAAGAGAGTTCTTACTCATTCCTCTCATACTTCGAGGGACTGTCGAGATAAGTTTGTTTTTAGAAGGAAGTGATTGTCATGAGGTGTCAGAGGTGAAAGGTGACGCGGGGTTATCATGAGGCTGCATCGTGACCTGATCCCTGTCCTCACCTCTCCAGGAGGGGGGCTGGTTTAGGTGTTGTCTCCTGTCAACAGCAGATTTGTATCCCATCCACTCACACTTGCTTGTCACATTCTAGCTTTGGCCATTGCCAGTTTCTTGCCCTGAAGCGAAAGTAAATTCAAGTTACCGAAAGTAGACGCGTTGCCGGGGAAAAAGTGTGGTTCAGGGAGCGCCGGGGTCTTGGAGAACAAGAGCTACTGTATGGCGACAGATTGTAAAGTAGGACGTTCTATTTCTGGCCATGTGGTGCCACTGCGTAGCTCCATGAAGGAATTCTGTGAGGGCGTTTTCGAAAGAATACTGTGAAGATAACTTTTCTGTGTGTTAAAGAAAGGTGCCCTTGAACTGGAAGGCAACTGAAGTTCCACATGAGGGTTGCGCATTGAGGAGCGGGCGCGCGAGGATTTGACGTCTCCTTTTGAAGTGTCTTTATGAGCGGAGTCTGTGCTCTGACTCTGAATCGAGCCGAGCCTTGTCTTAAGCAGAGGCCTCCGCCTTCTCCGCTCCTCTTCCCTTTTCTCCCCCGTTCACTCGGGGGACGACTCTGTTCTTTTTGTTTCGCCGCCACGCGTGTCGTCATAGCATACTAATGGCTTACACGACCTTCTCTGCTGCCGAGACGATTCTTTCTATTAAACTGAATAACAACGGAGCCGCCGCGCGACAGCGCCGGCAAAGTGTTTGGTTCATATTCATCTCAGATTTCCATTATGTTTAATTTATTATGAGATTCACCAGAATGTGAGTTTGTCACAGGAGAGAGGCCCCATCTTGTTGTCTGTGTGTAAAGTAGCATTGAAAAGGTTGATCTGTGAGGTGATGGACTCAAAGGACAGTAACGGTGTATTTTAATATTAATGAATAGCTTAATTCAAACATTTGGACATTTTTTGCCGTCTTTTCACACAAAGAAAAATGAACCGACAAGTAATGGATTGAGGATAGGAAACATGCTTTATTGAAATGTGTTTTTTTTAAAACCAAAACTGCACACACTTAGTTAATTGAGTATTTTTTCATATTTTCACATCCATAGTTTCAAACTAGCAAATACACATCATACCTGCTTCTAGGTTTATTTCGCTGTGTTTTCACAAAACCAGTTAAAACCACCAGTTTTCAGTGCAGCTGCTCACGGTATCTGAAAACCTCAGCTCTCCGGGGTTAACACTCCTTTGAATGTCTTATGAAGTCACCAACTTTACAAGTTTGAATATTCCATCGGGGTGCTGAAGCCAACGGGTGGCACAGGACATATAATCACATATATCAGCTCTGTGCAGAATGTGACACCCACGAGCAGACGGAGACCTCCACCGTACAGGATGTACCAATCGAATGTCCTCCACAACACGTTACGTAACACGCTGCCGCACATGAAAGACTGTTATTCAGCTGTAGCATTTCAGGCGCTGGTGTTGTACATTGTTCTGCAGGGAATCTTATGTCCTACATTTGCAGTCCTTGATGTTAAATGTCCCTCGTTTGTTCCTCTCCCTCAGTCTGTAAAAGTTCGGAGGCAAGTCCTCTCCTTGAAGGAAAAAAAAAGAAAGAAAGAAAAGAAAAAAAAGACAGAATGTAAGGAGAGGATTGTCAAGGGGTTTCCCAAGATGATATGGTTGTACACACAGCTGTCATACCACCCAGCAAAGTGTCACATGTGTGTGTTGTAGGGGAGAGCACATGTATTCTATTTCCAGAACCAGTCCTGAGCCACCTTAATCCCCCCGCCTTGCCTCCATCGCCATGGGGCAGCAGAGAAAGAAAGGCCCCCCAGCCCGCTCGCCCCACCGTAGGGAGCAATGTCTCTGAGATTGAGTTGCATGTTTACTGAAAATAGATCGTGAGTGGAGGAGTCCTCTCTGTCAGGCAGACAGTGGGCTTGATAGAGTCGGCCTCAGCTGAGGAGACAGCTCTGCTGGTGCTGCGCGACAGGGTAAAAGACTAGACTCAGGCATTTACCTGAGGTAAGACCTCATGTCGTGCCCGTGTGTGTGCGCGTGTGTGTGTGTGTGTGTGTGTGTGTGTGTGTGTGTGTGTGTGTGTGTGTGTGTGTGGGTGGGTGGGTGGTGCGTGAACGTATGGTGATGTGGGTGTGTGCGCATGCCTGCAGAAGCTGGTTCCAAACAATCCATCCTTTTGTGTCACTGAGGCGCTCCCTTAAAAATCATCTTATTCCCTGCAAGAAAGGCTTTTTCAGCGCAGGGAAGTATTTTTCAAAAGAAAAGCTGACATGAATAACTGTTCTTGTACTCTGTGTCTGCTGTTCATTTATAAAACAGAAAGCAGGTTTGATAGTTTGAATAGCACATTAGTGTATAACTTTATATCAACCGTGCTCAATTGATCCTCTGCAAAAAAAAGATTTCCCTTTTCCGTTTATCATTAATGAAATTATGTGTAAAATACCATATGATATAAATACCTCTGCAGGATAATAACCTCAGAATAATCTTCTTTTTCTTTCTCCTGAAGCTTAAGCTTTGTGCGTGCAAGTTTCATTCAGTGTGTATTCGTGTAAACAGGATGTGAAGAGCGGGCCAGCGGTGGGCGTCAGGGTGTGAATTAAACACATTCACAGAGTGGAGGGCTGTAACCTTTTCAACCCACTGATGCAGGCACACATTCAAAACCGTATAAGATTTTTATTATTATAATTATTGTTTTTGAAGTCCTAGTCAGGTTCTCAAGTCAAATTCGCATGACAGGACACACTTTGTGTCAAGCTGAATCATGTGGAAGTGCGTATAAGATGATGCAGAAGACAGCTGGAATTTTCTATTTGATGTTTTGGTAAAGCACCGTGGTCGGTATTATTTCGCTCAGTGTAAGCAGGGGCTATTGCAGCTCCAAGCAAAACTGGAGTATGGGGTTGCTGACGTTTTCCTAACTTTGAAGCTGTTTAAGATGAATCAAATGTTGGAGAGTAAGAGTTTCCAAAGGGAGACGCCAGGGGCCACAGCAGCGCAGTGTGTACATTTTGCTGGCATACTTGTGTGTACGATGTCATGTCCATGTGCATATGTAGCCTATACTGTGTCTGTGTGTTTCACAGTCTGGTTTTTGAGAATTTCAGCATGTGTTTCACTGTATTTCAAACTTTCCACTGGTGTCTCTGGGTAGTTTCATCAAACTCCTGTGCATTGCTTTTGACTAACACTTTCCTCCAGTGATGCATTTGTTTTTTAAGTGCACGGACATTAATCACAGCAGCAGTTAGAGCTGATGACGTGTGATGACTGCACAAGTCGAAAGTAGTAATAAAATAATAATAATCACATTGGGCACATTTTACTTTCAAAGAAGCAAAGCTGTGAGGCTGCAAGCTAAATGCTAGCACAGTAGTCTTAGACCCTGAACAGAAGTGGCGTGTGTAGATAAAAGGGGCCCTCCACTGACTGCCAATTTGCTAGTCACTGAAAACAGCGAGTGTACCAGCTATGCAGCGGACAAACATGGAGTTGTAGACACCACTGAAAACAATGTTTTGGCGGCTCTGGAGGAGCTTTGTGAATAGTGGTGATGCTCTAACATAAGAGGTATTAACCCTGCTATCAGGGGTGGGTGGGTTGTTGTTGTTGTAAAGGTCAGGATATCTCACCAGTGTTACTAGTCATCCTAATGACCTCCATATACTCTCACAAATACAAATTTCTCAAAAAAAAATTTTAATATGAATTATGCATTGTAGATCGTCAGAAAGTAGTTGCAAACTCCCATCACAACTTCCCCTGGCCCTGTGTGTTTCTGCTTGATAAATAACTTCAGTGACTAATTGGATGTCTTTAAATCATGTAATGGGTTAGCAGAGTAATATTTCAGCACCACTCCCCTTTACAGGCTATGAATACCTAATCCAATTTCATTTCTTCAGACATATTCAACCTCTGTAATCGGATTGTTTTATCATCAGTATCTTGTCTGTCTGCCATTATGTCAGCTTTCGTATTATGTCTCAATACACTGAAAAGATAAAAAAGATGAAAAAAGTACTCATCTGATTATTCAGTAAGTAGTAGGCGTGATTTATATTGTATTAAAGATTTAAATGAATCCAAGAATTGATATAAGACTGACGACTATGTGAAGTATATCGTTGCGTGTTTGAGAAAGGGCCTTGTTTTCAGTTCCTCCATCGCACGGTATCAGCTGAGGACGACGAGCCACCTCGGACTACGGCGTCCGTCTCGCCTTTATGAGGACAAAATGGGCTCTTCTGTCTGGACGGATCCCTGCAGACAGACACGGGGCTTCTCTGCCAGCAGAAGAAGCTAATTTTAGAGCGTTTGTGCCGTCAGACGTCTCATGTGTGGGAACATAATGAAAACACGTCTGGCTATACGAGTCCATGCGACCCTTCTGCCAAGTCTGTCCTGGCTCTCAGCGCTCTGTTGTGGGTGTGTTTGTCAGGGATCTGCTTGTCTACCCCCCCCAGTGTACTCGTAATGTCATTTTATCATTAGCCCAGTCAAGCAGAGCCATGCTTTTACTTTTTTCTTTTTTTGTCAGACGGTGCTAATGGTTAGCTAGCTTCTGTTCCATTTAGTGTTTTAGGATCATTTATATCCCGCCCTCTAACGTTTATCTCCTCTGGAAACAGCATGGAGCTAGTTAAAATAATTAGCCTCCTCTTGCTCTCCACTTTTATCAAAAGGCAAAGGGAGGTCACTTTGTGATGAATTTCATCTTTTTTCAGAGCGGGAGGCCGGCAGCTGCTGAAGTAAGACTTAAGGCTGCAGTTGCACTGCCGCTAAAACAAATGCTGTCTCTTTATTCCGCTGTACTGTTAAATTTTGCAGCGGAGTTATGCTCGCACTGAACATTTGGGAGCCAGCGGGGCTTGTTGAGAGCATGAATAAAAGAGTTCCTGGGGTGGAGTGGTGCAGGATCCTGCTGCGCCAGATTTAGATCTGAAAGAGAGGGGAACGGGAGGGAGGAGAGCGAGACGGACGGAGCGATGAAAGAGGGCAAAAAGAGCTGCTGCTGGCCATCTGTATTGAGTATCAGAAGTCATAATATCCTTTTCGCTTTCTGCGTTTAGCAAATTCTTCAGGACAGTCCGCATGTCATAACTCGACTCACACTTTACATACACCCTGTTTGTACAGTACGTGTAACCAAACCTCTCTCCTTTGCAGACCTGGCTCTCGTTCAGTAGTTCATGTCATCAGCTAACTGCAACACATCAGCATGATGTCGCCCGTGTCGGGTTCAAGGTGGTGGCTGCTTTTGTGACCTGTCGGCGTGTGTGTTTGTGTGTGCTGATGTTCCAGCTGAACTCGCCGATGAACTCGGTCAGCAGCACGGAGGACATTAAGCCCCCGCTGGGTCTCAACGGCGTGATGAAGGTGCCCGCCCAGCCCTCAGGCACAGCCCTGTCGCTCACCAAACACATCTGCGCCATCTGCGGCGACCGCTCCTCAGGTGAGTGACACGGGAACCGCCGCAGAGAAACACTCAACTCAAAGTAGCTGAATTAATGAGATGTGATGATTAAAGTTGAATGGCCAGAAAGCCCAGGGAACATTTTGTATAACTGAGGGAAGAATTGCAGGAAGCCATTGAACAGGAAAAAGGCCGAAAAATGATTTCTCAGCAGCTGAGATTACACAAAACTCCCATCATCGTTCAAATGGAAAGAAAACAGGACTTCCCATAGAGCTGTACTAAATCTAGTGTTCTGACCACACTGAAAAACCTCCAAAGAAGATCCAAAGATGAACGTTGGTCAGAGAACAGCCCCACGGACCGCTCTGGCAGAACTACACACTGCAGCGACTTGCAGTGGGAGATCTTCCTGGAAGGATAACAGTCAGTTGAAGTCTTAAAAAAAGGGGGAAAAAAATCTTAAAAGGCAGTGTGGCCAAAAAGAAGCCACCCCTGACAAACTGCATATGAGCACAAAGGCACATGAAAAAAGAAATCATGAGGTAAATAAATGATCGTATGGTCTGAAGACAACGAAACAGGGAAGCACTGTGTCTTAGGGAAGACAGGCACGACCCATCATTCACCTCAAAGCTTCCCCACCATGAAGCATGATGACGCCAGCGTCGCGGTGGTGGGGGTGGCTGTCTTTTCTTTCGTCGTTTCTTTCATCTGGGGCTGCTTGTCGATAAATGAAGACTGCAGACAAATGTTAAGAACGACATGTGGTTGCACAACAGCAGCGATGGTACAAATGCTGCTACGTCTCGACCGGAGTGCCTTCGCACAGGGAAGCAGAGATAAATACAGCAGTATTCTAAGTGTTCGCCTCGATGGCAGCGTAAATAATGTGTCAACCTTCTGTGAACTTTTTAATGCCTTCTCCCAAAGTCAAGTCAAAAGTCATTTTGCAAATGATTCTAAGTTTCCTATTCCTAAGTTCAAACTGTAACGTAAAAACAATTGTGTCATTTCTTGGACCTTTTTTGACCTTTCACACAGCACCTGCTCACTCCAGGGTTCTCTTAATCATGGGCTATCATTTAGCCCAGAGCTAACTTAACCGCTTTAACCACAAGAACATTTAACCCATGGCTAACTGTTAGCCCAGAGCTGATGACTCACACGGCCCACATCAGCCAACTTATTTTTCTCTCTTCTTTCACGTAGCTAACAAATAACCCAGTGTTTAACTTTTTTGTTGTTGTTTTTTTTCTGGGGATAACCATGAAAAAGCTTCTGCCCTGAGATGAAGCTTCAGTGTCATCCTGCGTCATCGGCCCTGCACGGACCCACGGGGGAAAACCCAAAACAGCGTTTGATAGCGAGTCATGCTTCATTTAACTGTTCTCAGAGGCTGTATTTATCTAAAGAGCTTACAAAGAAACAGTTTACCGGAGAATGCCAATGGATTTCATCCGCCATAAATAATGAAAAAGAGCTGCTATGGACAAGGGAAAGATAACATTATGCGAGAACGGCACAGTAACAAAAATCCTTGGGCCTCCCTGCGGCTTGGGGCTCAGTATAGGCCCCCCTTTTCTTCCCAGGCCACCTCAGCATAACCCCCCAAACACACACTCTGCTCTCTTAAATAGGTCTTTGATCATAATTGCTCTTTAGCTGGCTCCTGTGTGCTGTTGTGTGGTCGCACGTTAAATCAAACTTTGTAGTGATTTTTTTTTTTTGTTCTCTGGTCTCTCTGGAAAAACAAACTCTGATGTCACTGAGAAAACCTTTAATAAAGTTGCTGCCGTTCTGGTGGTCACTGGTTTGTAGATAGGTTTACTTCATTTAACGGGCAGCAAAGCACAAAACCAACCTGATTAACTGTGTCAATCAGACAAAAAGACACTAAATAATTGTGAGAACAGGGGACAATGTGACTGTGGAAAGATTTGATCCTACTAACAGATAAAACCGCTCTCTCCCTCTCCCCCCCCTCAGGTAAACACTATGGGGTATACAGCTGTGAGGGCTGCAAAGGCTTTTTCAAAAGGACGGTGCGCAAAGACCTGACCTACACCTGTCGTGACAACAAGGACTGTGTCATCGACAAACGCCAGAGGAACCGCTGCCAGTATTGTCGCTACCAGAAGTGTTTAGCCATGGGCATGAAGAGAGAAGGTACAGCACATACCGTTGAGGATAAAGTCCCACTTACCCATTTCCTCAAATCTGTACTAATCCACATCAAGACACAGATAAGATTAAAAAAAACAAACAGTAATACATATGGTGCAGTCAGCAACACGTATGATGAATGTATTTTTGCCACCAGAAACACACAGAGCACCTGCATGATATATGGTAATGGCGTTACAGTAGGAAGCCTGTTTTTATCAGTGGATGTCACAGGCCATTCACAGTCAGTTAAATCACACAATCAAAGCAGCACACTTTCTTTCATATTATACTGGCCAGACTGTCCAGTCTCGACTTCACTTGGCAGTATACTCCAAATTAATCAAGTATACACACAACCTGCTGTGTATCAGACACTCTGAGCAGATGCCAGTATACCCAGTGTGGCTACAGGTCCATTCATTTCATGGCGTTTGCTACCAGACACAAGAGCTTGTGAGATGCAGCTAATACCTTAGAGAATTTGGTAGCAGGAGTAAAATATTGTAATTAGTTTGCAGACCCACCACTTTGCATTTTCAGAAACAAAATCAGATTTAATTTGTATTTTAATTGGACAAAAGTACTCAGAGATTCAAAATATGGTATATCACCAGAGATCCCACTCGATCTGTACTCGCTTTCTGCAAGTGAAGCAGCTTGTTTCCCATCCCGCCTCTATCCAATTTTACAGAAGCACTTGCAGCTTTGACTCTGCTCGACATCATGCTGTGCATTGCAGCCATAAGCTGTGCAGTATTAATAAAAAAACTGTTCTGCTTCAAGCAATACTTTTGGGGGAAATAATGCATTCAGCTGTTGCAAGCCCAGGAACCCAGCGTTACTGGATGTGGAAACACAGTGAGGGTTTGTGAGAACAGGCAGTCCTGAGGGAGTTGACTGATGTACAGTAGACTGGAGAAACATAACAATGGAACTGTGTGAACTCCTTCTCCCACTGCCTTACTCTGGATGTCACCGCTCGTGCTCCTAATAATTAAATATAAACTCTGAGGTTGTGGAACAGCCTGGCACCGGCTTGTTTTCACAAACACGAAAAAGTTTATGTGCTTATTTCGCCTGATACTCGAGGCACAAAATTTGATCAAAGCTCTCAAATTGGAAAATGTCTTGTGATTGCACAGCGCAGGGAAAATGTGCACCGCATTCCTCAAATTACAGACTACTGATGGAACGCGCACACCGCTCCTGCGCTTTGCAATGGATACAGGGGTTTAATCAGCCACATGATGAGGCACAGCCGAGTTGTGGAGGACAAACTCTCACTATATTTTTAGTGTTTGTGTACTTTTGGGAAATCCAAGTCGCAATGCAGCGTCCTGCAGCGTATGTCAGTGCACCCTGTCCTCTCTCAGTAGAGACTGTGGTTTATGAAATCATCCACAGTTACCATTTACATGGTTCAGTTGACCGTCATGATTGTCATATTGAAGTCCATCCCAGCAATGACTGCTACTAATTTTAGGCATAAACGTGTCTACGGAAACAGATCGGGCTAGCGTACAGGGTTCTCGGCTCAGGCATGAAATGGTCACGTTTGGAAACCAGAGCAGTGTGAGGCAGGAGTTTAAATACACCGGGGAGTGACGAGCAAACGAGACACAGGTGCAGGGAATTAGCCAGGTGATTAACCAAAAGGGGAAGAACACCAGGGGGAGCCCTAACAGATAGCAACACCAGACAGAAACCCAAAAGGACACGGATCATAACAGAATACTGTCTGACAGGTTCTGCAAACATATCTGTAGTTTAGCTTTTTCTAACTTAGCGTGATTAGCAGGCCTCATAGAGGCAGACTGCAATAAATGTCACATAAATGTTAATTCAATTGCAGAAAATAGGTTTGCCTGTGAGTTATCCTCAGGCGTTCTGTGGCAGGGTTGGTCATAAGCCGGTGTTGACTCTTAGGGATTTGTTGAATTCACTGTTGACCTTAAAACTCAACTGACCGTACTGAATCACCATTGTCACTGACCTTGTCAGTATAGCTGTGCACAAGTTGTGCTTCCCTAACTGAAAACACTCAACTGTGAGTACTTTTTGGTTAGAGGCTTAGTGAAAGCAAAAGCAACAAGAATAACAACTAAGTGATTTCTTTGATGCAGCTGTTCACCTTTTACACAGCTTGTGCGCTGCATATACCTTGAGTTATTTAAGCCAGAAACGGCCTGAATATACCGACGAACTGAAGGCAGTCTGAATCAGCACCAAATGCCAGTGTTATAACAAGTGATGAATTTGCTTACTGATACAGGAATGAACGAGCTGCATAGTCGCTGATTAGGGAATCTTTGAACACAGCCGAACTAAAACTGTTGTAATCAGCAAAGGGATTCCTTGTTTCCACTTCCTTTCATCACGTATTCGAGGTCCCGCTCATCTGTTGAGGCATTTAGGCTTCTACGCACTCCAGCTCTTCTCTCTCATCCGTGACTGGAGCGCAGTCAGGAATGGGCTCGGTTTAGAATCTGCCATTTTTATTACTGACTTGGACTGAGCACTCCAGCTGCATGGAAACAGGACACAGTGTGCTGTACCTGTGCAGACCGGAGCACTTTCACACAGACGTCCCCTTTTATTGTCTTGCTTGACGGGCTGTTGAGCAGCAGCATTGTTGGATAAGGTTTGCGGGCGTTTGATGCTGCGCTTAATTGCTCTCTGCTCTTTGACAGCAACCCTGACTTGTAAATATTGAGTTGGCAAATAGCCCCCCCCCCCATGATTCTGCGGGGCAGTACAGTAAACCACCTTCAAAGAAAGATTACAGAGCAGATAAGACCAGAAAGAGTTGAGTTGTGGGAGTGGTGGAACAAAAAACAGTCAGTGAGCTGTGACTTTTCACACTCCATGCGGGTGTTAAAAATATTAGCACTCTCAGCAGCGCTGTTAAGCACTCTTTCGCACATT
This sequence comes from Psettodes erumei, assembly GCA_016785225.1. Taxonomy (NCBI): domain Eukaryota; kingdom Metazoa; phylum Chordata; class Actinopteri; order Pleuronectiformes; family Psettodidae; genus Psettodes; species Psettodes erumei. Next base: position 860,498 of record JAFBJZ010000782.1, on the reverse strand, counting down.
GAGTAAATCAATCACTGCCTCTCACCGTTATGAGCTACGCGATAACAGAATGCAGATACGAGGGTGCCTCGATGATACTGAGCGATGTTCAGTACAGCCAGGGGAGCTGAAGATGTCGGCAGGTGTTAACCAGGTGTGTACGTGCAGGTGTGTGAGTGTGTGTCGCCTGAATGCGAACAAGGAGAATTTGTGTTGTTTTTTTTTGGACAAATACATTTCAGAGGCAATTCTATCCAAGGCCAGTTTGTCGTGACCTTTACTTGGCCTCCCCCTCCCCTCCCTCCCACTTTTATTTATGTCATTGTTGGGCTCTTTACTCCTTTCAAGGATATTATCATTTACTGCCTTTCGCCTCACTCGCAGTGCTGCCTAAGCCTCCCCCTGCACCCTGAGGGCTGTGGTTAGAGAACAAGGCAGCAGTAGCCCAAAAGGCTAAGCGAATCCACAGAAAAACAGGATTAAATGAATTTATGCTCTCCCAGTCAGGAGAGGAAAGGAGGAGGGAGGGGAAATAAAGCTAACATGATTTCAGCCCTCCTCACCTCTCCTTGACTCCAACACAAGTATTCTACCCTTGGGCTGACCTCCACTGCCAGACAGCAGTTCCTCCAAAGCGGGGCCCCTTTCCCTCTCCTCGTCTAACAGCCCCCCCAACACACACAGACGCACACACACACACAAGACCACGGCCTCTCTGATTCAGGACTTGGAAAAGAAACCAGAATCAGGGAAACATAAGAAGACAGATCATCCTGCAAACCCAGTTTGTGTGATGTGTTTGTGTGTGTATGTGTGAGGCAGGGCGGATCTCCAGGTGCGTATGTAAGCTTCCTTGCTGACACAGAATTTCCAAAAGCCCTTTATCATGCAACTCTTGTGTTGCAAACTTTTTTATTAACCTGTGCGTGGAGGACAGACTTACAAAAAGCCACACTACTTTTTTTTTTCTGTGGTGTCTTGAATTATTTAAATTATAGCCTTTTGAAAAGACAAAACACATACATCTTTTCCATCCTCACTTGAGGGTGGGGGTGCGGTTTCTCTTGCCTCGGCCACAGTGAGTCTCGGTGTCTGAGCAGCACATAAACCACTTCCTGAGTCTCCCCCGCCAAGCCAATCAGGTGACAAAACTAACACGGCCTTGCTTCAATCACTTTTTTATACAAGACACGGAAAAAGCATTTGCAAGACAAAGTCTTCATTCATTTAGGATCAGGATTTTTCATGAGGCCTCCATGCCAGCAGCAGCCTTTGCCGGAGGCGTTATGTTTTCGGGTTGTCCATCTGTCTATGTCCGTTTCTCGTGAACGCAGTGGCTCAGAAATGCCTGGAGGGAATTTTATTACATCAGGCACAGACTTTAACTGGAACCCAATGATGAACTGATTGGAATTTGGTGGTCAGAGGTCGATCTGACCTCACACAACCCTTTTTTTGGCCACAACTAAAGAATGAACACGCTAATTATGACAAAATTTCACACAAATGTCTAATGGGATAAAATGAACCAGTGCAGTAATTTCTAAGAAAGTGATGACATATTATATCCCAAAGGCCAAAAGGTCAACTTCACTGTGACACCATAATGCTTTTAAAACACACTTCTGTGGCCAAAATACACTGAAAACCTTTTTTATGAGATTCCTTCAGCCGTCATCATTACATACATGATTTTGAGGGATTTAAAAGGCAATTTGGCTGGTTGACAAAGACGTACGACCACGGCGCAGTAATTCCAGTTGAAGCTGTTGTGGTGAAAACGCGTGGTGTAATGATGGAGGCCATACGTTATTTATGTGCCTGTACATGATTTGTGCAGAGGAAGGAGCCGGCTGTTTGTCGCCGAGCACCGCTTGAGAAACACATCTATTTACAAGGATGCTGAGAGAAGTCCTTGAACATTTCCACGCTGCCGCGCCGTGCGTCATGCAGGTCTAAGGTCCTGCGTATGTTCCATCTGCACTGTCAAAGCAATTACTGATGACTGAACTCTTTTGGCGTAAAGACACGCTGACTGAAGCAGGCACTCGCGCATGCAGACGCTTAACACGGGCAAGCAAACACGCATATTGTATGTACAAGTGTGTCCAGATACAAACACATACTTTCACATCTGCAGTGCAAGATACTAATCATTTTCTCTCGCATTCATCCATCCACGCTTGCTTAGCAATATAGTACAGTCCTACAATCCTTTCTGTTTACACACAGGCGCTCTTGAACATATTAACAGTTTAGAGAAAGCAACAAGAAAGAACAAAACAAAAAACAGCAGTAGTGACCGGAACCAGTTTTGTTACATGCAGCCGTCCAGGAGGAGCGCCAGCGAGCCAAGGACAAAAATGAGAACGAGGTGGAGTCCACCAGCTGCGCCAACGAGGACATGCCCGTGGAGAAGATCCTGGAGGCCGAGCAGGCGGTGGAGCCCAAAACGGAGACCTACATTGAGACCAACCTTGGTGTGCCATCCAACTCGGTGAGTTTGTGTCTTCACACGTCAGTCGGCTCAAAGTCATCACTTTGCTGGCTTGATAATATCTGAGTGGCTGGCAGGTGTATTAAACACTGACAGGTGTATTTAAACACCTTGAGCGGGAGCATTTTCACCACTGTGTTAACATGAGCACTACATCAGAACCACCACTTTTGTGAACTGTGAACACAATTTCAACTTTTTGTCTGCTTTGTAGGTAATAAAACACGTTCAAGGTATCCACATCACATCACACAGGTCCTTTATTATCATGTATCAGAACACCTCATCGCTGCTTGCATGGTAGAAAGTGAATTACTCAGTTTGCAGTACAGTACATATATACTTCATACATATAAAGTATAGTATAGTGTTATGCAGTTAATATAAATGAATGATTCAAGTAAGGTATGGTGTAAAACTTTTGCCAAAGGTCTTCGATCAAACTGTGACTGTGTCCAAAGCTTCTTCAAGTGAAACTCACAGAAGGGAAAACTAAATGGTTTATTTTTTCAGATTAATGGCTTGTGTGTTATTTTCTGCTTTCCAAAATCTTCCTGGAGCCGTCTCACCTTTGTCCACAGTTAGTTTTAATTATTTCCAGCTGCAAGTAGCTCATACACATACACTTATGTAGTTTTTTTGTTTTGTTTTGGATTTTTTTTTTGCATCAAATTGTGGAGTCCAGAGAGTCTGCACAGAGTATGCTTCATGTACTCATGTTTTGTTTTGTTTTTTTCAGTTTCCTAAAAACCTGTGGTTGTTTGTTTTTGTGGAGTCTGGGGCTGACACCCTGCTGACAGAGATGTTAATGAAGAGATGAGTTCTGTTTGTCCCCTCTTTTTTGGTCCCTTTGGAGGCGACTGCTTCTGGTCTACAGCGCCGGTTTACCTGCTCACCTTGTACTGTGAGTTTCCTCGTCTACCCCCCACACCCCCCATATCATCTGGGCACTGTGGGCTGTCTTTGACTCAGAGGAGACTAAGAATGATGAATAATGCAACAGGCAGACTATTCCTGAAAGCATCCCACAAAGCCTCAGCTTTTCTCAGGAATTCTGCTGGAACATGAGAAACAGAGGAGCTGTGCATCCTACTGAAAGCAGGCGGGGGGGGGAGGGGGGGGGGTTGCTGAAGGAGGGAGACAGAGGGGGAGGGCTTCTTCGGGGAAGGGAAATGTCCTGTGCAGTATAGGTAGAAACGCGGAGGCTGTTATGTGAGTAAATGGGAGCTATTTTGGGGGAACCAGATGGAAATGTAGCAGATGAGCGCTGACATTAGGGAGAGAGGCAGAGGGAGTGCGGGGAGTCATGGGGGAGCAGCCAGCAGCTCAGACGCACTAATGCACTGAGTGTGTTTGGGCTCAGCCGCGGCGGGTCCTCGATGCCCGCTGTCTGCCCAACAGCAAGAGGAGGAGGTTTTGAAGTTACTACAGAGGAGAGAGATGAAGACAGCGCTGGTGTTCTGTTCAGGGCGGAGAATTCTGTCGTTAGTGAGTGGAATCATATCAGAAACATTTTGTGTTATCAACCAACAAAACTGCCCACATCCCTGACTCCAATCTGCAATTACATCAGAAACCTAATTCACTACCAACGTGATTAGGTCATTTTTTCACATCCAGTATGAAGCATTTTGGGTTGAATCAGTGGGTTTAAGAAAGTATTCAGACCACTTTTCACACATGTAATTGTCGGAAAAATGTAATGAATCTCCGGAGAACTCTGGTTGATCAGGAAGAAAAGAAAACCTTTTCCAAATGTTCCCATGTGTACAGTGGCCTCTATACATGAAAGAAGTGTCGAACCATCAGGACTCTTCACAGTGTCCGCCCTTCACAGGGTCTTGGTCCACTCTGACAGAGCTCCAGAAGTCCAGTGCAGAGGTTGAAGAACCTACCAGAAGGAAAACTGTCTCAGCAGCACTTCACCAATCAGGCATTTTCAATTTTTTTCTATTTGAAATTACATCTACCGCATAATAATGTGTGTAAAAAGTGAAGGCGTCTGCAGCGTTTCTGAAGAGACTGTATATTGTTAAAAGAAAGTATCCATGTTAATCCTCCAATATTGGTCTCAGCCATATAAACCCAGCCCTAATTTGGTATGTCAGTTTTGTGGCTCACCAATCTTTAAGTAATTACATCTTGATGTAAGATCATTTCTCAATGTTCCACAATATCTGTTTGAACATCAGTCAAGTTATGTGCCATGCTTAGTACCTGCTATTGCTGCCAAAATTCACGTTTTTGTATATTTTAAAGGTCAGTTTACCAAATTTAGAGTATTTTCTTACTTAATATCTAAAGGGCCAAAATCTTGAAGTTCAAATAGTTTGGGGGGTTTTTTTGCACCGAGGTTTTAAGATACTCACCTCTCAAACTTTGGCTGCCATCCCAATACAACAGAGCTGAGAGAAATTTGAGGTTTTAAGTTTTCAGAGTTGAATTTTGACTGCTTCAAGCACCACGAACAAACCTCTGTTCATCTCCTTTGTGCCGTATTGGCAGCAGATATCTCCGACAGACTCAAGAGGTGCGCAGGTGGCGCAGGTGGTGCAGGGGTAAAGTTTCCATCCTTTCTCCGTCCGACAAAGACGCTGTGTTCGATCCCCAGTCTTGGTACATGTGGTCTCACAAGCACAGTTGTGTTAGGAAGGGCTGCGGCACCAGCGACTCTCGCTGGTTGGTCAGTACCTTCCTGCCGATGGCCATTGCGGGCAGGTGGAAAGAGGTGGCCCTCTCTTTTAACAGAGAGGCAGCTTGTTCGCCAACAGCAGAGGTCACAGTGACATGGACTGCAGTGGGAATCCTAAAGCTGGAGGAAAAATGGGGCAATTTAAGATGCATACTATACCTAAACCATAGACGCATGAAGTGTGTTTGTAAAGAAGTCTACTTCACTGGATTTATTACTTCGGTAAACTATTTTATACTGAGTTTATGGTCTCAATGGCCAGTTTCAACTCTTCTTCAATACAACACCATGTTCATTTAGTGAATTATGGTTCCATGTAGAGGAAAAAAGACGACTGAGCAGGGGATGTTGCTACGATTTGATTGACAGGTAGTGCAGCGTCGTGCATCTGTCCCTCGCTCTGCTCCAGCTTCGCCCAGCAGTCCAAATTGACCAGTTTGATAAAAACCAAGATGGTTTGCAGCTGAATTGCCAAACTCTAGGCTTCAAAACGGGACGTGGGTGATGTCATGGCGTGTTGCCATTTGATATAACCACTGAGCGACAAAAAAAAACAAAAGCGCAAAGCTCGATCCCGGCAGTAGTAACACACAGTTTGGGTGAGCTGACACTGAAACCGATGTTGCCAGAGTAATGGCATGCAGGCTGCCCCGACCACAAGGGCTCCCCTTCTCTCCAGGCCCCCGTCCCCCCTCCACGAGCTCTCCATTGAGAGGCGCTGCCCCGTGCTATAATTAATCACAGGGCTCAGGCCATGAGCATACACTATGAATAGGCCACCGCCACTGTCTAATGACTGGGGTCTGGCCAAGCTGAATAAAGTGTGTTTATCTCATGGTGACCTAGAACAGGAGTTAAACAGGCGTTATTAATGTGCCTTCAATCAGAAAAAGGAGAGGTCTTCTCTTAAGGAGAGGGGGAGAGAGGAAAAGATGCCATCAGTCACTCTTCCTGAGGCTGTCTCTTGACTTCATTTTTAAAATACTTTCCTGTATTTTTTGTGTTGTTTCCAGGCTGTTGTGCTGTCTATCTTCTGTCAAACTTTACGCAAGAATCATCGCTGTTATTTAGATGATGATTAGCTGATGATTCCTTCCCATGCAAATATTTGAGGACAGCTTCTTTATTTGGTCTTAGAGAAAAAAGTAGAGAGCTTGAGTAATTTGCTTCCACAGTCACGAGTATCCCAATTTTCTCTCTGTTGTCACGCTAGTATCGTCTGGTTCGAGCAGAATAATGAAAAATTGAAAGGCCAATCTTTCGTCGCCCCTCCCCGAGTGATGAAAATTTCATGGGACAGTATGCAAGCCTGGCGTTTCTCTAAGTCGGGATGATCGACCACTTCGCCGGAGTGCGCTGCGAACCCCTTTGATTTGCCGGGAATGAAGACAGTGGTGTTTGTGGCAGGCGCTCAGAAAATCCGTTCAAAGACACGGTGATCCAGCGAATTTCTTCGCTTACTTTTTTTTAATGCCGTGTGGATGGTTCATTTTCTGTCCGGCCTTGCGCTTGCTTATTTGGTTCACGTTTTCAGATAAGTAATTTTCAAAATAGAACAAGAAGTCGCTCTCGGGGCTGAGGTGTGAGATATTCCCAGGTGGACGTTTGTGCTTTTCGTACAGGCAGGTTAACGTTGTTCCCTCGCGGGTCACAGCGGGCTCCTCCGCGTGCGGCTCGATGGCGTCCTACACGGTGCTCTGTGACTCGAACAGTAAATACAGTAATGCGATGCCCGATTGTTGCCGGAAACAGTAAGCTCCTCTCCCCTGTCATCTCCGTAGACGGAGGCAAAGAAACCAGGTCAGTGTAAACACGGCTGAGATCGTCATCCAACATTCATGAGGCTTGTCGTGTTTAACGAGAACCCTGGGACTTGTATTCTTATGAGGAAGGGTGGCTCGACTGTGGCGCGCACCCGAGCCCCCTTTTGTTTTTCTTTGTTTTTGACTCGGGCCGCCCTTTGGAATGAATTACTCAAATGTGTTTATGTGAGGGTTTTTGTATTTTCTTTATTTTATAATTTTTTTTTTTTTGAGGGAGCGCAGCTCAATACGGTCGCGCTGTGCCGCGCCGTCCACATCTCCCACAGAGCTCGCAGTGCTGAAATATTCATAAGATGCCTGTCCTGCCCCCCCCCAAAAGAAAAATAAAAGACGACTTTGAGTTTTCAAAACAGTGTAGGCTTTGTGTCTGCTTCAAGTTTTTTTTTTCCATACTTCAGCTGCATATCTGTGATCCTCTGCAGTCGGCGTGAGGTTCAAGCTGCAGGGAGGGAACGTGGAGGATAGTCTCTGGCCTGCACATTTACAAAAGGAGGGTTTGAGTGGAGGGATGTTTTCTCCTTCATCTCGGACTAATCTTCTCCTGAGAGCTGCAGTTGATGTGAGGATCCTCCGAGCTTTTAGCATCGATCGGTGGGATTTGGTGAAGGAAGTTGGGGAGAAGTTGCGGACTTTTTCTTCTTTTTTTTTGTCAGAGTGCAAGTTCACAGAGGAATATGTAGAGTTTAAGGATGTTTACTTGAGTCGAAATTCTGCACAAAAGCGTATGCGTGAAATCTTTGTTTACTCGCACATGTGTCACAGGTACGCAGTCCCGGGATGATGGTAAATTATTTGAGATTTCTCTTTTCTACCCCCTGCTCAGATGGATTTGCATTGGAGAGGATCAGTCATACTATATGTGCGTTGCGTTCCACCACTGCTCGCAAACCCCCCGTGGGCTTCCCAATCTGATGCATCAAGACAGTTAAGGGCAGGCAGTCCTTGTCTTGTTGCTGAAAGTGCACACAGAAATGATCATCTCAACGGGAAAACTCTTCCCCTGGGAATGTGGAGATTGTGGCCATGTGAACTCCAATTTACGTTTTACAAATAAGTAGTTCCTTTCATTTTCAGAAAGACCATAATGACCAATATAGTAGATATTTCCAATTTCTCAGAGCTGTAAGATGCATCGTGAGCCTTTCTGACAGCTTTTACACTCACCTCGCCTCAAGGCTTAAGTAGGTCTAATGGGGTGAAATCAATAAAGCATTCTAGCTTTACTTAATTCACCTGGGCATTTTCTTTCACCAGGGAACTAGTCAGTGTTCCTATTTTGGGACTAAATGGACAATGTACAAGGCTGTCTATTAGCCAGCCTCATTCACTACCAAGAACAGCTTGTTTTTTTTTTTTACCACTTATCATTATGATTTTTTTTCTAGTTAGAAATTTAGACCTCAAAATATAAGAGAAAATGAAAAAAGGAAAACAAATAGCATGTTTGAGGTTTTAATATAAAACGAGTTCTTGTTCGTTGAATTGAATTGAAGAGAATTCTGAGAATAGTTACAAAATTGCTTTCCAGCATGACTGTGAGTAAATATGAATTATATGCAGTCATTTGTGGATTTTACAAAACCTTGCCTGGTCTTGGTAATTGTCTAAGAACATATTCTATGATGAAGTGGTCAGCAGAGTGATGGTGGTGTGTGTGTGGTGGTGTGTGTGTGGGTGGTGGTGGTGGTGGTGGTGGGGGGCTCTGGAGCTCCGCGAGCTGTCCAAAAGGCTGATTTGTGTGATGGCTACAAAGTCCCCAAAGAAAGCTTCTGACCAGCGAAAGTTGTTTTTTCACCGGCAGCTCTCTGCAGGTATTTCCTCCACGAGCTGGGACAGAATCACTTGTTTGTTTTGGCTTCCTACTCGCTCCTCTTCAGAGGACACTATTTCACAGCACAGTGCTCGTGTTGGCTGGAGTGCGTGTGCGTGAGTGCATAGCGTTAGGTGGCTCGTCGCAGCCCAGAGAGACAACACCGAAAGTCCAAATATGACACCTACTCATTTCATGCATTGCCTGAATATCTAACTTCCACATTTGTGTGTCTGTGTTTCCCTGTAGCCCAACGACCCGGTGACAAATATCTGTCAGGCGGCTGACAAGCAACTCTTCACCCTGGTGGAGTGGGCCAAGAGGATCCCGCATTTCTCTGAGCTGCCGCTGGACGACCAGGTCATCCTCCTACGAGCAGGTCTGTGGTGTGCGAGCAATGACAGTGATGACTTTGTTTCAAAAATTACCCCACTTATATTGGAAAAATAAAAATGTGGATAGAAGCACCTGGCACCAGGATTTGACATTAAATCTACATTTCGACATGAGTAACCACTGAATAACCATAGTTTCTTGGTTAAACTGATGGAAACGCTTACGTTTTATGTTCCTGCACAACAGTAGTTACCCATTTATGTCAGAATATAGACGATAAAAAACAAACATAAAATTGAAACAAGTTGGAAGTTGGAGCTGGCCTGCGTCCAGGAAGAGAAATCTCATCGAAACAGAACCCGAACCGCCTAATCTGAACTCCCTCGGCCACGTGACCGAGACGGGCGGCGGACCCGCCAAGGTCAGCGTAGCTCGTTGTGCGCATCTGCTGTGCGTGGAGAAGCGAGTTAACCGCTCAGGATCACAGAGGCAGCGACGTAAAGCCGAGTGAATCATCCGTCCCCTCTGTTACATTCAATAACATCACACGCAGTTGGGTCTTTTGGGCTCCTGCAACACATTGCCCTTGTTGCCTGCCTGTCGCTCCAAATTACACCACTATATTCTAAATCCACCTCCGGGGGAAGAAAGAAAAAATGTTATTACACACCCGTCCCTTTACCCTGAAAAAGAAGTCCTCCCATCATTCCTTATCTTTTACACATACACTGATGGAGAGACTTCAGCAAAGCAGACAGAGACATTATTCTGGAGAGCTTGCGTCTCCTCGGCTCTCAGGTTTTCTATAAATAACCGCTTTAGTTCTGCTGTATCACAGATAAAAGCATCCCGGCTCCCCCTCATACCCAACTTGACTCCAGGGAGAAGAGGCGAGTGTTGCCAGGCAGAACAGTTAAAGGAGCCCTGTCACTCAAAAGGCGGCGTCTTGTGTCTTCGGCGCTCTCTGTGTCAAGCCCGTGCTCCGGCACATCAAGCCCGTCGTCTTCATCGCGGTGGCAGGCGCAGTTCATCCCTTTTACACGCCTGTCCCTCAGAAAGCATGACTCCAAACGTCTCGGCAATAACCTGATGCCTGCGCTCGGGAAAAGCCGCGCGCCTTTACCGCACAGCTTAATTGATTCATTGAATCCCCTCCCCCCGCCCCCCTCCCTTTGTTGTCAGTTTCATTTTGCGTGAATCCTGTGTGAACTTCTGTACTGGGATTTTTTTTTTTCAACTCAGGCTTTTCCTCGATCCCTCTCTCCCACAGGTTGGAATGAGCTCCTCATTGCATCATTCTCGCACCGCTCGATAGCGGTGAAAGACGGGATTCTGCTGGCGACCGGGCTGCACGTGCACCGCAACAGCGCCCACAGTGCTGGAGTGGGAGCCATCTTTGACAGGTCGGTATTATCACGTTACTAACCCCCCATTAAGTCTGAGTTAAGGTACCTGTTTTCTAACGGTGTGCTCAGTATGTTAGCTGTAAGCTAGCCAGCAATGGATGCACCGCCTGCATCATTATTAATGCTTTTAAACTGATTTATGAAGCATTAATAAATTACCCAACTCTTCCAAACTCATACACCCCTTAGGAAGAATGCAATGTCAGAGTGGTCTAATTTGAGGTATTCTTAATAAGTTGTAGCTAAAGGCTTCGCTAATGTGAGTAAATCGTTCATATTTTGTCAGGAAGCAATTAACAAATGACGTTTTGCCTGCAAAGTTGACCAATGTAAATACTCCTGCTTTGTCTTTTTAGGCAGCTCAAAATGTGACTTCATTATTGCCCTATTACTGATTTATGAAACTGCAATAAAACACATTGATTAAGCACTAACAAAGCAACAGTTGCACCTTCAAAGACCCAGTATATGAGTTTTCTATGAGGGTTCTTTTGGTAAAAGGGTGATTGTTACTGACCTTCCCTGAAATCTCACCTGTGGTGGCGTTGCACCTGGAACTGGTGTGAAATACACTCATTTGTGATAAAAAAAAGACACAAGTAAACTAAGTTTTAGCTATTTAAGGCCTTATCGATTAGTATCATTGGTCAGCAATTCTGGTCACTAGATAATCTCTTAGATCATTTAACTTGAAGATGAAAATTGCAGTTGATGTGCAGTTGCCCCTTGATCCATGCTAATGTCAGTCCGTGGAAGAATCCCCGCCTCTGCTGTCTCTTCTCACGTCTCTGCCCCTCTCTCATCACCAGCTTCTGCGCTCGCTCAGCGGCGTTCGCAGCCACAGGACATATTCCATCTCTGCATTAACTGTGGCAAGCATTAAGATACAGAGAACTGATAATGTTATTTTATCTACTCCCCTCTCTCTTCACCATACAAATGAAGAGCCTGATTAACTTAAACACTTGAGTCTTCTCTTTTTCTGTTTTTTTTTCCCTGCTCCTGGCCCTGTTGTTCCTCCTCAGAGCAAATTGAATTAGAATGAGCTAAGAGCCACAATTGACTTTGCCATCCGAGATTGAGGTGGGGGGTGGGGGTGGGAGAGAGAGAAAGAAGCGGAGCGAGAGGGAAAATAAAGAGCGCCGGGGAGAGGGTGTGACCGAGTCAAAGAGGGGTGAGGAGTTCGGGCGACTCCGCGCGCCGACACTCCCACCAGTGATGTCACACGCAGACAGTGGGAGTACTGGTGTTAGATTACAGCTTGTGTTTACTCTGTGGCTTTCCTTTTATGAAAACCATGTACTAAATATAATTACTTTGCAGCGCTGTAAACTTTTCCACTGATCTAACCAGGCCTATGTGGGCTGAGAGTGCTGCTTGTGTGTATTATTTGTTTTTAAATAGATCGGAGCCGGATAGCAGTTAAAAACATATTTTTAATGTCCCTGTCTCGGATAAAAATGTACCAATTAGGCTCAAATGGTTTCCTGTGATCTTAACTCCTCTGGCACTCGGTTTGGTTTTCTGATGGAACACGAGAGCAGGCGGCTGGCCAAGAAGGATTAGCCACACTTGAAATAGTACTATATGTCTGATTTGAAGTGAGCCAAATCTCTGACTTAATGTGTGTGTGGGGGGGTTTGTCTCTTTCGTGCAGAGTGCTCACGGAGCTGGTGTCGAAGATGCGGGACATGCAGATGGATAAGACGGAGCTGGGGTGCCTTCGAGCTATTGTCCTTTTCAACCCAGGTAACTAGAACAATGTGGATGTTTTTATTGTGCTGAGAAGCTGCAAAAGTGCCGTTTCAAAGTGCGGTTTCACTCTGAACCCAAGGAATGAGCTGGTAATCAGAATAAAGCACAAGTGGAGCTTTTATTAAAATTCAAAGGTCCGTGTGAGCTGTGGGGCTGCTGCTGTCTCCAGTTCTGACGAGGTGAAACAGCATTCAGCTGACTTTAATATCGCTAGAATAGAATATGACTCATTAGGACTTGTAGCCTAAAGTGATCCTCAGTACAAATACAGTGGATCGAGTGTCAAACGCTCTTCCCCAGGAGGCTTGAAATAAGACTTTTAAAAGAGCACGCTGCCTCCTCATTGACTCAGCTCAAACTTGTTTACAGTCGACTCCAGCGGCGGCAACTTTTACCAGCCGGGGAAAAGAGCATCCATGGGAACTTCTCCAACCACACCTGCGGCTTAATCCGCTTCTCCACTGCATTCACATTTGAAGTTTTATTTATTTTATTTTTTTCCATAATTTCACCAAAATGTGGATCCTCAGGTGGAGGTTTATAGCTTGGAAAAGGACGATACCTGAGCAGTTTATTTGGCCAAATGTTTGGAACAGAGTGAGGATGGAGAAGAGGATTACTCTGCAGGGGAAAAAAAGTATTAAGTATTGATGCTCAAATTCTAGATGTTGGGTGGAGCGTAAGTTTAGGTTTAGTTCTGGGTGACTCAGCTTTGACCTCATTAATGTAACATGAGAACTGGGAGCTGGACTTTGACTTGCCCCAGTTTTCTTTGAACCTTACTTTGGACTTCTCTTGAGGAACGACACACTTGTGAAACTGGTGTGGTCCCACCTCTGCAGAGCACTGCGGTAGAAAAATAACCCTTCCACAAAATAATTGATGAACGGAGGTACAGCAATGAAGTCGAGCTTATTTTACAATATGACGAGTCAGCCTTAGGAAAGCCTGTGACAGCGAGTCTCTCCGAGGTATGTGTCGCTCCATCAGTGCGCTATGCTGTAATTAAACCTCATCCACACGGCTCCGAAGTTTACTAAACCAAGCCGTGAGCGCGTGCCAGGATTTTAATGGCTCAGTGTGGGATCCTCCCCTCCGTCGGCCCCCACACACTGATCCCCTGTGTTTCACATTTTGTCCAGATTCCGGCGTCCAGGCCCGCTGGCCCCGGTTCACTACCCGGTTTGATTCCTTGTTAATTAGGGGTTCGCGAGGCCGATGCCGGCTGAGGACGCAGAAGGGGCGGGGGCGATGCTAAAAAAGGCCCCCGGTCCTCCCTTTTTCCCACACTGCGCGATCCCGACCGGCCATTAAGCAACAAACGTTCATTCACCGCCGATCAATTGCGCAGAGCTGTTGTTCGTCAGAAATGTTAATCAGTGACGTGTTTGTGTTGTTAATCGAGGATGAGCCCCCCCCCACCCGCTGAAGCTTCAATTAGCGCGGCTTTGAAATCGCGGCCCTAATTGGACTAACCCAGAATGTGGTCGACACACGTTCTCCAATGAGCCTGCGAGGTTAAAACTCAGCTCGTGAGTTAGTCTCTCACGAGGCTCTCCAGCGTAAACTCCTGCGAGGGGCCTCTTGAGCAAGGCATTCAGCTGCAACACGCTACATGCAGGCAGGATTGGGGTTTTTGTTGCCGCCGCTCACGTTTTATTTTCGTGCGTCTCCACAGACTCCAAAGGTTTGTCCAACCCAGGTGAGGTAGAAGCCCTGAGAGAGAAAGTCTACGCGTCTTTAGAGGCCTACTGCAAACAGAAATACCCCGAGCAGCCTGGCAGGTAAGTGGACGGACGCAGAAGAATGAGAGCACGACTCCGGTGCCGTGTCGAAACCGTGCAGTCCGCACACGGAGACAAAACAGAAACTCGCAACTTGTGTTTATCCAGAGCTCCGATCCGCTCGAGCCTTTATAAGAAGAGGAGAAATTACAGCTGCTACATACAGTATCCAGCCGAGCGGTCATTTTAATCAGTGCTGTAGCTTTGAGTTCACCCTGTGATCAGATGTGACTGACAGATGCGCTGCGTGTACAGCATTTAGCAGGGTTACAAAGTGGGCTGTGCGGATTAAAAGCCTTTCAAATTCTACAACACTGGTTATAGCCCATAACTTTGCTCTCTTTTAATACACAATTCCTCTCCAACAGATGTTTTGGTTCGATCGATTGCATGTAATGAGAAAAGACACATCTTTTTTCTTATCGTTTTTGGCATTTTTAAAAAAATTGTCCTGTAACCTCAGCATTTTGAGAACATTTGGATGGAAACATCTGTAAATAAGGAGGCAATCGTTCAGCGGCACATTTGTGTTTTTATCCGAAATCTCTCTTAATTTCGTCCAGCAGGGCCGGGTTGTACGAGAAAACTCTCCTAACGGCTCAAACTTGCCGGAAATTGATTGTTTGGGCCTGATGAGGGCCAGCTGTTCACCGGGACGTGTTTCACTCTGTTTGTGGGAGAGCTCCATTCACAAAAATGTCACCCAAATGTAAAAAGAAAAAAACAAAACAAAAACACACAAACAGTGGAGCTTCAAGTCCTGCTGTTGGAAATCAACAAAACAGAACAAGGGTCAGAGGTCATACTACAGGGTCAAATGAGTTTTTTAGTCCCCGTGAGTAAAGGCAAACTATTGTGTGCATGACTGGTACCACACGTCTGGACCACACAGCCCCCGTCAGGTGCACAATGCTGATGTTTTACTGAAGGCCAGTGTTTCAGTTTGGTCTTGTGTCGTGACAGGTTCGCCAAGCTGTTGCTGCGGTTACCGGCGCTGCGCTCGATCGGCCTCAAGTGTCTGGAGCACCTGTTCTTCTTCAAGCTCATCGGCGACACGCCCATCGACACCTTCCTCATGGAGATGCTAGAAGCGCCGCATCAAATGACATAATAGCGTTAGAGGGTTGAGCCCTCCCCGCCCTCCGCCCCACGCCCACCCCTGGCGTCTCCCACCAGCTGTGGATCAGGAGGATGATCCTTTTTATTTTTTAAATTTTTTTTTGGGGGGGGTGGCACGGAGAACCTCTCCCCCTCAGCTCCCTCTGATGTTGTTTTCGAACGAACTCATCATGTCTGTGGGTCTGTTTTATACCTTGTAAAATTATATAAATAAGAAAAATATATATATATGAAAAATCACACGAGAAACACGAGTGACGACAGCGGACTGAAATGAGGACGGACAGAGGACGGAAGCAACGTATTGAGCCATCGTTGTCATCTTTGCTGTTCCCACACCTTGACAAGACAAAAAAAAAGCAAAGACGATCAGGTTGTCACGCCTGCGGTTATGCTCCCAGGTATATAAAAGAAAAAAAAAAAAGATGATGATGTCATATTTGGACACTCAGCATTGTGATCGGGACAATCGTGGACTCGGAGAGCCTCCGGCTGTCTGGACTTGGACCTGAAGCCCTCTGTGTCTTTCAGGACTGAACTTACTTCGGGGGGGAAGACACGTCTGCTTAAAGGAACCGGTCTGTTCCTGCCTGACTCGACTGAACACATCAGGTCTTGCACTACCTGTTTTGGTTTTTTTTTTTTTTTTTTTTGTTTTTTTTGAAGCGTGAGCTTTTCCGGAGTAGAACTCGGGACGTAGGTTAACAAGACTGCAAGTGTTCAAAAACCTCAGGTCTCTGCCCAATTCCAACAAATACAACCATGTCTTACTCTATAAGCACTGTGCAACATCGGGGGGGGCATCTCGGCCCACCAATCAGCCCTTCGGTTCACGTATTGATCGATAGAGAGTTCGGAGAGCTCGTAATGTACAATCTGCGCTGTTTTGTCCGCACATAGGAAAATGCCAGCTGCTGTAAATCAGCGTTAGCTTCTTCACGCCGCGCGAGCGTCACCGGAGGCTCCGACAGGCCACCAGCAGGCGCGGCGACTTGGGCCGACTTTTGTCATCCTGATGTAACGATCCATCCAACAAACCTCACGAATAATAATCACGAAAAAACTCGCCGAAAAGCGAGCGCGCGGTCGTCTCATCTGTTCAGGGGGGGTTTCATCAGCCTCTGAGCTCCCTTTCTGTCCCTCAGCCGACCTCCCCGCTTGTCATTTCATGTGAATTTCAGCACACCATTTTACACCTCCACACTCAGAAATCCCTCTGCTCAAAGCAGAGCGGGCGTTAGCTTTTTTTTTTTTTTTTTCCAAAAACCACCTCATATCTACCTGTACAGAAAGTTACAACCGTACACAGTATTGCCGTTATTTTTCAGTTTTTTGTTTTCAACAGAAGCAATGCACAGTTACCTCTGTTTTCCCATCCCTCGCCGCCGTCGCTTCTCCACACTCGTTTTCGACCGTTTGCCGGACGCGGGGGAAGTTTGCGTCGTCGCAGCGGAGCCATTATTTGTTTATTTGTTTCGTGACTTGGCACTTAACCTCATGACAGTGGAGTCGGGTTCCCAAACGGAGAGCCGACGCCGATGTACTCTGAGGTGGCATTTGGCCGGGGCCCAAATCAGGGAAACGCCCCCAATTATTGTCCTCCTCAGAGACGTCATTCAAGTTGAGCTGAAATATTTTTCCGCGTTGTGTATGATTATGCTTTATGCCCATATTGCGCTTTTTCCCCCCTCTTCTCCTTCTCTCTACATGCTGCAGCTGCTGCAAAACTATGCATCGAGTGCATTTCCAAAGATTGTCAACAGAGCAGGTGCATATTAGTAAAGCTTGAAAAAAAAAAAGAAGGTCTAATTGCTTTGAAAACAAGTGTACATGAGGTGTGGGTCCACTGTAATTATTTCCTGGACAGGAGTAGAAATCTAATGTAGGTAATTTTCCCCACCATACAGATATTCGATAGTCATTATGTGCTGGTTTATTCAGCCTTGACTGATTACACAGAAAACAAACAGCTATTAGCCCTCATTTGAAAGTGTTCTGTTGAACAGCGGAGCATAGCAGGGTTTAAGGACATGTTAGATAATGGCAGAGTGATGAGAAAAGAGGACGAAAAGAGGATTCAATTGAAGGATTTCCTGCCAGTGTCTGCACAGTCCCCACTTTTTCATCACTTAAAGGTCCGAATGAGTGTGTGGAGTCTTGAGCGTGCCATAGAAATCATCTTTTATTTTTTATTTTTGTATCAGTGGATATTCTCGATAAACGTAATAGATTAATTAGATTTGCATTCAAATTTTGCATCGACAAAGTTAAAAGTGAAATAAGATGATTCAATTTGCTGTTGAAAGTGAATTTTATTTTTCTTCATGAAATAATTGAATTTTTAAATTGAATCACGATACAGATTTGAAACTCTCTCTTTTTTTGTTGTTGTTTTTGTGTTTCTCGGTAATCCACATACTCCAAAGTATTTTTCCTGGTATGATTTACTGCTTTAACATTTACAGTTACTCCTTTTTGCGACGGATATGTGATTGCTTTCATTTAAAGCGTTTAAAGCATCACTTAAAAGCAAGACGACGTCTCAGTCAGAGCAACAGGAGCTGTTATTTGGCCAGTAGTTAGCTTTCGATCCATTTTATTATTGTTGGTTTTTTTCAATTTTAAACAGACTTATTAGAGAAAAAAACGCTGAAAAATTATGTAATTAATCTGGTGCCACCATCAGGACTCCATAGAAGCGCTGGCTCTGACCGTGAACCAGTGAAACGACGACCATGTGTCAGTTTTTCGGAGTGATCTGGGGCCAGTTTCACAGACGTGAGCCACTGAAGGGGCCTCCGTCAGGGCGCTAATCCACCTCTGAGAAACTGATCCCCAGACGTCCAGTGATCTTTTCCCTTATGAAGGAGAAGCAAAGACCCGGTTCAGATGGCAGCTCTGAAATGTCAGATACTGTAACGCCTCAAGCAGGACTGAGACGCTGACTTTGAGTCTCAGAGCAGTTTGGACGTTTGAGAGAGCGAGGGCTGTGGAGAGCCGTGAGCTCCCTCTGGTGGAAGAGAAGCGGCGCTGCAACATTACTTGAATTTTTTTTTTTTTTTTCTTTCTACGAGTTTTTCAATCAGGCAACAAGTCGGCACTTTCTCCCAGCGTTGTCGTCACCGGTGTTCCTCTGGATCAGACAAAACCTCAGTGTCTGCGCTTGTTCAAACTGAAAAAAAGAAGCAGCAATAACTTCAGTATGACCTGTTGGCTCGTCGTTTTACTTATGATTCAGCAGTTTCAGTGAGATGGGCTTTATTATAACCAGCTATCCAGGCGACAGTATTGACTGCCAGCTCGAGCTCAGTTTACAGTATTTATATTCTGGAAAATGATGTTTGTCTGTTAAAAGAAGAAAAAAAAGTTTTTGGAAGACCGGGCTAAGGGTTCTGTTATAGTTAGAGGAAATACAGATTTTAATCAAGAAAAGCAGATGAAATGCAATTATAGATTAAAAGGCTTTTTTTCCAACAGGGTGACCCAACTTTAAAATGAATAACCTCCTGCTCTCAGCTTACTGTGATCGGTTACCGCAGGTATCTTAAAGCCATAAAGTGGATGACGGGGGAATGGACAGACGGTGGTCGTTCAGACGAGATAAAAGGAAAAAAAAAAGATCACCCCCACAATAGAATGGTAAACTACACCAACGCTTTATAAGTAAAGCTATATTTTGTTAATATGTATATGTGTATATATTTATAAATATATATCTGCAGATCTGTTCCTTGAGTATTTCCAGCATTGAGAGAGGGGGGAGTCTTTCAGACCAAACTGTTTCCGCACCAGGTGTTCTCCAACTCAGAGTTTTGTGGCGTTTTCCTCTTCACAAATACCTAAAGGGTTATTTTTTATTTTATTTGATGGCATTGCGACTTTTTAAGATGAATCTCGATCAACCAGCAGAATCTCAGCACCTCTGAACTCGAACGAACCAGCTTCTCCGCTGTGTACGGGACCTCAAGAAACTACGTGAGAGCGAAAACACAAAAGGTTGAGTCTTTAAACCCTCTGAAATGTGCGTGTTGCTTGGCAAGCATTGTGTGTTTAAAAAAAAAAAGTGTAATCAGGAAAAAAGCTGAGCTTGTGACACAATCACTGCTTTCTTTGTGGCATAGACAGTAAAATGTTCGTTTAAGAGAAAAAAGAAAATGAAAAAAAAAACACTTGGAAAAAGATCTATTTTTGTACAAAGGTAATTTTATCCCTTGCTTATGTGCTCTGTTCTCTGCCTTCTCTTCTGTGGGCTGTTGTATACGTTGTGGAAAAGCTTATTCGACGAAACAAGAGAACACTTTCAGATTGAAAACAAGAGGAATAGTCGGCTTTCGGCACCTTTGCTAACTGTGTCGCCTTTACTTCGCCATTTTCAACCTGTCGCTGCAAGATGGGAATGTCTTCTTTCATTATATTTTTGTCTATTTTTAAAGGAGGTGGAATTTTGTCATCTGTTCTTTGTGGGTTGTTCTCTGATGTTCTTTCATGGACGGAAAAAAAGTTATTAAAAAAAAACTTAAAGTGAGCTTGAGCCAGTTGATTCTGTGTAAGGTTACAGATCCAGAAAAATAATAATAATTTAAAAAAAAACACAGCAAGAAGTTTACACACGTGAAACATACAAAAACTGGTTTTATTAGTTTGCAGGTTATAGCTGTCGAATGTTCCACAAAAATCCAGTTTATCTATACAGAACACAGGCTGCTGGTTTGCTGTGCAGAACTATGAGCTAAAGCAGAAATGCTAAAAAAAAAAAAAAAAAAAAAGTAATAAAAACCTAAAATAATCAAATCACTGAACATGACCTTGCAATATGTACAAAACCTGCATTTGGTCACTGTGGTAAAGTGTAAAATATTCAAATTAGGCCTCAATTCCTTACTTCAATATAAAAAAAGAGAAACTTTTCGATATGTTTTTTTTTAACTGTTGGTGTTGGTTTATGTGATGTCACATTTTCTTGAGGCGCTTGTGACTCTGTTTTGACTTCTGAAGCTTTTCACTGAAGTCGACTCATTGCCTGAACACTTAACACAGAACTTGCATGATCGGAAAATGTATCGTGGTCTGGCACACAGCATTTACTTGAGATCTGAATGTTGATATTAAGGAGAAAAATAGTAATAGTGGCACCAGTTGAATAAATAAAAAGGGCCTCAGGTACCTTTTTTTTTTTTTCTTTTACGTAACTAAGCTTGATGTCACCTCTGCACCTTGAAGCAATTTAGACAGTGCTACACAAGTTACACAGACAATCTAAAAAATACATTTATTGTACAAGACCAGAAATGAGTGAGCGGGGGCTCCAGGTGGACGTCAAGGTTAAAGCAGTGTTAAAAAATACTGAAGCACCAGAGCGTCACTGCAAAGTATAACAACCCAATTTCCCTTACGAGACAAAAACTGGCACACGTGAAAAAACGGACGACATATCTCAGATGTGACGAGGGCGAGCGCGTCCGCTGTGGCGCTGCGTGTGGCTGACGTGTCTCATTGATTCGCTCGCTCCTTGCTGACTTTCATTACCCGAAAGTCATTGACATCCAGCGGGAGCTCTCTCTTAGGAAAAAAGTCTTTTCTTACAACGAAATGTAGGAAAAACAGAAAAAAAATAAGAAAGGAAGAAGAGAAGGAAAGAGATGTGAATGCCCCAAAAGATCCAACGGGGCTTAGCAGTCGCTTTTCCATAGCTTGATGGTTTTGTCGTTTTCTAAAGCCGCAGACGCGATGATGTTCTCTGTTGGGTGGCAGGCAGTCGAAATGACAACGTCTGAAAAGAAGGGATGGAAGGGCAAATTGAAACAGTGAGTCGAAATGCAAATTAACTTACTGCAAGAATGCATTTTATGTCCACCCAAATATCGGTCTTGAAATTTGTATCTCGTCTCCTTCAGTGTTACAGAGATGATAGAATATAGGAAGCCATCATCTCTTAAAGCTCGCTGGGACGGGGAATCTGTGTTTTTAGGCACGTCTGCTGCACCTGTGTGACTCTGGAGCTTCTGCACAATCTCCTTCGTCTGCAGGTTCCAGATGTAAACCATGTTGTCCTCCGAGCCCGACACGATCCACTAAGACAGAGCAGCAGCGCGTGAGACACAAAATGACGTAAAAGAGAAAAAAAAAAAAAAAGAGAGACTGCAGTTATCACTCAGGTTGCAGGTGCAACAACTCTTACCTTTC
Organism: Psettodes erumei; assembly: GCA_016785225.1. NCBI lineage: Eukaryota > Metazoa > Chordata > Actinopteri > Pleuronectiformes > Psettodidae > Psettodes > Psettodes erumei. The sequence continues at coordinate 839,114 of JAFBJZ010000782.1, read as the reverse complement.
CCCCGGTGACAGAGAAATTAGCGAATATGCAGTACTTCTCGTTCTTGTGGCCCGTGTATGTTTTCAAGCACTGAAAAGTTAGAGGGAGAATGGGAAGTGAAACATCTGAATCCCATCGCCAAAGGTATTACCACCAGCAAAAAACAACAACGTGTTATTGCATTGACTCGTAAACATATGTTAAACAACATGATAAAGAAAAAGTGACGTTTAGTTCTAATATTAAACTTATTACTAACGTGAGACTAGTTCAGAACATGTTACACTACAAAAGATTAATATGATAATAAAAAAAATAATTCATCTCTGCTGGTTTATGCAGGAGCCACTGTTTAAAGGGACTTACTTTTCCTTTGCTGTAGTCCCACAGCTTCAGCGTGCTGGGAAATAAAAGAGACGAGGACAGGTCATTATAGTGTCATACTGCCCTCTGCTGGTGGAAACCGTGTAAAAAAAAAAACCAACAACAACAAACCAAAAAACAAGGAAGCACATAAACAACATAATGAGCTGTGACTTCACACGACTGCAGCCGCGTCTCACTCACTTATCCAGTGTAGCAGCCAGGATGTATTTCCCGTTGGGGGAAAACTTCACAAATGACACAGGTGGGTTGTCATCGTCTAAGACAAACGCACAAAAAGAGCTTGTCAGCACAAACACGGAATTTTTCCTCCCATAAGTGAAGAGAGCCTATTGGATTTTACGTCACCAAACAAAACAACCGTTTTCAGTAACAAATTCGATAAGAGTTGGGTGAGGGGGGCTGAAGACGGCCCGAATGTGCTGAACGTATCGGATGATCTTACCTATGAGCGTCTTTAAACACTGCCCTGACGCTGTGTCCCAGATTCGGCTGGGATTTCAAGACAAGAAGGAAAAAAAACTAATGAGAAGTTGTTAAAATATTCCAGTGCTGGGCAACAAAAAAGCCAGTCCACAGTTAAACAAAAAGAAAAAGCTCGTGTAGTTTTACAAAAGAACAGTCTCTCACCAAAGGCCGTCGTAGCTGCTGGACACAATCAGGGAGCCGTCTCTGTTGAAATGAACCTGCGAGCCAACACAGATCATCACGTTACTGTAAGTGAGCATTTACAAGACTCGACTCATGGTAAGAAGTTTTTTTTTAAAAGAGAAAAAAGAGAAACTTACAGCAGAGACGGGATCAGAATGAGCAGGCAGTGTTTTCAAACATTTCCCAGTCTTCACGTCCCATATCCTTACGCTCTCGTCGAACTAGGAGCAGAATGAAAACAAAGAAAACCAAACACTCGTCTCCGTTTACTTTTTTTCTTCTCCTTCAAAACCACACAGAGCGCTCGGGATTGAGCACGTCAGAAAGAGGTCTGACATCTGGTTTCCATCCGCGACTCGTTTGACGCCAAAAGCCCCGTACTCACCGATCCCGACACGATGAGGTTGGACTGGGGGTTGAAGTTGCAGCAGAACACGTAGTTGCTGTGGCCCTTTAGAGTTTTTAGGCATTTACCCTGGATGGAAGGAGAGTTGATGAGCTCACATTTAAAGCATGTTTGGTCCGGTTTTTAAATGTTGGTCTTTGCTACTTATGATCCTCGCTCAGAAATACGACACCTATGGCGGGACTGTTCCATCTGTGTGACCGATCGCACTGCGAGACATGCTTGTTCATCGTATATTGGGGCTTATGTGTGTCTAAAGCTTCACGACATTTCCACTGATTAATGCATGGTGAATGTTTCAGTCATGTTTGAATGTAGTGATAGAGATTGCCGTCTCTGGTGGCTGACTAACTTTATTAGTGACGGTCTTGGGTAACAAACTAATGTTCAGTCGGGATTTTTATCTTCCCTCCAGACCCGCGCTCTCTTACTGAGCTGACGTCCCAGATCTTCAGGGTTTTGTCGTCGGATGCGGACACCAAGAGGTTGGAGTCAGACGACCAAGCCACGTCAGATATGCCCTGTGGGTTCACAGGAAACAAGTTAGGCACACAGCACTTCCAGCTCCGATTAGCACAGCTCGTGTATAACTAGTGCGGATGTCGAAAAGCAAGACTCACAAGCTTATGTCCCGATATGGTTTTCTCAAACTTGCCGTCGTACGCTCCCCAGATTTTGATGAGTTTATCAGCGGCTGTTGAGAAAAACAAACAAACAATGCAGTCAGCTTATTAATAAACCAGTTAAACCCACATGTGGCTTAAAGGGAACGTGGGACTGAATATGAGAAAGAGGGCTCACATGAGCTGGCGAGCCACTCTCCACTGGGACTGAATTTGACGGAGGAGACGGCTTTAGTGTGGCCCGCTAGTGTGAATTTCAGGCTGTAGTTTGGCTTGGCAGGTGCCGACTGTAAATAGAAATAAAATGTGACGTTTAAAAAAAAATCAGTCTTAATTTATCAGAAATGACATCAAAGGAAAACAAACAAACTGACGATTAAAATGCTGCAGTTAAACAACAGGAAGCCGCAGGAAACACTGAAAAAAAAAATAATCAAGAAAGCCAAACCTTGCTTTGGCTGGCGGAAGCTGACTGTACGACGGGAGGTTTTGTGTCAGTCTCCGGCTTCTTATCTTCTGTTGCCATGGTGAAGAAATTAGCATCTACTGTGGACGGTTCCTGAGACAGAGGAAGGAGAAGAAGCCGATGTGAAGATAAGCTAAGGAAACAAATTTGTTTGTCACAGTGCCGTCACATTCCCAGGCACCCGAAGGTGTCTGACAGTTTTGTGGGACATGGCAATATGAAGGATCTGAATATCAGTTCAATTCAAATGTGGTCTGCAATGTAAGGACATGGCTGCACTCCAGTATCACAACACAACACACAGTGATTATTAAATATTATATTTTACATGCTGAGTGCACCAGTGTTTACACTTTTATTTGCATTGGTTGGTGAACAGTGTAAACAGGTTTACATCACTAGCGAAAATGAATACATGCATGCTACTCATGTAAACCATGGTAGTTACTTAACACAGAGTCAGTTAGTGGTCATGCAGCCACTAGAAGTGACACTGTAATTTTCAGCAAGTGTTGTAAATTACTCGTCTTGCAAATGATAAAAATAACAGTTTTCCAACTGCTTAGCAGGAAAATCATACCCGACCAGTGCGGCTGCTCTCCCTTTCGCTTGAAAATGTAGCAGTCACTGCTAGCTGTAGCTTGCTAACGCTTACGTTTCTTGTTTGTGTTCTTTTTAAAAGGTAAACCAAACAGTTTGGACAGTCAGCCGATACAAGGCCATATTCATTTCTTTTTTTGAACGTTAATTCGTGTTTAAACGCGTTAAAGTTCTAAGAGCAAAACGAAACAAAGGCTGAAACGGAACCCCCTCGACTAAACCAGGCACCGACATCGTCGTGTAGATACCGTATTTACAACAACACCTCTGGTTTTAACTACGACAGAGTGGGAGAGAGAATGGCTTCATCTTTAATCTGCTGGGTTTTTTTTTTTTACAAGCGCCGAAAGCAATCCGATCACGGAGCCGTCTGCTTTAAATTCAGTGATGCTGTTGACAAATCGCCAGAGCTGCCACGGAGGGGCCCTCCATTCAAACAATGCAGAATCGTTCGCGAGACCATACTCACGGGGATTAAACGAAGCTCCGCGATCAAAACGTGGCTCCTCGAGAAGACTGGTAAGAGAACCGCGCGCGCATTTATTCACACGATCCCGGAGAAAACATAAATCAGACGGCTTGCTCCTGGATGTTTCACTGCGAGAGGGAAGCTGCGGAGAGAAGCGGGGAATGTGGTGTGGTGTTGCCTCTTTGCGCATGCGTGTTCCGCTGAGCAGTAACGGGAACTAATGAGGGACATAAGCGTCACAGCCATTTGTCACCTTATTTCTCGATTGCGTTAATTTCTTAAATGTTGCTTAAAATGCCAATTTATTACATGTACTATAGAAAAATATACAGAGAGACTGTTGGTAAATGGATATACATATGCATATACAAAATAATTATATTTTGTTTTTTAATAACTGTGGCTGATAAATAAATATCATTACCTCAAAATGTGACCTCCGTTTTAAACTTAATAATTTTGTAATAATTTGTTAAGAACTGAAAAAGCAAGTAAGTTAATTGATAATACAGTCATTGATGTTACCGCCCATGAATGAAATGTCGAAATGGATAGGACATGTTATTTTTTCCACCGTTTGTATTTGTAGAGAATTCCATGTTCTATTTATGTTATTACAATATATATTGGCATATTTGTGCGAGCTCCGGTGCAGTAGGTGGCAGCATCCATCTTCATTTTGGAAGGAAAGCGTGTTCCTCGCTGCAGGTTTTTTTCCAGCAGGAAACTTCTCAATTCGCAGTTCTAACGCTGTGGAGCTGCTTGGGCTTTCTAGTCAGTCTTCTGCCCGGGATATCGCTGCAGCCCAGTAACTCCTGAACTGTCTTCAGTAGTGAATAAGCTGGTACGAGTTACTTTAGTAGCTTTTCTTGTATGTCGCTGTAGCCGCCAGGGGATGTGTGTGAAAACTTCTTGCTGAGTCCTGGCTTCCTAACGAAGCAGGACTCTCGGACTTCACTGTTGTACATGTGCACTGTGGATCTTAGCAAGAGATGCAATGACTTCTTGTGTTTAACGAATGGTGACCGTGTGGGCTTTTACTTTCGTCGCCTCCCTGCAAGTTAAGCTAACAACACACGCTTTAGCCGTGGTTCAGATGCAGCGATCGACGGGAAACGTTTGTTCAGCCCGTTAGATTTTTCCCGCGATATCAAGGCTACTTGAAATGCAAAAAACAGCCTGCCATTGTCCGGCATTAAGTTGTTTTTGTGGTAAGGCGTCACACAGTTTTCTGTTGAAAATAGCTCTTAGATTGGAAGCGTTTGATACAGACAACAAGGGCGACATCTGCTGGCCAAACCCCGACATTGCATTTGTATTGAACGACGATAAAGACAGAATGAAACAGAAGAAATAGAATGCACTTGATTGATTTTTTTTTTAGGAAACCCTGTGTTATGGAGTCGTCACTTTTACACAGACTTAACAAATCCTGTGGTAGTATGAGTAGTAGTCTATATTCAGTATTCAAACCCAGCGCAACACCTCCCTGATACAAGTGCGATGTGCTGTGAAAAACCTAACAGTACTAAGCAATTAACAATAATAAAAAACTGCATTCAGCATATGTCGTTCATAAATGTAAATCCTTGAGCCATCGGATAAAAACAGTTTCTGTTTTTTTTACTCTGGAGGATCATCTTGCAGCACCTCAGCTTTGGTGGTGTAATTAATTTCATACTGTATATTTTTGTGGTAGAATTAAATTAGGCTCAAATTCCCATACAAATCTGAGAGTGAATAAACTAGTAGCAGTAGACCACACTGTGAGCAAGGCTATTTTTTATCGTATACCACACGATCATAACATTTCTTCATATCAACAGGTCACCTTGTGTGGTACGAAAACTATGTCTGAAGTTGACTGGAATTCTCTCAGAGCATTGGATGAGCTGACCGGTGAAAGATAACAGAAACCAGCAGTTCATCTCTTGAGAACCAGTTGCTTTTTACGGCCGACGTCATGTCAGCAGACAGAGAACCGGATCCTCCACAGGTTGAGAATCCTCCGCCTCCTGAGGTGACCAACCCCAACAAGCCAGGCCGGAGGACCAACCAGCTGCAGTACATGCAGAATGTGGTGATCCGGTCCTTGTGGCGGCACCAGTTCGCCTGGCCCTTTTACCAACCTGTCGATGCAGTCACTCTTCGACTTCCAGTGAGTAGTTTGGGAATATTGTTTGATGGAAATGTTCTGCGGTCTTTCAAAGCTGATTTCAGTGTGGTTTTCATCACAATACAGTTAAGTGTGTAAGGCTATTTTCCCACTGAAGTTGTCATAGAGATTTCCTTTTAAAGGCAGCTGTATACATTCTTTTACCAAATAATTTCTTTCAGGTTCTCCTGAACAAAGGAGTATTATCTACAAAGAAATTAAAGTAGCATTCAGGCTTTGGATGTCTGAACATCACAGTTTAAATAAAAAGCTTTAATATAAAGTTAGAGATAAATGTTTGTGATTGCCCCCTCTCTCTCTTGTGTGGAATCTGTTTTTCTTAGTATGCAAATTGTTGGGAATGCCTCGACCTGATTGGGTCTTTAATCTTTGGAGGCGTGACTGGAAAGCCCAACAGGACTGCGGTCAGCCACTCCTCCAGAGTTTGACGATCCAATCAGGTTGAGTGTTATAACCAAGTGTTATTTTAATTTAAAATGGCATGGTGCACAGTGACGTTTCATTGACTTTATGAATGGAGCATCAGTGCAATACAGTGATGCATGACTGGGGCAGCACAATCAGCCAGAATGATAAATCTGTCAACCTCGAGTTTTTGGTGAGTGACAGGAATGGTGGCCAAAAGTATGACAATGAGACCTAAACTGTTGTGAACTTGAATGAAGGGAATGTGCGCTAACAAACTCGTCTTCACCAGGAAGTCTTTGAAAGATACTTTTGAAGTTGTGCAACAAAAGCAAATTTAAGATCCCACTCATTAGACACGTTGAGTCTTTTTCTTAATCAGGATTATCACACGATCATAAAATCTCCCATGGATTTGGGAACCATCAAGAAACGCCTAGAGAACAACTACTACTGGAGTGCAAGCGAATGCATGCTCGATTTCAACACCATGTTCACCAACTGCTACATATATAACAAGGTGACTAGTTTCTTTTCTGGAAAATTCTCATGCTGGTTAGCCTCACAGATAGTAAATCCTTACAGATTTTCATCTTCCCTGTAGCCTACAGATGATATAGTGCTGATGGCCCTTGCCCTGGAAAAGATTTTCTTGCAGAAAGTTGCCCAGATCCCCAAGGGGGAAGTGGAGATTTTACCTCATGCAGCCAAAGGGAGGGGTAAAAAAGGCAATACTCCAGGTAATGAACTGCTACTTGTAAGAAAGCTGTATGACTTTGTAATATGTAACTGTGTTGTTCTATCAATTATATATACATGATTGTGTGGATGATGCACAAATTCAATGCATCTGAGGGAAGAAAAACTGGCCCATCTGTGTCCTCCTCATTAAATAAGAAAGGATCAAAAAATCTGCAAGGAGCAACATAGATTTTGCAAAAACATTTTTAAATCCAAATATAAATACTTACATTTCTATTTGTCAGCCCTTTTTGCCAGAAAAGACAAAAAAATATACAAGCACTTTGGACTATTTAAACTAAAATATGTGCTTTTTTCTATTTTCTCCCCTTGAACTTGTATAAGGTGGGCAGGATGGAACTGTAACTGCACGTCCTTCATCAGCAACATCCCCAAAAGTGAGTCACTATTTCTGCCTAACTCATTTTAACTTTAGAAGCTGAGAGCATGACCTTAACCTTATTGTGGTGGGGGGTTTTTGTACCAATGAAGAAGAAAGTGCTGAAAAGGAAGAACCAGGCTACCGACGACTTGTCCTCAGCGGCCGTAACCAGTCTGAGCGAAAGATCCAAAAGCAAGAAGCGATGCGAAGGCACGGGCCACGCCCTCACTTCTTCCAAGAGCGACTCTGAAGACGATTCGCCACAACAAGGGAATGAGCTGAGTGAACAGCTCAAGTACTGCGACGGTATCCTGAGGGAGCTGCTCTCCAGAAAACACACACCCTATGCCTGGCCTTTCTACAAGCCTATCGACACTGAGGCTCTGCAGCTGCACAATTACCGTGATATCATCAAACACCCCATGGACCTCAGCACTGTTAAAGTACTTATATGTAGATACTGTATATATATTAACACATGCAAAATGTCTGTCTATTGTTCACTTAGCTTTAATGTCTTTGCTAACCCTGAGTTTTATTTTGTAGAAAAAAATGAAAGCAGGAGAATACCAAGATGCACAAGGTTTCGCTGCAGACGTTAGGTTGATTTTTTCTAACTGCTACAAATACAACCCTCCGGATAATGAGGTCGTTACTTTTGCCAGAAAACTTCAGGTGTGTTTTGAATGAATTAAATTTGACAATTACAGATTCACAGATTTTTTATTATTATTATTATTTATTTTTTGTTCTCTAGGCTCAGCTTTCAGTTTCACTTGATTCGTCTTCCGTGTTTGCTTCAGGATGTGTTCGAGAAGAGGTTTGCCAAGATGCCAGATGAGCCTGTGCCTTTGATTCCTTTAGTGAGCGCCACGCTTGTCGAGGAAGAAAGTTTCGGTGGGATAAGTGGCAACAGTTCCTCCAGCGGGGAAGCAGTGGCAGCATATCAGCAGATCGACAGACTTATTGAGATGCAAAAGCAGGTGGGTTCCCGCACAGATCTCTATACAACATAGGCTTCCTTACAAATGCTGGGACTACAGGCACTACCTGTCAAATCTTTGCTGTTTACAGTGTTGTGCTCTATTGTGCTACTAAAATAATGACTTGCCCTGCATTTACAAAACTGTTTCTGCCACTTTCTGGCTCTGAAGTGTACAGCAGAGAGAAAGACACAGGAGATGATATTGTTGACTGTTCAAATCAAATTATGATGTTATCATGTGGCACCACACTAACCCATTTCTTTTGGCCCTTTATGTAGTTTAAAGCTGTTCACGAGCAGCTCACCGCACTCTCTAAAGCCCCTGAGACTCAATCAAAGAAGAAGAAAGAAAAGACCAACCAAAAGGACAGCGGGCAAAGCAAAGTAAACGCAAACTCCAAGAGTGCTTCAAATTCCAGCTCAAGGTACGACGTTTTGCACGACGGAATTACTTTGTTTACATAGTTACATCCATAGAGACCTTTGGCTCCTTTGTCTTGAATTTTAGGAAGTTGTGGAAGGGAAGGAAAGACTGGGATTCAAATGACGAATCTCTGCCGATGACGTACGAAGAGAAGCACCAGCTGAGTCTGGACATTAATCGGTTACCCGGCATGAAGCTGGGCCGCGTGGTGCACATCATTCAGACACGAGAGCCCTCCATGTGCGACGCCAACCCGGACGAGATCGAGATCGACTTCGAGGTGCTGAAGCCATCCACCCTGCGGGCACTGGAGCAGTATGTCAAGTCTTGTCTGTATCAGAAGTTTAAGAAATTTCAGAGTAAGTGCACAGCCTTCCCTACACCTTCATGTTTGACACTGTTCAGCACTTTTCACATAGCATTTCACTGGTGATGGTCCTTCTCTTACTTCCCTTCGTTCAGAGAAAAGCAGTCAAGCAGCGTCCCATCACGTCGACGGCAGCAGCTCTTCAGATCCTGCCATCAGCAGGTCCAGTGATTCCAGCTCAGACAACACTGACTCGTGACAGCTGCATTATTTTAATTTATTTCTTCTTTTGTGATCATGTTAAACATGTTTATTTTTGTATTCATTACACGTTCACCACGTTGAAAATTCCTACATAGCATTTTTTTTCTTTTTTTTTCACATTCAGTGTGGCTTTTCTCATTATCTGTATTTATAAATCGCAATATCCGTCGCTGGTGTTCCTTATCAGACACTATGATTCCACAACATAACCGGGTGGGCTTGCTGCCCAGGTGAGGGCACATTTCATAAAGTCTGAGCGTCAACCAATATCCTGTTTTCTGTCACCCAAGTTGTCTTTACTGTTTAAATAAAGACCTTTTTTTTCAAAAGCAACATAGAAAAGCATTTTCCTTTAAACCATCCAGTTGTTGCATTAGACAGCTCTTGGTTTAATACGTAGCGTTAGAATGTACACAAACTATGAGAGCGTAGTTTCTCATCTGCACTATCAGAAAAAATAATTGAATGTTCTTAAAATGTAAATATTCTTTCCAGATAGCGAGAAAAAAAAGGTATTTGATGCCAATGACCTGTGAAAATTCAGGAGTCGTTTGAACAAAGGCAAACAGCATGTACTACCAGCGGTATTGTTTGTGTTTTCAGGTGTTGGTGCATCAAATATGGAAGTGAAGGCGTTTAGACGTATTGTGTGGTGCAGACTCAATCAAAATAAGTGAAAATTCACTTTCACTTATTTTGATTCTGTTCTTTAGCCCAAATTCCTTTGTCCAAGCCTGGATCGGATGTAAAAATGCTGTTGCTTGTTTTTAGTTTCTGACCCTTACTTGGTTCCAGGGCAGGGTGTAGATCAAACTGTGGTAAAATGATAATTGTTCCAAGAACAACAGTTTAAAGTTTGCCTTTGTAAAGGGCTCCACAGCATTTTGCAAGATGAAGTCTATTTTACTCCAGACTGCTTCTACTGGGTACTTGGAGCATGATGGAATGTTTTAATTGTGTTTTCCTTGCATTCAGACTTCAAAAGATTGTGGTATGAAAGTCAACTGGCAGAGCTTTGAAAATGGAGTTCAGTAATCTGTCAAGTTGAACATCCTACTCAATGTTATTTATGTCTCCGACATTTTTATTGGATGTTAATACAGTGAAGACCCATCACATCTCTTTGAAGCGTATTAGTATGCCTAGACAGCAAAAAAACAAATGTAATTTGCATATATATCATTTCCAACCCTTATTTTATATGATAATATATATATTACATTTTATTATTTGGTTTCTATTTATCTAAAGTAACTGACTTAAAAGTAACTCTTGCAACATATATATATGTATCTTGTGCCACTCATGGAGACCTTTTTTTTCAGTGATTTTTTTACTGATGAATGACGACACTCGAATGTGTGCAAATACAGTTTGTTCTTTATACTACATAAAAATCCAATTTCTAAGTCTAAGCTGACTGCATTGGATGTGCGTTCACATACTAGACGTTTAAAAATTTTAATTATTACAGATGTTGGTCCAATAGGTTTTTGTGTTGGATTGGTTAAGCATGAGAATTATAACAGCACGAGCAACAGGAGCTTTATGTTCATTCAGAGACAGATTACAGATACAAATGAAGACAAGCACGTTTGCCTTCACAGCAGGTTCCTCACCTCATACTCCTCTGTGACAAAGGGGGGAGTCAGGGAAAGGGCTGCTATCAGCTGTCTTTGTAGGTTTTGATTGTTATCAAAGCGACAGTGGAATTCATCGAGGCTAAACCAGGCAGCCTGGGGGAGAAGATCATCTTGACCTGCAGAGTCTTAAAGGCCTGAGGGAGTAAATATGTTATCTCTTCAGGGTTGGCTGAGGAGAGCCAAGAGACAGGTACGCTGCAGTATCAGTGCGCTGGTGGGAAATTCTGGCACATGCCCAGTGCTGGTGCCACAGCTGGGGCCTCCACAGGCTCACACTCCTTACAGCGTGGGCTGGAACCACTGGAGCTGTGCAGCCAAGGAGCTTTGTATGAGAAACCTATGAGCGTAAAGTACTGGCTCATATTTGCAGGGAGAATATATTAAATTCAGCTAAGTGGACAAATTGCTCGTTTGTGATAAAACACTTTTTGCAGTTTAGTAATCAACCACAAGATGGCGATGATGCGCCATCCTCAACATTGTTGAGATTACTTTTCACAGTTTCACTTATGAGACTGCAGGTGGAGTGGAGTGGACTGTGTAATATCTAATACTGCAAGATGAATACATTAGGGTGCATGTGTGGATGTGTGTGCATGCATGCTGTTTGTACAAATTAATTTTAGCTTCCTGACTTATGGGAGTTCCACAAGGTGGAGCAACTGAATTTTATTGTGCACACCAGTGCAATGACAAAAGAGGAACTCTATTCTATTGTAAATTCCGAAACATATTAAATGTTCCTTTTTATTGGACAGTGGTTAGAGTTTAATTGATGTCTATGTCTGATGTCTATTTTGTATCAGTGCTTGGAATAAAATTCAAAATAAAGTAAGGCTGATGTTGTTGCACAGCTCATATTGCTGTGACATGCTCTGTGCAACCTGCATTCCCATCACACAACATGGAACATGCCACCCAAGTGGCCCCCAAGCGACCTTGGTGCTTGATGGATCAATGCCACAACTTCAATGACAACTAGTCATTTTTGCCAGCGCTGGCCATCGCTCACAGCGCATGAATGCCATGTTAAAAAGACCACACGCACGCAACTCTCCAGACACGGCGTATAAGAGACTGGGTTTGCTTTGATTAATGGATCTCTGGTTTTCATTTTCTTTTCTCTACCTTGTAGAAGACCAAACTCAATGAATGCGGTTCACAATGTCAATTTGCATCAAGGTATGCAGAATGAACTTGCACATGCATGCACTTCTGGTCAGTAAACGATTTATGCTAATGTGACATATCAAGAATCTCAAATGCATAATTATCTGATAATACAACTGTTACAATTTGTAACAACATATATGGTGCTTATTAATGTGTTTTAAATACATTACTTATCCAGGAAGAGATTTTGCTGAGGATGTAATTTTGTAGCCCTGCATTGCATCACGTTCATATACTGTGTAGACCATATACACATGCACTTCTGGGAGGACTTAGCAGTATCCCAGCATCAGATAGGAATGAGGAGCCTTTCTTAAAGGTAGTCCAGCAATAGTGGATCTGGGGACAGGACTGTATTTTTCTAGCCATTGTAAGAAGGAGGTCTGGAACTACTTAAACTATTTTTTAAAAATTATTTTAAACCTTTATTTGCACCTCTGCTTACAATGATCCTGTCGTTCCGGGGATCAAACCAGCAACCCTTAAGACTGTTGCTATGACCTTTAGGGCACCACCACAGCACCTTGTTTTATTTTTAAAAAAGCTGTGTGTTTTCTTTGAAGGTTATCTGTTGGTTTTTAAGTGAGGTACATGAGGAATTGAAGTAAATGATGGAATATTATAGCAGCATCTTGTCATATTTGCCTGACCTTCGCTTAGATGTCGAGACAGGATTTACAGAGGACACGGGATCTTCTCAGTTGACAACAGTTTTTTCAAATTATGTATACCATCACATAGGAGAAACAGTCTGGAGCTGCTGACAACCACAAAGTTCTGTTTTTTCAGCTTGCTCTGCAGCTGGTGTGAGCTGGGCAACACGGTTCCCCCGGTAAAAGGCCTGCTTAAAGATTTCTCAGAACATATTTTAGGCTGATGGGGCTGTTAAAAAGGTCTTTAAAGGTTAAGTGATCTCCAGGCTCCATTAGCCAGACTCAAACACAATTTGTACATCACACTCAATGCATCATACAACTGACATTATTATCAGCTGTTCACCTAGCCTGCTTTTGAATGCCCCAAGATTTAAGGATCCTTTTAGTTAACCATTTACAGTCCAGATTTTGTTGAATTGACAGAGGGTGCTTTAAAATATATTGCAGTCTTACTGATGTCACTCAAACTGGTTATAAAGCCAGAGAAACTGCAAGGGATGAAACTGATTCATTCCCACAGATTGTATGTATATGCGCTAGGGATAAGATTTGGAGAGGTGGAGCATAACTGAAGCATCTTCTCTGTAGTTAGAGGTGTCTTAAGGGCAACAAGTGCATTAGAGAGGTTTAGTGTCACTGAAAATGTTGTCCATCCAAGTCATTGATGATTTGCCTAAAAGGGCTGCTCTTAAGTAACACAAACAGTACAATGGATGAATATAGGGAGATGCAGAGGTGATTTAACTCTAAAAAAGAAAAATCAATTCCATTGTCTCTGCACTACACTTGCAATTAGTAACCTGACGCCCTGTCTCGGGTGTTACCAGGTGGAGACAGCTAAAGGAGTCAAAAGACAGCCCCAACGTTTTGGTTACACCACCATAATTCTGTCACATTCTGCAGACACCTTGGGTGTTGCATCTCTGTGACTTCCCGCCATCCAGTGGTGTTGTAACACGTTTGGGTGGGAGGCCGTTGTTGACTTGCCAGTCAGAAACCAAGCACTAAATGTAGCTGAAGGTGATGATACCTCCGACACTGGTAGACACAAGTCAAAGGATCTGCTATGAAGAGGCAGTTTCAATGCATCCACTTGTACATGGCCCTGATGTATGGGTCCTGCTTTGCAATCAGAATTTGCGTTGCTGCTGTGATTTATGTCTGCAGATAAATTAGTCAAATGTGTTACGTCCCTGTGGAAATCTGGAAGTGGGAAGACATTGATGACTGAGTTGAAAAAGTAATGAGACGTAACCAAGAGGATTTAAATAGGGACAGGTGGCACAATGATTATAGTGATAATTAAGTGATTAATTGAGGGATTGTGGTTATTTTATTAAAATGGACCGGGAGATTTCAGGAAGAGGAAAAATGCAACCTAAAGCATCTAAACAGTTGGAAAGGGGAAGCAAGCTGTGACAACACTGACATGTTGTTGTCATGGAAGTCAGAGAGTCCAACTTCAAACTTCACTTTCTTCCAGGTTTGTTTTGCTCTTGAGGGAAAGATCTGTCACTTTACCTGCTACTTGCTCAACAAGTCACTAATTTTGTGAAAACAGCATCTCCATTGACTGTATCAGTAAATAAGTGTGTTGCCAGATTTTGATTGCAGGGCTGCCACTGTGAGAATACACTGAGCAGCTGTCTCATGTAGACTGTGATCGATGTGAGAACTACAGACGACCTGGTTAACGTGCTGAACAAGATGAGTTTTTAGTCCCTAAAGTGCATCTGTACATCTTTATTATTCTGTAGTGACAACACAAAGTCACATGACCGCCTGAGCTAGATGCTTGGTTCACTGTCACACACTGTCTTCAATAAAATAGAAGGTTGTTGAAGAGACAATAAACTATAAAGGCCAGTTCTCTCGTGAGGTATTGCTGTTGGTCAGTCGTGGGATTTTGAGATTCACACAGTGTAAGCACACATACACAGATTTACCGTAGTCTCATATCACCCAAAAGCATTATTACACAGCATTCAAGGTAGAAAATGTTTAGATTAGTTTAGTTTTGTATTGTTACAATTTCGTTTCATTTTGCTTTGTTTTGATTTGTTTGAACTGTCCCTTTAATACCCTTGTGTCAGTCACCCGTGCAGTTGTGCGCTTCATCCGTCAGAGGGCGCGTCCACAGCTCCCAGTTTAACAAAAATAGTCCCTGAACCTCACATTCTTGAGAGTACGGAGCCACTTTAACAAAGTGTGGGCACACGATCCAACTTTAACTTTGCACCAGATCACCGGCACGTGCGAGCCCGGGTCGGCACCGAGCCCGAAGCGTGGACGGGTTTCTCCTCAGATCTGTGCAGCGCGGGGTCGGGAGTTGGGAACCGCTCGAACATCTGCGTCCGTAAGGGAAACGAGGAGAGGGAGAGGGAGAGAGGACGCGAACGGAAGGGAGGCAGCAATCACAGAAAAGCAAAGCGGCGTGCACGCGTAACGCTGTTTTGAGCGTGCGTAAAAGGCGCCAAGCGAAGTAATATTAACCCGATAAAAGTAAACGCTCATTTGTTTGTTTTTCCTTCACTGGACATGTTTCGCGGCGGCAGAGCGATGTTTAGATTGTGCTGTGAGAAGAGGGGGACCCTAGCGTTGTGGACACACCGCTCCGTGTATTCTCTGTTTTTTTGCTCTGGAAATTACTGGAAGTTCTTGTTTTTTGGCGTTGAACTCGCGGGGAAACGCTAAATGCGGTAGGTGACTCCGGACTTTGGCTGAACAACTAAACAGACTTGAAGCGCCGTGTGCTTTTCCCCCCTCTCCCTACATTGTATTGTAAGCTGTGCTGTTCGGCGCACTGAAATGTGAGACGCTGGTGAAGTCTCTACATGACAAACCGCTGCATCCAGCTGTCTTCTCTGCCTCTGTTGTAACCCTGGCTTTTGGAACGGATATGCTGGGAAAAGTTTTTAAGAATGAAGGAGATTCCCGCAGCACGCCTCTGCTTTCTGATCACATCGCTGCCGTTTGCTGAGCCCGAGCCGATGAGAGAGTGTTCTTGTTATTTTGGTCATTTTCAAGCTTTCATCATCTCCGCGTCGGGAGGACAGGAGAGCTGACATGTGTCTGGACAGGGGACATAGTGCGGTGACGTACTGTGATTAACATAAAGTTGTGAAACTGCCAGATCACCGAGCTGATAGTGAATGATTAGGACATCCGGCGCAGAGAAGGAACCGACCGCAGTGCCTGCTCGTGCGAGGCGAGCTGCCGCTTTCAGCCCACTGTGAACCAGCCCGTCGACTCGGTAAGGCTACTTTGCTGGGAAGGTCCCCGGGAGCCGATATGGAGGAGTGGAGACAATGCGGGCGGTGGTTGATAGACTGCAAGGTCCTGCCCCCGAACCATCGGGTCGTGTGGCCCTCGGCGGCCGTCTTCGACTTGGCACAGGCCCTGCGAGACGGAGTGCTCCTGTGCCAGATGTTGCACAACCTCTCGCCGGGATCAGTGGACCTGAAGGAGATCAATTTCAGACCCCAGATGTCACAGGTGAGTCGGCTTCGGTGTTAACTTCAAACCAGCAGATGATGTGTTTGATTTCCAGCTCCCAGGTTGTGCCTTGTGACTGTGCACACATGGCATTTGTATGCATTGCTATGATTGTCAACTCACTCGGGATTGCCAGGGCAGCCGCTGGCACAGAGGGGTTCCACATGTTGCCCCCTGATTTGTGTGGAAAGCCGAGTGACATTTCATAGCATCTCATTTCTGTATTTCTCCCAGTTAGTCCACAGATTTTTTTCTTTGTATGCAGAAACATTCCTGTCACAACAAGCCCACTTCCTGGCCCCAGCCCAGCCCAGATCTACTATCAGCGCATCTGTGGCAATACAGCTGTTCATGGTACATACAGTAGTAGGTGCTGTCAGGGTTTTTTTCACAGGTGAAGGAAGGAACTTTGTCTACAATCACAGGTGGTTTTTTCTACATCCAGGTCTCAGAGGTGACCAAGCCTGGAGATCTGGTTTCCTGTTGGCTTCTGCAGTACTCAACTAAGACATTGTCATTTTAGCAGGAATACCTTTGTTGTCTGTGTGTGAACTTTACAATGACTTTACAGTGAGAGTTACAGCATCATCCTATTTACTTCAAAGATAGTGATCGGTATTATCCAGGAAGTTTGGTTCTAAGTATTGAGGGAGCAGGTGGAATTATTTGCATGTAGTTTAAATAGTTTTACTGCTCGTTGACCTTCTGAAGTATCACATCAGTGTGGCAGTTCTACATAGATCTGGACAAATAAATAACAATTGCTTGACGGTTGTTGAAAGTTTCACCAATACTCTCCCGGGGTTTCTGATAAAGCAGTATTGTTAAGGTGGCAGCCATTTAAATCCAAAATTTTAAATTATGTGCTGTTAATTCAGATCCATGTCACACAGCAGCATAAATAGTGGAATAGCTGCCTTGGTACATCATTGGATTCCAGCGAAACATGAGCACACATTGTGGTGCGATTAGAGGTTTGGGTTCTAGATGTCACACGCCTCTGTTTCCGGAAAGCTCCCGCTCCGCTCCTGCTCGTTCGCATTTCCAAAGCCAGCACGAGGAAGTGTCGGGTGCCGCGGGAAGTTTACACGACCACAGCGGCGGAGCAAAAGTGCGCTGTGGCAAACCTTTCTATTGACTTTTATTCACCCCAAAGTCTGCTCTGGAGCACCACTGAGCTTCCATCAACGCATGGTGAGGAGTCAGGGAATTGGCGTGGTGAATGGATCACAGTTGCCCGCATGTGGACTTGTTTCAGTTATTCTTATTGCCGCAGATGCCGAAGCAGCTATCATAACACAGCAACTACACCGTATTTGTCTGAAGTTTTTTTTTGGTTCAAATTCCTCCAAGGCTCTCAGTCTCTGTCTCTGTTTTAGGCTGACAAATTTGAGTTAATATTCATAAATTGAATCAATGATTAATTACTGGTCCGTCTACAAAGTTCTATTTGACAACAGTTATAATGAGAAAATGCCCAATATTCCAGTTGTGACATCTCAAAAATGACAATCTGTGTTTTTCTTTGTTTCTATATCCTTATTAAGTGCATAATTGGGGTTTTGGACAGTTTTTTAAGGCAAAACAAGCAAGTTTTAAACATTGGTTGGGGGACTTGTGATTTGCATTTCTCACATTCCTTAGACCAAATGCTTTCAACTAAAGCAACTGACAAGTTAATCTGTGTAAATGATTGTAAGTAAAAGCCCTTAGTTTCCAGTCCTCCTCTCTTTGCCTCGTAAGTGCCGGTAGCCATGTCTTATCAGCTCCAGAAGCTACTGACTTCCATGATTGCACTGAGAGAGAGAGAAAGAGAGAGAGGTCTGTATGGCATGCTTTGATCCACCCACTAATCCCATGCTTCCAGTACCAAAGTGTGAATCTGCAGCGAGGGTGGAAGGGGTGTCCTTGGTGACAAATTGGGTTAAACAAAATCCTGACAGCAGAACAGTGGTTCGTGATTTATGATAAGGAAAAGGTCAGAGCGCATGTGCTTTAACACTCAGAACACAGAGTCAGTGGCTCAGCCAAATGAAGAGGAGGCGAAGAAGTGCGATTACATTATTTGCTCTGGACAACATTTTTCTCCCCATCAACGGCTCCGTGGTGATTGATAGTTTCCGAGGCTGGGTTTTGTCTCCCAGCGTGCTTAGCCGTTATGCAACGAGAATCCTCAGATTTGTTTGATGCAGAGAGCGGGGGGTTGACGTTGGGTATAGTGCTGTGTGACCTGCACCAGATTGAGGCTTTTGGTGAAAGTGTAACTAAGACTCAGACAAACATTAAGCATTTCTGTTTTTTCTAGTAACCCACTCATTCAATCAAGTTGCCGCTGTTAGCAGACCCTAATCACAAGGATACTTTAAAAGTTGGCATTGATCCCAGTTTGTCCTCTTGTACATTATCATTGTGTTTTAGTGCATCCTGTAGAATGCAATTTTTTTCAGCATCAAGGCTGATAATTTCAGTTTATATGGCCAAAAACTATTACTTATGCCAAAGAAGTTTAAGCTTTAACAGTGAACATGAAAAAAAACACAAGTTAGTACCTACTTGTATAAAGCTGAGAGGTGAATTAGGTTAGTCTCTCTTCAATTTGCAGGTGTTAAAGTGTCTATAATAGAGGCATAAAAATGAGGGGTATAAGAAAATCAGCGCTCAGCAAAGCCTGGCTGCATAAATAACACTGGAAAATGTAAATTCAAGTGGCTGAAAACTGAAATTTTAATCTTCACATCTTTCTGCTTCACAGTGCCAAAGTTGTGCACTTTATACAGCTTTCTTTTGTCCAGGAGAGGTGGAGTAGCTTTTGCACAAAAGCTATCGAGATGACCTTCGTTTAGACGTTAAATAAAACCCCCGATTGCATTTCTAAAGAGCAGAGATGCATTTAAAATGTATTTACCTCAAGGTTGTAAATGGATGCTTAATGAGCACTGCTTTTCGGAGATGCTTCACAGCTCAAAGTGTACATATCAAGAATCCAGTGCCTCGGGCTGCGTCTGGAAGACAAAGACTCAGCTCTGCTCTCACTTTTGCACAGTTTTTTTTCCTGTTAGTGAGGTAGTTGTGAATGCCTTTGGGATGACTCAGGCGGATATGTTTGTGTATGCTGCTGTGCTTTGTTTCTTTGTGTGTGTGTGTGTGTGTGTGTGTGTACTTTCTTTGTATATGTATGTCTGTGAGTATGTGTGAGGGATGTTGCAGTACCTGTGCTTAGATTGAATCACCGTTGGCTGAGCCCAGAGCTCTCCTGCAGCTTCTCGGTGCTCAGCGGGGATCCAGAGCTCACGTGGAGTCCAACGCTTCCACTCACAGTAATTGAGCTTCTCCCACCGTAAATATTCAAGTCCTTCAACCTGATCGACCATATGCAGTAGGTAGTTTGTCCCTACTCCCTGATGCAACACAGAGGATTGTCTCCTGAAATAGTGACCCAACGGAAAGGTGTGCCAGGAATTCGTTGTCATGGTTACAACAATGAAGATGCAATTAAGCTTGTGGAGCAGTAATAGTTTGGTTACATTTAGGCACAACATGTACCTGGCTGGGTTCAGGAAGAGTGGAAAACTGAACCGTACAGTAAATGTGCCACAAATCCAAAACAACCATTGAGCTTAAAGACGCTCAAAAGTGCCATTCAGCTATGGAGTAGGATGGTATGTCTCATATTTGCGCACTTATTGCAAACCCTTTCTTATTACACAGTGGTCTGATTTAATGTTTTAAATATTCATTTCCACATCCTCTTTTGGTTGGCAAATAAAAGAAATAATGAAAAATGCTTTAAGTATCTTTTTTTTTAGTATATTCAGTCATTTTCCTTAGCTTCTTGAGTTAACTGCACAAGTATGTAGCGGATGATTGCTTGTTATGCTTCTGCCACTGAAAGCCCCATCTCAAAGAGCTCTGCAGTGTTGAAAATAAGATCAGAGGGAGTGTATGAACCGGAAAACGACACGGTAAATGCCATCCCACCTACCATTCTGAAATCTCTGTTTGTGCCCACAGTGTGGGGAGGGAGGTGGTGACTACTGTAGAGCACCACCCACCCCTGCCTCCCTCAGGGGTAATTTAATCTCCACGTTTGGTCTACTGTTGACCTCTGTGACCCCAGTGCCTGTGGGATGCAGGTAATACTGCTAATGGAGCTCGTTAGAGACAGGTCCTTGGTTGCACAGCTGGGACAGTGTTACTGGTAGCTAATGGGATTGACAAGGAGTGAATGGGTGTATGCTGGGGGTTTCTAACCTTTTGCATGAGGCAATCCTTCTCCTAAAGTCATGAAAATCTTTTCAACTGAAACTTTTGATATTCATGGGGCTAGTGTGTTGACATTTCCCGCAGTGGCTGATAAACAATGTTTATGGATGGAAATAGCCTTTGTCTCAACCTGTCACTATCAATGGCAGGCTGTGAGATTTTATCATATCATAAAAACAGTACAAAGGGCAGATAATTGTTTTTATCAATTAGAGGTTGGTTCTGACAGCCGATCCCCTTATGCATCTTGTTCCAAGTGGGCAAAATAACCACATTTGTTCAACTTTGCAGCCTTAAAATCCCTTGTGAAACCTTCATTCACATTCTCAGCGCAGCTAGCCTCACTTTTTGACACTAGAGGCACTGGCAGAGAAAAAAAGAGTGATGCCATACACAAAAATAATAAGAAAGCAAATGTGGCCAATGAGCTTAAAGGACCACCATGCAGGATTTAGTGGTATCGTTGAGGTTGCAGATAGCATCCATCTGAATACCCATTTCCTCGCTCCTCACTTTCTGAGTGTATTCATCTTTCAACCAAAATGTTAAAGCAAGAACTTATGGCATTTGACAACGACAAGTGTTCTGTTCTGTAACCTGCAAAACTCTGTGACCTGTAGCATTGCACGGAATTCCCCCCTCAGGTAAATTTAAGTGCGTACAGCAGGCAAAAAAACATCAATTTATTGAAATGATACTCACTAAATGGTAAAGTCAAATCAATATTATTTTCTGTGTGGTGTTTTTATTTGTGCAGCTGCAGCTTCTGGAGCCGCATTACACTCCCCCACCCCCATAAGGAGCAGCCCCTGTTTTTCCTCAAAGCGAAAGGAAAAAATGAGGGAAGAGAGAGTTAATGAATGTCACAGAGCAGTGACAAAATATGTAGTGAAAGCCCTACAACGCTTCACAGTAGAAAGCCCATGGTTTAGGTTTGCTAGTCCATTGCTATAGTTTCTAAATGAGCTGTATCAGTGTCTTGCTTTTATGGTATGGTTCATTACATCACAACTAAAATAACCAATTGTGTTATTAATGTTAAATCAAACATTTATTCACACAAAACTGCTGAAATTTGTTTTCAGCTTCAGTTTTGAGACATGCAGGAAGGAGCTTGCACTTGCTCAAGTTGAAGGACAGTCTTAGGATCAACTTGGTCGAACAAGAAGTATTTTCTTGAAAACATAAGTAACAAATGACAGTGTTTCCCACAAACCGGTGGCAGCTATCTGTGGAGGGGGGGGTATGGGGGGTATGGTGGGATCCAGTACCTCTCTTTGTGTAAAAGCAAAAGTAATAATGCGAAATAATATATCCCTAATTTTATTTTATTTTTAGACCAGGTTTCAAGCAATTTCACATTTATTAGGTTAGATGTAGCCTTCCTTAGGAAAAAAGTCGGGAGATCCTCTTTGTTCTAACCATCGGGAAAAGTGAAAAGCATGTGCTGGGTAATTAGGCTGCTAGGTGCACAGAAGAAAAAAAAAAAGGCTAATAGGCGAGTATTACAAGTATTAAACTGCAAAGTAAAAATGTCTAAAAGACAGTTAAACTTGTTATTGTTTTTCAAAAGAAAAGAAGAGTGGCCTGAATTTGCTTCTAAATGAGTCTGGGTGGTGACAAACTGGGGCAGTCCCGGTGCTAATGCTAATGCTAGCTTTAGCAACTGAAGACGAGTTTGGCGGCAGCTAGCAGCTAGCCACGATCACGAACAAGAGCAGGGGGACTACCATGGCAACAGGAGGGAAACCCAGTGACTAAACACATAGCTACATGTTTTTTTTTCTTCCCTGAGTTTGGTTAAGAACCTGGAGGATGGCATGTTATCTTAAGGGGCGGTTGCCTGATAACAGTGGATATAACAAGTTCATTGAGGAGTTGAAGGTGCTTAAAGAACAGGCCCCAGACCAGCAGAGTAAAAGCTGTAACAGGGAGGAGGAGGACAATCAGGACATGACAGTGATGTGGAGTGTTTTGGACAACTAGATAAGGTAAGCACCCATTTGTTTGTTAGGCCTAAATGGTGTTGTCTTGCTGCTGTACCAGCCTTTGAATAATAAAAATGACATGTATGATATCATGTTTTCAGTAATGCTCTCTTATGCACTTTGCATTCCTGCACCGTCTGCTTTACTAATTAAGCACTGGCTGGTAACAGACGAAGCAGTTGCTGGTGTCTGATATTGTGGTGGGCTGCTGTATACAGGTCAGTGTATGGGAAACACTTAATGACCAAACCAGTGGAGAAGGTTTGTAATACCCAGCTGCCTCTGTTCCAGTTGTGACATTTTCTTGTCGGCTGAGTAAGAATTTATCCTGTTAAATTGAAATGTATCCATGTGTCAGCTGTACAAATATTTGAATGCCCTTAGTAACTGAAAAGAGGTGTTGAAAGGCTTCTTTATACCTCTGTGGTGTTTGCATGAGTGCTTTGTGATGGTTATAGTGAAATGCAACTGTTGACTGAATGGCACAGCAGTTGTGGTCGATATTCATTAAGTGCAAATATACGGCCGCGCACACAATGCTGCAATTTTCAGGACAAAGAAGCAGGAAGTGTATTTGGAGTTCAAACAGGCACCTTTCATGTCTGACTTTCCACATACGGTCAATACCTGTTACCTCTGCATGTGCTGCCACTGACTTAAACTACTACCACAAGCAGCTTTTAGGCTCAATGCAAACACTTTGCCCCCCAGAAAAGGCAAATATTTGAAGAAAGAATGTAAATGTAGTTTTCAATTATTAATCCGACAATAAATACAATCAATGATTCAATACTCATTGAATAATAATGATCAAATGCCACGTAATGTAGCTCTTGCAACTTGGTTGAGTTGAGTCCTACTTTAAAGCCCTGCTGTGCTTTTATTTTACAGAGGTGAATGTGTTAATATCACTGCTCAGTTTGATTTACGACGGGGCTAACAGACGGAAAGATTAAGCCTCGTGGGTGGATCGCTGTTGGGCTGGTTCTATATTATTGTCTGACAGTTGTTTAACATGGCTCAGCACAGGGCTGTGATGTACTGTGGTCATCAGAAACTTGAGAAAAAACAGATATACTCCAGCTACACAGGCGTAATTTTGCTAACTGGGATTCAGTGTCAGACGAGTATCCTCAACTTTTAATAATGAAGAGAGCTGCCCACCCAAGTTTTTGGGAGGTGACTCGTGTCTGCACGGAGGCAAGAGGTAGTGACAAAGAAGGACATTTTGATTTGATCTTGTTTGCTTTCTGTATTTTGAGTTGGCTCCAGAGTGCACCAAGGGGAAAGCCTCCAAAATTATGAAGATGGTAATAAAATATAACTTCTGTGACATTATAGAAGGGAAACTACCTTTGGTAGCATTGGATATCCAGCATAGAGCAATTAAAGCAGGATTTTCTGCTCCATGCTGCATATTCTTAAACTGATACATTGCACTATGTCATATTATTATTTATTAGCACTCTTCAGTTGGTCTTTTACAGCAGCTCGAACGTGACTCAGCCCATCGGTACTGAAAACCAGAGCAGTGCATTTTATCGCGTGCATTTCAAAACGCTCCTCTGCCGGAAAGCTTCAGAACACTCATCCGCCCCTTTCTTCACTCTCCCCGCTGCATTCCTCGGGGAATGCTGTTAGTCTGAAATGCGAGCACAGCGTTTATGCGGGGAACTCCGAGTTGACCTAATCTTTCAGTCTGAGAGGGAGAATTTAAGTGATGTCATGTACATGCGGCTTACCGCAAATCTAGTAAAAAGCATTTCAGTGTCAAGAGTGGAGATCGTATTTATAAGTGACAGTTGAATATCCTTAAACTCTTGCAGATCTAAAAAAAAAAAAATCAGGAGACTCACAATTATCCTATCTAAATAACCCCTGGGGACACATTACACTTGGAGGAAGCAGAACCACCATTCCACCAGGGATGGACAAAGAGATCATGGAGCCTTATGGACACCGTCTGATTTCTAAAGAGGCTCCATCTGCATCTTGGCTGTTGGGGGGTGATTAGCATGGGCATGCGGTGGAATGGCGCCTGAATCGTTCTGCAGCCAGCCGTGCTCTGCTGGGCGCCGTCGCTCCACGGAGAAACAAGAAAGGCGAGGCTGGCGTCCTGTCTGTGTGGTGGCGAGCCAGATGGCTGACTCTCTCCCCCTGCCGTCTTTCTCAAACTGGACCGCAGAAGATCTTTTTTTTTTCCTTCTCCTTCTTTAATTGATTTTAACTCTTCATTTGTTAAGCAGTTGCCAGGCCTTGACGGGCATCTGTCTTCCAACATGATTGTGTGTAATGACACTTAGCCCGTTACATGGTGAGCTGTCACAACAGCGCTGTTGCCAGGAGTCCAACACGGGTTGTTGTGGTGGCGGGAGGATTGTGGCTGTTTCCTGTGGTCGGGGACAGATTAGGATCTGGATTGTGCTGCAGGGAGAGGCACAGTACCCTCCCTCCCCCAGGACACCTCCACCCCCAGCTGCACGCTCGCACAACACAAGCAGCCTCTTTCTAGGGGAAAGATAAAAAGCTTCATATTTCCTCTATATCTTTGCCAAAGGAATCAAACGCCGTGCACCCCGGTGATGCACTGCCTGGTGGCAGTTAAGTATAGGAGGAGTGTTTATATGTTGCGCTGGCCATGGATTTTTCTGGCCTTTGCCACAGAATCGCCACAAGAAGCGCCGATATCCCATTACTGACGCGTATTGATCATATCACATAATTGGCTGTGGAATAGGAAGGGCACAGAGGTAGGGTTACAGCGTTCCACTCAATCCCGTAAAAGGCCAGTGCTTATTGATCTTTGCCACGGCTCAGTCTCTTGTTAATCATGCAAACAAAGTGGAATGGTGTTGCAGGTTATGGAGGGCGGAAGAGAGCATTTCCTCTTGCCCCACCTTCAGCGCAGCCTTCTTTGAGATTTGTAATTTTAAACTCATCCCCGTCGTAGATTTGGTGTTCTGTTACAGTACCTTTCCAACCTGCTCTATTTTGTCGCTGTTGGCTTCACATTCACTGCATTTTTTTCATTTCTATGATGTAATATTGTGCATACATTGTACATGACTTATTATTTTACTTACGTACTCTTACTTGTTGATGCAGTAAAGTATCACCCAGCATCTCCAGTTGCAGTTCCATGCTCAGAAACATTTTAGCAGCGGCAGGCCCTTGTGAGCAGGACCAAGTCCAAGTTATGCAATTGAAGGTCGGCCTTTTTAACTGCCCCACTATCCTAATACAGAGAAAACAGGTCCACCTTGTCAGACAGACATTCATTTGTATTCGGTAGGTTTCAAACCAGCTGGAAGAGTCCTTAAAATCCTCAATTGTTCGTCTTTTTTTCCATTATGTATCTGAAATAAGCTGCCATCTTGCATGCTAATTGCATTGTAATTGTCACTGTTAACAAAGGCCCACGAAAAACCCACTTTAAGCTTTTATCTGCTTCAGAAGTTATCTCGCTGCATTTTCATAACAATCCAAGACATCCTTTTTTTTCACCCCCCAGCGGACAGGAAAGATGAGACGAGGCAGAGAAAACTGAAAAAGCCCGCAGGAAACATTAATCAGATAATGGCCAGTACTGAGAATGTACATATTATATTACGACGACTGGTGCAACGCCGGAACGTTTTGAAAACGCTTCACTCGACACTTCAGAGCTGTAGATGTGCCGCTGTGTTTATATGTGGTCCGCGGTGTGAGGGCCTGCTTTCTTTCATATTGCAGCCCCTGCGTCGTGTTACTGTCTGTCTCTGTCTCTCAGCAGCAACGCTGCACTTCCCTGTCGCCTGTTTGTACCATGTGAGTAAAAAGATACACGCCGCTGGACATATGGGGTTGCAGCATGGCTTCTTCGCTGGTTCACGAATGAGGCTACAAGTCGTTTTGTTTTCGCAGCCTTTTTTCGTTAATGTCCATAACAGCACTCTCACCGCCTTGGACATTTCGCTCAGCAGGTAAGGGAAATAAAATGGGTCTTTTCTTTTCTCTCAGGGAAAATTGAACATCTCCAAGTTTTCCTGTCCCTCGTTGACTGACCATATTAAAAAAACAACTAACACAAGTGCCAGCTACACAAAGAGCGCCTGAGCTTTCTCCATCCTGTTTCTTAAAAAAAAGTGAAACCTGCCACCAGTTTGGTGTTAGCATAATGAAAGCAGTGGAGTGTGAAGAGAGAAAAGCTAAACAATTTAGAATTAATGGAGAAAGCTCCTGGGGGAAACACAGAGGATGGGGGGGCCTGTGAACAGAAGGTGGACTTGCAGAGAGTCTGACTGACAGGAAGCTTTTAGTGGCTTTCTGCTGTGAAATTGAGCATGTCCCTCACACTGATGTACAGTCTTCATCTGGTTCTCCACATCGTAAGCAGGTGGAGATTTGCCTTCACCACACGAGGCTGTGGCAGCAAAGCAGGACTCAGAGATGGTGCCTGGATCATTGTTCCAACACAACACAACATGCGCTGAAGGACCTTAAAGCAAACTCAATAAAAGTCACCCGTACTCGGCTGAATACACTTGCTGTTGAATGCAGTTGCTTACCCAGCACATTTGCTCAAAGAGTTGTTTTTTGTTTTTTTTTCTCTCTTCCTTGTGGGCTTCAGCATTGTGCCAAACACTCACAGTTTAGTTTCTCTTTCCATAGCAGCGCTGGATCGAGTTCACAGTCAAAAATAGCTCTCCTTTTGGGAGTGTTTTACAAATGTTGAATTGTCATGGTTTAATTCTCCATGAGACAAAGTACGAGTAAACACAGATGCGATATTGAAGGTGTCCTGACGTTTCAGCAGTTTTGAGACAGGTCTGTTATATAGGCCGGTAGCCTCAACTGCCTCTTTACTGTGTACAGCTAGCTATATTCAATACAATCTGACACATATGCCCTGCAATAAATCCCCACCTAATGAAGGTTGTAATGTTTTAGTGTTTACTGTATTGCCACATTTCATTTCGGAGGCTGCCATTTCCCGAGCTGTATTGAATTACAATAAAGAGGTGTTTACGGATATCTGCACATAGTTGATATTAAAGGGACTGAAAATATGAGAGGTGCTGCATCAGAGTAGAATAAGACTGAAATGGGTTTCTCCTTCTCAGGTAACCGACGCGTGATGTGTAATATTCTCTTCAGGACAGCGGTGTGAAAATGCTGGAGAAAACAGATCGCAGTCACAATAACAATTACATACGTGCCTGTAAACTGCAATTAGTAAGGACAGGGTTGATTCATCTTTCTTTGTCTTCCCTCTCCTCGGCTGAGGAAATTCACAGCTTCCTACTTCCTGCTGAGCATGGGCCCGTGGCGGCTCAGATAGTGAGTGTGAGAGAGAGACAGAGAGTTGTGTAATCCCCCTCCCCTCCCCAGCACTTAGGCAGACAACAAGAAACATCTGGACGGAGAACAGAGAGTTCAAAACGCACCCATCCCCACCTTGGATGAGTCCAACAATGCTTGGCTCGGGCTGTGTGCGCTCGGAGCCCAGACACCCTGCCGTTATCCCACCAAACCCAGCGCAAGCGTTGCATTCTTATCGTGACTTTGCTGATTTCTGAGAAGAGCATGTGGGTGGATTCTGTTGTTGAGCGCTTTTTGTTCGGTTTGTGCAAAGTGTGTAATTTTTTTTCGGAGCGGGGTATAAGGTGTTATTTTCCTCTCCGTGTTTCTGTCATTGCCGGAGGTTTAAATATTGTGCATGTCGCAGGTAATGGAGGTGTGCTGTGGAGCGCTGTCTCACTTTAGTCCTCTATCATTTAAAGGAGAAAAACCATCATTTTCCCGCCTGCGGATCTTAGTTAAGAAGCCAGTGAAAGGTCCTGCATCCATTAGCGACTTCCGTTGTTATATTTGAAGACTTTGAACGCCCAGTTTCAGAAAGGTCACGGCAGTTTTTCTCTCGACATCACTGAGTATTCGTTGCAGGTGCTACAGCCAGAATTAGAACGGCGCAGTAAGCTGGGGAAACTTCTGCTTTTACATTTGCCTTCTTACTCAGCCGTGTCTGTTTCACTGTCTGCTCTTTCCTGCTCCTGTCTTGTGCAGCGTGGTTGGCCATGATCAAGACACCGTGACTGGATGCAGTGGCAACATTCACCCCAAACTCATGCAAATTATTTAACATTTCTGCTTCGCTGGAGAAAGGCGGTGGGAGGCCAGTGGTTATGTCACAGCCATTTGTTGGAACATATTTCACACATAACCCTTTTCTTTCTATAATTTTAATGTTTGATGAAATCAGGAGAGGGCAAAGGCTGACAGAAAGTTACTCTTCATAAAATAGATCTCGTCGATCGCATCCCCCCCCGTGTTTGAGACGGGCAGCTAATGTTAGCAGCTAGCCTGGCAGTTTGAATCAGCACTGCGAGCAGCTTGCCCTGTCACCCTGTAAAGCCAGTGTTTCCGTTAACTAAGGCAGCATTCATGCTGCGTTCAGCTCATGTATTCATTAACTCGCTGACAATGGGGTTCTGTCAGAGTTTCGGGCATGAAACCCCCTGCTGTCAAACACCTTCCTCGCTCAGGTTGTAGCCTGCGGTATCCAGTACGCCGGCGAGTCGCGCGACGGTTTCCACTTTGCTGGCTAACATTTCGCTGAGGGGCTGATTGTACGCTGGGTTTGACCTGCCCGTCTTTGCCCCTGGCGATGCTCTTTCATTTCTCTCATCCTCTCCTTGTTTTTCCAATATGGCTTGACCTTGATAGAGGGGTACAGGGGGAAGCGCGGGATCACATTTTCCCTGACCGCCACCCTCAGATAGGCTTCTGAGATGATGAACTGCGCTGCTTGGTGACATTCATCTTGCTCACCTCCACCCCCTCTTCTCTTTGCACCTCGTGCCTCACCTCCTTTCTCCTGGCCTCTTGCCTCGATGGAGAGGGCTTAAAAAAACCCCTTGCAGTCTGGGAATAATAAAACTCATGCGAGATAGAGGGCATATTCCAAATTCAATCGAAAGACGCTGAATGATGATAAAGTACTCAAAGTCATCCAGAAACACTGCTCTGCAATAACAGCCCACAGTAATTGACAGCCCAGGATGATGCGCCCCGCTAGGGGTGTACTCCCAGTTAATCTTCACATCATATTGGATTTAGAAGCAGTGCGCAGAAATATCGCATCGCTTAGGTGTTTAATTGTCTTCAGATGTCAGCGCGGGTGATGTTACTATTGGTGAGATCATTACAGGCCTCGCTGGTTTAAATTAGCTTACTTCTAACCAGACAGCTGAATGCCTCTGACGATTGGCTGGCTGACTGGCAGAACTGACATGTTTTCTTCTGCTCGAATTTGATTTGTGTGAATCAGGAAGGCAGCCTTTTAGAAATCCACAGTGTCGCTGAAGACCGGTTTGATTGATAACCAGAAATCTGCTTTGGGCTTTTGTCTTGTCAGTCAGGCTCCTGTGTTATTTGGGAAAAAATACTGTAGAACAAATACCTCCCGCTCAGCACTGAAACCTGTTACTGAATAATGCCAGGGAATGGCACAAAGCCAACAGGAATGTGGTCCATGATAATAGTGATGAGGTTGATTAGTTATTAATATTTAATTATGGCAGTTAGAGCACTGGAACGCTTTCACTGCTCTGGTGCATCTTAATGTAATTTATGTACTGGTTTCTTAATTTGCATGTCTGGCCCACTCGGCCATGTAAATAGTAGCCGACATACAGGGAATCCTGTTGTTCTTATGCTCACAGTGTTGAGTTGTAGTCTCAACTGCAACTACGGCCACTGTGTCCTGTGCTGCTCCTGAGTCTGTCAGTGACAGCAAAAGATGTACAGGAACTAAAAAATAATAGGAGGAAATGAAATGAATCCACCCATTTGTTTGTTTTTTGTTTTTGTGCAAAGAAAACCTGCCACAAGAAATTGTGGAAGCTTTCAGCGAGCTTCGTGCTCAAAAGGTGTGCGAGCGTGTGTGAGACATTGTAAACGTGTAGGCTGAAGCCGCCCCGGGGAGGCTGGGTGGGGGGTGAAGGTTCGGCTGCCACCCCACATCTCCGAGATCACTGCAGGAGCCGTGCTGCAGGTGGGGAGGAAAGGTTCTCGTGGAAGAACTCCATGAAACCAGAGGCCTGTCCCCCCCAGCCCCCCAGTGCACCCCTGCTGACACGCCTGTCGTCTGCGCTTCCTCCTCCGTTAATTAGAGGAGGCCTGGCTGGCGTCGCAGGCCAGTAGAGGAGAGGCTGCTGAAATATTCAACTTGAGTACTTGTACATTACCTCTGGTTAAGGACGCTTGAGAGAATATTAAAAGATTTACAAATGTTCCCAAATGTACTGTGTTCAAATCGGAGGGTGCTGTAGGAAGGTCCTGCAGGTTTGCCGTGCTCATTTAAAGGACGGATGCAGGACAGCTGATAAATTAGCGACTGCCTTGTGTTCATGCAGTGCTTGTGCTCATAACCTTTTACTAGCTTCATGTCACGTACGTGTCAGCATCATCGGCTGCTCAGTCACCACGAGAAACAATAATGCTTCGAGTGTCCTTTAGTACATGGCCGCAGTGCAAGCAACTGTCAGTTCTGAGCAACATTTTATGTGTGATAGTTGTACTTTTCTCAAGGTTGTGAGATCGCATAAATTATCATCCGCCCTACTCTGCTTCTATACAGCTGTATATCAGTCCAGCCCCCGTGCATACACATGCAGAGGATAGAGCCAGCAGTGTGGGAACGCCGGCACTCTGGAGCCGCTGTAACCTTGACGCACTTACTCCTAATTAAAACAAGAGGATACGGGGCCTTGTGAGCCAATCCTGCGCAGGACTTTGTCTTCGGAAGCACAATCAGATAAAAAAAAAAGAAGATGTATTTCCATTTTCTCATCTACTTAATGACAGGTTCCCTAACGCCTCAGGAAAAACGAGAGCCCAATAATGAGAAAAGCAATAAGATGGCTTGCGACGCAATGGAATGTGATGGGAACGCAGGATTCCCCGCCATTTGTTTTATACCAGCTTTAACGATGCGCTTGATTAATTGGCCATTTTGTTTTAAAAGCCGTTTTACCGGTGCTTTCCGCCGCAGCGCCGCGGGGCAAAGCCGCTTCAAACTTGAAGCTGCCATGCCTGGGATTGCTGCACTGTGTGCTATTGACAGCTGTGTCCGCCAACAGTTGATTGAGCAGGAATACACCCGGAGAAACTTTACTCTTCGCTACAGCATCTGCTTCTTAAATTATTCAGCTGCCCGAGATCATTAGGTCTGTTTCTGGTTTGCACAGCAGCAGTCTCAACTGTCGTTACAGCTGCGTGGGACTCACTTGTTATTGAATGGTCTGCAGCCAGGCCCGGAGTGTGGTTTCTGGAAGTGCTGCTCAAAACGTATAGTTTCCTCAGGACACCCAGAGAGACGCTGGGAGTTTGTTGTGGATTCCCCTCAGCATTTTAAAATGGGTCACCATCCCAACAAAAATGCTTAGAGCTGCACGACACGCCCGACCACATCAGACCGTTGTTTATACCTTGTAAGAAAGATGTCAGACGGACAGATCTTTAAGGAGGGAAAAAAAGAAAATAGAAGACATGGTTTGTGCCTGTGTTAAATTTAGCTGGAAAGGAAGGGCGCAGCTTCTGCTTCAGCACCACGTGCACGTCACGTTTACAGACCGACTGCTGTCTCAAGCTTAATGATTGATATTCAGTTTATGGTCTGCGTTTAAACACGCTGACATATGTTCGGGTTAACTGCTGTTTGTTCTTTGCAATGTTAAATCAACCTCCACATCAGGAACCAGGGGCAAGACAGTGTGTGCTGGCAATGATCTTTATTATCGACAATCCAAAATCCGCAAATCCAAAAATCTGTGTAACAAGTCCGTAATCAGGGTCAGAAAACCAGGGCAGCAAAACCAGAGGCGTAGTCAAACAGTCCGAGTCAAAAACCAGAGAAACAGCGAAAAAATCCAACAGGCTAGGGCAAGAAACGGTGGTCAGGCAAAAACGTGTCTACGAAAACAGATCAGGCTAGCGTACAGAGTTCTCGGCTCAGGGATGAAATGGTCACGATTCGACACCAGGGAAGTGTGAGGCAGGTTTAAATAGACTGGGGAGTGATGATCAAACGAGGCACAGGTGCGAGGAATTAGTCATATGATTAACCAAAAAAGGGGAAAGAACACCAGGGGGAGCCCTAACAGATAACACCAGGAGAGGGCACAGACAGAAACCCGAAAGGACATGGATCATAACAGAAAGCTGATTGTCGGCGGGATGCAGAAGCTCTGCAGGGTTCCGGGAGCGGTTGTTATTCCTCTGTTTGTAGCGTATCACTTTGGAAATTTGTTCATCCTTTGATTAATCCTTAAGCCGTAACACACTCATAGTGCATGGCTTGCCATCCTGCAGACATGTTCCACAGAATATGACACCACCTCCTGACAGGTTTATTATCAATAGTAATAATCAATACTGTGTGCTGGCTGAATAAGCTCATGACACACACTCAGACATTGATTTCGCTGTTGTACATTCAGCATATTTGTCTGCATCGAATATTAGATGTGTTTAAATAACTTGATCGATGAGAAGAAAGAAAAAAGTTTGAAATCAAAACGGGAGTTTGTTCTCGTAGCCAGTTCCAGCTGACGGGGCTGAGGGGTTGGGCAGTCGTGTGAAAAACACCTGCCATGTGAGAGATGGATCGTTGGTTTTGCAAACTTTCAATAACTGTCAGAGCCTCTTCCCCTGCTCCATCACGTGCCCCCCGTACTTTGTTTAAGGTAAACTGTAGCCTTTAGCAAATCAATGAGCGTGGGCCGGGTTCCTCGTTTGCATTTCTATCTCATTTTGCCCATGCGGAGTGCTCGCGTGAAAGATCTGCCTGTTCATTTGCTGAATATTAAAGCCATCTGTTGGCGCTTGCTTCCTCCTCAGGACATCCCACTGATGTGTTGTGCGTTCGCCATCCATTATAGAGCACGTAAAAGCACCCCAACAGTCCAATTAGATTAGCGCCGCCGACTGACAAGACAGTGAGCGCGCACACCCCTTCAACTGCTTGACAACGGAGGGTGCGAGAGGAGGGTTCTGACGTGCTCACCCATGCGCAGACTTGTGCGCGTATGCAAATTCACGTGCACGTGCCATCTGCATATCCTGACTCCAGTTAACAAGTTCACAGTTATGCTTTAACCCCTTAACTGCCTCCTCGTGTGCGGTTTATTTACTTACTAACTTACTTTTGCAGTCAACAGTGTGTGTCGAGTCACAGTCAGCAGACTATTCCAGTCACAGCCGTCTGCATAGGTACACCAGGTTGTGATGGATCGCTCCCAGGCCAAACGCTGATTGGTGATTGGTGATTGGTTGGTGCCGGTGGAAGGAGGGAGAAGTGCGAGCAGGCCCGTCACGGCACCGGCATGTGGAGGAATCGATCAGAAGCTCCGAGTGGGCGGATGCGGCTTGAGGTTTAATGAATAATTTAAATGAGGATGATGACTCAGCACTAGCAGCTGCGTTCACCCTGCTGGAAAAAAAAATTATATAGTAAAATCCAATATAGTGTGTTTTGTTTAAGGGGTCGTGTGTCTTGAAGAAAGGGATAGCTAGATACCAGCATCAGCACCAGTGGCATTACCGTACATCCATATGCTTTCTTCTGTGATACTTCTGCAGAATTCATACCAACTTCCACTAATACATTTTGCAGCTTCCCCATATTGTCCCTCGACTGATATCGCTTGTATAACCGTGGCAAAAAAAAGACTTTCTCCTCTCATTCTGACACCAGGATGTTTTCTTCAGCCTCCAAAAAGTGTTATTCATCCTCCCAGGGCCAGATGCGGGAGAGATGTCCCTGTGTTAACATATTCTCATGCAACGTGCTTTATCACATCCACAAATAAAACGCCCGCTTACATAATGCCTGCTCATGGTCATGGGCCAAAGCGACTTGCCCAATAATGTTGGAAATGAGCAGAGCAGAACAACGCTGGTGTCTGCCTGAAGGTTTTTGCAGAAGTGAAATTAGCCATGGTATTTTAATGACGCTGCCTCTGCAATCATTAGAAGATCGACAGAAAGATTACATCATTTTAAACTGAACGATTATTTGGTTTTTCAGTTGGATAAACAAGCAGTTGAAAGAGGCTGTGGTGGATCGTTGAGAAACAATGATGCTCTTAAATGTTTTCGAGGAAAGCACATCATCAGCAGATGAACTGCCGATGAGCATTGTCGGTAGCAGCCCCGTGTTCCTCGCTGGCTTGTTGTTCCCACAGACCCAAAAACAAGTCTGATGAATTAAAGAATGCCTGAAGCATCCATTACAGCTCCTTGTTCCCAGTGCCCCCCCCACCGGCGCTGCAGGTACTAAGTGTCAGACCCATACAGACAAATGCACAGCCCTGGAACCCATCATTTCTATTAAAAAGCCCCCTTTATTATATTATGAGCTATGAATTATGGAGTTGTCAGTGCGCCTCCTTCCATGTGGCCATGTGACTGCTCTGATTTAATGCTCGGTCCCTCCTCGCCGGTGCAGGCCCGAGCCTCTAATGGATGTGTAGAGAAAACAAGCTTCCCCGTCTAATGGCCAGGCTTCTAATGGGATGCTAAAATAATCTGGAACGGGGGAGGCAGGATGGGGGGGTGTTCCGGTTCTGAGGGGTTGAAAAGGTTGACGTGCCTGACCACAGTGCATGGAATCCGGGAGGGACGACCCCCCCCAAGTGACCGAGGGGACTGTTGACCCCCCCTGGGAGGAAGTTGTGATGTAACTCCTCCGGGCCGAGGCACTAATGGACGAGATTAGAAGAAATGTTGACGAACGTGGACTTGATGGATTTGTTTGTTTTTTTATTCCGTAAAAAGAAACTGGGGATGGGTTTTCAGATGGAACTCTCTGAGGAACACATGAAAGCAGATGCCGAGGAGAAAGCCGGCCTGATAGAGCTGAAAAGCAGCGTATTTCTACTGTCTGGCAGCAACGCAGACCAAATGATTCATCAATATGACAATCGGCGGAAACTTTTGACTGAAACTATTTAGATGATCGGCTTTGGGGTTTTGGGGTTTTGGGGTTTTGGAGCGTTGATCAAACAAATCAAGACATTTAACGATGTCGCAATGGGCCACTGCTAATTGATTACTTGAGAAAATAATTGGTGCATTAATCAACAGTGAGCTGTTTAGTATTGTTCCAGATGTGACACCTCCGCCGTATGAGATTAACATGAGCCCTGATATGTAAAACAAGCTTTTGACCTCATATTTCAGAAGTTTATGGACCTTATTTGGTGCATTTGGACCCAAGCCCTGTTCCTTTACAGCTGTTTCATTCGAGGTGAAGACAGATTGGCCCTATTTCTCATGAAAAACAGCCCAACTTATGTTGTTCCCCGCTCGTAGATCTTACTTTCTGACATGATTAAGCTCGTCCCCGATGTTATGCAAGTTAATCGGCCAGCCGTGAGTTTCAGTGCCGTCGTAATGCTCCCGTTGAGTGAGCGCAGAGGAAGTCGGGACAGAGCCTGTTTATTTATAGGGCAGGGAGGTCTTTCCCTTCTCTGTGTAACTCTCTGAGTCAACCAAACAGGCAGAGGAAGCCTCATAAATGATTGCATGTCGAGGCCTGTGGCTGATTTTTACAGATTCAAATGGGGCTCATGTCGTGGAGTCGGGCCTGTAAAAGTTTGCATCGCTTCCCTGCTCTCTGGGAAAGCCCCTTCTGCAAGCTGAGGTCATCAGCAGCGGCTGGATTTTCACTTGTGTTTTGTGATGACACTGTTACTAGCCGCTCTGGAGCCGCTCCCATGTTTGCATGTTTTTAATGACGATGCACTGTGCTCTGTGTTCGCCATTACGCTTAATTAGAGCCCTAAGAAATGAAAGCCTCGTGTGGTTCCCGTGAAAAAGAAACAATAATAGCGGGAGTGTCCCCTGCCTGGGATGGAAAACCCAGAAAAGAGCTGCAAGGCAAGTGAGCGGACTCGGCGTGGCGATGAGATCAGAGAGTTCACGCTGGCAGTTGTGCACGCTTAAATTGGGGTTACACAGCCAGTCGCGACGAAGAGAGGACCACTCCGGCTCCCGCGGCCGTCGCCGTGACAGCAACAACCAGCGCGTTTACAATTAGCATTCCATCACTGATTAGCACCAGGGTGTGTGGCAAAACCCTCTGGAGAAAACAGAAATGCCTGAAAGACTGACAGACAAATGGAAATGTACCCCGAAAAGGTTGCGCAGGTACGATTTATTTTCCTCCGGGGCGTTTCAGATGATGTGCGCTTTACTGTATATTAACGAGAATGCAGCTGTGTATCATCTGGGCCTATAAACCAAGTCAGGTGGAAACTATTTGAACTGGGGTTGGCCTTTATGAAACCATTTGCTCTGCTTTACTGCGCTGCTTTATTGTGCAAACAAAGTCACACACACACACACAGGTACACAATCACCCTCAGAGCAACACCCGTGTGTATGCATGTGCACGTACGCAAGCACGCAGACGCCCCGTTGGCACTCCTGCCCATGGGCTATAATAGATGATATTTACATAGCAGTTTGGATAAGAGAGTGGTACCATTAGAAAGATGGATCACTACAAAGTGGATGGGGATTTATCACCGAGCCAAAGCCCAGTGTGAAAAATGAGGGATGTCTCGTTTTTCCGATCCCCGCACTTCCATTCATTCCCTTCGACTGTGCACTGCATCCACCCGTTCCTCCTGGGCGTGGCCTCCGCCGCTCTGTCACGCCGGGGCTCTCAGCCCTTCCTCCAGCAGATGGAAAAGCTCTTTCATTATCGCGGCTCTCCACCACACCTCGGAGACTTCATCATCCTCATATCTCATGCCTCATATGGGCCTCGCACGGCCCCCGTGTTGTGCTCCTGCCAGGCTCTTTGCATCTTTAAGATCCTGCGTGTGTGTGTGTGTGTGTGAGGTTATCGCTCTAATGCTTATCGCGTCGTTTGCATTATCTGGGCACAGCGACTGCATTGTGTTGGATTTGCTGATTGCTGGTAGTGAGATGTTACTGTTGTTATTCCACATGGATGGGTACAGTGCAAAGGGGCAGGGAGGAGGAGGAGGAGGAGGAGGAGGAGGAGGAGGGCAGCGGGGGACAGGGAAAGGCCAAACCATTGTCATGGATCAAAGATCAAAGATTTGTCTATGCGATGATGGAGAAGCAGTTAAAGCAAACAGGCGCATGAAAATTCAGGGAGCAGCTTTTGCCTTGCCTGAGGCTTTGAGGCAATTTGTGTGTCCGTGCGCGTACGTGTGAGATGAGCACGGGTTCTTCAAATGCTGCTGCAGCTGATTTGGTTTTATTTCTTGTCCAAATCCTATTTGCACAGAGCGAATGGTCGATTTGAAAGGAGGCTGGCTAAAAATGTCTGATTCACACTCATTAAACTTTGCTTAAATCAATTTATTCAGTCACTGTTTATTTAGCAAATTTAAGACCCTCTCAGAACAGGGGAGGGGGGCACTAGCTGTGTGCGTTATCCTTAGCCATTTAATAATGTTGACTCTCTGGCCTGAATTGGTTGCTGACGGTGATCCACCACCTTGTCAATATGTGCACTGATAACAGTGAAAGCAGCTCTGGGGTCAGATCTATTGCTATTGATCAGCGAGTTGAATAGAGACGGCCGCTTCGGCCTGCAGGATGGGTCACAATGCGGAAGAAATGGGAATATCTGTGGTACTCCGTGTCTCCGTTTCCACCCGGTACTACTCCAGCCAGAGTCAGCAGCTGAGATTTACCTGAATTCCCCCACTCATATCGACAACACGACACAAACACAACTTACTCAAGATATAGCTGCTTGAAAAATGATTTGAAATATTGACATCCGCACGAAGGCGATTAGGGGATTGAAAGAAAATAGATCACAGGCTAATTTTAGCTGAAACAATCAGTCGACTAATTGATTTGCCAATCGACAAAAACTGTTTTGAAGATTGATTCAGTGCTTCGGTCATTTTTCAAGCTAAAAGCATGGTCAGAAAAAAACCCAAACTCATTCACTGAGAAGATAATCGGTGGACTGGTCAGCAATGAACGGTTAGTTGCAGCCCTACGTTTGTTAGCATCACTGCTCCCACGGACACACCTAATATTTACTGGTCTCATCTAAAAATCGATGCGCTGCCTTTTTTTCCGTGACACGACTGTCAATTGAGAAGCTTTTGTGGTTTGGTGCTGCGAGTCACAAAAACAAAAGCATTTTGAGGACAGGCTATTGAGCTGAAATTATTTAAAAAATAGTCAGTTTTCCCAGAAAATTCAAGGGCTTTAAATTTGTAATTGGTCTCCTCTCATCCTTGGCCCAGACTCTCATCTTTAATTATATTGTTTGAGGAACATGTCTGGAGCCGTCTCATCCTTGTCTGCTCATGAGCCAAGGAGGCACTTTCTCCCCCCCGTTGTTGAAACCTCCTGGCCTCTATCACTCTCCCTGTCGCCTGGTCACCACTCTAGCTCCGTGCAGCAGAGGGAGAGGCGATGCACTGATGCTACCCCAGGTACTGAATTACCCCACACACGATTGCTGTTTTCTTCACCCCCTCCGCCCTCTTTGTGTTTCTGCAGCCAAAACGACAACTGACTCTGTCCAGGTAGGGAAGCTGTGCTATTAACTTGACTGAAGAGCCTCTTGGGAATTCTCTGTAAAAAGCTTTCTGGGGTGAATTGTACAAACTTTCCTTGCCTCCGGAGCATCTTTGATCTAAAATTGGTTATATGAGAGAGGGGTGATGGGAAAAGGATGGAATGAGAGGCCTGGGCCAGCGGTCCCAAACCCAAATAAATTTTTATTTATTTGCCATGATGTCAAGCTGAAAAACAGAAAATCCGGAGAATGGAGCAGCTGAAACCAGTGTAAAGTGCTTGATGAATGATTGAAAGTCTTAATACATCATCAAATTATTATTGATTGCTGACCATTTCATGTTCAGATTGTTTTAAAGTCTCGTGTTTCAGTAACTCGTGAGCATTTCCACTCTGCCAGTTTTGCGTTCAGTTTCTCGCTCTTGGCCAGTATTTATCACATATTGCTGCTTACGTTGTCTGAGGCAGAGAATCTCATCTCATCTGAAGATCCAATTTGATAACCCTCTCATCATGCCGCCTCTTTCCAAAAAGTGTGGAAAACACGTTACTTTACATCATTGACAAACTGCCAGTACAGAAAGAGTGAGGTTCAGCGTGTTTTCCATCCCTGGCTGCACACCTTTCTTTTTTTTTTTTTGTTTGCCTCTGACATGCTGCAGCACTGAAGCAGTCCTGTCCGATGCCAGGGAGATATGCGGAGACACACTGGAAGTGGGAAGTCATGGCAGTGCACACGGCAATTTAAATTTTAATTGCCTAGATTTATCTTCCCCATACAGTGTGACTGGCTGATAACTGGGCCTGATAGCACGGAGAGCCTGTTTGTTAAAGCTTGGCAACGTCCAGATATCCGAGCGGGAGCCGCAGGAAAGAGCAGAATGGATTTACGGCCACACGTCTTAGCCTCCGACAAACACCCACGCCTCGCAGCGTGAGGCGCAGCTCAGCCGGGGGCTTAAGTGCCGGGCATAGCCCCGAAAGCCCAGCAAATTGACCAATTCTCGCCTGCCTGTGACACTATATCACCTGCGATTATGAAGACAGCGCGCTGCTGCAGCAAACGGGAGCGCGCTAAGGTAATCTTTCCTCAAGCTGCCCAAGTTGAAATACGAACAAACATTTCATTGTGATCATAAGCTGTAAAAGCCGTTTTTGGGGGTTGGTCCCAGAAGTTAAAAGACTTGTCTGGGAGCCATTGGACTGTAATGGTCCATTGTATTTTCAGTTTTACCGTGGTATTTACTGTCACCACTACGTGTCCGTATGAAGCAGTTCTTTGTGTTTTTTCACCAAAAACTACCACGCTTCTCAAAATGAGGCGCAAACTTATCATATCCCGACATACACCAAAGGCATAACTCTCTTACAGAAGCATTATGGTAACCTTAATTGGCTTCTATGAAAATATGTCAAGCTCTCAGCTGTTAATTAGCCTGATCATGTGCCGTTCACAATAAGGCGTTCACTTTATTCCCATGGAGTCAAACGGTAACCAGCGTAGTCGTTACTGTGATGCTACTGACGTTCGGGCCCAGGGAGCACTGGTTCAAGGTGACTAACAAGTTGAGCTCCTCAGCCAACTCATGCTATTTCATTTCATTTGAGTTAATGTGAACAAGGCTGCCACTCTCATAACCATGAAAATTAGACTAATTCTTACAATGGTCCAGTCATTCAGCAAGAATTCATCTATGTTACTGGGATCCCGGGAATATGTATATTTCACAGTAGACTAATTATTTCTCACAAGAGGGGCAAAGTCATGGTCACTGAACATGATGCATTAAAATAAAAATGGTGGCAGTTTTTATTTTAGTCGTAGTTGTTGAGAAATCAATACATAAATGTCATATCTCAGCCGTCTTTTAATTAACCAAACAGAAGTTACAGTAGCTTTAAAGAGCAACAGAAAACCCATTAATTTTTAATAGCTTATGCCCCCCAGGAAGGTCCCCAAGGCTGCTGTTCTGCAAATAGATCTGAGCTTTCCTGGACCATAAAGTAGAATTCCTGTGTTTGGAATGTATGTCTGTTAGCCGTCACATCCAGTAGTTTTTGAGCATGATGAAATCTGATTTATAAAAGCCCTAAACAATGTCTAGCTGAAAATAGCCTCCACCGTCCCACTAACCCCGTTTGTAGCCTTGGCGCTCATACGTCGCTCTGTGATTTCATCACGTAGCCTGCTGTTTTTTTTTCTTTGTGCCGTTTACGCAGCAGCGGGTTGTATCTTTAAAGATACTCTTGTGGTGCAGCAGAGGTCTGCCGTCTGACCGGGATGATGGCTGCAAATTTCAAACCAACGTTTACATTCGCTATTTCCAAAGACTCGCCTGCCGCCGCCTCCGCAGCGGACTGGATGTGTGTTCCAACAAAGAGGAGCACCGTGGTGGTGACGCGGCCTGGGGTTTTAAACGTTGGTTTCCCCCACGGGCAAATATTTTATCACTCTGGGTAGAAAGTAGGCACCTGCCAGAGCACTAAGATTACTTTGAAGGTTTGAAGAGAGCAGGTAAACACTGTAAAAACTGCAAAGTACTGTTTCATGTTGTATTCGCACCAAATCATTATTTTTTTTCTTGTTTTAGTTTTGATGCTCTTTTAACCTCATATTCAGGGACAGCAGTTTGCACTTTAACCTTCAAGTCAATTACTCCTCTGTCTGACAGGTTAATGTCCAAACCAGCTGATTTATTTTGACCCCCATCCCCGATCGCTACTCAGACGAAGTCTGATTAAACATTCAAACTTTAAAAGTTCTTAAAAGTTTTTTTCCCCGAGTGCACGCCGGCTCCACTGCTTTACTTAAAGGCACGGGGCTAATAATTCAGTGGTTCTTTCTGGAAGCCCTGAGAGGTGGCTGATGTGCTCATGCCGGTGCAGATCCAGTTCAAAGTCAAGAGCGTGTTTGCACAAAGCACCGAGAGCAGGAGGGCCACGACCTGTCACACAGCGCCAACGTCATCATTTACACCCCCTCCTCCTTCACGCCGCCTCTCTCCCGTCTCATCCCACCCATCTTTCCTTGTCATCCCCCGGCCCCTTCCGCAAGTCCGCGCTTCACTTCTTTCCCCCCATCTTTCAGCACGCCGTCCGCGTCTTCGAAGTCAGCGTCAAAATAAAGATGCTTGACCTCCATCTGTGCAACCCCCCCCCTTTCTTTCCATCTGTTAATGCTCTATTCCCAGCCGCCATTGAGATAAATTTTTTTCAGGCAAACTCGTATCAACAAATGCAATGAAAGTGTAATTGAAAAATTTTTCTTATGGGACGCAGCAGCATAATGTGTAATTTCCTCAGTAAACACTGTGCCGCCATGCTGCTTTGTAATATGCTCGCACTGAAAAGGCATTGTGCCCTGGAGTTGCATCTCAAATTGCGCAATATGAAACAACAACCCAAGTGGGCGATGGTGAGGAATATGAACAAGCGCGTTTTGTTTTCATCATATTTCCCCTGATTTTCCTTCCCTCCTGCCGACGTGCCATCAATTAAAACCTTACAAATGTACTTAATTAACCACAATGATATGCACTTAACTATCTGTTATTGGAAGGGTAATGGACCTTGTCTGTTCTCCAGGAAAAACAAATAGGGTAAAATGAAGTCTAATGCAACAATTATCTTATATTTTGCTCCTGAGTAGCCGAGGAGGCAGCGGGGAAGAGAGGGATTGCGGTTTTGTTTGGTGCTCATCAGGTAGTTCATTTGCGAGTGACAGCGTTTGGATGATGGCGGAACGCCGGGCGGAATAACGGCTACGGCTGCCGCGATGGGAAACC
Source organism: Psettodes erumei (assembly GCA_016785225.1). NCBI lineage: Eukaryota > Metazoa > Chordata > Actinopteri > Pleuronectiformes > Psettodidae > Psettodes > Psettodes erumei. The sequence goes on along the minus strand of JAFBJZ010000782.1, from coordinate 796,282 downwards.
TGCTATCGGACCGCTGCGAGACGGCTGGAGCTCATTCATAATTAGCACCAGGAAAGTCTTCTCGGTGAACGTTAGCTTGTGCGCTGGGTTTTATTGGTTTATGGATTTGGGCTCGCTTGGAGTTTTACTTGCATCGGAAAAAAGGATGGTTGGCAGGATCGCCTGTATCATTCCACTATAAATCTATAGGAAGCATTAAGCCTTTGTCATCAAAAGATGTTATCCTGGATGTATATGCTTTATGGATCACATCCGCAGCAGAGCCCCCCCCATCGCTGTAGGGGTGTAATCATCAAAATTTGTTGCCTTGATCCAAACATTATCTTCCCACTGCTCTCCCTCAGCACACCATAACCATTTAAATCACTTTATGAGATCTTGTGTTTGTGTGTTTTGTCCTGAGGATCATACAGTAGAGGGCTCAGCGTCCCGCTCCCTGCCGAGTGATGGATGGACGGACAGTGGTATATGTCTAATTATCATTAGCCTCCTGGAGAGAGAAGCCTGTTGTAATGGGGAGCCTTATTACTGTAATGCCTTTATCAGCAAATAGCTGTCCTCCTGCTGTGTTGCCGGGCCAATGAGATGACACTTTGTCTTTCACAGAAGTCCAGAGATGCAAGCTTTGCGGGCGCTATTACCGCATTATGATTGTTTGTTGCCTGTACTCATCGGAAAGTCGACTCCTGTGTTGCTCTTATTATTACTCCCTTTGGAGAAGACTGTAAAAAGTTAATGACTCTTCATGGCAGGGAATATCCACTGTGTTGATATGTGAAACTCTGTCTCTGAAACATGAGCCTTCTCGAGGAATTATTGTTTTCCGTTGTTAGCGCAGTAATGCTGGATGCTAAGAGGATGGGTTGAATGAATCTAAACCTGACTTCTTTTTTCGATGCCTTTTCTACTTCAGAATTAGATGTCTGGTGAAAGTCGGCTGCAAAGCATGCTCGGAGGTATGCACATGGCACGTTCTTCATAAATAGCTTTCTTCGCACAATGTGGTGCATGCAGTCTTTATGTCAGCACGTAGGCTACATCTGGCCTGTGGCTGGTCTGTGTTATTCTGAAGCATATCAAAGGGAGGAGAGACAAAAGATCCACCTGCTGCTGTCCCGGAGACAGCTCGTACTTTATACTTAGCTTCTATTCCCACTGCCTTTGTCAGAAAAGCACTGATGCCTGGTAGTTACTGTACTTTCACTTGAGAAAACACACACACTCAGACTGCATGGTTAGTCACTCTTCTCTGATGCTGCCTCCCTTTTCCGGAAGTGTATTTGCATAAAATATTGCGCGCACGCCTACTCAACATTTCCGTGAATCTCCTTCCCTGTATAGCTCTTGCATGGCGCGTGATTACATGGCGACACAAATGTCACAGGCTGCGCCCCGGCTCTGACTCGCAGTTTCTGCAGTATTCTACCTCAGGTCCGCCCCATGAACCGCCACAGTGAGAGCTGTAAACCCAGCCCGGCCCACCTGAGTATGCATACATGCGTCTGCTCCATCGACCATTCTATTGAGTCATTAAAGAGCAGAGTCGCCTTGAGGGCCGCGGCTGCACCGTGCGTGTGTGCAGAGGGGATAAAAAAAAAAGTTTGTGTAAATGTAGTATGTAGCTGCATCGAGATGGTATCTGGGCTTCATTTGCCTGGATAATTTTTTTCTCTTACTCAGCACGATAGCCTCTTCGTTAAGGCTAAATGGACTGTTTGTCTCTCATGTTATCTGAGTCGCATTAGAACCCACACACGAGCATCGGGCGCGTACGCGCGCACGCACGCTCGAAACAAAGGAAGACAAAACACAGACGGGCGTGTGGAGACTTAAACACATTCAAAGCAGCGATTCCAGATAATGCGGAGTATTTGGGCAGCCGGCCCGGGGAGAAAATAATCAGCTGTGCGGGTAAATGTTAGCTTGATTAAAACAAGATACTGTAACGCGCGGAGCCAAAATTCAAATGCGGCCATTCTTTTTTGGCCTAATTGAGAAATAGGCAGGATGTGTGTACCACTTGGCCACAGCAGCTGTGCATTGTTACCCGTTTGTTTAACCGTGTCTCCTAAATCCTGAAGTCTTATGCGGCAGATTTGCAGCAGTAAATGTTTTATTGAACACAAAATATGCCCGGGTTACAGATTTTATCAGCATAAAAAAAAGATATTCTGAACGGAATGTGTCTGCCAGCTGTTCGCCGCCAGCACCAAATGTTATCATACCTGTAATACACTCATCGTATTTCATTTGTTCCCCCCCACAATATTCATCATGTGTATGCGATGCAAAGAACTTGGTTAAGGTTGGGGATTGTTGTCTCTGTAAATATTGATGAGGGTCAGTGCCAGCTTCAAATGTGAGGTGGGTCACATGGATACTTTTTTATGTATATATAAATCCTGCTCTGCTGCGTCACCTCCTGCTCGTTTATCTACCCCCCCCCATACCTTAACCACTTAAAGTTAGAGCGACATGCTTACTGTGCAAGCTCACATGGATTTCGACAGTGATGCAACCTGGTGCAGGAATCACGGAATTTTTTTTTTTTCATGCAGCTGCATTTACACACAAGAGCGAAGCAGATCAGACGATGTAGGAAACAAGAGGTATGTGTGGCGTCCCACAACGATACGGCCTTTTGATCCGGAAGAGCCTGAGTTGGGAGGGAGATTGTGCTCGTGATAAGGCCAGAGGCTTGATCTCAGTGACCTCATATCAGTTGTATTGCTGTGCCTCTTAATCTATGATTCAGAATGAGGGCTCGCTTATTGTTTTTACAACATCATTTGGTCTGAGTTAACGAGTTTAAGCAAAACGTGTTCATCAAATACACAAGAGGAGTTTGTAAAGGCTTTCTGTGAAGAGCTGAGTCACTGTTGCCAACAGGAACAGCATGCCTTTGCATCCATGTATCATCTGGACTACATATTGATATGATTTATTTAAAAACAACAAAAAAACCCTTTTCTTCTTAACACTGAGATATGGATTTCAGCCACCTCACCCGGGCCGAGCTGGAACGGGCGGACCCCAGATGGTTTATGTGTGATTGGAGGCAAACAAAGTTTGAGCGGCCAAGCGCACAGTTCAGATGTTTTGGACAGCTGTCAGCCTGCTGCGTATCTGCTGCAAAATGAGAGTCAGTTTAGGTCAAGCAGCCCTGTCCAGTCCTCTGTTTTTAAACTGGGCCCCCATCATTGCAGATAACGCGGCTCAGCATCACTCGTGCTTCTTGTTAGGCCTGTGCTGTGAATTTTACCTGGGGAGAAATATTTTGTCATGCGTGTTGTGTGTTCTTGTCAGGTTTGTTTTGGGGGGGTTGTTATTATTATTATTTTTTTTTGTAGAAGAGACAGTTGACTTGTCCGGCTTCCAGATATTAGCTTCAAAATGTTTGAGCCGCCGTGTGTCTCCGCTCATCAAATATTCCATTACTCTGCCAGCTCCCCCTGCATGTAATAGAGTGGACCAGATCCATGTCCAAATAGTATTAGACTCTCAACACTCCCACTCTCTCGCAACAGCATCCAAATAATTACCTCTCCCCACATCTGCTCGCGGGGGCCGACGGCTAATGTGTGTACACAGGGCCGAGAGAGATGCCTGCTCCGCCGCCGCGCATTCATGCCGACATCATCTGTCCCCGCTCCAATAACAGTGTTGCTTTGCATGAGGATTTTCTTCTGTGACCTTTGTTCTGTTTCCGTTGCGCTGCTTCGTATGTGGAAGATGAGTCGGCGCACCGCGGGGTGCTGCTGGTTCTTGCCGCAAAACAGCTGAGGTGCGTGGAGGGGCCGGCGTGCACTGATGTTTTATCGATCTCCATCGAGAAATTCTGAGGCAGCCCTCCTCAGGGTGTCAAAGGTCAGGGCCGTCTGCTGCTCATTTCCCGCTTTTTGGACTCCCTCGGTCACGTGTTATTTCACACGCTGTGATTCCTCCCCTGCAACTTTGATCCCGCCACATATTTCTGTTCTGTTCCTGTTTTTTCGTTCATTCGCACGGAGAGGTGTTACAGGAGGTGCTATTGCTAGGCAACACGTCACAGCTGTCAATCCTGTGTATCAGAAAGCCGCTTAAACTGTACACACAGTAGTCTCACACAAAAAGCTTTATTTTATGAGCCTGTAATTTCATTTTCCAGAAAGAACTAAGTCCCGTATCATTCTAATTACAGGAGAAACACAAACATAAGTAGGTAAACATGCCAAAAATATGGACAGAATAGATACAGTTCAATAATTTCGAATAAAAGAGAGGACTAAATGAATTAGTTTTTTCTTTGGTGTAAATTGAGGTTCCAATTTTTTATATTAGATACTGGCCTTCTAGCAGGAAACCTCACAGTTGAAAGTCAATTATTGGAAATTACAGATGTGTAAATCAAAGTATTACCATAAATGTACATGAAGCTGTGACTGGGTTGACTGTAAACTGCGGCGATCGGGGTCTTCTTGTGGCTGGAAATTTAAGGACTTGCGGGCGGGATGGGGCAGTAAATCCAGCCACGAATCTATTTGAGCTCATCCGCTCCTTGTTATGCGTTTCCCTCGCGAACGGCGCAGCTTGATCGTGGGTCTCCTCCGCTCTCAGTGCCGCCCCGCTGCTCGCGGCTGCACGTTTGGTTTCTAACCGTAAGGCCGACCGGTGTCGTGGTGCGGGAGACGGTGACGTCGTGCAGATCGGTTCGAGAGGGGGAGTCCACTCAGCGTCGTCGAAAGAGACGGACACGCTGATTTCTCTTTCCTTCCTCCGCCCCTGCCCTCGGGTGCACTTTCATCCATCCATCCATCCCCTCCCTTCTGTCTGACTCAGACTCGCCGTCTCTCGGCTGCGTCTGACGGTAACAGCCGTCACGCTTTAGTGGTCTTCAGAAATGAAAACATGACGGAAATTCGTACATGGGCGTTAGCGTTGATACCTTGATATGGAAACCTTTGGAGGGGCTGGTAAGCCTGCGTTTCAAGTGGGCGAACAAGTGGGGAACAGGAAACACCTCAAGGACGCTCGTCATGATCGCTGATCTTGTGATTAATGGTTGTCCTTGAGGACGCCTTGTTTGTGATATGATTTACTCAACATTATGCGCACTTGCTGAACTCACGGTGGGCTTGCATGTTAATTAATTGCAGATAGGCTGATTGCGGCCGGGTTGATTGCTTTACCATGCTCCCAGCTTATAGGAATAGCTTTATCTGCGCTCTGCGGAGTTGTGAGGTCTTTATGGCAACGCTGTTTACTGCTGCAATTTCTCCCGGCCTGCAGGGAATGTTTACATCCCAGTATAGAGATGTATCCACCGTCGGGCCTGTTTCTCCATCTCTGTCTCCTTTTATTCCATTTCAGAAAACGCCTCTGATTTATACCCGGACCTCTCACCTCATAAATCCCCCAGACAGGCTCAGAAGATAAGTGCCTACAAGGGAAGTGTTGATGCACTGATTGAGAAAAGTTTGGGCAGAGTACTACTTCCCAGTGAGTAAAAAGGCCTCATGCAGCATCACCCTCTGATGTTGATAACCTGAGCTGCGTGCAACGACATGCAAAAGCAGTACACTCCTGAAAATAATCATTTCCACAAATGATAAGACTCTAATCGACTCTAAAATAACTGCTACCCCTGATTTCTGAGGTCATCGCCGCTGCCGCTTTCATCTGAAGCTCTCCACTCTGTTATTCAGCGGCTTAGAGGATGCCCCTCCCTCCAACCCACTCTCCTTTTTTTTCTGCCATCTGCTTTGAAATTAATGGGCATGTTGGAAAGTAGGCTAAATCCGGAGTGTCAGCTTTTTTTTCTGCCTCCTATTTTTAAAAGAAGTGCTACAGGCGGTGTCCAACGGCGTGGGAGATGGGGAAAAGCGAGCCGGTCTACCGAGCTGCTTCTGCCTCAGTGCTTTCCTCACCTGTGCCCTCCGGGACCGTCCTGAAACCAGAGCTCATAGCATCACTTTGCTGTCAGTGATGGACTGCGATGATCAGCAATTCAGCTGTGCACACTCGATCGTAATAGTCATAATATGTCTTGAGTTCTGGACGTGAAAAAATGAAGGACGGTGGATCTTTTAGCGGGGAATATCCTGCTGGCGGGCTGCTAGCATGTGCAGTTAGCCAGCCAGGAAGTTGAGTTCCGTCTGTAAAGTTGCTTTTTTAAAAGAATTTTTGGTTCCAACAGTGATAAAGAAATGCTAACAAGCTCTATGACCCAAACTGTCAGCGACTAAGTTTTTAATGCAGAAAACGTGACCATGCTAAATCCAACGTTTGATAATTAATGAGTAATGAGGAGCAATGGGTTACGGAAGGTCATGAACGCAGCATGGTTTCCACAGATACTTCTCATATTTTTTGACACTTTGCTCTTGAGGTGATGTGACTATATATTCTCTTAATGTGCAGTGAACAGACTTGGCTGGGGAAAAAAAAAGGCATTATATTTTTAGAGCCTGTGTTAAATGTTTTATAGAGTTTCGTATGCAGCGGCCCCTAATGAAACAGTGCTCGACATATCTGTTGAATGTCTAAGTACGCTGCACGGTGCACGCGTTGTTCTTCTTATCTCTGAGGTAAAAAAAGAAGGATAACCCTGGGTTTTTTGGGGGGGTCTCTATCGCTACACTGCTGCCATGTTGTGGTCTTCAGACGCTGTATGTGGGCTAAAACCTCCAATTATAGAACAGGCACAGTGTTACATCTGAAAGGCATAAGCAGCTACATATGGGTGTGCACACACCGTCTCTCTCTCTCTCTCTCACACACACACACACACACACACAATCAATGCACATAGTCTTTCCATGCTTGAGGCTCAGGGCTCTGATCTTTCCTCCTGTGGCCCGTGTGCCAGACTGTCTGGAGAGTTGTGGAGAGGCTGGCGTTGCCTTGCCTGCTGGATGAAAAAAAAAGGGAAAAAAAAGCCAATAACTTTGGCTTTTCTGCGGCGCGGTAACTAGCCTCTCCTCCTGCCTCCATCTCCCAACTCCCCTACTGCTCCTCTGGAGGAGGATTACCGGCAGAAACCGGACGTTTGATCCTGCCTCGCTCTCCACCACTGCGACAGTATATCCGTCTGACAAGGCTCTTTGCATCTTTTCTTCTCCTCCAGACTTCTCCATATATCTCACTTTGACTGTCTTTAAAAAAAAAAAAAAAAAACTGATAAGAGTTAAGCCTTTATTTCACCGTCTGGTATTTGATTCCTCAGACTTTACACTCGTCTACCAGGGAGGAGGCAGGACAGCTGGGTCGCAGATATGAGAGGTGCAAATTCAATTTCATCAGGAACGGTGCAGGGCAGATCACAGAGACAGGTGTGGGTAATTTACGGCCGTTTCCCTCAGATAATGCAGAAGGAGCGATGTAAATGGATAATAGACTGTCATGAGGCTGAGAGGTACTCACAGCCAATACTCCCTCTGCATCTTCATATAAATCTCATAAATATACAAAAACGTACACCTCCTGTGCCTCCTCCACTTAAGCTGTTTCTCTTTTTCTCTCCACCCTGACAATGCTTTTATCTCAACAGTGATTAATTGCGAGGGACACTGCCAACAAGCTTTCCAATGTAATTCGGCGGGGAAGTATAAACAGGAAGTGTGCTCCTGATGCGTAATGTTGATGATTGCGGGTGACAAGGGCAAAAACAAAAAAAGAAAAAAGTTGCAACAATTTGATACAATGTGACAGAGGACAGTATTCGCTGACCTTAAGCTGTCATGCAAACGTGTAAACACAGTTGCTTCATTTGGGCCGGGCTGTTGACGTGCTTAAGACACGACGCCTTCTCGATGCAGCCCCCCAATTACTGGAAAGACCAACTAACTGTGACTCATTTCTGCTGACACGGGTCATATCACTTTTTAGCACGTTAAACTGTTGTTCTATCAGAATAATAGGCTCACGGATGCTGTTAATTGGCACTGTGGATGTGCATATTCAACATGGGACAGGATAAACTTTATAAAGGGAAGTGCAGAAAGAAGGTTTATGTTAGTGTAGTACTTTCACATTGGATAGGGCGGGGTACACCCAGTCCATCACAGTGCTGACACATAGAGACAAACCACCATTCGCACCTTGCAGGCACTTTGGTCGCCAATCAACCTGACCTGCGTGTCTTTGGTGGAAGCCGGAATACCCAGAGAAAACCCAGGCACGGGGAGAATGTGCAGGTGACAGTGCTAACCGCTGTGCCACCGCGTTAGAATCTAAACCGCGTCTGAATCTAAATCATAATCCATTAGTTAAGTTAGTTAGTTTTCGTTCAGCATCTTGCTGCATGATCAGGTTTCAGTGAGTTCCAGAGCGTAATTGGTATGGTATTGGTATTGTTACCCTGAATGGAACTAGTGATTCAGAACACTGGCTAAACAGCTGCATTACACGATCTCAGTAGGCAGCTGCCAGCCAATCAGAAACTAGTATTTTCCTTACTCATTGGCTGCAGCACAACCGCCAGGGTATAAGTTGGCATATGCTCAAATCTGCTGCCGTGACTGATACTAAAGTGCTCTGTGCAAATAGCATATTATCAGAAAGTGCAGTGTGCGCAAACATGAGTTGTTGACTATCCCCAGCGTGGCTGTCGTACACAGGCGGTTCACAAGTGTATTGCTGCGGCTTCATATTTCATTCGCCCTGGCTGAGTTCCAGGCGGAAAGCCCTACACTGTCCACTGCACCGCTGAAAGGATGTAAACTGTATCCAGTCACTTAATCTGCAAATTGGCCGATCGCTCGCATTGTGCGTCGCAGCGAAACTGCGCGATGATTGAATGATTGTTTATCCAAGCTGTGGGTATGATGATTAAAGCAGGCCGAGCTCGGCCGAGAGCCGGTCGGGTAATTAACGGGCTGTTCTCTGCGTTAATAGCATTAGTCACCTTGGAGATAATCGCAGCCATCAAGAGCATGGAGCTGCACCCCCCCCAACAAAGGACTGATAAACACACACCACCACTAACAAAGGTGTCAGCTTTTGGCGTTTTGGCCTTGCTTTTGTAATGATTTCAGGCAACACAATGAAAGATTATTTAATTTCCACTTCTGTGGATTACTTTTCCCGACTTCTTGTTTGACACGTGAGCGGTAGTAGATTGAAATTGCTCATCTCTTCCGACCCTACCCAACGATACTCAGTTCACGCTTTGCTGAAGCTTCAGCCAGAGAATCCGGGGCAACAGCGACATACATTTCACATCAATCCACAAATCGATTTTTTTTTTTCCCAATTCTTGCAACAATATGGCTCTCCTGGGTGGGTCTCTGCCTAAAGTTCATTATCTTCACATAGCACTCTTTGCGAGTGAGTCTCCGCTAGAGATAGCAAAAACAGGAAAAAATGACAATCATCATCATCATCGTTGGGATTAGGCCTTAAGTGAGGGGTGATGTTGTTTTGCTGTGTGTGTGCATTAGCCCTGAGCTGAGGCAGCTCAGCACAGTCAGGAGCTTTCTGTGTCCAGTGTTTAACTCAAATGCTGCGAATGATGCAACTGTTTGTTTTGCACCAAGAGAGGTGGAAGCTAACGTATCCTACGGGGGATCTAAATCGCCACGGTGAGCCTTAAGTTGCTAAAGTCACCAGGGGGAAAGATGGATGCAGTCTCCCTCTCCCAGGGTCTGATGTCATAAATTACGTGGCCATTGATCCATGGGTGTCTGGGATATTTCGACGGACCTCCTTCTCACATTCATCAAGCTTGGAGTCTGCAGCTAAGCCTGAGTGGAAATGCCTCGAACGCACGATCCCCTGTCGAGTCTCTGCAGCATGGCCTGTTGCTTAGATACAACATAGATCCATATTTACATGAAAAGTGGATAGATTCCGGAGAGCGGCATCATGCACATCTTGGCCTCTGTTAGTCCTTGAGCGAAAGGGTTTAAACAACGGTTGCAGAAAAAACAAATAAATCTAAAGCATTCTCTGCAAGGCTTCAGGCTGATTCCTTGCCAGAGCAACAATCTCAGAATGAAAGACAGGGCAGCCGTCGGCATATCCAGGCAGATGATGATGATATTTCTTATAGTCGCTTGCGAAACCGCCTCACCTTGACAGTGAAAATGGAGATAGAGTCGGTCATGCAGAGGTGAATCCTCTCTTGCGCAAAACAAAGACAGTAAAAAAAAAAAAAGAAGAAAGCCGAAATCTTCTGCCTGAAGTTTTATCAGTTCAGAGGAAAGAGGCTTTATGAGTTATCGCTGTCCCACATAAAAGGACAAAAACATATTAAAGGTCAGAGGAAATTGAAAAATCAGGTCAGGTAGAATTAACATGATGATTGCAAATGCTTTTTGTTCCCTTTTTTCTCCTCTCCTTCATCTTGGCGTACAAGAAAAATCAAACACTGTTTGAATTTCACTTCAGGAAACATCCTCTTCCCTCTTCCCCCGTTGATACGTTTCAACTAGTTTTACATGACTGATTAATTCTATTGTCAAGCTGTTAATGTCGCGTGTTGCATCATGTATCATGTATCATGTAAGACTTTGATTATAACACTGTTTGTGTTGTGTCAAATTTATCATACCAGGAAAAAAAAAACCCCTGTGATATTTAGTTTGCTGGGCGAGGGGGTTGCAAATGAGTGAACAGATGAATCTCATGATTGTCAATGTTTGGTCGGCAACCAAAGGACAAATTGAAAATCTGAGGAAAAGTCAGGCGCCGGGGTAAAGGGGGAAGTGAAGGTGTGAACAAAAAGGTCATGGCAGTCCATCATCAGTCCAAACCACCAATGTAAACCACAGAGTGGGACAGACAGTCACTCATGCTCTGGGGACCAGGCATATCTGTGCAGAACAGGAAGTGTTTGGCAGTCAGTCCAGGTTATGATGAGATGCTAAATATATAAATAATGGATGTCCCTGATAGATATAGCAGCACTGCCGGCCTGCATTTCAAAGCTTCCTCACAAGTTGAAAAACTTGTCCCCCATCTCTCCATTATCCATGGGAGCAGATTCTTTTGTCCTTGGCTGTGGTCGTTTCCGCCTCAGTAGAGAGAGGAGAGAGCCGTACCTCCAAGACATATCGCTTCCCTTTCTTTCCCGCGCTCCGTCTCGCTCTCGCGCCGCACAAAAGCTTTTCTTTCCCAGGAAGGGATCTCCTTTGGAGCCAGCGTCGGGTTCACTGCCTCTGCATTCTGCTAATGCGCTCGTGTCCCGAGCACGTCACTGATGGCATGTTACTATGTTACTGTACTTGGCCGCGCACTTCTTATCTCAGCCTCGGCCCGTGTGCGATTAGACCGTGGTTTTTTTTTTTTAATGGGTCGCCAGTGTAAAGGTGAAGGCGGACTTGATTTAATTATGTCGTCATGCTCGACAGTGGTGGTTGACTTTTCTCCCCCCCAGAGTCCACGCTCTAAGCCGAATGATCTTCTTTTGTAATGGAGATTAACCTCACTGAAAAACTGCACTTAGCTGTTCCACTCGCACGTTTTAACGCGGGGCCGTGTGGGCGTCTCGCTAACGAAGCGGGCTCTGCCTCGCCTGCTGAGGGTTGTGTGAGATTTAAAACTGTGGTCAATCCATGCCTGCTTACGGGCTTTTAGGGGTAATGGGAAAAGATTAACACATTTGCATACTACTGCGATGCATTATTCATGCCGAGCCCTCTTCGCTAATTTGCAGGAGCGGGGCCTTTCTCCTCGCTGGCTTTCACAGCTGGGTGACCCGGAAGCTGGGTGGAGGAGCCCCGGCTCTCCGTCAGTCCCCCGCGGGTGTCGCCCGGCACATGCCACCGAAACGTTTACCAGCCTGGTACAGAGGGAACCCTCTGTACACACACGCACCCCCTCCCCATCTTAAATAAAAAACATTCAGTAAATTCAACACAACAGAAGATTTTGCATTGTTCATCGTTTATTTTTCTAACCCCTACAAGTTTGCAGCCTTGGAAACTCAGGGGAACCATTTGCTGGCTTCAAATATTCATCAAAGCAGATATTGATTTCAAATAAGAGTATTTAAAGATCACATGCAAGAAAATCCGTGATCTAAAGATATATAAATGGCTTGATTTATGTGGGGCGACTCGGCAGACTGAGAGGAATCAGTGTTTCCTCCACGTACTGTAATGTGCTGTTACACCCGTTGATGGCTCGTGGGACTCAAAGGTTAAGACACATTCAGTATCCTCATTAACAACCTGTCATTAACAAATTAAAGGTTAAAAAACTAACATTACAACCCTCTGTCTATGGTGCTGCGCTTTCTACCCATTCGTACTGGGTAACGTTACCCCAGTATTGCCTTGGTAGTATTGACCTAAATGGCCGAAATTCAAGTCTTACTGAAACCAAATGAAGTATTTCTCAATATTGGACCTTTGGAATGACTGAAGGGATCAGGGTTTTGAGGATTATATCATATTGTTGATCTTGTGCACTGCTCTGACGGTGGGGATTAGCATATTTCTTTAAGGTTTTAGTTGTATACCTGTCATGAATTCTGTGCATGAAACTGAAAAGATGCATATTTAAGCTATATATATTGTTATCTTACTTTTCTTCAGAAAGGTTTACCACAAGAGCAGCCCCCCCTTTTCAGCTGAGTCTGGATGAGACGTTAGCAGCCTGGCGTAATGGACCTTTTCTGCACGGTTGAGTCGAGTCAGTCCTCTGGATGAGGTGTATTCGGAAAGCGCGGCACTGATCGCTGCCGGACGTAAATCTCTCCTTACGAGCGAGCAATCAGCAACCCCCGGTCGCTGGGTCATTAACCGAGCCCGAAGTTTACGCGATCCGTCATCCTCTGTACCTGCCGTTTGTGCGTGTATGTGCACTTTTCTGGAGGTGCGCGCCTGTCCTCGCAGACTGTCGGAAACGGCTCAGCCGGCCTTTTTCTCGCCTCTGTGTGAGCCCCTGTGTTTGCTGTCCCCTTTCCTGTTGTTCTGCAGGTGCAGAGTGAGTCACCGCCGTAGACAAAACATGGGGGTTTTGGGTGCGTGTGCGTTTGAGTGATCGTGTGGCTGCTCCGCGGTTCCCAGACAGGCGTCAGTCTCTTTCACTGATTCCAACCGTCTGACTGGGTGTCTGAGTATCTGATCATCTCTCTGACTCACCTCAGTCTGCTGGCTGTAAACCCCCCCTCCCTTAAAGGCGCATTGTGAGAGAATAGCCAACTATCCAATTTACACTCTGAAGAAATTGAGAGCAGCATACTGTGTGGCCAGAAAGTTGGCAGTGAATCTGCTTGCACAGTGGACGCACGAAAACTCAAGTCGCCTTTGGTCACGAAGAGGAAAGGCATCCTGTTGTAAACTAGCATCTGGACGACTCTTCTCGCTTTTATTATTCAGAATTATATTAATTATAATAAATAAATAATCATCTATCGGCGCGAGTCTTGCGCTCTCCTGGGACGGAGCGAATAACACCGAAGCAGACAACTACGATGCTTTTTCTTTCGGCATATGATTTAATAAATGTTAGCAAATTAAAACCGACATCTTATTTTCGCAAGGTAATGAAAGTATTATCGCTGCCGAGGGAAATAAGCTGAGTCTGAGCTGAATGTTTGTTACTCTGTCTGCAGCCTCGTCTGCAGGCCCCGCCTCGCTGCTCGGGACCATGTCTGGACTCGCTGGGCCGCTGCGTTTGACCGGCCTCCTGCATTTCTGCGTTTGTCCCGTGATTCGGCTCGTGGCGGCGGGGTCAGACACGGAGGAATACGTCGGGAATCTCTGACACAGCCCGTGCTCTGTCCTGCGCGAGTCTCATGAACTCAGGCCGGACACAAAGGCCTCATTGTTTTGTTTTTAATTTGCATCGGATCGATAGCAGGTAATCGCTTCAGGAAACACGCTCTGATCGTATCAGCGTTTGCAAACGGGTTCCTCTGGTTTCTCAGCCTCGCACACAGCTTCCTCCTCATTTGCGATTTCTCCCCCCCCGCGGGTTTGTGTTCTCTCCCGGCGTTCCCCCCCGAACCCCCTCTTCTTTGACACCAAAGCCCTGCGTTTTCTTTTTTGGGAAAACAACCCACCTTTCCTCCTCCCGTCGTTCCCCAATAATCCATATCCCCATGTTTTTTTCCTGCATCCCATGTCTTCAATTTGCTGCTGTTCGTTTCTGAGGAGGAAGCTCTAATTTGTATCTCCTCAGGTACGTGCATGTTTGGAGCGTGCACAGATAAGGGCCGACCTCCCACAGGAATAACACATTGTTCCTCTGTGTGATGTAGCGTGGTGATGTAGCGGAGGGGCTTGTCAGGGATGCGACGGGTCTTTGTTACCTGACTCTCTCTCTTCTTTTGGCTGCTCCTCTCCCCAGCCTTCCCGACAACAAGTCTGAACCCTTTTTAAGAGCTGTTTGCTCTCGACTGGGGAGTCAAAATCCGAGCCGTCGCTCCAGTGGAGCAAACAAGCCACCGTGTAAAAAGAAAAAAAAAAAAAAAGCCTGCTGCTGTACTACAGCTGAGACCACCTGCAGGACATCTCTCTCTGTCTTTTTCTCTCAACTTCCCCCATCTCTGCCACTTTGATGCTCTCTCCCTGACCCCCACCCAAAGGGATCTATTATAATTTGTAAAAAGCCTCATTAAGTGCTCCTGTTTACAGCAGCGGTTGGCTCTGATTGCCACGCTTGTCGCCGGGACAGAAAGCCTCGAGGAGCACAGTTCAAAGAGGCCAGTCAAAGAATTAAGCAGCCGTGAGCACTGGGTCGACACAACGGTCGCAAGCAAGCGGTAAACACACACGTGTGTTTTTCTGGTCTTTGCGCTGCTGTATCTGTTTGTGATGTGACACACTGTAGTAATCAGAAAAAAGAACTAATGGTCGGATTGCTAAAAGGGAACAAACACCTGCACGCTTGCAGCCGACTCCTACTGCAACGCTTTCATCGTAAAATCATGTGAGGGAGCTCGTTTTCTTTTTGTTGCTTGAAACAGCAGTCCCAGGCTTCTGGAGTAATGAAATAGATTAAAAGTGTAATGCAGTAAAAATCCAATCTGCCGTCCTGAAAATGAAAAGTTTAATCTGCTGCAGTTAATGAGAAAACAGGTGGATTTTTTTCTCCAACAGGGCTGCTACCACTCATGGTTGATACATGGGTTATGTTTGAGAAATGGTTGAATCTGTAAAGGAGATTATAATAACAGTGGCAGGGGGAAGGAGGAAAGTTGCAACTGAACCACGAAACCAGCCAGAGTTTGGCGTTTTTAATGAAGTACTCGCAACAATTGTTTTTGAAGACTTTTGTCAGTATGTTTTCAGTTGGTTTGTTGAGTAATAAAGGGGAGAAGCGGTTTGTGTATGTAAAGTGCGTGCGCACGATAATTCTCTAACCTTGGAAATTCAGCACTGACTTCATTCCAGCAGCTCACGGGTTTGGGATTGTTGTGGAAAAAAAATGGATTGTTGGGTATTTGTGCTTAACCTCGAATGCGTCGCAGGCCGCGGTGAGGTAATTTCACATGGACTGCGCCGGGGGCGGCCTCAGGCTCGAAGGGACGGCCGCGGCCTGTTTATTCCCAGGCGCACGCTCCCACTCCCCACTCCACATGAAATGGTGGATTTTTTTTTTATTTTTTTTTTTTTCATCAGGATCATAGCAATCCTCCCCACCCCTACCCCAGCGCTCTTATCGCCAAACATATATTAGAATGTCAGACACATCTTCCCCCTCCTGATCCCTATCTGCAGAGACTCTCTCTCTCTCGCTCTCGCTCTCTTTCTCTCACTTCTCCAAACCCCTCCAGCAAATGTTACCTTTTCATATCTGGGCCGGGAAAATAAGCCCCCACCACCACCACCACCACCACCACGAGCACGTGAGGATCAGCAGAGAGGATAACCTTCGCAGCTGAACTGCAAATGTCACTTTGCAAGCCGTCCAATAGCATTTCTTTTCACTGGCCGGCGCGCCTCTCTCTCTCTCTCTCTCTTGTGGGGCTCACGCCCATGACACTGGGCCTGAGCAGCTGCGCGCACATGAATGAGAATGAGCGAGCGAGGCTCTCAGGTGTGGCCAAAAGAAACACCATGAAATACCACGAAGCCGTAATCAGATGCTTTTTATCGGGGAAAAAAAGGACTGGAGTGGTGAGAGTGAGTCGAGCCTTGCAGCCCAGACCCCGAAGCTAATTAGTACAGACAGGAGGCCGTCGCACTCACGTGTAACAACAGGAAACACTGTGGCTCGGCACGCTCTAATGTTCTACCTGATGGCGGGGTCGCCGCCTTGAAAGCGAGCAAACGTTTAACCCCCGGCGTGAAGTGCGGCTCGCAAGGCGGCTTCGCGAGTTTGTCAAAGCTCTGGGCAGAATAGTAAATCAAGCGCTTTGTTCCGTTGTGTGTCCGCGGCCATCGGCTCGCACCGCTCGCGCTCAGAGGAATGAAAGGGCGTATCTGAGCGGCATCTGGATTTGCATGCTCGGTGATGTGTTCTTCACACACGGGGAGATGGGAGGCACTTGTGCTTATCTTTTAATATTTCAATACTCCTCTGCAGTTATTGCTCTGGTCCCCATCCCTGAAGTGTGATGGCATATTTTGCAGACTGACGCCATCAATGTGCGTGACCAGAGTATTTATCATGAGTGTGCTCGGCTGCTGCAGGCTGCCTTTATTCACAAAAGCCCTGAAACGGTTTTGGTTTACTGGCCTGCCCTGTTTTGTTTTTCTGTTCTTTTTTTTCCCTCTCTGCCATATGTGATTAAAACACTGCAGATTAGAAATATTTGTTTCTAATCTGCAGAGATTAGAAATGGCCTCGTAAATGGCAAACAGATTTGTCACACAGGCTAATTGCTCAAGCTATAAAGCCAAGATTAAGAAAAAAAAGAAAGCAGTAGACTTTTGTGTGATTCCATGTGTTCTAATCCCTGTTATCTGGCGCTGAGAGGAGGTTCAAACAGAAAGCCTCTTCCTTGGGTATCTATTTGTCTTCATCTCTAAACACCCCAAATCATCTGCTCTTGTTCCCTTTCCTAAGTAGCTGACTTCACATAATTTCAGTTATGTAAAAGCCTTTATCGAATCCTGAAGCACCAGTGTTTGTTTTTTTTCCTCTTTAAGACATTTCCACGGTTGTCGTCTGTCAGATCTGCGACCCGTGATCTTCTCAGTGTGAGGCCAGCGTCTTGCTGCAGCAAGGCCACCTTTACCTTGGGGGCGGGTCTTTGCCGGTGGGCTTGTCTGAGGACGCTCGGCCTGCGCTCTGATGTCTGGAGACAGGCTCCTCTGTGGCTCTCCTTATCTGGATCAGAGAGGCAGTCCTTCAGCCTCAGGAGCAGCAGTCAGCCACCTCACCCTCTCGTGTTGTATAATCTCTCACATACCAGGAGGGGATGACACAGAGAGCCTGCCAATCAGCAAGCAGGATATTAAACACTACCAAAAATGTTGCTGCACTCAAATATTAAAACAAGTGGTGGAACATGTATCTAAGGGTAAATACTCTGGGTGTTTAGTCACAGTGGAATGACTTCAGGCCATCCGCTGGAATTGTGCTTGTAGGATTCAGTAGGAGTATGCACTTACGTCGCCCCGTCTCAGATCTGTCTTCTGTCTTGCAGTTCCTGTGTCTGAAGAACATCCGGACGTTTCTCAAGGTGTGCCACGACAAGTTTGGCCTGCGCAACAGTGAGCTGTTCGACCCATTTGACCTCTTCGATGTCCGGGACTTCGGCAAGGTGAGTTGGACGTTGGCCGTCGAGACCGGCGCTCTGATTTTCCTGCTCCCAGGATGCTCGAACTGACGCTGTGACGGGCTCAAAACCAGCGCTGCCCTCAGGCTGCAGTCTGACTGCAGTGATGCTGTTTGTGTCCCTGAAAACACTATTTAAGAGCTGTGTTCCTTTTGTGGTACATGGTGTTTTTACAATTAGCTCTTGTTACACAGGCTGGAGTTTTATGATTTTTGTTTGACATGAAAATACAAGGTTTTCTCCATTTCCCACAAGATATGTGGTTGTCGGCCAAGATTGCTGTTAGTCACAGAGCTTGTTGGGAATGAATGCTTACCCACAGTGTCCTCATTGTGTGTGTGTGTGTGTGTGTGTGCTGAGTCGTTCGCACATCTACGGCACGACACAGCGCGTCCCCATGATTCGCTTGGGTGTAAAAGAACTTCAAAGAGAAATCTGTCAGTTCCATGAGCCTCAGTACGCTCAGATGAGCATATGGCGTAACACTTCGGGGGTCAGCGAGCTCATCTCCTGTTGCCGAGTCACTGGAGTCAAACCCTGCGCTTGCTAAACAGTCTGCTGTGAAGATGTGGCGTGAACGCGTTTCTTGGCCCGGCAGTAAAGGTGGTTTTTTGTGGGATATTCAAGGGAGTTTTGCGTTTATTAAATGGGTAGTCATGAAGCCACTGCCTCTGGAGACTTTATCCGGGGGGATGTGGAATTTGAGAGGTCTCTGTCCATACTTTCTGCAGATTACAGCTGTGAGCAGAAGGTCAGCTGTGCCTGCGTTGGCACTCTTGCAGCTCAGAGAGCAGGCGGAGGCAGAGGGTAGAGCCTGTTTGCGCTGAAAGGACAGAGCCAGGAAATCCAGGAGGGATTATGCTTGGTTCGGGAATGCCTCGGGATCCCCCAAGAGGTGCCGGAGGCCGCGGCTGTGGAGCAGCGCATCTGGGTACTTCGCTCAGCCTGCTGCCTCTGTGACCCAGCCCCGGATGACTGGTGGAAAACGGATGGAAGGACGGACGGATAGACGTGTGCAATTGTGGGTCTGTGGTTTAACTCGAGGCTTGTGGTCGTAGGTGCCAGATATAGAATTGTAGTAGTAAATGAGAACGACACACGAAATGACTGGCATTTCAGCATGGGCAAAGACAAGGAGAGAGGCGACTGGGTTACGGCCTCGTTTCTTTTCACGTGACTGCAGGAGACGGAGCCGTGTGACAGAGGAGGCGGAAGGGATTGGCTGGTAATCCAAGAGCGGCATACCCTGTTGGCCTCGGCTTCTGAAAGTGAATTGTTTCCCTTCCACTTTGTAATCGCTTTGACTGCGGTGTGGTGTGTGTGTGTGGGTGTGTGTGGGGCTGCAGAAGGAGGTGGGGGTTGGGGCTCGGATCCTTTCTGGGCTGTTAAAACAAGCAGCTGGGATCATATGATGTCATTAGATTGATGATGACAGCTGATGCCATTGTGTCAGGATTGGTGCACTGGGAATGTTGATACTGTATCTCTTTCAGTGTTATTTGTAATCCAGCAGTGGTGGTGGTGGTGGTGGGGGGGGGGTATTCTGTGCAGGTGAGATATGAATAAACTACATTACATTTCGCCAGGATCGATTACAAAGAGGATGTGTTTTGCGGAAAGTCGTCCGCTCATTTATCTAATGTATCCAATCTCATTCTGAAGTCCCTGCGCCGGGCTCAGAGTAAAGGGCCGAGGAAGGACGCAGGAAGAAAAAATGAGGGAGACGGAAAAAAGAGACAAGGGCTCATTTGGCAGTTTGTAGATAAACCACAAGACGATGTCTGAGAGTCAATGAGCTCACAGTGAACGGTATTAAAATCCAACAGCAGTCAGAATCAATCACACGGGCCCTCCATATGTCAATTTGGAAATTGCTTTTGTATGGTCTCAGCGGTGGCGGGCTTGTCTCCCCATTGATTTTCCATTAAGGCCAAACATCACATTATAATATATTGAACTGAGTAGATCCCTACTAATGTGACATACATTTAAATAGTGAGAATGCCTCATAAACAAAACATAAAAGGGGGCCATCGTATTTCCGCAGTTAGCGTCCCCCTGGCCCTTTTTCTTCTACATCTCGCCACCGGTTACGCTCTTTCCTCTTTTGTTACCTTGACACAAAAGTTTCTTTGTGCGCACATGGGACAGCAAACAATGGGGAATCCAACTTCTGTCATAAATAGATATAAATCTCCTAGCAGGGCATCGTTTATCTCTTTCCGTATCATTCTTTTGTGGATCATTCACTTTCACATTCTGCAAAGACAAGCAGCATGGGGAGGCTTTGGAGCTTGTGCAAAATCTGATAAAAGTGATAAAATGCATCCTTTTGAACAGAGATCTAATAAAATAACCTCACAGCACATTCAGTGAAGGTGGTATGTACAGGTCAGTAGTAGTGCCACTGCTAAATAGATGTATTAATTTCCTGAATGAAACTGGATTTACAGTTAGAATATTTTCAGTGAGCTGCTCCGTCGAGACTTCGGCTTTACGGTTGATTGTGCGAAGGGCGGAGGTTTTGAAAGTGGTGCAGTCACAGGCGACAGTCGCAACTTCCTCCAAAGACACGTCCGGCTGACAGTTTTCGCTCGAGCGCACTGTTCACTGTTGCGTTTTGATCAGAATACCAAATTTTCTGGAGACAGACCATGTTATCACAGCAGTGGCTTAGACAATTTAAAAACAAAAAAAAAAAAAAGTGAAAAAAAGAGAAAATACAGAATGTGCATATTACATCCAATTTATCACCATTGTCTTTTAGAATGCCACAAATGCCAAACATAGGCCGGTACAAGCTTCTTCACTGTGAGGATTTTCTGCCTTTTGTGTTTTGTATCATTGCATTGTACTTTTGGTGAGATAAAATGAGCAGCTCATAGAAATAACATTGGATTTTTTTCTGGTATTGTAAAAACTAAGTAACGATTAGCGGTAGGCCTGGGCGACAAGGAAGGGAGAAGCAGAAGAGATTTTTTTAGTGGGTGAAAAAAGGTGGAGCTCTTAGTACATGCCTGGTGGTGCTCCTTTGGAAAACAACGATGGACCTGAGACTGCAGATAGTTAATGCCCCCTGAACAGCGCATTAAAACAGAGGATCGTGGGGGAAAGGAGGCCGGGAGAGAAGGGTTTGACAGCAGCCGCCTCCATAAACATGAATCAGCCCCCATCCACCTTTCATACCTCCACACTGGCTTCCAGGGGCCCCAGAGTTCATCTCCCTTGGCCTCTGATCGCCATCTCTCCATCTAATGATGCCTTTTCCTGGGTCACAGGCAAATGGAGACTGGGGGGTGGGACAAGGGGGGGCCATTGCTGAAAAATAAAAGTAATTGCCCCTTCACAACCACACCCTATCATTTCCATAGAGGGTAGTACTGGAACAGATGGGGCACATATCCTGCTCGATGTCCTCTGCTGATTTTTATTTTCACGACTCCGGTAATTTCAACTGGGGATACCCTAAAGCATGAGCTACTGCTCCCCCGTCGTGTCCTCTTTTTGCAGGGGGGGGTCGAAGCGAGCCGCACTGTTTAAGTCTCATGCAGCCTAACCCATCCCCCATCATTAGAAATTCATTATGATTTCATTAAACCCATGAAATACAGCTTATTACAGTAGACCCCGGAGAACGCTTTTATTTAAACGCCTCCCTCCATCGGAACCCCAGCCGCCTCGTTCCCCCTCTCTCGCCCAACCTATTTTAATTAGCCACCAAAGGAACATTGCTGTCATTTAAATGAACATGGCAATCAGTTTATTTGGCTGTTGCCGTGATTAGCATAATTAGCCGCACCTGTTAACCATCTATCAACAGTTTGGTAATTTTCCATCTGCGACTGGAAGGAGGGAAGCTACCAGACAGATCTGCCGCTTTCATCAAAGGGAAGCGCGTCATTTATTTGGAATGCAGTCGGCGTCGCTTGCATCAGTTTCTCTCTCATCCCAACACCCTCGGTGTCACGACTGGCCGACTCGCGAAGCGCCGGGGCCTTTCGAGCGCCGCTCATCGACTTGGTAGCGTGGCGTCGAGGCGAACGGCTCTTTGTTTGCGCGTTGCGTTCGAATGGGAATGCACAGCTCAGCGTGAGCTCAGCTCACAGTGAGGATTTGGACCTGTGTTTGGGAACTTTCCCACTCTGCCCCTACCTTGCCTTACCTACATCTGAGAAATTGCGGTGGCTGTTTTGGCCCCGGACGCCATGCGCATGAGAGATAGCGCGCTCTTCAGGGGTCGGGTTCAGAAATGCGCTCTGCATCACAACCTGGAATCAGTTTACTGCAAAGTCGCATACGCACAGCACACCTTGAAAGAGATGGAGGGTAGAAACGTGAGAGAAACGTGAGGGAAACTCCCGTCCCCCGATTGAATTGAATTCGTACCAACTGCTCCCTTTCGCAGCTGATTTTTTTTTTCCACCCCCCCGCTGCCCTCCTCTCCCCACTCATTCATCTCGAGCCCCCCCCACTCTCAGCGTGAGCGTGTCGTGATAAGAGTGAGCCGGTGGCGCGGTCGCCATTGGTCGGCGGTGTTTGATTACCCTCCGTGCGTCTCTGAATCCCGCGCAGGCTGAACTCCTGCTCCTTTCCATTTCCTTCCTGCCCTCCGCGGCTGAAAATAGCCAGTTGCTTAGCATCCACGCCCGGCGCTCCTAACATCTGGAACGTGCCTCAGCCGCAGTTGGCCCGTCTGCCGGAGTGCTATTTACTGAAGAAGGTTCTGACCTCAGCCCGGCCCTGTGCTCGTTTGTCGTCACCGTGTGAACACGCAGACATGCAAAATACATCAAACCTTTGAACTCTCTGCCGCCTCTTCGAGGTAATTTACAGGCTTGTGGCGTATCTTTAGCAGACATTGCTATTTTATGGATAACTTGAGCCACACAGAGACACAATACCATTTTTTAAGTGAGCGGTACTGTACATACACCATAACAAGCAGACGTAGCACCTGGAGAATAAACGCTTTAGCTCAATGCTCCAATCAAATTTATTAGTTTTGTACCACGTCCTCAGTTTTAGATGCAAAACTTTAGGCCATAGAATATGATGCACTGTTAGAGATTAACAGTATACAGCTTCGCCTTGTATTTTGACACTTTAATGTTGCCACTTTAAATGAAATTAAAAATGAATACTTCTCTCCCTGCAGCTGATGCATCTCTTGATCCAAGATTACACCCGGTGCTCCCCTCAGAGACCATCTGTCTCCATACCTTCACTGGCTCCCGATTCTGCAGACAGTTTTGTCGCTGCTTCCTCTGTCCCTGTGTCCTCTTGCTTCATGCCCTGTCCATCATCCTGACCCCCCCCATCCCCCAGCCCCCGAACTCCAAGTTTTTACATAGAGCTTCCGAGACGCAATCAATAATTCATCCCAAATGCCACAGTGCTGATGATAATTCTCCTGACATGAATTATAAATGGGAACTTCCTCCCCCCTTCCCAGCCTGTGTTTAGACCCCCTTCTGTCTCCCCGTTCCACGCTCTCCTCCCACCGCCTCATTATTCCCGCCGCTCGTTACCGTGATACACCGCGGAAACAGGTGGTTGCTGCGCGACAGGATCCGGTCCGCGGCGGTGCTCGGCCCCGGGATGCCGACTGCCGGGGCGATCCGGCTCAGATCCGAGTTCAGACTTGCGGCGACAGCGGAGTCGACACGCGAGGGGCTCGTTTTCAGCCCAGACGGTCCGTCGTGTCGACGTGGCTGGTGTGAGGGGATGAGCTGAAGAGGTCCGGATCATTCAAAGTGTGTCATTAGAGAGGCGTCTGCATTTCCTCCAGCCGTTCTGAGCCGTAGTTTAACAGCTCTTGAGGAATGTATTCTCAAAAAGGAGGAAAAAAATGGCAAAAATTATGATTGTGCATGAGGAAACACAAGCTGAAAGCCTCATATTTACAAAATAATGATATAGCTTTCTTGTTTTATGTCATGCTGAATCAGAAGAAACAAGTAAATTATGATTACTGCATGACTGTTTTTGTTTTTTTTTTACCTTTGTGTTTCTGCACTGTTCTTTTAGTCTGCTAAACTAAAACCATTCCACTGTAGAAATTGTAGAACCAGTACCTTCCCACATCAAAACATGTTTGTTTTTTTTGTTGTTGTTTTTTCCCGCTCCACTTCATCCTACTTCTGTTTTCCCTCTGACAGCATTGCACAACAACGCCATTTAAATCTACCAGAAGAGACGGAGAGAGACGGGGAAGAAGTGCAAAAAGTGATGAGCTGTATAAAAGTCGTTTATTGAACTTTCTATCCCGGTGCAGTCAGAATCGTAATTGTCCTTTTTTTTCATTTTGGGTGGAAGCTCGGGTTTTGCCGCGTGATGCCAGACGAACTGATGGACTGAGACAATGCAATTTGGCGAAAGTGCTCAGTGCTCGGCCTGGCTGTTTGAAGGTTCTCAGCCTGCTGGTGGGCGGATGCTGCTGAGGTGTGATCGCGACGCTCTCTCGCCTTTGTGGTGAGGTCGGTGGTCACTGAAGGGCGTGTCCCCGTTGTCAGGGCGGTGTCTGTGCAGCGCCGCGGGGCTAAAGTGGCGGGATAAAGAGGAAGAGCTCCCACACAGGGAGGGTCTCTGTGTTCCTCTCAGCCGACGCGAGCTCTCATTATTTCCCCACCACCCGATTCCTGCCTCCAAGGCCCCCACGGGCGCAGCGCTGATAGACAGGTACATTCTCTGAGGAATCGCTGGCATGAAAAAAGAGGAAAAATCACCGCAGAGTCAGTTCGTCCTCCATCATTCTTTCCCCGCACAGGGAGTACTATCACATGGAGCTGAAAGGCAAACCGGCTCAGCTCATAAAACACGCTTATTGTTGGAAAATTTCAATGTGCATTTTAGGTGTTTGCCATCCATTATGTGATATTGCCCTATTTGCTGTCAAACTGCTGATAATCTCCACGACCTTCGTGTTGTTTTGCTGTGGCTCGGGGTTTCGGTTCCTCGTCGAGGATGTTAGTTTAGCACAAATTTGGCACGCGGACCACAGAATGTCGTGGTAGCTTTGACGGATCATCAGAAAAGCTGCTTTTCAAAAGCCGCGATTAAATCATGAGAGTCATCTGTCACGAAAACTGCTTTGTTTTGTCGTTTCAAATAAAAAAATCTCAGAATTAAATCAGAGTGTCACCTGTGTCTTAGGTGATTTCTTTTTTCGCTGTAGTCCACTGTCAACATTGGCAGACGTGGTACGAGCAGACAGATTAGAATTAGAAGGCGCAGACATCACGTTTGGACATCACGGTTTTTGCGTCGTCTCTGAATGTTTTGTCGCATCTTTTTCTTTCCCATGCCTGGTTCAGCACGTAACTGCAGGATCCGACTAAAACACAACTGTGTCGTATCTGCACGACAGCGGAGGTGGAAATAACCACTTCGCTCAGTTGGAACATTGGACAGCGCTGTCTATAGCATTCATTAAATTTGTCATTGCTTTTTATACAGTCCAGTTCATCAACAGGAGGACACCACAGTGCCGGATAAAACGCACACACACGGGGCCATAAAGTCTCTGTTGGAGCCAGTGGTTCCTCCTATCAACGGGCTGTAAAATGGAGATTAGACTGAGCGGATGACATGGTCTCTCATTACCCGCGGCAGGTATTATAGAAAGTTGTAGCAACACGTTTGAGTGCGACGGTGTCACAATGGTATCGGCAAGATGCTCCAGCTCACTCACCTTTTTTACAGATCCCATTAAACCACCCTCTCTCTGCCAGATTCTGCATTACCCGGCCCCCACGGCTTCATTTTCCAATCTCCCCCCCATCGCACTCTCCTCGTGAAGCTCTTCCTCCCACCAGCTGTCATGTTCTCACTTCTCACCTCCGATCCCTCTGGGTTACGATTATTGTGTTTTTACCTGTGGCTGTGGCCTGTGTTCAGCGTGGTACGTGGTAATTCGATACGGCTGATGAAAAAGCCAGCAGCCGGAATGCGCATTGTGCGGCGAGGGGTGGCTCGCCACGTGCTATAAACGCCCCCTGCAGCGGCCACTAAACCAATGACCTCCTCTGTGCTTCTATTCATTTATTTGCCTGCAGGGGTCTCGTAGCGGGTAGTAATGATGCACAGCCCTTATGTGTAGGTCAAAGCCAAATGTTTTCTCGTGGAAGGGAACATTTTGGCAAAAATGAAGTAGATGTCGTAGCAATGTCGCTTCCAACCACACAGCTAACGCAGCGTCTGTGTTCAGGCGACGTGGCCCGTCCACCGCATGTCCCCTAAACTTGTTAACGGGTCAGCACAGGTTAACTTTGATGTCTCAGGGAGAAAGCTGCGGGGGGAGACGCTTCGCCCAAACCCCTCCACCACCGCTTGTTTTTATAAGATTATAAGATTAAATTAATCGCTCAACGGAGGAGAATTAAACGTTCAGCAAGTTCACCCCTGCCTGCACAGCGAAAAAAGAGAAAAAACCCCACACCCATCCCAGTTCTGTATCTGTGGTAACCTGATATTGACCAGTTAACTTATCCTTCCAACGTGTTAATGAAGCACCACTAAAAGAATGATGTCATTGAGTAAAGTTCCTTTTCTGCACGTTAAAACCTTTTCTTAAATGTTCTTGCTGCAAGGGTTCACAGCATTTTTACAGCAAACCAAGGTCAGGATAAACTTCCAGGAACAGAAAGTGAAATCGACAGGGGAACAGCACGGGGGGGATTAACCAGTCTTTAAAGATTAAATAAAGAGTGAAAGAATAGATGATTGGCGCTGCAAAGATTTTCTTAAAGAAAAAACAACGTGGACTGTAACCTGTGTGCGGCCGCAAGACCTGATTCAAGAAGCGGTGACTGTCTTCTGGAGGCAAAGACATTTCCTGGGTGTGCATGGCTTGCCCCCATGCTGTGCTCCGTCTGCCTCCTCTGCAAATTACCGGCAGAGAGAGTGCCCACAGGTACCTGCTCATCATCCCAGAGCCAGGACCCAGCCCTGGACAAAGCACACACAGCAGCCCCTGCCAGAAACTGCATTATGGAGATTAGGGTGAAAGATTGACAATGAGGGAGCGCGGAGGGAGACGGGCTGGATGAGCGCAGCGAGGCTTTAGGGAAGGAAAATTAGTTTGCTCCTGGACGCTCCCCTAAGGCTCAAGGAGAAGGGGCGAGGACGACGGAAGGATTAGGAGAGGCGGAGGAAGACAGACAGAGAGTGAGGGGACGGAAGAAGACAAATCCAGCATACACAAGTCGAGCCGACAGAGGTCCAAGCAAATCTGAAATGAGTAGAAAACTAATTAATAGCAGGCCTGATCTTCAGTTAAGTCGTTTATCGAGCAAACGTGCCAAACATGCTCTGGTCCCAACATGTGGAGATTTGTGGCTTTTCTCACTTTTATGTTGTTGGATTGATTGGAAAATCAGTAATGTTAATAATGGTTTCTCGTTTTGCCACAAACACAAATTCATTAATTGTATTCCTGCCCCCTTTTTTTTTGGAACCAACTTCTGCACCGGGGTTCTATCCAGACCTCACTGAACTGGACGAGTCGTCCAACTGCGTGACATCGAGACAGACAGAACGAGAGAGAGAGTGAGTGAGCAGAAGGACACCTGCTGAGAAAGAAGGGGCACAGATGTGACACGAAAGACAAAAGCACTGTCAGGCGGAGGTCGAGGATTCGACAGGAGAAAGAATGTTGCAGAAGAACAAAGTCTGGTGTAGGACGGAGACAGGAATAGACCAATCTAATTGCCGAAGACTGAAATAACGGCATAAGAAAGAAATTTGGAACAAAAAAAACATGCTGGAGGACATAATGGAGACGGAGACGAGACGTGGAGAATGAAGAGCGACTCTGCTGTCGTTCCCATTGTCGTGGGAGTGTGTTCACTCAGCGAGGCACCTTAGTGCCCTTTGTGATGAAGGAGAGTGGTTTCACTGCACTCAATGGCCGGGAGGATAGCGAGCTAATGGCCAGACTGGGCCTGTGTCAGCCTAAATGGCAACAATCAATAATCCCCTCAGTTTCACCCTGAGAGGCTGCAGCGATGCACACGGTGCTGTGTGTGTGTGTGTGTGTGTGTGTGTGTGTGGTCATATTTTCTTTAGGTGAAGCCACGGCCGTTCCCAAGCTGCAGTCTGGGACTCCGAAGGGGTCACAGGGTGAATATGAGGGGCTTGCAAGATGATGTGTGGGAAAGCAAAAAAAAAAAAAAATCTATTTAATTTTAGTTTTTTCCCTTTGAAAGATCAGATAAAAGAGTTAAATGTTCAAGTTGCAGAAAGTTTTAAAGCCTTCTTATCAGTGATCCGTCCATTTTCAACACCGCTTATCTGGGCATCTGGGATCGCAGGGATTTTCACACATTACAAGTCTTGTTTCCAAGTTTTGGGGAGGAAAGCTGCATGTGTGAAACAAAGTTGTGCGAGCTATTTTGTTGCTCCAGAGGGGAGTGGTGCAAAATTGAGACCAGTGAATAATTGATGAACGCCGTAAACAACGCTTAAAGGTTGTTTTCTCTCAGAGGATCAATAGCTTGAAAGGTTTGGAACCGCTCCCCAAAGGTGGTTACCAGTGCAGCGTCACCTTTGCCGGTGTAAAAAAAGAAACCTGCTGATGGTTGTTCACGTTCTCCGATTTCCTCTTGGACGGAGAAGCATTTGCCGTCGCTCAGCGGGATCTGTGCCGCGAGTGGCGCTAAGAGCCGCCGGCACCTGCAGCACCGCTCCGGGCCGGACGGCAGAGTGTTTTTGGAGGGCCGACGCGCTCGCACGCCCGGCGCACACAGTGGGGGCTTTGTCAGCCCGCTGGCACGGTCGGGCTTCCCGGTACAGCTTGTTTCCACCCCGACGAGAACAGTGCGGCCGTTGTGCGTGCGCTCGCAGCATTGTGCGGACGCAGCCGTGCAGTCGGCCGTCACACTGGATCGTATTCATTGTGGAGGGATAGTTGTCGACTATTACTCAGTGTGGTTCACTGTCAAAAAATGACAGTTCTGTTCTGAAATGTGATCTCTGCCAGTGGAGCAAAGTCCCATTTGATTCAGAAATTTACAAAACAGGAGGGAAATGAAACAAAGAATGGAACTTTTCCTTCTGGGTATGAACGATCATCATGATAAGAGAATTAAAAGAAATACCGAGTTTAAGAAAGAAAGAAAGGAAGAAAAGCTGTGTTTTTATGATGTTTGACAAGCCTGTGATCCTTACTCATACTTTCATATGCATACTCTTCAAGGAAGTCATACAGCTTGAAGTTAAGCGACGCACGCTCCTAATGCTCAGACGTCTTTTAAACACAGGTCTGAAGGAAGAAAAAGAAACCATGAGCACCGTCCCAAACCCTCAAAGTATTCTGTGACGTGGAAACAAAGGGAGCTGGGCTCCACTGGATCTTGCAGCGGTAGCCAGCATATAATGAAGCAACTGAAGTAACCATGGAGCTCCCCTAAAGCCAAGGCTCTGCCACACACACACACACGAGAGAACGAGCGGCCGTGCTGCACTGTTCTGCTGGCAGTTTAATATATCACCTCCTCCTTCTGGCTTTTCCAATATCACTTGGTCCTCTTGTTTTCAAAGAGGTTTCTGAGCTCATTGCGTGCAGCACTGAGGGATGTTTTAACAGCATCTGAAAAGCCCGGATCTTTTTTTTTCTTTCCCTTTTTAGGTTGTTAGGTTGAGCCTGGCTCCCAGAAATGGAAAATCGTTCCAGTGCAGAAACTCTTATGGACCACAGAGAGTTGTTTCCTCTTTCTCCCGGCGTGAAAGCACCAGCATTGATCTCGCTCCCCCGGGTGTCTGCGTCTGCGGCCAGAGCTGAGGCGGGGTGGGGGCTCGGGGGCGGGGTGGTTGGCGATGCTATGGCTCATAAACGCATAGACGCACAAACACGGAAAGTAGACTGTCAAACATACGGATACACTGTACACACATTAAGTAAGCTGACACACACACACACACACAGCGCCTTTGACTCGACTGCATTTGACTCAAGTCACCCATTTGAAGGGAGTGTGACATCTTTGCCTGAAGTGTGTGCGCGCGTGTGTGCGTCAGTGTGCGAATAGCCAGGAAACGACTCTGTGGCACTGTGAGCTTAGAGACACAGTAGCGGGGAAATAAATATGTTGCCTTTCGACAACGGTGCGGCGGTTTGAAAAAAGACGCTTGAACTGGACGAAAATGGAATCGTCCAATTGTTTTTATGGCCTCGTGTAAAAGCCAACGCTAACGCTAGCTCGGAAGTCCAATAAAACGTGGCCTTGATTTAAGGTTTGAGTGAGCACTTTGTGTCGACATATGCGCTGGCCCGAGGCTCCAAGCTCAACCAACTCCTTCCCATCATTCCCCAAAAATCCCAAAAACAGAAGAACAAGGCAAAGAAATCCCGTTTAGGTTTAGCGTTGTCTCGCTGCTCATACCCACAATCCCTTTGAGAACACGTCGACTCGTATCAAAGCGTCGCGCCGCTCATCTGAACAGCTCCACTCGCCCTGAATAGCTCCGTCGCTCGGCACTCTGATGTAAACTGCGGCGGTGTTTCACCTTTGTGTGCCGGGGCAGTGCGGGGGAAAGTAATGAGACCGCTGTAGCCCGGGGAAGTGATGAGCTTCTGGGTTGTCCAGAGTCCGAACATCTTGTTTTTAAGCGTGTTTTCCCTCCCTCCCTCCCCCCCACATCTCCCCCCTGCTTTAGCCTCCCTCTGCTCTGCTACAATATGTGCAGCCCACCTAAAAATAGTTGAGTGCAGATTTATTTATGATGGGTTTTGGAAGCTGCCAGCTGAAACTCCTTATCCTTGAGAGCACAGTGTGTTATATTTCTTTCTTAACAATCCCAGCAGCTGAACATGGAGACGCTCACGGCGCTGAAATTACGAGAGCGATCATCAACGTTGCCGGTTTAAGATGGATCAGCTGAACGTAACAGCAACTGCCGCATTTACTGTGCTTGTCTGGACGCCAGCGCCCTCAGCGCCCTTTTTTTTTTTTCTTCGCTTTTTCTTATTGGCTGAAATTTATGCTGCTCATACATGGCTGATTGGGTGATCGCGTGAATAAGCAGGTGTGCTAGCGTTCCTGCCACCGGCCAGTGAGTCGGTCCAAAGTCGGCTTTCGTGGCCGTCACAGAAAAAACACACTGAGTCCCAAACTTGGTGTAGTCAATCTCAGTCAAATCCAGTCCATCAGCTGTAACTCTGTGGGGGCTACATGTTCACACCACACCTTATGAACTGTGTTTGCCACAGTTTGATTGTAGTTTTCCGGAAATATGCAATTTTTCTCGAAGCTGAGAAGTCATTTGGTATCGGCGGGGGGGTGGGGGTGGGGGGGGTTACATCAGATGTGCCCCTCTGGCCGTACACTATGTAGTGCTGAGGAATGAGTCACAATGTGGCAATTTTTCACTTGTGAGAAGTGCTCAAATCAGAGAACTCATTCACTGGAATGCCTGCGTGATGTACGGGGGGAGGTTCTGCGACATCATTTTTCACGTGTGTGTGTGTGTGTGGGAGGGGGGGGTACACAGGGAGAGATATTAAAACTGAGTACAATCCTGGCTTCATCCTAGGTTTGCATACATTTATCCCCAACTCCAAATATCTTATATGCTCATGTCATTTTGTATGTGTTTAATCTGGCACATACAGCAGCACCTATTAACTGCCAATTCCATTTGACACGTCCCCCCTTTTCCATACGAACGCCGCATCACGCCGAGGCTCG
Organism: Psettodes erumei; assembly: GCA_016785225.1. Taxonomy (NCBI): domain Eukaryota; kingdom Metazoa; phylum Chordata; class Actinopteri; order Pleuronectiformes; family Psettodidae; genus Psettodes; species Psettodes erumei. The sequence continues at coordinate 764,941 of JAFBJZ010000782.1, read as the reverse complement.
CATTAAATGGTGAATTCTGTTAACCTTAAACCCCCCCCATCACTCAGTCTGAGGGCTTTCTAATTACGACAGTGTTTCAGGAGAGGGGAACGGGGTTAGTTACATTTACACGCCGATGTGCCGCAGTGTCACGATGTTAATAATGTCAGTTGCTATGCAGGGTATCACGGGGCGATTGCTAGCAGCACTCCTCTCTCGCCGAGGACGTCGGCGCGGACCCCCGCTGACAGTGACGAGAGGCAAAGAGACAGCGCGCGTCTCCGCCCGCCGCACATTTACATTGCCGTTCCTTCCTCCTCTTTTTTCACCTCTCCATCTCCTCTTACCCTGGGCGCCTGACCTTAATGGCAGCCTCTTTCCTGTATGACTGGGAGATATATAATCCAATAAGCGCAGCGGCGCGCCTGCGGCTGCACGGGAACATCGCGTACACACAAGTGCACAGGAAGTGGAAAATAAATAAAATAAACCAAACGCCTCACGCAAACAGGAGCGCGTGGAATCGCTCGTCAAGCCGATGTATGAGTCACTCCGTGTGCGCGTCATCTCACGTGTACGTGCTACGCGTAAAGAAAAAGCTCTGCAGGGAGCGGCCATGATTCGGGGCAACTTGTTTGCGATTTTTCGGGGGCTTCTTCACTCACGCGTGGAGAGAAACAGGATGTTGTCTTTGCGTCACATGCTTGTGCTTCCCGTCCGGGAAGGAGGGCTTGCTATTTATCTAACCTCTGGCCCTCCGCTGTTTCTGCGTTTGCCCCCTCTTGGTCGAGGAAATTTTCAACCCCGCGGGGCCGCGTTCCGTCTCCGCACGTCGAGGCCAGCCGTTTCTCACAGCTCGTCGGACCCTTTCGGCATCATGTGGGTACTGTGATAGAGCCCCCATCCCCCCAGCTGCAGCTGGATAATGAGCCTCCGCCTCTTTTCTGTTCTCTTCTGGTCATGTGTGCGCGGTCTCGTTTATTAGCCCGCTTTGCTTCGTGTCTCTGGTTTTATAAAAAGGATCGAGGCGATGATTTGCAGGAAAAAAAAAAAAAGAAAGAATATGAACAGAGTCACGTCGGACTATCTCAGCAAGCGCACGAGATTGATTACAACGTCTCCAGCCCGTCTATCAGAATCGCATTAACGTCTGATTCCCACAAATGGCATTCACCCTCAGTCACCGATGCGAATGAGAACGTACCTCTGGAGGTCAACAGAGACGTGCGAAAGCAGGAAAAAAAAAAGTGCAGGTGCGATGAGACGCGGCCGAGAGAGAGCAGGAGAAACTGAAAGGAGAACAACGCAGCACAAAGCCCCACGCCCACGGACGAGGCCTCTCCAGTGGGTTGTCGGTGACACAAATGAATTCAAGATCAGTGAACGCTACGGATTATTTTCTCGGGATGCCGGTTGCGGAGGTTGCACATATGGGTTTTGTCTTCTTCTTGCTGACATCTTTCTCATTGTAAGCGGCAGCTGGCAGACACACACAGCTTGTCACCAAAACAACCTTGTCGGATGCTTTTTCATAGAGCGTAAAAATAAAAGAAAAAAAAAAGAAAACAAGAGCCAGGTGCTTTTGCAGCAAATTGCCCTGTCCATTTCATAAATGTTATTCGTCGGCTCCTATTGAAACCGTTTCTTCGAGGGTTACGCTCTCTATTTTCAACGCTGACATAGCAGCATTAGCAGCAGCAGCAGCAGCCAGATTTAAATCTATTGTGCTCTGGAAAGGAAAAGTGCCACAGTGGGACGCCGGTTCACGGGGCTTCAAAAGAGCAGGAGCGCATGTGAAATGAGCTGAAAAACCAAAGATATCTCAATGCAGCAGTAATCATAAGATGCATTATTAAAACCTGTCCTGCCTAATTTCAACTAATCTGGCCTGAATTGGCCAGGTACACTTGGGAATTGATTTGTTGAGCCTGGGAGCTGTCCAATAAATTGCAATGCTAATGGCGAGGCTGAACCGGCCTCTATCCCCGATAAAGGCAGATTTAATGGAGATATTTCACAGGGAATCATTTATCAGGGACTGACAGGATGGCAGTAAGACCCCCCCCAAAAAAAAAGACCCCACTACACGCCCTTGCACACACCCCTTGATGGGCACGGGCCACGTCCCCTCTCTCTCTCAGCGCTTCACCCGAGACGGCGCAACTTTATCTGCTCACAGCAGATTAATTTAACTCAGTTTGTTGTGAAATTAGGCCAGAATGAAAAAACCCGACATACATCGGGGATGGATCGGAGCTCATTTTTGGCACCACTGAACCGTGAACGTGGGCAGACAGAAAGGCAAACAGGCGGCGAGATGTTTTGTTTTTTTTTTAAATGCGAGAGAGGATGCGTGTGAAGCAAGTCATAGATCACTGATAAAATCTGACAGTACAATCCAGAAATGATTGGAGCTGAACACAGAGCGGTATTGTTATGCAGGTTGCGGACGCGTGCGCTCGTGTCGGCGGCATTAATCGTCTCCTGAACCAGGCAGGGCAATTTGTCGTGCTTTTGTCTGGATTTAAGTTTCTTTGGAAACATTTGTGTTGACTTGTACAAGACAGCTGAGCGCTGTCCACAAGCACGGCAACGCAAAGAGCGAAATAAGCAGAAACGCAAGCAGCGGTTGCGTAATTTGCGAATGCAGGCTCCGCCCATCATCTGACACCTGATTTTAGTTTCTTGACAGGAAATGTTCATGGGTTTGATTCCTGGAAGCATTACCATTCCATCCACAGCACTCCATAATGTAACTGTCTTCTTAAGCTTTAATATCTGTGCGCTGCCTGCACGTTTTCGTAGTTTGCGCGAGCCCTTTTTGCCGTCGCTCCTCACCTCTCCCGGTCAGTCGTAACTGAATGCGGTCCATAAATCTGTTGCCCTCGCCGACCACTTACATCAGATCCCATCAGAAGTGCGGCAGGTTCTGACCATGAGATGCGTTTTGGATGGCGGGGGAGTGTGTGTTCCTGATCAGGAGCTCGGCTCGCAGCGTCTTTTCATTCAATCGGACAGCCAATCACCTCATTCCTCCATTTGTTGGTCTTTCGAATCATAGCCAAGTTTTTTATTCTTTGACATTTTGTCACATTGCTCCTGTTATTGTTTTCAAGTATTATAGGTTTGACCAAATGAAAACCGTCGTTGTCATCGGTCTATAACAGCGTACCTCCAGAGAAATACTGGGCCAGCAGTCTCTGAGAACCTGAGACTTACTGTAATGAGCTGTCTGGGTCTGGATTTTAAATTTGCCCGGTGCACAGTAATTGATGACCATACTGAAGCATCAGCATAATGCAGAAAGACCATGTCAGACAGTAACAAGAGGGGCCACGAAATGCCTTCAATAATTTTCTATATATACAGTTTCTGATAAGTGCACCTACGCAAAGACTGTAGATCCCCCACATAAAAATAATGAATGTAGCAGAGCTAAATGGCTTTGCCACTCGCTCAAATAAAAAAATGTTATAGCCCATTTGCTGTATTACTTTCAACCTATTTGACTGAAGCATTTCTCAAAATATGATTAATAAGCTCTTAAGGCAGTACTATAATGTGAAATCAAAATCAAACGACCTGACCTGAATGAAATACTGGGTTTGATAACAAGAAAGGAGAAAATCAAAAGGAGCCGGGTCCTTGAGGGAGAAATCCAAAATGGCACGTCGCCTTCCTTGAGGTGGTCAGGCGGGCTGCTCTATGGAGGTCAGAGGTCAGACAACAGTCGGCTTTGAAGCGGGCGGCGGTGTCGTTCCTGAGGATGTCTTCATTGTCCTCGCCGTGACCTCACCTGACCACAGCTGCCACGTTCTCTTTTGTTCATCCCATCTGTCTGTTAATACTGCTCCCGGGGGGGACGCCGCTACAGTGCTCTATGTCTCTCTCTCCTGCTCCCTCTCTCTCCGCCTCAATCCCCCTTCTTTTGTCTCCCAACCCCCCACCCCCACCACGCCCCACCCCATCTACTCCCAGACCTGGTGATTTAATGAAGAGCTCGGTCACTATGAATGACCTCCCCTCGCCACCAGTGTCCACTCACCAGCGTTTTTTAAATTATTATTATTTCTGCGCTTGCTCGTCTCTCGTCACACGTGATGCACGTGTGGCCTTTTTTTCCACCTATTTTCTTTTAAGCCGACCTCGACACTAACCTCGCTGGAGGAAAATTCAGGAAGTCGTCCTCAGCCCGGTTCCCCGACACTCTTCCCCACTGAAAGTACTGGAGTTGAGACATCAATAGCTGTCATATTTCCAGCACCATTTCCAGTAGAGTTAATTCACCGAGTACGCAAATTGCACCTTCATCAGCAAAATGCGTGCGACAATTAGATTCCATGCTTAACAAAGCTAATGGGCTGGGGCCATCTACAGTAACTAATAACATCTATCTCACCTCCTCCGTGTTTCCCTTGAAGCTAGCCGGGCGGTAGTTTCATGTGTAATGTAACAGTGCAGGGGAGGCTGCTACCCCGCTGTCAGGGTAATGCCCTGTAATTGGCCTTCTAATTCTGCAGGATAATGAGGCTACAAGTGGATGGCAAAGGCTTCGCCGCTGTATTTACCTGCAGCACCAGACAATTAGTGCATATAATGCTAATGGCTGGCAGGTGGTCCTTTTAATGAGTCCGAGGAAGGATGTCTCCCCATTTTCTACTTTCACAGTATTTAATTCTTGTAATTATAATTGGGTAATTACACATTTTTGAAAGGCTCCTCTCTTTGTTACATACAAAATGGTATTTTTCTTTCCCAGTGAATTACTTTATTCAAACATGTTTGTAAATTATTCTTCACTTATATATTTATATATAGGAAATGCAATGCACAAAAGCACTTTTACCATTTCCATTTATGCAATTTACACACGCATGCATCACAGACTGAAGAACATATCAACGAGTGTTGCAGAGGTTGAGATTCAGTAGATTTTTCTGATTCTCCATGTCGGGGGCCACACGCCTGACAATAGATCCAGCGTTTGTCCACATATTTCAGTCTGAACCAACTGATGAACTTTACCTAAAAATGAAAATTTTGAGATACAAAATAAAGCAATGAGTCTTCCCCTTATGTGTTGACTTTAAGCCCTGGATTTGGTAAGATGTCAGCCACAGGCTCCCTTCAGGCAGCCTGTCATCCTCTCCCGAACAGGTCGCAGACGACAACCCTTTGGGAACTCTCGGCGCCGCCCACCCACAGCGGGTGCAAGTCTCTGAGGTTGTTTGACACCAGGAAGGACAGGTGCTGATTAAAGTAAGGCCCACGTGGGTTAACAGTGAACTGTCACGCACGTCAGCTAACACCAGCCCCCGTAGATTGGCAGTAACAGGACCTAATTTAGCTGTCTCAACCATTTCCTTAGAAAATCCTCGGCCGCGGTCGCACTCGGGTTCTCTGTTCTGAGGGAGGTTAGAGCAGGGTGGCAGATCTGGGGGAGGATGAGTGAAGAGCCTTTATGGAGGTGGAGACGGCAGCGGGAAGTTGTGGGTCCGTCAGGCTCGTTCTTGCCACAGAGGCAGGAGGAGAGCCTGGACAGGTCGGCGTCTCGGTGGCGTCCTACCCTCTGCTCGACGTACGCTTCGTCTGATGAGCCTCCCCCCGCAGACTCACAATTTTACAAACAGACATGCGAGTTTTTTTGCAGACGCACGACCTCGCACGTTAAACAAACTCACACACGAATGCACGTGTTCAGTCCCACTCAAATGCATGTAAACAATCACGCTTAATCTCGTGCCCCGGCTTTCTTGCGCGTGTGCGTCTTTCCCTCGGCACAGCTGGGCAGCTGTGCGCTCGTCGAGCGACGCCAGACGGGTAATCAGGGACCAGAAACGCGACGCAATCACACTCAGGGATAAATGATGACTGAAATGATAACAGCTTTGTTTTTTGTTGGAAGGCTTACATTTTCTTGCGGGCTGGTTGGACTCATCCTGCTCACAGTGTGTTGCTGCTGACGCCCTGTCGGCCTGGACGTAGACATTGACCTCCACCTGCTGTGTTCTGCAGTGCACGTGCCATCTGCAGTGTTACTGCCACCAGAGCAACGTTTCTTTAAGTCGTGAAATGTAAGATAATGTTTGACGACAATATATATAATCTGAAATTGCAGCCCAACACTCCCTCGATTTGAACTGCAGTTAGCGTCTGACTCTTTGACGTGGGCATTTCGCTAGACCGAGGGTAATATTCTTCTTAATATTCTCATCTCTGAAACTCTCCCATAACCCCAAGTGTCTCTTGAGCAGCACCCTTAATCCCCCACCTCCTCTCTGGCCACAGTCTGTCTGTGGTGTGTGATTTTCTCCATTATGTCACATCCAATAGGTTTGGGCTCAGACAGCTTAGGATCCACTGCCCGGCTTTGAGCCCCTTTTTGTGTTTCCTCGAACCAGCAGCTCCTGTGGGCTTCACAGCCGTGTTTATCGAGTCCGTCCCTTAAATACTGATTAGCGCGGGCACCCTGGGATCTGGGAGATCACAGGGACGTGGAGCAGGCCTCCGATCGGCGTGCGTGTGCGTGAATGAATTTGGCGCTGCCTCTTTATTCACTGGTGTGTGCAAGGTCGCGGTCTGCGGCGCTGCTCTCGGTCGAGGATGAGCCGACGTATCCGCCTGCCAAGTAATAACCTCAGGCTTAAGCGAGACAAGGTGGCAGCGTTTGTCCTCCTTTATTTTGTTTCTGTGTTTTATTTGTCCCAGAGAAAGGGAGCCATTGTCTGGGCGGGAACATAAAGTGGAAATCAATGACAGGCTATAATTCGCAGTCCCAAGAAAAGATCCTGTTGGATCAGTCTCGTTGCTGTTAGAACACAGAGAGGACCTGACCACAGGTTCCATGTTTATAAACATCTTTACCACGGCTCCTGATTATTTAACACATTTCCAATAATGTGTTAATATTCATTCATAATGAGCTACAGACAAAGGGGCATAATCTGCATTTTCTATGCTGCATGGGGAAAGGTAAATAAAGAGGACATGTTTGTTATCATGTGCTTTCTTAAGACTATGTGCAGTCGCACTTCTACCTAACATGTTCTACGCTCTGCAACACATAGTGTTTGATTAGCCCATGTCAGTAGGCACCTGGATTGTGGCATAATAACTTTAAATTTTTAAAATAATTGCTCTTCAATAACAAAAATCATGCTCATGTCCAGAAATAAGATTTTCAAAAAGAAAATTATTGCAAATTCATTGTGGCATTGAAGGAAGTTTTGGCATATCCGCTGTTAAACTACAGAGTATTTTAAAGTTCTCACAACTTTTTGTGTCACAGTTTACCCTATGGATTCCTGTACATCCACCACAAGCCTGTGTTGTTGTTTTTTTGTTTTTTTTTCATGCCCTACTTACAGTATGTCTCAGAAAACTGTCGTGTGTCCCAGGTGCACAGACGGATATGACCCCGTGTCCTTGGGGCATGTCATTGTCAGGGAGCGAGCACGGAGTTCAACCACACTTAGCCTGCCATCTCCAGGGAAACGAGGCGCCTGGGTCCTGGCTGCAGGATCCGCCGCCCGCCCCCGTCACTGCGACGGTCATCTCTCATCCTGTCTCCTCCCTGAAGCCCTAATGTGCCATCATGGTGCCCACGTGCGGTGACGGCTGCTCGTTGACAGCTGGTTTCTAATGGTTGGGCACACGCGGGGGCCAGGATTGTGTTTTCTCCTCAGAATGTCCTTTTTCTAATGAGGCTGACAGCGCTCGCAGACCGAGTGAGTCACAGTGGGCCTCGGGCCTCATCAGTCCCTAACCCACTCGCTGCAAGTGTGAATGGGCCCCCTTTGTCACATCTGGGGAATGCACAAACCTGACGTTTATCTTCCAGCCTCTGTGCCGCGCCGAAAAAGGCTGATGTTCCTGCTCCGAAGCCTGAGAGGTGGTTACTTACAGAAATCCCATCTTTCACAAGTTGCCGCGCTCATCTTCAACGAAATGATCTGCTTTGAGTGTAAAATGCTTTCCCTTTTGGAAAGGAAAGTGTCTCTATTACACTGGATGCAACATGCAACCCAAAGATACGTCGCCGGTGGTGAGGAACCTCACAGAAGCATCCAAAAGCGTGGCAGCGGGGTCAGAACGGCGTGTATCCTTCACGTCCGCAGTCTCCGTGAAACCCGTGGAGCGCTGGCCCCTGCCAACTGTGTGTTGTTTGACTCCGGATTAAAACACAAATGGCCACGTAAATGAGCCGTAATAGCAGAATAATCTCTGTGACCTAACGGAGTAGCGCAGCGATAAAACAAACGCGGGCCGACACGGTAACGCGCACACTCTGAATCGATTTGCAGGGGTTTGTTTGCTTTGCTTATTTAAAACGGGAGAGGATGTTTTGTGTGCGCGTGAGGCGTGGCGATAACGGGCCGCCGCGTTTCCTGCTTCCCAGTGATTGCTTGGATAATTACGTAATGGCGTTTCGCGTCTGGGTGTGTGTCCGAGACAGGGGGGGGGGAAACAAAACCCCCAGCGATTAAACCGTGAGCGATGAAAGTGTCGTGCAGTAACACTAACGGCCTGAGTCAATAGCATGTTTTGGGAGATTATGTCGATCGCATTCGCATTAAGCTCTCCGTAACACAAGGCCGTTGCTTCGGCGATTAGCGGAGCGGCTCAGCAGCAAGTCACAAATAGAATATAGCTGGCGAAGATGGATACAGCGTCGGCGGATAAAAAAAGACAGGTCGTCAACAATCCAGACAGAGTTTCGGGCCGACAGAGAGAAAGAGAGAAATGCTGCGACGCCCCGCTCCTCACCCAAAAACGAATCAATATTTTAGTATTTTTATGGCGCTGTGGAGGCGCACATCTTATTTTGGGGCTTTTAAAGGAGCCCATAATGCGCCGCTGTCTGCTGCGAGGCTCTTTTGTTCTAATGGAAAAGTTTATGGACGATCACAGCGCTTGTCAATTTTAAGTGGAAGCCAGGAGCAGTTTGGGACCGGCGTTTCGAGAAGGGAGCGAGTATAATGTGACAGTGTTTCCATGTCTTTCGGAGGCCCGGGTCCGTCGGCCATTAACCGTAAAGCTCGCCGGCCGTTACAAAGCAGATTATGTCAAACTAAGAGGCACTCTGCCGGACCTGTTCGGCTCTGCTGAGCCTTCAGACTCTGTTTATGTTGCCCCGAGAATCAGGAAGATTTAATCAGCCGCCGTGCAAATCCCAATGTAATGCCTCTCCCATGTCTTTCTTAGTTCTTTTAAGCTCTGCCTTTCTCAGATTTCAGCCAGCACGCCACAAGTAGACACATTTCTTTCCCTGACAAATGCTCAGTTATCAGTGACTGCAAATCACTTTTTTTTTTTTTTTCCAATTAAACACACACAACCGCCGTGACGAACCTGATCCCCATTTAGAGAAGAGCCTTTTTCGAGTCAGCGCACTGAGCGGGAAACGTTAAGCGATGCCAATTTGTTCCCCGGCTCTGTGTTATGACAGGCCGGGGAATCAGTTTCTCTGTTTTTTTTTTCATGACCTGAGATATGATACCATGTCAGAAATAGCAACCCCTGGCTCACGCACGGCCTCGTCTGGGAGAAAAATGCTTCTCTGCATGCCTCAGGCACACGCGCGCACCCACACACACACACACACACACACACACACACACACACCTGCGAGGCTTTCCCTGAAAAAAAGAACGTAGCCCATGGGTGCATTTTTCAGCTTTTAAGTCATGCATAACTATGGTTTAAAGTAAATGTATTTTTAAATGCATCTTTTAAACTGGCTGTCTGGGGAGCGCATTTAAGCAAAATAATGGGTATACCTGCAGGACTTTGTCAGTTTAGGCTCATTAATTAAGACACCAGTCATATACAAAGTTAGACGATCGTGTTCCTCCGACGTTAATCACCATGGTGACTGGAAATGAGTGCGAGCCACCGATCTGCAGCCACCGAGGGTACTATCTCCGAAAATAATGACTCCATTAATTACCGAGCGACGTTGGCGCGCGCCGGTGCTCCGTCTACATCACCTTAATTGAATGTACCGACGATAATGGAGCGGCGGTGGCAAAACGCAACAACCGATCTCCGAGCTCCGCGTCTCGGGCCTGCCTCGTTCGCCTAAATCAGGGCGAACGCCGTTTCAGATGCTGTTTTGGTGAGGGGGGGGGCGTTCAGAGAGAGAGGCGCGTATAGTCACGCTAACGACGGGGCCATCCATGTTTGATGAACGTCAGCCGAGAGTCTGGAAAGCGAGATGAAACGGAGATGAGAGGGGGAGCGTCTGAAGAGCGGCGTTACAGAGAGACTGCGGCGATTAAGCAGCTCAGACATCGACGCAGGCACGCGTGAGCAGCGAGCCCGGACAAACAAAACAGTGGGCCCTCGCCTGTGGATTCATGCCTGTTATTCAACTCACCCTGTGTTCTGACGACGGAAAAACTTCACAGTCCGAAGGTGATGATCCAGCGTGGCTTCTTTTAAGCCAACAAAGTGACACCATAATATATATTGCTATCTTATAGCGTGACAAATTGTCTCTCAGCGGTTTCTGTTTGCCGCGGCTCGCTGAACATGCCGACAAACCACCCCTGGATCACCGCGATACGGAAGAAAACTGAAAAAAAACGCGCTGATTCTCAAGCAAGCTCTGCGTAACGATTGCTGCAGTTTCCCCGCGGCGGGCATCGGAGATAACGACGTCGTCGGAACGCGTACGTCTCACTGGACGTAAAAATCTATGGCTCGTGTTTGTGTGTTTACACTGAACGCACTTATGACTCGGAGCGATCAGGCGCCGAAGATGCGATTCTCTCCCCTCCCCCTCGGAACTCCTCGAAGAGGAGCGCCTCGCAGTTTGAAAACATCTGGATCACACAAACACGACATAATGTGTTTTTAGTTCACTTTACTGGCGCTGGTTGGGAGATTTGTCTCAAGTCCCGCCGCGTCGTCTTCGTTCGGGACGCACCTGAGCGCGCACGTTCATCGATACTAAGGCCGCTCCACGTCTCAGTGACATGCCGTATGTTTACCGCCACAAAGGAACAGCCATGGTGTGCCGTGCCTGCTGATCAGCGGGCGGTCGCTCACGACTGTCATCACACAACGCTGGTTAAATGTCATGTCGTCTACATTCAGGGAGAGTGTCATCCTTTTTTAATTAGAAATACATTAAGGTTCCGTGAGCAGGGCCTCTGAAACCTCCTCCTCGCGATGCGTTCAGGGACGCTCCTGCAATTGAGCTTTGAGCGCAAGGAAAGCATTCACAGTATTTGGCAGCATTATGTTAGCCAGTCACGGTGTTTTGTTGCTGGTTTTTTCTTCCGCATCTCCCTCACTGGGGAAATCGGACTCTTACAGAACAAATGTCGCATTTTGGGAGAGATCTGGTAACGGAGCCGATGAGAAAGTCCGATTTCCTCAGCTTTTTTTTTCTGTTCTTACTCAAACTTTGCAGAGGAAGCATTTCATCAGACAAATCCTCCAAAACACTCTTAATGATGAAACATGACTGCAATGTCTGAATGTTGGATTTCAGAAACCACTATAAGCTAAAACATAACGTTCCAGCCCAAATATAGAACCACAAATACAAGATGATAATTGGATCCCAGGCTGGTTTCTACATGGAAGACGTTGGCTTTGACCAAACATGAATTTACTTTCACCACTTACCACTTTTCTTGGTAAAAAAAGAAAACTTTTGTATAATATGTTGTCTAATACAGTAGTGAAGGAGAGTTTGCAATAAGGTCCTCACTTGCGGCTGTTTTACCACAAAGCAACAACATACTGTAAATGAAGATGACTGAATGCTCGCTATGATAGATTCTTAACCCCAGCTGCAATTCAAGTCTGCCAGCTGACTTTTATTGGGTATTAAAACACAAGGAGACCGATGGCTGCCCGGACAGTGGGTTGCCAGTGTACAAATTTACAGCGTCCCTTGAGGGCAGAATTTGCAATTAGTCCTTTATTGCCTCAAACATGCGCAACCCCCATACAGCGCTTTAAATCTGAGACAGCCACAATATTACTATCTCTCTCAATCACCGTGCACCCGTCTCACTTTCTTCCCCCTTTATTTCAGGCTCATTTTTGCATGTGCCCCCCCCCCATCTCCTTCTCCTCTTTTCTCCATCTTCAAGGGTTTGATCAATTATAGATCAGTGATAAAATAACAATTCCTCTGTCCAAATAATAGGCCAGGCTTCACGTGCTCCATCTTAGTAGCAGTCTGAAGGAGAGCAGTCAGTAAAACAGCCCTCCAGGGTAGCTTTCCGCCGAAGACGCTTGAAGCTCGGAGACGTTTTTAGTCCGCCATCTCTGTCGCGTTTAGCAGCTCTCATTTGTCTGAGTCCCTCTTCCCTCAAAGGCGAAGGCAATATTTTCGCCCGGCGTGAATTTATTGAAGAAGCACCTTTTTGATTTGGAGCTTTAATCGAAGTGGAGCTGACAGCGTGAATGTCATCACGCAGCGGGAACAAAAGAGGCCCTGACTGCTGCGGCAGGGCCCGGGTCATTAACGGATGCTAATACGATCTCAAAGCGGACGACGCAAAGTGAGATCGCGTCGGGTCTGACGCAGACACCTTTCAGCCTCATTACCCGATGCTGCTCCAACCCGCGCCCGTGTGGATCAGCGCTCATGTCTCCGGGCCGTTATTAATATCACACAGTACAGGTTTTACAAAGGTATTAAGAGATTACTGTGGCAGAAGAGATCACGTTTTACAAGCGCTCGGGGGAAATGGATGGGTTTTTTTCCGCTTCAATTTATCCTTTGATGCTCCTCTTTCAATCGTTGTCATTAGGATAAATTTCAGAGTGACAAAAATCCATTAGGGCCGTTAATCTCTGTTTATCATTTTCCCTGTGTCTCATTGTTCATGTTTTATTTGACTAATCTGCTCACAAAGTCCGATTATGTTTGGGTCAGAAGCTAGTTTTGATGGTTACTTCTCTATAATATGAGCGTTCGCTGCTTTTCTCTTATCGTGTTCCACTACCGGTCAGACCAAACTACACCGCGTCTCATAACACGCCACACGCAGAACAACAGAAAGAGAGAAATTCATGTGAATAGAAACGGGGAACAGATTGCGGCGCATTGTTGGACACCAGGTGAAACACCCAAAAACAGAAGCAGCGGTCGTGAGAGGCCGGCGCAGTATATCAAATTCACATGGCCGTCAGACAAAACAAAAGCACGCCACAAAAAAAGGGCAGTATAGCGCCGTGCGACTGATAAGGGTCAAAACCAGCTCCCACGTCAGGCCAAATCACTTTTCATGTCTTCTGAGAGCCTGAACTAATTATGTTTCTTCTGGTGCTGGTCTCAGCCAAAAACTGCTGAAGCTGAGGTCGAACATTTTCCATTTCAGCGACTTAGACATCTTTTACTGTGACCAAACCTGGCACTTACTGAACTTTCCTCAAGCTGGTAAAATATTTAAAATCTTTTCTGCGCGTTTTTGACCCAGATCCGACGAGAGAGGCTCGACGGGCGTCGTTCCCGCTCGTCAACGCTATAGGAAAAAAGATGTTAATGCGGGTTGTCAGGGAACCGCAGGTGTAAAACAGGCCGCTTACAACAGATACCGATGTGCGCTGCTGGATTCACATTACATATAATGTGAGAGACGGTAAGACCTAATGGACCGCTCCTGGAGTCAGACGTAATGCGGCATAGAGGACAGGATACGGCAGTGAGGCTAATGCAGCATCACATCATCACATCAGAAACACAACACATCACAAGGACAGGATGAGTCACAAGACAGCTGATGGACAGCAGACCGGACGGAGATGGAACCCTGATATATTTGCATATGTACATGATGTTGATGACGTTCGTGCTGTTTGCAAAAAGACACAACCTGCTCTTTTTTGGGATTTTTTTCTTCATTGATCCGATGGATTTTGATTCTAACTTACAAAGAGGCAACAGGGAAGAGGGGGAGAAGGTAGACGGAGCCGGACGGCAGGGGCGACACGCCAGCGCGCAGGGGAACGATGCCATCGGTCGCTCGATGCGAGTTCGACGCAGGGTGGCAGCGGGCAGCAAGCTATGGCCGAAAACAAATTCTCCCTCATTCTCTCTCCCCCCCCCCTCCTTCCTATTTCGCGACTCACGCTTGACATTTAAAAAACATAAACCTGCCCTCCGTGTCGGAGCCAACGAGTGGCAGGCCTCGCGATGTCAGGGTTTTTAATGACCTCCTTTCACAGTGGCTAATTTGAGCCCTGCAGAGCGTGGGCAAAGCTGTGGACAGAAATAGCATTGGGATCAGGCCTGACGGGGAGAGACGGCCGCGCAGAGCTTCAGTTGGTGGTCGTGGGCGGTCGGTGTTACATTATTCACCCCTGTCAGACCTTTACTCTGTACGCAGGCATACGTCCTTACATACCTGAATCCAGTGAAGGGTTTCCGGGTAAACACGCTGACATCTACCTCTGGGCTGTGGAAAAACAGAACTGTGACGTGTCAAGGTGGCAAACATTGTCCCATATGGACCCTTGTCAGCTTGAAAGTCCCAGTGTCCCCCTGCGCTGCTTGGAATTCACGCGACACACTGAGGCTTCCTGGAAACTGTCAAGAGTCCAGAAACGCTGGCTTCCATCACCGCCCTTTGTACTGAAATATGCAGTGTCCTCACGCGTCTTCCCTACAAAACGCAATGTTCAAGTGGAATTATTCAAGTGGTTGTATCAATAATATGTTTTTTTGCCTGCCCGGGTACAAACAACCGGCGAGCATCTCCTGAAAGTGAATATTCCTCCCCTGGTGGCTCAGTTTTAACGCGGCGAAGCGGCTCTCCTCCGGCTGATAACTGCTTCTCTATTTGCACAGCTCACGCTGAAAGTGTTTCGAAGCGAGCCCCACTTGGGACGATGGGGAGCTGAATGCATTTCATTTTTTGGCGGGGCCCCGGGAAACAAGCAGCCGAGGGTGTGTTGAGAAATCTGTTGAAATCATTAGAGGAAATTGAACCTGTTCCTGCGTTTTCTTATGCGATAACCTGTTGCAAATGAACCCCATTACCGGAGAAGACTGTGGAGATGATGATTCTGCGAAGCCACTGATACATCCAGTGCAAGTACCCGTCTCAGCATGATAGCTACGGTATGGTTAAGATTAGGGAAAGCTCGCTAAATTCCAATATTAACAATGCTCGAGGCTTTTTCACGCTAACCATCAAAGTCAAACTTAAACAAGCCGCAGAGTCCCGGCGGAGGGCTGAAGCGGCTCGGGCCGCGCGTCAAAAATAGATCTGCGCCCGTCAACACTCCTGTCGCCGCTCATGCCTCTGGCTGGCTGAGATGACCTCTGTTAATTATAACCGCCTTGCTCTGTGCACTTGTTCAGTAGGACAAAGCGCGGAGTCAGCTGCGGGAGCGATACGGACCCCTCCACGACTGACACCAACGAGAAGCAGACCCTTCAAAGTTCGAAAAGGCAGAGAGGGGAATCTCCCAGGAGCCAGCCGGAGGAATACAGGAGCTTACCGCTCGACGGGATCTCCGAGGGGGACGTGTAATACTTGAATGCTCGGGGAGGGGGGTGGGGGTGAGGTGTATCGAATAAATATTTTTTCGACAGTTTCCTTTGTTCGAAGGCAAGCTGAGATTTAAAGAAAAAAAAAAAAAAAAGAATGTGTAATTTTGCATGTGTTGAAGTGGCAGAGGGGAGGAGGAAAAAAAAATGAGAAAGTCCTCTTGGAGCAGAGGCAGATAAAGCGGCTGTCAGAGTGAATAATTTCCCTCATGAAATCCGCCCTGCAAGACCTCCTGAAATAGAGCCTTTATTGCATGGTGGGTTATCATTACACGCTCACTATAGATAGACATGGAATCCCTTATAGACCTCGCTATAGCCTACTTTCAGCCCATCAGGAAATGAGACCGGAGATTCGACGGGATCCCGCTCGTGCCCTGGCCATTCGACCTCGGACCTGGCTTTGACCTCCGACCTGCCTGTTACTACCTGCACAGAATATGCCGGATGTTTCTCGCTGGGTTAATGCTGCATTGTTGTTTTGGGGGTTTTTTGTCGGCTCTGCACGTGATTTTGGGAGTGCTGCGGCGGTTGTTTGAGCCCCGGCCGAGGTAAACCTGTGTTGTTTATTAGCTCAGGGATGCCGGGGAGGAAAATCCGCCATAGTTTGTGGATTTATCCTGCAGTTTCCCCTGTTAATCCTGACCACGCTCTCTCCATTAAACGCCCGCGCCTCGTCCTTGACTGTTTGTGCGTTTAAAAAGGTGTGCTTTTGTGTGCGCAGGCTCCCCCCGCTGGGGCAGGAGTACTTCTGTTTGTATATACCCCTGTGTCGGTTGCTCCTCTTCCCACCGCTCCGTGATCGATCCCTCCATGCAGCCAGACTCCCTGCCCTCCCTTTCACCCCCCCACACACCCCCCGCCAGGTCCCAAAAGACTGACTGCCAGAATGAGAGAGGAGTGGGGCGGGAGGAAACCTCGGAGCGCAGATGCAAGTGAAACAAAGACGGATTCATGTAAACAAAGAGAGTGAGATTGTGAGGGGCGGAAGTGACACAGATCGATGCCGTTAAACGCAGGAATGATAAACGTCGCACGGATTTGATGAATTCACTTCAGTTCCATGAAGAGCGACCGTCGGAGAGCGAACCAATTTCCATCCCCTCTCACCACTTAATGGCATCCAGTGTTTATTATTGCAAGAATGAAATTCAAATTATTACTCGAGGTGGAGATACAAAGTGAAAGTGAATGCCGTTTGATTTGATCGGAGCTTCATTTCCGAATTCAAGCTCATCGCTGCAAATTGTCTGATTGTCTCATTACTGAAGTTCCATCAACTGACAGACACGTCCGGATAACGACACTCACGTTTGTTTGATTAAACTAAAAGCTGACGCTCGTAACTGAACTTAACTTTTGCTGAAATGGTTAATCACTTAGTCAATAAACAGATCATGAACAGACAAGGTCTTTAATTTAATAAAGATGAAGGTGAGGGAGGTTTAGTTGTAGGGTTTTAAATATTTTTTTCAGCCCTACAGTCTTTTTTTTTGTATATTTTACTTTGTGTGCTTTCATGAAGAAACAGTAAAAACGCTGGAGCATTTTCTCAGAGACGGCGCAGACTGCTGGCTCAGTCTTTCGATTCCCCGCTCCCTCTAATCACCCCCAAAGTCCTGAACAGTCCGAACAGCTTCCTGAGCAAAACGGCACTCGCACACCGGCGCCTCCCTTCTGTCCGAACGCGCACGCCTGCCCTCTGACACGCACGCTGGTCCTCCCGGGTCCGTCCTTCCTCACCTTAATGAGGAATCTCATTACGGACAAACAAGCCGATGCTCCCCTGAATGAGCAACGAGGGCCGCGCCGCTGCTCCGGCTGAGCGCGGAGCCGCCGGCTGCATATTTTATTGATCCTGTGAGTCCAGCTGTTGATCCGTCTTGTGTACCTGTGTCATTAATATAGTGTGTGCAGAACAAAGCCCTGTGTGCGTCGAGTTCATCAGGTCGTCAGTACTTGTTAAGTGGCCGCGTTGCCGCGCCGCGCGCCGCTCGGGGCGGAGACGGCGTGTTTACATTTTAATCAGCCTTATAATCGGCCGATATGTTTGACCCAGTTGGAGTGTGCGTCTGTGTGTTGCAAGAGTGGTCCCGTAGTATATTCAAAAACGGTAGGTCGTGATACTTATTGCACTTTCAACTTGCTTATGATTTATTTTTCATCTCAAAATTAACATTAAAACACATGTAAATCACTAAAATTCTATTTTAGGTCAGGTATATTTTGTCAGTGTAACACAATACTTTTTTCATTGTCTTGTAACTGCGTGTGTGGGTGAACTGTGGGCGCCTCACAATTAGAGTCCATTTTTCACCGTCCCCTCAGTCCTCACCTCTCAGCAGAGATGAGCACATAATGCCACATTGTGTGTGTGTGTGTGCAGCCTTAATGTGAATGCAAAACGTGCCCCGCAGGAAACACGCGTCACACATGGGTAAACTGTGATGATGAGGTTTAAACAGCTTGACATCAGGCCATAAATATGTCGGTCCGTCGTGCACGCACGCCGTCCTGTGAGCCGTGGCTCCTTCTCATTCTGCCCTCAACTCCGCTTTTTGCAAGAGAAGCTGAATTCCATTGACACCATTCCACTTTTGAGTGTTGTGATTATTTCAAAGAGAATGCAAAATTATATGTTGGGTTGGTTTTTTTTTTGTTATTGGGAAAAAATTTTTTTATCCAAAAGCCCCCCGAGCCAAAGAAGGCTTTTCAAAACATACAGTTTGAAGAAAAAATAAATGCAAGAACCTCAGGGTGCAAATAGGAATCTGAGAAGGAGGCAGGATCTCCCCCCGAATTGCAGAAATGAATTCATTCTGGTACCTTGTGCATTTGAAGTCCTGGTTTCAAATGCAGCGAGACGTCCTTAAGTAGAAATATTTGTTCTTTCATGAGGGTTGCCAGATTAATAGCGAACTCGGCATATGTGACATGTTACAATAATTCCAATTTCCCTTGGAGCACCAAAGGAACCGTGACATGAAAAACAATTACCTGAGCGCGCGATCCCGCGCTCGCACTCGCGAGGCGTTCATACGCGAGCTGGCGTTCATAAGGGCTGAGGTGCATCGCCGGCTAATGAAGTTTCCCCCTATAATATAATTAATCGCGGCACTTATCTGACCAGACAACAGCCAGCTCGATGGATTATATTAGGATGCGACGCCTCGGCTCTTCGACGGCCACCTGGGAAATGGATCATGATTATCTGACAGTAAGAACAACAGAGACGCGCCCGGGCCCCATCGCCTCGTATCAGATCAATTAGCAGCGAGGCTGTCCCTGCTGCAACAGTCAGCATCACGACGGCAGCGCCCGCCATACTGTGACGGCTAAAGAGGACTCGATGCTATAGATTTCAAAAGAGAGACGGCGTGCCTTTCTGTGAGCCCACTTGTAAAATCGAATCGTGAAGGACCTGTAAATCCCGTCTCTTTGATTTCATGTGCAGTCGATGAAAAAGACATTGGTGGACGTGAAAGGACAAGGATTTGCTCCGGTGCATGTTTTCAGATCAGTCCTGGTCCGACGTCCACACGGTCGTGACGCTACCTTCATGTGTCATCCAAATAAATTGGAACTACGCAGACAGTCAGATTTGTCCAAATGAGGTAAGACGCTCAGACCTTTGACTTCAAACTCAGTCGGTCACAAACTGCCCCCACCGCTGACTCGCCGGCAACGTATTTACCGGCCACGTGCGTCTGCAGGACAGCGCAGGGTTACGCCGATTTTCCAGGTTTCCCGCGCATTCTCCCAATAGCCCCTCTGCTTTTTGCCCCGTCTCCACGCGCGCTCAGAAAGTTAACTCACATAGCCCTGGGATGGAAGTGCAAACGTTTGAAGATCTTAAAATGTGCCCGCGGCAAATTTTTCCCCACTCGCGTCTTCTTGCGATTTCACAATGAGCGTGCGTGCGGGCCTGTTAAAATTCACATCCTCCGTGAAGCGGCCGTGTTCCGTCGGTGTTTAAGTCACATCCCGTTGCTCACACTTACTTACTTGCTCACAACTGGTAGCTGCTTGGAACCGCGCCGCGTGGCTGCAGCGGCGGCGGGCAGCTCATGACATGACAGCTCAGGAGGCGTGATATTTCGGAGGTTTAATGCTGCGCTTCTGACAGCGTACGGCTCAGCAAGCAGCAGCGGCAAACACGGCCTGTCTGTGAAAATTCATACCTTTTCTTTTTTTTTTTCTCCGACCTCAGGGAAGGGGGCGGGCGGGGGTGCGGTGGGACGGGCATCTTTATCTCCCCTCGGACGACACTCTCCATATTCCGTCGCTAAATTACTTCCTCTGCCTCGGTGATGGAGGAGTAAAAGAAAACGATAAGTCTGACGACGTGAATATGGAATTTATATACTGCATAAATGGCGGTTTCTTATGGGATCCTTTCAGGCGGGGGCTTGTGACAGACCTGAGAAATGCCTCTTTAGAGTCCTGTGAGAGCCGATAGTGCATGCAGTGTACTGTTTTCATCATGTGTCATCTCGTTGCATATCTCACTGGAACCTGCGTGTTTTCATTCAGTATGTATATAAAGTACTAAACAAAATAGTCCCAGCACTGTACAGCTCAAGCTACTGCAGGACTGGGAATGTAAATATATACCGTGTGGGCGCGAGAAGTTTTTTTTCCTCCCGTAAACAGTTTCATTTGAACAGACGGCCACGCTGAGATTATTTCCCAGCCCTTTCAAAGTGACTGGAGTTGAATGAAAGCGAACAACGACAAAAAACCCCAAACATTCATTGTAGTCTTGATGAAGGCTGGATTTATTACAGCGGGCGTTACATTAGAATGCTTCCACTCCACCCACACTGGATAAACTGGTGTGTATAATCCACTTGCAAACCAGTAAAAAGAAGAATTACTTTTCTAATTGGATTTTTTTTTTAACAGAGCTTCTATTAAAGCGGAAACATTTTTTTTTTTCCCTCAGGATGAACAAACTGAATTTAAGGAAACGTTTGAAGCAAATTGAATTTACATCTAATGTAACGGGCTAATTAACTGCCGACTATGCGTTGGACTGGAAGCGAGATTAAGCGGCTCGCACACGCCCGTATTCAACACATTCCTCAGGATGTTGTGTATCAAACAGGATGGGATTCACAGGACTGAGGATGCGGTCAACAGGCCGTCTGTTCCAGGAAGCACCGCGGCTTTAGCTGACTTCACTCCCCATCTTTAGTCACACTGGTTACAGTGTTTAAAGGTTGATGATTTGAATATGCAGCTTTAGTTTAACCTGAATTCCATCTTGGGGCGGGACTGCAGTGTTACATTGTGACAAATGCAGAAGACCGGAGTTGAAAAATTGTCAGTAAGTGGGCAGCCTTGCAATGCTTTTGTTTTGCCGTCTGTTTTGTTTTTTTGTTTTTTGCTCTGTGGCTTCGAATTTGCATATTCAGTGTTGTTCGGTTACTTTCAGTCGTCTCACACACACATGCACACACGGATACATAAATTTTCTCCAACTCTCCGCACGAACACCACATTGCCTGGGAAACGACGTGCTTTCAGAAAGTTAGATTAATAAACAACGGTCGCTTTGTGATTTTTCTCTGTAATATTCCCCTGTCATACTAATTTTCAGACTGCTGCGTAGTGATTTGGCAGCCCAATTTAAGTCATCCAACCGGAAGCGAATGAAAATCTTCCGGCTGTGCGTGCCCGGAGGCCGCCCTTGCAGGGCATCTGCGTGTGACAAAGCACATCCCGGTCCACTTTTATTTGCATACGGGCTCATTTCGGGCCTTGAACGGTGCAAACGAATCGCTCGGACGTCACGACAACAAAAATCTCGCCTCACGTCCGGTTGGAAAGCGTCAGATTAAGTGCAACAATTTATGTGACTCCGCTAGCGTATAAGCAAGTCAGCTGAGCGGCTGCAATATGAGGACTTTGTCAAACTGCGTTGTCTCGTGTGATGTGAATGCTTTGGGCGGCAGCAAAGCACGGCCGCCTTACACACAAGTTACAGTATGTAAAGCGTGAGGCCTGTAACTCTTCACGATAGATGAGAGGTTCTCGGTTCGTGCGCTGTCCCACAGAGCTGGGAAGACTTTGCTCGCAGAACATTTGGATTCAATCTGCGTTAGTCATCAGCACGAATCCTTAATCCATGTCTGGTCGTTCCTTAAATATGGTTCTCACGAGTGGTCGGAAAGCTGCATTTCATTTGCTTTTACACTGGATTCTAACTTTCACACAGACTGCAGGGTCAGGGTTTTGAGGACTGCCGGGCACTGTGATCGTCCTTCAGCGTACAAGCCACTCTCTCGGAAGCATTTGCACACACTTGTAGATTTGTGAGGGCCAGGTAAGCATCAAGTGTGTTTTTGCGTCGGCCACATTTCCCAAAAAATTCGTAGTGTGTTGTCAGAGGTGCGATTTCCATCTCCTCGCCTCCTTATGTCTTCCTCGAAAGACGATGTGCGCAGATCCAGGAGCAGTTTTTCTGGAGATGACAGAGGGCACGGGGCGGAGCCAGACTTTTGCTTTCACACTAAAACCCCACGCACCACGAAACTCAGACGAGGGGGCGATGAGGAACAGCTGCCTCGTCGCCAGCCCGTGATTCAGCTGCCATCTGTCCAGGTTGGTTGCTGGCGGTCGCCTCCGTCCTGCAGATGCGCACACACACACACACACACACGTGTGAGGTGTAGTGCCGTGTGTAGTGCGCTGCTCACCTAAATACCAGCCAATGTGGTGCGACAAGCTCCACCGCAGGCTGCACAGAGAAGGATCATCGGGCAGGAGATGACATCTTCAGGTCGCAGCACAACAGTGCTAAAAAAAAAAAAAGTCGTACAGAAATGTCCCTTAGGTTTCCTGCCTGTGAAGGTGTGAACACGCTGCCCCCATGAATCCCCTGACATCGCACCACGAGAGCGTCTTAGCTCCACGCTGAAGCTCCTCAAGTCATTGTTTTAAAGACACCTTAACACATAATATCAGACAAAACACTTTGTGTGTGTACAATTGTGGTACTTTTTACTCAAAAATGAGCCCTGATTGATTAACTTGAAAAAAAGTATTGTGTCTTGAGTATAACAGAACTTATCCTCATGGTAAGACTACACAGAAGGTCGACAACTTCAAACACCGATGCACTGCCCTGTGTGAGTGTATTAAACTGGCCCGAATACATTTGTAAACAATAGATTTTTAATAGATTTGTAAGTATTTGCCGAGCCACAAGCTCGACAGCACTCAAGGGAACAGCGTTGCCTCCGCGCTCCCGGCGCGTGACACCTGATGCACCGGCAGGCTTATCCAAACAACAACAACAACAACATCCCTTCATTTTCCTCCCGCAGAGACCCGCTTCAGGTCGGCTCAGGAGAGACGTGCGTGCGCGTTCTCCATGGGGCCGCTCAGCGTGGGAGAGTCAGCCTGAGATGATGTTTGATAACGCTGTGATTAATATTGCACGGCTCATCTCACTTGACTATTAATGCGTTCCCCCCTCTCTCTTGTGCGGTATCTCCGTGGCCCGTCTCTCAGCCGGCTCTGCTTCTTATGCCAGTCCTGTGTGTGTGTGTGTGTGTGTGTGTGTGTGTGTGTGTGTGTGTGCGCACACGCTCGGGGCCCACACACAGCAGATAAGGACTCATTCTCAGGCCCTGTGTGAGTGGCAGTGAGGAGATGTGTGGGGGGGGGGGTAAAAGAAAAGGATGGGCCCCCTCTTTCTTTCTTATCAGACAGCGAAGACGAAGCAGCTGGATCAAACAGACACAACGATACATTTGCAAGTTCGAGCCGACTTCATCCGAAACGTTGCTGTTGGATTTATTGTGATTGCAGCGCGCGCTGTTATCACTGTGGTTATGAAAGAAATACGCTCAGACGCGGCCGCATCGCACAAGACAACAACGTCCCCATTTCGAGAAAGAATGAGGTTTTCAAGTGTAACTTTAACTATATGCAGCCATTGCTTGCCATTTAATTAACATTAATGTTAGGTGATCAAAGTGTAAATGCGTTTGGACATGGCTTGCTTTGCAAATATGTTGTGCAACGCGATGAGGTGATCCTATTTCAGTAACCAGCAGATGCCTCTTAGGTGATTCGATGATTAAATGCGCACTCTGTGTGTTGACTTTGCAGCCCGGTTCACGACAAACACGCAGCGCGCACATACACGGCTCATCTGAAATCAAACCTCTGTTAGCTTTTCTGACAGAAGCAGTCAGAAGACAGAAACCGTTGTTCAGCTGGAAACGGTTGCATCTTAATGATGATGTCCTTCCTGCTGGAAGGGACGGCCGTGGCTCTGCCGCATCTTTGCTTAACGCAGAGCCAGCAGTCTGCACGAGAGCGCATCAGTCCCGAGGGAACGGCTCCGTCTTGACGCCGCCCGCGGAGCAGGCGGGGACGAGCGGCGGGGGAACAGCGGCCCCCGTGACAGACAGAAGCAAACGCAGTCGGACGTCGGCCAGACAACCCTCGCGGCTGTTTGGGTTCCCTGCCACTCACGCAGACGTCGCCGAGCGCTGACCCGCACACTGGATTAGATCACCGAGTTTTAAAAGTTGTGTAATTTTGGTTCATATACCCCATATGTTAGTTTGGGAAACTAATGTCCGGCAGGTTGACATCATTCTTAAATTTTCTTACTCTTCTTTACTCATGGGTGGCAGATCTGTTTAGAAACACTAAAACTCAAACCCTTCATTTTTATGTCATACCAAACAAAATCCCTTTTTTCTATAAAAAAAAAAAATCTGCATTCCCAATCAGATGTCTGTTGATGTCTCCGAACTGCAGCTTTTTCTTTTTATTTTTTTGGCTGGGGCCCCAGCTGCTGCCGAGCTTCTCCAGTGAGATAGCGTCATGTCTCGCGGTGGAGGGCACTTCTCCTGGTAATGGTTTACAGGGTCTCGGCTACATTGCCTCCGGAGTGATTCCCTTTCCCACTGAATAAACCGCAAAACTAATACCGCGGTGTCGGGGTCGTCAGACTTTTTTTTTTGTCTCCTGCCCTCTTCCTCACCCTCTCTGCTGGCAGATGCCGTGATCATTGTGATTACTGCGTTAGCCCGGGTCAGATGGCGCTTCCTCTGGGCAGGAGGCTGGGGATCAGCTCAGGATGAACCCTGTCCGTGTGACACCCTGGGCGAGATTAATGTGCACCGACATCTCACGCCCGTCAGAGGGTACAGTGAAACGTATTTCAAGGCAGGAGGTGACACGTGGTGCTAAGGAGCCACGGGCGAAAGCAATCATGTCGTAATTGACAGGCGACATCTACTATACATCATTCTACTGCACCTACAGTGAACGCATTTAACATTTTTATGGGTGTAAATTCAGAAATAAGTGACAGCTCATAAAAAAATGCCAAGTTGTATCCAGCTTTTTTTTTTCTTTTGCAGTCCATGAATGCAAACAGCCTCGGCCTCGTTTTCTTCATGTCACGTGATGCAGAGATTTATGCTGAAAGCTTTAGTTTCTTTTGTGTGATTTCGCCCCCCCCCAAAAAAAATTCTTAGCGGGATCAAAGAAGCAAAGCCTGTGTCTTTCCACTGCCACGCCCCGAGTTTTCTCCACACGAGCCGGGGACCTTTTTCTCTCCCCGCCGTCCTCCCTCGTGCGCTCGGCAAACTGTTTGATCAGTTTGATTTGTTCAAACAGTATACGGCTTTCTGTGTTTTCCGGGCAAACCTTCCACTCCACAGGTGGCGCGTCTCAGTGTACTTTTCATTTATTTTTAATGGGCCAACCTCCAGGCGCCGGCACTCGCGAGCTTCTGCGCTCCGGGCTCCCCTGACGACGAGGGCAAGCGGCTCAGAAGCGGAGGTCGTCCTTTCGTCGAGCAGGACCGCTGAAGCTGCAGTTACTGTTTCTTGGGGGGTGGGGGTCTCGGGAGTTGAGGGGTTCTTGTGCCAGAGCAGTCGTGAGAGTCGATTCAACCAGCCGATAAAGAATACATTTCCAACAGCTCTGCACAATGTGATGACAGATGGAATGATCTATGAAGATTCAATGATGTTTATGTTTTAGCCTGGATGAAGAGCTGGAAGCATGGAAGCACCTGCTCGGTGCAAGCGTGCTCTCAGAAGCAGCAGCTGAAGTACCAATACGGCCTGCTGTACATTATGTTCTGACTTAAACACTTTCCACCTTCCATCAGTTTACATTCGGTAAACTGATGGAAAAGTTAACACGCATATACGCTGTGTGCGACGGAGCGAAACAACTGAACACGTCTCCTGTCCTGATTGGCTGGGTTTGATAAACCCTCGTCTGTGACGCTGAGGCAGACACAGAGGTCTGTATTTTTCAGTACAGTGCACAGCCCCGGTGGAAATTCCAACTACAGCTGCCTCCAGTTCATTGACTGTATATGTAGTCAATACTTGTGGCACACACACACACACACACACACACACAAAGCTGCCTCTGTCTGCTGCTTTCTCCCAGAGAACGGCTGGGAGATTTGGTGGCCATGGAGATGTCATACACACATGAATGCACACACAAAAGAGTTTCACACACACACACACACACACACACACACATATATATAGCAGCGCAGTAGCTGACATGCACAAAACGCACTGTTTAGTTGGGAAGCCAGGAGTGTAGACAGTACCTGGCTGTTCTGTGCACGTGTGAGTGCGTTTGCCAAAGCTTGCAGACAAGCTGTGCGAGGCTGGAGCCGTGAGCTGGTTCGTGCAGGCGTGCTGCACGCCCACCCGCCCGCCTCCAAATGAGCCTCTTCCTCAGGAAGAGGCCGGCCTTTATGGGAACGCCGCTGAGCGCTCCGTCCTGCCAATTAGGCCGAGCCTCTCCAAACTCTCCACTCCACGGCACCGCTGTTATTACACCCTTCAGGATCCACCGCGAGTCCTTAGCCATCCACAGGCAGCGGCATTTGCTCTGCTGGGTCCACGCCAGCGGGTTGGAGACTGGTAGTGATCGCTCGCCGGGGCTGTATGTCATGTATGTACACGTATGTGTGCATCAGACAGAGGGTGGGGTCTTATGTTATTACAATACGGCTGTTCCTCAACCTTACTGCCACTGGAAGGAAAAAAAAATGAAAGCAAAGATCAGAAGTAAAAAAGTTAGATTAGATGAAATCTTCTTTTGAGCTGGGCTCAGAACCCTGTGCTCGCCTTTGCGAGTGATTTCACACTAAACTGTAAAACATCATCACCCAGCACTCATCAACTGCTCACAGAGACTTTAATGGGTTTTAAGACAAGTCCCCCCCACACCCCTTTTATGTCCAAGAGTTTTTAGCGACACTTCATTTGAATAATTTAGAAATCTCCAGAAGCTGGTGGGCAAATTTGAAAAAGCAGAGTAACTTTTCATAACAGTGTTAAAACCTGTAAATGTTGGGCTTCGGAGCTTCATCGGAGATGTTCCGTTGAGCTTTTGATGGGAGCATCTGGGTGTTTTATCGGAACAGAGCCTCCGCGCTTCGCTCTCTTAATATAGTGGCTTATGGCTTGGAGAAATTGAACAGTAGGGAAAACGGTCTCATGAATGAATTAGTCGTCTGCAACAGATTACTGCTGCAATAAAAAAAAAGAAGAAAAAAAAGCATGTTTCTCATTTCGACCTTAGCAACCATGGAAAAGCCCTGTTGTCACCTTCAGAGCTGCGCCCCACGAGCTGGAATACTTCTGCTGAGTTGCATTTAATTCTTTACTGGTGTGCAGAACTTAACAATGCAAACATGGGACCCATTTAATCTCCTGACCTCAAAAAGAACTTTGCGTGTCACTTGCACGCGCTGCGGGACGTGGACTGGATGATGTGTTGGGCTGCAGCAACTTGGCAGAAAGAGGTTGATTGTCACCGAACATGTGAAACGTCGCAGGACGTTTGGCTCCCGGTGACAACGCCGACGCGAAGAGCGGAAGACACGAAAGGGCCTGCGGAGCGAGGAGATAAATCACGGCCCGGCCCTCCAAACCCTTCACGTGTGAGTGGGTGTGAGGCCGCAAAGGTCACGGATACTGTATTCTGGACTGTTTAATTAGAGTGTGTGTCTGCGGGAGGCTAATGTCTGCCCTTGTTTGTTTCTACAGTCGCAGTCTGAATGAATCCGTCTGCCCCCCCTCCCCCTTTACAACTTTTTTCCAAAGGCCCAGCCACTACGACGCGTCAACTGTCTCTTATTAAAGCGCAAAATCCAAACCAGGCGAGGGGGCCTGCCCGGGGCAGCCGGCCGTGCGCTGTATGTTTCTCTGAGGTACAGAAATGTCACCGAGCAAGAAAAACACCAATCACCCCCCTCTGCGGCTCCTCCAGTGCGCCGTGAGGTCCGGGAAGCGATGAATAAACAACAGCGGGAGCGAGTTTTGCATGCGCTGCCCGGAGCCTAAACATGCAGGGCGCTTGTGCTTCCACACGTCTGGCTTTGTTACGTGCGTCCTGCCTGGTTCCCATTTGACAAATCCCATTTCCTGTCTGATCAGGATGCACCAGCTTCCATTACCAAGAGGGTATGAAACAAACCAACGCCGACAACTGCTTTTGTATTCTCTGGTAGAGAGAGGGGAAAACAGGACGAGAAAAAAGTAATAGAAGCGGCGTGTAGCCCAGCGAACTGGAAACTCCAAATTATTGCCTTTACGTGTCTTCCCATCTGCCGTTCCTGCCGCTTCCGCTATTTCCTCCAGCACCCCCTCAACCCCCGACCCCTTCTCATCCTCTCATCCTACCCCCTCCTTTTCAGGTACATTGAGGCTAATGTACCATTTAATGAAATGAAATTAAGAGAAAAATCATGCACTGTCATCATGTCCTTGACCGCAGCGGCCGTGTAAGCCGCCGTCCATTGCTTCATCAGCAGGGATCCCGTGTGAAACAGTCAGCCCAAAACATCCTGCGGCCGTGCAAGTGTTCACCTTATGACTCACAACAACACGTCCGTAATTGAATTTAACCTTGTTTTTTTCACGCACAAAAGATTGTAGGCCTCTCTCCTCACTGTGTTTCTGAGGGAATCTGAGGATGCTCCCCCGGGACAAGACGAGGAGAAAACACATTATCGTAATAGCTGTACCTGCCTCTCAGCCTTGTTCGTGCTCCTTCAAACATTAAAGCTTTACAGAAGGCAAACCCAGTTGCTGTGGTGGCTTAATGTATTAGAAGAGTGGGAGCTTTTACTGTTATAAAACAGACCGAAGACCAGGCTTTTTGCTGCACGCGGAGCCGACGGGCCAGGCGCAGTCATGCAGTAACACACTGCAGGGAAACTGCACAAGATCCTCTCCTACACATCCCCTCGTGACGCCACAGTTCTGTTCCTGCTGAGAGAAGACTCGTGACGTGTCACTGTGAAACAAACGGATGAAGATTGGTTTTGTAGATATTGATTGGCCCGGCTGCTTCCTAACTCAGAGAAACACGCCGTCGCTCATTACTGAGAGTGCGTTCGCGCCGCGAGGTCCGGCCGAAACGAGGAGCCGCACGCACACTAAAACACTGCTCTTGTCACATCCAGTACACGAGCCTCCTGCTTTAATGCCTCTTGCATTATTCATTTTGCAGTGACTGGCTCTGTCACAGACCATGACCTTGATCCTCCTCATTGCTGGCCTTAATGCTCGCGGGAGATGTGTTTGACCGTGGCGACGGTGCAGGGTCGTGGGACCGACGCCTGGCCGAGCTCTTTTCTTAAAGGAAGAGCCGTCGTGTCGACCGCACACTAAGTTTGAGCTCCACGCTGCAGCAGAACAGTTATTACCTTGTTAGCCTTGTAACGCCCTGCCACACTGATGGGAAGGAGGGAGACTGTATGAACACTGTGGGATATTCAACCTTTCAGTCATTATTTAAGACTTTATATTCTCAGGAAATCCAATGACTGTGCAATGCCCCCCCGCCCCCCCACCCCCCCCCGTTCCACTCCTGTTTGGAACGCTGGGATACTGGCTGCTTTGTGCTCGCCTAAAGATGGTCGCCGTTGCCAGATCTGTCCGCTGGTGTCGCGTCAGCGGCCGGATGACATCGTCTGGTTGCGCTTAAGGAGGCGACCGTCCCCTGCAGCGGCGGTATGCGTGTTGGACCGGACCAGCGCCTCCAGTACAGACAGCACACCACCCACGCGTCTCTACGCAACACAAAGAAATCCATTAAGAGGCAACCTGCTCTGATGTAAGACTGCTGAGATAAAAAGGTGTATGTCCCTGCTTATTGTGATGCTGCGGTTTTCTTCGGAGACTGAATGAAAAGACTGGTAATAGCTTTGGATTCAAGTAGCCTCCAAACCCCCCCTTAGATGACAGGACCACTTGTCAGACTCCTCCACGTCCCCCAGATTCAGGGTTATTGAGAGTGTCACTGTCTGTTTCTGTTTGTGTTCAGGGGTGTGTGTTTGTGCGTACGTCCCTCTCTCCAAGCCTTTTTCTTTTTTTTTTCTTTTTTGTTGTTGTTGTGTATATTCGAGTGTGTTATTTTCCTGACAACTCTTGTGGAAGTGCATGAGCTGTGAGCAGGGCCTGTGTACGTAGCCTGTCCTGTCCACTCCAGGTTGTTGTGATGTGGGTTACCGTCTAAATGACAGACAGGTCAGCGCTGTCCTCGGGGGGACAAGCCATCACGTCAATAATAAAAGCGGCTGTCAAACTGAATTGTTCGATGGGCGAGAGCCGCCCGAGACTCCCGTCGCCAGTGACGGCGTTAAGGTGGCGATGATGATCTGCGGGTTATTGCCTCGATATTGCTCTGCGTTTACGTGCGCACTCGACGTATTCTTTGAGATTTTGTGACAGATTATGAGAGATGTGCGCCGATATGGGGCGAGCAGGGGTGTTCAATAAAAAGCCAGATTGCGGACAATCAGATTCCCTTGTACCGACGTGTACTTGAAAGAAGAGACATTTTTTACCATCCTTATGTGCATAACCAGTATGTGAAATCAATACAAGACACCGAGACGTTGCTGTCTCTTTTGTAAGAGGCTGTTCAAACCGCTGTGCGGGAGGACTGGGAAAAAAGCTGGGTCCTTTTCTTGTCATGGCCACGCAGCGGATTGTTACATTATTAAGATGTGTACGTCTCTTTGTTGCTCTTAAATGGTACAGGGTAATCACTGGAGACGGTGGAAAGGGCCTTCCATAGCAACAGCAGCTCTACAGCCTTTCTCATGCTCTCTAATAGCAGTGGCTTTACGGAAAAGAGTGTGAAGTTAGACAGGTGAGACATGGACGGCACTTTTGCTAGCAGTGCGCGACAACTGACAGCTTAATGGATTTCCCTGGTTTCGAAAGCCCTGTGTAAAACCCCTGCACTGTCGGCGCGGGAGAAGAGGCA
Source organism: Psettodes erumei (assembly GCA_016785225.1). NCBI lineage: Eukaryota > Metazoa > Chordata > Actinopteri > Pleuronectiformes > Psettodidae > Psettodes > Psettodes erumei. Next base: position 734,151 of record JAFBJZ010000782.1, on the reverse strand, counting down.
AAGGCGGCGACTGGGCTGCGAACATGCCTTTTCCGTTCGCGTTTGTGTCAACACACAAAAACTGCAGGATTCTCCGAGAGAAAAGAAGCCTCTCTCCGGTTGGGGATGTGATCGGGGTGAAGGGAAAAGTGCCACCGGGAGACGGCCCCCTGCATTTTCAATCTGAGCGGGGGTGGAGAGAGGAGGGGCCTGAGCCTGAGACTTTTACTCCCCCAAGTCCATCAGACACCGCCCGGACGCATCATTGTGGGTTCGCAAAAGGAAGTTTACTTGTTCCGCTCTTGTACGAAAAGTGCCGCGTAAATAATTGAGAGCTGCTTCGGGATCAGGATCACCAGGTTGACAGCCGCTGCCTCCCTGGGAGCCTCGTCCAGTTTCTTGGCTTCATGATTATTTGATGGTAATGAGGTTCACGTTCAAGGCACCCTGTGGGATTTGTGCATTGTAACAGATGAGATACACTTACTTTCCCACGAGAACAGGTTGTATGCACGTGCATTTGCAAAGCACCTCTGAACAGAGTTTAAAGTGCTGCCCATAAGGGCGAATCAGACGATAATCATTTGAGTCAACCTGGAAAAATGGCCGAATTCGGCGTTGAGGTTTGAGTTGTTTTATCTCTGTTCGACTGTCGTATGACATCATCCGGACCCCATTCTCCAGGACGTGGTCTGGAATTGTCCTTTCCAGTGTGTAACACACAACAGCAGGTGGTCCGTCATCTTCTCCATACTGGAAATTCTGCATTGGCTCATACGGGGCTTCAGGGTTGCACTGCACGTGCTAAAACGACACGAGGGGGGGGGGGAATATAGAAATGAATCCCGGTCGTGGATCCCCTTCTCTGTATCCTCTCCCCTCCCCCTCCTCCGTGCTGTCCCCGCTGAGACGTGTTGGAGGAGGCCCCATAATGAGCCTCTGTCTGTTCCAGCTGACACAGTGAGCTGTCTCAGGCTGTGATGTGTCCCTCGAGCAGGGCGTCTCTCTCTCTCTCCTAAATAAAGGGATTCCTCCCTCCAAATGCTTCCAACTGCCACGAGGGGATGGCTGAGGTTCAGACCTCTTTCAGCGAGGTCCTGTGGCCTAGACTTTTGCTGTTACACACTCAATCGCACGTCCTCACAACAGTGACGACTGAGGTTTTTATCTCCAAGGCCTAACCTCGCTCTTGCTTTGCTTGGAAAAGAGAGATCCTGGCAAAAAAAAAGGCCTGGCAACATAATTTCTGTTTCTGCTGAACATCAGTCTTGGGATTGCATCATGAGCTTTCTCCCCTTTTAAACCAATCGCAACGCATCAATTTCTGTTTGTCGCGTCTCCGTCGCAGGGATTGCCGCAAATTGCCCAATTCCGGCTCCTCGACGCACGGCCCCGGTAGTGCAGCGGAGTGTTTGTTTTTCATTAGGGTGAGCGAGGCAGTTGGCGCGAACACGTGTGAGGCAGCAGCAGCAGGGACGACAGCCTGGCAGCCCCTGCCTGGAAGTGCAGCATCTGCCTCTTCGTCTGAGGGAGCGCGCCGAGAAACCGAGAAACCGGGCTCGCTGACGTTGTGAAAGGCTCGAGAGGCACGGTTGTGTCTGGAAGATCAATGTTTTAAATCCCTGCGCTTCAGTTGGGAAGGTTTTTTTTTGTTTTTTTCTCTCTCCAGGCGCCACACTCGAGCGTTCAAAGCATTTAGTGAAGTGTGAAAGCTGTGCCTGAACTGGGGTGTGGTCCGGAGCTGGTTAACCTCTGGTGCCGGCCCCATTAAGTCCACAGCAACCGCACCATCGCTCAACATCACGGTGGCACTTTTGTGTCATGTGGAGCTGCAGTTAACACGTCATCTCTTAATTTATTTATAGATTAAAGTAAAAGTAGTGGTCGCAGTTCACAGATTTGAAGAATATTGATGTGTACGAATGCACTTGAAGTAATGGGCCCGCCTCTCGGATCGTTCATGAAACTGGGCCGACTCAAGCGTCTGGACCGAGTGTGAAAGTTACTGTCAAGCTGTCAAGCGAGCACAGTGGCTCAGGATCATATGAAGCAGCTCGGTGTTGTAGTTATTGTACGCTGAAGTGCTCCACATTTACCCAACGATTTATTACAGTGGTTATTGATCGTATACAGAACAAATAGGATCCCAGGACCCGGAGCAGGCTCAGGATGTATGGAGAATTGATTTTTTTTTTAATTTTTGAATAGCACGTCTTAATGCCTTGGACCTTTAATATCTGCTCAGACATTTGCTCCAGTGTGTGACGTAGCAGTACTGCCCAAGGCCCATTATGGCCATGTAGTAACAACCGGGGGATTGTAAGTCCACTAACAGTGGCCACATTGTTCAAGAGCGAATTTAAACTCAACCCAAAATGCCCACGTTGACTCATGTGGATCAAAAATAAAAACAGGCAGAGCAGAGCGTCAGATTTTCCTTTTATATCTTACATTTTTTTGCCTTGTTTCTCTCTGAAATGTCTTTTCTTCTTGGGTGGAGTCGGCTGGAGTGGTTAACACACATGCTCATCACTGACATGTCCAGAAGCATTTGTTTTCCCACCATTTGGGTTAAAACATAAATGTTATCTTTAGCAAACATTACATACTGTACATCCTTCTTCTCTCTTTTTTACATTTTTTTATATTTAGCTTGCCCCACCCATCTGAGATTGACAGTCAGGCTGCGGTGAAGCTCTTAAGACATGTTTTCTTTCTCTTGGACTCAAACAGTCAAAGAGATGACACACACACACACACACACACAGGCTCATATGGTAATTTGCAAGCAGACTGCCACACATGCATGGGTGCACACACACACACCCGAAGTGACAAAAGTTGGAGGGAAAAAAAAGGCAAAAGCTATCCACGTGCTGCCGAGCCGAGCTCCCCCCAAAACATAGTGCTATAGTGCTGCAAAAGCTGGACAAATGTGGCAATTAAATATGAGTATGGAGCTCAGACCCCCCCCCCCCACCTGTTTCCCACCTGCACCATCCGCGCGCTGCCCAGCTCCTCTTGGGCAAGGAAAAAAAAAACAAACAAAAAACAAGTGGCCCGAAACACGGCGGCACGTCCGGTCCTCGATCAGCCAGGGACGGCCCGCCTCACTCCGCTTTTCATTACTGCCCACTGCTGCTCGCATTAAGTTCGAGTTGCTGATGCCCACCCACAGAAAAGCCGCTAACCCAGCTGCCCGAATTCCCTCGCTCTGAGCCCTCCGCCAGGCACATACATGTTGCGTAATGCACCTGTTAAGCCGTGTCGTGTCAGGTGGAACTGAGAGGGTTGGATTGTACTGCTTTTGAACGCTGCATCGGCTCTGACTTGCTGCTACGTGCACGCCACGTGCCGTTTGAAGGAATGATTTGGTGGATGTAGTGCCGCACTGACCGAGCGCAGCGTTTATCACTCACGAAAAAACAGCTTGATAGAACAGTAAGACATCCAGCGTGACGCACGGCCCGGCAGCTCATGCAGCTGTTGAACGCTCCAAAGTGTTTGCGAGATATCTGCTCGTTTGTCTTTTGTCTTATTCTCGTCGCCTCACATCTCACGCCATCAATGCGCGGAATCAGTTCCTTGGCGCAACAGTGAATCGATGCAGGAGGCTTAACAAAGCGGGCAGCGAATTTCAATTGATTCGTCCCGGAGCTGTCGCTTGAATCCTTGGACCAGATTCATTCAGGATTTAGAATCCCAGTTTAGTGTCCGTTTGTGTGCGCGTGATCTGAGCTCAACTGTGGCACCAACAAAATGCCGCGGCGCTCCCGAGCGACGCCCTGGCACAGGCGGGGACATGAGCCGGCCTCATGAGAGAGAATTATTCACCAGTTTGGAGCTGTACAGCAGTGGCCACCTAACTTTCAAGCCCCAGCCCCACCCCCCCTCACCCCCACCCCCACCCCCCCTCATCAGTATGCATTATTCTTTTTTTTGGTGTCTCTTCACATTGGCTGACGAGCCCCGTTTGGTCGGTGTTGCCCCGAGCCACAACCACATCACACGTACAGTAAGGCGCGCACGCATTCTCCTCGCTCTCTCGCCGTCTCACGGGCTGTTAGCAGCGTTTTCAGAGTCGGGGAATGTGAAAATATTCAGCGAGGAGCGGTAGGGGTGGGGTGGGGTGGCTTTGGAAGCTGCGACACCACGCAGACTGCTGGCGCTCGACTGATGCGCCTGGCCTTCCTGAAAGGTTAACTGGAACCCCCCGACCCCCCGGCACGACACTCTCGTCGCCCCAGTTTGATGTGTCGGTCTTTCGTGGTTCACGAACTCGGGGTGGGGGGTGAGGTCTTTCACTTTCTGCTGTGTAGGACATCATATAGAGTGGCAGCACAAAGAGGATCCAGTTTATTGTTTTCTGGATTGGTGCGCCCTTTTGATCTGTCACATACAGACACAAATACTGCAACCTACAGTATTTGCTCGCACCCCCCACCCCCACCCCCACCCCGCGGCCCAATTGCATTGTCTCCCTTCAGAGGAGACATTAATAAGGAATGAGTCCTTTTGAAGCCTGGCTGTGGGCTGTCAGATCTGAACTGACACAATCATCCCCAAGAAAAACAGCCTCCCTCCCACCTTTTAACACACATTCAGCGCCGTGCGACGAAAGAACAGTCCACACCCGCTGCACTCCACTAATTTTGTCATAGTTATGTTTCAGCGTCACGCGCTTTGGCAACGCAAGGCAGTAACGCTTTTTTTTTTCTTTTCTCACACCCACTGCTCCCTCAGCTGATGTCCCCCGCCCCGAGTCGTTAATGATCCTCATCCTGTGCGCGAAGCTCAGCCTGTCAGCTCAGTACCTCAGGTGACGCCGAGCGCCGCCGTAACCTCTCCGTCACCCTGAACACCCCCAGCCCAAAACAAACTCCCATGGCAGTAGGGCACAATTATATATCCATGGATATGAATCCATTTTTTTTAGCACGTGTGGATCTCCAAAATAAAAACATAACATTTTATTTGTGGAAGTGATAAACTCTCTAGAAGTGGAATAATCACGAGAATAATGGTGATGTGTGGAGGCAAAGAATCGCCTCTGAGACATAAATAGAGTGTCCGTAATATGTCACACCGCGCCATCATTGTGATATATAAAGCGCGACTTGGCGTTTCGCCATCCTCCCCCTCACACCTCCGGCTCGTTTCGCACTTTTCCAACTTCCTCGCCTCTCTGCCAGGCACGTGTTAGACTGGGAGGAAAGACGCCCCTCCTTCCTCTGCCCGCGCCGCAGCTTTTCGGGATTTGTCTCTGGCGCCGGCGCCGCCTGTGTCCCCGTGCGCGCTCAGAAAACCTGTGAAACGCCGCAAAATCCACGCACAGATGGTAACACGCTCACACCGTCGCACACACTGTACAAACAACCCGCGCAGGCTACTTTAAGAGCTGAGTCTTTCCTTTGAGCAAACTACTGTAAATCGATGCGGTACGTAGCCAGCTTCAACCATGACATACAGTAATTGCAATGAGCGCACAAATGACTGCGCTAAGCATTTTGCATAAATCTTTGAATCTGTTGGTCAAACAGCTGCGGTGATGACGTTCCCCGCTGGACTGGTTTAAAGTCCAAAAGTTGCCTTTGTTTGACAAATTTAAGTCCCTCTTAACAAGCCATGGGGACGCGGCAAACTCTGGGAGTTAAGAGTGACTCATGTAGGTGAGTTTTATTGGAACATCTGCCCCGAGGGCTACTTGGACTCCTATGATTTATTTCTGCTAAAGTTTATTTCTAACCCTCCTGAATTCGATCACAGTTTCGTTTTCTTTCATTCATTGTCGCTGAAAAATAACTGACTTCTCCAAAGGAACTGATACCATTAAACAGAATTTCTCCACTGATTTTTATGAGCCATTGTGTGCCCATGTAACCACAGCGTTACATGTTGTTGCTCTCGATTATTTCCCCTCTGTTGGCTCTTCAGTTTTGTTGGGTTTTTTTTTTAGGATGAATCAGCTCCCAGGCAGGCAGGATATAATGATATGACTCTGCTCCCGCTGACTTCATGTTCCCGCAGGGGCATCAGGGCCTGACTGTAAACCTCCCCGTTGTTGGTCCTGGCTGCGCCTGACGCATTCCTCACACGCGTGCCAATCCTGTTACAGTGCTGAAGGTGCACGGCGAAGGGTGCGCGTCACCTGCCCGGTCAGCCTCTGCGGTCTGCGGAGGCTCCACACCACTCGGAGACGCTCCGTCAGAGTTGTGTTGGGTGGTGTGCATCCTCAGCTCTCATGAATAATGTAAAGTGATGCAAAAAGGATTATTTGCATGGATAATAGAGGATGTCAAGCCTTTGGCTGCTTCAGGGCGGTTTTTCCTATTCAGTCTGTCACTTCCATCACATGCACTGCTGTTCCGTCAGACACAACACATTTTTATTTGTGAAGTGCCAGCAGTAGTAGATTTACTGTTTGTGTCCATATGGAATGTTTATCCCCACTTTTGTCTAAACCTAATTTGACCAAGAAGTTTTTTTTCATGTCAGCTTGATATTTATATATACTCTACACATTGCTAAAATCATCCCCCTTTCTGTGAGGCCATTAGAGTCTGAAGGATGTTCTCCATCGAGTAACGCCGAATAATTCATGATAATTAAGCTCCAATCAAAAGAGCCACCGTTTTATTGAGTGCTGGGATTTGGGGGATTTGCAAATATGTACATATAGCATTGACTGAAGAGATGTGTTCCTATTTTGTAAACTAATCACTTATATTATGTAGAATTTTATGGAAGACAGAAGATGCACTTTGGATCCCACTGCAGCAGCCATACTGCCTGCACTGGATCTATTTTTCCTTCTGATAATATTTGGACGTTCAGGTGCAGCAGTGAATGGATCTGGCCAGATCGTTTGGATTGGTCCTTGTTGCCTTGTGCTCCTCCTCATCTGTCAGCAGCGTCCGGCGTCCCACAGACAGGGTCTTAATAGTGGCAGAGCGAAGGGGACAGGGCCTGTAATGGAAGCCCTTTGTTCAGATGTCACTTTCCCCCGCTCCCATGGAAACGTCCTGCTGGCCAATCGGACGAGTCCTCCAGGTAGCGGTCCTGTCCCCGCTCAGTTGAAGACATCTATCACGCTGAAGTATCTCAACTTTATTTCCTTTCCTGTTCCTCCTGCTCTCTGTTTCCCCCACTCAGACCCGGTTTGGCCTGCCAGCGATCATGTTTGACAGATATGATACAGAGTCTGAGTCAAGGCAAAATGGGCTTTTGCATCATGTCAAAACATGTGATAGGAAGAATGGGATTTACAACGTTGCCCCCTACACAAAATCAAAAGCTGTATTGTTGCAGCGTCAAGATATGCTTTGGTAAAGAATGGAATAAAAGCGAAAATTCCTTCACGTTTTGGAAGCCAAGGTTCCTATCTTACCCCCACCCCCACCCCCACGGAGCGGTTATGAATACCTCCCACTTGACTTTCTGTGAGGTGAATATGAAGGTAGCCCCGGCTCCATGCATCTCTCCCACTGTGTAAACACTGTGGCATGTGATAAGGGTTTTAGAGAGAAGGGAATATTGGCAGAGTGGAAGGGAAGGGGGAGGGTAAAATAAAAAGAAGAAAGATCATCTGTATCCCTGTACTCAGCCGCAGCCAGCTGGAATATGAAGCACCAGTGGGTCGCCGTAGGATTCGTCTTCCAGAAATACAACTTCTCTGAAGACGGGACTTACAGCGCAGTCAGACGAGGGACCGTCGTCCACTTGTGCATGAAAAAAGAGACCAATAAGCTCTGCGCTCCGGAGGCTCTTAAACTGCAAGAATTTGGAGCGCATTTGTGCGTGAGTGCCTGCTGCAGGCACGGGCATAGGAAAATGTTATAGGCAGTGTTATTTTCCCTGTCACAATCATCTTGGGGCAGTCTTACGTTGGTGGTGAGCGAAATATCAGAGGTGGTAATAAAAATCTACTGTGTGGAATTAGGTTTTTCTTTTTTTCAGTTTTCTTACATTAACTTTCCCCACCCAGTATTTGGTCTTGCTCTCGTGCTTGTGCGTGGAACACGGAGACGTGCACGTGAATAAATGCATTTCTTGATATTTTTGCCTGCGCGCACCCACACGTTCAACTCTCCGGCGCAGTATTTAATGGATACCGGTGTCCAGGGAGACGTGTACGAGTTAAAATACGTATCAAGCCAATTCCTGCCGATCGGGCATGCAGTATGTCATATTAATGAAGGCAACAGTGCTTTAAGATGGAATTCATACTTTGTATGAAGAACTGCGAATGTGCAACAGCCTTGCATCCAGCAAAAAAAAAATCCAGCTTTAGATTTGAACCTCACTTGTGTAATACAGTTTTTATTTGGCCAAATTCCAAATATGTCAGTACTTGAGTAATAATGAAATATCAGTACCCTGGATGTCTAAAGATACAGTACGTGTCATGTTTATTTAAATAGAAAAGGGAATTCCAGCTGTTTATCGCTCAATAGAGTTAGCTGTTGAGTTACAGCAGTCAGATTAATAAAGCAATGAGGGCGGCGATAAATGTGATTCATTGTCGCCAAATTCCAAACATGATGGATCCTACGTTTCTCATGGGGCGACTAATAGCATCTTTTCATATGGCCCTCTATCTCAGGTCAACACCCACATCATTCAAACGTAGCCACGTTTGTTCTGTGGTCAGCGGGCCCCGTGAGAGTTCCCTCCTGATTACATCACCGACCGTCATGCATAAAATCACGCACACGCTGAAACCAGATCAGATGTGTGCCTGGTGTAGAGGCTTACTCCCCCACCCCCCCATCCCCCAACCTCCTTATCTGCTCGAGCACAGGGGTGATGGGGGCAGACGTCCCTCCCACAGGCCAGCCGGATTACTCATGTTGGTCTAATCCCATTCATTCTCTCAGCGCTCTCAGTCACAGCGACATGTACTCGGACACACACAGGCTCAGGTGCCTGTGTCTGATAAGAACTGCGCGGACGTCCTGAGCAAAAACCCTGTTTCCTCCCATGATCCCCAGTTTGCCCTCAACACCACAACCTGCTTGGCGGCCCTAAACCCTTTTGTCACCGCTCCCTCCCTGCAGCTTTGCGTCGGGGATCGCCTCTGATGCGCACACGAGGGCGGACATATCTGAAAACGCTGCTTAAATGTCAAAGCCACTTCTGCAGACACTGATTCTAACGGGGTCACAGCTGCCATCTGGTTTTGGAGTGGGGCTGACGCGGGCCGCGCTCTGCTAATGAACACTCGCTCCGTGTTCGAGTGACGAAGAGAGTCACGTGATCACGAGGCTTTCGGAGAGCAGCACATCCCTCTGCAATGAGGAAATCAGAAGTAGGACTTAGTATGCACGTTGAACGTGCCACAGATCTCTTGGTGATTCTCGTCATGGGGGATGTGACCCGTGCGTCAGGAGTTTTGATTAATTACAGTACTGCTCAATATGATCACACATGTAGATTAAGCACTTTTTTCTTAACTGGCAGAGTCCAACTGTGGCTCAGCATTTTTTATTCTCAAGCTGCAACAGATATTTTATGAGAAAATGAAAATGATAACCTTCATAAAACTTTGTTCTAAGAACAAAAAAAAAAAAAAGATTTTTTTTTTTTTTTTTTTGAGAGAGAAAGAATAGCTGTAATGGGGTTTCATTGTTGCTCCAAATAATAAAATGGAAATAAAAAAAAATAAAACTAGAATATTCTTAAAAGAAGCAATTTCAGCTTGTTATATTATTATTATTGTTATTATTATACATATTGGGCATCTTAGAGCATCTTAGAGTAGAAATGAGAGGGACGTTTTCCCATCACGTGCTTAACCTGCAGCACTAAAACCTCTTACTTAACGTGTAACGTACTTATCAGACATACTTGTAATCTGCAGGGAATTGCTCTACATCACAGTGGCTTTTCTCGCCTGCGCCAAACGGCAGTTCTGTTGTTGTGTTTGGCCCACCGCGGCGGCTGACAAAACGAGGAGGAAAGGCTGTGTCACAGCTAATGGGTCGGCTGACGGCGGCAGCTGTTTGCTGTTGAGACGTGAGCCAGACGGACAGTGTTGTGTGGCAACCTGGCCGGAACCGCTGTGCAAACAGCGGGCAGACGAAACAGGCGATAGGTCTGAAAAATGCTGCAACATCAGGGAGGCGTGATGTAAGGCGCCCAGATTTGCACAAATACTTATCTGTCAGCAGAAACAAATGCATCTTTTTACTCAGCTGACTTCACCTGCACGATTCATTCTTGGTGAAGAAAGGGTTCTTTTTGCATATCTGTCTCAGTGCAGTTTGTGCCATCAGGCCAGGCTATCATCCTGTCAATGTATTGTGCGGCCTCTGATCCACAGATCTCAGTTTCCCCTCCGAGCAATAGAGCGCTTAACCACATTATAAACATTTTGGATTCCAGTTGCTCAAAATTTGGCCGTGATTCAGACCAGATCGACACACTTTGCCTGACTGCACATAACTGCCTCTTGGCGTCTTTACTGCAGCTGTTCGTATCATCGAGGCACCGCTTAACCATGCGTGACATCACGGAATTATTCTTAATGACACAGTTTGTCACAGATTGGCCTGCGCGCGCCTCTGCACGTGGCGCCAATTGAAATGTCAACGCTGGTCCAGGAGGTCGGAGCGTTCGTAGACCACAAACTGTTGCATGAAACGTGGCATGACGCTCTGGAAATTTTCATCGCAGCGGGAGGTGTAGTCGCTCCAGCATGCAAATCTCATACAGGCGCATGATTAGGAAGAGCCCCCCCCCAAAAAAAGTGGGCCAACTGAAACATGGGCGCAGTGCCACACAAAAGCCTGCACACAGCCGCGTTTTCTCATATCCTCCTTTATTTTTGTTTTATTGGAGCCCTTTCAGCACTTGGAGGACGGGTGTGATTTCTGTCGCCAGCGTGCCGAGAGTAGTAGTTCAGGAAAATGACCCGCAGCTTTGTCAGAGGAGCAGCAGTGGACAGATTGCGCGTCTGATCTTCTAACTGCGAGGAAACCCGCAGCCAAACACCAGTGATGCTTCGGCGCTGACAATCCACCCTCTCTGATAGCTTTCTAATGAAACTCGGCCTTACAGATCAATTTAAGTCATTTGTTATTGCTTTTCTTGTTGTTTTTTTCTTACGTAGGCTCAGCTCTCGCTTCCAATCACAGTTGCATTTTCAGCTCATTTTGAGATCATTCCACACGCCGTGTTCTGCCTGTTTGGCGCAGGAATCCGTCTGCTGGGGAAGGGTGGTCCTCCATCACTTATTCACAGCGTTTGCTGTTTTGTCAGCTGCCATCATGTCCCTAAAGAGCCGTTTTGTTCAAATGCGCGTAAACGCGGCCGTCACCCGCGATTTGCTGACCGCTGCTTCCTGTTCGTCATCGTGCCCACCGTGACGTCCCTGCAGGCAGGTCAGGCGCCGCAGGATCGAATCGGAATTAAGAGACCGAGCGGCGCAGGCTTCCCTCGCTCACACCTCCATCACATCGTGCGGTGACACCCAGGCTGTTTTATTAACCCTCAGTTGAACTCTCACCGACAAAATCTTCAGGAAATCATTTTGACACCCGTGGGGAGGGGGCACACACACACACACACACACACACACACAAACGCACATCAGCTCTTGCTCTTCCATCCCTACATAGAAATTTAAACTCTGATTAACCTGATTTTCAAGGTTTCTTCACTTTAAAATCAAATATCAGACTTTATTTAACCTTAAAGTTAAAGAAATAAATCAAGGGCTCATTTCAAAGACAAAACCAACCAACTTCCCTCCCCATTCCTCATCGTGCAACAGTTGTCATAGCGAGAACTTTATTTCTGCCTGCTCAGCAGATCTCCCGAGCAGAGGGAGCTCTGTGCGGCTGAGTCACCAGGCGCCCACGAGCCCTCCCCAATGCCGCCACGCTCTCAAAACCTCCCCACCACGTCCCCCGCTCAGCCCGGAGCCCAAACACCGCCGCGACACCCTCAGCGCATCGCCTCCCTCATTCATTATGAAATGGACTGGCTTCGGCTTTGCGGCAAATAAGCCGTGAGCGTAACAATCATGTGCGATCCGTTTACCGTTGAGCGCCGCAGCATCTTTTCGGCGCTGTTGTTGTTTGATCTGGGCTCATTTAATACGGGTTATTAATGCCGCGTGGCTCAGGTGGCTCAGAAGTGGATTCACTTTTTTTTTTTTTTTTTTTTAAGCCGAACACAGAAGCCGTTCAGGCGGCATTTGTGTTGAGCTCTTGGTTTATGGTGAAAAGGAACGCTGCACGCGAAGACAGTAAATCCACAGCATCTCCCGCTGTTCTGCGTCTCACAGAGCAGTCACGCCGCGTTAAGACGGCGATGCTTTTTCAGTTGTTTCGACTGCACTCTTGCACATTGGATGTGCAAGTCAGGTGATCCTGAGGTCAAAGTGCTGACGTGCAGCTGAAGTCTGAGGATGTTTTGCGTCCACGTCAGACGAATGTTAGACTAATGAAGTTAACAAACTTTCAGACGTCACATTAAATAGACAACGCCAAATCTTTGGCTGTATTTTTCTTCTTCTTCCTGTTTTTCTTCATCCTCTTATCTGGACCTTAGACACCTGGATCAGCTTCCTTTAAGCCCCCTCTCTACCAGGACCAGTCTCTTTGCCACTATTGCAGTCTTTGCAGGCGATAGCACCATTGATCCGCCTGCCTGCAGTCCAGTGTGCGCGTGCTGATGCGCACGTGTACCGACATCGGCGCGACGATTTAGCGTGAAATGGGAAAGGGCGCGGATGTGGCCGCCGCATATCGGCAGGCTTTTGCGGACATTAGCCACCGTTGCCCTTTCTGCTTCGAGCAGCGCAGGTTCAGATCAAATCAATGTTCAGGGTCCCCAAGCTAAAATAAGCTCCAAAATTGACTCACATCATGCATGGAAATCTGCCCTACTTTTCCCAAAGGCTTTAAAGCCTTTAGCATCATCTGCATTATGTTAATCTAACCCATATTTTCAATCAGTGACATAAGTCGCAACTCTTTACATTCTGCTTGTGGGCAGAATGCCCTTTGTGGGCTTACAGCCATTCTGTCTGGCACTGGTGGTAAATGGGGTCTTTGGGTCAGCTGCAGCAGAACTCTCTCTGGCCCTTGGGCCATCCTAGAGGGTTTTTTTTTGTTTTTTTGTTTTTTTTGTTTTTTTGCCTGGACATACTCAGTGAAATCCCCTGTAATCAAGCAGCTGGAAGGTCCGCTTTGAGGGGATTTGAGTGCAATGTGGCAGGTGCCAATCTGACCGCAGGATCAGGATTTGCACAGGCCGGGCTCCCGATAGCATTCGTCAACTTCAGCGTGAGCTGGTGCCTGGAGACTAATCACGGTCATTCATGCGGCATCTTGCACAGCACCGACCCGTGCGCCGCAGACAAGGTACGCATGAGCCAGCCCATCTGAGATGCATTCTATACACTCACACACATCCGGTTTGTGTTGGGTCTTTTGCTTTTTTTTTTAGCATGGTAGAAGTGCAGCTGGTGCTTGATCTCCTGTTTTTCATTTGATTTTGCGGTTTTGTTTTTTTCCCCAGTTACAAAAAGCTGCCTTGTGTTGCTAATTTGAAGCCTTTTTTTAATTTTACCTTTTGAATATCATTTCAGTTGTTTTTTTGAATAAGCTTTTGTGCTTATCTTTCAGCAGCCCAGCTTTTACTTTCCTGCACACACAGACCACGTATGTAAAAAAGCCAAACAGATATATATAAGGCTGAATGAATGAATGGTTGAAAAAAAATGATGTACACGCATCTCTGCGAAGGGAGCATCTTTGCTCCATGGCCTGTGAAGTATGAGGATTCATTTTCGTGTGTGAAATGTGTGCATAATACAGAAAAGAAACTGTGAAAGCGAGATAGACGAAAGAGAGACTCGGCCCAAAGAAAGGAAGGAGAAAAAAAAGACAGAATAAGAGAAGGTTCGTAAAAGGCAGAAACTCCCTGAGGCAATGGGACAGTAGAACATATATACGTACGACGCACACACGCAAACGAGCCCGTTTGCCTGTGTGTGTGTGTGTGTGTGTCCCTCCTCTGTCTGTCTATTATTGATGTTGGGCACGCAGGGCACCCACTCAGCCATCTGTTCTCAGCTCTCCCGCTCCGCGCCCCTTTAGCTTCGTGCCTGCCGCTTTGGCAGGCCGGCATGAGCGGAGGAATGCCGCCCTATCAAAGTGTGAATACTTCATAAATATATCACACTGTCGGGGGAGTTGGCTGTTGCAGGAGGAGCGCAGGGAGAAAAATGAGAAAGAAGCATAATAGTAATGCGATGCATTTTTCATCAACCCTGCCTCTTTGTTGCATGACTTCCAACACGTGCATTGATTCGCGGCGTGAAGATGTCACGACTGCATCAGGTATAAACAGAAGTGGCGGCTGGGCGTGTTCGGTGATGGACTGTCAGTAGTCTTCTTGTGCACGTTTTCAGATCATAATCACATCACAGCCCCACCCTCCTATACCGTTGATAGTGTACGGCTGCAGGTTTGATGTGATTTGTAATTGATGACCGTGCATATTCGGCCAAGCCCCTGGCTGCCGGGGGAAATGTGTGTTTGCAAACACTCCGCTTCTCCTCGCAGCTAATCCGAAGATGAATCCTCATCCCCGCCTCCGCCTGCCCTGCCCTGCCAAACGCACGCACACACACGCACAAGCACACACAAACAAACTTATACTGCAGTAAATGGATTGTAAATGTTACATGTCAGTCTCGTGCAGAAAACCGCATGCATCAGTGAGGTTGTCTGGCTTAACACGTGTCTTCAATTACACCGTCCCGACTGACAGAGAGGTGGTCAAATGTGGACAAAGGGATGCAGGGGACTGTGGGGTGGTAATTAAGGTAAGATATTGGTTTGGGGCTTTGGAAACCAAAGCTGTCACTCCGTCGTGTGACTTGTCTTTTGCATATTCCGAGAGGGGTGAAAGAGGCTTTATTCTCTGGCTGGCCCCTGAGTTTAGACCCCCCGGGGAGCACGAGATGAGAGGGAAATTAATAATGTGTAGAGAATCAAAGGATTTGACTGAACCACGGGATCAGAGGAGGGTGAAGAGAGTGTAGTTGAGGCAGGGAGGGAAACAGAAACACGGGCAGCGAGAGAAGAAAGCACAGTAAGAAAGACAGGGCCACCTCCGAGCAGAGGATGGCAAACAAGAGGAGCTGCATTCTGAGACTGCTGAAAGACATCAGGCTGCAAAAATGTGTTCTAAAAGGATACTCCCCTCAAAAGACTACTTCTCACTCGATTTTTTTTTTTTTAAGTGAAGTCAAATTCTACCCCCGTATTCACATCGACTCTCTCTGCAGTGAAAGTGTAACTGTCATTTCATGCACACGGTGTGAGAAGACGTTTTTTTCACATCCTCTGCTGCCCTGAAAACAGATTGCAAATTAGCATTTCTTGCCGAAGCCGGGGGGAGTCACGGACTGCCAGTGCTCCCAGTATCCAGACATATTCTCCACATTATGGCGTGTGAGGCTAACATGAACTGAAGAACGAGAACAAACCGCTTAATGTTAAGGAAACTCCGAATTTATTATTAATAGGCTTTGCCCTGCGATGTGTGGGAGTCACGCTAGCGTGCTCATCGCTGGCACGCTCGTGTCTCGCCTGCCCGGGGGCCAAACAGGTCGCAGCGCTGCTGTGACCTCTCCGGCTCGAAGCCAGCGGCTCCGCCGTATCCTTTGAACCTGGACGAACCAGGCTGGGGCCAGCTGTGTGCTTTGGCCAGATCGGACCCCAGCTGATCACACCACCCGTCATTAAATACTGAATTTAACCACATATGGAGCCATCCAGCTGTTTTACTAAGATTTTGCCTGGCGTTCTGCGTTCAAACGATAGTCTGGTACCCTTCCACAAAAACAATGTAAGCTAAGAAGACTGAAGAAATTGAGCTAATAATGATGCTGGAACGGTATGCCATATGTGATCCCTCCCTGAAGCATGGCCAGGTGGGCAGTGTGCCACCCAGCAGCACAAAGGGTTTATCCACAGTGATTTATTAAACACCCTAACCGCTGACTAAACTGCTAAATTAGCCATCCAGTCGTCTCCGCTCTCTCATTCCTTTTTTTTTCCTCCTTCTTTGTTTGCCTCTCTTTCATCTCTTGGTCCACGTCTGCAGAGTGCAATTAGGACGTATGTTAAGGAGGCACGTAATGGTAGACTGGGTGCATATTGGAGCCATTAAGCAGGAACATGACTGCCTATTACGCAGGTCTTTAGTAACACAGAGAAATAACCCCTTATCATGCCGAGCGGGACGAGGGAACTGGTCCCCACCACTCTCCAGAACGGATTATGTTAAACCCGAGAACAACTTGAATAGAGAGCGCGAAAGGTTTTTTTTGGTCGACGCCACTTCAGTGTGAAGCACTCCTGAGTCCAAAAGTGGCGATCTCCCCCTCGCAACAAGCCATTAGCGCCGGCTCAACGTGAATTTAAAACGCCACGCGCGGTGACACGCTGCATTGTGTGTTTTAGGCAAGAGGGAGTTTGATGAGAGGCTGTGGATACCACACCTGCCGAGGAAGAGGGGTTCAGATAACAATTTTTCTCCTCCCCGCAGAGGAGGCATCTGGCATTGCCACGGTGTTACGAGCGGAAATGAACTCAGGAGTGGTTAATGAGGCGTAGGAGACGGGGTTTGTGTTTTGTAGCGTGCGCGCGCTTTGGGGCGGCGGTTTTCCTCATCTTCCTGCACTAGCCTCTGTAGACTCAGCAAGGACGCCATCTGTAGTCCTCAGCCGTAAGCCCACTTGCGTGTGACTCCTAAGCAGCGTTAAATCAGCTTAAATACAGGCACACGTTATACCGTCTTGTACTAAAACACCAAAGAGGAGAAAGGGAAAGTGCGGAGATTAGCAAACACCACGTAGCAGCTGAAATGAAGACAAACGCGGGGATGGCCGGGCGCTTGACGAAATGGGCGCGTTGATGTGTGTGCTCAGACCACGGTGGCGCCCACGCCTGGTGGCTGTGCACAAGTGTTGGACGAGGCCATTCAGCGGGCGGCCTGCATTATGTTTCCACACAGTGTTGTGTGGCGCTGCACGCGGCTAATGTTCCATAATCATCCTCGGAGGACAGTGAATGTTGAGCATCTTTTCTTTTACCGTGGTAGCACAAACCATCAAGTCTGAAAATGACTCTTCCTCTGTTGCATGTACGACTTTTGATTGTTGCCTTGTTTTGTAGTTACTTTTGATAGTACTTATGGCCCCTGATGAGTTCTTGTTTTACAGCCGATTGTTACAGCTTTTACAGTTGATTGCAGCATCTGATGATTTATTTCTGCTTTACTTTTATATTATATATATATATATATTCTTGCCTCTGACTTTATGTTTTGTTACTTCTCATTACTTTTGTTGTTGATGGCTGACGCTGACGATTCGATTTTAACAGGTTTTTGTAGTTAACGGCTATGTTTATTGCATGTGTCGCTGACTGCCTGTGTCCTTTTGTTCATTTTGTGTAATCCCTGTTCACTTTGCCAAAGTATTGAGGGGATTCCGCAATAAATAACAGTGATAACGCTGTCAATGAAACAGGAAAGGTACAAGGAACAAAAAATAACCTTCATAAATCAAGTGGATCAATTTTGCAAAACCAAAATTTTTTGCGTGACAGTCAAACATTTTTTTGTGTGTGTGTTTCAGGTAATCTCTGCTCTGTCCAGGATCTCCCACCACAGCATTGCACAAATCAAAGGCATCAGGTATGTGTCTCATCTGGAACGTTCTCATTTGTCACTTGAACAGCCACGGCACTCGAGAGTATCTGTGTCAGGGAAACCATTTGGATGAATGCATTCGGCATTTACTCGTAGGCCTGTATTAAATTGGAGGCAGCTATTAACATCTGCTGCTCATTTACAAATCAATTTACATTTTGAGGTAATTAGCTGCAGCTTTTAGCCACTGCTATCTTGCAAGGCGCCATGCATTGCCATCTGTCACTCAAGCAGCGCCGCGGTGCACCGTGTGCGCCACGTAGACATTTACACACTGCTGTTGGAGTCACAAGGCTACATTGTATGCAGGGGCAGTCATTTTTCTCAGATAATGGTGAAGCTGAGAAAATCCTTCACCCTGCTTTATCAGGCCCAGAATGGGCTTCTGATTTCCCTTCATCCGCTCAAGCCTGCTCGGAGCTCGGCGGCTCACCGGCACCACGTAAAAAGCCATTTTATCCATCTGAGTAATGAGTTGAGGGAGCGCGCCCATTAGGAGCCATGCCAGCAAATGAGGGGAGGAGAGAGAGAGAGAGTGACAGAGAGAGAGAGCAGGTCCCTTGCCATTAATAAAGACAACACAACCTGCTGACTGCTGGCTAATTCACTGCCTGTCCGCACTGGCCATTTTGCTGCGAGGTGTCAAAATCGATGCTCATTTGACCTCGAGGTAAATTGGGCTCCTGGCTTTCTAATCCTGAGTTACTTTAAAGGCGAGAATATTAATATTAATTAAACAGGAAAATGTTATTTAGGATTTAGATTCTCAGCCTGTGGGTCTGAGGGTGGAACGAAGATGGCTGCAAATCTACTTTTCTCACAGTAGTGTTGTTACTGCCCTTGAACTGAAGGACACGCGCCCCGACACCTGTGTCCTTCAGCAAAAGTTTAAACTCCTCCCAGCCTCCAGAGGTAACCCTGACCTCTTACCCTTCTGTGGAGGGAAATGAGTGAAAACAGACCGGCCTTGCAGGGATCAATGACTTTATTAAGTAAGGTCACATTTGACTCCTGGCCTCAAGGAAATAAAAAACCCCACATTGATTTGGGCTGTTAAATGATACACCGATGTACGTTCTCTGATGGGAATGTTTGCAGAATTGCTTAATAATGGTCATCTAGGCCATATATGACAAGGTTTGAGATAGCTTTTTGGAGCTGACGTCAGGCGTTGATTCTTTCCAGATTGGAAAAATGACTTGCAGAGTTAGGTGCTGATTCTCAGTGGTATCAGCAGTAGGGCACATTCAGCATTAATGGCTGAAGCTTTAAACAATCATCTGTGTCTTACCGCTTCCGCTGCAGGCTTCGCCGAGACGCACAAGGGCATTTGACAAATACGTGACGAGGTCCTGGGCCACGGGCTGCATGATTTAGCACGAACAGTGCGCTGCTATTAAGTGTAGCACTTACACAGCACGGGATGTTCACTGACCCCAGTTGACCTTTCTGAAGGGTCCCCTCAGCCGCTTCTTGGTAACTCCGCTGAGGGCAAGGTCAGTGACATTCAAAGGTCCAAGGAACCGACAGACCTCTGCTGTCTCGCTTCACAGCCCCTGTCAGCTCTATACAGGCATGACAACAGCTACAACTCATTCAAACACATGCCATGCATGTAAGTTGTCTACTATATAGACAGAATGAACCTCCAGGGCTACTTGTACACTGCTTCATCCATGTGGAGCATCTTTCAGAATAAGGTCACACAGGCATATCATTTCAAGGCTTAAGTTCTTTGTTCATAAAGAAAGTGTAAAGATGTAATTTTTAAAAATGTTGCATGAATCTTCAGCCTGTACATCCCCAGACAGCGAATGCACACAGTCACACTTTCTCTTGCAGCAGTGCTCATAAGCAAGGATAAAATCTGTGATTTCTGTCTGTGCTGCGGTTGTTGTCTAGTCATGTTTCTAACAAACTTGTGATTCCCCTCATCACATCGACATCAAAGGTCTTTTCAGAAGCCGTGTCTCTTCTGATGTTATAATAAACCGGTGCACCTCTTCCTCACTGAATTTCAGATGGCTACTCCTGTATGTTATTTCCCAAAAGAAAGAGGAGGTAGCGCTCCACTAATAATAAAAAGTGTCACCTCTTGTCCTGATCATGTTTTAGTCACTTTATTCTCAGCAAACAACATTTCAACAACAAAGTCCATCGTATATCTTGTGTAGATTCAAATTCAGCTGTCTGAGTTAAGGTTGTTCAATTTCATCCATCTAGCATCTCCCTTCTGTCTGTCTCTACTGGTGTAGAAACTGAAGTCATATGAAAAAACATTACGGCAATATTGCTTCAAGGAAATGGTTTCGCAACGCGAACTTAAAAAGATCTTTCCCAGCTTTAGCTCAGGGTGGAGGTCTCAGTGCCCGGACAATGACCCCACAGTTTCCAATCAGTTAGGAACAAAACCCCATCAGGCCGTCCATTGAGCTTTAAATGACTGGAGAGTTCCTCACTCTGTTAAATCTCTGGGTAACATCGCCCTGGGCATGTCCATTGACGTTCTGTTGAAGCCCATTGATCTTGTCTTTGATGTCTGTTCACTGTAATCAGGCCTCGGCAGTTCGTGCTTTCTGTCACTGTGTCAGCACTGCAGTCCTGCTTGGAAAGTCCGGCTTTCGTTTTTGGCACGTCCATGATAACTCATGGATGCACATCAACAACATGAGTTTTGCTGTTGCTTTGAGTTGTGCCACTGATTCATAGATGTTTGTTTTCCCTCAGTTTTACCTGTCAGGTGATTGACAGGAAGGCCTTCTACTGCAGTATTCTGTATATTTTTAGGATAAAGCAAATTCTATCTATTCTATTCTATCCACCAAAAGATGCCAGAGTTAA
Organism: Psettodes erumei; assembly: GCA_016785225.1. Taxonomy (NCBI): domain Eukaryota; kingdom Metazoa; phylum Chordata; class Actinopteri; order Pleuronectiformes; family Psettodidae; genus Psettodes; species Psettodes erumei. Next base: position 713,595 of record JAFBJZ010000782.1, on the reverse strand, counting down.
AGATCAGTCAAAGAATTTGTTCTTAGTGATTGAAATCTATGGGTGTGTTCTGACACTGTTGTCTGTTAATGCCTTATTTGGGGTCTGGTTTATGAACATCTGTGTCCACAGCTATATATCTTTGAATGATTCACTGCTAAAACAGTCACTAGTTGATCCCAGTTTTGTCAAAAAGCCCTAAATCCTCTTTGTGTCGAGACCTCGTGTTCCCGTCGCTTTGTGTTCTCCTGGCAGGCCGACCTCGTCTTTCTCACAGCTTATCTCTCAGTATGAGCCTGCGTCATCCTCTGTCCTGTTATTCAGCCCTCTGCTCCTTCCTACTGCTTATCTTTACTGTCCTCAGCTGACCCTTCTCCAACCTTGAACCCGCTCGCGCTTCAGTGTCCTAGTTCATCGCTGATCCCTGATGTGTGAATGTTTCACATGTGTGTCGCGCGCTCTGGGGATCAGGGTCGCGGAGTACGAGAGACCGTGGCTCAGCATCAACACAGAGAGCAGATGAGGAGGAAATTTGCAGAGGGCTTTTAGATAATGATGCAATCTTTTAAATCCTTCAGCCATATTCCCTCGAAGGTGATTTTTTTTCAATTAAACATAATAAAAAAATCTGTTATATATATGATGATTTTTTTGTAATGGTCATGAATGATTTTACTTTTGGTCATAAAGATCATTAGGGCTCATGCCTGTTTGTGCGCGCACATTATTGTGCATCTACTCACTTTTACTCATACTGACCGGCTCCATGCGCTTATTTAACACGTACGTGTTTTGAAAAACAACTAAGAAGGGCCAATAAGGAAAAGAAAGGGCTCTTACTCATATGCTGCTTTGGCGCATGGGCTCCCTCCCCATGCATGAAACTGCAGTGCCGGGTTTAAAGCAGGAAGGGGAGGGTTTATGGACAGGCCTGGTACAATAAGTGCAGGAGCTCGCTCCAGCTCCAGCGATTTATCGACCCCTGCAGGAACAAAGCCGTGCCCTGGGACGTGAAACTGCTTCCACCGCTGACCATTTGAGCCGCGTTCACACCTAACGACTACGCTGTTGTTGTGCTGTTCGACAACAGCTGATCAATGGGACCGGCTCACTGTAGATTTGTCCAGCACACACGCCAGCAGTATCCTTTACACCAGCGCTGGCTCTGTGGACAGCGAAAAAGATGATTGCACATGGTCGCGAGTGGATTGGGGTTTATGAAAATAATGTAGTTATTGTAGAAAAGGACAGTAAAATGGGACGCAGGTTGTTTCGAAGAGTGAAGAGTTGAGGTGGAAACAAAGATTTGTGCTCTGCCATTTGCAAATATTGTTTTATTGTAAACTTTTATTTAACCAGGGAAGCTTCAATGAGATTATGTAGTTCTGCTCGAGATGAAACAACTAAATGCACAATAACACACACACACACACACACACACACACAATGCAATGATGCAATCCCACTGAAAGCTGCCTCACCCCACAAAGCAGAGTGAAAAGCAGATAATGCCATATGTTATGGCTCCATTGTTTCCTTGTAATTTCCCATGCTTCTTTGAACTATGTTAATTGGTACAAATCAAAGAGATTATTTGTCCAAAATACAATATCTGTTTCATTCGTATATGCTTAATTTTACCTATCTTTCTTTTTTTTTCATAAATACGAGTTATAGACAGCTATAGTTGCAGTTCTAACCACATATTTTCAACTCAAACTGTTCCCAAAATGATTCAAACTGTTAAAAATTCATTTTCTCTCTCTCTCTCTCTCTATATATCTATATATATATATATATATAAAAATCAACCTGCTGTACACAAAAAGCCTATTTTACTATTTTACTGAAAGTAACCTGTTGCAAAACAATACTAATGAATAAAAAAGAAAGGGATCAGGTGAGACTGTGGACAACGTCAGTGTTAATCAGAAGTGTAAAAGATAAACGGGTCCAGTTTGTGTCTTCTGAACAGGCAAGTCCTCTCAAGCATGACAACACGCTCTCACACAGTGTGCAGACCTGAACTGCATGCCTGCAGGAAAGACAACAGAGCAGCATCGAATGGCCAAGAGACGTCTCATCAGAGGGGTTCTGATGAAATTATAAACATAGCTCAATTACACCTGGTTGCACCATTTAAGAGAAATGAAGACGGCAGCATCGGACAGTGCTTGGCTCCGCAAAACAACACTGCAGCGATCAGTTTGAGCACGTATCTCCACAAACTACTGTGTAATTAAATTTTGCCCTGCGGGACTCCATTAATAACTTATAATATAATGCACATTTCATTGGAGGGGGCCATCTGATGTGGGTGTGGGTTATTACGCTCTGGAGGAAGCACCTCCTGCGCTGGGCTGCTGCTCATAACAGCGTGTGAGAAAGTAACATAAATCAGAAGAGGCGCTTTCTGTGTTATTATTTCTTAATAGTAATACTTGTAATTAGCTCTCGGAAATACAGAGGTTTTAATGAACTTACACCGCTTAAATTTGGTCAGTCAGTGAAGCAGAGCGTGTGCGTCAGAGTTTGCGTGTTCGTGTGTGCTGCGTGTGCCTGAGCTGACCTTGTCAACGCTAATGGCTGACACACTCATTCAGTATGACTCACACACAAAGCAGCACATATACACAGCTCGAATGATAAGATAAACTGCTGTTTTTATTGTTTGTTTTTTTCCCACCCTCACACTTAATTTTGACTTATCAGTGGGATATTTGGCCTTTGCACACTTACAGGTCAATGCCAAGGGCTGTTTATGAAGACACATGTCACCGTGCAGTGTCCCGGTCATCTGATTATACAATTAGCTCAAACTCTGTCAAAGGATTTCAGGAGAAACTGAGAGGGTGGACTGCTTTTATAAGAGCACTGAATGTTTGTTGTCTGACAGTGAGCTGTCCTGGCCCACTTGACAATCAGCTCCAACACACACTCTGACATTCCTTCTTCTTTTCATTGATCTTGAACTTTTCCAGACGGTAACACCCATCCGTTTAGACTGGGGCTGCACATTTGACCAGTCACCCGCAACTCCTACACATTGCTCATGAGATGCATTTATGACATCATTTACTGTAAAAATTGGGAAACAGAGAAAACAAAAAGCAGGCAGCCATGGTTTTCAGTTTAGTCAGCTTTACAGCCAACATTGTCTAGAGTTGTTGTTTCCTTTCGATTTCTGAGAAGACAGCATGGCTCATCAGAGACATGTACATTGTTTAACTTTCAAAGTGGTTCCACAAACCGAGCCAAAGTTTCTCACTTTTTAAAGAATCACATTTGAACCATGTAAGTTGTCGAGGCTCGTTTACATTTGTTGAAGCGAGAGCTTGCTTTGTTGCCCCCTTCGACACACAGCCATTCTGGGAAACTCCCTCTCCCGCTCTTGGTTGTGCCATTACAGAAGCTTGTTGTACTGTTGTCATGTTGCATGTTGTTTAGAAATGTGTTTAGATGTGGTTCGCCCTCAGATAACATTGAGCCATGGCTCTTGAACTGTACATTTGGACAGACACTGAAATTAAGGATGAAAGGTGCTGAAAACCACATTTTAACGGGTTGTGTTATTTTGATGGTTGACAGTCCTTCAGCAAGTGAGTAAAGTTACAATGGTCTGATGGGGTATATCTATGTGAAGTGTTGTGTGCATGAATCCTCAGGAAGAGCAAGTAAGAGTGGCCCATCTCCAAAACAGTCGCAGAGAGAAATGATAGACAAAAAGGTTGTTGTACTGTAAGTTGCTCACAACTCAGGCCCAGATGCGTTCTGATTTCATCACGCCTGGTTTGAAAGCGCAGGCGTAGGCAGTGCAGCTCAAGATGCAAATCTTGTGCTCGTTTCGGTGCGTGTCAGCTCATGCAGGCACAATGGGCAGTGGATTTGGTTGAATTGACTTGATTTGTTATGCATTCCAAACATACTGACTCTTTCCAAAAAGTAACTGGTTTGGCTGCTATGGTGACATTTCTGGTAAATAAAGGGTTTTAGGATGGGAGGAGGGGGCGTATCTTATTCTCATGTTTTGTTTAATTTTCCACCAAATTTGATCTCAAATTATATAAACGATAAAATGATATTATTGTGTGATACACACATATTTTCAGACTATCGTTGTTGTTCCTGAAGTTGCTTTCAAAGTTGGGCATGTTTGCCATCACCTGCCTACACATACAAACGACAACAACTTACATGTTTCAGTGATGCCAGTTTCACATGAATAAAAAAAAAGTGTGGGTGCAGAGTAAGTTTTTATTTCCACTGGCCATAGACAAAGCCATTTATAAATTCAAACATTTTGACTTAACGCTTCTTAAAGATTGTTTGTATTTCAGTATAAATGCCATTGTGTTAGTCGTGATACCCCTTTAGCCCTGTACCCCCCAGTACTTCATGTCTGAGAGTCACAGTCCTGTAACTGCTGTGCTGCACAGTAAGTGAACCATGCAGGTGCAGCCTGAACCTCGCTTTATTCATGAACCTGAAGCCCCAACTCCCCCTGCCTCCTCTCTCACTCTGTCCTCCATCTCTTTTTTTGAGTAATGGTATTGCAGAATCCTGTGTGTGTGTGTGCGTGTGTGTGTCCGGTGGCTCTTTGACAATAGGAAAACAAATCATGTGTTCAGTAGATACATTATACAGTGGGAGTCAAGGTCAACCTTGCAGGCCTGTTTACTGTAGCAGAAACCACTGCTGGCTGCTGCTTGTGTGGGATTTACTGTTTGAGCAGAGGATGGTAAAAGCACCGTGCTGCTTTCAGGGTGAAAACGAAATAAAAACAAATCCCGCTAACTGCAAAAAGTCACAGTAGTGTCGCATTTAGGGTTCTTTGGAGGCTGTTAATAACAAATAAATTGTACGGTGCATGCTTCATTTTACATCCTTACAGCTTGGAGGTTAGCTTGTTTATACATCATTCTCAGGATTAATTTTAATCACACAGGCTATTTCCGTTTCAGTAACGGCTGCGCGGTTGCTGATTAGCGCTGATCATGACCTCACTGATTTTAATGGCCTCCAATTGTGCACAGCATTAAGCTAACAGGCGGTGATTTGTAGCAATCAGCTCTTGTGAGAGAATAAATAAAACATTATAAACGCAGTCGGCCGATCGAGACCGCATCACGCACTCCATGATAATGGTTGCAGAAAAGCGGACGTCTTTAAAAAGATGAGAAATAAATCCAGCCCTTCTATTGAGCTAATTGATCAGTCATCCATTTTTGTGCTGTTTACTTCCTATGAGTGTCGCTTTTGTTGACACTGTGTGGGCAGAAATGAGAAATTCAAGAAGAGGATGGTGGCAGGATGAATCATGTTATTGACACTGCTGGTGCTCACGGCGTGTCTCAAAGCTCTGATGTTTCATAACAAAAAGTGGGCACATACTGTAACTAAGGAAGGTCACATTTGATGGCAGGAGAAATACAGCTCTAAACCTAATCATTTTCTCTATTATTTACTACTCTATATTGTCCTGAGGTTTCTTGAAAGCCGCCCACACCCCCAGAGAGGGGTTCTAAGACACCTGGTCATCCATCTCTTTGAAAAAGGCTGTTTTCTGTCCTGGATTCCTGAGAAAGTTGGCTGTGGGAAGATGCCAGGTTTTTGTTATCTATCAGCAGCAGTGTGCCGATGTGTTTTGACAGTGTTGTTTTTGACTGATGGAGTCTTCTTTCCTGCCGTTGTGCTGCTGGAGTGATGGAGCTACGAGTGGCAAACTGACAGATAGAACACACTGATTATTATTCCTACCCGGGACACTGCGGTGCGTGTAGTGATAAAGTATTTTCTGCCCCCTCTCACGATCTGTGTCTTTGTGTGTCTCTGTGTGTGCGCACCAGGCCCTTTCCATCGGAGGACACAGCTCTGAATGAGGATGATGTGTACCGGAGCCTTGAGGAGCTGGCCGAGTGAGTATTCATTCCCCACACAACACCCACACAAACTTGTTTTTCGTCACCGAAGACGACACTGCAGCTACTGAAAGTGAAACACGTGAGCATAGGCCTAACCTTGCCCTTGAAAACAACATACCTTATTCCGAACCAAACCTTTATCTAGGGGTCAAAGAGGTGTTGCTTTCCAGCAGCCAAAGGAGACTGTTTATTGCAATTTGTTGTAAATGGGCTTGTGATGAGAACAGTTCAGCAAATGCTTTTTTTAAATGGATGTTAAAGCTGCAAATGGGTAGAAATGGGGGAAAAAAGGGGGGCTGCTGATTTTGCTGTGGAACAGCAAGAGCCTGTTGATACATATTTATAGAAAAATTATGAAACTGCAGAATCTTTGTGTTCTTGCATCATTTTATTTCTGATTTTAAGTGTATTTTTATCGTGAAAGATAAATGGATTCCTGGATATTCAAAGCATATCTGGATGCTCATAAAAATCCTCCACACACACCATGTACGGCGCATCTTGTGATGTTTCAGAATGAACTGTAATTGCCACTTCTTCCAATTTCCTCTAACCGCCTAATTACATAAGCATCGGAGCCCTCTGTCGCTCTGCCCGTTGCCATGGTGACACCAGCACTGCTCTGGATCTTGGCCCGGTTGCCTCTGTGCCTGCTTCAGTGGCTGGCTGCCTGGCTCGGTCCATGTTAGTCGGTTGGGTGGGTTTTCCTGGGTGTGAGATGGCAGCGTCTCCGGCGGTGACAGCAGCCACTCCGTTCAGATTAATGGAGAATAGTTAGTTAACCGCTCAGAAATGGGTGTCATTCATCACAGGGAGATAAGGACGAAGCAGAGCTGGAGATAGAAAAGGGAGCATGCGAGCCATAGATATATGCCTGCTGAATACATGATTGTGATGTTCTTTGGGGGATGAGGAATGTGCTCTTGCTAGAGGAGAGTGACAGTGAAGAAGGCTAATACTGGATTATAGTGAATCTTATCCAAACATGCAGCCGTGCCAGGTTGGAACATGGAACATTGAAAACTGAACCGAGAGACTTCAGAGGAAATACTAAAAACATGATGAATTAAACGTGCTTTTAATGGTGTGACGTTGCTAAAATGTAAATATATATAGTTGCAGCCCACAGCATTCATTCACTCACGGAATTTTATGTTCTCAAAAGAAGGTGGTACCTGTATGTGCAGTGAAATGGCCACAAGTGCATCAGGAAACATTTGAGTGACTGAAGTTAGTTCCCTTGGTCCATATAATCTTCCAAGTCCATCACAGAGAACTGCCACCTGGGTACTGGTAACTCAAACTGAAAGATCCTGTGGCTATGGCAAGTGCATGGTATCCATAGCAACAAGTGTCAGAATCCACTAAGAAAGCTATTGAGCATGCAAGTAAGCTTTTGAAGCCTGAGACAGACAGTGTGTTTTTCTATAGCTGATGGCATGTCATTAATTTGCCCTCAACCACTAACCTGCAAAGTCTCATCTGTCCACAATTGGGTTTCAGCCCCAGTATCCATGGCAGCAGCTTCAGCCAGCCTGAAGCTGGAGATCATCTGTCTCTTCTGAAATAGTCAGTGGTAGCCTTTGTGTAACCTCTAGGGTCTTATCAGGTCTTATTGAATTAATCATGCTGCTCGACAGCACGGTAGCTCGTGACCTTTTACAAAGTGCGTGTATGCATTTCGTTTCATCGGTGGACAGACGCATAATTGATTCATCAGCAGGTCCTGCACCTAATACAGTTGGACACACTTAGCACATGGGCCACGCTAGCAATAACCTCGCTCCGAAAGACTTATTAATTAGCCTGGAATATTGATGCATGCATAATTTACTATGAGCCCATGACTGATTTGCAAGAGTGAGGGACACGACATTGATGATGTTACTACAGTAATAACTGGCCATTTTTATGGCTATTTTAGAAGAAGAAGAAAATAATACAATGCCCGGACACATGATCGCATAAAGCATGTAAAGAATACAACTGCAATATTGTAACCTGGTTTAGTGTCAGAATATTAAAGCAGGATATTGCAGAAAAAGATAAAAATCAATAAAATTGCATCATTAAGTTCAGTGCTAAGATGACAAAGGATACTGACTGCTATGGAAAGCAATCTTTGAAAAAAATTGGATTTGGAGGTGAGATAAGAACAGAGGTCATGCCGGCAGACCAAATGTTAAATGGAAGACTGCTCCAGCAGCCATGCAGCTAAAGATCGATCATCATCTTCTCATTTAATCTGAAGCGGCCTGGAGACTTGATCCGGTGAACCTCAGAGGTCTCTGAGGAAAGCTGGGAGCTCAGACCTGACTGGTGTAATGTTGCCATTTAAAAGGTATAACTCTATAACACTTTTTTTTTTGCCAAACATGCTGCATGCGAAAAGCTTTGCCCGCCTGAAGGAGCATTTGTGGTTGTATCATTTTCAAGGTCTAGTAGAGGGCACTTACCTCGCTGGATGATTTCCATATTTACCATTACATGTCAGGAGAATTCATGTCATGTGAGGTGGATTGAGGCTTAAGGCTGTCAGTGTGAGCTCACCAGGAAATGACTGCTCTAAATGAGTGGTATTGAGATTCTGTGATAGTAAGGCAGGTATATATTTACAAAGCAAGCACCTGTTTGCATTCTGCTGGACCTTATCCGTTTGCTGGAGCATCTGAATCAGGTTGAGGCCGCCCTCTCCCTCATTGGGGTCTTCGGGGTTAATGGCATACCTGGTTTGGACACTTCCTGCCTCTAGCTTTGCGATGTTGAGTCTTCACAATGCTTAACATTGGAGTCCTCCCCGTCTGGAATGACTCCATCCTGGAGTTGACAAAGCATGAAATGGGAGTGGATCTGGCACAGTCGCCAAGGGACTTTTTCCTCTGCGAAAGACACACTTAGATTTAAATTCTCAGGCAAACAGTGTCACAAGCCCTTTGTGTCACTCTTTTGCAGTTTATTTTGCTCCATTAATCCCTTGGGCACACTGACATGAAAAATCAATAGCCTGAAAATGGATGCAGCTCAGTCTCTGTATTATTTACTGCAGGATATTAAGTGACATATTTTTTAAAAAGACACTTAATGTAACCACGTGAATTCTTTAGGACGTAGCTCTTTTGTAACTGGAGATGGCAGTATAGTGATATTTGCAAATTTGAGGTGCCTACAACATGCAAGTTTTTGGGGTTTGTAGGGTTCTGATTTCATTTATCATCACAACCGGTATCTGTGAAGCCCCCACACACGCACACACACACACACACACACACACACACACACACACACAGTACATCAACTTCCAGTATCAAAGAAACATAACATTATTTTAATAGAAACATGTGAAGCAGCCAAGCCGTTGGGCACATATGCTCAGTAGCTCTGATATGGTGATTCATACCCCCATACCCCCCACACCCACCCCACCCCTTCCACTGATGTAACTCTATGTCATTCAGTGCTGAGGGCAGAGGCTAGTGGCACGATAGCATGCAGACACACTGGACACCCTCTGGCCTGTCACTGTTTAATCAGACAGAAAATTAGACCTCATTCACGAGTCCTCGGGACTCTGCTCCCACTCCGTGTCTCGCTGATGCACTGTGATACATGCAAATGCACACCTACACGTACACACACTCATAAATGCATTTTGAGTGATTTGTTAATGTCCACTAAAGCCCAAGCAACAAAGGGATCCAAATAGAAAAGTTACAGTGTGAGTGACACACAGTGACATATTATTTACTATCTATATACCTTTATCATTACCTAACACTAATGTTTTTAACCTTGAACCCTTTTTTTTTTAATGGACAGACTTTTGTCCTTTGTCCATCTCCTGTGAGTCACTTGTGCATGTGAAGGCAATTAAAATCTTGCACAGGAATGGTGGACTCCACTACTAATAATCAATGACAGAATGACCACTGGGACTCTTCCAGATGGTCCACAACACAAAAAATCAGGCCAAGGAGAGAGAGAGAGGGGGGAGAGACAGAGAAAGAGATGCACAGAGAGCAAGCAAGAGGGAGAGAGACAGATGTGGCTGTGTTCTAATGATAGCAGAAGTCGTAGGCTGAAGACAACCGGATGAGTGTGTGATAACAGTCTTGAAATGGGGTTCACTATAGCTGTTTAACTTAAGCATCAATGCACACTGATGGTGAAACCAGTCAATGACATCACCTACAAATCTGATGGAGGTTTTAGAATCTGGAAATTGATGAGCTGAAACAGTCAGGAAAACTGAACGGGGCATACACAGTCATTAGAATACTGATTCCTGTGGCTAATGAGCCATCAGTCATGTCAATACAGACTTGGGCTCAGTGGAGTTTAAACAGCAACAGGAAACTCTCTCCAGACACCCGCACTACGGTATTCATAAAAATTAAACGCATTCACAGAAAATCAAACACTGAGGAAAAAGGGACTGATCAACACAATCCACAGTCTAAATCTGAATAGAGCAGTGCACATATGGGACCAACATATACAAGTGTATCTGGGATTAGAGCAAATGAAATAAACAGGAAGGTTTAAATGAAATCACCAGCCGACGGGAAGCTTTTCTTCATAGCTGATTACCCCCCAGCTGCTCAGCGTAATGCAGCAATCCATCAGTAATCATTATTGAAAACCATTGCATGTATCTGGACTGATTTGGCCACAAGCATTGGACAGTGACAACATTACCAACCGGGAAAGAGGGTGGGGCTCAAACGTGAACAGTGATCAATTGAGTAACTATCATTAATGTTAACCAGGACAAAATGTGTTTTCTATGCTTGTAATATTAACTACTTCATAAAAAGAACTGTCAGCCTGACCCTCCAGCTCCTCCTCCATGCTCTCCCTGGAGATCCTGCTCCTCTCAGATCTCCTGATAGGTCATATTCATATCACCGCATTAGACCTCCCGCACATAATACAGCCTCTGAGGGATTGGAGGAAAAATGAAATACAACATCTGCTTTCCCAGAACTCCTCTCCCAGTGCAACACATTGGTCTCGGTGGAGCGTACGCTGCAGTCTCAGGGTTCAGAGAGGAGACGGATGGGACGGCGTCGGCCGGCCGATGTCCTCCCACACAGCCTTCTCAGTATTCAACACGAGCCACTTTTACTTAATCAAGACAGAGGAAACGCATTGCTGCGAGTGAACCAAGCCACCTCAATTAAAACTTCAAACAGCCCCCGCACGAGCATGACGTCAAAGCTGAATATTTGATTTTGGACACTTGGTGTCCTCTCATTTTTTAGCCCCTCTTCACAGACAGTGAAAGGAGGGACATTTCAGACATGATGGTGGGTCACATGTAGACATGTCCTGTCGGGAAAATTCAACAACCGGTTGTGTTTTTTTCTACATCCATACCCATAAATCTTGTTTTAGAATATTCATAACTTAACAAAGTGCATCAAATCCCTGGAAAATATCCCATTTTGGGGTTCTTAAGGTGAAATTGCATCTTATGGTCTGAACCCGGCTAGTTTGGTGCAGGGACAGAAGTAAATCCTCCTTTGGCATGCCATCCCTTGACCTAGTGATCTGGCATTATGTGTCCTGCTGAAGGACATTTAAGCAGGACGGACACTGTGCAGAGCCTGAACCCAGGTCCTTTTCCTCATATACATATTTTTAGATTGAGTGTGACATGCAATTTCTCAGGATATTACTATCTCCCATGTGTGTCATGAATATATGTCCTTAAATCTGCTTAGAAATCACTTACAAACCCCAGAACATGCCAAAGGTTCATCAACTTTTTAAGCTTTGTTCACTATCAAAGTCGTCCAGCTGTAGCTGCATACACAGGTACATTGCAAGCAGGAGCAGCTATTATCTAATTCGATGTATTTTTAGGACAAAAACAGGCTTTAAAAAACAGGGTTGTAGACCTCAGCATTACTCACTGAATCCATGGCACCACCTTATCTTATTAGCTTTCTCCACCACAATACAGCTGAATGGAACTGAATGGAATTTAGTGGAAACAGACAAACGGTGGCCAAGTGTGAACTGTGGTTGTCCATTATTTATCAGCCAGCTCTTAGTCTCTCTCTCTATTTGTTTGCATTACTTAATCATTTATTTTCTCTTTCTGTGACTTAAAGCTCCCGGTTTGTGAACTTCATTGATATGGGCCTGGTGCCAAAGCTGTTTTTTTGTTTGGTTTTTTTTTGGGGGGGTTCTCTGCTGAGGCATCTCCACTGCCTCTGTAAGCGTCCCAAACAAGTAATTGCTTTTACAGAGGGGGGGGGGGGGGTACAGTGTGAGCTTCTGGAACGGACACAGCTTTCCCACAAGGCGCTGGCCTCCACAGTTAGTGTCTGTGCTCTGCTGGCCGCGTGCCTAATTAAAGGTCAGTTAGCTAGCTGGGTGCCAAAGCAGCATAAACTCATTAAAGGCAAATGCCACTCAGTTACACAGCTCAGCAGAGGTTTGTGACCATTGGGTACTGGGTGTCCCCCTTGCCTGCAACAATATGGCTCTTCGGACAGGGCTCGTGACAGATAATGAGCTTGTACTGGTTTGACTGCTCAGTCAGAGCAGAGTAAAGGGGACATATAAAAGGATCCATCCTTTGAGTTAAGGTTGTGTTGGGATACATCTGCTGATCAAACGTATGACTGCTTTTCTTTTTTTGTTTTCCCCAGTGAGCATGACTTGGGTGAGGACGACATCTATGACTGTGTGCCATGTGAGGACGATGGGGATGACATCTATGAGGACATCATTAAGGTGGAAGTACGACAACCCATGGTGAGAACATTGTGCCATAATCTCTGCACTGTGGTTGTTTTTTTAAATGATTGGTGATGTAGTTGTCCCAGGTGACAGCTTGCAGGAGTTTTCATTTACATGATTTGGTTTCCTACACACCTGTTCACCAGGTGTCGCCAGACGACACTTACTTTTGCCATACAGTGTTTGTGTGGAACGCGTTTACAGTAAATGTCTTTCGTCACTGGTGATAAATTTGACCCCTGACTCGCACTGCTTTGCCTTCTCTCATGCTGCAGATCAGATACATGCAGGTGAGTGCTGCTGTGTTTGTGACTCACCCCACCCTGTCAGCTAATTCCCCCCACCACTTCATTTAAACCAAAAACCCCTTAGCACCCGAGAGAACGACCTGCCAGTTAGATTAGTGACCCGTGCCTAAAGAGAAGAGGAGGACCCCATCTGCTCTAAAGTCTGACTCAGGGTCAGTTTGTGACTTCAGCTCGGTGACTACAGCGTTAACTTGACGTCAGCGAGGACCACCAGCTGCCGCACCAAACCTCAAAGCTTGAGACAATTAAACATTATCCCTGCAGGCTGTCGGCGCTGGTTCTGATTACTTGATTACATCCTGGATGGAGGCCTGGGCCGGACTAGCTCTTCTGCCATTGTTTTGTAATATTAGTGCTGGTTATCACCAGCCAACTCCGTTCCAGATGACTTAGTTACTTATTCATCAGTTGAGGTGAAAGAATACACATGTGTATGCACGCACACACACACAGACTTGTTTCAACATCAGGCCTCATGAAACAGGCTGTATGTTGATAAGTTGGCATCTTTTCTCCCCATCCTCCCTCTCTCCCTTACAATTTGCAACGTGCCTGCATGGCTGCAACTCAATCACCCTGGATTCATCGACACATACATACAACCAAACATATGCCCACCAGCCCACGCGCACAAAAGCTCACTGGCTCACACGCCTCCCTTTCTCTACAAAGTCAATTTGACCACCACCTCACCTTACTCAAGCCACGCCGGCCACTGCATTCAGTTGGTCGAGCAGGACGTTTTTATCTGGCTGAAATTGATTTGGAAATCAGCTTTGCTTTAATTAATTTCAAAATCAAATTAAATTAAGTTAGGTTAAGTGCACAGTCCAACCTTTTGGATATAATTTTTTCCCTTCTGTTCCAGCAGCCATTGCTTTCCGCTAATTTCCAAACAGTATGAAAATTGTTTCGCAAATCCAATCAATTACATACCCACGAGTCCCTGGAAACAATCCTGTCACCAAGAAACTATGTTTATATACAGCTGAAATGCAACATAATTGAGACCGGATAATGTTTTCAATTAACATAGTCAGGATATGTTGTTAATTTGCGTATTTGGCAAGTTGCAAGTACGTCGATACAGAAAATGTCAACAATATGTTCAGAGGCAACATCTTTGTTTTCCACCAAAGGATCTTATTTAAGATGAAATAGAATCCATTTGTAGTGACTACAGCATTATTACACTTTTTTATTCCTATGTTTAGGAATATATGGAAAAAAGTTCACAGTGACTTCAGACAAAACTAATTCACGTCTAACAAAAACAACAGTCTTTGCCTAACCTTAACCGGGGGGCTTTTTTTGGCTAAACCTGACCACAGATGAGACTTGGATGTGAGCCCCGGCCTCGAGTGTGACAGTTGTGCCCTTTGTGTTTCCGCCACCCATCCCAACCACCTTCAAGCAACTCTGTTGTTGTTAATAAATGTAACGCTTCATTCATTCAAGAAAAAAAAAAACCCAAAATGTTGCCTCTGACCATAATCGAGCCTGCTGTGGAGGTTTAGCTGCATATAAACATCATTTCTTGGAGACATGGATGCCCGCTGGAGTTGCGCGATCTATCACAGCGAACATCAACTCTGCTTTAAATTTCGCCAGGGTTATATTAAACTGTAAACTGATTGGAACGGTTTGCACCGCATTATGTCATACCAGTACTACAGCGTGATGGATCACACAACTCCATTGATGTTGAAGAGTCTGCCAACAGATTTCCATCCTGTTTGCGAGGCGATGGACATCAAATGGTGGCTGCCAGATATATATGAACATTTTCTAAAACACAGCAGCACAGCTTGCGAAGTGGTCAGCTGTAACGTACTGTGATTTGCAGTAAATTGGCTGAAACACGATAAACGAGAGATACTGACTGGGACACTGGCTATCGCTGGAATTCCTCTGTTATTTAAATAGCATACAAATCCTTACAGCTATTGAGGTTATTTACGTGAAAAATCATCACTGAACCACCAAGAATTATACGGTCATGTATAAATGGCAAACATTAATGATTAAAAAAAAGATTAAGTCAATGGATTATGTTACAAAAAAGGAGTTCATATATAATCCTGCAGTCCAATTGTCCTGATTTATTATATGTTTTATCACCATAGAAAATGGGTATGACAGAGGATGACAAGAGAAACTGCTGCTTAGTGGAGATCCAGGAGACTGAGGCAAAGTACTACAAGACTTTAGAGGACATCGAAAAGGTGAGTGTCAGAATGTGTGTATGTGTAAATGCAGGGCATTCGAGTGCGTTGATGACGTGTGCATTTCTGTCCACGTCGTGCGAGCATCGTTGTCTCGGTGTTTCCACTCGTCACTCCTTCTTTCTCGATGTCTCGGGCCCGTGGGCCGGGTCACAGCATGCAAATGTCAGCTATTGGCAGATTGATTTGGGAGCACAAATGTCACAAGAGCTGATCAATATGGTTATTATTGGCTCAGCTCCCACAAGAGAAACTGATCCCTGAGGCTTTAAATCTATGTGAACACACACACACACACACACACTAAACTATGCTAGCAACCAAAACTGTTTTGGATGTTATCCAAAAAACGGGATACATACATAACACATCACAGTCACTTCATTTCTCCCTGTGTTACTGCCACATGACTGGTGGGAAATTGACCTTATTTAGCGGAGGTTGAGATATTTTACCGACTTTCCACAGTAGGACAAGGCTCATTGACATGTTTTGTGATGAAGAGCTTTGACAGCTTGCTGGTGTGGACAGGAAAACCTGGACATGCCGTGTTTTCTGCGGGTGTTTGCAGAATGGCAAGCATCAAGCCTCCTCTTGACATCCCCCTCTTTATTCACGTCCTACCCTCCTGCACACAGTTTTTCTTAAGAGGTTATAGGGACAAACACCCTCTTTACATAACTCTTGACACTGTTGTCTTGTTTGCTTTGTCTTTGCACTGTTTTTTCCTTGTCCTTGCATCTTGTTCTTGAGCTGTTTGCGCTGTCTTGCACTGCTTTGTCTTGTCTTTGCTGTGTTTGCTTTGTCTTTGCACTGTTTTGTTTTGTCTTGACAACTTGTGTCAGCTTTACGCTGGAAAGAGAATAAAATTTTGTGCTTCTATTCGATGATGGCAATGGAAGCAGCATTCGCTGTCCACTGTAACTATCCAGTATTTTATACTGGAGGTTAATACCCTCCACATTGCTGCCTTCAAATGCAGACAAAGTCAAGAAGCCTCCCTGTGAAACAGCAAACTCTGTGTGCGTAAAGAATCATAAACTCACACGCACACCGGCTCTCGCTGTGGTAATGAGCCGTTTTAAAATCGGCATTGCCAACGCATCAGTTTCCGTGTTGACAGATTTCATTCGCAGTTTGATGGAGTACCACGAATCACCCGCTCCGCTAATTTCATTAAACTAAATGTGTACCCTGTGTTTCCCCGCGTCGGACCAGCACGAGACTAAATGAGAATAAATAACCTTCTTATGATCAGAGGACTCGTTAGGCTTAATTGAGTTGGGGTTAATAAAGCCTGTCATCTCTTCATTGCTTCTTAGTTGATCTATTTGTTTTTCTTATGATGATGGAATGTGACAACCATAAAACAATGTTGGAGAAAGAACAGGCAGGTTTTTCCCCTGCGCCGAACAGTTGTACAGTGTGTATTTATGGCACGTTCGCACACTGGGTTATAGCCCAAAATTAAATAAGTCCACACACCACATGAGCAGCAGTATAGTGGTACTCTCTTTTTACAGTGTATTGATATTTTTTGATGCTGCGGTTAACTTCCAGTTGCGCTGTTCTCGGATCTGCTAAAAGCTTAGATGCAGCTTTATTTCATTTTATCGATACATTTTTGACATGGTCTGACTTTGCGTTTATTTTTAGAGGAAATCCATACTTTAAAACATTCGCAGTCATTCGTCTCTTGTTTTTCCTCAAGAATTACATGATCCCGCTGAAGCAAGTCTTGAGTCCGCAGGACATGGAGGCTATCTTTGTCAACCTTGAGGTGAGTAACTGTTCAAGCAGAAAGAAAAAATAATTTGTAGACAGTGTGCCTGGATTTGTCCCAAACCAAGTGAAAAATTCAATGTGTGTATGGATGGCTGAATGCATGACAGGATGTGTTGTATATAATTAAGTCTATCATGGGCGGTAGTGGTACTTCATGCAAATTCATGGTTCAATACGCAGAGAGATCTTGGTATCAGAAAACCAATCTATTTCTTTTCTTTTTGAAAAATCTAACAGAAAGCAACATTGCAGTATTGCACTGATTACACCCAAAGGAACACCAGGCTTTAACACTCAGACTATACACTTGAATCTTACATCTTATCTTGTTTGTTCCCATTTAAACCATCCTGGTTAAATAAGAGATAGCACAAGACCAAAGCCAACAAATTAAATCGATCTTTCTAACAAGTATTTATTCCTCTGTGCCACAGAGCTCCGTTGTTGTCCAAAAACTATTAAAAACGTATCAGTGAGCCACACTTCGTTACAGTGAACACAGCTGCTGCAGTTTATTTTCAAAGTCAAACCCACGTACACTGTCCTGCTGCTGTAAATACTCGCTAGAGACAGCAAATGTGTATTAATCTGTGGTTGAAAATAGTTCTCAATGGAAAGACTGTTATTTCATGTTTACTGAAACACTTGATTGGATTGCTGGGTTTTTTGTTGTTGTTGTTTTACAATAGAGAATACAGCATGTTTGTCACCCATTTTTAAGATTAGTGCCTTCAGTAGGAATGAAGAATTAAGACGTTGTTGGTTTTGGTCTTTTCATGAGTACTCTAAGAACTGTAAGAAGCAGAATAACATAACACCTGCGTTTTTCATCAAATATAGTGGAAAAGTTGACAAATTTTACAACTCAAACTTGTTTTGATCCTTCACATACCAGGACATCGACTGCAATTAGGCTAAGAAGACTGTAATCATGAACGCCCTGAACTGTGTAGATTAATCCATGTACGTAACTGTGCATGAAGGAAGATATTAGCATCAAGCTAATGATTCTACTTTTTGCCATGATTTTCAAATCAGGATGTAATCAAAGTCCACTTTGCCCTCCTGCGAGCCATTGACCTGACCATGGTGAGTGGAGGAAGCGGCCTGGGGAAGATCTTCCTCGACTTCAAGGAAAGGTTAGTGAACTTCAATTCATGCATCCGTGCATGCTGTGCAATTTTGGGTCATGTTTTTCTGCCCTTTCAAATTTGGGAGGCTGCGTCGAGCCGCGTTTCTACAGAGTCAGAGGATTGATGGGATTAGCGTTTGAAGTCTAAGTCTATTAAAACAAAACATGTTAGAGGAAAAAAGCTGAGAGAGCATGTAACCAATTGTTCCCCTATTCAACCAAAACAATCTGAGTAAATCCATTTAAGGCTGCATTAGCTGGTCATATTCCTGCACAGGCATCTTTCCCCTTACACTGCCATATCATTTCTCTTTGGCATGCAGTATGATCTTTGCTTTTGTCTTTCATTGTCTTGAAACCCAAACCCCAGGTTCAACCTGGATTTCATTCAGCTTGTGAAATGCATTCCTCTGATTCCACTTGTAATAATAATAACTTTTCATCACTCTCATCTCTCTCGCTAGATAAGTGAGATATGTATTTCATTTTCTTTGGTTCCGGTGCAGCCACCTGCCTTCCATTCTGTTGCAGAAATTGAAAATGCTTGCAATAAGTACATTTCTGTACTTGAAAAGAACTAAAATGAAAATGGAAGTTTTTTTAGGACAGAAAAGGCTTGATAAGAGAGGGATCTCTGCAGTCCTGGCATTTGCAGTGCAAACAGGGAAAGCTCAGGCTTACCTGCGAACACAGTTTGTCTCTCACACTGGGTCTTGCCCAGCTGCTGAGCATCGTGCTGATAATTTGCATCCCTGAGGGGAGCGGTGATTTGCCTCCCTGCTGTGTGTGAGCGTTGCTGCTTCCTACAGTAGGTAATGGTAATGATGGTGATGATAGGTTTTGGCCCCCGCCGCGATTGCATACACAGCTATGGATACGCCACTCTCCTCGAATGATACAGCCATTACTGCAAGGGTGAATCACACACTTAAGTGTGTGTGTGTGTGTGTGTGTGTGTGTGTACCTGTTCTTGCATACATAAGTACATATTATACTTCTCTGCACAGTGATCCTGCTCGCCTTGTCCTCCTCCCTCCAACCTGAAACAGACAGTCACAGTATCTCTCTGGGTGATGTCAGTTTGCATAGGTAATATGCATGTCGCGGGCCACTTCCTTAAGCCTCGAGGGCCATTTAACACAAAGTCGGTGTGACACGAGAGACTCTCTTCCTACTAACAGACAGAGGCAGGCACATACTTTTGTCCCTCTATCTCACACATGCATGCACACACTCCTACTGTATCTTCTTCCTCGTTTTAGCTCATCTGACTCTGTGATCTGATTGAGCGGCGGTTTGAAGTCTTAATTTGCACGCAATCCCAGATAAAGGTCCTGCTCGCCCAAAGGTCCCTGGAACGAACTGGGCGCTTGTCACGTCAAAGCTCAGAAGATGTGCATGGAGAGGCAGAGGCAGGGGAAATTCAAGAAGTGAGTTCAGCAGAAACAGGAGTCGCTACATTTCTGTTATTTATATTGTATTTCCAGTAGACTGAACTGCCTTTTGTCATGGTGAGTGTGATTTGAGCCCGTCTGCCATCTTCGTCTAAATTCATCGCAAATAAATCCAGAAGACATCAGCTGGATGTTTGTTTTTAGGTTTGGGTAATTTTGTCTTTCTCTGACTGCTGCAGCCACATTATTGCACAACCTCTGCTAAGGACTTTATGTTATTGGTAGTAGTGTTTGTTTGCTTGTGTGGTCATTAGCAGGATCACGCAAAAAATAATTGGAGGATTTGCATGCAGATTTCACCTGAGGTGGATGTTTGCCCAAGCTAAAAGGTGAAGTGGATCAGTATTGGGATATCGGGAGTTTTTAAAGAATGTTTCAGCAGGGCAAAAAATCTCACATTTTGAGTCATATCTCCATAAATGCATAATGATTTGAAATAAGTGGGGTGACCTAACAGCTGCATGATTAGGACACGCACCACATGGGCTTAAGCTCCTGAATCTTAACTCCCGGCCGGCCGTACCACAAAGCGATCCAGATCCAATTATTCTTCTGGTTTTGTTCAGCCCCTGTTCATCTCTCTCTGAGTGCTCTCTTGTTTTTTTAAAGAAATGTCTAAACGATATCATAGAAATTTTGGAATGAATAAATTAATTGTATTGTACCATTACTACACGTAATAACCAAAAATATGTGGCCACCTTGCACCCATGTGGGATTGCTGCTCTTCCAGCCTTCCACGCTTCTTTAAAGGCTTGCCACCAGATTGTGGAATATAGTAGCAGGGATTTCCTGTGTCAGTAAGTCCATCACTGATGTTGTGTGATGAGGTCTGGCTCAGTCTGTGTTCCAGTTCATCTCGAAGGTGCTGGATGGGGCTGAGGTGAGGGTTCTGCCCAGACCAAGCGAGTCACACCGAGCTGGGAAACCATTTCTTCGTGGGCCTGACTTTGTGCACAGTGACATTGTTGATAGGACAAACCATCCACAATCTGTTGGAATCATCGTAAGCTGTAGCATTAAGACAGCAGTCTTAATGCCACAGCTTTGTGCAGCTAAATTTCCTTAGCCAACCCCCAAAAAAGAGCTCCAGACCAAAAGTCTAGAGTCTCTTGTTGTTTCATAATGGATTTTAACCTTCTATCTCTGACATAAATATCTAACATTTACCTTCTATTCATAAACAAATTTGCTAATGACATACTGTTCATTGTAAATATTCACCCCCAGGTGACATTTTCCAAAATGCGACGCAGGGTTATTTTAAGAAAAGGATTCATTGGATTTGCAGATTGTGTGCGTCACAGGCTTTGAATCTCCACGTGTGACTGACATGCGTACCTGCCTCATCTGGAGGCATTGTGGCGCTTTGTCTCTCTGTGGCAATAAACAAGAGTGACCGGGGGATTTGGACTCACACACCACCGCTCTCATCAAGCATCCTGGCAATTTTCCTGAGGACCTGGCTTGGCATAAATAATTTGGTTATCTATGCGTGTAAGTCCCCATGACCTTTACAACAATGTGCTTGTATCTATTTTTTTCGTGTCAGTGCAAAAAACTAAAAGCTTTTCTTTTTTTTGTTTTGATTTGTCATTGAACTGAATGCCATGCTGAAAATGTCACTGAATATTCTGAAATAGCCGGGCTCCGGCTGAATGGAAAAGCACGCTCTCCATGTGAAATGGTCATCTAAGTACCCTCTTGTTGATATCCTCATTTGCCGCATTCCAAACTCATTTTCCGAAGTAATCTGACTCCCGGATATCCTTGCAGTGCCTAATCATGGCCGCACTCTCAGCCTCTTTATTGGAGGTCTTTACTCTGTGTTCTCCTCCATTTACCATGTGCTGGGTAAGTTGAGTGGAGGTGAGGGGGTCCCAATGCCATGTGTCAGAGAATATTAGCCAGTTGCACAGTCTGTCACTTCTGGTTTGCTTGGAGATTTCCTCAGCCGCCTGACTCGGCTCACGGGGCTCAGCAAGGGTGGGGGGGGTGAAGGCCCAGAGAGCAGATATTCAAAATTGCATTTTCTGTGAAATAACATGCACCACAGCATCCTCATTATGAAAAAGGCCAGCACAGCAGGGTGATATCACAGGCGCTGAAAAAGAAAATGAACAGCGACTTTTTCCTGCACCAGCAAACTCCAACCCAAAGGAACTCTGCCATTGAGAGGTCGCTGTATTGCTTCTCCCTTTGCTTACTATTGCACCTGTTTGCAAACTTCCAATTTTGTCACTGGTTTCCTAATGGTGCAAGTTAGGACTTGCCCATTTGTCAACAATCAACAAAAAAACTTAATGGGCCCCGTCTTCATTGTTCAGAGACTGGGATAACTTTGTCCTTCTCCCTGAACATGTAATCCTCCCTGTGCAGCTTCTGTCTTTTGTCAAGCAATTATACCATCTTCACCTTTTTATTCTTATCAGTGAGAAGAGGAAAATCAGTGTTTGCTCAAATGCACAAAAAGGAGCTGCAAAGACAAGGCAGCATTTCAATCATCAGTGCTTGGCACAATGGAAAACACAAGACCTTTGGAATTTCTCTGTTTGCTGAGATTTTGCAGGTTTTCATAAGGTTGCTTTAGTTGTTTTGCAAAACTGATAAAAGGAGCTTTAACAGTATCCTCAGATTTGCAGTTTAATTAAGACTGATTCAGAATTCAGACATGTTTCTCTCTCACTCTCTCCCTCTCTGCTTGTACGTAGTATTTAAGACCGCAAATATTCAAGCAGAAATACAAGGAGAAAACAGGAAATGATTTTTTACCTCCCGCTGCAATGTGTCCAGATGAGGCGTCAAGTAAAGAGTGTACCTATCACAGTGTCACGGACTAATTATGGCTGACTGGGCCAAGAGAGGATGCATGCTACAGTGTGCTTGTGTATCATTAGCCCTTTTGTTCCACTGCCTGTCTCAGGAAAGAGGACAAAGCCTCTCGCTGGCCTCTCAAGGCTCAGATGAAAGGCTGTTATTTAATGTGTGAAAATATAACAGAGTTCCACACATCATGCCGTTATCAATTGACTAGTTGTGTGTGACTGTTTGACCTTAAGTGTGGAAGTTTGACGCCAGAAATGACAGATGTTGGTGTTATTTTTTTATGCACTGTAAACCGAGAACATCTTTTAGGTTTTTTACATAAATGTTATTCACCTTCTAAACAGCATTAACATCCATACATAGTGTTTCAGTCTTTCCGAAATGCTGAACACACAACTCTGATAAGAAAATAACAGCGATACAGCTGTACTACACCGACCCATAGGATCATCACTATTTTGAGGAAATACCTTACATCTGCATAACATGGGTATTGTTGTCATCTAATTTATTTTGTCACTTCAGGACGGACAAAAAACTACAACCAAGAATGCTAAGGCTAACATGTTAGGAAGACATCCAGCTGTCTACCTCACCTGTATTCAATTTCCTTTTTGCTCTGTTTTGGGCTCTGCCGCCTCCTTACTAGCTGCCTGTTCAGCTACCTGATGTGAAGAATTTTTCAGCGAACTTCATGCGCCATACGTGCCATTTGATGCTACACAGATAGCAACCCCCTGGATTGAGTAGAGGCTTGACATTGAACAATTAAATAGATGTGGAATAAAAGAAACAAAAGCACTTTTGATCACAGCATCATGTCGCTCGCTGACTGACCAGATATGGGTTTGCAGCGAATGCAAATTTCATCAATACAGCCTTCAGGCAGTGGAGAATGAGCTGCTTGCTCCAGGCACCAAGTGGTTCACATGAAAAGACACATATTCACTAGCACACACCCACACACACACTAAGGGATGGCCTTCCTTGTAGCCCAGCCAGAGGAGAATACAAATCACTCCTTTAATCATTTTCATTCACTGAGTTCTTGCCAATGCTGTGAGAAAAACATAATCTTGGTCCCTCTGAGTACATTTTCCTTATTAAGGCCATGCACTGATGAATATCAATTAACATGCAAACTAGCTCCATAGGCTCTTCCCTTCACACGTTGTACAACAAGGCCTTTAAGAACCATGTGTTACGGAACATTTCTGGACCACAATATAATATTTTTACCAAACTCGCTGTTCATTTTTACATACAAATACAAAAAAGGGGGGAAAGGGGGTTTGGTCTCTTTCTCTCAGAGAAAGATTTCCAAATCTTTAACATCGTCTGGCAAATGTTCAAAAGGTTCAAAAGCAGGACTAGGCAGGTAAGGGACACTCAAGAGTAGCTCAAACAATCTTCTGGCAGCCAGTGGACGTCATGGCCCGGTTTATAAAAGGTGCTGAGGTGATCACCAGAGAATGCTGATCAGGTGTGTCTCGTCTGGGTGTGAGAGCCCAGCCACGCCTCCTGCCACAACCTGAAAACAGCAGAGAAACAGGAGGGGGAGGGGAAGAACAGAAAGCAGCCAAACTGGCCCATCACACCATATTCAATATCCTCAGTCTGTAACCTTCATGCTGTTCTTCTTGCCCATGTTTTCTACACTGAAACTGCTGCAGTCATTCCCCACATTCGCACCAGTTGCTCGAGGTCTTTGCATTCCTGTCAGGGCAGCTTCTTCAAAAGCAGGCCTTTGTGTCATGTTATGTTCTAATAACTTACTATATGATGGCTGTCTCCAGCACGTGCCCCTGGATCCTCGCTGCACTGCGCAGTCCGCCTGCTGTCTTCTAATTGATCACGGCTCCCATTAATCTCAATCACTTTGTCGTCCTGGAGGAGCGGGGAGCTAAAGGGGAGCTGTCTCTCCGAGTGTGGATCAAGTCTTAATCAGGGGTTTGTTTGCCCTGGGCCAGTTTAACCAGGGTAGGAGCTTCACTGCAGGGGGTGGCTTAGTCAGAACTCTGCTGGGGATCCAGTGAAACCACTGAAGTCATCCTCCCTTCTCTATCTCTGATGAATCGTGTCATAGACGGGCTTCTTTTAAGTTTTTCTTCCACCTCTGGCAAAACATGACAGTGAGTCATACAAGCCTCCACATTTTAGAAATATTTCTAGAGCGGAATAATTCATTTGAAAACATTTCTTATAATGATGATTCATAATGGAGGTTTATAAGTTTGTACTTGGGTGTTTTCTGAAGCAGCAGATTCAAGTTGTGTAATCATTTAAAAATCTACTAACAGCAATTATAAAGTTAATTATAATTAATAATTATAATGTGAGCCTTGTGGTCTGCTCTTAAAACTTGTCACTACACAGGCTTATTGCATATCATATTTTGAACTTTATTTACTATTTGCATCAGAACCACTGTAGTTTAACCATTTACTTTGATGTCTGCACTTACTACTTGGAGGGATGATCAGCCCATTATTTGCATTTTCACCGCCCTGTTATCTTCAGTTTTTCAGAGCTGTGCTTGTCACAGGAGGAACTTGTTTCCTGTAAGCTATAGCCTGTATAGTCTGTCCTCTAGCTGCAGGAAACAAAACAACTTATGGAAGTAAGAAGCCAGTGAGGCCTAATATGAAACTTATCAATCAAGTATTTATATGGTAATGTGTGTAATAGTAGTGGTAAGAGAAGCAGCCCATGTGATCTTGCACGGTTATGTTTCCGGTAGTAGCTGCACTGCTGCGTAGTGCAACCTTTCCCCGGTCCGTCTGTTTTGCAGCGCGCCTCTTGTCAGCGTCACAGATCTATCACAGGCTTGATAAGGCTTCAGGGTGCCAGCTCGCTTGCTTCATTTCAAGATTTGGATTAAGAGAGTTGTGTGCCAAACTTACCAGGGGGTGCTTAGCACTCCATCAGCCGTGCCAATGCCCTACTTTGACTCAGTGAGCGAGTGAGTTAGAGGAATGTGTGCCACGCGCAGTGGCATCCTCCAGGCAGGATGACTTTGAACTCCCTCCCAGCTGAAACCACCGATCTGTGTCAGGGTCCCATTGTAATATCTAATGAACAAAGCTTTCATATCCTCACTGCTCAAAATTAAGAGATTTTTTTTTTTACTCAAATGCTGATAAGAGGAACTCTGCAAAGCAACTGATACAAAGCAGCATCTTTTATTAGTGCTCTGTGATTGCAGCATGTTGGCAAGAGGCTGTTGCCCCTTCAAAATATTGCCCAGGGATCAAAATCCAGTCATTACCTATTCATGATATTCACATATATTCCTAATCATAATACATGTATTCACATATTCATTTATCTGCCCCCCTATAGTGCCAAATGACTCTCAGTCTGACCTTTCTAATTGTGTTATTAATCTTAAAATTAATGTGTGGGGCCTTGCCTGAAGGCTTTGACACTCACCAGTTCAGAGCTAATTGTGGACTCAAGCAGCAATCTCCTTTGTCTCTATATTTTCCCAAAAAAAGATTTAAGAATGGCCTCATTAGTCCTTATTACTCCTCATTTCTAGATTATTAACCATATCCTGAGCTTCGAACAGTCCACATGCTCCCTTACTCACACGGGACAAAAAAAAGAATTATAGCTACATCAAAATCTCAGCTGTAGATTTCTCTTGACAGACATAAATGTTTCATCATTTGGAGTGGGAACATTTGTAAGATGTGTTCAGCTGCAGTGGGCCATTTGGGTATGGACGTAGCTACTGGTTTAAAAAATGAAATTTCTTTAATTTTCTTTCCAATATTTTTTGATTGATAGACCAAATTGGCCATTGTGATTGGCCAATGAGAGACTTCAAAAGGATGATTAATGATACACAGCAAGGTGCATAGATTCCCATTACTAACCTGTCTTTTTTTAAGGTACAGATATAATGTGAGTGTGAACACATTGAGATATTGTTTGTGAACAGGCCTCTACATCTGCAGCTATTTTGGTAGTTTACTGTGTCAGAATGTGTTAATTTCTCTCTACATTTCCACAGGGGCAAAAAGTGAGTGTGAGTATTCAGAATAACAGCGGCTGCATTGTGTTTGCCAGGTTGTTGATCTACGGTCAGTACTGCAGTCACATGGAAAATGCCCAGAAGACACTGGATGAACTAATAGCAACACGTGAAGACGTCAAGATTAAAGTAGAGGTATTGTCCTTCACCTCTCATCCTCAGAGAGCGAACACAAACTTCCTCTTTCAGACTGAACAGAAGTCAGTGGGGTGTTCATGGACCCTATTTTGGAATTTTTAACTGAAAAAAACATCTGAATGCCAAGACAAACATCATTACTTCCACATTCAGTATTGCAACTACAACAAAAGGGATGTTGTCTAAAATAATGCAACCATGTTCCAGAGAGATTATGCAGATATGCCAGTCAAATACTCAGGGGTCTTCTCTTACAAAATCATTGGCCAAATATGGAAGTACATGTTGCCTTTGAATAGATGATTAAATGAATTGTGATGAAATCGGAAGTGAATAAAATGCAACTCTGCGATTTCACTTGATGATTTCAATGTGGGAGATATTCAGAGTCCCTCTCTGCTGCCAGACCTTGCTTTTTGTGTGCAACTACTATTTTCTGAACCTTCTCTGAACTGAGTTCTGATTTGATGATGATGGTAGCATAACGCTAACACCCTCCTGTAATAGTGATGTAATGGCACATCAGGAGTTCGCATGGCCAGAGAAATGACTCTGGGAACAGTTCACCAAAAAAATAAATAAATAAAATAAAATGGGATGATTAAGGCTTGGGTAGGTCACAATGTGTCTTAAAATAGAAGCGCTTTCTAACAGCTTTACACTAAAACCTTTTTTAAGGAGCGCTAAGCTGTCCTTATTGCTGCACACATAGAGGAACTGAGCAAAGAAACTCCTACACAAACAACAGTGTGAAAACCCTATAGGATAACACAAACAAAAGACAGTTTCCCATGGAGCCAGAGTAGATTTTATGGAAATGTATTCATTAGTCGAAGGAATTTCTCAGTCAGCATGCAGAGTAATTGTGTTGCAAAAGGCTGGCACAGCCACAGCCTTTGTGCCCAGGAAGAATAAACTGGCCTCGTTGTCATTATGGAATGCAACGTGAACGTGTGCAAGCAGCAGCAGCAATGCAACAAGACACAATGAATTATGAATTAACAATGAATTGAATGCTTGTTAGTAGGAATTACGCAGTGCTGCATTAGGCAATGTGTAATAATTGCACTCTTGCTTGTGTCATTGTTCTAAGGAATGTACTATGAAGGTGCAGGAAGGGAAGTTCAAGCTGCAGGATCTTCTGGTGGTTCCCATGCAGAGGGTGCTAAAGTATCACCTACTACTGAAGGTAAGTGGCATCTCATGTCTGCTAGGCCTACAGTACAAAGAAGATAAAGTAAAAGAAACAGCTAAAAGTGTTGCTCCAATTCAGCCCATGTCTGAATGGTTTAAGACAAAAAAGGAACATCTTTATCTCTTATTCTCCCCATTTCCCCGCCCTCACCCTCAGTAAGCTTGAAAAGTGGCTCTGAAAACTTTGTAGTTTGCTTCTTCATCAAGGAGGGCAGATGCAGAGAGTGAGCAGCAGTTATGTCGCTGAACATTGGCGCAGTTTCACCGTGAAAGGAAATGTCAATCCAAACTCCGGCCATTCCTATGGCGCTATCTCCTTCACCACCTCCAGCCCTTTACAAACGTCACATGGGTACCTGACTATTACCTTGACAGACTTGAAAATAGTGAACTTGTCCTTTAAATTACCACACAAAGCAGTCAGCTGACCTAATACATCCCATAATATGGCTGTACAAGTTCTAGATCCTCCAACATGTTTAACACTTAATGCCAAGGCAGTGGTGGGCTTATTCCACATGTAAACATTTGTAAAAATAGATTCAGCTTATTCACTTTTATTTGTTGGCTCTAGACACAAACACTTCCTGCGCTGTGAGACTTACATTTCGTTGAGACTCTGTCACAGAGATGAGGGTTCATTTCCGCTGTAATTTCAGCCAGTGTTTAAGAGCCACGCACTCTTCACAGACCGTTCCTGTCAGTGAGCTTTGACTGGTTACAGTTGTTCATCTGGTTCTGGCCAGCGCTGGCGTACTTTTCCAGACGTTTGACCTTGCCGCATGAAATTGTGTGTGTTGTTTTTGTAAGCAGTCCACCAACAACTTGGATACTAACTATTTGGCTGTTCTGGGAACCGTTACTCACGCTCAAAAAAAGAAAGACTGCGGTAACACAAACTGCTACTTGGCTTATTACAACTTTGCCTATGTGTCTGCCCTTGGTTCAGATTCTCAGTTTTTTCATTCAGAAGTTTTCAGTTGCTTCACTTTGCTTCACTTCACTGCATTTCTGCTATCATTACAACAGATGTAGTACTGAATTGTAGACTATTACTTCACTTGACCGATTGAATGTAGGATTTCTGCTCCTGAAATATGTGAATTTGCATATTATCTGCATTATAAAAAGAATTATTTGGGGTTTTTCAACAGTTCGTGACAGATACGAAGCTACTGGTAGATTTAATCATCAAATGCAGTCCTGCAGCAGTGCCCAGTCTCCTAATATGCAAATGTATATCACCTCAGTGTCTGACCACTCACATTCCAGCCTACGTCTCCTGGTAACTCCCCTCTGGGTGTTCATTTATAAAACAAGCTGGCCACTGTAATATCCGCCATGATTAATTGACTCTGCATCTCAATTATGGACAAGCATATGAGTTTACGATCCGGCGCATAATGGACGGGGAAGGAGGGCGAGTGTTTGCGTCAGGTGAAAGTCGGTCCACACAGAGAGCGCTGCGGCTTCCCTGTTGGTTTGAGTCGAGCCCCTGCAGTCGTCTCAGCGAGGCACTGAAGTCAAATCAACTGTGCTCTAATCAGATTAAACGCACCCCATTTCACTGCTTCCCACAGCTTTGCAGTAAAACACTGCCCTGTGCTGTGGCCTTCAGGCATGTCAGACTGACAAGTCCTGGTTGTGTGTGTGTGTGTGTGTGTCCGTTCATGCCCAAGGGCACATCTTCAGTTCATGTTGCATAAATACTGTATCATCAGAGCAGTGACTATTTGGTCATGGTGTGAATACCCTGATCTCTTCATTTTTTATGTACTGAAGCTGCACTTTAAGTGAAGGGAATTCAGCACAGTTGTCTCTGAAGTAATTCTCTTCCAGCAGGGTCTGAATATTTGATGAATTTGCAATGTTTTCGTGAAGTCGAGATTGTGTATTTCATCAGAAGCTGTACAGCAACATGTTGCCGCTTTCCAGAAATAACAGTCTTGCTTGTTCAAATGTAACAGACCACAATTTTGAAAAGATCTGCAGTGCCTCTCATCCTGGCGGTTCTGATTTGCTGGTGGGAAGCCAGTGAGGGATATTGTCCTTGTCACAACAATAATTACTACAACTGGTTGATCAGGCTGCTTGCACAGTGGGGCTGGGGGTGTGGGCAGGGTGGGGGGTTGTGGGTAGTGGCATCGAGGACTGTATCTGGAGTGTCACTCCCTCTGGTGAAGCTCATTGCTTGCAGGTGAACGTGAAAGGCACGTTTTGACACATTTTGATCTGTCATATCAAATATCATCAATGATGACTGCATTCCTTTTAGGTTTTTTAAAGTATAACGGCCTTGGTACTGTGCATCATACTGGTCACATTTGTGCTTTACTTGCTCTGACAAGTCAAAATGTGCTTTGATTATGTTTCTTAAATTGCATGTTTTGTTGTTCTGATGAAGCTAGTGTAAGTTACATTTTGTCATGATCTTTAAAGATATAACTTCACAGTTTAAAACAGCAGCTATATATTTTAATAAGAATAAAAAATCTCCCTCTGCAGGAACTGTTAAGTCACTCAACTGACAGACCAGAGAGGCAACAGCTCAAGGAGGCACTGGAAGCGATGCAGGTCTGTGTTCCATTTGGGTTTGTATGGGTGTGCACTTAGAAAAAAAAAACATAATACATAATAACTAACTAACTGCAGTGCTGTAAGCCAGAGCTGTGTAAACCTACTGCGGCTCACAGTACCGCAGCTCTACCATTGCATGACAGCTGTCAGAAAGATTTTTCAGTTCAGGGCTGAAAGTTCGTCTCGCTCTCTCAGGACCTGGCCATGTACATCAACGAAGTGAAGCGGGACAACGAGACGCTGAAGAAAATCAGCGAATTCCAAAGTTCTATAGAAAATCTTGTAAGTACTGTGAACTATTATGTGAGAGTGACTGTGCCTGGATGTTTTTTTTACCTTTCATGCAGATCCAGACAAGCTCTTTTGTGTTTTTCTGCAAAGCTACACTAATGGCTGTAGCTTAATATTTAATGGAGTGGTGTTGGAGTCTCATGTTTCCCCAGAATGTCGACCTGTCTCTTTAACGTCATAGAAAATCTTTAAAAATGTGGAACTTGCTGCTTTTAGACAATTACTAATTCCCCTTTACTGTCATTTATAATCCAATAATCCATTTCCTGACTTCTGTTGTCATTTATATTGTTAGATCTGACATATTTATGGAAGTCAGGATTTTTTATCACCAGGCTAGAATATAGAGTTTGTGCAGTTAGTCACTGAGTGTCACCGAGCAGCCACCCATTCTTGAAAATGTCCACATTTGCTTTCTCCTCCTGGGACTGCTTGGATCATCATGCTTCCACCTGTCATGACTCTCTTATAACAATGACCACATTAATTCAAGTATCTCGTTTGTATTCTGCATATATCTTGCAGAACACAAACAAGAGATGTTATGTAGGCTCCAAACAGATATTCACTTACAATTTTGTTTTGAACGATACTCCCATTTTCTCTTTCTTTGTCTTCTGTCATCCTTTTTTTCTGTTGTTTTTTACTTGAAGTGCAAAGCCACTGGGATAATTATTGACTTGGACACATCTTGTAAATGCAGTCAACAACTATAAAAATGGGAGGAGAATGGAAATGTAACACATCAAGAGTTAATAGTTTCTGTGACGCACCATTCATTACATATCTATTTGGATTCTCTCTGAAATTCAGATGGAGCTGAATTATTTATGCTTTCTCATTAAACTTAGTGGTCATACTATGCAGGGTATTGACATGAACGTCTCTTTTTGTGACCTAAGCAGCAGGTGAAATTGGAGAAGTATGGGAGGCCAAAGATAGATGGAGAGCTGAAGGTGTGCTCCATCGTCAACCGAACAAAACAGGACCGGTGAGCCCAAACTCCTCGGAAAAATAAATAAATGAAACAAAAAGTGGCCCATTCTCACAAGCAAATTATTAATCAATATATGTGTTATGTCTTCAGGTATATATTCCTGTTTGATAAAGTGGTCATTGTTTGCAAGAGGAAAGGCTATAGCTATGAGCTCAAAGAGATTATTGAACTGGAGTTATATAAGATGTCAGATGACCCCATGAACAACAGAGACATGAAGAAGGTAAGTGGCGATCCATTTTGGTTTGAAAGCACAGGGAGCAGAACAATTTCTCATGCGGTGAGATCTTTCCAAATGCAGCCTTGCTAATCCAGGTGCTGAAACATCCTGCGTAATCATTACAAATGTTGCCCTTGAGCTGAAGGAGCTTGTTGATGGTAATTTCAGATATGGAACTTATGAGTAATGCATTGAAGTGTCAGACATGCGTAGTGCTCGCCCATGCTTGAAAGATCATGTAAATGCAATGAAGGTCATTTAGGATTCATGAAATCGTACTGCAGCGCCTTGTGCCACCGGTCTAACATGGCTTTTTTTTGGTTTTGTTTTGAATCTGCATGTGTCTCTCTGTGTTTGCATGTGTAACTGGGTCTTTCTCTGGTGTCTTTCTTTTTGCATGCTTACCAGTCGAGCGGAAAAATGGTAAGCTCAAGTGACCCCTTTATTTAACACATCTATCTGCTCATAGTGGCGTATTTTGGGGTATCATGCCGTGATTGCACGTGCCCCCACCGGCTCTGTGACTGGCTCTTCAGCTTCTGGTCAAAGGCATTTGCATGTGGAGCATCTTTTAGTTCTGAATTGAAAGTGTTCATGCACACACAACCAGTGCTGTAACAGAGTGTATACTATTTTTGCACATATTTCATGAAAATGCTTAGATCACATGCTTCTTTGGCCATCTCTGTCTGCCATTGCCACCCACACATTTCTCCATGCCATCTGTTCTTCACTCACTCTTTCTCCCCAGTGGTCGTACGGTTTCTACCTGATCCACCTGCAAGGCAAGCAGGGCTTCCAGTTCTTTTGTAAAACTGAGGAGACAAAGAGGAAGTGGATGGAGCAGTTTGAAATGGCAATGTGAGTATACGGTCATTACACAGCAGGGATGTTGACATGAGTCTCTGAAATTTAAATCCAGTAACTTTCCCAATAATCCAACTGAGAAAATGACTTTAGATGCAATAACCGCGTGGGAGTGTTTGCTTTTGGTTTTTTCAGTCAATTAAACATCGAGAATAATAAATGTTCCTGTCTTGTCAAATCAGTCCGTTTCATTCAGATGTATTTTGGAATCCTCTCTTCCAGGTCAAACATCAAGCCAGAGAGAGCCACAGCCAATCAGCATAACTTCCAGATGCACACATTTGATAAGAACACCAACTGTCGAGCCTGCAAGATGCTGCTGAGGTAATGACCCTGAAACTCTTGTGCCAATGTGCATAGCAGCACATTCATGTTTTCCAGTGAATAATGAATGTACCCTCATTCAGATTTTTCAAGTGCTATCAAATAGCACTTGAAAAGTATTCAGTAGAAACTAGTAAATAGTATTACATTTTGTTTCCAGGATCATTTGTACAAGCTGCACACATTGATGTGGACTGTATCAGAAGATGTGTTATTTGCCCTGGAACATATTATGTGATATGACGATACTGTATATCCATGTTTAATGCAGGGGTGGAAGAAGCAGTCGGATCATTCTCTGAAATGAACCGTAGCAATACCGCGGTGTGAAAATGCTTGACTCTCAGTCTGTGTGCTAAATATGAAGTTGCAGCCAGCAGCTGGCTTGCTTAGCTTCACATAAAGACTGGGAATGAGGGCAAACAGCAGGCCTGGCTCCATCCAATCCCAGCGACAGAATTTCCTACTACTTCATTGTGTTCTTTTGTGGAACATTTTTAAGTGGAATGTCAGGAATAACAGCTGTCACATAAATGTATCAGGGTAAGAACTACTACATCCCACTTCTAAAACTCTTGCACGGAGAAGTATGGAGGAGCAGACCATGGAAATACGACAAAATTGCACACTCCAAATCTGCTAAATTATTGTTTACCAATGCTTTTACGCAGCAGCAGTAGTAGAGTACTGTACATTGTAGGAGCAGTTATGTGTTAAGAAGAAGTGCTGAAGTGCCACAAACTCAGACACAGGCTTAAATTGTGAGTGTGAATGAGTTTTACGGATGATATTTTGAAACTTTCCCCTAGTCAGCGCCACACACTGTGTCCCACAGCGCACCTCCTCCCATGAAGGGGGGCTGGCCGGTCTGCAGCGGGGATAACGCGCGTCACTGAATCACCACTTTCACCTCTATTACATTCAGCCGGCTAAACTCCGCACTGTGTATTGACCCACAAATTTCATGGCTCGGCTGACCTAAATTCAGTGAGCCAGTTGAGGCGGGGACCGGCGTGCTCACTCCCTGCTCGATGCTAATTACTGCTGCAGCCCCAGCGGATCCCGTCATGATTTATGGCACTTACTATTACACATGGCACTGTGCGATGCATGCGGCGTTACAGTATCCGTAACAAATACGGTTCTGGAGTGCATGCTCTTAAATGGAGCGAGTTCATTTTTGCGCTTTCACGGGATCGCAGAATGGAAATGATGGAGGGCGCGTAACCACACTCACAGCAGGTCCCCTTGTGGGTTGTACTTATAAGAAGTTAATTTGTGTCTCAGACACTTCCTGTTTACATTACCGTGTGTGTTTCTGCTTGTTTCTGTGTATGTGTGTCCTCCTCAAGGGGCATCTTCTATCAGGGCTACTACTGCTCTCGCTGTGGAACAGGAGCGCACAAAGAGTGCCTGGAAGTCATCACCATCTGTAAAATCAGTAGGTGTTTCCTCAAATCTTCTCGTACAATGTAAGACTGATGAACATTTTGAGGGGTTGTATTGGGAAATGTGTAATTGAAAA
The DNA here is from genome assembly GCA_016785225.1 of Psettodes erumei. NCBI lineage: Eukaryota > Metazoa > Chordata > Actinopteri > Pleuronectiformes > Psettodidae > Psettodes > Psettodes erumei. The sequence continues at coordinate 679,043 of JAFBJZ010000782.1, read as the reverse complement.
TTGTTCATTGCTGTGGTGCAATGTGCATCATTGAGATGTACGGCATTGTGGGATTGGTGCATCCATTATTTGTTTGGCTTTGACCAAATTAATAATAAGAGCATTCAATGTGCCCACCCTGCTGTCACTGAATACTGTTCTGCTGTTAGATCGCTTGTATGTTTCCTCTGTCAGATTTCTGACATGAAAAGTCCAATGTACTTCATATGTCAAATGCAAACACCACCCAGCTGTTCTGAGTGCAGTATTAAACTAAGATTCCTATAACTGGTGTACAGTGCTCTATAGTAATTACATAATGTAGGAAAGTAGGCCATGTAGTAGTAGTAGTGGGGCCATTTCATCGTGTCGCTTGGCTGTGGTACAGAAGAGGAAAGCACAACTTTCCTCACAGTCATTACATACGCTGCAGCTTTTGAACAGATTGAGCAACAGTCATTTTACACAAGTCTTGTACCCACTATTAGTAGGCACAAGATTCTTAAGTAGGCACCTGAAGATTTCAACTGCATCCATCACATCTGTTACATCCAGTGTGACGACCTGCTCTATCTCCTGAGCCACAGCCCTTACGTACTGTATGTGATAAAACCAAAATACAAGTGAAATCGCAATCATGTTTGACATAGCAAATCAAAATGGGCACTTCACATGAAGCTGACACACATCTTAAGAGTTTTTGCATTCTCACGTGTTGCTTTTTAGCACATCCCCGATCAATAATGGTAGCCTAATGTTGTTCATATCTTCTGTCCTTTGTTTCAGATCCCCATGACTTGGTGAGTAGATCCTTAATTAGTCATTATACTGGAGCAGCCGTATCACCTGGTTATTACCATTCTCCAGCTCTTGTATTTGCCTCACAGAGACTTTGTCCTCGTCATTAATGGATACAAGCATGTTCTACTTTTGTTTGGTAACTGTGGTGATGATCGTGTTTTTGCTACTTTTTTATAGGAACGTGGAATGTCATCAGGTAAGAGCACTTCCTGCCACTGAACACAACTGAAAACACTGAGGTGATGTTCTGTCAGCTGTCACGTTGCTAGTTACAGGCCGTCCTTGAACAGCATGGCTCTCTACTGCCATCTGGTGTATACAGGTGCTGGCCAGTAAATTTGAATACCATCAAAAACTTGATTTCTCTCAGTAATTCCATTCAAAAAGTGCAACTTGTACATTATATTCATGCAATGCACACAGACCGATGTATTTCCAATGTTTATTTCTTTTAATTTTGATATTTATAAAAGGGACAACTAATGAAAACTCCAAATTTGGTATCTCAAAAAATTAGAATATTGAAAAGGCCAATGAAAAGAAATGTTTTTTTTTTTTAAATGTTGGCCAACTGAAAAGAATGAACATGAAAAGAATGCGCATGTATAGCACTCAATACTTAGTCGGGGTTCCTTTTGCCTCAATCACTGCATTAATGCGGCGTGGCATGGACTCGATCAGTCTGTGGCACTGCTCAGGTGTTATGAGAGCCCAGGTTGCTCTCAAGGACAGTCAAGGACAGGGATACCATGGTCCTTGAACCAGGTACTGGTGGTTTTGGCACTGTATGCAGGTGCCAAGTCCTGTTGAAAAGTGAAATCTGCATCTCCATAAAGTTGGTCAGCAGCAGGAAGCATGAAGTGCTCTAAAACTTCCTGGTAGACGGCTGCATTGACCTCGGACCTCAGGAAACAGAGTGGGCCAACACCGGCAGATGACATGGCACCCCACACAATCACTGACGGTGGAAACTTTACACTGGACCTCATGCAACGTGGATTCTGTGCTTCTCTGCTCTTCCTCCAGACTCTGGGTCCTTGATTTCCAAAGGAAATGCAAAATTTGCTTTCATCAGAAAACATAACTTTGGACCACTCAGCAGCAGTCCAGTCCTTTTTGTCCTTGGCCCAGGCGAGACGCTTCTTACGCTGTTTCTTGTTCAAGAGTGGCTTGACACATGGAATGCGACAGCTGAATCCCATGTCTTTCATGCGTCTCTTCGTGGTGGTTCTTGAAGCGCTGACTCCAGCTGCAGTCCACTCTTTGTGGATCTCCCCCACATTTTTGAATGGGTTTGTCGTCACAATTCTCTGCAGGGTGCGGTTATCCCTAGAGCTTGTACACTTTTTTCTACCACATTTTTCCGTCCCTTCGCCTGTCTGCTAATGTGCTTGGACACAGAGCTCTGCGAACAGCCAGCTTCTTTAGCAATCACCTTTTGTGTCTTGCCCTCCTTGTACAAAGGTGTCAATGGTCGTCTTTTGGACAACTGTTAAGTCAGAAGTCTTCCCCATGATTGTGGAGCCTTCAGAACAAGACTGAGGGACCTTTTAAAGGCCTTTGCAGGTGTTTTGAGTTAATCAGCTGATTAGTGTGGCACCAGGTGTCTTCTATATTGAGCCTTTTCAGAATATTCTAATTTTCTGAGATACTGAATTTGGTGTTTTCATTAGCTGTCAGTTGTAATAATAAAAATGAAAATTAATAAACACTTGAAATATATCACTATGTGTGGAAGGAAAGTATACAGTATACAAGTTTCACGTTTTGAATGGAATTACTGAAATAATTCAACTTTTTGATGATATTCTAATTTACTGGCCAGCACCTGTATAGCCATTGCATGGGACAACAGCATTAACATTATCAGGCGCACAGACTGGGTGGCAATGCAAATATATACAGAGATACTACTGTGTATGCTTATGATATAATTTGAAATTCAAAGACTTGAAGACCTTTGACATGAGAAAGGGATATGAGAATTGGTCCACTGTACCTTCAGTCTGGAGAGAATGAGATGCAGTTTAAGATTACAGCTAAAGCTGCTCTTGGTAAAACTCTGTTTGTAATTTCTGGCATTTTTGCCTCATAATATCTTTCAAAGTGGACAGAGAAAGGGATCTCATGCGATACAGAGCCTGGACCAGATTTTAACCCAGGATGTTATGATTATTTTGTGTGTACCTCAGACCACTGCGCCACACAGGAGGCAAGATTTTTTTTTACAAAAACAGCCCTATCTTATCAGCTGAAATCATCAAGTTAGCAAAGCAGGAATCCTAACTACAATGAGCAGCACTCTTCTCCAGAGAGACACAGACTTTGCCTCTTTTATCCTTTGGTGTAGCTCTGTACAAAAGCATCACATACTGGCCAAGTTAAACATGCTGACAAAAGAATCACATGGTTCTTGATGTTTAAGGTCTGACTTTCAAACAGCAACCGCTCCCTGCCTAAGAATATTCAATAATATAAAAGTTTATAGAAAACTTTTTTAGGCAGACATTCAGTATTCAAGTCACTCCCATCATTTGTGCCTATTAAACACAGTGTAAATCCTTGGTTGTGTTTTCAGGTCCCAAGATGGTGGCAGTGAGGAACTACCATGGCACACCAGCACCTGCAGGGAAGACGCCGCTCTGTTTTCAAACAGGAGACTGTATCGAGCTACTGAAGGGAGATCCAGACACCACGTGGTGGGAGGTATAACACTCCACGTGGACGCGTAAATTAGGAATATCAGTAATCTGTCAGTCAGTGTTGGCTCTGTACTACAGCACATTGATTAACTGACAATGAGGTTAAAGTGTTGATGTTGGTTTTAAGGTTGTTTTAAGGGTTTCACAACTATACTGGGTACACATAGCATAATTTGTAGCCTTTTTTTAGTTAGAGCAGCTTGTATGAAAAATAGCTACAGTCCCTAAACTGTAGCCTTGCTCCATCCAAAGGTAACAAATTAGTTCAAATAGTCTGGCACTTAACCACAAGTAAAACAATCAACTGTATCTTTAACACCGTGCTTTTTATATGAATGTAGTACATGAGAAATAATGTATTAATTACTGATCTTTAGAGATGCTGATAGATGTTTCCTCCTGTTACCGATCTTTATGCTAAGCTAAGATAACTGGCTGCATCACCATCAGTCTTCCTACTGTCGGCACAAAATGTCAAACTGTTCCCCTCAGCCAGTGTACTGTAGCACTGAGCCAAAACAGAACTGTCCACACACTCACTGCACTATCAATAAAAGATCATCGCCTGGGGGCTGTAGCATAGCAGGAACTTACATACGGTTTTCTTTTTTTTAAAGTGATGCCTTTGCAGTGTTGTTTTGTTTTGGATGGTAGAGCTATGAATAAATACTTCATGGAAGTAACTTACCTTAACACATGACACTACAGCATGAGCATCTGAACTCTCACTTCTCGATTTCGCTGAACATCCTCATTCGCTGCGATAAACACCTTCATTCTGATCTTCCGATTCTGATGTTAAATTTAAAAACACACAAACAAACAACACTAACAGTATTCACGTGGCATCAGCTCACTACTCATGGGAGTTCTTTTTTTTAATTCGAAGTGTGCTACCTTCCAAAGCTCCTGACACACACTGATGTGTGCAGAATTTTTTTCTTCCTTTTTCTGATTTAGAAACTAGCACTGCTAACACTGCTGAAGCAACTATTCTGCTGACTTCTGAGAGCAAGGTGAAGACTTCTTTTCATTTTTGGCATTGGTCTTAAACCATAGAACATTAATGGTACTGCACCTGCACACCTGGAGGATCCTCTACAGTGAAATAGGCTGGATAACAGGAGCTGGGGCTCTGGGTACTTTTAGCTCTCTTGCTGAATCACTGACTCATCAGCTTGACGAAGGGCATCTACATTAAGCCATTAACTCAAACTCAGCTATTAGGTATTTCCTCTGCAGAATGGTGATTTAAAACTGCATCAAGCTTAAAATTGATTGCTTCAGGTAGCAGACAGAGTTTTTATTGTAGGTATAAAACCTAATACTGTACAAAATAAGCCAGTCCATTCAGAAACTGGTGCAGTCTTTTCCGATAAATCCACTGGGTACACATTTTTAAATGATATACATGAAACTAAACATACTCTCTAAATGATTTATAAATGTTACACTGAAACTTTATCTCCAATACTGGATTTACCTGCAGTTTGTTTGCCTTGTGCAAAACACTTTGAGATGTCTCTGTGCTATACAAATTCTTTTCCCCTGCCTGTATCTTTCAGGGAAAGCTGATACAAACGCAGAAGAGTGGCTTCTTCCCCAGTTCATGTGTAAAGCCTTGTTTGGACCCTAAGGTACGTCAGCCCATATACATGTACAGTAGGCAGGAAATCATTTCAGTACATGTGAGCCCTGTGTGTATCTGTTCTAGTGCTGTTCTGCTCATACTGTAAGTTTTTTCATTTGTGGCATCTGTTATTTGTTACAGCCATTCCAGTCGTTATCCAGCCCACAGTCCTACTATGGATATCCTTGGTAAGACCCTTAACTTCAGAAGGTTGTGGACTTGAGATAATCTCATCCTCATATTGTGAATGCCATGCATATTATATACTTCTGTTACCCCAAGGTCACCATTCTATAATTAGTTCCGATCAGTTAATGTCAACTTCATGCAGTAATTCAAATTTAATGCAAACTGACCCCAAACATAACCAAGACCAAAAGGTTAATTACTACACGGCTGTTTGATGTCAGGGATTTGCAAAGCCTTTACTGTGTCGTTTGATTATGTAACGTCGTCTTTGGAGGTCGCCACGTTTATTCTCTGCTCCTCCGCAGGTTTGCAGGGAACATGGAGCGCCAGCAGGCTGACAATCTCTTAAAATCCCACAGCAGCGGGACTTACCTTATCAGAGAGAGGACGGCCGAGGCAGAGAGGTTCGCCATCAGCATCAAGTAAGCGTTTCACGTCTTGCAGGGGAGTAAAATCTCAGAGGGCGGTTTTTATCCACACCTCGTGAGACATAAGAATTCTCACAGGATGCCCCAAGTCAGCTTTTTCAGTGCATCTTTTAACGCCGGCTAATTACAACTCAGTAATTGCTTTTCTTTTTTTTCAATCCTGTTTTTTGTGTACATTACCAATGTACAATGCATCTAAGAGAGGAATAATATATGAGGTCTTACTGGAGCTGTCAGAGAGTGTTGTCTGGGAAGAAAAACATGGATCTTCAAGTTTTAAAGACAGGTTGCCAAGGGGCAGCCTGTAGGTGACTAAAATAAACCAGCCCACAGTCTGACACAACTGAAAATTACATTGTTTGGTTTCTCAGTCCTTCAGACATACAACAAAATATCTGATGTACAAGCAATCACAAAAACATTTTCCTAATGTTTCTCTGCAGTTACTGTGTTTTTTGATTTCACAGATTCAATGATGAAGTCAAACACATCAAAGTCATCGAAAAAGACAGCTGGATTTACATCACTGAGGCCAAGAAGTTCGAGAGTCTCTTGGTAAGTCATATGTGCTGCTGCCTACACAAAAACACCCACAGATGTGCGAAAAAAAAAACAACAACAGGTGCTCACATTTTTTCTTTTTCTCACATTTCTTCTGTGAATGTCTAATACAACAGGAGCTGGTGGAGTACTATCAGTCCCACTCGCTGAAAGAAAGCTTCAAGTTGTTAGATACCACACTGCGATACCCCTACAAGTCGAGAGAACCCTCGCTAACAAGGGCCAGCACACGGTCACCAGGTAAGCCTTCTGAACGCCGCTTCACTTTCACCTTGCACACAGAATGTAAAGACTTGGCATCTTGTATTTAAGTCAAAGCCAAAACACAGAGTATTGAATACTGTACTTGCACTAATGCTAACAGCACAATTTGCCAGCCACTCCAAGATAAAACAGATAATTTTTCATAGTGCTGTGATAAATGATAACCAGTCAGCTCATTGGCAGTAAAAAGTTGGCCTTGGTCGAACATTTGCTGTCAGTCAGGTATCATCATCGTGCTTCCATCTAACCTCGCTGATATGATATTGTTGCATGATGAATAGTCCTAATTTGCCGGCAGAAAATTTAAGATGACACTGCTGAGTTTTGAGTTGTTTCTTGTCTGATGTTAGCATGTGGTGTGACAGCAGATATGAAGCAACTTAGCACTTGTTTGTTATGTTAGGGTTATGAGTCAAGGGGAATGAGGGAAAATGGTGCACAAAGAGTGAGGATGGCTTTTGACCAAAGAGACGCAAGATGTTATTTATTTTGTGTGAATCAAATTATCCAATTAGCAACAATCCCAAACCTTAGATCCTGTTTTGCGAGTCATTGGCCCACAAGGTCGTAGCCTAGCAAACCTCTGGGATCTTGTTGCAGGGCCCTCATCCTCCTGTCCTGGCTGTGGTAAATTTTCCCAAAGTTGTTTCATGAGGATTCGGGAATTGCTCTTGATTTAGTGATCAAACTACAGGAGGTTCAAACTCTTCACTATGAGCTTTTGGTAATGAAATACACGTAACTCACTCTCAACAATGGAGTGAAGAGCTCAGACAGCCAGAAAGGGCTTGAAGTACATCTTTCTTTGAACTGAAAGATGTCAGCTGAAAGGAGTGGGTTGGACAACTGATTTGGATGCCTCACATCTCGCTGGGAGGAGACCACCTGGCGAGCTTGCAGCATGCTGGAGGGATTACAAAGACATCCTGGGAACGCCTCGGAAATCCCCCTGGAAGAACCGGAGGACGTGACTAGGGAGAGGGATGTTCTTGCTTAACCTGCTGCCACTGTAAACCAGATCCTGATAAGCAGCAGAGAATGGATGGTGGGTGGGTTTGGCTCAGGGACTGACAGAACATTGTATGTCAACTTATAAATCTGCCTGCTTCTATGAATGATTGTGGCAGTACTAATTTGAATCCCAAGAGATGTTATAATGGGCAGGTCCATCTTACAAATTAGATCCTTGCCATCCTGTCTGTGGATAATGCAGAGGAGTGTAGAATAAATGAGACAGACTGCCTCCTGCTCTCCCTCGCCTCCCCAGCGTTCTGTTCCCTCCTCGGTCAATGACTCTCCTGACTCATACAAAAAGAATGGAGGGAGGCCAGAGGGGGAAAGGGCCAGAAAAGGAGGCAACAGTGTGAAATAGATAAAGAAAGAAAGACAAAGAGGAAGATGTTGTCAGCGAACTCAGAGGCCTGCAGGCTGGTTGTCGGAACTGGCCGCCCCTGCCTTCCATTAGACTGTATGAATACCGGCCCTGGCCTTACAGTGGCTTCTGTGCTATAATGGTCAGCCTTTATGCCCTCCCCCCTGTTTTGGCAATATTAGCAAATGAATGGAGACAGTGCGCTCTCGCTCCCTTCACTGTCTGCATGAGAGCACACATTTTTGGTATGGTTTGAGGTTGCAGGCGCATCACACCCACCAGGCGGTGTGATTGGGAACAATCTATTAAGACCTTGACCGATCTGTGATCATACCATGTTGAATGAGTGGGTTTGTTGAGGGGCTGCAAACAGCCATGGGCGTTTGCAGCCGCTCATCTCTTTCCCTTTATGCGCAGTGTTCTCTTTGACATTATGTTCTCTGGGGTGAGCAAGCTGTGTAAAAAAACAGCAGCAATTCACACATCATGTACATATCAGAGTTACAACACTCTTTAATTTCATGTTTCAAATATTAAAAGTTAGGTAATCATCACGTTGTCTGCTGGTAATGTCACACTTTTCTTTCACACAGTAGCCACATTATAAAAGTATGCCACCTGCCAAATGAACATTTCCCCAAAATTATCATGTATATTTTTCAAATGATCATTAAAAAACACTCTTGTACAACAATTTTGGAAGAATATGCTCCTGGCATGTAGTAAATATTACTTTTCAATTGCCTCTGCAGAGGAGGTTATGTTTTGGTTTTGGTTTGGTCCAGTTGTTTGTTTGATGAGCAGCAGGATTAAAGCTATGGAGGGATTTTTATGATTTTTTTTTAACAGAAGGATTCTTCACTATTGCCTAATGGAGTAAAATTTCACATTTTGCATCATATCTCCTTACATGCATAAGAACACCTCTGGTAGAAATTACATCTGTCTTCCACAGATGATTATTCGGGTGCCATTCAGCATAGCAAAGTCACTACTGCCAAGCTGGAAACAAAATAGTGTCTTTAAGACTTTACACCAGTGCATAAATTGACAGTGTCCACTGGAATCCAGAGTGTCAAACTGTGACAACATTGTCAAAACCGAAGATAATAAGAATGAGCGCACTCCTAAGTGGCAGACAGAAGTTCCTCTTTTCTTTTTTTTTACCTCTCTGCTTCTCTGGCTCCAGCTCTGCACGCATGCACCTCAAAGCATTTTCCAGCTTTACCCCCCTCCCCCTCTCTTTCTCTCTTCCTCTCAGCAGCCACCTGCGCCTCCTACAACTTCTCCTTCCTCAGTCCACAAGGCCTCAATTTTTCTTCTTCTCAGAGCTCAGCTCCTTTTTGGTCAGGTACTTCTTTTTGCTCTTTTCCTGCTCCTATTGTCTTCCCACACTCCATTGCCTGTAGCAATGGAAAATAATAAGACTCGACCTCATTACTTGTTCTCTCTGGTGCTATTTTCATTAATGAGAACATTTCAGTTCTTCCCGGAATGACATTCCCTCATTAAATCAAGAGACGGAAACCTATTTTCTCTCCCTTAATGAAACAACTTGTCCTTTCTCATCATGCTCATTTGTAACTATATTGTGTAATGCTGTACACTGAATTGACCATCTTGCCTCTGTTCATTCTTCACAACTAATTACTACCAATATGTCCTGTATGACCTTTTCCTCTCATGCATGTCCGCCATGCATATAGACTGTTACTTAACTGTAATAACAGTAATTAATAGCTTAAGGTATAAGTTACTGCATTTTATACAAAATTGTGACAAAACCAGGTGTTAAATTTTTAAATCACAAATTGATTAAGCTCCCCTTATTTCCATTTTCAGTGTTCACTCCTCGGGTAGTCAGCACAGCGGTGGCCAGGTACAACTTTGCAGCGCGAGACATGAGGGAGCTGTCGCTGCGAGAGGGAGACATCGTCAAAATCTACAGCAAGATTGGCGGAGACCAGGGCTGGTGGAAAGGAGAGGCAAACGGGCGAGTAAGTGAACAATGAGAGTGTTTGCGTGTGGATGGCAAAAACTTAGCAGGGCCCAGACTAAAAAACAAAAAGATGAGAAAGTTTGGGGTGTTTTTGATTAAAAACAGATGGCATTGCTATCTTCATTAAGTTGAGGATTTGCATATGATCTAAACATTTATGAACTTGACCTCAAAAGTATAGCAGTGATGTGGGCTGTCTTTGTACTGCAGTGACTGAATCAAACAACTGTTGATATTAAAAGGTGGTTGAAAGAGGAAAAGTAAAAGCCTGGCTGCTGGCTGGCAGTAAAACTGATATGATTTTGGCTTTTTGTGGAGTTTTCCTCATTAGGTTGCATAATTGACAGCGTTAATGCTTTGCTGTGCAGCAGGAAAGAATGTATCCACTCAACTCTTGTTCTGGTGCACAGCAGTTGAATTGTCCTCTGCTTTGTTGTACAGTCTGGAGTTTCCGTTAGATTCCCATCCCTGCATGGTATTAACATCTGTATGGAGATATTTTAGGGTGAATGAAGCTATCAGAGTGCTATCATGTCAGCTTGACCACAGAGTGTAACTGCACTGTGCATGAATGTTGCAGAAGAAATATACGTAAACAACATAAAGGCTTAAGTAACTGGTACTGCCACTGCTAGCTCAGTACTCATTTCACTATTCCAACAAGTAGGAAAAGCTGTTGCTAGGCAACAGCTGAACTAGTTTTTGAAGTAGCCCTCAAGTATTTTTTTTTTTTTTTTTAAGAATGGGGATTGCTATATCTGAACTGTGCTGTAGACATTATGCACATCCTTCAGCCACTCAAGCCAAAGTATTCTGGGCAGCCTTCATGCTGCACATACAATTTAGTATTAATTATCTTAATGCATATAAAGCTAAACTGGATGTAAAAAGGCTCAGTTAACATCTGGGTTTTGGGGTTTTTTTACGTTTCCATACTGGTCTTATGTCATCTCAATCATCACTGTTTTATGTTTCAGATTGGATGGTTTCCCTCAACCTATGTGGATGAAGAAGGAGTGCAGTAAGGCTCAGGTGTCTGCTGGCCTGGCTCCTTATAATTACAGAACCACCTTCTACCTACTGTTCTCAGAGAAAATTACTCACTCTCTCCAGAAGACAAGACAAAAAAACACAAAAGTTTTTTGTTGTTGTTTTTGCTGGGTGCTCATTTTTCAGCAAGCGTTTCTACCCTGTTACCCTGTTCAATTATGCATCAGCTTTGCTTTTGTTTGTTTTGGGTTTTTCCTGTCCTGTTTAATTCCTGTGTACAGGAATGAAGACAAAAAGTGGCTTGCTGTCTGTCGGCTTCTGGGTGCACTGCAGAGGCTTTACTGGACTGAAGACAGCAGAAAGTGACTATGGATAGCTTTACTTTGAAAAAGCCCCCCCCTTTGTTGCAGGTCTATGTGAGGTGAAATAATTGTACAGTATAGATAATTTATTGAATAGAGATTATTATCATTACTAATGATTATTGTGGGGAAGTTGATTTTAGCAACAGCAAAGAACCAGATGAGAGAAACTGAATTATGAAAAAGAAAAAAAAAACACAGATGCTCTGTTTTCATGTTGAGAGATTTTTGCCTTAGTTGTCATGGTGATGCCTTGTGGGCTGACACCAGTGGAGGAAATTCACTTTGTTGACTGGTTTTACTTCTCCATGTGTTCATGTGTTCATGTGCCCATGTGCGGCCTACGAAAACACACACAGACCAATGTACAGTACGGTGCCTTTGAAGAATGGTCGTTGCTTACTGAACCTCAACATCAGCCAGTAAAGAACATTGCCATCCCCTTCCAAAAAAAGAAAAGACAACTCGTTCACAACCAGAGGACTTTACTAAAGGAGGGGAGAGGCATTTACACTGCATACGGAGGACGGCTCACCTTCTGAGCCCCAAAAAGTGAGATGGTCGAGCATTTAACCCACCCTAAACTGGATGGACTCACAGAGACAGTTGGAGGGTTTTTATAGCAACAACAATCACATACAAAGTTCACATCAGTCTTTACGTCAGGAGTCTATGGGTGCAATCAGCTGGATGCTCAAAGGGAAACATCAAGACATTCCACTCGACAACCACTTCACATCTTGATGATTATTGTTCATTTGTTAGATTTTTTTTGCACAGAATCAAGATTATTTTTTTTAGTTCTGTAAAACTGGACCAACAGTTTATTATTTTTATTATTATTATTTGAAGCCAAATTCAGCCATGTTTTAATGTCTGCATGGAGTTTTATTAATTGTTATGATTTTGTGTACCTTGCCTTATTTTTTAAAGATGATCAGGTGATGGGATAATTTTTTCTCCAATATTAATCATTAATACATGTGTGAAGTCCATTTTGGTGCTGTGCAGAAAATTAAATAGTGTCAGAAGAGTTTTAATCTGAAGGAAAATGGTGTTCTATTTAACATAAATCCACAAAAGCAACCCTTAATCACCTTGTGATTTTCAAGGGGTGCAGTGCTCAGTGTTTCCATTTACTTCCAGCATGTACTGAGAGCCATACATACCTGCAGCCATTTAGATTGAAGTGAGCTGGCAAGCAGCTTTCATCATTTTTTTCCCCACTGAGAGAAAAAATGTACAAGACTTTGTCATTTGTGGATTTTTTTTATCCTACCAGCAAAGCTTTTTTTATAAGGTTGTCTTAATTTTACATTTCATTTAATATAGAATATTTTCACTAAATTTGTTTAAAGTGCTTACCTTTCACCTTCATATCTTCTACCTACAAATTTCAGCAGTAATATATTGCTTATAGCTTTCACTGAATCGTCCCATTAATGTTAATTAGAAAATTTTCCCAAGACACAAACAAAGAATTTATGTAGAGTAGTTTTTTTTTTAATACAATTTGAGAATGCCATCTTGCTGCTGCCGAAACAAAAGCATGAAAGTATCAGGCAGCATGCTGAGAAGGTAAGTGCAAACGCTGAGCACAGCTTATGGAGCAGAAGACGCTGATATGTTTAGTTTCTAAACTTTTGACTGTTTATTGTGTGTTATTGCAAAGGCCAACCGCCCTGAAGAACACAAAGTCCTACTAAAGTTTGGGGGTGAGGTTGGGTGGGGGGTCGAGTTGCTGTTTATGTAGTGGACAAAACCCATTGCATGTGGCCATTGATATGTCAACTCCTGTCAGTACATCCTCAAAAATATAAGTACTTAATTGTGTACCTTTTTGAAAGGTTGAGTATTTCCAAATGCGCTCTATCATGAAATAAATATTTCTCTTTTGTTTAAAAATTGAGACTGAATAGCTTGAAATTTTGAACGTTTTCATGGTTGCAAATGATAAAAACACCCAAACATACATCCAAAAGTTTAATTTCATTTTGTAGACTGAATACTTATTTTTAAGATCAGCAAGCACAAGACATAAGACAGTGACATTAGCCTGCTTGTTCATTAAACAATGATAATATATTATCTAGCAATAAAAGATGATATATATGATGATAAGTTTTCCTTAAAGGACATAACATGAACAGCATTATCATAAAATCATCACACTGCACAGCATTGAGTTCACTTAAGTAAACTCTGTGCAAGATTGTTGCTGCTCCATATTTTCACTTCCAAGTTTCCAAACTGTCTTGAATCTTCAAACATAAGATTGGGAGTTAAATGCTTCTCAGTTCATCTTTGTTCCGATCTCTCTATACTGCATATCCATACTTGCTGTCATATTCGACTGGTGTGTATTTGATTGGTGAGCAGCTGCTGTTCAAAAGGGGAGGGGGGGTGGGTCCTTCACTGAAAGAGCTCACCTGACAGTAAGTCACCTGCGGATGCTGACCAGCACTCCGGCTCGTACGGCAACTGGCAGGGCAGCTCTGAGGAGGTGGAAAGTCCTCCCTGTTTGACATCAGAGCACAACAGAGACAAAAACAACAGTGTTAAGAGGACTGTATCATCAGGATATTGTCTGCAAACCAAAGTGCAGCATAATGAGTGCATAACAAGTGTTAAAAATGCAAAACAGGTCATTATAATGTGTCATGGAAATGCAAAACAACTACAATACTAAACTGTGTCGAAAAAATCTGAAAAATGTCCAAATTTAACACGGCCCAAGAATGCAATGTATCATCACAAAATATTGTTGTATTAAGCCTCCATAGCATAATAAGTGCATAATAGCTCAAAAAAGGGCATTACATTATGTCATGAAAATGCAAAAAAAACAGCATACTATACTATGTCATAAAAACCTGAAAAATGTCAAAAAAATTAACTTGGCCAAAAACACAATGAATCATCACAAAATATTGTTGTATTAAAATCACACCATAGCATGAGTGGTGCAAGTGTATCACTTGTTACAAATGCCAAAAAGATTGTCATAGTATGTCAAAAAATTGTGGAAAAAATGCCTTACTATAAATTTTATCTATTGCCTATAAATATGCCTCAACTGTAACTACTCACCTAATAATGATTTTATTACAGGTTTCAACACGCTTTAATTTTTTGACCCTTAGAATAAAAGAAATAGTAAAAGGTCACTGCTGAAGGTATGAAAAGCCTTCTTTATTTTTTTTTATTTTCTTTCATTCCAGTTCCGTTTGACCTGTTATGAAGGGAGCAAGAGCAAAGGATGAGGGCAGGCATGAGACAAAGTGAGAACTTGTGCTGTCGTTGCAGCAAAGTGCACAATTGTCAGTTATTATTGTGTTTTCTCTTAAGATCAGCGCTACTCTCATATCTTTGCAAATAACTGCCAACAGCCAGTTAGCTTAGCTCTGCACCAAGACTGGAGGCAGAGGGAAACAGCTTGTCTGGCTGTGACTAACTTACAGTGCCTATCAACACCTCTGGGGCTCACTAATGCACTGAATTAAATTTGTTAAATTTTTCATCAAAATCAAAGCATAAAATCAACACACACAAAAATGTGAATTTGAGTATTTTCCATAATGTGAAGCAGTTCTTTGTTCAAGCAGCACTTGCTCATTGTGCCTGCTCCTTCAAAATTTTAGTTCAAAACAATAAACACACATAAATGAATAAAAATGTTGTATTCCCAATGTGTTTCCTAATTGTATGTACTGAAAGCTGAAGAGAACATTTCATTTAATTGACATACAATAGATTTACTTAAGAAGGGCTTTTTTAATGTCTGTTCAATGGTTCGTGGTTCCATGATTTGATAAGCTGTAGATGAATGTTGAGACTAAGAAGCTGAGTGAACTCCACTCAGACTTTTAGATGAACCATACAGTAGAACTGATGTTATTTATAATGTGAGCATAGTTATATTTGACTATGAAAGTCATATTTGCATCAAAGTACCTGCAGAAAATCAGTTTGCTTCTGCACTCAACACACAGCACCTTGACTTTCCACAGGATTTTATCAACAACGCAAGGATTCCTATTTGAAGTGTTCAGGTGAAGACGGAGACGATAACATTTGTTCGAGCCCTGTCAAAGGAATCTAGACCTGTGTTGTCTCAAAGAGTCCATTTCTATATCTGTTTCTTAACCAAATGGCTTTGAAGTTTGTTGTGTTCGACCTTGTGATATACATATTTCCAATTGCTTCTCTCGCTATCGATGTTCAGTTGTTGAAGTCAAATTTTTAATTGTGCTTAATTTTATATGCAGCTCATGAAGTTAGACACATCTTATTACAACTTCATGACGATGTAAAAATCAACATTCAAGTAAGCTGGCAAGTGTTTCTTACATGTGGTACTTTTTGTGATAATTGAAGACTAGGAGAGACTGGCAATATGTGATCATTTGTTCTTTTCTTTCACCAATTCAGTTATCAAACCATCAAGCTGCCAACACCTTTCATTCTGCTCTGCTTTCTCTGCCAGAGTTGTAGTACTGTACAATACCTGATCTCATTGGAGAACTCCTTCTCATAGCAATATCGGTTGCTCAACTTCCAGCAGAGAAGCCCGATGAAGAGCAGCAGGATGAAGATGAGAAGCAGAGAGCCCACGACGTTGCCAACTATCACAGCTGCTCTGTTCAGAGCTGTAAAATCAGTATGAAAAAAGGAATTATTATCTCAGAAGCTCTGTGACAGAAGAATTCATTATTGTGTTCTTATAATACCTTATGCTTATTGACACTCTCATCTGTCCACTATATATGAATTGCCAGCGGACTGTTAGCTTAGCTTAGCACAAAGTTTGAAGATGAGGAACATAGCTCTGTCCAGAGGTCATAAAATTTGCCAACTGGTGCCGCTGAAGCCTACTATTAACACATTGTCTCTTGTTCATTTAATACTGTGGTTTTTCACAGGAGTTTATGTTACTATTTTTTTCACCAAGAGCAGTTACTCTTGCACAAGGTCTGGCAAATAACCAAACAATTTTTTGGCTTTCACATTTAACTCATGGGAAAGAGCAAAAAAGGATATTTCCCAAAATGCTGCTGCTGCTCCTTTCATCTTTTTGACAGTGCATCTGCATTGTTTCAATTAGTTTTATATGGGTTATCTTCAATCTGCGATGTAAACGTAAATATGATAAGATGCATGGTTTTCACTGGAGAGAGACAAAGAGTGAAAAAACATAATGTTCCCTCTCAGACTACTAAGTATCCAAACAAACATTGCAGAAAAGTCAAAAAATAAACTGAACCTTTTGTAGTAAAGTCTTGGTTGGTCTTATTCTGCAAATTCTCATTCATCATTTTGCTTATTCTTTGTGAGGGATCTCTTATCTGGGACTGCATCCTACACATTAAAATGAATGGTTCCCAGCCAAAAGGCAAAAATCTGCGTGCTAAGACCAGGAGTTATGAACTGGAAAAGATGTAATATGCGGGGGCCCTGCTCCACAGATCACGAGGCACACAAAGACAAACTAATTTTATGGATCCACAAAATGCAGTGCGCTTGTTTGAGTCTGAATCCAGAGATGATTTACTCTGTAATGGTTTGCTGAATCACTTACTGTACTCCCAGTTGGCGCTCTCACAGTCATCATATTCAGTGTGAGACAGTTCTGGTATGTTTGTACTTTCTATCTTTCTCTGACAAATGTACAGGTATTGTCGCACATGGACTGGACTGACAATCCCTTTTTAAATACACTCGTTTAATTAGTCCATTAGTCAGTTTGTTGCTGACTTTTTTCTTCTTTCTGTGGTTTCTTTTGCTTTTTATGGACATCTGACATAAGGATATTTTGACAGAATTCTTTTATCATTACTCATGATTGTCAGTGACTCAAAAGCAGGAACTCAGTGATGACTGGCGTGATGGCCAAAAACTTCTATGAATAAACTTACTTACTTAACCATTGACTATGACCTCCTGTTCAAACAACATAACAACGATGATTCACTAACATTACTGAGCGCTGTGATCAAAAGCCAGTGTGCGAGAAATGGAGCAATGAGGAACCTGTGGCACAGCTACAAAGAGAGAGGACTGAAGAGGATGAAATCTAACTCTTTCATGATCACACGAGTGCATCATACATGTGTTTGTCAGTGGGAAACATGAGACATGGGGGGTGCATTCCCTTACGTTTGTTCGCTTTCAGGTTGATCCTGCAGCGCTCAGCTCCAACAGCATTGTTCACCTCACAAAGGTAGATTCCTGCAAAGCTCAGCGAGTGATTGCTCATTTTCAGCTCCCCAGTCACACTGTCTGAAAGACCAAGTGCACAGCCACAAAACAGATGAACACATGCAGTACATACTGTACTGTACATGCAAGAGCCTAAAGTGAAGAATCCATTAGATGGGGATGCTTTTATTTTTTTCTATGCGTAGAGCAATTTAAGTGACACACGGCTTGTTGGTTTGGGTTTTTTTATGAATTATTACGAATTATGAAGAGATTCGATTTTTTCATAGCAAAACTCTTTGTACAGATTTTATATCAGCATGCAACCAAAATCATTGTGTTTCTTTGTGGAATATGATACTTTACAGGAGGGAATGCAGAGAACAACTCAGGAAATGTCTCATATAAAGATGTGGGAAAAATGGGGACCAGTCGGCTGCTGATTATGTGCTAGATTCCCTCCATCTATGAAAACCAACATAGTGTTCATAGTATGTCTTCAAGTCATTACCTTATTGGGATGTTTTGATCTGGATTATTTTGGATGGCTGCCATTTCAATAATCAGAATAAACTAAATAAAAGATAATGAGCATGCACTGTAAGAAGAAGGCATTCGTTCGATCATAGTTGATGATCAAATGCTACAGACAGACCGCCCCTCCCAGCCCCCACCCTAACAGGCACACACATACATGCAGTATGTTCTCTTTGATGTGTAGTAGCATCATGATGTCAGCAGAGGTCACACTTACTCTGTATGGCTGTTGCAGGACTGAGGCCTGGGCTCTCTCTCCTCCAAGTGTATTTTAAGGGAGTGGAACCTTTTGCAGACTGGCAGTGCAGAGCCACAGGCTCGCCGACCAGCTCCACCCCCTCCATCCAGCACTTAGGCACAGACGGCTTCACTGAAATCAGAAGACAAATGGATCATTTCATGCTTGCATTTCCATTTTGTGACTTAAAAAAACAACCATACGGCTTAATGGATTATAAAATGGGAGGTAACCATTTTGGTTTGGGCTTTTGCAACAACAATTCAAACCATATAGATGGATGATATAAATTTAAAGCAATTTAATCCAAACATCCTACTATGACGTGTGCCTTCATTAGCCATAATAATAAAACATAATAAACATCAAAATCAACATGGAATGAAAGCTGAATGCATTCATGACAACATGGCTGAGATGTCTGAGTACTGAAAAGGTGGAGGACTTCTGGTATCAATTAAGTTACACGATACTCATGGTGCAAAGATTTGAAGGTCATTTTATCTTCAGCATTTCACACCTCTGAGAGTGCTCTTCTGGATTTACACAGCAGCAGAAGAAATACAAAGAGATCCACCCATCCAATCGTTCACACATTTTCATCACGACTTATCCCCATCAGGATCAAAGAACCTTGTCCATAAAATGACTTTCAGGCCTGTCTGTGTTGCTGCCAGCATGAAAACGGCTGTTGGCTGCCATATGAATCTTTGGTATGGGTAATTATTTAAGGTGCTCATTTCATCTGATACTACCAAGCTGTGTGTCGAAAGTCAGTGCAAGAGTAGAAACCTAAGAAATAATTTAGGTCTAACAAGTCAGTTGTCCCACTGTTTATGCAAAATAAATGCGCCAGTTGATCAAAAAATCTGTTTCGTCTGGGAAATGATTTGTTAAACAAGCTCCAAAATTGAGGCTTACCACACTGGATGCTTGGAAATGATGGTGAAATAACTCAGGCTGAGCTAGATGGTGGTGGAGGTTATTATTAGTATTATTATTTTATATACTCAAACAGATTAGACTGATCAGACTATTTTAAAGCAAAGAAATGTATTGCATCAAAGTGAAACCTACATAATTACACACATGTATCCATATAATTTCCTCCTACAGTAAAAAAAAATGCCAGCATGGATCAGATTAATTGGAAATGAGAAATTATGATGCTTGCCATTTAGCTGTTAGTTTACTTCTTTCACTTCCTCTCAGATCTAAACTGATTGTGAAAAGTAACAAAATTGGGTTAGCCATTACTTGTAATTCATGGTCCCGGCGGGATGACATAACGTTAACCTTAATAAAAATGAATTGCTGTAGGCAAGTCTTAAACAAGTGAACAAAACATTTCGCCTTTTTTTTTTTTTAAAAAAGAGGTACTCTTATTTGCTTAATCATGAAACATTTTTGGAAGGACTTAACAAATAAATCTGTCACTGAGATGACCATCTTCCACCCAAGATGCTGCTCAAGCTCTTCAAACGAAATGAGCAGTACTCGAATCAAAAGTAAATTACTTCACTTTCCTGGTTAATTTTAAGGCTGAATATACTGTCAACTTTTTCAGTCGCTCACCGACTGTATGTTCTACGCCTCTGAAACTGTCACCTTCCTTTGTCATTTTACTTTCTTTTACTCTTTCAGATTAAAAGGGCTCACCCAAAAAAGAAGAAATACAAGAAGAAAAGAAGAACAAATTGTGCAATTTGGCCAAAAAATATTGAACTGAATTTCTCATTAAATAATGTTTCTTTTACAGAAAAAACCCTGAATGGTAAAAGTCTTTTATAACCACAGACAATGCGTAAGCCATTATCCTAGCTTTCACTGACATCCATGTGACCTTTCACAAAACTGATCTCCACGAGCCACTAATGAATACAGAGTGTGGAATATGTAGGAATTCCTACATATTCTTGGGGGAGCCCCAGATTTATCACACACTCACAACAGGCACCTAAAGACACACACTAACTGCAATACATTGTAACTATATCTGTCTTTATTCTAGTTTAGCACCTTGCATGCTCCCTTACTATACTATTCTTTTCCCTTGTAAAGCTGCTGTACATGTGAATTTCTTTTGGAGATCAATAAAGTATCTATCTATCTATCTATCTATCTATGTAAAAGATAAAACCATGTCTAACAGCAGGTATTTTGTTGCAAACTGCAATTGTAATCCATACTGCCATGTGACAAGAACCTTTTGGTTGTTTTGTTTTTTTGGTAAATTAGGCATCCCAAACTATTGTTTTCCATAAAGCCATGCAATAATAGCTGTCAAAGGTGATGGCCATAAATAATGCAGACAGGTGACATTTTTTGACCCCTGGATGCAACTTAATGCTGGTTCTTACCCTTTACTACCAGTGACACCTTGTGCGTGTCCACTCCAGGTGATTTCTTCACTTTGCACTGGTAGGTAGCACTATGGGCACATGACAGCACAGCAATTGAGAGTGAAGCGTCGCCCATCGAGGGGTCAGGAGCAGCAAAGCTGAGCCCTTTTGTAAGCTCTTGGTTACCATGCATGTATTCAGTGCCGCTGGTGTAGGACATGAGCTGATGGAAAACACAGAAAATAACAAAGAAGAAATTAATGAAAAGGACTCTGAATGACACTTTTAATTGTAAATAAATTGCAGTTGCATCAATATTGATTCAACTGAATAAATGTAATGGTAACCCACCAAGAATTACCATCAATTCTGCATTTCTGCTTAAATCTTTTGGCTCATTATTTTGGTTTAATAGTACATTTACTCTGTAGTTCAGTCTCCACACTTTCATCGACCTTGATTACAGCAACAGGCAGCAGTTTTCAGTAAACATGATCTGATAATTCCGATGTACACTAACTGCCCAGCACCAAAAGCTGGTAAAGAATGCGCTCTATTCATTCAAACCACACTAGGGACATGAAGGAAAGTGTATTGTGGACTGACATTGACAAAAATGACAGATGCCCCAGATGAATGCTAATGTTGCTTTAACTGGGATGATATAGATTTTCCTGTTTGCTTGATTCTGTAAATAGGTCATTGTCTGCTAACACATTAGCATAGGACTTTATAGTATGATGATATGTTTGTGCTGTCAGCTTGGTTTTGAGTTCTTCTGCCCTTCACTGGCCAAAATATGGCCAAAATTCGAATTTTAAATTGATTTGAACAACTTTAAGTTTGCTGTGGATAAACATTTTGATTCACTTACAGTTAAGAGCTGGAGAGTACAGCACGGGTTTGTCAAGTGTTTGACTGCAGTAACAAGGCTTGAAATTGCACTTATCACAACACTTGTCTGGTCACTTCCCTACAAAGGCCCCTGGTCAATCGTTATATCAACTGTGATGAAATGTCTGCTGCCTAAGGCCAGGAATGACAAAAATAACATCCTTTCAAGTCTCCCACACTAATTACCTCTGTATTTAATTTAAAAGGCAAATGGGATAAATTCAAGTGCAATTAAAAATGTGGAATGAGTTCATCCACACTCCAGTCTCCTGGACTGAATCCTGATGTAGACAAGTAGAAGCCCAGGCACATCACATGAGGTTAAGAATTTGAAAACAGGTGTGAAATCTGAATAGATTGAGTGTTTTAAGATGTTAGAAGTCTGAGGTTGCATCATGTTTTCTAGTCTTTTTTCTTATTGAGTTCTACTTATAGACTTTTTTTTTTCCAAAGAATATTTTTTAGTTTTTTGGAGGTGGGGGTAACAATTAAGTCAGCATAAATTTCCATCAGTGAAAAAATTGCTCATAAACACCTATCAGCCTCCTGACTGAGGACAGGGCTTTGCTGCAAGATTTCTGCATCTTAACTGGGATATAACATGAAATTAAGTGTTTTGCTAACTATAACCATCAATAGTGTGGTAAGTGTCTAACCCCCTGTAGCTTGAATGGGCATGACACTTCTGCTTCCAATTTTATTCCTGAGACCTTTCCATTTTCTGTCCAAAATTCAAAAAACATGTTCTTGGAAATTACTGTAGTACTATAGAAACTGTGGACCTTGAACATAATGCATCACAACTGCTTAAAGTTAGTGAACTCTGCTTTATATACCCCATATTTCAGATCTTAAATAATATATAACATATACTTTGCACCATTCTCATTCAGCTTCTTACCATCTGATCTTTCTGTGTGGTGTCTGAACTGACCACAGACCATTCGATGTCAAGTTCTCCAGTGTCAAAGGGGCTCAGTGTGTAGCTGCAGCCCAAAGTCACACTGTCTCCCTCAGCCTTCTGGACAGTCTGTGGGCCTGTGGATGTCACTTGCATCCCCTGTGTAAATCTCAATTCTATAGAAATTCAGACAAGTCTTAAAATGAATCACATATATATCACCTTCTTACTAATAGCAAGAAAAAAATAGTTGTAGCTGCAGCCAAATGTGGCCCAGGAATATAAAAAGGACACATTGTTAATTTCATACAGCATTACAACTAAAAAAGACCTCAATAAGCAGCACTCTAGAAAAAAAAAGGGTCAGAGGTTAGGTGTGTACAATTCAGAGGGTATGTAATTAGACAGTTGCACATATTTTGTTCTTCCAGCTCTTTGTTTGAAATAAAATAATGTGTACCACATTGAGTCAGTTTAGACCAATATTAAATGTACTGAGCTATAGCCTTTTAAATACATAGGGCCCAAATTTCAAGGATTCAAAAGTAATCGCACTCTTGGTTGCTAAGAGTCACCTTTCAGTCTGAGGTGGAACTGCCTGTCAATATGAGGAATAAAGAGTTGACAGGGCAAGAGGGCAAGTGAAGAAGATAATAATGAGGACAAAGGCAGACATGTTTCTTTGTCAAAGATCGAGAGTAGAATTCATGGGCATTACCTCAAAGGATTCATTACAAATCAGGTGGACAACAAACAGATTCAGGTAATCACAGTTTGTATAGGAGTTCAGGTAAACAATCCTCATGGCCAAACAGAAAACAGCCTTGAGCACAGGCAGGGCAAAGACAAAGTTCGTAACGGGGGACAGAAGGCTGAGGCATTTACTTCAGTATTGGTGAGAAGAAGTGGTCAGAGGCAGGCAGGGTCGGCTTTGACAAATTCATGACTGAGCTGGCTGGGGTATATGTAGTGATATGACAGTAAATAGAATGCAGGTATGGACAAAGGTGATTGACAGATGCTGATGGAGTGGGAGTGGTTGGTAGGTAGAGGAAATCAGAAGGGGGTTGATGGTAAAATACAGGGAGGTGACAGGTAAGATGTGAAGTGGACTGTGACAGAAAGTATGGAGAAAAAAAGGAAGAGCTCATGATGCAAGACTGCATCTGTCAAACATGATGGTTCTGTTGCATGGCTTGGGCATGTATGGCTTTTACAGAACTTAACACATCTTTTGTTGGTGGAAGCATCAGGATCAGGTATACAGGAGATGAATGTACTCAGATTCACTCAATTGCATCACAACAAATAGGATGACATTTCATCATTCAGCAGGATGACTCTAAACATACAGCAACAAACAACAAAGAGCTTTTCAGGGTAAAGAGGTGGAAAATCCTTGACTAGTTGAGTCAGTCACCTGATCTTGGTCTTTTTGGTGAAGGCCAGACTAAAGACACTACAAGCATGTCTGGGGGAAGATGTAGAGCATCTCCTGATGCCTGTTGGTTGAAGACTTCAAACACTGACCGCAAAGCATTTTCTACAAAATTTGAAGTATGATTTTGTTTCACTTATATCCATTCAAACTTTGGGCAATATGTGTTAAAAAGACTATATCTCACAAACAGTTATTTCTGAATTGATGTAACCCCTTTAAATGAAAGCTGAGACTTGGCACTTTGATGTAGAATCCATTCCATGTCAATTTCTACACAGCAAGGTGGTTCAGAGCATATTGTACAATAAAAGACAATTTGTGTAATTAATTTTGCAATGCGTTCATTCCAGTGTCATTAATGTACATAAAGAGAAACTATACATTTCAAATAATACTTGTTGCATGTAATATGTATATCCATAAAAGTTATCACTACTTTTATCAAACTAGATGTGCATTCGTATAAAGAGCCACTACTTCAACAACAAAAACAAACGAGCTCAAATCCCTTGAACATTAGGGAGTCATCAGTCATCTGGAGGTGTAATCCTAAATCCTGATTGGACAGACTGTGATCTCCATGGTAACACATGGGAAATCTCAAATCACAAAGGCCTAGAGCTCAGCAGTGTTCAGTAGTGACAAGACATGAAACTGTCGGTGATCATTTGTTAGAAAGAAAAAATATGCTTCAGTCAATGCTTTGTCATGCCGGGAACACGGGGAATATAGGGATACTGTCTCGGTATGTTTGTTTTGTCTTGTATTTATGAGCTTGTGTGTTTGTATTCTTACCTGTGCTCAAGAGAGTAGCAGTGCATAACAAGATGCCAGGGATCCAGGGCAGGCAGCTGGCAGAGAAAGCTGGCCTCCAGCAGCTGCAGCTTTGGCTGAACATACTGGTCCTTTTTCAGATAAAATAATTGAGAGCAAGTGTTCAAAAACAGAGATTATGGAAGAAAGACAGTGTCACATTCATAACATATACTGGCATATGAAACTGTGTTTGCATAGAAACAACTAAAAAAGCATGAATGCAAAGCAAAACATTACAGATTTAAGCTGCTGAGGAAGATCAAGTTGATATTACCTTGAAAGCAGATACTCCATCCAGAAGCTTGGCAATGGAAAAGAATGGTTCAAGCAGCACTGTGCTGCCTGGTGCTTTTGCTTTACAGTGAGCTCCTCCTTTTCTTACTCCTCATTATCATAAAGCCTTCTGGTTGGATGGCCGCTCTACCTGTTTTACCTGTTTGCCAGGAGGTTTCCTTGTTATTGCTTTTAACACCCTCTAATTTCACTACATACTTGCAATACTTGTTTTTTCCCCTCTTCTTCTTTATTTTTACTTCGACCACCACAACTAAATGAAAGAAAATGCAAACACAATGTGAAATAGAAAATACAATCGAATCAACATAAAACCAATGAAGACTGGGGAAGTTAAGTGCCCTGTCAGCTGAAAAACAATTCAAAGCAGTGTCTTGTTAAAAAGTCAAACTGGAGGTGCTACCATACAACTAATTGGGGCTGCTGATGATGAGCAATAGAAACTCAGGGTCCTAATCTGATGGCAATTAAACTGTACTGAAGGTGGAAAACACCAACACTGCTCTGTAAATATCATTATATATATATTTACTTGCTGCTTTATTTATTCAGATGACTGTCTGTTCACATGCAGTACATAACTGTTGATCATTAACTTAATTTTTCCACAACAAGGTTTTGTTCTAAAAGCCAACAAAAGAAATAAAATTTGTCAAAAAAATTTCATTTGAAAATTAAGACAAAAACATCTGCAACTTGTATGGGGACAGACAGTTACTCTACACTCCCTCCTATTACTGTTACATCACACATCCATTATTAGAAGAGCACAAATAATGAGAGAGAGCGCATGGGTTCTCAAGTGACAAGGAACTGGTTGGTCTTCCAGACACACAAGCCAACAAGGTTTGTATACATTACCAGGATGTATGAAAAAACCCAACTCATCTCTGTCCCACATTTAGAGTGAAGCTGCCTTTCTAAATAATAAATAGTGGAGTCTCCTTCAGCAAACACGTGAAGGAAATGAATCAGTGATAAAGGACAAAGATTTCTCTCTCTCTACTTGTGTAAAAATCAGACACTGGTTTTAAATCTTCATGTGAATTTTTTCTCGTGCAACAAGCTTTGGGCAATGTTTTTGAAAAAAACATTTTTATTCATAGCCTCCAGCTGATAGAGCCAGAGTCTGATCCATCTAAATATCTAAATATCAGCTGAACTCCTCTCTGACCTCACACACTCACTCTTTTTAAAATCTGATCGGCTCCTATATGGTTCTCTGAGAAAATGCTTTTGAAAGGGTATTATGGAAATTAAGATTTATTTCCGATATGCTTTCATGGGAGAAATTATAATTAATTGCCTTAAAAGCATAAAATTGGTGCCTCTCACTTACTGCATAGTGCATTATTATAAAGAAAACCTCCTTGTGACCATCTCATCATTGTTGCATTTAAGGCTTATTACAATCGTGCCATAGGCATAAGTGTAGAGGAGTACAGTTGTTAGAGAGTATCAGCACACAGCCCTGCAGCACGACAGAGCTCCAGTGTCCAATCAGGGTGGAAGAGGTGTGGTTGTCTGACCTCACAGATTGGGGTCTGTTGCTAATGCATGATCCAGAGAAAGGTGCTGATGCCTAGGCCCAAATGACACCTGCGCAACATATAGGAAATGTTTATACACTGTACAAACACATCACAGTTGGTCTGGTAGGGGAGTTGTAAAGACAGTCCAGCCGACCAGGTCATCTTGTGGTTGTGACTTCACCTAATGATGACAGCTGTACTGTATCATACACTATACTGACATTTAAAATGTATGATAACAGGAAGCAGAAAATTCTCTGCTTCCACACAAACCCCTCCTGTGACCAAGTGAGAGACACATCCGGTCACTCTGGTCAGTCTACTCCTGCTCTACACTGTTTCACTAAAGCCAGACTCGGAATAGTTGTTCTCATTTACACACTTTTCTGTCTGTTGTCAGGCAATTGAACAAGAATGAAATAGTTATGGCAGCCCATAAAAGCTCGATTTACCAGCAGTCATTCCCAAGCTGCTGCGCTGTGGTGATAAAATAATTATTTTATAATTACAACACTGTCTGTCACAATCAACAGAAATCCATGTTAATGACAGTTTCAGCCTTCAGCCACACTGGCTGTTGAATGGCGCTGCAGCCCCTTACCCTCACTGGGTTGGCTTACGTCTTTTGTTAAAGCTTAAGGAATAATTATCTAGAATATCTTGATTCATAAGATTGACAAAAACCCAACTCCAAATACATAAGACTCGAATGAGGATGAGAATGATGTTTGAATATACTGTACAAATTGGAAAATTATTAATCTGGCAATTGCAACCATCTGAAAGTTAATCCAACACAAAGCCATCAGAACCCATTTATACTCAGCTGGTGAACTCAAATCAACAAACTACTTAATAAAAGTTACAACTGCAAGATTCATTTGCATTGTTGTCTGTGATCAGAGGGAGCAGGCACCAGAAGCTAATTACGAGCTACTGAGCTAGCAAGCTCACCATATACACCTATATGTGCCAAGTTTGGCTTCTCTGGGATTCATGTTTTGTGAGCTAGAAAACAGCTTTTATGGAAAAAAAAAATCAAACAATGACATAAAAAAAACTCAAACCAATACAACTGGGAGTTTTACTGCTTGGACTAATACATGAGTCCTCGAAAAAATAATCATAATTTTTTTTTTCACCAACATGTGTTGGCAAGCTCCTTATGTAACTGTATTATAACATAAGAGAATGTCCTTGTTATTTGGGAGAAAATGAACTGACTAAATGGTAGTTCTTGTTTTATAAAATGAACAACAGAATTTGAGGAGTACACTGTAGAATGCGTCACCTCATTTTTAAAACAAATTAAAGTTTTTTGTTGACACGTTAAATATCATGTTGGTTCCTATACCAATACTTACAGTCACTACAGACAATTTGTACATTAGAAGTATCTTTTATCTTCACAGGCCTGCCAGGTTACTGTTTTTTCTGTTATTTTTTAATTTTAATTTTATCTTTCTTTTTATAGTTTGTAACGAAAATTAACTTAGAAATACAGAAGCAGAAATGACTCAAAAACACTGCAAACACAGCAAGCAAATAAGAGGAGAGCTGCATAATGACTTATTCACTTTCCTGTTTCATTTTGGGATTTTTTTCAGATATTATTTCTAAAGGGAGATGCCATCTGTTTTTAAATCCATCTGTCCATAGTTTCTGTTTGTAGGTAATATTTTTTTTCCATTTCATACACTTCCTTTACTGTGCTTGTCCATGTCCTTGTGGAAGATGCAGTCTTGGAATTCACAGGGAAATCTGCAGAACATAATTTAGGATATTAATGAACTTTTGTCAAGCTGTTCATTGATTAGTAATAACAAGGACATTAATATATCTATATGTAGATCATATGTTAATTTTTTTCCAGACACGTATTTAATTTGCATAATTTTAATATATAATGTTTTAATAATTTGAATAGAATTATTCTACTGATTCATATAACCGTTCTGAACGTCAATTATATATTTTTCAATGTATGATCCCCCCCCTTTTGTTAGTTAATAGTAAAGTAAAGTCTGAGTTGGGTCATTGAGAACAATTTGCTGTGAGGTTGTGGTGTTGGAGGAGAATTTGTTAATTAGACAGTGTGGTCTAGTATGGCTTTCAGTTATGTTTGAATCATATTCAAAGTTATGCTCACGTGGTGGTAAGAAACTTGAAAACCCACTTCCATAATAATTACACTTAAAGCAGTAATAGAAACACGCTGCATGTGGAAAGTATAACTCAATTACTCTCAATTACTGAATTATTATTAAACTGTTGAAGTGAAGACACTGAACATTTAATTTTTTAAACAAAGTGTTACAGATATATAAAACTTCACTTCTGACAGTTCCTCTACTGTTCAAAAATCAAAAGCCTCCTCTGGCTTTCATTGCTGCGATTTACACAACTGATTCTCTGCCAAGTAGGTCACAAGCTCAGTTGTTCACAGTTCCAAAGTGCACTGTTATGAAAGCAGCACAGACTTTGCAAGATAACCTAATTGATACTGAGAAGAATAGGGAATACAACTTGGACTTCTGTTTCTGACTCTATGGTTTAGCAGCACATGCTAAGGGGGCACGAAAAAACCTACTCACTTGAGCTTGGACTATGACTGCAGAAATTTGGGACGTTATTATTGTTGGCGCCGGACTATCTGGACTGAGTGCAGCTCATTTGCTCAGAAAAAGGGTTGCCAAGTTGAGAATACTGATATTGGAAGGAAAAGGTTTGTAAAATTGTAACCCGAGTCATTTTCTGCTGGATTCTTTTAGCTGCTGAAAACAGGTTTTGCTCTAACTAAATCATGTCTGGTTTCCCATGCAGATCGGGTGGGAGGTCGCACATTGTCCACTGAAATACCAGCAGCCAATGGTGTTGATCGCTGGGACTTTGGAGGGCAGTGGGTCGGCAGGTAATGTTGATCAGAATCTACAAGAATAACACAGACATGCATTCAAGACTCTTCATGCAAAAAGAACATTTAAAGAATTGGGTCCAACTGGGGTCACAGGGTAAACTGTGAGCGTTTAACTGCACGAGACAAATTTAAAATCAGTGATTGTGGAGTGAGCAAAAGACCTTCAAGGAACTTTCAGAAGAATCAGCCATGGATTAGCCAGGTTAGTAACATACTATTTTGGAGACATAGACTGATTTTGACTATTCAGCTTATATAACAGAAATTGAGGTGCCACTAATTACCCATTTAAAATAAAATCTTTGAATAAGATTAAGAACAGATGAAAAGGCTTCTAATGACTCACATTCAAGACTGATACAGGGTTAATGTATATGAGGATGTGTATTGTTCTCTGTTGTGTTTGTTGGCTGGTTGTCAGAAGGGACTGATTGCATTGCATATGCTGCAGTGCTGCTCATTATGCTCATTATATGTTATAAACTAGTGCTGCACTTTGCTGTTATTGGTCTATTACCTGTGTTTGCACACATTTAGGCATGAGTTAGCCGGCAAGAATTGTTTATTCAGCATAATCACATAATAGCTATTATGTGAATATGCAGAATTCAAGAGTATGTCTGCTGTATGCAGAAAACAACAGTGCTTTTGTTTTCTTTCCGGTGTTCAATGTCTTTTTTTTTTTGAGGTGCTTTTATTATCATTCTTTGCAAAGTATCTATTTTCAGCAATTTATAAACTTTTTTAAAACTCTGTGTTAGCCCAAGCTTCTCAAAAGAAGTCCACTTAGATCACAGTTTCCAGCCGATCTTGAAGCTGCCCCATTGGAATTTACGTTCTCTTGGTTGAAGTCATGTTGGTTATGTGAAAGTTCAGGCAGGATTTAGAATCCTTTGGAGCACAAATTCATCCATATTTACAACCAAGAGCTGCCTGGCTAGTAAGCTAAAAACCTCCCTTCAACTATCATACAGCAGAATAGCTTCATGTGTACATTTTAGCAGTTGTTCAAGGGCTCACTCAAGTCCAGTTTAATGAACCTAAGGTGCATCCTGAAACACAGTAAACAATGCACAACATGTTAGAGCTTTAAAAAATGCCTCCTTTCTCTTTCAGCACCCAAACACACATCTTGGAGCTTATAAAAGAGCTGGGCTTAGAGACCGTTCCGCAATTCAATACTGGCAAGAAAGTGCACCACATGGGAGGGCCAGGTGCCAGAGTTCGCACCTACAGGACCAGTATCCCTGCTTTATCCCCAGTAGTGCTAATGGACCTCACTCAGTTGCTGTGGAAGGTGAGGCAACAGAGTAACACAGGAGTATTCAGTATTTAGAACTGTGTTGAGTCAGAACAGTACTCCCTAGTGTTTTGATACTTCTGATGATGATCAGTCACATAACCAGAACCCTCAGCGGACAAAGTTGAGGAGTGGTTAAATTTATTTCTTGTTGGCTTCTACACTCCCACCAAGAGTAAGATGATACAGCAAGCTTTCACCATGCTAATACTGAGTAGGGCCTCCCTCTGCTGTCAAAACAGGCTCAGTTTTTCATGGCATGGACGCCACAAGATGCTGGAAACATTGCTATATTATTCTGCTTCATGTTGACGTGATTGCCTCACATCATTTCTGCAGATTTGTCAGCTGCAGACCTCCTGTTCTGCCACTGTTTTCAGATCTGGTGACTTGGGCAAGATAACTTGAGGCTTTTGCTTTGTGACATGGTGCATTGTCATGCTGGAAGTAGCCATTAGATGAGGGGTAAACTGGATGCACAAGGTCAACAGCAATACTCAAGATAGACTGTGGTTTTCCTACCATGATTGATTGAAAATACAAAATGTGTGAAGAAAACATTACCCATGCAAATTTCACCACTACCACCAACCTGGACTGTTAACACAGACCAGGTTGGGTCCATGGATTCATGTCGCTGATGCCAAATTCAAATCCTGCCATCTGCACCCTCAGCAAAATCGACATTCATCAGACCAGGCTATGTTTTTCCATCTTCAGCTGTTCAGTTTTGGTGAGCCTGTCCCAGCTGCAGCCCCAGATTTCTTTTCTTGGCTGATATGAAATGAATAAGTAGGTGTACAGATGTTCTTTAAATGTAGGATATATGTATATATATTTGTACTATATCTTTATTATAATCAGTTTATTGTCCAGTATCCTTCACATGCAAGAAAACCCAAATGGATGTGGTAAACATATGGTATATCACATGTTTAATAGTGTGTATTTATTTGATAGGACAAGAGCACATTTATTACACAAAGCACCACAAAATGTCCAGGTTAAATGATTACAACAGCAATGGGAAACAGACAAATAGTGTGAGGGAATATGCGCTGGCAGAATCTTATTTGTCAGTTGCCATGTGCTCTTTTGTTGTTATCTTTATCACAAGGATACTTTTGGTTCACAGTGGTAAATCATCATGTGTGGGTGTGTTGTGGTGATTGTGCTTGCAGATTGACAGATTATGCACTACAGTATGTGTTCAGGATCCTTCGAAGACTCCCAATGCTGTGGAACTGGACAGTATGACCCTGCACTCCTACATCGAGCAACATAGTTGGACTGCTGGTCAGGGTTAAAAGTAGCTTTAAATGCTCTAATCTTGCATGATGTGTTCCCTCTGCTTAATTTTTAATTTTCCACCTTCTACTTTCTTTACATTTTTCTAATGAAAAAAAGGCAGTGGTAAAAAAAAACTTTCTTCTGCAAATTAGACTTGTATAGGTTAAATTAGTGTAATTACATTTTTGGTAACAGTAATTTATTACAAGATTAAAGCCCCAATCAGACTGAAATATTTCTGTAAAGGAGGTGGGATGATTTTAACCTGCCTTGGTCAGTGATTTTAATCCCATCCACAGCACATTCATACTGTATGTAGGCAATATTTCACCCCAGTAATTATGTCTTACCTTCTATTTTCAGTTAAGTGTGAAATATTATTATAGTTAATATTATTAAAATATTTTTGATGGAGTAGATCAAAAATGTGTTTGCTAATGTGAGAGATGATGCTAACATCAACATTTAGGCCCATGCAGGAACCAATACATTATGGTGGAAGGGAAAACTGAAGCCATCAGTGAACAAGACTCTGTAAAAGCTCAATAGCTCATAATCAAATTGGCTCTTGTTATCCACAGGTACACTACATACTTGCTATATGAATAGGCTACCAAATGCATTTATGGACTTTATGAAGTCACATTGAATGATATGAAGTTGGATATTAAGATTTGACTCTGAGAAAGAGTGCAATTTTTGACTGAAATGAAGTATCTTTGTCTCCTCCTCCCCCTTGCAGTTTCTTGACAATGCACTGTATGGCAGACAGATGTACTATGTAATGATATTCAGAACACTGTCAGTGCAGGGTAATGCATATTATTATTGTATGTATGAGAGCTATAGTATGTCCTCATCCCTTTTCTCCCAGAAATAAAAGAGGAGATGGCACTGTGCAGCAGGTCTGTATTTGGCATGGAGCCATCCCAGATGTCCTTCCTGTTCTTCCTCATGTATGCTGCAGCGGCTGGAGGGCTACTGCCTCTTCTGGAGACCACTGCAGGCTCTGCTCAGGAATTCAAGATAAAGGTCATGTCCTTCTGCAGATTGCATACTGTGGATTTTAGTACCTTTCTAACAATGGAGATCACTTTACGTTTATAAACCGCACATACCACAACACTATGGCATACTTTGACACTGAAAAGTACTTTATCAGGAATTTTTAAACACTTTGAGCAGTGGTCTTGTGTAAGGTCTTCCTATTTTCTGTGTGTGCTCCCTCAACATGAAAGTTATGTTTCCATACTATGGTGTTGCTTTTGAATGAAAATGCTTTGTTGTACTAGGGTGTCAGCAGAAGTCTCACAGGCAGAGGCATAAAAGATCTTGCCAAATATACCTATTATCTTCATTCCTGGCAGACACCACCAGTGGGGTTTTTTTGTTTTGTAATCATGGTGAATTAACCCTTTAACTTCAAGCACTCTGTCCCTCTGGGCAAAGGAGGGCATCCATCGCTTTTAAGCCCTCCCTGAAATGCGCTATCTGTCTCTCCACAGGGAGGCACTCAACAGCTTTCAGAGAGCCTGGCAGAACGAGTGGGGTGGAAGAACGTCCGACTGGGTTCTGCGGTGACGGCCATATGGCAGGTAGAGAGTACAGTAACAGCTCCCACAGGGGTTGATGAGGCACGACGCAGAGATAACAGCGACCTCAGTGGGGAAACAGGCCATCTCCTGTGAGGGCACTGTCTGTTCCACCTGACTGTCTTCCTTATCCACAGCTGAGAGACCAAGAAGCCTCTGTGCACCCTTAGGTTCAGAGCTGTCCTCAGTGCTCCTCATCCATTCACCATTTATTTCTCCTGTTAATAGAATTATTAGAATTGAATACCACCAGTAAGCAGTCTACATCCACACCTTCTCCACTGTAGAGCTGAAACATCAACTGAATGGTCAATCAAAAACAACAAGAAAACAATTTTGATAACTTATTTACAAATTATGTTATTTATTAAGCAAAAATACCAAGGACTAACTTGTTGCAGGTTCATGAATCATTTACCTTGTCACAGATATTTCTCAGTATTTTCTAGCACAGATTACTCCATTAGTTACACCAATTTGTTGACAGAAAATGAATCATCAGCTATCTTGATAAATGTTTAATCATTTTTTAAAAGAAAAATACATTGGTTTTTAGA
This sequence comes from Psettodes erumei, assembly GCA_016785225.1. Lineage (NCBI taxonomy): Eukaryota > Metazoa > Chordata > Actinopteri > Pleuronectiformes > Psettodidae > Psettodes > Psettodes erumei. Next base: position 644,917 of record JAFBJZ010000782.1, on the reverse strand, counting down.
CTTCTGTGAAAATCTGAGAGGCATTTTTTGTGTTTTTGTTTCCAAACAAGAGTAGTTGCGATAATATGCAGCAGATTCATGGATAGTAAAACCCATAGTTAATTGCAGGACTTCATTTTACAGAATAAAAAATACAAATTAATTACAAATGAAAATGACTGGCTCCAAAGTATGCTGTAATACCCACTGCTATCCCAGCATGCACTGGGTTAGAGGCAGAGCACACGCTTGACATTTTGTTATCACATTCAGAGCAATTTAGGGTTTCCACTTCACCTGAGATGAACCACAGCATTCAGGGGAAATATGCAAACTTCACACCGAGGTCTACTTCTTGCTGTGACTCAACAGTGCCATGCACTTAGAAAGACATAGAACATAAAAATCATAATTTCATGAACATACATGACAATAAATGAACTGGCTTCCTTGATATCTTGTCCAAATTTGAGCAGCCTGGACATATTCAATTTTCAGCCCTGACCTTAGTCTCAACTATAAAAAGCTGAGGGTTGTCATACTGCCACTGGGAGATATGAACTCCTTAGTACAGAGGGGCTTTAATGCCTTGTGAACCAATCAGATTTAAAAAAGAAAACCCAAATGTTACTGGGGAATCAGTCTAGAGAGCTCAAAATACGTTAATTTCCAATTTTCAGCATCCAAAAATATCTAGCGCTTTTACAATTGCAGAAGACAAGAGCTTTCTATGTTGCACAGCAACGCTCTGTGGTGGGTGACTTTTAATTATCACCACAGGCTTAAATACATGTGAGAGAGAAAGGGAGCCATCACATAAGAGCTCTGCAATTATAAGGGCCGGACTGTCTACAGTGAGTCAAAATGAATGACATACAGTTGAAGATTAGGTCATCCAAACATAATTTAACCCCTTTTTATGTTTTATTTTAGTATATCAGTGTGTATATGTATTACTATGTATTATATATACTGTAAACATCTCCTTAGAAGGTATTTTTGTTTTAATTTTCAACGTATGTATATATTCTCTGAAGGATCAAAGTTTTTTTGTTACCATAGAAAAATGTCTGCACAGCCTTAGTAATATGTAGAAATACAGAATTTGGCTCAGAAAATTTATAATTTCGCCAATATGAATTTCATATATAATATCTTCAGTCACACCAAACGTGATAGCATTTACTAACAAATCATGCAACTTTCTCTTTAGGAACACTGTGTTTCTGTGTCCATGTTTCAACAGGATGCTGAGTGGGCCAGAGTGACGACGGCCACCGTAACCTTCTTGTGCAAAGCTGTGATTGTCACATGCCCCCCTCATTTGGCAGGTCAGTGTGCGTCTTCCCCCTCTGTCAGCTTGCTAAGTGAAATTCTCACTGATGCAGAGGGCACATGTCCTCCTCTCTTGCCGAGGCTGTCAAACGTGGCAAACCTTGCATCCATGCAGATGAATTTGTGCCTTTCTTCAAAAGCTTTCTGGCCGTGGGGTGTGGCTGTCACTTTGGCTGAGGTGAACTCTGTCTGAGGTTTAGCCCTGGGCTGAGGAAGTTTCAGGATTGGATTTTCAACCAGAGCAAGAGTTAAGACCAAAACTTTAGTAGGGGGTACTGTGACATTTGTTATGGTTGGCATTGGGAAGTTGAAAGTGGCAAACACATCATTGCTCACCTCCCTGTAAAGGAGCTAACAAGGAGAGAAAAATATTGACGGCTGCAAAATTATTAGTATTATTTTTTTGGGCTGTTCAGAACAACCAGAATGCTATAATTGAACCAACTAGTTTAAAATCTACAAGCAGTGTATGGCAGCCATGAGGACATATGACATCATGTTGTGCAATGGGCTTTGAGAAAACACATTCAGTCCCTGAACAGAATCTATTCTTAATCTTAATCTGTTAAAAAAAATAGAAATCCTGCACTTCAGTTTATAATCAGCTGCAGGGTAAAATAGTACTGACTTTGAGTCAGGTCTGGTTTTGATTTTTGCCTTTCATCCAGAGACTGGAGCCGGAGCTGCTTGATGTTGAAGCTGTAGTCGAGGCTAGTCCTGCCAGGTTTGGAAGAATCCGAAGCTGGAGCTTACTCTGGAGCTGTTCCTGTTTGTACTAAGCTGGCAACAGATCTGTCACTCAAAGCCTCATACTCAGAGCCATGGACCATGGCCAGGATCCTTAATGAGACAGGTTTGAGAGCGGTGTTGAATTATGCAGCATGGATTGCTCTGGCTGGGATGCCACAGTGCCACGCTTTGGCCTTAAATCAGCAGAGGGAGGTTGACAGGGACTCTGTAAAGCCAAAGTCAGGCCAGTGATTGAGTCGTCACCTCTCCCAAAAGGAGTTGTGCAAAAATTAAAGAGAGGATTGCCACTTGAAGTCATCTGTGTGACATGTTTCATTTTAATTCTCTGGAAATGGGTAAACCTGAGCAGCTCTCCAGTTAGAAAGTGAAAGAGGAGGGCTTAACACAGACAGTGGAAATGATGATAATGGCTCCAGGTCCAAGCTTTTCATGGACAGTGCGAAGCATTCTTTACAGCATTCAATTTGGGCCCTCTTTTAGAGATATTTGTGTCCGACATCCTAATTAGTTCTCAAATTTTGAATGAATGAATGAATGAGTAAATGGATGCATGAAAAAAAAGATAACAATACCTTCTGGGTCCACAAGGTTCTTGGCATCAAAAGACACCCATCGCTTTATTCACACACACCAATGCAAATGCTGGATATGAACTGCGTGCTCCCTAATATATTATGTTTGTCCTGTTCTCGGCTGCCGGATTTATCTCTCCATTCATCCATCCATCTTTTATAATGAGTTCCGTCAGTTTTTTTCTTCCTTTTTTTTGTTACCACTTCTCACTCTCATCTCAATGATTTATGAACTGTTTCACTGCCTATGAGATGGCTATGCATGAAAAGGATGAGTTTGGAAAGGAGAATTTCGGCCATTGGTTGATGTTTGAAAAAGCAGTTGAAGTTATGCATGTTTTAGTTGGTACGTCAGTAGGTCCCCGTTTTTACTCAATCTGAGACTGAAAAAAAAAAATAGGCTTTCATAGCACACACTTGAAGTATTAATCATTTAGGCATATAGTCATAGTGATAGTTGCACAGACAGCCCTGCAGTTACTACATTAACATTTAGTTTTTCTGTTTCTCTTTATCAAGTCGGAAGTCAACATATGTGGACATGTGTATGGGCATTTATTATTGAGTGGGTAACAGCACTGCAGTTCTTAATGTCACTTGGTTGTTGTATCTGACTAAAGGAAGATTTCATCAGATTACAACTGAAAATGACAGGCAGCCAAGCAACACTATATCTGATGATGCCATCTATCTCCTCCTGGGGGAGGAGTTGCTGCAATGACAGCAGGCAGAGGCAGTGCTGAAGAAACTGTTACATCTACCACTCGCAGATTAGTCCAGAGCCTTGTTTATGAGTAGAAAACAGGTAAGCAGCACATTAGCATTTATTTGCCAACCCACACAGTGTGAGCCAGGATCCTGAGCCAGAATACACTGTGCTGCGGATGAAACTAATGCTGCCTAATTCAAGGATTAAACATGAAGTGGGGGCATGAAGTGATTTTGAAGATAATGAACGCAATGTGATTTTTAATTTTTTTTATTAACTCTGTTGAATTTAGCTATCTATGTGCATTTTGCATCTCTGCTGATGAGACACATGGCCTGTTTTGATGAGCAGGTAAATATAGTCAATGTGGCCTTGTTCACCAGTGAAAAACGTTCAAATCCCAAAAGGACAGACCATGGTCAATACCCTCTTCTAAAGCTCTTGTCATTACTGTGTAGAACCTGATGATAATGGAATTAAAGTAGAATTGATATTTGAGTTTCTACAAGAAGTTCATCAATCATAAAATGATCAAGACAGTGTGAACAGAAGACTGAGAGTTAATCTGCATCATCAGCACTGTGCAGAATTCATTGACAATAGTGTCTCTCTGGACGCAAACAAACCCACTCCACTAAACACCTCACATGACGCACCTTCAATACACCCTGCTTTATTCTCCAAGCTTTTAGCTTTCCATATACAGTGGGTAAATGTTTGTGGAGAAAAGCATTGCAGATGAGTTGTGCTATGTGTTTTCATTTTGATGGGTTTACTGAAGCTCACACTGGTTTCGCATGAGCAAACAAACCATTTTTCAAATAATGGTAATTGAAAGAAAAATTTGAAAGAAAAAAAATCTTGCATCACCTTTTTCCAGCAAAGCCCACCCAGATAAGATCTCACGTGCTGCTCGAGGATCTCATCACTCTCAGGAAGAAGCTGATCAAGAAAATGCTTTCTCAGGACATTAAAAGAAACTGTCAAAATGAAATTAATCTTCTGCTTGTGTTTAGTTATGTATTAATTCACTGGAGATTAAAAGCCATCCAGTATTAAACCTCAGTTAAATGAATTTCTCAACTAATGAAGGCAATTTTCGCCAAAAGGGTCATCCTCCATGAGTCTATTTTTGTCAAGACAGGCAGCAGAAATTATTAAGCAACTTTGGAAACTTGCATGTACATTAGGGAGAGATGGGGGAGGGGAGTCTGCTGCTGCTACTGAGCCTTCAATTTCAATAAGTGTCAAGTGGTTAAGTCTTTAATTCAATCAAAGATCTGTGATGCAATATGCACACAAATGCAGGACTCTATCTTTAACATTTGGATTAAGTGGCTGCTTATCCATGGTGGATTTATAGCTATATGACAGTGAGAGCTGCTTTATTTTTCTCTTTTTTATTTGTCATTATTATATATAAGGGGTGCTTATGCAACGAAAACACTGACACATAGCAGTCATGCAACATTCAGTCGAGTCTGAAGGCATTTCTTTTTCTTTTCACATGTACATGATCTCTGCTACACACATAGCAAGAGTGATGTGATCAATTCTTCTTTCTCTCTACAATGCGTTGGTACTTCATATGCTCCGCACTTCTCTGCTGGCTTTTCAGGATGACAGGGATGATCCAATTTCACAGCATAAACAGGCACTGCCATGAAGTCAACTTAATTTATAGCTAACTTCAGCGATTTTTAAAATGCGTTTTAAAGTACACACACACCCTGCCCTTTATAAACTGCCATTCGGAAGCTGTATTTCCGAATCATTGTCCCTTTGATGTTATGTCTTGATTTGAGTGGCTTTTCATGTTTCACTTTCCTCATCCCTCTGACAGTCAAAGACACTGAAAGTGCCTGTGTGCTATGTTAAAAGTTCAGAGTGAGAAAGTAATGGAAATTTGATGCCACTTGCTGAGGGCTACCACAGATATGAACCAGGTTAGTGACAGAGGAAATTTAGAAAGCAAGGTCAACATTCTCCAGTAGTGCATTCAAAAAAATGAAGCGAGAGAGGATCAAATGCCACAGTACTTTAAAAGGGAAGGGTGAGATGAAGACAGACAGAAAGACAATGACAAGACTGAAAAGAAACCACTCTGGGGGAAACAGTATACTTAGAAGTCAGAGTTTTAAGGGTCAGGAATCAGCTATTGTGCAGATTGCTCCAGAGCCATAAGACGTTCTTGAACTTGAGGCTGTTTTCCAAAGATGAAACAGTCCGATGAGCTGTCAAATGAGAGTATTGTAGAGAATTGCAGATACGTGAATTGTGTCAGCATCCCTTAGAGAGAGACTCATCCATGTGTGGTCCAAGGAAAACTGTTTTCTTTTTTTTTACCTTCACCTTCCATCATCTGTGGTCAAACTATAAAGCAGGGACCGTTGACACAAATGGTTCAGGATTGCTGACCGGCATAACAGAGATTGATTTTATGATTCTAAACAAAACTGAAAGCTTTGTAATTGAACAACATGGGTTAAACATGCTCACATTTTCAAGCTCTACATATTAAAAGAGTCTAAATGAAACAATATAAAGTCTACTATATATTCATACATAATTGAAGAGTTTCACTTACAGATGGAAATATAACTTTGCTGTGTGATTGTGGGAGTGGGAGCAGGGTCTAATCCTGTGTGTAAAGTTATCTTGATGCAGCTATTGTATTGTTAATGAAAAGAGAACATTGAAGATGTCATCATTCATGTGAGAGGTACCCACATGATACCATATCAACACAATCCATCCAGTAGCTAATGAAATATTTGAGTATGGACCAAAGTGGTGAAAAGATTGACTAACAGACCTTGCCACTAAAGAACACCGCACTCACTTCATAAACCTAATAAGCCTAAATTATAGACTTCTGCTCTTTTCTTTAGCTACAACACCAGGTATGCAGGTGAATCAAATGGCATTTCTGAGTCTCAGATGCAAAAAAAGATATGCAAATTAGAACATCGAACAGACACTATATTACAAGTTATACCAAGGAAACAGCAAATACTCAAATGTGAAGCTGAAGATGTCTTTTCCTTTTTGAAGCAGCTCGTTGAATTCTACTGACAGAGAGGAAATCCTCACTATTTTTCCTGCAGTAGATAAGGTTTGTAATTTAGGCCACCTTTACAGAAGGCACCCACAGTGATCGCCATCAAAACCATAAGAGTGGAAATTGCTGGATGTCAGGAAAAAAATGTGTGAAAAAAACTCTTGAATATTATTTTGTGATCACTGCAAATGGCTGATACTATATCTGTTTGAAAGCATTACTCTATCCCCACCCATCAGTTACAGATACATAAACTGCCTTTGGACTGAACTCGCTTATTGCTGTCATCTCGATTTAAGCTTGATGATAAGTCGTGATGCAGGTCTGCAAAAAGTGTCACAGCAACACTGAGTATGCTGAGAAAGAATAAGATACCAGAATACGTCTCATTTAGCCATCGACAATTTAAAATCTTCCTGACAAATAGTGAGGTTAAAGGCATTTCCTGCCATTAAGTTAGCTGCCTGTGGCATCAAAACAAGCAGCGTTATGGATATGACACTTCTTGACAGGTCTTATGTCATGTGTACAGTGCTGTCATTTGAACGTCTAAGTGACCATGTCAAATTAGTTCGGAGCCACTTATCATGTCACTGTTTTTCAATTTTACTGCATCAGGCTCATCAATTTTATTTAGCATTAAGGGCATTATTTTGAGCTTGCTGACAGGCTCTTGACAGTTTCTAAATGATGTTTCACATCTTCCACTGGTTCATTCGTTAAAAGCCTGGCTTTTGGCCAGATGTCGCTTCACTTGCCAGAGCGAACACAGAAACGGTTGGGCTTCTCTGCATGCGTGACATGCACTGCCTCTTACGGTACTGATGAAGTTACTTGACTGCTCTCACATCAGTGAGATGGAGCTTTTACAGATGTAAGAGCTGCGATTAGTACTCAGGAGCACAGCAACAGCCAGAGAAGTATTAGGTCAAGGGGATTTCTTTCGCAAGGCCATTAATGCTATTCAGTGATTCAAGATAAAACCATCCTGATCAATAGAGGGATCAGCCCAAGTGTGCTATCCATCTTCACTTATTGTTATTTCCCTCTTTTTACTCTGTCTCTGTCTTACTCCAATAAAGAATAGATTGGTCCTACACTGCATATTAAGTGCACCAGGTGAAACCAGGGAAGCAGGACTACTAGAACTAAAATGTCAGTTATTGGGATTCATTGTGTACTGTTGTTTTCCCACCAGCAAAAATCCACTTTGAGCCAGCCCTGCCCAGCCAGAGAGAATTCCTCACCCAGAACATGCCTGTGGGCCACATGATAAAATTCATTATTACCTACCAGACGGTGAGTAACATAAGCTAAAACACAGCTGAACAGATGTTTACATGAATAATGTTATGCCGATACAAATGCACAAACATTCATATTATACAATCACTCTTTGTCTTCTAAACCGTCGCTGCAGCTTTTTACACATTTCTCTTCTGCAGTGGGTTTAAACTTGCTCTAAACAATGATAGAGGTGTCACATAAATATAGAAATGCATTGAGTTAGTTTATGGAGTAGCTGGCAATGGCGGATTATTAAATTGGTTATACTTACAAGGGTGTTATGTGAAGCTATTCCAATTTCTTTTAAAAGAAATACAGGATTTGTAAGGAGATGAGTTCCATAACTCTATATAATAACTGCATTGCTAAATAAAATTTTAATACACGTTGTGCATGCTTGTGTTATTGTGTTATAATACACAAACACAGATCACAAATGGTGGCAGTGTCAGATTTTGCATTACATTGTTCAAATAATGGATACATTTCATTTGGCATTCATGCTCATGCATGGGGTATGGTGTTGTAGTGAAATTGTCAAGAAACTATCACAAATTGCAACTTGCATATTACCACTTTTATGAAATGGGCCCCAAAGTTCAATAATGCACATCCAAGTCTGTATCACACCAAAGCAAGTTGAAGTCTTCAGCCAATCTCAAACAGAAATGCACCTGAATTCATATTTTCAGTGTGCAATGTTTTCTTTTATGTAAAATGCATGAATGTTCCCCAGCAGTGGCATCAGCAGAGGTGAGGGGAAATGGTTTCCAAATATGTATTTGTTTACCTATTTTATAAGACAGAAAGCCCGTAGCAGGCAGCAGCTGTCTCATTTGGCACAAGTTCTTTAGAGATCTCAATGCTTTGTACAAAAGAGCTTCCAGCACATGAAATTTGACTTGTTTAATGTTCTCCATTTTGTACTTTGCAACCACACAATTAATTAACAAAATGCTTGTGCACCTTGTTAGTAGATTAAATTTGTCTGCTGTAATGAACACAGAATCATTAGTGCTCGTGCAGACATTTATTTGATATGTGACTTGGTTTGTTGCCAAGACACATTTGGATTCTCAAAAACACAAAAATATTGTTCACTGATCTAGAATATGTTTTTTGTGATATGCTTTGTCTCTTCTTTGGCAGAGTCTTATGTGGAGATTGACTGCAGTGCTTTTAAATATGCCAAGTGTAAAACAGAAGAATAGGATGGTGAAAATGAAGTGTGAAGGTTACCTGTGTGGATGCATTTTCAAATGGAAGTGGTAATGACAGAAAGTTAAAGCAGTGAATACACATATAGTAGCCTGAACTGAGAATAAGCAGTTGTGGGTTAGACAGTCTTTTTGTACAGTCTCTAAAAAAAATATGAATGTACATTTACTGACAGTAGACATCTGAGATGTCTGTGTGTTAGGATTTGATGGGATTTTGACTCAGTTCTACCTGGATGAACAGCTAAGGTTTCTAACATCTTTAAATTGGTAACTTCTGATTGATTTATATATCATTATAAGCAAAGGCCTTTAGCTATTATCATTTAGGAATGTGGCCAACAATTTTATAGTCAGATCAATTCATCTTCCCTAAACTGTTTTTCTCATCTTGACCCGTATCAGTGGCCAATTCCTCCTTAAGTCTCTTGGTTAAGTCTTACGTGAGGCGTTTCCGGGAGAGTCACAGATTAATGGCTAAAAATGAAATGTTTGGAGACACAAGAGAAACAGAAATTTGATGTGTGCAATTCGTGAAATATACAATGCTGCTAAAGAAACAGCACTGCTGCTTTCGGTTCACTGCTAAGTTAGCTAAACTGTTTAAATTATGAAGCACATCACTCTGCTTGCAGCGGAGATGGCACATTTTACTATGCTTTAGTGTGAACCCCGAGCACCCTTAAACAGGATGAGAACTGGTATGTGGCAAACTCCAGGCCTGGTTTTATTTGATCTTTTTTTTCCACTACAGAGGACTTGTGAAAAGGCCTGTTTGTGAAAGTCCTAAAGAAACAAATGTGTTTTTCTTAATTCATGGAAGTCAAAGTCATTGGCAAGTTGTATCAGCCTGAGTGATGGAGATGCACACCCCTAGTATCTGACTCACCTCTCAACCTCAACCTACTGCCTCTCAATGTCCATGTCTATTACTTGATTGAGTGGTTTAACAAACCATACAGCACATACAAACAGCTCCTTTAGGTAGGACATGAAGAGCCACTAGTAACTTCCACTTCCATCTTACTACCTGTCAGAAACAGTGCAGGGTTAGTTGGTTAAAAACCAATGTCTTGCTAATACCCATGACTGGAGGAAATCACTGACACACAAGCACATGGCAGAATCTCACAATCTCTCTGAGATACCTCTAAAACAAAAAAAGAAGAGAACACTGAGCTGACAGCAGTTCCCTCCAACGCTCTTGTCATGTCGCTTGTACAATTTTGCACTTTAGCATAAATAGCTGAATCCACATTTCTGCTTTGGATTATCTGCCCCACAGTGGGGGACAATCATAGAAGCGCCAGCATGTCCCCTCTCAGCATCCAAGTCCTGGGAGGCAGCCTCAGGCTGGGCATCACATCTGTGTCTTCACTTACCTGTGACAACGCTTCCACATGTTGAGTAATTTGCCAGGGCAACAATGAATCATCTCTATATTATATGGTGCTTATGTGAAGATTGGGTGTAAAAGGAAAGACCAACATCGAATTCGGAGACAGCCTGGTTGCCCATCCAATTCCAGGAGTGGATTGTTGTGGGGGTGATAAGTCGGGTGAGAGATGGCAGCAGGTGCCTTGAAGTAAAGGCACAGTAAAGGGGTGGGGGGGTCTTGGGCAGCCAAGTCATGTTAGTCCTGTTATATTTTATTTGTAATACTCCAAAGTTCACCTCTGTACACATACTTTGCCAGGAGCTGCCTCTCCCTCTCAGAGTGCCTCAGATGGAGGTTTAGGATTGGGTGAAGCAATGCCGTCGTACTTCACACATGTTGATCACCCAAATGAGCCCATGTGACAGTGCTCTTTGGCAGGAGAGCTGAGCTGTTGAGGCTGGCCTTGGAGAAAGCAAAATCATGGCATGTCACCACAATCAAGAGTATCTCATATGACTTAGAACGCTTTTGGTACTTCAAAGAATTTTTTTAGTGCAGATTAAAATTATAACAGAATAGAAAAGAATAATGTGCCCTCAATATGTTATTATATACAGCAATACTTGGGAGAGTTCAAGCGAGGTTAAATGTAAATAAGCTATTTGGTAATAACTAGGCATGATTATGGAGGACAACTGGAATACTGATCTCATTTCTTAAGTGATCATTTCGCAAATAAATTCAGCATTTATTCAGGGTAAATGACAATCAGCAAAACAAGAACAAGAAATGACAGCCACAGGTAGTACGCATAGATATGTAGCAATTAGGGCTTCAGACTTACAGTTACCCTGATTTCTGTTATGCAGATGCAGAGTAAATCTGCAGGGATGGATAAATGAACGCACATTCAAATGCATACGCAGCCACATGTGGGCGAACATATGCATATGCAAATGTAATTGCATAAGCACATGGACACAGAAGAGATACAAAGCTTGCTGACAGAATTTTGCCCGCTGTTGTAACATCCCTGTAAGTCACACAATGAATGTATGCATAAATAATTTATAAAATGTCAAAGTGAAGTATTCATTTGATGCACACTCAAAACAGTCTGCACTGTCCAAAAGCCATGGTTGCAGGTACATTAGAGTCGCTTATTATTATATGAGGCTGAAGTGTTGCCAGCGGGCTACACATAGCGCATGCAAGAGAGCCAAATGTTTATTATTTTATGAAACATTTTTGTATCATGTTCCCGTGCTGTCTCAGGATATACCATAGAATGGCATTCAATGTCAAAATTATAAATTCTGCCAAAAATGAAATGTATTCAAATCAACTACAATATGTAAACGATGTATACTTTTATATGAACATGTAATGTTAATGCACGTCATTGTACAGTTCAGCCAAGAGCTATGCTATGTTACACATATTTATACTCTGTCTTGTATATAGTAGTTTATACAGCACTGCATATTTTATGAATGAATGCATTTCTTACATTGAGCACACAATTGTTCCACATTAGAGTAGAGAGCCCTACTTTCACCGTTCCCTCAGAATCTTACATGCACTCGCTGCATAGCAATTATCAGAGCAAATCAACTGCACAGCATTCAGTTTGCAGATTACTCATTCATAACCTGTACGCGCTCTTCAAACACATGCACTGTGCCGCTATTCATGATGGTGAGTGTTCCTATCTATGCAAGTAGTGGAGCAGAAAAAAGTTAATACCTAGAAGTCACGTATTTGACATCATTGAATTTCTGATATACCAATCCAATTACTGAAGATGATAAGGGTTTGGAAGTCTAAATCAAAAATTATCTTTGAAGACAAGATGCTGTTGACGTGCCACACACACTACACGCTGCTCCACATAGCATTGTGTTGTACCATTTGACACCCATAGAAGACACTGGACATGCCATGGAGACTAAAGTAAAGGTCAAGATACAGTAGCTAGGTTACTAATATGGCCAGCAAAAGAAAAACTCTTCTGGAGCAGTGACACACAACAACAATGGGAAATAGGATACCGACATTTACTGACACTGTGGCTTTACACAGAAAATAATGGCACAGGCTTTTTGAGTCATGATGAATGCCATCTGTGTTTGCTGCCCTTTAGGAGAAACTTGCTCAGGAGCTTAGTCAATAAGTTTTTTTAATTTCTTTTGATTTGTTTTCATATTACACATTTCAACAGAGTTGCACATGTATTGAGTTTAATCCCAAATGACTAATAATATTGTTGATCCTTGTTGAAGGTTTTCCAGGAAATTTTGTGCTTTAATAGCGGAAGGTCTTCCAAGAAACTGAACTGCCTTCTTCAATTGACTTGTTATATTCCCACAATGAATAGTTGAATAACAATGAATAACACTGGGGATTTCTTATGCTGTATGGCACTCATAGAGCTATGCAGTACTCATACATTAAAAAGCCATTGAGTGGAAGCGTGCTGTCACAAACGTATGTTTGGAGTATGTGACACTTGTATGACACTATGGTTCCATTAAGCTTTCAAGGGCAGGTCAGTCTCAGTCTGAACCACAGACTAAAAGAGATAGCACGGGACAGAACATTAAATATGCCACTGCTACCGGGACTTACCTCAAAGAAAATGTCAGCCCTTTTTGCTTAATGTGTATATCTGATATTTAGCGGGATAGCTGAAAGACATATTTAAGTATTTTAATGCACATTTGGCCAATGGTGATGGAACAGTTAACACTGAAAATTAAATGTAATCCTCACCAAATTTTGGGTATTTTTTAATGAATTCCTGTTATTAATTCAAAATGTGATTTCACCTTCATGATTTAGATACATGTACAAGTGATTAATAGTTTTGTGTTGATCTTGATGAAGTCTTGCACTGCTTCTCTCCAGGCATTTTGGAAGGAGAAGGGCTTCTCTGGGGAAATAGTGACAGGATCCTCCACTGACTGTCCATTCTGTGTTACCTTTGATGCCACCAGCCCCAGTGGTAATGCCGCTTTGGTAGGATTCATTGCCGGCCAGCAGGCTTCTCAATGGAGCTCCAAGGAGGTAACGGGTTATTAATGCCGGGACAGATAGTATTTCTTTTTATATACTGTATATATTGATCCATAATTTAAACATGGCAGTTTTCTCAACTTAATATATAGTGTTTCATTATCATTCAGTGTGATTAAGTGTAGATGCATCATTCACTTAATTGGTGACTGAACAAAGTAATTGATATAGGAATTCCCATCATGAAGATGTGTTGTGATTCTGTTTAAAATTGATAGTGGACACAAGCTATGGTTTGCAGGATGAACTCAAATTGTGGGCAGGCATGAAATATTCAGTTATCAAGGGCTATTCCTGAACTTGCAGGCTGCCGTGTGAGATATCACAGTTAAATAAACTAGAGTCTTGGAGACAATGTGTTTAAATATAAATGAAGGTATACATTATATTGTGCCTGATTCAAGGAAAAAAATTCAGGCATATTGTAGTTGGAAGTATTACACAGGACTTCATCTGTTTCTCATGCCTGTAGAGGGTTCAGGGTTAAGCCTTGTTAATGTTACATGTGGAGACAAAGGCTGCTCAGGCTCAGCATTACGAACCTGAGCTCTGAAACAGCACAGCATGTCAGCAGCGTGTAGACTGAGAACTGTGGGGTGCCCATGCCAGCTTTCAGTAACTGCTATTTTGATAAACACAGGACATAATGGGATTAAGGTATTTAAATTAAATAATTTTCTTTTTTTACTTCTATTTATGCAAGATATTGCGCCATCTTTAATGTATCTCTAATATGAAGTGTCACTCAGGTGCCAAGAAGACCCGCTTGTCATTGAATGAAAATATGTTTAACTCATGGAATTGCTTGTTTGTTACTGGTCATCCACTTGGTCAGCAATGTTGTAAATTGATCAGGTTACATTTTATGTATTTTGCTGATGACTAAATATTGCTATCAGGAACTGTAATCCTTTGCATACACCCTGCCTAAGTCCTACCCCTCTACCCTCTTTCTCTTCTTCGTATTCCTTCTGCATTGACATTTCCATTTAGTCCCAGAGCCTTCCCTCTACCTGAAAAATAAATAAATCCAGCCCTGTCCCTTGCGTTGTTGTGGCATTTCAGTTATTATCCTGGCTTGCTCCAAAGCCTGAGACTAGCTGTCCTCCCTGCTGCGCCATGCTACCCGGGGTTCTAAATAATTAACCTCCACTTGCTACTCCACTGCTTAACTGAAGAAAACAGTGTTTGTGTGTGTGAGGCAAGTGGATGTCAAGGTTACAATTATAGCAGACTCTTTTAGATGTTTAAGTAGAATTTTAACTTTTAATATTCCCTATTTTTTCTTTTTCATATTTGTCCCTAGTACAGTGTACTTAATTGGATTTTTAAATTGTAGATTGTTTTGGTCTGCATGAGTGGAGTTTTTTTTTATTTGTTTTGGGTTTTCTTGGGGGGGGGGGGTCGCAGGTTGGGGGCTGGTATAAGTTAATTCTTCAAGTAAAGCATTTTTTCACTACACCACCATTCCCTCTTCTTCTTATTAAGAGAATGTGAGTACCAGCTCCATATTATTGCACAAGAGCTGGAAGCAAAGGTAATGTTAGATGGAGATGAGGATCCGTCAGCTTGCTTTATGGTGATCTGTCCTTTTGGTCCTCAGGCCTCAGCTGCTCAGTGTATAACTCACCGTGTGTGCTAACCACCAGGAGCATGTGCTGACTGTGCTGGAGTTATTCAAATTGACTGCTGCTTCCTGTGTCCAGCTTGGATTGGTTTTCTACAATATGGATTCATATTTCTGCAGTCTGCTGCTATATTTCTGTGTGATAAGTGAATGTAATGTAAGTACCATGTTGGAACAGGCATTTCCTTGTGTTTGCAGGCTGGAGAGAGAAGAAAAGCTGTGCTTTCCAGTCTGGTTAAATACCTGGGTCCTAAGGCTGCGCTTTTCATCCACTATGAAGAGAAAGTAAGTACTTCAGTGGGAAGTGTTTGCTGTAATAAATACAGGATTCCAGAGATTATTGCTATTTTGTGAGATTACCAAAAAAAACAGTTGCTAAAATGTGGTTAAAAGTTTACTAGAGTTTCTTCCCTTGGGCCATAAGAACACTAGTAATAAACAGTAACCACCTGCCTTAATCCTGATTTCTTCTTTTACTTTATTTTAAACCAGTGCAATATTTTTACATGTTTACTACTTCTTAAATTATATTTCTTATTTTTAATCTTAATTTTGTATGGATGATATGTTTTTTCTGAAAGTCTGTTCATAAAGAAAGAAAAGATTGTTGTTTTTCCCTCACTTTTCCCATCATGGGCAGCTGCAGTACCTAAATGCCTGCAAATAGTAACTTTGTAAAAAATAGAGGTTTCTTAAACTATTTCATATTAAAGCATACACAAACAAGTGCAGCACATTATAATAAATCAGTTGGATTAGGGAATAAGCATGGCAAACCTGCCAGAGGAGAGCAGAGCCATGTGTTTCCAATCGGAGCGCAAAGGCCATTATGGACAGACATGAGCCACTATTACACGGCCGGGACAAAACTATTGCATGCAGTAGATTTCCTCCTTTCTTAAATCATGCTGTGACACACACATACAGAATAGCTACTTAGGTCCATTACACGATGTACAGCACACATTGGTAGGCAGTGAAACAGCACATTTGTCATACAGACGCATGATTTCAGTCCCTGGACAGCTTTTTCTTCACTTGGATGTTGAAAGGCAAGATGGAAAGAAAAATTGCCCCTAAGGAAACTTGAGGCAGGGGTGTCAAGGGAGACTTCATGATTTTACTTTGTTGACTAAGAGACTCAAGGGGAACATAATTTTATAGAATACAATAACAACAACTCAGAGCTTAGTGTAAGGGAAAAAGATGATAAATTGCTGGCACTGTGTGAAGAGCTGCCTGGCCTGATTTTATAGTAACCCAATGAGTATAAGTTTCTAGATATTTTATACAAATTACATTTGTTGTGAAACGTGTTATTTATATGAATATGAAATATACAGATGAGCCAACCCACATAATAATATGCATAATTGAATTTGTCTTGAGTGGCCTACTTCTTTCTAAATGACAAACTGAGGGGTTTCATTCCACAAACCTGCATCGCATTTGTAATAACAAAGTATTGACTGATTGATGTTGACAAGTCAACATTAACCCAGTTTAGGGAGATTTAGTGAGAACACTTCTGTAATCAAGTCATGTATTGCAAATTTGACACCAAAATAGTGGCTACACTATGTTTCAAAATTTGTATTATAGTGATGACAGGCGATAGTTTATCTTTCATAGCAACAAACCCATATGAGATGCCATCTTTACAAATGTCTAATTCTACAATTAAATTTCTGGTGAACACGCACTTTTTTGGAAATCCCCAAGGGGGCATGGAAGAGTTGAGGGGGAAGAGCAGAGAGAAAGACATGAGGCAAAGATACTACTTTTAGTTTGGCTCATGATTTGACTGTGACTTATCAGCACAGTCTGTGGTTGTGATACACAGCTCATGGAGGTAATCAAGGTACATCATTACTATAAATACAACAACTTTAAAATCCATATTTCTTCCTTGAGTCATATGCATATTTTCAGATTCAGTGTGACTTACAGTTCTAAGAGGATATCATTATATCCAATGTCCATCATAAATAAATGTCCATGAATCCACTTGGAAATCACAGAAACAAGACATAACTCTAGGACTTGGCTGAGAATCATCACATTTTTCCTCAGTATCAAAGTAATCCTTTGAAAGTTGTCTGCACATCCATGGGCACAAACAAGATTTCAAAATTTCAAAAGTGAGTTTGGCCCACTCGATGGGGTCTGTTGAAATGGTGCCATCGTCTCAGTTTTGTCTGACGGTGTCAGACTTTGAAAAAGTCTGTTCTGATTTGTGCTATTAAATAAAAATGGACAAGATGAGAGTCAGAAAGTGCTGTCCAGTGTCACATTGTTGAAACAAAGCCACGCTTTTGTGTTCTGCCATTAAATAATACAAGGATGCTGTCACTGAACTTTTCTGCTTCACTGGGCTTCACAGGACTGGGCTAAGGAGGAGTACAGCGGCGGCTGCCCTGTTAATGTCATGGCACCAGGTCTGCTAACATATTACCACCCTAGCCTGCGGAAGCCCTGTGGCAGGTAATCACCCCACTGATGACAAATACACCACAGCATCTCCTTCTCCTTATACTCAAAAGAGTCCACTCCCTCGGCGCTCTCACCAAAACAAAAGGTTGTGTAGAGGGATATATCACCATGACAGTTTCTGAAGGCTTTCATGTTTTCAAGGCTACATTTTTAAATTCAAAGCTTAGTAAATAATATTACTCCACACCTGATGACAGTATGAGAGACATGGACTGTGTCTGCTGGACATCCATGTTATTTTTATAACACAAACACAATGTCTGCACTTCACCCTGCCAACCAGGTATTACTCACTAGCACCCAGTGCCTACAGATCATTGACATGAGTCATGGGAGTGATTATGCCCTCGCTGATACATATTAGTGCAGTTCTAATGAAATGGCAAGAGGTCATCAGGAGTTTGTACTCATATGAAAACGTCCTATAATCCATTTCTAATGGCCTGTTCAGAGATGCACAAAGCTGAACAAATGAGAGCAAAAGGTGGGGAGGGGGATCCAGGTAATTCATCTCCATAATGACATTAAGTCTATGGGGAACAGAGGAAGCTCATTACATAACATGACTCAAAAGGCAGCACGGGACGATCGCCCTTCTCCACATTCCAATCCCATATAGGAAATGGATCCTCAAGGACATGCTTTGACCTTGACACTAATCCAGCAAATATAATGAAGCCATGCCCGTGCTTGGTTGACAAAAGTGCAGCTGGTGCTTCAAACATACTGCATTTAACAGCACAACGGATTCCACTACTGTCTGGTGGATTGGTGGATTATGGGATTTCATTTGGGATGGTATGAATCTCAGAACTGACCACACTGTGGTTTTTATAATTAGAGTAATTATTAATAGGTGGATACTCTGTCTGAGTGGTCAGTATGTGAGATTCTTACAGACGGGCCCTCCCTACTCTTTTCTAGCATGAGAGAGAGAGAGCAGAGAAGAGAGTGAGGCAGAAGAAAGAAAAACTGCCGAGAACTATGAATAAATTTACCTCAGTGAGTTCGTGCTTAACTAAGTTAACAACTCCAACTGCATGTAGAATGAAAGCAGCACTGACGGGACTCGCTTAGTAAGGTGCTGAAATATTTCAAAACAAAGAGAAAGTGATTGTTTGCCCTGCTCCTCATATTGTTTGGATTATTACTTCCAACTGAGAAGGGTTAGTTCATTCAACATATGACAGAGTAAAACAGAATAAATTAAGTCTTTTTTTAAAAACTGTGTGATAGTTAAATGACATGGAAGTGATTGATTTTGATAATAGCATCATGGGGAATACCTGAGGTTAATAATCCTAATATGTACAATACAAACCTGACAGTAGACTAACATCTGACAGCTGAGCAAATGATCATCACAAACACCTGGCCTTCCAGAAAAGGTCGCAGCACAATGCTCCTTGCACTAAGAATGAGCCCCAGTGGTCTTTGCAGCGCTGTACCCTGCTATGATCAACTCAACACTGATTCAAAATGCATTCTTAAACAGTTAGCTTAGTCAGGGAAGTGTTTAAACTTTGAAAAGTCAATTGTGAAACAAATTAAAGTCCAACTAGGTTGAACTTTATGTGCAGCACTAGCTGGTAATTCTGTCTTCAATTCGCAGGGCTTTTGCCCCAGAGCACCCGACTCCCCAACCCCCCAACCCCCCCAAAGTACACTTAAATACATCCAACAGGTCAAATCAGATAAGAAGGGATAAATAAAAGTACTGCAAAAACTTCCTCCAGCTAAAAAGTCTCAGTACTACATAAACGCTCATAGAATTTGTATGAACAAGCCTTGGGAGGATCCTATCCTGCCAACGCTTACTGTGCAGTGTGATTATGACTTTGCCACACAAAGCCAAAAGCAAAGCATCTGTTTATGCAAGGACAGTTCAATAAAACAAATTTACCACCCCGCTTTCCTCAACCAACAGCATCACAAAGATAAAGTGATGAAAATGTAAGCAAGAAGCAAATGGTAACGGGCTTCCTGTGCCCACGGGCAAGTAGATAAAAGATATATGTCTCTCTTCTATTATAACTCACACCTGCTGAATCCTGCAACATTGGGGAAATGGACCCTGATTTCATCCTGTATGTACCAAAACAACACCATCCTGCCAGCATACCAGTGAAGATGCAATGGTTCAGACTATGAACAACACCAACCTGAAATGCAGAAGAATGACCAATAGTGTGCACAAACAGAAAAGCATACTAATTTCTGAAAATTATAAGGAAAACAGAAAATGTTGAATTGGAGTTAACTCAGTGATTTTACAGCCTTCTAAAATACACAAAGATTAAGATGTGAGGACGTTTCAGAGGAATTAATTCAGTCACACTGTATCCCCAAATATCCTTACACCAAGAGTTGGCAGCACTATACACCCCGCAGACACCTCAGGGGGACTTTGTCAGTACAGTTTAGAGAAATATATACTTATTGCAGACAAGATGACTGAGTCATATATCAGTTAGGTCTGATTGTCAGTTACTCTTTGCTTATGCACATGAACTACAGAAGGGGGAGGAAAAAAATGCATCCTATTTTCACTCAAGCATTGACTACAATTCAATCTGTCACTCTGTGGAACATTTTCTATTTCCATTTATAGACATAAGGCATTTTCACTTGTTTCTTTTTCTCCAGAGAATGCGTTCACAGTCAGTGTGATCAGTGCTCGAGAAAGGTCAATCACATGAATGGAAAGAAAGCTTACTTCTCCCTCAAGTCTTCTGTGGTTAATGTGACAGTGTGGACCACTTTCTTTCTCAATACATTCTGTTAATCAGCTATCATATTATTGTTCTGAGCCCACTGGGAAATATGATTAAATTGAACATAGCAGAAGAGTTTGTACACAGCAGAGGTCAAAATGATGTCCCGACTAGCTCAATGGGGTTCTTTTATCTTTGTTCCCACTTCTGGAGATTGGATTAATCTCACAATTGTGCAATGAAATCACTCATGTTGCAGGCTTGCAATGGTTGCAGTGTTCACATGCTTTGAAAACCCTCAGCACTGCATTAATTTGAACAGAGCACTAAGGCCATGGGTGCTGTCACTTCATCAAGTTCAGTTAGCGCACATTTTATAAACACTTACTTATACAAGACACCAATCACTTCCAATCAAGGCCACAGGGTGGCCTTTTTAATCTGACAAGCTCTCGCTCTTCTCATCATAATGCCACTGCTCATTATGCTGTTTACCAGGACCTGCTATGCATGCTGCTGTAATGTAATTGTGTTGACTGATTTCCCCTGCCAACACTCCTGTCTGCTTCATTTTTAGTACCATACTTGGTGAATACACTGCTTTCCTTTTTCATTATCATTATCTGTATATCCTATATCTGAGTGCTCTCTGGGTTTATCGCTGAGGCACGGCTGTATATAACCATTACAGATCTTCCCCAAACAAAACTGTAAAACAATTTGTTGCAGTAAATGATCCTGTAACCATACAGATTTAGGATTATGCCAGGCAAGTTAAAAAAAAAAAAAAAATTAATTGTGCCGGGACTTTAAAACACAGTCTTTATCATTTAGGCAGCAATATTGCTCCAAGACCACTTGATGGATAGGCAGCTGGTGTGCATTACCATCACCAATATTGCTGACATGTTGCCCAAAGGCCTCTCAGTCTGAGGTGTTAAGGTCTTATGTATTCTGCTGATGAAATGGCATCTTGAAGTAAGCAAGCCTGAACAACAAAAATGCTTCTGAATAGGAATGGGGTTTTTTTGGTCTCAGATCTCAATCTGAGTCCTTTGATATTAGGTATCTGCTGATACTGAGTCAGAAGTGATACTTCTATTTGTGTTATTTAAATATTGTAAAATGGCTTGTGCATCTGACAAGTGAAATAACACAGCTGTGGACTAGTTAATCTCATGTCATTGCATTTATGAGCCTCTTGATCCAAATACTGAAGGTTCAAAAATATAAAGTCTACAAGCTTAAATAATTGATGTGAAAGTTCATTTGAGTGCCATCCCTGACAGTGAAGTGACACGATCATCTATGATCACTGTGTTGGGTTTGTTGGAACTATAAAGAAACACTCACTCGTACTTGTACAGTGGTGTTACAGAGTGGAGCCAACAATGCTATTTGTACCAGGGGTGGATAACGCAGTGGAGACAATAAACAAGGTGCTCAGGGAGCCGTCGGGCATTCCATATGGCGTAAATAGCCGCATATGGCTGCTGTGTGAATATTGTCATTGCTGTTTTGGCACACAGTGATCTTCTGTTCACTCCAGATTAATCTGGTTTTGCAGTCATCTAATTCTTGCTTCAATTGCTGAATAATCACATCAACATCATTAAGTGAATTTTACTGCAATATCATGCTTTACCACATCAGACAAGTGTTTATATGGAGTCCAGAGCAAGGTTGTTTGCTGCTGAGGCCTCTTACTGCCGTTCAAACAACATAAATTAATCATCAAGTATAGTGAGAGGGAACCCTTCCCCACTCCTCTGAGTGGTGAGCTGGGGTGGGGCCTGGTTTAGTTACAGATGAGCCTTGATATATATATATATATATATATATATATATATTCTATGTTTTAGATCCAAGATCCTTATTGTGTCTTGGCTGCTCAGATTCCTTTGCTTGCTGAGAATTACCTGAGTCTGTGTCACATTTACTCATTCCCACCTTCTTTTGGGAGGTAGTTTTGTCAGAAAGAAACACAGCCTGTCAGTGTTATATTTCAAATCTGTGAAACAATAACGGCAACAACCCTGTGAACATGCCATGCATGCTGACCTACGTGCAGCCCACATCAGTATGTTCCTGCCTTAAGGCATTCAGAATTACACATCCTCCACCTCCTATATTTAGTGGGTGGCAGAAAATAATTGGACTACAATTCCGAAATAACAGGCTTTTGTTAGTTTCCATGGAGTACTTTGACCTCCAGGAGGGAGGCCTCTCTATTATCTGGAGAGGGTGTGAGTGACTCCTTCAACTCACCACAAAGAAACAATGAAGAGCATAACTGAAGCATCCGTCCACTCCATTAGAACATGGCATCATATCTGAGAAAAATCAGGGGCTGCACAGTGGCCAGCTGTGAAGCAGAGGCTAGGAATCTCTCAAACAGCACTTTGTTCTCACCTCTGCCTCTAGGACGCTACTCTTGAAAAGGATGTATTGTTCATCTTGGGCCACCTTTGCAATCAGTGGGGCAATAGAAGCCAAAGTACGAGCCTCTCCATCTGCACCCTAGAACAGTGGCCTTCACTTTGCACTGAACCAGCAGTAGAGAACAAGCACTGTGTCCACTCAATAGGAGGGACCTGAAGCACCTTGTTTTTTCCCAACCCCCTTTTCACACCCACAGTATATAAATTCCAGTAATCCCCACCATCAGTTCAGAACTGAAGAAGCTTCTTGGATGAGGACGTCCAGTTGCCTAACAGAACTCTTCAACCTTGACCATGACCTGGATGACTGAGAATCTTCATATATACACTGTGTCGATTCCTTTCTCCACCACCACATACATAGTGCTGTGGGATGGTTTCCTAACAAGAAGGGATAGAAAGGGCTGGATTTTCCTCCACTGGGCTCACATCCGGTTCCTACCTGGAAAGCTTATAGGATGGATTACAAAAAGCTGTGTATGAAGCTTCTCACTTTTGTTTCTACTGATTTGGGGTTTTGAGAAAAACAGCTTACCTGCTGCTAAGTCGGAGAGTGGAGAGTGTTACTTTTCACAATGCCACTGGTGATAAGGGATGGTAATGCATAATCATCAGTTCTACAGAGCCACTGGCTAGCAATCAAAAGCAACAGTATCTACTGGTATATCCTACTTCCCAAGTGCCAACTCTGATGCTTGTACTTCAATTTTTGTCATTGGTCAAGACTGATAGATCTGCTATTGTACAGTTTATCCTTATGTGAGCACGTCTGCTGTACAATCAAACGATGCTACCATTTTGCCAATGACAATACCGTGCTGTTGGCGAACTCCAGGTGAAGTAACTGTGACAGCAGTATGTTCAACAGCTTCACATGGTGAGCACCAAGGGTCGTAATTTATATGGTTCATGAGGCACGTTGATTGTGTTGTCATTACATGAAGCAGAGGAAAGTGAATGAGGAGTTTGAGCATTGTTACTGGGCTTTAAGTGAGTAACCCCTACAGGGTTGAACAGGCTCAACCTAATTTGCTGAGCATGTACTTGCAAATTTCATTGCACAGAGACATTGAGCATCTAAGCCAGCAGAGACTTATTAAAAGGGCAAAACCTAAACTGCATCAGAGAGAATTTTATCAGTCAGCAGCATCACATATAAACTGATAATACACATGAATTTTAATGGCTTAAGACTCTTTATAAATGTGCTGAAAGGGATATAATTACTACAATAGAGAATAAAATGAATACCTTTTAAAAAGCAACATGAAGCTTATTGTTCAGTGCATGGCTCAATGATTATCCTGATTTACAGGATCCATTGGGCGGGCACAGAGACAGCAACCCAGTGGTGTGGGTACATGAGTGGTGCAGTGCAAGCTGGCCAGCGAGCAGCTCTGGAAGCGCTGGCTGAACTCTGCCCCATGATCCTGACCCGGGAGGAGCGGGAAGCAATGTGCCACAGTCAAAGTGTCGGGGATGCAGCGCAGCAAACACCATCATCTAAGCTCATGTACCTGTCTACAAGTAAGGCTGTGGTCATTGCAGCCCTGACAATAACTGCTGCTCTCTTGTTTGCGCAGCGACAAAATGCTATTCTAAAGGTCAAAACGTACTTGACAAATGGATTTTCAACACTCAAATGTAATATATTCCTATTGTAACAGACAGCTCTAAAAACAGGAACATGTCAACAGATTGGATTTGATTTAGTCAAAATAAACAGTTTATTGCTGGGTCAGTGGAAAGCTAGCTTCACTTATTTTAAGTGTTCAGTGAAAGTTGAACTTCACACTAATTTTGCATTGTATTCTCAGAGGCACATCATGGTGTAACTAGATAATGAGATAATGTCTGAATCAATGAAAAATGGGCAGATTGAATCCTGTCGAATAAATCGTGTACTCTGTAATTAGTGCTGAGCTAACATCACTGCCATGATGCTTTTTTTACACAATTATTGTGAAAAAAAATCCTTTCCATTTTCAAAACCTAAACCTCTGGAAGAAAGTGATTCAATGACTTCAAGGACCCTCACTTGATTTTTTTTTTTTTTCAACTTTAACAGTGTCATTATTGGATCATGACAAATAGTAAGAAAAAGCAATAAATAAATAAACATGTATCAATACCTACAGAAATCATATGGAGATATTTGCAGAATGCTTTTCTCATTTGCCATTTGAATGTTTAAAACTGAAGCCATGAATTAAGATTGTGCTTGTAAGCTTCGGGCTTCATAGTGATCATGCTGTTAAACCAGTCTTCTATGAGAAAATGGAGCTTTCATACTGTATGTGCCTTGCATTGTTTCCCAGAGAGCCATAAAACCTGCTTGAGAGGCTTAGAGTGGAGCCACACGCGCATTTGTTCGCCCACAAAACCGCCAGTGGACATTCGAATGAGCGTAAGATGGATGAAGCAGTCACACAATGATAACGTCCCAGAGAAAGTGATTTAATCGCTATCACTTGATTGCACAGTTGATTGAAAGGATTTTTGTCAGTCCCCATGTCTCTCCAAGAGAGTATCTCAAACGCCTACTGATCAGTGGACGGGAGTCTCTGGCTCCATTGGCGCCATGGCTTGCTATTTGTCTTTGTTATCACTAGCTTGCACTGAATCAACTGCCTGTTCTCGCTGGTTTCATTTAAGCCAGTCCAGGTTGAATCGAGGCCAAGCAACAAGCAACCCATCTCTAAACGCGTGTGAGGTTTCCAGCATCGTTTGGGCCCTGAGCTGATTATTCTAGTCAAACGAGTAATGTAAACATGAATAATGCATTTCTGAACTACTTTCATGTAATATACTAAAGGTATGATGTAAACTTTCACTTGACCCCACTGAGGTGCAGGACAAAGCAGATGGGTGTGCTATTTTGGGGTCTCCCCAGTGCTAAGGTTTCTTCTTATGGTATATGTCATCGACTGCTTAAGGCATGCACACCATCTGGGGGTTTGGCAGCTTCCCTCATTGCTGTTTTGCTGTTGTTCAATGCGGTGCAGTTCTCGGATTCCATGGTGAATCATTTTGAAAGGATCAAGGAGCATTTAGTTCACTCTGACTTATTTTGATCAAATGTCCTTTAAAGATATGTATTGTAATTGAAATCTGCAGACACGTGTAGACTGTAGTAAGACAAACACCTGTGTATTTTGGGCATTTTCTTTCCACTAGTCTGAAGAAAACATGTTATGAAAGCACAATAGCCCAAATACTCAAAATTGACCAGTGCACAAAAACACAATGTTTTTCCCTCCAGGGTCTCACCTTAAAAAAATAAATAATTTCTCATACAGCTCCATGTGGCTCATCATTAACACATGCTTCAGCACAGACTAATGACTTCGAGCACAGGGGCAGAAACTGAAGGTCTCCTCACTAATACATCTGCTGTGTTTGTGCTGACGAGACTTCAACCTGATATCTGCAGGCAGCTGTGAGCTGGTGTTGGCTCCCTGACAGGGGCAGACCAAAGAAAGCAGAATTCACACACTGTTCACTTGACTTTCACGGCCTCGAATATCATAGCTGGAGATAATATCTCTTCAATGGACACAAAGCAACAGTTGAGATCAGTGTGAAGAGTTGTTTTGTTCTTTTTTAGTCTGTCTGCCTTGTAGATATGATCACTAGATTCATTACAAGATAGCCAGAGTCAGCTCACCATCTGGAGCCACAACAATCCTGTAAACTGCACATATGGGTGCATATTCTGTACATCATGATTTCAGACACTGCTTTTGCAGCTTTGATTTATTATCTTTTCTTTGGAATAATGTCCATGCTACATGATTCTGCAACACCAATTTGTATACCTTGCCAAACAATGTTCATTAAGTATGGAGGCGAAAAGTAACAGTGTGGAACTCAGGGGGCTGATGTGGCACGTTCGACTTTCACAGTGGTATCCAGGTCCCATTTCAAAGCAACAATTAATGCTGGCTTTTTTCACCATTTAGCAGAATCCTTTTTAATCTTAAACAGGCATCAAATATGTCTATTCTCCCCATTCTTCAACAGTACAATGCACCGCACAATTATTGTCAAAAAATAGTTTGGGATTTACGATTAACTTAATTTTTATAATCTGAGGATTTGCAAAGTTGTAAAAATATCAACATCAACTTTGGAAATGTTGACTTTTTTGAAAGTTCATATACTTTTTCTTGCCTTGTTTGTGATAATTTTATGTGTAAATTACAAAAGTCAGCAATGCAATTATCTTCTTTCTCAGTATGTGTATTTTAAAAGGGAGAAAACTCTCAGGGGAACTGCAAAGCATGTAGTCAGGACTGTGCTCACTCTTGCAGATATAACTGCATGAACCAATCATACAATGAAGCGATTTAATCATTATCACTTGATTGCACTGTTGACTGAAAGGATTTTTGTCAGTCCACATTTGTCTCCTGGAGAGTAACCCACTGATCACTGAACAGAGGTCTGTTACCATGGTTTACTATTTGTCTTTGTTATCACCAGCTTGCACTGGATCAGCTGCCTGTTCTCCTCGACTTCATGTGAGCCAGTCCAGGCTGAATAAAAGCCAACAAGCCAACATCTCTACATACTGTGCAGCGTCTGCACCAAAACCAAAATCTGTGGGGCAGATTTGCACTTGAAAATTATAAAATAAAATAACTCTGTGAGACACAAGATGTGTACATTGGCATGAATAGTTAAGTGAATGTGACTAACCTCTTAAGTGGGTTAAAGATGACACATTATTTAAGATTTCATCAAGATTGATATGTTTATTTTTATTTTTTTAAATTTCAGACTGAAAAAGGAAAGGAAAAACATGCAAAAATTTGAGCTCTCAGACAACTTATTCCAAGATCTCAGACCTTAATCAGCCTGAAAGTGTTATAGGGTGGAGAATGCTCAGCAAAAGAGCACAAACTGCCTCAGAAGTTTATGCCTTTGGCCCCTCCCTTCTCCGAGGTGCAGGCAATTCCTAATGACCAATCCAGGCTTCATGGAAAGAAAACCAGGCAGTACAAGGGCTCCTTTCAGCAGTTGCCTAGCACTCTGATAATTATAATAATGTATGCCTACGAAGCAGAAAAAGGCTATAAGGAGCAGAGGACCTTCAGGATGATTCAGCAGGCTCTGGTGTGGTGGTGCCTTGTTCTACTGCGCAGCTACACCTGCACAAATATGACCTTCATCAAGAGTCATCAGGAGAACCACACACATGCATGTGCAAAAACTTCAGTATCTGACATTCGCAAAGAAGTCCTCTGAGCTGATGAAGATAAAATAGAACTTTTTACAGCAATTAGCGAAAGTATATAGGAAAAAAAGGATTGCAAAATTGCCTTAAAAGAGCACATCACTAACTGTAAAGTAAGATAAGATAAGATAAGACATTCCTTTATTAGTCCCACAGTGGGGCAACCCTGCAACAGCAGCAAAGTGGGCAGCAAAACACAGAATCTGCTGTACACAGAGAGAATTCAACAACACAAAGAAAACAGTTAAAAAAATATAAAGATATAAAAAGGAGGATACAAACCAAAAATAAAAAATATGAATGATATGTGCAGAAAAAAAATGTGAATTAGAACCAGGATTACAAAGATCACCTGTGTGAAAATATTGCAAAGTGTGAAATGATATAAGTATAAAATGACAAGTATAGGGGTGGATTGATCATGCTTTGGGCTTTGTGTTGCCGCCAATTGCACAGGCAATATTTCAGTGGAAGAGGGAAGAATGAGGCAAGAACTGAAAGACTAGCTGCTACATAAAGCCTGTGATAACTGCAAAAAAGGGTGTTCAGTACTAACCATGTAGGGTGCCCTTTTCCTTTCTTGTTATTTTTAAATTGTAAAAAATGGAAATATAGTAATCATACTTAAATACTGACGAAATATTCATCTTTAAATTTATGCCTTTTGAAAATAAGGCAATTTTTTATTCACCTAGCTAATCATAGTAACAGAAATTTCTGTAGATGGGTTGCTGAACAAGAAGAGCATAACCATACTGCCAAACCAGAACAAATACTCATGAATACACTGTGAAACTTAGTGCCAACATACCACAGAATGAAATACATACAGTACATTGCCTCTGCATTCAGAACACCTTGTTACATCCGCGATTCAGCATGGCGGCAACAATGATGACTGCAAACAGGGAAGCAGACGGTTGCGGATGGGAGCGAAAAAACATGTCAAACAGAGCAGATGCAAAACAATGTCCAGGCTTGAAAAACAGGCTTTGCTCACCATTACAAGAGCTGAAGGCCATGGGTGGTTGTGAACAGCTGTATGAAGATTTTCTCCCAGGCGTTAGTACACTACACAATAAGTTCTCTTTCCAATGCCAGCTGTTCTAACTGGGTCTTCCGTGAGTGAAATATGGCTCGATGATGTTCCGTGAGAATGGAGTGCAGTGGAGCAGTGCATTGCTTGGATGCAGCGGAGAAACACCTGGCCCCGGGCAGATGTACAGTAACTGCTGGGAGAACAATATGCACTGGGATATGTTCTGATTGTTAGTTTCAACCAGTTTTGGTCTCTAAAAGCAGAATCTTTCAAAGGAGCCAGCGAGGCCAGAATGCTGCTGTTGGTGAAGCGGTCGTTTATAGGTACTTGTTTCTGTTTGCTGATCTAAAGGCCATTACTGGGGCGGTGACAGCAGAGTTAGTGAGCTGCACCTGTCCACTGCATTTAATAAAACTTTGGTTTGTTTGCCTCTTCTAAATACAGACAAATACAATGTTGTTACAATTTAGGGATTGCTGGATCCAAATGCAGACATGCACCAAGGCAGGTAGATGTAAGAAATATATTTAACAGAAAAAAAAGACTTACATTGTTCCAGTTGGCAGACTGGCAGGCAGATGAAAAATGCCGAATCCAAAACTCACAAGAACTCAGGAACAAAACAGAAACCCAAGGACAAACATGGGGGAAGCTGAGGGATAATTGGGGACAGGTGAAACACATCAGGGTGGGGCAGACAAACACAGTAGCAGGTAGGAACAACAAAAATATAACAGGAAACACGAGTCCACAGAGTCACTAACAGTCACTGATAATAGGTAGACCATAACATAGAGACCTGGTAATCTTTTTCATAATATATAGTGTAGAGATTAATATTTTCGGCAATATTACAAAATGTACAGGTGCTCAACGCGAGCAGATATTTGCTGCTTGAATCTCTGGTGCATCATTCACAAATCCTAAAATTATTGTTTCTAATGCAGCAGGAGGAAAACTGTGAAAGAACAACAGGACATACATTATTCCAAACACAATAAAACTTAATAGGTGAAGAGGGGCAAAAACAAACCTCATAAAACAGGACACACACACACACACACACACACACACAAAGTGCAGCCTCATATTCTGCATGGATCCTGATCTCTGAAATGAACAAAAATGAATTCTGTTAGCATTGAAAGCGTTGTATGTTTTTGCTGGGCTATTGCATTAGACCATATTAAAGTGTATTCCAATTCTTTCTGCATGACATGCTGACAATATTGATGAGGATGGGATAAAATGGCTCATAAAATGGGAAAAGATTATTAAGGAAAGACAAGAACAGATTGTCATATTGTGGATTTTCATATGGATCTTTTATCTTCCTTGAGGAGGCTTGTTTTTGCCAGGTGCTCACAGAAGATCAAAAGGTAATGGCAAATCACACATCACAATTAGTGCTTACCATTATACTGTTATTGAGACAAATCCTCTCTTAACTGCATGCTAAAATATGTATATCATAATATAATAAAATATTGAGGCACTGAAATGCGTTGTTCCTAGAAAATGTCATTTTATGTTGACAGTTCAGCAACTGCAGGAGTAGCGAGTGTAGATCCTGCTCACTGTGCATACATGACTGGAGAAACACAACAAATCCAGATACTTCCTGAGGTGAAGTGCATGGCACGTTGTGTCCAGGTCCACCTGAGCTTGAACAAGATGAGTGGCACTGAATGATCAAGAAGTCACTGCATGGTTGAATGAGCATGAAAACAAACCAAATTGACACCCTGTGAATATGCGAACAAGATATGAAGCCAATACACTCTTGTGTCTTCAGCTCAGTGCGTTGCTTCGTTTTATATGTTTATTCATTCTTGTGAGCATGATGACCTCTGACCTCCACACCTCTCAGTGTGTGCTGGGATAGGCACTGACCCCCTGTAACCCTGAACAGAAATACACCATGTAGAGGATAGAAGGTTATTTCTTTATTTCTAATGCCGGTATTAATGTCAGGAATACTAAGCAACAATATAAACTTTTATGAGCAGAATAATGGTGATACTCCAGAAGTACTGCATGCACCACATCAGTCAGGTATTATATAGTAATATTGTTATTAATCATCCTTATAGACTTCATTCTGAGGGAACAAAACATGTTTTATTGCTGTGTGTGTGAACGAAAGGAAAAAAGTGAGAACCTTTGGCAATTAGACCCCATTGTGATGTCATTATACTTGAAGGGGGGCGAGGCTATGTGTAGAATAGGACCCCCCAGGTCTAGACACTGATGGTGGTAATGGTGATGGACTGAAGATCAGGAAGTGATGGGGAGTGGACTCTGATGAGCCCGACATGAGCGCTGGGTAAGAGAAATGGAGGTGAGTGGCTGCAGAGGAGGGTTGTAGGGAGTCGCTTTGACATGACAGCTGACAGCAGGAGAGAGAACAGGTTTACAGTTTGACAGTGACAATATGATTGGCTGATGAGAAGGAGCGGGGAGACAGAGAGAGACAGGGAGAGAGAGAACTGTGAATTACCGAGGCATAAATATAGCCTTCCTGATTTGATTTACACCAACCTTCATTTATTGTTGCAACTTTTTGTGGATTTAGCATTTTTTGTAGTATGTAATTTAAAAGTCATTTCACCATTAATTTCAGATGTTTTTTATTAGGATTTGAGTAAAACAGATTATATTATTTTGCTGGGAAAACACTTGATTCTCACATAAACAAGTAATTTTGAAGAGGATAACAAGTGGTCATTTAATGAATGTGGATGAGATGGAGATTTTAACCTGGGATGAGGGATGTTCTTTGTAGCTGGAGGTGAAGGGAGTTGACTTTTTTCCAACACTGACTCCTGGTCAATGATTTCGACCCCCCCCCGGCTCATGTTGTGTCCTGGTCTGCCTTAATATGTCTGCTTCAAATGTTCATAAATTGTTAAGGGCCCTTAAAAGCTGAATTCAAGTCCAGTCCCAATTCTTTTGTGATGCTCATTAGCATTATTAGCTTAGGATTTAGGAACACCTCTACATTGTATCTACTGCAGAAGGCTATTACTTTATATTTTATGAGCTACCCCAGTTGTTCAGTCACAGGATTCAATCCTCGGCCTAATTTATCTTTAATATGCCTCCCTTAGGAGACACAGCCCATTGATTTCATTGTGCTTGGTAACTTATCATTGCTATGTGGAAAATATCCAGCTCTCTGTCTCCTTAAACCTTTTAGTTTTTAGCAGGTAATCAATTGTATAAAATTCCCTGGTTAGCATTACACAGTGGAGCCGCTCTAGCTGCTCAAGGAGATGACACGACCTCACTGTGGTATTCATTCCTCTGTTCCTCTGTCTGGCTCCCAGTTTGACTCTGTGTTGAGTGTTGGGTTTTTGCTACTTGTTTTGAAGCCTTTAAATGGAATAGATTGGCCTAGACCCTTAAGGTCAGCTCATAGAAAAGCTCTTAGTGATTCCACAGAGAGCTCAAGCTTTTGAGGTTGCAAGCCTGTGGAACAGCCCCCACTGAAATCTGCAAAACTCATTTTATTCTTAAGCTTTTTTACGCCAGTCGAAAAGGCTGTGAATGTAATAATGTTTGCATTTTGCATTTATGATGAGTTGTTTTGCAATTCGAGTTTCAACTATAATTAGTTTAGTATCTTTATAGCATTTTTTTGCCCATGGTTGTTTTCAACTTTGATTTGATAAACTTGACTTTATTTGGACTCAGCCACCAAAGCAATTCTTTTGTTTTCATCTGCGACATAAATTACATGGTGTTTTTATGAAAAGTGCATGCATATTTTAATAAATAATAATACGAATAATCAAAACATAGCTCTGTGGTAAAAGTTTACATCTATTGGTATGACTGAAGATATTTAGTGTTTTATAGTATTATTTCCATATTTGCTACTGGATAGATAAGGGATGGGTTTGTCAGTCCAATCTGGCAATACTGCACTCACATGACACACTCCACTGGATGCAACATACAGTACATTCAACCTTTTGCAAGATGGTGGCCCATTTAAAAGATAATTGCTCCACCCGCTACCTCAGTCAGCTCCCCCTCCTAAATCTGCTGTGAAGAAAATCAGTGTTAGTCAGTGTTCTCAACACGTTGCAACATTTACAGCTCACACAGAATTTATAATTTATCTAGCTAGTCCCCAAAAGGTCTGACTGTGTTGCTTCAGGATATTTTTGTGGAGATTAAAAGAGGCTCCTGGGAGGGGAGTCTTCAGTAGGCGGTTGGTCATATTAGCTGCTGGCCTTCCATAAGCCATGTCCTTGGTACACTGCTCATCAAATTCAAGTTAATATCACAAGCTTTATCTTTATTTATGCCGATATTTTTGATCTGTCTGTTATGGTTCTTTGGAATGCAAATGCAGGGTTGATTAGATGAACCTACATGTATTTATCGCTAATAATTGCACTCACCCATCTTGACCGAAAGGACATTTAAGTAGAGAGAGGAAGGTGGGCTCATTCATCTCACATAACGGTCAAGATGGCTGAAGAAAGAGCCCAATTCATCACTGCAGCAGAGCAGGGGCTCATAATGGAGGGTTATGAGGAGTTCAAAAGCTTAACTATGAGCAAAGACAACACGTCATAAGTGTTGGACACAAGAGAACAAGGCTGGCAGAATGTTGCCAATAAATTAATTACATAAGTAATATGTACATATATTTTTAAATGTTTTTTTTTCCCCAGTCCTACATCATCATTATTTTTGGCATTTAAGAGACCAATTACTGAAAATGATTTGCTTTCTTAGGCAGTAGCCCAAAGAATTTTAAAATGAAATACAGAAACACTACCACTGAAAGATATTTGTTGGCCTCCCTTCTTTGACTTTTCTTCATACTGATAATTTTTTGACAGTGTCGCTAATGGGAAGAGGGCAGCTGGAGGTCCAGCAGCCCCTAACTTTACCCCCACGGAGGAGCTGGTAATCTATCAACCACCGACCAGTGCTGGGGGGCATGTGCAACAGGTGAGACATCCTCATAGCCAGCGCCATGATACAGCAACACGTACATTAGTGGTAAATGGAGGTGGATTTTGGAGCACTGCAGTCCCATTTTTACAGGCTGAATTTTATTTTCAATTAATTCTGAAGTTGTAGGTCATGTTGTGAAGTTGCTCCGCTAGTACATCAGAAGGTAGCTTGGGAGCAATCTGTAAACTTTTAAAAATTAACATTGTGTTAATTAGAAGATTAGGAATGTAAAATATACATCTGTTTCAGCAGATGGTTGAGCACAAAGATTCTATTTGCATTTGCTCCATTCAGGGCGAGGTACAGTAAGTCATGGTGGGTGTTACATTTTGGAAAGATGAATTTGCCCGAGGCAATGCGACAAAAGCGAATGTGGCAGGAATCCACTCCCTCAGACAATCCTTCAGCTGCTGACCCATCCAGTGGGAAAAGGGAGAGAGAGGTGAGTTTTAGAGGTGACTGTTAGAGAGTTGTTTGTCTCGACAATTTGTACTCAACAAAATGTACTCAACAATTTGTCATTCTGTCGGATCCTGAAGTTCTACGCTCCCTGTACAAGAAATACTGTACAGATTGAAATGGAAAATAGGGAGCAAGAAATACAGTATTGAGCTGTAATGCTAATGAAACTGGGAAAGGAAATTCAGCTGCTTGATAAACATCTTGTTAGTGGCAACACTGCTAAAGTGGATTCTATCATGCCTCACCTAATCGAAATGTCACTTAACCTTCTGTATTTCTCTTATTTCGAAGGCCAATTCAACTAGAATGGCAAATATGAAAATAAAAATTTTTATGTCATCACTACTAATGCTCCACTCCATATTTGGAGACCATGGGAAAAAAAACACATCACAGAAAATTAATTTACATTCCTCAGAATATTGGCTCACAATCCTGTCCCTTGCAGTCTTGCCAGTGTTATAAAGCACACAACATATCACTGTTGTCGCATGCCCTGTCACCAGCAACCCCAAGACTATGAAGACGGTGAAACTTTCCCTCCAGTTGCCCAAAGGTTATTTCAGTTTGAGCCTTGGTGTCAGCCAAGGCTGCGCTCTTGCTCATCTGTGGCCCTGGGGGGAGGTCAGGGAATGGGATCGTAAAATATGGCCTGCAGGAATATCACCTGTCTCCAAGCAGGTCAAAACCTGTAAAATAATTATGTTATTGTGAACAGAATTAGAAATGCATATTAACTGGTGCATATTTTATAAACTCTACTGCAAGTAAAATATGTTCGACCCTGCACATATATTTGACTCCCTCAATACTCTTGAGTGATGTGCAGACCCAGAAACTTTGGCTTCAACATGGCTTGTTAGACGAGGAGCATTACAGATCAGATGAACATTGTAAATGAGTAAAGGCAGGTCAGTTAGATGTGAATTTGTATCAGAAACTGTGTAATTGGGCTACTTGTGTGTATGCTGTAGAAGTCCTTTCCTGTTCACACAGTCTCCCTCATTAGAGCCAGATGGAGATTTCATCCTAATTTGCAGTCCACTGCTCCAGTAAGATTTGGGAATGCTGCATCAAACAAATTGAACCACTCGTCTGTTGTTAAAATTACTGCACATCAAAATAAATATTGCAGTGCCTGTCATCAGTGACATCGTTAGAGGCTTGTGTCTCAATTCCAAAGGAAACACTGTTGCCATGGAAACAGCGAGTGTAGTCTAAAATAAATGGAGGAATCCCTGTCTGTCGAGTTTTTTCCAACAAGTGCTCATCCACAAAATTTCACAGTCTACACTGCACTTCCTTGGGTCCTCAGCAACACACCTGCCAAGTCTGAAGTCGATCCCATGTGCGGGTTGTTGAGGCAGTCAAAATACAGATATACAAACAGGCAGATGGAGATTCCTGGATTTATAATAAGATTTACCTGTGAATGAGTAAAAGCCCCTCTGATGGTCTCCATTCCCTCCATTCCTAAGTTTCGACGCACAGAGTGTCACATACACATTTCTTACAGCACTTTTCCAAACAGCAACTGTGAGGGTCTGTGTACATTACATGTGTGCATCACTGCATATTTGGGTGTCTCGTAAATGACTCAGATAAATGACACTACCATGGCTGACACAGTATCATTCCAACATCTGGATAGGCCCCAAAGATTTTGCCTGTCTCACAGCATGTGCTCTCTCAGTGTTGAAATTCTGCAAAATATTATCGACGGGCAGGTCTCTTAAGAGATGACTGGCCATGGTTGAAATGAATTTCTGTTCAAGCTGCTTTTGTATTGCTTTGACTGTGAGTTGATTCATTGTTCAGAGCTTATCAGAGCCCTTTTTTCCTTGCTTATAGATCAGCAGGAGGACCATGATGCTTTCATACTCATTATTTTTCAGTGTTATGGGCAAATTTGGTTTCAGTGGTTGTTGTTTTTGTTGTTGTTTACAACTGGCTCGTGCAAACTTCCTGCTGATTTGCTCACAGCCCATTCACATAATTATCCCCCTGTGTTAGTGGATTCAAGGGAAAATCAATATGTCTCAAGTGGAAGTAGTAACATATTCAGCTAAACATTAGAAAACCATTTTAACTCAAAGCAGATGTGGCAGCTTGCTTCAGCATACAGCTATAATTCCGTCTAAACTGCTGTGCTCCTGCTCAGTGTTTCATTCCATGACTGCACTCAGCACCACGTGTGGTCACTGATGGTCATCTGCTGCTTGTCAATGTTGCATGGAATTTCATAAAGAGAGACCTTGTGCTTCAAGGCTGGAAATTCAGGTTTTAATATCCGTGCGTCGATAATTATCTGCTGCATAGCCGATGTGTCGTAGCCTGGTGCTTCATATCAGGTATATATCAGTCATATCAAACCTATCAGTTTAGATTTATTCATCTCCATGTGCAATGGATAGTGTATTCTGTAATGGTTGGAGGCTGGTGACGATGGACCCCAGATAGATTTCTTGCCATAGCTTAATATAGCTTTGTCTTGTGCAGTTTTGGGAATGACTTTTATTGTCACTCCCCAAATTCTGCTTGTTGAATGGGGAGTGCCAAGGTGAAATTCAATAAAAATCAACAATACATTGACTTGAATAAACCACTTTCTTATGAGTTGGCTGGACGAGATACAGCTCCTTTTGATCACCTTTTATTTACTCTGCCAAGATTCCTGGTATGTTCATTTTAGAATTGCTCTTAAACAACATTGTGGAAGGAGGTACTGTATTTATCGTAGCTCAAAAAGCAGACAGCTGTCGGGCTCTGGAAGAGGTTGCCGATGCGTAGTTTGACTTTGAAAGCAGAGCAGTGGGAAATACCTCACAGGCTGCATTCTTAGAATCACCGATGCATGGGCAATAAGCAAACCTCCCTCACTTCCCATGGCACTGTTTACTCATCATGATTCAAGATTTAAATTGAAAAAAAAAAGTAGCCGGAAATAGAAGAAAGCATCAGACCGGCAGTTGGCAACGATGGTATCAGAGATGACCACAACAAGATCCAAGCAGTCTCCCAGTCAGGAGCAGATGGCTGAAGCAGATGATCTGTTGAACACCACTTCTGGTGTGGCTTGCGAAAGCGGCGATTTGACTGTTTTGAAATAACTGGTGCTTACGTAAAAGGTCGCCATCCTCTCGATGATGGAGTAGGATATTTTAGTGTCTATGTCACTCCTCCCTTCACTGACTCAAAAAGCCACAAGTCACAGTGAAAGTGACCTGGTGAGCTGCACTTCAAGTTGGAGATTGTATGAGGTTGTAAGTGACTGGGGGGCACATGCATTGCTGAAAGGAACCTGAATGAAATGTTTACGTTGGACTGTCAAAGCCAACAACATGTCTGACAAGAAATGATGATTCGCTGGTGATTCAGTCAAAGTTATCAATGACATTTTTGTTGTTTGACGTAAAAGACCAGGAGGAACAGGGAGAGAAGTGCGGGAATCAAGCTGTTGTTTTGCTGTTTTCTTTCATGCCTTTGGCAATTAGATCAAGTCTTATATGGGATACAAAAATATACACCAAGGCTGGGGAGCTGATTACTAATATTTCTTGTCAAGCCGACATTCTCTGTCTGGATTTCCCATCTCCTGAAAGTTGTTCCTTTGTATATTGTGTCAGTTTTGTTACAGGTAGGAAATTTTTCTCTGATTCATTGTAATGCGCCATAAAATCTAACTGTCTCTCTGAATTGCAGCTTCTGTCAAGCCTCTACATTTTAATCCCTTGTCTTGCTTGGCTTGTGTGTCTGTTCTTCAAAGGTTTCCACGCACTTTATACTGGCCCTTTATCATCCAGCCTGAGATGGCAGATAGAGACGATGCATGAAAGTTACAATGTTTTCAATGTCATGGGAGCGGCTGGATAAATCTTACATCAGTGCATTTTGCTTATGGTTTAACATCTTCTTCCTGGGGCCTTTCGGTGCAAGTGTTATAGAGTGCCAACTGTTTGGACTTGGGTCAACAGGGAGCCCAGACTGCATGAATTATGCATGGTGTCTGCTCTCAGGCATACAGCCCTGTCTGCGCTGTCACTGGACATGCAATGCCAGAGTTATGGAGATCACAGAGAACGGCAACGGATAAGACAGATACACACCACAGAGAGCGAGGGACACAGACCAATGCAGCAGATAATACAGAGCACAGAGATGTACGACATGCATGACAGGAAAAAGAGAGAAGATATTTTAAAGATCATTTCACATGCACTGCAACTCATTCTTTTCTTTATTTTATAAATCTGCCAATTACTTTTTCATTAAAGTTTATTTTATAAAACTAACCTTCAAAAAACTCCCAGAGTCCAGGGTGATGTCATTGAAGGTATATATTTTTTTAACCCACAGCCCCAAAACCCAAAGCTGGAACCAGCAAATGTTTGGAGTTTTCACTTAAATGACTAAGTGGTTATTAAAATAGTTGATTTATGTTGATTGGGGCATCCTGGTTGCCAAGCGGTCGATCGAGGATAATCAGGGCGTCCTTGAGATTTCCTCTTGGGGATCTTTGCTGCAGAACTACAACAATAAGTTGGTCAATGATCATTTGGTGATAATTTGTCAGAAAAATAATTGAGTTATTGATTGAGTTTATTGAGTTAATTGAGTCAAGCTTAAATGCCAGAAAATTGGCTCTTTTTTTTTTTTTACAGAATTAAAAAAAAAATATATATATTGCAAATGAAAAATCTTTGAGTTTTGGACTGTTTGGCAGACAGCATGAAACTTGAAAATGTGATCTTGGACTCTGAGAAACTGGGAGTGGCAAGTGAATATGTTATAAAACAAATGACTATTAATAGATCGGTGGATAATGCATTGATAATTGGTTGCAGCCCTGCTTTGGTGCAGGAAACTGTTTACTGACTCCCCGTGTAAAAGTAAAATAATAAATAATAATACCCCATCATAGATTCCGAAAGTGTGAAAGCCAAAAGTGAGTGAGGTGTGGGCACCCGTCAGAGAGGGGGTGAGATGAGATGAGTGATGTAGTAGCAGGGAGAGATAGGTAGAGAGGAGTGTGCGAAAATACCACAGGGAGCGCCGGGCAGATCGGCCATCTGGACCTCTGGGCTGACAGCTTGACATGTTCCAAGCGCAGCGAACGTGGAGCACATTCACTACGCAGGGCCCCCTCTTGAGATATGCAACACATTACACAAGGAGCGTAATTAGGGGGCTGGTGGGGGCCCGCAGCGAGCGTCACCGCGAACAGAGCGGTCGAACGGAGATCAATGTTCTGCTCTCTAAATTAATGAGGCTAATGTTGATGTGACAGCCTCGTCACCGTGGATCTGCGGGGAATAGGACAGATTTCAGCGGGTATGAATGGAGACATGAGCAGGGTACAAGCTCATTAAATAACAGTGGGCAGCACAAACACAGTCAGAAAATGCCTCCACACACAGGTTGAACACCGAAAGAAAAAACATGATTAATGAATATTTTAATTTGACCAATTCATATTGCTCACCAATAAAGTCATTAATATTTTCATTATAAAACATACGGCTGAAAGTGAACAAAGAATACAGTTGCTTACTAAATATCAACAAATTCAAGGAGGGGGGGGCAGAAATTTACAATAGAAAATTACCATTTCCAGGCGTAGAAAGATTATGTTTGCAGGGTGAAATAAACAGCTCACAACTAAATGCGTCATCTCAAATATAATTAAGAACTCATAATGGATGAAACACAAGCACACGCCAAACCGTGCACGGCAACATCTGCAGTCTCTTCTGGGGGAGAGACGGCCTGATTAGTTGAGGGAAAGTGAAGCATGTGTTGAACATAGGTCATTAAATGTAAAGCAGTGATAAGTTATCTCTTAGACAAGAGCTCCATAATGAAGACGGTCATTGCAAGGGTTGTTCACAAAGACATACACGTTACACACATGAAAAAAGCCGATTCGTAACAAAGCACTGCTGGACGTGAGAGGAGTTGAGGCTTCTTTTGATTCTTTTTTTTTTTTTTAGGAGAACAAATCCTGGATCGATTACTATCCACTGGTCGGGAGAGCCAAAAAGCCAAAAATGCTCCATTTGGCTCTTTGGTATTTGGTGTTGAAAATGGCAGAAACACATATTCATAAAGTACAACATTAACAACATTACAATTGCAGAAAAGTACATTTTACCCTTGATATGAGCTTTTTTTTCTTTCTTTTCCCCCCCTCTTTTGCTTCTGATTGCCTTTTCTCCACTCCAAATCAAACTCGATCGTCGAGGTTTGATTGCAATTAGAAACAACTTAGGGAAAAAAAAACCCTTAAAAACAAAACAAACCTCGCCAAAAGTCATCAGCTGAGGGATAGTTTGCTTTCCTCTGCTTACTTTTCACACGCCTCCAACGATCTTTAAGCTGCTGACTCCGTTTCCACCGTATGAGCAGGTTTCTCTTAAATGACAGGTGCACGGGAAATCGGTGACTCATTTCAGATTTTTTTCCGCTCAAGTGAGGCACATTTACATCATCCTGGCCTCTGATTAGTCTTTCTCAAGAAAAAAGCAAAAAAAACACTGAAAAATGAGAACATGATGCTTCATAAGGAATCAAAATATGCAACCCCACTTTAAGTTACACACAGCGGTATTTGCAGAGCGGTCAGAGCTACTTGTTTGGTGCATTTTCATCAGCGATTCCTCGCTCAGTTTACACCTTTTAAAGCCTCTTGAGTTGGCACAGTCATTTGCCCGTGTTTTAAAAACAATGCGGCGGTGTCCTCATGGAGACTACAAGCTATTGCAGTTCATACAGTGAGCTCCCATGTCGATTACAGCCATCCATCAGCGCTCATGAGTCATCCAAAGCTCTGCTGTTCGCCATAGGACTGAATTTCCACAACCGCTGATGTCATTATCTGTGTAGTGAAAGCATGATGAAATGCAACAAAGCTGATGACCAGTGACCACAGGCCAAAAGAAGACACTATAAAATCTTAAGAAAAAAAAAGAGACAGTATTATTTCCCCCTTTGCCTTGGTC
Organism: Psettodes erumei; assembly: GCA_016785225.1. Lineage (NCBI taxonomy): Eukaryota > Metazoa > Chordata > Actinopteri > Pleuronectiformes > Psettodidae > Psettodes > Psettodes erumei. The sequence goes on along the minus strand of JAFBJZ010000782.1, from coordinate 603,564 downwards.
CACGGCCGTCCCTGTAAGCACTGAGGACCATTTTTAAACGTATTCTTGGATGTGAATGATGGGAGAAGGATCCTGACGGGCTCTCTTCTCATTTCTCCCTCCTGTATCCCTGTTCACTGTGGTTTGCTGCACTGTACAAAGCAGTTCCTTTTTGGGGAGGGGGTTAATGGATGGTAGGCACATCTCCAAGCCAGGCACCAGGTAGGGGGCGTGGACACGTGTACTCATTCTGCAAGGGGAAAAAAAAAATACATAGACAGTAAAATTAAAGCCATTTAACGGCCAGTCTGAGCCAGTTAAAGAGGTGGTGGTTACAATGTAAAGTTAATTACAGTGCCCAGTGATTTGATAACAGTACAATGGGGCTGTGACAGTGCCAGCAAAGCAAATTAGGGTAAGCAATTAAGCAGATGATGAAATCTCATGTGCTCAGATAGCTTAGAAGGCTGAGGTGGACAGACTTCCCCAACGTCTCACGGAGATGAAAGTCCAACATGCCGAACTCTCACAAGTGTTCATTATGGAAACATTAATTAAAACTGAAATAATCAAATAAAAAAAAAAATCAGCTCAACTGAACCTGCCTACCTCCACATTTTGTCACTCTATGTCGTGTATTGTTTGCGAGAATAGAAATTTCAATTACCTCCTAATTAAGCACTGATCTGCAACAGTTTCCTGAACTGTCTGGAATTCACGTGAATTATTGTGTTTTACCAAAGGAATCTATTCCCTATATTCCGTATTCACAGATAGGTTTCGTATAAAGCCTTTTCTTTGATCACACACCGGCCTTATTGATAAGCTGGGGGCAGGAAAAGTGACTATGCAATGCGCAAGTATTGTGTAACATGGTGTGATGTTATTGAGTACATTTTCAAAAATGTCCCACAGAGTGCCTGAACATACACCCACTTCCTCAATGTATTCACATTGTAATTCATAGTTATGTCTCCATACACAGCATAAAATACCTTTAATGGAAGGAAATGGGCTGTTTTCTGTCCCATAGCATGTTTGCATCACCACAAATAGGAAATTTGAAATCATGGCAAGTGAATAATTCGGGACCTTTAAATGTCAGTGCTTTCCCACAGGTCAGCTTGAGCTCGCAGAGATGTTGTTGCAAATTAGTGGAAGATTTTGACATTCTACTCTCAATTAAGAGCCAAAAAGCTCTGAGTTGATCTCCGCACTGAAAGAGCCAGGGGCCGCAGTCATCCCACATATCCAAGTTTCCCCTCCAAGCATTTGTGCTAAGGAACCCTCTATTTTATGACTTAACCTTTAAAAGAGCCTATTTGCAACTTGGCTACAGGTAAATCCACATTGCCTTAATAACATAAATGCTGGGAGTTTTGCAAGGCTAAGCAATTTCAAAAGCTTTCAGAATCTGCTCAAAATGATCCTGGCTCAACTTTTTTTGGCTGCTTCAAGCTGAGATTGTTGTCAGTCTGAAGCAGATCTCTGTAACACAGGGCTCGGATGACTATGCCCTGAGCGGAACTTTGATTTAGGCGTTATCAAACAAGCTGACAAGTCTTCATTCAACTCTTTATCTGCCTCTCAGGTGGATGTGAGTGAAGGGAAGACAGCTGCACGAAATTGTCATACCTTAGACAATTTCTTTCAGCATCGCACGCAAACAGAAACAACATGCGAAAGCTTGGGCTGTGCCGCGAACACGTGAACATCAACGGCGGCTCCGATGAAAGCAACACAGAGACACAAAAGTGGAGGCATACAACCGTCTGCAGAGGCAGAAACAAATTCATCCTATTAAGTGCGGGGGCTAAACAAGGAAATTAGCAGATCACGTCCTTGTTTAATAGACTTTTATAGACATGCTTTGCACCATTGCAACTAGCACTCACGAAATGTAATGTTCTTTGGTTGAGGCAAGTGAAAGTTTGTGGTTTTAATTCAATGTAAACAAACGCGCGTCGCTGTGAAGTTTTTCTGTTAAAACATTCCCCGTTGCATCCCGCCTCGTTGAACCCGGATCAATCCATCGTGCAGTCAAATGCAGCGACATGGCAGCAATTTGAAAGTCACTGCAGCAACGTCTCTTCCATCTACATTCTAGAGATGTTCTCCACGTCGCTCGCTGAGTGGCTGCAGGACTGGTGGTCACGGTCAGGGCCAACTGGCTCGTTATGCTTTATTTGGCTGCAGAAACTCATCATTTTTCATCAAGCGAAATGTTACCTCCTTGTTCTTGTTTTTTTTCCTGTATTGTTGTTGTCATTAAATATTATGCCGTTCTTTTGGCACCGCTCAAACGCTTGCCTCACAGACTTCCGAGCTGTTGTTTGCAAAAACTCATTATGCTGCTTCAACATGATTTTCTTCAAGTGCTTGCCTGAATACGGAGTGTTGTAATTCACTCTGCCGCTCTCACCTCTTCAAACACCTGCATTATGAGCAGTCATAAGTCATTTCATGGCTCTCAGACAAAAGATGGGGGTGGCTTTTACATCACCTTGCATGACAGGAGGAGATGGCGAAGAGATTTTGTCAACGCACTCAACGCAACAATCCTCGTCACTTCTGGTGACGGGTAAGACACGCGACTGGTTTTGCCGGGCACGTGTGCTTCGACCCTGCACTCTGTCAGAGCTGGAATTTTACAATTGTAGAAAAAAATGGAACTCAAATACTCAGTACAAAGGCTCTTTTTCCAGTGCTGATTTCTGGGACAACAGGACCACAACTTGTCCTCCACGCGTCTGTGGCAACCTCTGACCGTTTGTTCTGCTGCCACCTCCATGAAAAAAAGCGCACAAAAATAGCTCCTCTCTAATAGCATGGCCGAGGTAGGGCCTCCTCTGTTTTAACTGAAGTGGGAGCTCTGACAAGCTGGCAGTGGCCCAAGAAAAACTTGGCAAATGCTCTGGTCAGGGGTCCTTGCTTCCCACCAGTGCAGGATGGCAGCATGTGGTAGGACTGTAGCTACTGGCAATTAAAACTGTTCAAGATTACAGAGAACTTCTGCCACTGCCTCAGAGCACAGCACATCCCAGGCATACGAAATGCCAGGGCTAATGTGATGTCCAGTGACAAGCCAGCAGCTGTCAAGATACATCTCGAAAATCAGAGTCAAAAAAGGATTTATCTTGGGGACAAACACCCACTGTCCTTTGTGGCTCTCGTCACCCTATAACAATCTACCCTCTGGAGTGTTGGGTTTGCACATGCAATATATATATATATATATATATACTGTATGAAAAAAAGGCATTTGTATGCCTTCCTTCCCCACACATGTGCTTTTAGATACTGGAAAAAACAAGATATGAGAAGCTGGCAGCAGGACAACCTTTCCTTTGATACTCAGCGATGACTTGGCCCCGTGCAGCGTCCACCCTGGTTAGTCCCCTGACACCGCAGCAGCAGCCGCTCACTGAGTGAAACCCCGACAGGGACTGGCCTGTGAATCCAGGATGGCCCCCCGTGGTAGTGTACAACCACATGGAAACACAAAGGGTACCCATTTACAGTACAGATAACACTCTATGGAAGTACATGCGTACGTGAGCAACAAGAGTGGGTCTGGAAATACAGGTGCAATTCCGGATGCAGCGTTGCAGGTGAATGCGAATCACCTCTACTGCAGATCCTTATCCGTGTCTTTTTTTTCCATTTCGGTATGAGGAAAATGGCACTGTGGTTTTGCCGCCACTGTCATTGCTGCTGCATTAAAACCGAACAAATGAAGGCCCTATCCTGTTGTCGGTGTTAGGTTTACAATGTGAAACCACAGATTCTGATAAAGGGTATCACACAGCATGGCGGGCAAGCTCCTTCCAATCGCAGCGCAAATGTAGCAGAAATTCACCAGAAGGAAATGAAAGGGCCTGTGCATTTACAGCCACCACTGTCGTGCAAATATTAGACGATGAGCGCATCAAGGCAAGCAGCTGGTGGCACTAATTCCGCAGTCAAGTGCCATTAAACCACAGCACAGGAAGAGAGCATAACGATAATGTAATTAAAAGAGATCAAACTCAAACCCCAAACAGGAGATAGATGTACTCAAAGTGTGGCATATGTGTTTGATTGATGCGCTCATTTGAGTGATGGTACACTCCTAACGTTTTTCCCTTGCCACTGCGGTGGAAGCTTCAGTCGATGTTCATGTCACACGCCTTGCACGTCATGATTTATGTCAGGTTTCCATTGCACTTATTCGCTTTTTACTTCCATGGTTTCCCCATGCATCTGTGAAACCCAGAAACAGAGAACATTACACATATGACAGATCCACACGAAGGAGCCAGTTCTCACCCGGGTTCGAATTCAGGGGATCCGCAAACACAGCAACACAAAAAATCAGGACTGAAAACTGCTTCTAAGAATAAGTTTGGGTCTTTTCAAGAACACAGGTTACATGTCCAGGGCCGTGCGCGCTTTCATCCACCGCCTCTGATGCCTTTACGTGTTTTCAATTAGGACGCTAATTAGCGGGATACAAACATGATGTAATTAGTTTGCTCCCGGTCAGGACAGCTGGAAGTAACACAGACATATGCCAGCCACACTCAAAAGGGACCTCTTACTCCACTCAGGGCTCCAATTACCCTGTTCGTGTGAAGTTGCCTGCTCCCTCATTTCCCTGAAGACCGGGAACAGGAGAGGCAGACAAAAGGAACGAGACTGAATGCATCAAGTCCATCCCTTGTCAAAAGTAAAGTTAATGAGAAATACTCTCTGCACTGCAACCTTGGTCTGGAAATGTATTGACATAACAAGGTCTCTCTCTCTTTTTTTTTGTTCACGTATGTGCATATGTATGATGTGCATTGAGATACACACACTCCATCAAACGGGATTGTGTCAGACAAGGATTGGCTGTAATCTCCACATACGATACAGACAAAGGGCTGATCAAAGCACCACAACCGGGCTTTCTGCTCCAAGAAAAACAACAGCTATACTGGGAAACTCTTCCTGGGGGGGGGGCTGGTGACTGTTTTAGCTCTTGATCTCTGCAACAATGATACGTACGCTTTCTCTTAAGCTCCGTCTCCCTCTCCCTTTCTGACACACAAACTCAGTCCTGTGATTAATCACGGCCGAGAGATGTCTCTTTGTTAAAAAAAAAATGCAGTATTGATTTTCTTTTTTTTTTGGTGTTTCAGTAGCTGGTGAAAAAAAAAGTAAAAGCACAAAAGCCACTGTCAAAAAGGTGAGTGAAAAGTGTGCCTGAAATACAAGAGACCCTCTCTTTGACAGCAACACAGTCTTCAGTGGTAATAATAGGCAAAACTAATAGTCGCACAACCAGTAATTTATTAATTTTGTTTTCACCAAGGTCACAGCAGTGATGCCTGGCTATTAATGCCACATAGTAATGATACAATGCATGTATCACTGAAGAATTCAATTATCTTAATTGTCCTTTTTTGTTCCCACGTACTTTTAAAAATCTTTTTAATGTAATTGGTGGCTCTCAATGGCTGTTCCCACAGATCTGTTTATTTAACACAAATGAAATGGTAGATCACTATACAGTATAGTGCTGTGCACATAATATTATTCTTGTTTTGCAATGCATCCCCATCTTTTTTTAAACACAAAAATATACTGTATGTCCCCACATTAATATTAGTGCTGAGAGCATGAATGCATGAATATATATGTAAAGCAAGTGTAATATTTTCCCTCCAGCCACGCTTTACGACTTTGGGGGGTGGTGCAAACTTCGCAATGACACAACTCAGAAATTTGTAGGACACGGATAAAGGGAAACGGACAGTGAGCAAGGTAAAGGAGAGTACATCCTTATATCTCTGGATTTACAGCATACAGAGGCTCCATACCAGTCGCTAGAGGAAGTATTATTTTTTCCTTTCACATCCAGATTGCGTTAAAGGGTGCACGTTTTCTACCCCAATCAAACTGTAAGAATAATTACAGAAGCAGCCACCACTGTCTTGTAGCAAGTGTTACTTTTTAAAACACTCCTTTTTTCCCAGTCGCTGGCGTGAAGCTATCAGCGTGATGGGGGAGAGAACCTAAGTACCGTTTAGCAAAAGCGTGAGTGCATTCACCCTCGAGACCATCGTTTTCTCCAGCAACTCAAAAGTTGTTTCATTAGGAGCAAGGATAAACTGACCCACATGTAAATGGAAAGTGACAGTTACCCACTCTGAAAGAACGCCATCATTTGAAGCTAAACACGAGACACAGACTGTGGTCCAAAAAGGTAGAGCTCACGGATCTCCCCGAGGAAATCGGATCCGCTGAGTTGCGGCGAGGGGGCACAGCGAGCACCTCCCTAATGAAATGTCTCAGCTTCTGCGCATATTTATGTAAGTGCATGCACATGCATGTTCATCAGTGCTTGAGGGTTGTGATTTATGATGGTCATGATTTATGCAGGTGATGGATGGCCACATTAGGAACAGAATACCCCCCACCCCACCCCCCCCCCCGCCACAGTCTCTCTCTGTATGTAACATGTGGTGTGCAATATTACATCTGCAACAGAAAAATACATAAGTAAATGAAGCAGGGAATCATTTTTTAACCCTTATCAGGATACATGGAAAAATACCCCAAAAAGACACATTCTGCTCATGTCTTACTACAAACTGCCAAGGCATTTAATTAAAAATCCTGTTTCAAATGACTGAGTGTTTCCTAGGTGTAGAAGTCATCTTTGATAATGCTCTGCTATTACAAAAAGCATTGAAATACCAGCTCTGCGCTCCACAATTTCTGCTGCTGCAGCTAAACAGCTAAACATCATCTTTAGAATTACATGACTGTGATTACAGTTTTTTGTTGTTTTTTTTTTTTTTTTCAAAAGTCTGAACTCATTTTGAAATAGTTTTCATCAGGCAAAAGTTCCAGTGATGATCAGGCGCTGTAATCGTGAATAACCTCAGATTTCAGGGGTGCAGAATAGTGTTGCACCACAGACAAAAGGATATTAAGAGGATCGTTCCAACTGAGATATGCATCACCTCACTGTCCTTCTCCTGCACCCCCTCACTCCCTCTTTCTAATTATGCCGTCTCTATCGCTCTCCTTTTCTCTCACACTTGAACTTGTGAATTTCCCCCCATCTCTTCATTATCTGTGCAGGTAACATGCAGGACATGTCGGCCTCAGCAGTTTTGGGGCACATTTTCCTGTGCTGTTCCCCTACAGCTGTCCTTCAGACCTGCAGGGAACCCGTGCAAATGAGTTATTTAGTAAATAACTTGATGAACTGAAAAAGCAGTGGTTCTCATTTCTTGGCCGACAGACAGTCAGAAAAAAGCTGCAACTGAGTCCGAGTTTCCTGGCGGTTAGGCTTTCCTCTAAGAAAACTCAACAAGATAAATGCAACGGCGGATTAACCCCGCGCATCACTACGAGGATGATCTCAAGTCCTTCCACTTTGGTGTCCAACCTGTATTTATTTGAACTTAAGCGCACAGGGGAGGAGCTCAATCGAACGGAAGAGGAAAGACGAACAACAGAGGCGAAGGAAGCGAAGCAAAGATGCAGAACACTAGCATTTCCTTCAACCACTATGAACCACCAGTTTGACATAAACCCAAAATCTTCTCTTCAGGCATCTGCCCCGATACAGTGGAAAGCATCATAACAGTGTGTGTTTCCGACTGTTCTGCTCCGGGTTAGGGTGGTGGTAGACCTCCCCCTCTCTGCAGGACCCACACATTAGACGTGTGCAGAACCAGAGCTGGTAGGATTATGATTCAGCCGCACCATGCTTGCAACAGACTAATCCGGACGTCATGCCCTGGGTATCACCTCTGTAGCTACAACCCCAGCACAGAGAGACTAAAGAGCCGTTTTCCCTCCTCAGACCATAAGGATGGTGAACTCTAACCTCTCCATACTCTATCCTCAAGCGAGGCTTCTGTGAATCCATTGCATGACCTTGTGAATTAGTATGCCGACACTGAAGGCTGCAGAGTTCCACTGTACGGTTTTCTATAGAATTGAGAGGCATGAGCATGCCACATTGCTTCTGACTGCTCCTTCTGTTAGTGGCCATGATGGCTGAAACCTTTGAATCTGCAAATTTAAAGGTTGATAAAGTAACGTTTATGGAAATTCAATGACAAAACTTTTTGCAGATACCATAGCTGGTCTGGAATGTCTGTGTATTTTGCTAATCTGGTTGATTGTATGTCTGAAAAATCAAAGCGCGAATGTGACTCTGATGAGGTTCTGCTCCTTGATTTCCCACAATGCCCCTGATGGCTTAATACACCACACACACATGACAAAAATATCTCTTGACAGTCAACAACTTCCCACCATCTCTTTGAATACAGTATATCTCCATATCAGTGCCACTGTGACATGCAGTATAAGAAGTCAGGCGTCGCAGGGGTCCTGCTTTGGTCAGGTCCGCTTCCTGCAGATCCTCTTATCTCGCTTTAGGACATTCCCACAGCTCTCCTCTGCAACTAACACTCTGCTTCTACAACGGGGCTTCTGTCCTTGTTTGAATAAAAGAGAATAAGCCTGTCCAACCTCAAGCATCTGACTTGCATTTGGGAACAGCGGATCATTTTGACGTAAAAGGTGAAAAGTGCCAGTATGCCGCGTTTACTCATAGCTGCAAATGTGCCACAAGTCAGTTTTTTTCTCTCATTTTCTGTTATTGACTCTTATTTTACACGAGACATTAAATGGATACGCTTTAGACAGACTGTAATGACTTGCTGTATGAAATAACCCAATAATGAGTAATCGAGGGAGGGAAAAGTCACCCCAAATTAGAGTTCATGTGTATTATTTCTGCGGACAGAGACAGTTCAATTAATCAACATTTTGTAAGCATGAATAAGTCATTACCGAAGCCACACAAGGGAACCGGGGGCCTGGTCTGTGACTTCATGTGATATAGTGCAAAACTGTTCAGTAGCATACAATCTGTGTATCCAGCAGTGGGAGGAAATGTCTCCATCAGTGTCTCTGCATCGTGCCTTCCAACATGGACTCACTAGACACCTCTGACTGAACCCAAACATGACTCAGAAATTCTACTCAGGCCCGTCTCGATACAATACAATGCGTTTTAATATGATTAAGTATGATAGAATTGTTGTAAACACTTTTATTATTCCATTATTCCTGCCGGACAGGATTTTGGCCATCGGTTGCAGGAGGGGGGTTGCTGGCATGGGTAAGAGAGAAAGATGTAAATTAAAATGGACTCCTTCATATTGTAATAATCATGATAAAAACCTTTTTGGATGATTAATTACATTCTGTTTGGAAAGATATTGGTGAAGTCTTATTTTATTAGGAGCAAAAAAGAAATCAGTCACCTCTAATTAGGCCTATCAGATGGGCCATTGTTTGTTCATAATGAGCTGCGTGGCTGCAGTTGACATACTGTGCGGTGTCTTCAGTAATCGATTTTGACCACGTGGAGCTGTTGGGTGAGTGAAGCCTACTGTACCCTGATGGCTTTTTGATGGCAGTGTTACAGCTAGATGAAGTGAGCCAGACACAAAAATGACACTTCAAAGAAGCCATAGGCAGTAAAGGGCCATTTTCAAAATTAACTACTGTAAATGACACCTGTTTTAACTGCTTGTGCAGGAGTTGGGTGCTCAGTAGGTTGTAATTTGACCTGTTTTGACCTGAATTGAAAACTTCACAAATGCCAAACAACATTAATTTCACTGTAGCTGTGATGAATTGTACTCTGCGTTTAGCTGGTATATCATTAGATGGTGTACAATTAGACTGGAACCATTTAATTTTAATCACCAAACCCTTTTAAATCTACTGAAAGATAGATTTGATAGTGACGTGGAAAACCTTTGACGTCATATTTCAAAGATGAAGGTGGGGTTTTCCTGCGCACTTCCACATTTTCCGAAATATTTGGGCATTGGCATCCAGCAGCCATTGCAAAGAACTTCAGAGTTGGAATCATCATTCAACATTGGAGCTTTGCTACAGTCTCTTCCTAACGGCATTAAATGTAAAATTACTGGCAATCAGCTGGACAAACCACTTCCCCACAAGTCATTTTGAGTGGGTAACAGTCGATTATTCAGTCAGAGGCATAACAAACTTTAAGTCTGAAGATCAAACAATCACTTCAGACTTTTTAAAACCTCGCCTTTCAAATGAGATGATCTGCTCTGTAGCTTTGTGGATCATGAAAAACTGAGCCCATATTTTTTTTTCAATGTCAGTCGGACAAAGTGAGACATGTGAAGATGCAATTTTGGACTTTTGGAGATTTTATATATATATATATATATATATGTACACAAACGCAGCCTTTTCCAACTTTTTTTTTCAATTCATTGAGAAAACAATCTGTTGCCAGGTGAGATGCAGGGTGGTTTGGGGGGGTTGGTGAAATTGAGAAAAGGCAGACAAAAGCTTCGCGGCAGTGAGGGGGTCTGAAGGAAAATGCCATAACTTTTATGTTGTGACCTTAAAACAAACTATGAGGGGGAAAAACAGAACAAACATTTCCACACAGCTTTGACCAGTTGTACTGTTCCTCAAACAAAAGAAACCCCCACACTCTGGCCCTGCCATTGTGCTCCAGCATGGCTTATATCGCTGGGGTGCCAACCAGAAGAAAAGGACACATGGCTACTCCTCCAAAACTTAAAACATGTTTGCCACAACCCCACTCATTTTTTCCTTTACCAAGTACAGATGGTTATTGCTTAAAGCATTTGAAGAATGTCCAATTTCAAATCTATATTTAATTATAGAAATACCAAACAAAGCTAAACTTAACCCCAAAATAACCGTCTGCCCCCCCACTCCCTTGACCACTTGGTGCAACCCAATCAACCAAGTGGCACCTGCTGATGACAGGGGGCTGCAATCATGTGTGCGCCCCATATAAACATGCTTTTGGAAGTATAACTCAAAGAGAGCGAGATCAGAACATGTTTTCAAAGCGTAATCACAAAAAGCCCCACATCTGCAACAGATGCAACTGCCTCCTCAATCCCCACAGACAATGTACATCCCACAGTTGTCAGTTACATGGGAGGGAGTTTCAGCTTCCTCATACGATCAGTGGATTAATTAATGTGAGTGGTAGATTCTAAATGGACTGCACTAAAGCACTTCTCTATCCCCACCCATTCACACAAACGCTCGCACACGATGGCAGCACAGATGCCATGCAAGGTGCCGGGCGACCCGCTGGCTACCAAACAGCTCCAGGTGCATTCCCACCGCCTCTGGACCGGACGACAGCCGAGAGACCGCATGATAATATTTGTGATCTGGTCAACGGATACTCATATAATAAGTCTACATGGTTCAGTGAAAAATAAATATTTCATATTTTATCACCAGTATGACACGGTGGAAATTACTTGTAATGTAATGGTGCCATAATGTCAAACGTGAGTCCATCTGTGCCCAACAACCTTACTTATCTCACTCATGTAATCTTCTCACCCTGGAAAAAACAATTTTCTTACTTTACTGTGTGCGTGGCATTTAAAATGAAAGACAATGGTGCAGATAATACAAAATCAAACAAATGGGGCCTCATTCAGTTATATTTATGGTACTTGTTGAGAGAAAACAGTCCTCACACAATCTGGACACAGTCTGGGATTACCTTCTGATCAAAATGCTGCTTGCTGAAACTTTTCTATTGCTCTGAAAAGGATTGGGGTTGGGCTGTATTGGTTATTTCATGAAACTTTCTGTGTGTTAGATGACTGATAGATGATGATTTATTTTTATTCCTTTCAATCTCAGAATTGCAAAAACCGACAGTCACTCTTAAATGTTTCGTGTCGCTCTGAGGGTCAAAAATGTTCGCGCTTCCTCATTAGTTTCCGGGTTTGAGTCAGAGTGGATACGATGTGACATCCTTAAACTCTCCAACAGTGGAGACATGCTATGGAAATTTAAATGCATCCCTATATCAAAGGATTCTGGCTGAGGGCTCTTATTAATCCCATATAACACAAACACAGTTTTGTCTTTAGGCTACTGGGCCTCTGTAGTTTTTTGGCAAGAAAGACAAGCATGTTTAATTAAGTTTCTTTTTTTCCAATGTTGTTGATATAATCATTAGCTTAATTTCTGACAGCACACTGTCCGTGTTTAATGTCTTTGGACACCAGTGAAAACTGCAAGGCATGTTTGTCTCTCTATTCTTTGCTCAAAGTTCTTCATGCAGATCCTGTTCCCATGTTCCAAATTTTTTGTGACTTTCTGACATAATGGGACTCGATCTTGAAGAATTACCAGATGGCTGCAGGAGATATCTTTTTCATTTCCCTCCCCCTCCCACTGGAGTGGCTGTTGACACTTGCCAGAGGGTGCAATAGTGCAATTAGCACTCCTACTGCAACTACTAGCGACAGTGTCATACTAAATAGCGGGCGTAATGTGACATTTAACAGAAAATGGAATGCAAATGATATCATGATCCTGAACTTTTCAAGCGCCCTGGTATAAAAACAAGATGTCAACCAAGCCCAATTTACTACAATGGGAAAACCTAAAACTGTAAACGTGGTTACAACAATGGTTGCACCCACTTGCTGTTCGAAAAAAAAAGACATAACAGCAACACTTCAGTGAGCTGCAACAGCTTTTGTGCATAAACTGACAAAGACCTAATGTCAAAACATGTTCAGCTTAAATTTGATAATAACAGTATTTCTGCACTCAAGTCGCAGCACTTCTTCCCACATTTAAATCCTGCTTTACAACCTCAGACTGGCCCTCCAGAGCAAATCCACAGGTCTTCGCTCCTGTGTGTGGAGTAATGGACAGTGAAGTTCATGATGGGAGACCCTCTTAAAGAGTTTCTCACATCATTAGTTTTTACAGGAACTGATTAAAGGGGTGGGGAATCGTTACATTAATGAATTAATGATGTATTTAGTCAGATCACGCAAAAAGGCTACTGAATTAACAAAATAACCACACATTGGTGGCAGCCTATGCAGATTTTTTTCTGATTCAGGAATTATTTATCTTGTCTATGAAGTATCAAATCAAAGCTCACATTGGCGAAAATAGAGCTGGTGGAAATTCAGCATTTTAGTTTTATATTTGTATATAAAGTATAATGTTTTACATTTGATAGTCACCCTAATATCAGATTCTCTTCAGCTATTTTTTTCAGTTTTACATGTTGGAAAGGTCTTCATTCTTAATACCGCCTGCCTTTTTCCAACAAGGGACACAGCCGTTAATGAGAAACCAGTGACTACTTTTTTAATGTTTCATTGTTTGATTACAGGCTGTGACATTACTGAGTACATGTACACAACTTAAGCCAATTAAACTGTTGTGAAATGTGCAGGATTTACATGGTGTTCATCAGCCTGGTTCCACTTACATATGAATACACAACATTGTTCCACTCCATGACAGTGGCAAATACTTCTCAAACTAACAGGGGTCACAATAAGTAGAAAAGTGACTTCAAACAGCATTACTCTGTTCTACAAAAAGGAGTGGCCTCCGTGGGTGGCTGTGGCTGCCGCCTGATTCCAACAAATGAACAGTATGCCTATAGGGCACCATTAAAAAATATGTGATCTCCACAAATGTCTGTGCTCCCTTCTGAAAACCACACTTTAATAATTCAAACATTTGCAAAGAAAGCGTTGGAGCCTTGTAAAATTAAAATTAATGTGACCAGAGTAAGAAAAAAAAAAAAAAAAAAACCCATACTGCAAATACAGTACATTTTCAGCAAAAGAAGCATCCATCTATTCATCCATGCAGCCATCTATCCATCTTCTGCCACTTATCCGGGGTCTGATTGAGGCAGCAGCAGGTTAAGCAAGGCAGCCCAGATGTCCCTCTCCCCAGCAACGTTTTCCAGCTCTTCCTGGGGGATCCCGAGGCATCCCCAGGCCAGATGAGCTATATAATCTCTCCAGCGTGTTATGGGTCTGGCCCTTGGCCCCCTACCAGTTGGACGTGCCCAGAAGCCTTCAAATGGGCACTGCATCCTAATCAGATGCCCGGACCAACCTCAACTGGCTCCTTTCGATGCAAAGGAGCAGTTCTCTACGGATGTCGGAGCACCCTACCCTATCTCTAAGGCTGAGCCCAGAGAACCCTGAGGAGGAAACTCATTTTCGCTGCATGCATTGGCAATGTCATTCTTTCGATCACTCCCCAAAGCTCATGTCCATAGGTGAGGTTCAGGATGCTGATTGACTGATAAATCATAAATGAAAATGAACTTGAAAATGAAACTGTCGATCAAGTATCAGAATAGTGCAGATTAATTTCCGGTTGATTGTCAACTAATTTTTTTAGCTTGACAGAGGCGGGCTGATTACGCCGACTGATAATGATTTCAACATACATACAACATCGAATTGAAAAAAAAAAAAATCAAACCTATCTTTGGGTCTCTTTTTCATTATGAAATATGAGAGGATTTTAGTTCTGCAGGCTAAAGTGAGTTAGTTTTACAATCAGCAAATTAGTCTTGGCAGAACCACTCGCAGCTGACTGAAATATTCAACATGTGATGAGAAGTTGGGGCACGATACTGCAAGCTACACTTATTCCCATTCATTAGCTGCACCTTTTCGTATGTGAACGTTTTTGTGCCAGCTTCACAGTTCTACAGACAGTGGCAGTCTCAGACGATGGGGTGTTTTTTCGACAGAACAAGTGAAGGTGGGTGGGCCGATGCTACTGTTATCTGAGAATGAAGTATACGTCATCTGCCAAAGACTGCAGTAGAAGGGGGGGGTAGAACAAAATTCAATTTAGGGCAATAGAGGGGCTGGATCTTTTATATAAGGTGCCACTGAGCTGCTTCCCCCCTTTCTGTCTGAGACACAAACACACACTTTATGAAAATCCGCTGTAGAATCTTCTCGCTCTGTGTTTTTGTTGTGATATCCAGTAAAAGAGAGGATCCCTATTTGTCTTAGCTGCAGGGCCAAGCCAGGCTGCAGATGCTGCTAATAATACACTGCTCATTGGGGTTTGTGTTGAGTATGTGTGACTGCGTTGTTGCATGTACGACGGGGAGGAGTGCCTCGGGTAAAGAGCCACGTTTACAAGATTTCAGTACACGCATCATCAGCCGGCACAGCCTCTGCAGGGAGGAGTTCTTTTGAAGATGACCCAGCAATCGAGGAAGAGGGCATGAAATTGCACCTCTGAGATAGTTAAGTGGTTGTTGCACCGAACGAGTGGAAATGCTTCTCACCGAGGGGCGCGATGGCACTGCCGTCTGAGTGGCTCTTCTCACCTTCTGCGTTTTTAAATGAAGAAAAAACATGGACGCCCTCCGTTTTTCTTGTTTTGTCAGGAACATATATCTTGTCCTCATTAACCACCTGTCATCATTAATGGTGGATCATTTACTGATGGGAGCAGCACGGTCTTGCTCCCGCTCGAGCATAACACACTGGGAGTTTAACACTGAACAGTAACAGGGAGCTTTCTATCTACCATAAAGACCTCTCAATAATTCAGTCTTTTAAAACTCTATCTTACTTGATCACAGAAATGATGAGTTTAATAATTTAAGGCCAGAGAGGATTTCACGATGTACACATTAAAAGCTGCGGTTTCAAAGCCGGCAAAAGGAAGAATGTGGGAAGAAAGGAAGTGGGAGAGCGAATGATTTAAGCCGAATCTGGAATGTGAGACCTACTGTATATTCATTAAGATCTCTCACTCTCTGCAGTGTATGCCTGCTTGCACTTAAGCTCTTAATGGTTCCTTAAAACTGATGAGGTAAAGGGGAGAGGGAGCGGAAAATGAAAGTGTTCTTCTAAATGGTTTTTGGAGGAATGCCTGTCAAGTGGAACGGGGCTGGAGGCGAAATTAGCCAGGGGACATGCAAAGTGAGCACTGTGGCTGGCTGTGTGACATCCTCCTCTCTTCAAAGCTGTGAGCGGAGGGAGGGGGGCACCGGCACGGTATCTCCGAGATGCAGGGAGTGCTTGAGGAAAAAACCGGAGAGAGATGGTGAACTGGTAAATCTGTTTTCTTTTTCCGTCTCTCACAGGAGACAATCACAACCTAAGTTCATAATTCTTAGATTGTTTTTTGTGATTGTTTTTGCTGTGAACTTATTTCCACCTGTTTACTAGTCTGCTCAGAGTTGCTGCTGTTGGATTTCAACCCTTTATCAGATTAATAATGGCTGTCGACTGTGGCCTTTACAAAAGTCTAATAAAAAACAAACATATTACACAACATTAAACAAGTGTATTTCCACATGCCTTTTTTTCCTCACAGGAGATACTCTCGTAACAATTTCTTTCCCCTTTAACTACTTTCCTGCTGACATTCTGGTGGCAACATGCTGTTAAAGAGAGACATTCTCTCTCTCTCTCTCTCTCTCTCTCTCCGACTCATTCATATGGCCTTCATCAGTTGATTAATGAACCCACCAGGGTTATAACTACAACCAAAACCATTACTGATGTGTTATTTGTGCGTCACACAGGTTGAAAAGTTACTAACAGTTGGGTGTGTTTTAAAGAGAAATCTTTAAAAAAGAAAGCTGGAAGTAACATGAATGAAGACATTTATTGAAACGATTCTGAGCAAAGAAAGGATCCACAACAGCTTCAGAAATAATTGAAGGACCTGCTATAGTAAGTGTTTAAAGACTGGGTCCAGTAGTACTAACAAAAGATAAGTTCCTTATTGAAAAGCATGAAATTTAAATGTTAACTTCGCTTTTTGTAATGAAAGTCAAGTGCAGAGTTATTTTGCCATGTTCTTTTTCTTTTACCAGAGTAAATGAAAACACAGTTTTAAAATGACTTAGCAAACTAAGCTATAATAAAGGCACTGGCTTGGACAACATTACTGCCAAGTTTCTCAGAGACTCAGCAGAAATCATTGCTCCATATATACAGTTGCTCATATAATTAATCTGTCTATTGAGCAAGGGAGAGTTCCAACTGATGTTAAGAGAGCCCGAGTTATTCCACTCTGTTAAAAAGGCAATCAGTTAGATAAAGCAAACCACGGGACCATCTCAATTTCATGCATCTTGTCAGAAGTCGTGGAAAGGCTCATTCATGAACAGATTGAAGAATATACAGCAAATCAAAAAAAATGTATGAGTTGAACTTGTGAGACTGAATCCTGTATTGTGCATTGAACTGAAGACATCAGAGCTCAGGTAGATGCAGGCAAGCTCTGTGGCATCATTTCCCATGATCACCAAAAAGCCTCTGGTACTATAGACCGTGGATCTTGTTTAAATTTAGAGCTTACGATATCAGTGAAGCAGCATCAGATGGGTTCAGTCCTATGTTACAGGCAGTTATAAAAAAGTGGATCTTAATAGGACTCTTTGTAGATGTAAGCCCTTAACTTGTGGGGTCCCTCACGGCAGTACCCTGGAGCCATTATTCTTTTTGTCATGACTTAAAATCTGTCTGACTTAAAATCTGTGTGACCTCCTTCTCTCTGTGAATGATGCTGCTGCTGTGATAATGAGCTAAGATCAAAGCTAAGACAGTATTGCAATATTTCATGTACGGTAGGTCAGCTAATAGCAGCTAAAATGACTGTGAATTATTAAGGTTGCATCTTTGATAATCAGCTCTCAGGAAAACACCATAGCACAAAAATATGTCAAAAGGGTTAGCAGCAGCACTTTAATTGTATGACAGAACTGGGTAACCACCAGTCTTGTATTTCTTTTTACTGATGTCAAATAAATCAATGTACAAAATGTATTTGTTACAGACAACTAGCTGTAAATAAATGTAATATCTATGAGACCAGGTTTTATCAGGGGGTATATGTAACTGAACTCTCAAAGATTCCCTGATAAAGAAATTATTGTGTACAGTACTCTAATGTATAATATTATTATTATTATCTTTATTCACATATACTATTTACAGTATAAAGATATAATATATGTGTTATTGCATTTTTGTATATGTTATGATATAAGACATATTTAAAAAAACATTTGTGATATTCCATAATCTGTCAGGAGAAAGGCTTTTTTTAAACAACAGAAGCCCTGACAATAACATCCATTTACTCGTGGAAAATGTGCCATTTAGAACGACAGACATGTAATACCTCAAGCAATAATATCTGACAGTTTTGTTTTCAGTAACTGCGGCTGAAATACAGCCAGGTACCACTAAAGCACGAGAGTACTGTCAAAAATACAATGTAATGGATCATGTTTTTTTTTCCTTTTCTTTCACAGCTCCGAATGCACACTACTTTCCAAACACATTCTCTTTTATCTGAAAATAAGACTTACTATTTACCTACCAACCTCATTCATAAGCTTATAAAGCTCAGCTAGCTGGGTTTTATGAGCGACACTATATGAACTTTTCTCCTTGGATAGAATGAGAATTTAGTATTATCACAACACCATCACACAGACTATGAAATGGTAGGATTTGCAGTGGTCATATTGAGACTATACTT
The DNA here is from genome assembly GCA_016785225.1 of Psettodes erumei. NCBI lineage: Eukaryota > Metazoa > Chordata > Actinopteri > Pleuronectiformes > Psettodidae > Psettodes > Psettodes erumei. The sequence continues at coordinate 585,168 of JAFBJZ010000782.1, read as the reverse complement.
TATACCGTAGCACTGATAATTTGGCATGATTTAAAACTAAATACGGTTCACCCACATCAAGTGTTTGGACTTGCTTGTGACCACACAATGATGGGGTAGGTGTTTACAGACCATGCTTGATCAGTACTGAGAAAATCGTTTCAATTGTGATTTTTCGGAGGACTATAATTGTTTCACATGTAGAGAGTGGGATAAGATAATTTTGCTGCTTTTTTCAAATCATTTAGCTGTAGAACAGTCAACTTCTGAATAAAAGCATTTTTTTGAATTACGGGTACAATTGGCATTACACATGCATAACCATGGCATTAGATTCTAGCTGTATGTCAGACTGCTGCTATGCCACCTCTGACAATGTTCTGACACTGAACTGACTACCTTGTGGTACAGGTGACAGCTTTGCACTGTAGTGTGAAAGCTTGAGCGAAGATGTAACTTAAGTCTTAAGTCTTTGAAGGAAGATTCCAAATGCTTTCAGTCAATTACTCTACACTACCACCTAGACGATCTCCCAAGTGCTTTTGCAAAAAACCTTTACAAATTTCACTGCTCCGTACAATTCCTATTGTTGGTGGCACAGTTCAATTCTGAATATCCTGTAATTTAACAGAGAAGTGGCCTCTGTGTCAAATCAGTCACTCACATTTTAATTCCAGTGGAATGCAAATTGAAATCAGGTCACTGCACTGTCTGTCCTTACAGAAAGAAGCAGAGAAGAGTGTTTGAGAGTCGACAACTTTGTATCTAAATGAAATGAAACTGTAACGGTAATTTAATGGCTGCCACCACGGGCTAAATGTCTTTTGTAAAAACCAAAGTTGGTCTACGTGCTCTGGATTAAGGCAGCAGGAAGAATTAAAATGTTTGCCTATTTTTGCACATATATCTCCAGCACTCTCAGTGCTCCAAGGCCATCATTATCTACAACTTAGCTTGGACACAGGTCTATTGACATGAAACTGACTGTGGACTGGACCCATTCGTTTCTTGCCTAATCAGTTGAGTGAAACTCTCGCCTTATTTGAAGATTAATACACTACCACTGATGATTTGAATCAATTGTTTCCATCACCCCATTTCTTCAGGCACTCTTAATTATGCAAGTTAAAATTGTCCTGGCAGTTCTGGTGATTTGAAAATGTCCCTCTTAAAACACAATTTCAATGGAAATTGGATTTCAATGGATTGTGGCGATCTCAGCAAACTCCCTACAAAGCTGCATCCAACTTCAACCTGAGCAGAAGTCTAATCAGCCAGAGTAAATGACAACTCTCGCCTGGGTTTGGAGGGGCTTTTAAGTTTTCCAGCCTGTAAAACTTTAAAAAGCTAAGTGAAAGAGACAGAGAACTGTTCAAATTGTTTTCCTGCTGGGCTCTGACACCAGTCTATGCCAGAATAACAATACCTCACTGAATCCTAGCCACAGCAGGGGAAATGTGTTCTGTTGGCTTTTGTTCCTCCACATTGCCATCCACAGGGACTGCTGGTGCTGCACAGAGCCATAATGAAAGGCATAGCCAGCTGTGCCGGCCAGCAATATGGCACTTTCATCAAACTAAGCCGAGCTGACACCATTTGTGAATTATTTAATGCCGGAAATAAGCAACAGTGTAGAACCCTACCCCCCTCCAAACAAACTACTATAGACAGCCGTCAGTGATGTTGAAAAGGAGAGATTGTTTTTGACACAATGAGATTTGGATTATTGTTATGTAGCAAGAGACGATTCTCTGACAGTGATTGCTGCAGAAATATTTGCAGTGCTGTGAGAAAATCAGAACAACTCTTTTGTTGTGTAGCAGTGGAGCTGCGCATTGCCAGTGCCTTTTAAAATTGCTTACACATTACCCATATAATCGCAACGTTCGCAATGCCAACAATTCCACTATAGCTCTAAATGGCAGGGCTTATCATGTAAGTGAGCTAGATTTATTGTAACTGTCAAGCATTCCCTCTGAGCAACGGGGAGATGAAGAAAGATGTAATAAACAAATTGGAGTAACTGCAAGGAGAAGCTTGAGAACAATCCTATAGCCAGATGATATATATATATATATATATATACTGTATACGTTGATCTCCACATAGTCACATACTGATCACTTATCATTTCAAATGTCTGTGGCAAATATTTTTCTCATTGCTGTTTGTATAATACACTGTACATTCATAGTGGTGGTTAACACTGAGTCTCATCAAATCTCTGTGAAGGTTGAGCCAAAGCAATTGTAATATGCTGTAACTCAAGAAAGAAATTGCAAATTGAGCTGGTATGTTGGTCTTTGGTGTCAGATATTTTAAAGCCTCTCTTGTCTCTCTTGTCGAGCAAGTTCCATTAGACCCATTGATGAGGGGTTCCCAGGTGTGTGCTGGTTGAGATCAAATGAAGACCTGCACTGGTTTTTAAATATACTCCATATCACGGCAGAGGGATCGACATTTAAGCCATGTCATAAAGTTTTGGATTTCCGTATTGCCCCTCTTATGCCATGAATCTTCCCACTCAACTGTGCCATACTCTGGAGAAGTTGTGTTATGTTGGTGCACATCAGTACCCAAGATGATACAGATCGTAGACTTTAGTCTCCTATGATGAATGTTCAACCTCTTAATGAAGAAGTGGATATGTTCCACTTTTTATTATTTAATGAAAGACATTTTAAATAGTATCATTCAAGAAAAACTCTCAAATACCACTTTATCGTCCCTTGCTGTGAATGTTGTGCAAACTGATAATTGTGCCTCACTAGAAGAGTTATGACAGTTTGAAAGTTTAGATGAATAATAGAAAATGAGCCCGGCAAAGCCAGCTGCTGTGTGGACACATTAATACAGCAACGCACACACCCTTCTCCCCTCACTCCTCAACCGAACACACATAAAAGCACAAACGCTGTACAAATTCCTTCAAAACATGTGGCCCATGCCATGCTGATGCGGAGTGGTGTCTGCGAAATAGTTAGACAGTGTCCAATTAGTCATGGTCATGCTCAAACACGTAAGAATTTAGATGATAATATAATGCGGAGATAATAATAATGCGGAGAAAATCGCTGTGTTGCAAAACAGTGGTTAAAGCTACAATCGATCAGATAACTCAAAGTTCAGTATTCCTTTATTCTTTTAATGTGCCCCTCTGAACCCCAGTAGTTGATTGCTTCCCTGGATCTGATCAATTGTTTTTAAGGTCCTTTATTTTCAGTTTTATAGGAAAACCTGAATAATTGGAGACATCTAACATTTGAAGGCAAGCGTGTGATGAACCAGAAGTCACGGGTGCTTAACTGTGATTCAACAAGTGTCTTTTCTACAGGGTGTATTTGATGAAGGATTTACCTCTCTGTTGAGCCTCTGTATTTTGATTTTGAGTTTGTATTTGTAGGCTGATGCGATGGATCATACCTCACACTCCCTGGAGCCAGAAATTGTGCAAGTGCAGGAACCAGTGCCATTTCCAAGCACCTCCAATGCTTCTGGTGTGGCGGCAGGGTTGTAGCTCATGTAATACTCTTGGAGCTGGGAGCTCAGGTTCTGCTCCGGTTCTGGGCTCTTTTTGCGACGCTTCCGCCCTACCATGGATCTCTGCGGCAGCAACCTGGTAGCACCCGGGTAGCGCCGCCACAACACATAGATAATTGTCAAGATTAGGGACATGGTGAAGAAGAGTGCCACACTGCCCACCACCACTTTGTGAAGAGTCATGTGCTCCATCTCTGGGGGTGGTATGTGAGTGGGGCGAGTGCGGGAAACTGAGTCTCTCGGGTCTTTGCTCATGTGCACTGGAAAGGTAGGGTGAGGAATTGGCCGAGGTCGGAATGGGGGAAGGGGACCGAAGGTGTTGCTTGGTGGCATAGGTGGAGAGCTGGCAGTAGGGGCAAAGGTTGGTTCAGCAGTGGCTTCAGAAATGAGCTCCGACATTGGGGAGGGTGTTTCGGTCAGAACATAATCAGTTTCCTCACAAATACCATGGTTCCGTGTGGCTTCCATAATTTTTTCTCCCTGCAGATACTTTGGGCTGCTGCATATCATAGTGGTATCCTTACTGCCCCGAAAATTCCTCAACCAAGCCACGAGGGGGCATATACCGGTTCCACAGTCCCACATGTTCCCGGCGAGGCTGATGGAGGTCAGCGAGATCCATGCCGACACCGCCTCCTGAGACACATTGGACAGTTTGTTGGATTCAAGGTTGAGGACTTGAAGGTTGGGCAGGCAGTGAAACACAGCTGGGTCCAGGGTCTGGATCTCATTTCCCGACAGGTCGAGTTTCTGCAGCGTGTACCAAGTCCATGGAAGGCCCTGGTTCACCACCCTTATGCGGTTCCACTGCAGATACAGCGACCGCAGATTGGCTAAGCGCGGAAACAGAAAAAAGTTGATCCGTGAGAACTGGTTGTGCTCCAGATGCAACTCCATCAGCTTCTGTAGGCCCAGAAAGGTGGTACGGGTCAGTGCCTTGATTCGATTGTAGCCCAGATCAAGAAACTCCAAACTTCGGCACTCGAGGAAAGCTCGGATGGGGATGTTGGAGAGACCGTTTGAGCGCAGGTGTAGGTTTTGCAGTTTTCGTAAACCATGGAATTGACCTGGCTGCAGGATTTCCAGTTTGTTGTAAGACAAGTCCAGACTCCGAAGATTGGGAATTCCATGGAAAGTGGAATTGTGCAGTGACGTGATCCTGTTGGAGCTCAGTATTAACTCTTTGAGCCTACGGACCCCCTGGAACGCTCGACTGTCAATGGCCGAAATCTGATTGTGGTCCAAATATATCCAGAGAAGCTGGCTGAGGTGAGCAAATTGATACGGCAGCAGGGTGTGCAGTTCATTGTAGCGCAGAGAGAGGCCCTGACAGCCAATTGAGATGTTTTCTGGGACATCTATGAAGCCAGATGAATCGCAATGGACAGTTTTCCCCTCGCATCGGCAGCTATTGGGGCAGGTGCGCTCACCGAAGCTGAACAACAGGGGAGCCCGCAAGAGGAGGAGGAGAGGAAAGAGGAGGTGTGTCATCCGTCCATCACACAGCAGTGGACCTACAGTAGGACATAAGATGGAGAAAAAAGAGAGAAATTTACTGAAGGTCATATCACATTTCACAAGAAGTATTTGCAAATAAGGCATTTGCAAAATGTAAAGTCGGTATCCTCTGTGGAGCAAAAATGATTCACAACTTGTCAGATATCATTTAAAAGTCTTTTTTAAAGTTACAAGAAGAGCATGCAGATAGGAAAACTAGATGAAAAACTGATTTAAAAAAAGAAAAAAAAGATCTTTAGGCAAACATTACAAAAGCATAGAGCAGTTAAGAAAAGACTTTATTATATAAGCGACTTCTAACATCTATTCTTTCTCAGTGAAGAATTTACAAAAGCCCCAGAGCGGTCAAGGAGACAAAAAAGTACATAAATACGCCAAGGACCCGTTTTACTACATTGAGCACTCAAAATGCCATTGCATGTGTGTGAGACTCAATTCGTTCCTGCATTTTGATTAATTGCGGCTGACATAACCATACACGCAGAGGGCCGGCACAACAGAGCGGCCTTTCTCGCAATAGCACCGTGGTGAAGCCAGCCGTGCCTATAACTGGAGTATTCTGACCTTTATGGCAAAATGCACTGAAATGGCCCAGAGCGGACTGACATGAAGGGTTAGCCTCACCACTCTGTCGATTTTCTCGCTTTTCAAAGACAAGTGAGCGTCTTGGAAATGACTGTGCCCCGGGCCAAAAGGGGTCTCTCGCTCCCAGCTCATCATTTAGGGGACACTCGCCCAGCACCCCGGTGGTGTCGCTTTTTAGAGCAATTATTGTGTTGCTCTCCTTGAAAATGCATTAATATTCTGAAAGTAGACTTCTCAAGGATGATGAACATCTGGCCAGATATTCCACACATCTGTTACGGGGCAAGATACCAATAGAGCCGCTGTTGAATTAGAGAATAACTTGACTCCATGGGTTTAGGAGTTCCAGTGTGAAAGCAGGTTCTCAGGATTAGCAGGAACCCTCCACATTCGGTTTTGAGAGTCACACTAAGAGTAAGAAAATTCAGGGATATTAAAGTGAGACACAATGTGATATTTCTTATCCCCCCTCCCCCTCGCAGAGTCAGCAGTTCTCACCTTCTTACGTAATGGTAATGACATAGTCCCAAAATCTATAGAGGGTCAACAGACCAGGACCTTTACTGTTTCCACAGATTTTTTTCAGGTTCTTCTGAATAAACGTGCAGAAATACATGCTGTGTCATTCCTCCCTCCACGGCCCCTCTGTGTCACACGCATATGCGGATGATGCAGACCTATATTGTAACCCGAGGTAACCAATGTTCTCTTTTGGGGGGTTTTCTACAGTGGAACCTAGTTTGATTACAAATTTTACATGGTGCAGCCCAGAGCCAAAGTGTTAAAAAGGTGTGTCAGTGTCCTAAAACATTTTGAGTGTGCTGTATGTCAAGGGACACGTCCGTGACCCAGGAGTTTCATCTGATCTCTGGCTGACTAATGCTCAGACCACAGATATTCATATCTCACAGCAAATGTCCTCAGCTCCCCCTCAGGCGACTCTTTGCTCTCACGTTCACTTTTGTGGCAGCTGCTCTGTTGTCGACAGCTACAGATTGGACAATTTGAACGAAGAGCCAGTCAACGAAAAAGGCACAAAGGGAGGAGGTGCGTTAACTTTGTTTGGACGGACTGAAATGGCAATGTTTCTGATTAGGAAGCGGGCACAGGCAGGAACAACAAGCAATACTGTGGAGATGTAAAAAGAAGCAATTGCTACAGGGATTAGATTTTTTTTTCATATATTGCAAGGAAATTTGTGGTCAAGTTTTTTTTTTCCCCAATAATGAATGCTGAATGCCGCAGATATGGAGTTTGTTAAATTACTGAGAATATAATTGAGCGTGTGCCTGTGAGTGGGTCTGCGAGAGATTAATTACAGTGTAAGAGATTTTCAAACATATAGATATTTTTTGGCATCACGAGATGGCGGTTTCATAGTTATATTTTATATATATATATGTGTGTGTGTACATCATATTTACATCTGGGTTCTAATATGGTGTTGCAGCACAAGCTTCAGGCTGCAACGCTCAAATATTAGTTGGATATGAACAAAGAACACCTTCTCCTGTCTCTTTCATCAAACACAGGTTGTCAAGAAAAACACATATTGACCGAGCGAAGCAATCTGATTTCCTCATGATTGAGCATCAGCATTAATTAAACAGCTGACCCGATGTCAGCCGAGTCTACAGCGGGTACCATGCGCACATTCGTACTGCTGCGCTTGTGAGGACACTCCCCGACACAAAAACTCCTAACTGTAACCACCGATACTGCATGCATATCCTCAAAAGGCTTATCTTAATATCAACCTGATTCTAACCTGAGCCATTTAATCAAGTCTTAAACCCCAAACAGCCCTTTGAAGAAGTCGGTTGTGGACAAGATGCCCCCACTCCCCCAAAAATAGTCCTCACTGTTCAACATCTGAAATTGAAATTGATCCTCACAAAAACAGTACAAGAGCACACGCACACACACACACACACCAAAATGTACTGCTTTGGCTCGTATCTGCATAAGAAGTAACTCTTTGACTTTGGACAAGGTTGAACAGCAAGTGACTGACATGAATACAAACAGAAAATGCATCATATTACTTGTGGGATGCGTGCCTCCGTATACAGGAGTTGTGGCGAGACGGCGCGGATGGACAGACAGACATCATTCAAGATAAGGAGACAGAGAGACTCGGCTAACGGTGATCGGCCTGTATCATATGCAAGCTGTACACGAACAGCAAAGTGCTGCGTAATGCTGCCAATGCTGTCCACTGCAAGCGTCAATACGCAGCGCCAACGTATCACAGCGCTCGCTCTTGAGCGTTTCTGTACCGCAACTTGCGGGGCGTCACAAATGTTTTGCACGATCCGCATGAATCACAAACAAGACCCCAGCGTGTCATGCACCATGATACAACCTTAGCCAATCTGCTCTGGTGGCAGTTAGCACGGGACTATTAGTGGAAAAAAACTCACAGAATCTTACATTTTGTTATTTTTATACGACAAAATGCCAAGAAATGACTCACATTCATGTAAAGTGTAGTAGCTCACTAGTAGTTACAGCAGCAGTTGGCAGCTAGCCTGAAAAGTGGTTCCAAGATTGTCGGCTTACCGAGGACCACACAGACAATGAAATGCAAAAAAGAGGTAAGAATATGAGTATGCCAGGGTGCAAGCTAAAAAAGTAGAGCAGCAGAGGGAAGCGAGTAGATGTCGAGTACATGAGAAGGAGTTCATTTTCACGCAATGGGAAAGTGAGTGCTATAAATAAATCCCTTGAGTACATCCGAACCATTGGCTCCTGCCGCCATTTCCATCACCTCCGCTAGGTACTCATTGATCTGGCCAAGCATCCGTGCTGTGCTACACAAACTAATCAGGTCCCCCTCAGTGATAGTCATTGGAACATTTCAAAGCTCACGTCACATCGCTAAGACTACATTTGAAAACTAGCGTACATGTACACTTTTACATAGAGGGAAGAGCGATAAAAAAAATCCACTGGACATGTGTGCATCGGGTTCGCGGGCCGTACGGAGCGGGGCGAAGAGAAACTTCCACTTTATTGATTATCCAATCATTAAACGTGGTGTTGCATTGCAGGCACGGCTCAGGCTTTCCTCCGGTTTCGTGTACAAGATGTTGTACGCACAGGTACAACTGTGTCAAAGTAGCCACCTTTCTTCAGTCACAATTATCACGAGAAGCTTGAGAAATAAAAAGAGGCCTTTCTGGGCCCCATCCTCTATGGGAAAAAACTAAAATCAGGATTAGGCAAAAGATGGTATTTGAGGAAAAGACACGAGTTTAGAAACTCAAATATAAAGAAAAATAGTGCAGTCAGTTCTTGCAGGCACTGTTATCACCCCCCCAGAAGAGATTTGATCTCATGCAGTATAAGCCACACACACACACACACACACACATCTGTTTACCTGGCTCTCCCATCTTAGTGGAGCATGACCAATCAGAGCCGGAGGGTTCTGAAGATTTCATATCTTACAGAAGTTAAATCCTGGAGATTTTAACAGCTTGTAGTACAGCAACACAGGAGTAAACTTTGGTTTGGTGGTTTTCACGAAGGCACTCCGTCCCCAAGAAACGTTCAAGTATCGAGTACGTCCAATATTTATTTAGGCGTGAATGGCAGTGGGTGGGGTTGTGGGGCCATGCACTTTTGCAAATCCTGTTGTGGACATTGATTTGTGTGACAGAACCCTGGAATGAAACTGAATTCCAGGTTAGTCCTTGGCTATGTATGATTCCAGCACGCAGGAAGTTGCGTAGAGGATATTTAATAATCCTAAAGCTAATAAACAAAAACTAGCCGGGCACGAGTGTAAATGCCATGTTAAAAGAGAAGGCTGCTCTCCAGATTTTCTCCACCACTGCGTGCATGTAGCATCATTGGATCCATTAATAAACTCGGCTTTAAGGTGATTTAAGTGATAACATATTGCACCGAAGCCAGTGAAGCAGTGACGTCAGCGTTTGCAGTTATGCCTCAAAGGAAACAGCACGAGCACGAGGCCGTTAGCCCACAGAGCGACAAGTAACACTTTCACCGCAAATTGTGTGCGATGAAGACGCCAGCGCGGCCAATAAATATCAATTAAAAGAACAGACTCTGTGCTCCAGTATCCCTGCAGGCTCAACTACCTGCCGACTGGGAGAAAGGATGCTGATGTTCGACTCAAACGTTTGCGCTAAATGCCAACTAAAGTGGGCCGGCGAATGCAGGAAACAGCAAAAGTTAAACTATTATATAATTCCCAAAATATATCTCATCCCCAATTACCTCATCTGAGGTCAGATCCGAATGGCAACCTCTCTAAAATCCCATAAAAGTGAGACTGCCCCCCCCTCCCGGAGGACAGAGTGGATTCTGGCAGGCACAGCGGAGTCAGCTGTCGTCTTCCTTGGCCGTGCGACAAGTTGATATTTCATTTGAACGCGCGGCGCTCCGAACACTGATGCAAAGGCTATTACCCAGAGTGCCCGAGTGGGTTGGCCAGCAGTGCTCGGGCCGTGCGCTGGGGCACTTCAGAGAAATGAAAAGTGCGCAAGAAAACAAAATATATCTGCTATTTCTTATTAAATGGTCCAGTGTAGCACAGGTTATACACATTAAATGGAAGGGTGTGTGTTTTGGTCGGGCCGTCTCTCAAGGTTATCGACGGGCAGGGATATGGATTCCCTGTATACATGTATACGCAGGTTTTCCCCCTCTTCCTCGTTTGCACTTCTTTCCACTGCGTACAAATATCTGCGCCATGCGTTCTGATGGGCCAACGAGCTTGAAAGGACACATCGCTGAATGCGTACGAAAGTGTCACTTTCAAAGATGGGGGTGTGATTTAGGCCAAAACCGATCACTGCAGAGGTGGGAGGCCTCAGCGTGAAGCTAAATAACCGTGTCATATGCGGCGTTACGGATTTTTCGGGACTGTGACGCTTCAGATATGCACTGTCTCCCTCATCCGACCCCACCTACTGCCCCCCCGACTGTCTTCCCTCCCTGACACAGGAGCCAAGGGTTTTAAAGTGTGTGATGTGTGACTAAGCTTAGGCAAGCAAAATTCTCGGGGCACAACGGCACGCGTGATATATTACATTATCGAGTGTGTTCGCTCAGATTTAAGGCACATAAAATTAAAAATATTTTCAGGGCACAGAAGTATGTGACATATTACCAGTCATGGGGCCCATCATGCAACAGTGAATAATTGGACACACTGGCATTACAATATTGAAATGAAGTACCTTTTACACACTTAAAACCCATTATTTTACGCCCATTAATCTGAAAATTGGAGTCAGCCGTAATTTCAACTCACAGCAAAAGCAGGAAGCAGTAAAAAACTGTATAAAAAAACCCAGCTGATTTATGATAAAAGCTTATTTTACTACTACTGGAGCCGCACGTGCATGCGGAGATACGAGGAGCCGCCAGTCCTAAATGTATGCGGCACCGTACAACAGGGACAAGATATATGGAAATAGAGCCTGGCTGGTTGATGTCCCCCCCATTCATGGCAAAATACAGCTATAAGGAGGCGGTATCCATTAAAAACTGAAATGAAATGAGCAGTCAATTTTGTTAGCTCAGTTACTCTGTCTGGATCTGTGAGGGATGTAGTAACTGAGGTCTAGTGAGCCCCGTGACCTACTCAAGCGTAACGGTGAGAGAGGGGAATGAAGACAGACAGTGTGCTCTCTCGCTCTGACTGCAGGGCCACTCTATAGGGGGAGGGAAAAAAAACACCAAACCAAAAAACGGTCTCAATTATTACCGCTCGAAGACCCTAATGACATAATTAGGTGTATAGATTGGCCAAATCTAAGAGTCAGCATTCCAGATCAATGGGATTAGCAACATACGGTATAAATTCTTGTTTATCCGCAGGAGAAGCTGCCTGTAACGTACAGGATTTTCTCACTGTAAGTGCAGGGAAGCAGTGCAGCCTCTATTGACTGAAGCATCACTCTCATTTATGGTGGTGTCACTGAGAGCTCTTGATTCTGATTGGCTGCAAGTGCGGGTTATGTTTGAGCAACAGCGCCGTATAACTTTGTGGGTCATAATTTTTTGTTTTTTTGATTTTATTTGGGGAGGGGTGCACTTCTGAATTAATGTGCCATTATTAATTAATTAATAACTTTAGGTAAAGACAGCAACAGTGACATAGGTCAGATGAGGAGCATATAACCCGGGTTATCTGAGAAACTGAACTACTCAGTGAAAACTAACTTGTGTTGTGTTGTGACTTATTGATTTGTCTGAAGCGACCGGATCAAGGAGGAAGAAAGAGAGGACCATTATAATTAGCTAGGTTAGCTACAGCAAAGCTAAAAGCCTGCGGGGTATGAGGGAGCGCCGCGAGGAAAAGGGGTGAGCTTGTTTTGACTGGACGAAGTCCGACACTCCAAGAATTAACGATTTGCAGTCATATAAATCAGAAAAGGTTTGCTGGAACCAGATCATGTTGAGTATTTTTTTGAATAATGAACACATTTTTTTATTAATTATAACAGTATCTTTTCTTATTCTGCACTGAATGATTAACTAGGCACTCGTTTCCAGTGAATCTTAGGCAAGTAACAAGCGACGCAACTGAAAAACAAACTGCTGAACAGCAGAAGCCGAACCGGTTCGTAGGAACCGCACACTCTACTTGTCAAGGGCACGAGATATGACTTGCAAGGAGTAGGACCTTTAAAAAGGCTAATTGGTTATTTTGAATGTCAACATTTTCACACCAGCAGGTTATGTGCGGCCATGAAGGTTCGCCCGCTGCGGGAAAGGGCAGCCATAATGAGAAGTGCTGGATGAGATTCCGCTCGGGAAAGTGACTCTTCGGAGGAACGGTTCGTCTTCGGCCGTAACGTGCCGGTCTGGTGCCGCTCTCCCAGCCAAAGCCTGCCGCCTGGCGTCGGAGTCGCTCCAGACCTCACCTGTATGCGGCGCGCACACGACGTGGTCACCGACTACGCGGTCAGAAAAACAACATGCGCGAAAAACGGCCCTTACTCGGCCCCGAGTGCTAATAAGATGTCAGGGCGCTGTTTTATACTCCCAATAAAACTTTAATTATCTGTCGCTGCTTTGTGTGTTCTGACACAATTTTTGCGCCTGAGCAAGAGCCAGGAAACGCAAAATAAGCGACGGATAATTAAAGTTACGCGGTGAACGGTTTGCATTTTTACCTTTAACGCTGTTGTTTCATCCAGCGACCACGCTCCTCCTTTGGCAGAAACTTAATTACCTTTCACTTGTATTTTTAGCGCGTGAGGGGGAAGATGTCAAATTCACATTGCTCAGCCGAGAACTGCAGGAGGCAGATAGTTAAGTCTCTACTCAACATATGACTAAATCTTCAACCTTTACACACTGCGCTTAACATCTGGGCTCAGCCTGTCACCCGCTGTGAGCTGAAAGTCCTCTCAGGCCCATAATATCACACACACACACAGGCAGGAACTCTTCCAAAGCTGGCTTTCCCATGGCCCACACGCAAACAAACACACACACACACACACACACACATACGAGTTATTGGCTCCCGTGCAGGGAAGCAGAGCGCTGCACGGGTCGATATGAGCGCTGATGTCAAAAGATCAGCGCGCGCCCAGACGTGTAAGCGGGCCACCGCGAGGCGAGCCTGCCGTAAAGGCTCAGGAGCTGACACGGCGGATGGCGATGATGCGTGTGCGCTTGTGTGCTACGGTGGTAATCAGTAAAGGTCAGAAGTGTTGTAGGTTATGTCCACCCATTCAGGAACGTCAAAAGCAATATTTACTTTTAATCAGAATCCGGCACCTCGTGTCAGCGATGAATCGGTTCTAATGTGCAGCTGGATGAATTTAATCATTCCTGTTTAATACACTGGAACTGGCTCATTTCACCTTGAGAAATCAACGACAGTAAATTAGTTAACTGGCTATCAGTGTGGAGCGCTGGTCGGGATGAGGAGGAAACTATTGTGGAGGGGAGACTTTCAAAGGCCTGTGTCTTGCATGCTCTTGCAAAGCATTCACAACAACAAAACTACTTGGCACAAAGTCTGCAGCATATAAGCAACATCGCAATGGCAACCGAAGATAGCGCACAATTTTTCTGCAGAACCTGCACAAGTTACGTCCGGATATACCATCTAATATGGAAAAAAGTCAATTCTTTAAAAAAAAAAAAAAAAGTTCCTTCTACTATCACTTTTTCCCCATGTCCCTTCTCGGGCTGCATACTTTATACTTGGAGGCTGTCTGTACCAGAAGAAGATGACAACGCTGGCCATTTGCTCGTAAGATGCTGATTTAGTGAGTAAGCTCTCCAAGGCCTCAATGAGCAATGCACTCCTACTTCAACATTTTTTGGGCCAAAGTTAGAACAGTCTGATTATTTCCTCAGGAGATTTCTGTATTTGTGTTTTTGCCTAAACTCCCTGATAAAAAAACAACAAAAAAAACCAAACACCCCCACATTGTCCCCACTGAGCAGGAGAGTTGAGTTTTGGAGTGTCAAACTGTTATAAATAAATCATTTCCGGAGGATGTTGTTTTCTGACCTTTACCTTTGATTGTTGTTAATATTTAATGTTGAAGGGAAATACTTTTGCACAATTTTCAAGAAAGGTTCAACATCTACAATGACTCGTTTCCCGTCAAGTGACCTCACGGCGTTTGGCGTTGACCGTTTGACACCGAGGAAGTCCCGCTACCCAGCACGAGAGGCAACAGTTTGACGCTTTGCCTGCGATTTCAGCCGCCTAAACTTCATCACAGAGGTGGCGTGCGCAGATGAAAGCGCGGTCGTGTACTGTGTGCCGTTTCAGGAGGGCAAAAGGGAAGTCGTTGTTCGGGCTGCGAGAGCTTTCGTTGAACTGTAACAGCCGAACAAAAGCTGTATGTGCGCGCACACAAACTCGCCACGCTTTTTCAGCCTCTGAGTGGAGGGTGTAGGACACGCTGTTGAGGGATGTCGGGACACCAACCACAGTTATTTCAGAATTTCGTGGAAAATGCAAAATGGAAAAAGAGCAGCAACACAGACGTGGAACAAGTGCTGCCATTCAGCATAGTCCATCACTGGCGGGGGGGGCAACCATATAATAAAAACTACTTGAATGAAGTAAAATGAAGTTCAATTGGATTTTCTGCATTATGACTGTTTAATGGTGTGTGTGGGTCATGGCAAAATTACTAAACTGCTGCGAAAAAGAAAAGAGCCCTTTCATTCAGACTCCACGACAATGAAGCAACATGCTTCACATTGTCTGAATAATCCTCATCGAAGGCTTCACATATTTCCGCTGCACTTAAGATCATTCAAGGTTATGCCAGCTATTCATTTCTGTACTTCTACCACGGAAGAAGAATGAACATGATTTTTCATGGGCCTCGAAAAACATCTTCCTCCTTTGCATTATAAAATCTAGAATACCACCTCGCTCAATGCCGGTTTTGAAACACACACGTGAGTTGAACACTTGGCGAACGAGCGCAGGATGTCGGCGGCTCAGTCGCTAAAAACTTCAAGGAAAGAAAGATTGAGATTCTAAAATGCGAGGATACGCTGTTTCTCCGATTCGCCGAAACACAGCTCACCTGTAGTAGAAATAGCGTGAAAATGCAAATCGGCAGTTGTAAATCGTGGGGCAACCGAGGCACGCCAGCGTCAGGTTTTGTTTGTGGAAGTTGTGAAAAACAGTACAAGCCTGTGTCCCTATGGGGGGGGGGGAGTTTTGCTATTCCAACAAATGCAACCACTTAAGTTTGGCTTATACTAATTGTTGATGACATAATTAAAACGGTGATAGTATGTGCTCATTAGCCACGCTAAGCTGCTCATTAGAGAGAAAACGCCACACTCAGGCACAGATGTGTGGGCAGCGTGCCCCCCATACACACACACACACAGCCAGCTTCAGCTGAACTGTGCAGCTTAAGACCAAACAGACGTCACGGCAACGTAAATTCAACAAGTGAGGAGTCCAGACACAAGCGAATCACGAGGGTCCGGTATGAGAGAGAGAGAGAGAGAGAGAGAGAGAGAGAGAGGACACACACACACACACACACACACACACAACACAAGCCCAACTCAAATTGGCTCTGTCCGCGCGCCGAACCTCCTGTCAGGCGGTTCTGTGCGGGCGCGCGTGCACGCGGACGCGTGCGCATGAATAATGGCCTTTCACTGCAATATCGAACAGCAGAAGTTGCGCTGAAAGAAAAAAAAAGAAAGAAAAGAAAAGAAAACGGCACACGAGACGTTCCGTCAAAACAGCTGCAGACTGCTTCGACGTGACAGCGTCGTTGCGCCGCACGTTAAATAACAGTTCGACCGAACAGCAGCAGCTCCCCCATAAAAAAATATGGGAAAAGATTGCACAATAGCACACACAATTTTTTCCTGAGATCTCTGGGAGCTTCGGAACACAAATCCCCCGAAAACACTGAGGCAGAAGTGTGGGTTTGCGCGAGGCGGAGAGCGGCCGATTTCGGTCACTAAAATGGAGGTGGAAGTGATGGGCGGCGTGGGATGAGGTGGTGGGTCGCCCGGGAGCTGTCAGGAGAGGCGGGGGGGGGGGTGTAGAAGACACGGGACGGAGTCATAACGGGGGTTCGAAAGGAAAAGACGCGGGGGGAGCTGCGGGGAGTTCGGGGATGGGGGGTTACAGACAACAGACGCATTCTCGCCAGAAATCGGCCGTTCGAGGTCAGGCTGTGGGAATAAACTTGTCACTGCGCCTTCAGCAGCGGACAGGCTGTCTGACAGCTCGTGAGGTGTTCTGCTGAGGTTCTGCTGAGGTTCGGGTTCTGGGGGGGGGCTTACACACACACACACACACACCGCGGAGGTGATGAGGATCTGTTGTTGTCTCCCTCCTCTCCTTGGTATTCAGGGGTATGAGCGCTCCCGCCCGCAGCGCGTGTTCTTTAAATTCACGGATGGAGGAGGAACATCTGAACATCTCAGTGGTGATAATGGGTTTTTTATGTTGTTGTTGTTGTTGTTTTTTTCTCCCTGCAACTCATACGGAATCTGAGAAAAGTGCTGCTCCGAAATACTGCAGAAGAAGTCAGCTTGCTGCACAGTAATAAGCCTGGATTTTTTTTTTTTGGGGGGGGGGAGCTCAACAACCACACAGTCACAGATGCGCCAGAGTACGAAAAAAAAAACCAAACCATTTTGTTACTGTGCAGACCACAAGTGCTCTTAACTAATAACACTGATGATTTGTAGACTCCCGGGGGCTCTTCGCCCTCCCGCGCCAATCGATTCTAAATGAGACAGTCCTCCACTTACTTACCCATGTTGTCTCATCGGTCCCTTTCCTCCGTCCGTCCGTCCGTCCTCCGCGGAGAAATCCGCCGCACAGATCACGACAGCCTCCGAGTCGCCTTTCCTTCCCCGGTACCTGGAGAGCCGTGGACCTCTGCGCGCTTCTCACGCGAGGGGTGACTCACCTGCCTTCATTGTAAAAAATAAATAAATAAATGGGAAAAAAATGTCACTGGATTACAAAAAAAACTCTTAAAGTTTGCGCCCACGCTCCCCGGCGCAGCGCAACTTTCCAAACCTGCCACGAATCATCGTGCAGTCGAAGCCGCGCAAGTTGGAAGTCAAACAAACGCCTCGCTCCGTGACGCCTGGCAGCGCAAAAAAAAGGGGGGAGAAAAAGCGTGATCTCGGAACAGGGTGCCCGCGGCGGAACAGCCCGGCGTTGCAAAAGTTCAGGTGCGAAGTCGCGGTAGGACTGCGCCGCGGGGATCGTGCAGCCGCCGGCGGAAGGGGGGGGGGGGGGACGTCCTCTGAGCAAACAATCCGGCGGAGCGGCGGGGACGCCCGGGCAGAGATGGCAGGTAGGCAGGCAGGCAGGCAGGCAGGCTGGCGCGGGTGCTGTCAGGGGCTTCCTGCGAGCGGTGCACTGGCGAGCAGGTTTCCGTGTGCGCGCGGCCGGCTGCGTGGGGGAGCGCGTGCGCGCGGCAGAAAGAAAAGGAGAGAGGGGGAGAGAGAGAGTGAGAGAGAGAGAGAGAGAGAGAGAGAGAGAGAGAGAGAGAGCATTCAGCGCAGTGTTTTGCAGCTGTGAGCAGACACGGTCAAACATGAGACATGCTTTTTGTCTTCCACCTTCACCAGCACAAACACACCAGTTGTGGAGCCGTGTAGGTCCGTCAGTGCAGGTGCGGCGGAGGATGCGCCCAGGGCGACATGTGGTTACCGTTATAGCGTGAGTGGGAAGCCTGCCCGATCCCACCTCGTGTTGCATAATTATTAACCAATGGGAAGGTTAAATGCGAGAGCTATTTTGGAGCGCGTGTGCGGTTGGACCGGCGTTACATCATTTTTTTTTTCCTTCTCGAATTCTTATTTTCCTGGCGAATCATTTCAAAATCCCCTCTCGCCGGGACGTCAGCGTCCAAACAGGAAAGCAAAGGCTCGTTTTAAGCCACAATGTGGTTCCTGATATCATGGGATCGCACACACGGCTGTAATCACGCCTTTTATTCCTGCTGTGGAAACATTTCCTCTCTAATTTGAAACACTCAGTGGAAGAGGTATCCGCCATCCATCACACTCTCAAAATATCTGATTTCGTCCCACTGTCTCTGATCGTTTCACGCTGCGATTTGTTCCTGGAATGATGTTCGGTCCTCCAGTCGCTACTTATTTCAGAAGGCTCAGACACAAGAGATGAGAAAAGGTGATAAATTATTTAAAAATTTTTTTTAAAATGGGCCCATTATAAGGAAAAGCTCCAGCCTGACTCGACTTTCGGTTTAGCTTTGTCACACTATGTGGCGACTCACTCAAAGTTTTATGTGCTGGGTTTTTCGCTTTTAGCTTGCGCGTTTGGGAGCGAAGTTTCACTGTTTAGGCTTTATGAATGGCCATAATTTGGGAACTCATTATTATCTATTGTTATTATCGCGTCGCTTATTAGTAGCCATGCTGTGCACTGTTCGTTATCATTAATCGTCCCTGCTCCACGCCAGTTACCCGGCCCCGTGGGCGGAATGTGTCAAAAGAAGTGCAAAATTCAAACCATCTCTTCAAGAGCTTCGAGCACTCTCAAAAGCAAAACACTCGCCCCAGGAGAGTATTTCTTTAATACTGTCATTTTTGGACATTAATGAGAAGCTTTCAAAAGCGGCGTCCGCGTTTGGCAGGGAGTCGCACGGCGAGAGCCACCGGTAAATACCTCAGATTTCAAGCTGAGCAACGGAGACGGCATGTTTCTGTGACCTAACTAGATGTGTGCGCCTGCTGTGGGCAAGGCAGCCGCGGCGTCTGCCGCGACACGTTCAGCTGTACGACGACGGTCGTCCACGGGTCAGCGCTCCCCTGAACGCCGGGCCCTTTCCCATTCCCTCATGCGGAACTGCGCCACGTCCAGCCTTTCGCATCTTTACATCCACAGGCGGTGCCAGCGGAGGGTCCTGCCAACTTTCGCATTTCGTAACAAATCCGGAATCTGGTTGTAAGATTTTGTGAAGCGTGGCCCGGTCAGGGAAGACATCCGGGACTCAGAGTGACAAGAGCCGTAAAAATTCCTTTAACAAGCGCAGGGAGCGGCCTGATTGGAGGCCTGACGGTGGCCCCTTCTCCTGGAGCCACAGTCGCGAGGAGGTGGGGCTGTAAATCAGCAGGGCTACGGGGATCCCCCCCCCCTCCCTCCACCTTCCTCCTCCGTGACCACAGACGGTGGCCTGTGCCAGTGGTGGAGGAGGGGGAGGAGGAGGAGGAGGAGGAAGGACAGACTGCAAGAAAGCGGTGTCGGCAAAGCGATGTCAGGTAAGGACAGGAAGGGGAGAAAACGATCCTGTCTGTGAGGTTGAAATCAAAAACCTTTCCACGAAATATTCCTATTTATCCGGGATACGAATGGCGTTTTACTGCCAGGTAGTTTTTCACGTACGAGGAGTTTGGCTCGGCGGATCGGCGCGTGACCGGTATGCAAATATAAATATACTAAAGACGATTTTTAAAAAAAAACCAAACATGAGAGGCATCAGTAGAAAAGTACAAAAATACACATTGTGCAATTTTGACATGCGTTCACATTGCATGGTGTTTCTATGTAAATCATATTTTGCATATTTGATTTTGGCGCATTTTGAGTCTCGTCTCTCTCCGTACTTGCGCAATACGTTAATTAACAGCGTGTCCTCCCTATGGTGGTGGAAAACCTGATCTGGTCTGCACTGCGTTTCCTTCCAAATGTACTTCCCGTCGCACACTCGCTGTACGAATGGCAGTGCAACACGAGGAGCTGCGTGGCGCTCCGCCTGACGGAGAAGCTGAGTGTATGTTCTTTACGCGTGTGCAGGTGTCAGGCAGGGTCGGGACGACAACTTTGAACCGCGCGCCGGTTTCCTCCGCAGCTGATCACGCACCTTTATGCAACATTGTTGGCGTGAAAAGATGGGCTTTCTCCTGCGCCGTTCGGCGCGCCGCCAGCTCTCTGCGGTTCGTGGACGCGATCAGGATTAGGGGCCGTGTGGGATTTCCGCCGCTGGATCCGTCGACGTCGGCGGTGAAAACTTTTTGTCATATCTAGGACAACAAAACCTTGTACTGTGAATAACAAATGTTAAGTGTCTCAACCAGGCAACCGTCGTTCTTGATCACATGACCCCTGCTGCTGTAAGCCATTACTGTCTGGAAACCACCACGGGAGAGTCACCGCTCTGAAGAGGAGATGAGAGGCGTTTTGATTCGCCGTGCAGAAATCCAGACGTCAAACACGTTGTTTCCCGTTGTTGCGTTTGTGTTAAGACTGATTGCATTCGAGTGCATTTCTATACTATGGAAAGTCTTTTTTTCCCAAATGATTCAAAACAAATACAGACTAGGTGAGATAAGGCTGGACTACATCTGAGCTTGACAAAATACCATTTTCCAGCCTTCTGAAACATCAACACTTTTTTTACGCGGAGTCGGTCGCTCACAGGCAAAGACCAAAGATTCGCTACTCTCCTCCGAACATTGGGCAGAAAGAGACTCTTTGTCCGAGGGGGCAGAGATAAGAGCGTCTACACCAGGAGCAGCCACCGGCCCTGGAACGACACCACCCCCTCCCGGCTCGGGCTCATCAGCCACCTGACCCGGGGGTGTAGTTATCCTCTCGCTCTCCCACCTTTTGATTGAACGCAGTGAGTTCACATCACCCTCCTGCGGGAGCGCAGGAAAATCAATAACCGAAGTGGAATTAGGAGAGGGAACCTGCGGTGGAGAGGCTGCGGCCGAGGACTGAATTAAAATACTCAGCCGATTGTTAGAAAGTTCGTTACAGGTAATTACGGCTGGGCTCACTGAGGTAGCTGTTTGGTTTTTTTTTTCTCGTCGGTGCGTGTGAGCAGCCTGTGTGCAGTGAATGACAATGGTTCAAAGGTAATCTAATCTGACGTTTCTACTTTCTTCACTGACGCTCAGTGGGATTCCATTCATGGTCCAACGTACTGGACACATTAGCGCTTAATCTGTCTAATCTGTCTATCTAAAAGTCACTGTTAATTTCTACAAAGGTCAGAAGATGGCGACGAACACAGGGTCACGGAGACGCGGGGAAATGTCATCAGATTTCTCGCTTCTCTCCAGCCGACAGCCCGGAAATGACTAACGCGGTCCGGACCTCACTTTATGAGAAGCTGAGGCCAGTCGAGGCTCGGCGTTTCTTCACGACGCGTGATTTACTGTACGTAATTATCCAAGGATCAGAGATTTTTCAGCCGACGGATTAACCAGTCAGTTGAACCTTTCAGTGCATTGTCTGTGTCACCTCTGTGCGCTGCTGCAGTTTGTTTTTATTACGCGTGATTATTGGCTTCATCGCTTTTATTGGGTTGGGTTTTTTTTTTTTTTAATTGTTGAATGCGTGAACATTACTTATGTTATTTAATGTTTTAATGATTGCAAGGATGCCTGGACAAGGGTGTTCTGTACCGCGGTGATACCAAGCCCAAGGAATACATTATTGTCCCCCGGGGAACAATAACATATGCCTCGACTTTGCGTAGATTATGCAAATGTGATATTTGAAATGCTCGACAGCAACTTGTCTCTCATTTTTTGGGGACGACTTTCGGCGGAAAAAAAAAACTTTGTTCGTTGCATTTTGCTGAACACGAGGGAAGCCACGAACGAGAACGCCGCGTGCCGCCGCTCGATCAAGAGAAGGGGGGGCGAGGATGCACGCTGCACGCAAGCCAGGGTCCGGGTTGACTATTCCAGCACATGGCCGACTCCCTGCGTGGTCACGGGTTGCACCAGGACCCCAGCAGACTCACTGCACCCACCCTCTGACCCCACCCCACCCCACCCCGCCCCCGCAGCACCTCCTGAAACCGCAAAGCATCATTTTCGCATCGGGGTCCGTGCGCAGATTAAACAAAAGGGAAAGCGCCGGGTTAATCGGCATGCCTCAGAGGCACCGGTGGTATTGTCGAACTTTGGGGTGAGTCAGGCTGCCCCCACCCGTCCACCCCCCAACCCCCACCCCCTCCCGCTGCCGCTCCTTGTGCTAAACCGAGCTAAATCGACTCCCCCAGCTCCAGCTCCGTAGTTAATGCACAGGCACAGGCGTGGCATTGATCTTCTCATCTCACCCTTGGCGAGAAAGAAAATAAGTGTGTTCCCAAAGTGTCAAACCGTTCCTTTAAAAGAAAAGTTCCTTTTTTCTTTTCTTCCTGAATGAAAACAAAGGCTTTTAACAGCTCAAATGCCTGCGAGTTGGTTGATGTCACGAGCTCACCTGCGCTGAAATGAACGCATGTTCACCAGATTGCCCCCCGCCACGTTCTCCGCTCTGTATCTGAGCCGGCTGTAGCTCGGAGTAGCGCGCGACTACGTGAGATCCGCATATCAGCGGTTTTCAATTATGGCCCTGGAGATGCAGGATCCCTGCTGGAATTCCATCCTACCAGGGCGCTAATTATATTTGTCTGGTCTCCAGGCTGCAAGTCTTAAAAAAAATAATAATAACACCCTTATTACCGGGCTGAAATCAAAGGCAGCGTGGGATCCCCGGCCACGCACATGGCCAAGAACACCGCTCTTTCTCGTGTCATTATTTCAAAAACTTACAATTTCTTCAGCCTCCCCCGGTGAATTTCAAAGTGACCAAGGTCCCGGTTGTCCGACTGTCTTCAAATCGCGTCACACAGCTGAAACGACTGCAGAAAATGCTGCATGTGCCCCAGTGGTGTGTGCGGGTACATAAAGCACTGGGTTTAGTCCTGGAGTAGTGGAGTGGTTTGCTTTCATTTCAGCACTTACTACAAAGGGATGCGATGTTTATGAATACGGTCGGACAGAAGCGAGTCGCTTATTTCACCTCCGTCAGGTGGGCGCCTCTTAAGAGCTCTTCTAATCCTGACATCAGGTGTTCAGATGACGGCCGCAATCTAAAGCGGCTGGTGTCGGAGCTCGGTGGGGCTCCGCGCGAGCGATGGGTGATGCTCGTCCAACACTTTCGCAATGTGGGAGGAGACGCTGATTGGGAAAGACGATGGGAACCGCTCGTTCCTGTACAGGCACACACAGCGCTCGCAATTAATAGACTTTGGCTAGAATTTTAAAAAAAAAAACCCAAACTAAATGTGTTTATGTAAATGGAGCAACAAATAGGGAAGGATGAAGAAAGAACAGATTCGCTAATAAATCCCAAAAGAAGTCGTGTCAGTGGTTGAAAAGAGAACTAATCTCAGATGCGAGCGTGTTTTTTTTTTGTAAACCCGGTTCAAAAACACAAGCTGAGGCTTCAGGGTTAATCTCTTCCTCATCCAGTAGTAAAGTAAATGACGGCTGTGAAACTCGCCATCAGCTGCGAGCACGCGTGTCAGTTATTCAACAGCGTGAGCCGAGGTCAGTCAAGCGGATAAGGTCACATTATCATAACAGGCCCCCCCGCTCGTACTCTCCGCTGAAGCTTTATCGATACCCAGCACGGACGTCACATGATTAATTTCGGCGCCGGGCGCGGGGTTAGCTCGTCCGGCGGGATTTCTCGCCGCCAGCGAACGAACCAATGTGAATTGTGGATCGCTCCAAGATTCAGCACCCGGGCACCTTGCGGTGAGGCCTCAGCGAGGAGTGAGTCATGAGCGCGCCCGGGCGATCCGGTGAGGAACCTGCGAGCTCCACGCTGAAAACCCCTGCACGCATAACTCAGTGAGCAGTAAAAGAATGGCGCCCGCGTGGGGGAGAAGGACATGCAGATGGACACTGCTGCTGGACACAGCCAGCGAGCTACCGCGGGTTATCAGGGACGCCGACGCTTTGTCTCCCCCGGCCGTCTGCGTCCTTGTCCGGAGCAATCACTCATCTACGTACGGGAGGACTCGCACTCCTCTTGCCCGCAGCGGGGCCGGTGCAGCTGACGTGCATTCTTGGGAATACACAACCCCCCTGTTGGAGTACTTTGAGTACACGGTACATCCTTAACATAAAAAAAAACAAACTCACATACTTCAGGATCAAGACTACAAATGTGCCAGGTCGTAAATCTGTGCAATGCCCAGTATCAAATCAGCACAGTGTTACACAGCGTGTAACCCCTTCCACAGCAAGTTTTTTTGTGAATCTTTTCTCAATCC
This sequence comes from Psettodes erumei, assembly GCA_016785225.1. Lineage (NCBI taxonomy): Eukaryota > Metazoa > Chordata > Actinopteri > Pleuronectiformes > Psettodidae > Psettodes > Psettodes erumei. The sequence continues at coordinate 560,995 of JAFBJZ010000782.1, read as the reverse complement.
TTCAACTTTCAGAAAGCAACATGTCGCCGTTACACGGGAGGACTTTTTTCTTTTCCTTTTAGGTGCTTGAGTTCCACCGTTTTTACCCCAAACTTGGTAGTCGACGGCGGACCCAAAGCCTGCGGGGCCGGTGTCGGCTCTTCCTGCGAGCTGCGGTGCTGCTCGTCGGAGAGCTGATGTCCTTTTTCGGCGGACGTTGCGATCGCACGCTTCGCGTACGACTCTTACGCCTCAGCCAAGCGCAAAACCTTTTTTGCAGTATACAGCGTATATATCCTTTTTGACTTTGTGCCACTTCTGTTCTCGTTACTTGCACAATGAACGTGTGTTTTGAAACAGGTGGACAGACACACACTAAATGCTGATGGCCAGATTCTTAATTTTATCCACCATTTGAGACTTAGGTCTCAATTTGGTGAACGGGTCTTGCTTCTTTCTTGGGGACTTTTTCTATTTTTTTCGCCTGGTCTGCCTCATGCGGCTTCTGGATCATGGGCGGGTTTTCCGGCAGCGGCCCCAGACGGAAGCGGCTTGCCAGCGCACAGATGCGCTCCCCTGCCGACCCGGCAGAACGCGATTGCAATTCACGCATGCATCCTCAGCCCCTGCCCGAGGTGATCAATCCCGCGACAAGAGCATCCGAACCATCGCAGCCATGCTGGGAAATAAAACGAAGCCTGAAACCAGCCACAACTGCCGGAAATCTCTGGAAACTTGCTGGATCCCAACCTTCATCTTCCTCACCCGCTTTTACAATCAGATGTGTAAACTGTAATCTGGTGATTTTAAATAAATACAGGATCTGGCCTACCAGTGTACATATAGTAAACAGCATCATTCATCCCCCCCCGGTTTAATGTCACAGTTTAAAAAAACTGCAGTGAAAAGACGCAAGCAATGTGGGAAAACTACTCATACCTGCCGCCGCGCAGGCCATTTAGGTAATGCGATTTCCCAGAAACCCTCGGTGGGTCTCCATCGGAAAGCTTTTCATTTCAGCCGCGAGGCGAGTCAGGGAGCACTCGGTTTCCCCAGCAACCGCGTCCTGCTGCGGCGGTGGCTGGATAGCCCTTGTGAGCATGACCCGGCGGCGAATGAGATCGGACGGCATTTCCTGTTTGTTTGTTTGTTTGTCTGGATGAGTCGAGGTGGGTGGCGCTGCCTTTTCTCTGATGGTCATTCAATTAAAAAAAAGAAAAAAAAAATTACATTTTTTTTTTTCCAATGATGATAAAACAAAAAACTCAAATTCTAAAACAGTACAAATGATAACATAAGCACTCTATTATCCAAATCATAATCTCAACATGTAAAATCATTGATCAAATCTAATACTAACTGCCATGTTTTGGGTTTTTCAAAAAAATCTGATTTAAAAGAGGTTCGGGATAAATATATTTCACACATTTTTCAGAAAGTACAGTGATATATATTATTTAGCCAGTGTTTGACTTTACTGACTTTGTTTTACCTTCTGCCAGGAGTCAGCTTAGACAGTGAAAACTTCTCTCTCCACAACTCCCACAGCCACCAGCAGAACCTCGGTCAAAAAGCCGGCCCGGCCGCAGCTCGGGTGGTGCGGATTCTGCCGGGTAATGACAGATGCGCAGGGTTCAACCGGTGCGGATTTTAAAATCGAGGGGCGAAACCCCAAAACGCCAGCCCCGTCTTTATGTGTGACGCGCTTCGACGTAAAGTGACAAATTGCTGTGTCGATCCACAACGAAGTACAAAGGGTTGCTTTTTTTCCCCATTAATCTACATTAAGGACGGAGATTGACAGTTTCCTGGCAACCACAGCAATAATATTAATACCACTACGAGCAGCAGCAATAAAAAAGCTGTGAAATTTTCAGCTTGAAAAATCGCCCCCTTTTATGAATACACTTTAAATTCCGAGCAAATTGACGTCAGGCTCACATCGCTGCCATTGACACCGGTGCCTGCTAATAAATACATACGATACTGAACTACATATATATCTTCTTATGGTTATGAAAGCTTAATGAAGCTTATGGTCGGTTTAGTTCATGCTCTGTACATATCAAATGGTAAGTGAAAGGGGAGCGAAATGCTCTCCTGAAGAAATAAATTCCCCAGTGACATCGACATTTGGTTGGCAAGAGATTGCTGAGATTTTTTTTTTTTTCGCCTGTCGCGGATAAAGATTCAAGGACTTCGTTTTCAGCAAGCTGATAAAGGGAGAACCTCTATTGTCGTGTACTTTATTTTGGAGCCAAAGATGAAGTTTCAGGGTTTTTTTCTTTTTTCCTCCAATTTGTACGATTTCACACAGGTTAATCTTAATGGAATCTTCAGTGCGTGCATGTGTGTTTGACAGAGAGGAACACGGGGAGAGACAAAGGGAAAAGAGGCGACTCCTCATCAGTCTCTCAGACAGTCATCGGCTCTGCTGTGGCACGTGGTCCGAGCGGGGTTCAGTCGGAACTGTGCGGTCGAACTGAAGGTTGACTAAAATAACGACAACAACAAAAAAACCCCAAAACCCAACAACCTGCACTGTCGCCCGAGAAATGACAGGGGAAAAGTCACTTCCAAATGTCACCGTTTCGCACCGCTCCGCGTCACGGCGCACACGACGAAGGGAGGCGGGGCCGAGCGCGCCTCCTCGTGTTGCTCCGTTCAGCCTCTGCCTCTTAGTGGGTGTCCGGGTCATGATGTAAAAGCAGAGGCTGCAGCTTTAGTTGCTAGGCTGCAGAGCGGACGGGGCTGGACACATAGGGAAACCAAAGACTCATTTAAGCAGCGTTTTTCCCCTCACACTTAACATCCGCAGCTGCTCCACAGAGGCCAGTTGTCGGCGGGCTCTCGCCACCGCGAAAGGGGCCGTTTTTTTACAAATCCGATGCCTTGCCAGAGAAAAGCGAGAATGCGGTTGTGTATTTCCCCACGGCTCTGAGACGGGAACTGCTGCGACAACCGGGATGCGGCGCGGGCCGGGCCGCTTCTTTCAGGGGCTATTTTTATGCCGCTGCAAGCCAGGAGTGGAGAGAGAGTGTGTGTGTGTGTGTGTGTGTATGTGGGCTGTCGTCCGGTTCTTAACCAGGAGAAACCTTGTGGTGCAGAACCCCAAAGCCGAAGGCCGCACAGTCAGCGGGGCAACAGTTGCTGATGTGTCGTTATACTGTACTTTGCCAGCTCTGAATACAAATATGATCCGGCAGCACACAAGTACAACAAAAAAAAGTCGGCAGGTGTGTGTCAGACCTGTACCATAAATACTCTCTGGCAGGTAACAATAAAGACCTCAAGATTTGTCAAGTCCTCACGGGAGCGTATTCAGCCACGTCAGGGCAGCCAATTGTTGAAGCCCAGCATTACATCAGGAAACTATGATTCTGTCGAACGCCTCTTGCAGAGCTTCAGTTCGTCTTGGACGTGGCCCGCAAAGCTCCTCCGCCTGATGTCCCCGACCGCTCGTGTAATACAGGGGCGCCGTCTGCATGCACCTCTACTTTACACCAACATGTAGTGTAGTTACCCCCCCACACACACATCTGGCATACAATGAGTAGAAATACCTACTGCGTAATGTGAGCTAATGCATAGATTTCCCAACATTTGTGTATATAACCTCCGAACGGCAACATCAACGATCTGGACCCGAAATGATCCGCGACGCAGTTTCCACATATGCCCCTGCCCCTCATGAACGACTTAATCGGTGAATCTACGCGACTTCATAATGTCAGCAGTAACGATCAGTGCAAGGATTTAGAAGCGCTTACAGTCCTACGCAGTTCGCAGCGGCCCTTGAAACTGGACGGAGCCTTTTCTTTGGCCGGATACAAAGGATACGTAAACCTTGGCCCACTCAAGTCCACAATTTCAACATTTCCAGCCCAAGCAGCGACCTCCAACAGCCAACTTCATATCTTCGCCACCTCCAAGGCTACGAGCTGAAGTGGCTCAAAGATGAATTTTTAATTTCTCTGGCTGTTTTTTTTGTTGTTGTTCCAGAAGAGTAAACAAACCGAATCCGCTTTTTTTTTCCCTCCAGGCCACGTGCACATTTGGTCTCAGGTGCAGATTCTAAATTCTACATCAGCAGGGTGTTTCCTATGATGGCAAATGGTAAGTCCCACTTTATGAGCATCAGCTGCAGCGGAACGAGATCAGAGGCGGGAGATAGTGTCGGGGAAAGTGTCTGCTGCCGGACCAACGTGAAGACGCTCAACTGTGAGGGTGCAATGGTGTGATGTTGTCTGATAAAAAATAAGTATGGGAGCTTTCCAGTTTTCCTTTCTCTGAGCCCTTGATTTAGCAAAATATAAATATTGTAAATGATACTGTAAAAGAATGTCACCAGTGGTAATGTGCGGGACATGAGGTTGATTACAGTGTGGTTTACGTCTGAACCGCGCCGATCAGCTTCAACCTTTGTGATGCCTTCTTTGTCGATCTCTCTTTTCGGCGACGTTGTCGCCGCTCTCCGAGTTTTCCGTCACACACGCGCGCACCCCCCAATCTCCCGTTCCTCCAGGTTACACAGCCTTTAATCTGCTTGAGCTCCGGCGGCGGCAGAGTGTTAACAAACAGAGAAACTCCAAAGCCGCAAGCGAGTGTACGCATGTTTGTACGCCGCGCTGCTTTTCCGGGCCGTGCTTCTATTTCGGGCGACTTCGACTCCATTGTTTTTCGGTGGCGTTTGCGAGACGAGATACTGCGGAGGCTCCCGGAGGACGTCAGCGACGCCGCATGAAAACACAAATTCTTAGCATGTCAACTAGAAATGGAATGTAACATGTTTTATTTATCTTATTTTATATTCTTTGCGACGAGACCAACGAGCGGTGGCTGGCACTGGGGCTCGTCTCGCTGCTGCTGTCAGAGGAAGCAGCCGCTGGTCGCCGCGTTCGGCTGCCGGCCAGAACTGTAGAGGGGAGTGAGCGCACGGCGGTTTCCGTGCCGGTCGTGCCAACAGCCCGCGTTGCACATTGATACATTTTATTACTAAAGGTGTGAACGGTGACCTTTGAGGAACCGCTGATGGACCAACATGTTTTTTTTTTTTTTTTTTTTTACTATAAGTGCCAGACAAACATGGAAATCCACTTTAGAGGCACACAAAGGTATGACATGTCCCTCTGTGACTACGAACCTCTCCGCCCATCTATTTCAGTATTCACCTGGACTAATCTGTAATGTTTGCATTGAGTCATCTTTTCTTATGCCGGCCGACGGTCAAATTAAAAGCAAGCAAGTCGGCGAGTGTGCGCGTAAAGAAATAATTAGGTGAATCAGTTGGGTTGACAGCCTCTGCAGCTCGCATCACCGCAACTGCCAGGTCAGGCCAGTCTACCGCACGGCGTCACGGGGAAAATCACGGAAGAAAGGCGCGGCCCAAACGTTCGGGAAGAACGCACCAACGAGGTGAGGCAGCCCAGGATCGCTCCCGACCGTTAGCAAGGTCTGGGGTGCTGCTCGCGCTTCAGGATCGAACCCCATCGATGCCGCGGGACATCTGCGATGCACTTAAGCTCGCGTCCAGGCGTCCGGCGTGGCAGAGCCTCAGCTCAGCGGGAGAGGTGGGACTCCCGCCGGCTCCCTGTGATTGGCACTCGGGGGAAGGCTCGCGATGCCGCCGAGTCAGACCCCCACAGGCCCTATCGAATGCATTTCGCACTGAATCAATAGACCACTGACAAGACTTTCGCCGCTTGTTGAATGCTGAGGACCCGAATCGGCGCTTTGAGGAGCAGCGACCAGCCGCTAACCCGCCGTTTGAGGTCACAACTTCAGAACCAATGAAGGGAGTGAGCGGCTTTGGCTGTGAAGCTAATCTGCACCCAGATGTTGTCATGGAGTAAATCGCTGCAAATCGAGATGTGCAGGGTGAGCGCCGCACAACAACAAATGGCGGGGGAGTTTTTTTTTCCCGATGCGAAAGTTGTTTTCGAACTTCACCAAATCTGAGACGAAACACAAGGTCTCCCTGTCCCGCCGCGCAGTTGTTAGATATCGACACGCCTTACATGTGAGCTGAGCGTTTTCAATAGTTAATTCTGCACCTCGGCGGCTAAGAAACAACCCCGAATGAGAAGCTGGAGCGTGACGCGTCCACCATGATTTTATTGTATCTCTCCTGCATGAATTTTAATTAGCCGCGACTGCAGATGTCACTTCTTTGAACCCGCTTTGGGAAAATGCTCTTCATCGTCTTCTGCTTTGAAAACCTCTCCTCCTCAGATCTTGAAGCAGTAAAAAAAAAAACTGATTCATGGAGAAAAACACACAACACCGCTCGGTGTTAAAACCACTGCGTCGATACCAAATCTGCCGCGCAGAGGTTCGACAGATGTCTTCCAGATGCTGCCGACGGTAACCGTTTGTCTGGCCGTAAAACGCCGTGCGAGCCGATGGCGTGCTGGGCTCACGCTCTGCGTGGGAGGAAGCACGAGCGGGATTCTGATTATAAACAGAGGGGAGACAGCTCGCGCAGATGATGCTCGTTATTCTAAATATCCCTGTTTCAGTGCACCTCATATTTCGACCGTCGCTCCGGCCCCGAACTGGATTTCCCATCCCTCTCTCCTCTGCGCGATTCATTCCCGTCGGCCTGACAGCGATGCCTCCTCTTTTTCTTTTTCCCTTTTTTTTCTGACTCAGGGAACGAGCGGGAATGACAGCGTCGCCCCCGGCTCACGGGTATAAAACCATTGATGGCCTCCCATGCCGCCGGGCTAAGTGAATCCACCGACCAGACTCCTGGGAGCATAAAACTCCCAGACTGCCCATGTATCAGTGTCCGCGCGGAAACGCACACTCCTAACTGCCGCTCCAGTCGTGTGACAGAAGACAAGATAAGCAGCCATTGATTTTTTACCCCTTGACATTGGCTGAAAGGAGAATCCTGCCCTGATATAATTGGGTTTGGGTCCTTGCTGCTGAACAGGATATGAGCCAGCGGAGCACTACGTCACGCCGCCTTCACGCTTCACGCCGGGTTCGCCCCGGGCGGCGCACGCTAAACTGCGATTTTGGGCGAAACGGACCGGCGCTCCCGTACATTTACATCAGCCTGGCGCTTCCTTCCCGTCTAAAACAGGCGTCAAACGGGCGCACGCTCTCGCCAGCCTGCTTTATAATGTGTTAACGTGGACAAACGAACGTGCTCTTTGAGAGCTACTTAACATTCACTTCCTTTACCTTCCTTCCTTAAGGGGGGCGAGACGCCCGGTAGCGAGGCAGATCACTCAGCGATTTCATGCAACGCGTTAATTTATTCATAGACCTGCTATAGTGGTTTATGTTTTGTTTTTTTTGCTCGCCAGCAAATAACATACATGTACGTGCGGTGATCCGTCTCAAAGAGGCCGCAGTATTTTCCCGCCCGTCTTGCGAAGCAGCTCGTGGCGCAGATTTTATGGCCAAGCTTATGAACCATAACTTAAGTCCCCTTAAGGATCTCAGAGGTTTTTCGCCTTTTGCGCGGCTCGCGGCAGACGCCGTGATGGAATTCGCGGAGATCCCGTCGTCGCCGGTGTTTTTCTTTTCGGCAAACACGAGGGAACAAACTGCAGAGCAAAACAACAGGAAGGCGTTTCGGAGTCTGTGGCGGTGCTTTGTCGGTAAAGGCTTGCGGAAATGCTCCCACAATCCTTTTGTGAGTTTTTTTGAACCAAGCAAAATCAGATGGTGTTTTCTGTAAAATCCACCTCTGCAGAATCTTGGGGAACTATCTCACCATGTTCCCCTGACGATGAACCTAAGTGCTCCTTTATGTTTGGACTTTGCGTCATGATGTAATTTGTCAATCAGTCGCCCATAAGTACAATTGAAATTACGGCAATACATGTGACCTTGGGGTCAAACCGCTCTCCAGTTTGTCCATCTGCGTGGGTGAATAAAATTCAGTTACATAAGGAGAATTCACTGTGGTCTGAATAATTCATCATGCACCACGTCTGTAAAGCCTCACCCCATAAAAGCTTCCCTTTTTTCTTTTGTCAAGGTTTTTTTCTGGTTGGCCGGGTTTCAGCGCGCACCTGCGTACACCGGCCACAATCATCGGGAGGAACTTATAAAATTCGTAATCAAAACAGAACATAACCTCTCAGCGCAGTCGGTGATTCAGGGCCGCAGCGTGCTGTGGCGGGGGGGGGGCATGGGAGCAGCTGATTGGGTTTCGTAAAGGCCGCGCTGATTAGTGACAGGCTCGCGTGAAGCTCGAGGCTTCGGGCACAAAACGGATTTTTTCGCAAATTGGAGAGGGACCGGGAGATTTGGTTTTAACACGGGTCCTCCTGTGGCTGTTTTCCAGGCGTCACTTTTGTCTTTCTGACCTCTTTAGCCCAATCAGCTGACGGATTGAAAACCTTACCACTTTTTTTTCTTTCCCCCCATACAGGATGGCCCTTCTTTTATCTTATTCTTCTATCTCTTTTATCACTTATGTTCATGTTCTTTTGAGAACAACAGTTTCTCAACTGGATTTGGACGGGTTCCATCTGGTGCTTGTTATGTGGAGCTACTAGTCAGTAAGACATTGATTAGAAGCGCTGGATGCATATTAGCACCCACACTGACCTTATTAAACACAGCAAGTACTGGCAGGATGGGATTAGCACACCTCGTTTGCATTACTCCCTGTTGTTATTCAAAAAAAACAAAACTCCAAACATAATGTGATATTACGAATAATAATATTAATGGCCAAATACACACAAAAAGATTGAAAATGCTCGTATCGTTTGTGGTAATCAAGGCATTTCTCATCAAGTAATATTCTGCTTGTGTGGTCGGAGTTTCTTGTGTAATTGTTTGTGAGGCTGCCGACAGCGACTGTCTGCAGTGCGTAAACGCCGTGCGTCATCAGCAGTCCCTCGCGCTCTGAGCGTCACGTCAAGATGAAGACATGAACTCCGTCGGTATTCAAAAATGACAGCCTTTGGATCCAAACACGTCCGGAAGAAAAAAACAAAAAAACAAAAAAAAACAGGAGTGGCTTGTTTTCTAATTGAATGTTGTTGTCAAGCAGCTTCCGACGCCGTGGGTGATGTTTTTTTTTTTTAGGAGCATCCCTCCCCCCCCTCGTCAGCCCGCATTTTCAGCACAACGCTTTTTCCGAGTCCAGCACCAAACCGAGCACGCCGCTCCCTGGCAGCGTGAGCGCTGGACGAATGTTTCACTCTGCACCTTTCTGGTGATGAAACACATGAGCTCTCCTACAATACTTAATTATAAGCGCTAAATTTGAAACTCTGCTGGAGCTAAACATAAACCACTTTTTGTACCCAGCGGGGGGGGGGGGTTACATCATCAGACGGCCAGTTTCTTGAAAAGCCTTATCTTGCACTAAGTGCTGCTTTGCTTCGTGTTGATAAGCGTACATGTCCTCTCTGTGTCTCAGCGCACGACGCAGGCGTGTTTCCAGATGAGCACACAAAAGGTTTTTCTTTATATATATAGAGAGAGAATTCTGATATTCAAGAGATTGTTATCTTCTGTTCAGCATATTATACAATCTCAATAACAGCCTGTAGCTGTTTTGCGAAATTAGATATTTCAAGCACTTTTTTTTTTCTTACATCAGAGATATTCTGGGCTTTTGCTGCCTGTAAATGAGATTATACATGCTCTGTGTACCTCAGCTTAATGTTTTACAATACAAAACTGACAAAAGTTAAAAATAAATAAATGAAGAAAAAAAAAATCACAGACATAAGTGGAAGTTGACCTGAAAAGTTAAAGAAAACCTTATTTGTTCAAAACTCTTTATTCCTGTGTAAACACTGATTTAATTGACAGAAAGTTTTCTAATGTAATTACTGTATGTCAACCACGGGACTCGACAATTTCCTTTTGAAATGACAAGTGCAATTAAGGCGAAGTTGTGTCACCGGGAAGCGCTGAATGGAGCGGCCTCGTCTGTGAACCGAGGCACATGAAGGTGTCGCGCTCTTCAGGAAAGCGGGTGTGCTCAGCTGTGACACGTTTTTATTAGCAGCTTCCTCGTTACACCTCGCAGTTTTCTCGCTCTGGATTCACCTTAAAATCTCCTTAAATGAAACTGGAGCTCTGACACACGGCTTAAAACTTCTTCATTCCTCTGTAACTCTTCTCCCTCATCACATGAAAAAGAACCAGCGTTCCTTGATCCCCCCCCACGCCGCTGGACAAGGCGACACTATGCGCGCTGTGTCCTCTGTCTCAACTTATTTCAACACTTCACTGAAGCTGTATCATCATCTCTTCCATCCAAAGTGTCCAGTGTCTTTGTGGACAGCGCCATCAACCTTTTATCAGCTGCTGTTCACTCACACGATGACAGCGCTGCCCGGAGCGTCAGGGTTTATCAATAATAAAAGAAAAATGAAATCATCCAGCTCAATGTGGCTGAAACCTTAGAAATATGTCACTGTTTTTTTGTAAAAAAGAAGAAAAAAACAGGACATAACTACATGGTTACATGGCCGACGACAAGGAAGCGGGACATTATCTGATGTGAGCTGGAGGCAGGCAGCGGGCATGCTGCAGATTAGCGAGGACCGCCTTTTGTTGACAGGCTGATGAGCGAGGAATAAAAACCCTGATCCCTGCCCTATATTTAGCCACGCTCGCGGCGTGGTTCTTGGGGGTGGTCACTGGCGCTCCACCCGGTCGAGGGGCACGCGCTGTTTTCACTCAAGTAAACCCTGCTTCCTTTTCTTTGGGCACGGGGTGTTGCGTTACGGCCTGCGCATAGCTTAATGTCAACCGAACAATCATTTCTCGAGCGATGCCTGTGCCCCGACAGAACCTTATCACTTTGTTAAGGTTGGGGAAAAGCTCCTGGCTGGTTAACAAAAGGTAAAAAAGGTAAGAAATTAAAAAAAGAAGATTATTTTCATCTTTGGCCGAACAAAAACTCTGGTCTCTGGTCGACATGAAAGCCTGAGGTGCTATACATCCATCCACCACCCGACCTCCCTTTCTATTCAAGTGCTTCTGCGCTGAAAGCTCCAGAGAATGTGCTGAATAACTCTCTCCTGTCTTTGAATGCATTTCGACATGTTACTGTATTCTAGTAACTATAACCCTTTGGATCTCGGCTGATATATACTGAATGTACATACAGAAAACTTGACAATGTATAGCTGGAGCCTGCAGAGATGGAGAGGTTCGTTGCTCTGCCTGCGCACATGTAAGAAAGCAAAAGCATCATTAAATTCCTGATACGCGAGCGAGCCGAGCTGCGGGTATGTACAAGCGGCATCTTTAAAGGTCAAACTGAGTTAGTCTGACACAAAACGGCATGGAAGCCTGGACGGATGTGAGGGGTGTGATGAACAGTGCAGGAACCAGGCACAAGACAGTGTGTGCTGGCAATGATCTTTATTATCGACAACCCAAAAGTCGCAAATCCAAAAACCAGAGGCGTGGTCAAACAGTCCGAGTCAAAAACCAGAGAAACAGCAAACAAATCCAATGGGCTAGGGCAAGAAACGGTGGTCAGGCAAAACTGTGTCTACGGAAACAGATCAGGCTAGCGTACAGGGTTCTGGGCTCAGGCATGAAATGGTCACGTTTGGAAACCAGAGCAGTGTGAGGCAGGAGTTTAAATACACCGGGGAGTGACGAGCAAACAAGACACAGGTGCGGGGAATTAGCCAGGTGATTAACCAAAAGGGGAAGAACACCAGGGGGAGCCCTAACAGATAGCAACACCAGGAGAAGACACACCAGACAGAAACCCAAAATGGATCATAACAAGGGGAGCCTTTCTGTGAGAGTTTCAGAGGCAGCAGCCGGATGAAACGGCAGAACGAACACGAATATTCTCCTTAAGTGACGCCGGCATGAACCAGTCCACCAGGAGGAAAAGTGCGAGGGAGGGACTGTTTCTGGAGGGGGGGATTCATCATATTCGTGATGAATCTCTCTCTGCCATAGCTGCAGTTAGCCATCCTCAGCTGTAACTGTACAGTAAGTGATCATCGCCAAAGGACAAATGTCAACTTTCAGGTTTTTAAACACTGAGAGAGATTCAAAATAAGTTTGAGGCAGCTCGTGGAAAGAGTGTCACTTTACTGCAGAGGACGTGCTGGGGGATTCAAGAGCGGACTCTCAGCGGCGCTTTTAAAAGCGAAGTGGGAACGCGGCGACGACAGCGCCGCGTAGCTCGGCAGCTCTCTGTGGCGGTCAAGACCCGCTCAGAAAGCAGGTGGGCTGACACATTTGCTGGGAGTTTGGTTGAGAGGACCCAGTGACTCATATGTAAACACATCCCGGGAAGAAATCGGGAAGTGTTTAAAAAAAAATAAACTTTTCGAGGGCTCAGACTTTTGACATAACATTTTATAAAACAACAGTGTGAGTCACTGCCTGTGAGTGGAGCGGAAAATATCATGAACGAAATCAACGCGGCGATGAATTCAAAAAAGAGAGGAAATTCAGATAGAGGAAGCATCAAGTGTTGACGAGTACATTGAGGCATGACATATGCGTGACCTTGCGTGAAAATTGAATCTTGTGCCAATAATAGTCGGCGCCTCTTTGATTCATGTATCTTTCTGCCATTTGTTATTCTTATTCATTCAAAGCAGACCCAGGATTACTTTCAGATCTACCTCTACATTTCCCTGCCCCCACGGCCGAGACGCTCTATTCTCGCCTCGTCAAAGACAGAGGAGAGAGCTTGAGAATGAAAGGCAACAGTGACATGATGGCTCGTCAGCAGCACGCTATAACTGGAGTTTCACTTCCAATTTGGACGGAAACCCGATTGCAGATTCAAGGGACGTTCAGATGAATGCAATTAGTAATCAGAGCCGTTCGGAGGGAGGCCGCCGAATGAGCGTGGCGGAGAGTCCGCTCGCAGGGCGGCCGAGTTGAAAGCGCAGTTGTTTTACCTAACGATAAAGAGCATCGCCAGCACTACATCAGAAATGTTTGTCGCATTCCCAGAATTCGCAGGTCGCCCGACTGTTGCTATCAATCACGGGCGACATGCTAATGCGCTGAAGTCTCATCGCCAACTTCTACCGCGGTGATTGATGCGGCAGATTGTCCCCGTATCCCCCCAGCCCCAGACACAGCCCCTGCAGAATACCAGATGAGTGGAAGATCTTCTCCCACACTCACAGCAGTGACACAGTCATGTGCCATCATGACAGGCGGTGATACGCCTGTTGACTGTTCTTTTTTTTTTTTTTTTTTTTCTTTATTTTTCTTGTTTTTCTTTATTCGAAACACACTTTTTCTCTTTTGCTCTCTGCGCCCGAGCCGCGGTAAGTTTGCTTGTTTTTCCTTCTTAAGAGAGCACTTTTTTTTTTTCTCCTCATATCCACTTGCGGTCAGTTGAATTTGGTGAAATATTTTGGAGTATATGTCAACATACCTGTCAGAAACGTAGCTCATTCTCACATTTAGAAAAAAAAAGGGTGGAACCAAGAATTGCTGAGTTTGCGAAAAGTTTGCTGGACGGCTCGAGGCAGTAAGTCTTGATCTGGCTCTACTCTCTGGTCCACCTTTAATATTTCATCCCTCTCCTATCTGATGTGAGGCCTGGGTGTCGCTCCACGCCGCCGCGTCACGCAGGTTAGCCATTGTTTGGTTTGGTGAGGATCGCTGCGGACGACGCACTGATGTTCAACTTGCCTCATGGTTGAGGCCCCCGGGCCTTTGGGCTGATAAGAAATTCCCTTTCAAAGTTTCCAAACAGGAAATCCAGCGAACAGCAGGGTAGAGGCAAGTTGTTTTTTTTCTACTTTTCTCTATGTTCTTAAGAAGGACACATGATGCCTTTGATAACCCAGCACTTAAACATTAACAAAGGTGCACCATAATTCTCTCCATTCAGAAAAAGAAATTAGCAGGCATGTGTCCGCTTATGAAGCGCTGCTTTCTTCATCTTTTGAAAGGGTAGAAAGAGCCCGCGGTCACCGCAGTGCCACATTTTTTTTCCTGCTGTGGCACTATTGTAAGTATTATATGGTAGAATATGCCACCTTGAATATGATCCACGCTTGATAAGTGGAGTGAAAAGGCTTCTGTGTCAGCATGTTCTTCACCGCGGCCATGACGTCCGCGGTTACGTGGAGACCTCATCTCTGGCTTCCATCGCAATTTGCCGGCTCATGTAAAACCCATTTTGACGGAGCTGCTTTATGTTCACCTGATACTGTCAGAGTGGTCCTTCACGAGCACTTGTGTGTCTGAAAAAAAAAATCACTAAGGTTTATTCAGTAGCAGAAACAAAGTTCTGCAGGATCTGCTCTCCTTCTTGGTTCTCTTCCCTCTGCTGGTGTTTCTCCCTTGATTTCTGTTTGATTCTTTTTTCCCCCTCAATGTCCCTCATGATCTGTCCTCTCCATTTGTTGGAGATACTGATGGTATGCTTTGCTTCTCCGTAGACCCAGGAAGCACTCAAATAAAATGACCGACGTTGTACGACTGTGGAATGTTTGATTCGATGCACTGTCGCTCTCTCAGCTGATTTTCTCTGACGCACTTGCATTTCCTTTCTTGCGTGTGAGGAACACAATAATTACGGAATCTCCCTTTATCTTTTTTTAAATTTTTTGGCTTAAACTCACATTCTAAAGAGAAATTAGTGCTTTTATCATACACCGGCTCTGGGAGGTTGAAGCATAGCGAATGCAGGCTTGCTAACAACAGGAATGAAGAGTTGCAGGTGTGCAGGTGCCCCAGGCACTCAGCGAGGGAACGATGGGGGTGGGGAAAACACACTCTGAGAGACAGCCCTTTCCAACAGGAAAATAAAACAGCTGAAAAGGGGGCGAGACACATTTTAACTAAGATTAAAAACTAGCATCAAAATCGGGCTCCTTATGTTGCATTCCTTGAACAGTTTATTCTCCCACAAGGCAACAAAAAGAAATGTGGGAAGAGGAATCCTTAAAGTAGTAGAAATTGAATGTGGCTAAAGTGTTTTGAGGTTGAAAGAAATCAAAGATTTCACTGATGTTCCGCAAGTGCACAGATTAAGGAAAGGAGGCAAGAGAAAAGCGGGTGTGTGAATGTTCGATTTCATCCGTCTTTACGTCCAGCTGCTGTTCCGCTGCACCGAGGCATCGGTGAAATTCTCGTGGGTCGCCCTCAGTCGCACCCAAACGGAAGAAGAGTTATTCGGCATTCACGGCAATTCCATTGTCTTGACACATTCACCCATGAACAGACATTCAAATTTCTGTTATTAACCTTTTTTTGGAGCTCCAATCAGCGCACACGTCACTTTGACTGGACCTGGCTCACGGCGCCCCGGCACACGCAGACACACATCAGATCGCAGCGCCCGTGTCGCCATGATAAGTTCAGGTGTTTCAACTCATTAATGTGCGATAATGATATGTCAGTGGTGTCCAACCTTTAATCTGGTGTCTAATAATAGCCCGAGCAGTGGGGCAGGGGAGGACGTGCGGAGGCATGAGTGACGGAGATGTTTTCGGTGATAGCAAGCTGTTTTCATCCCACCTAATGAGGCAGGAGATCAGCCTGTCAGTCTTAATATAACTCCGGCACGCCGAAGCGGCCGCACTCACGCCTCAGCCTTACACATGTAAGACAGGTGCATTAGCGCCACGGTCGCCGTCGCCTGTCACACATGTAGACGCTCCGCTGGATGCTTTGGAAATTCACAGCGCGTGAGGCAGTGACGCCCAAAAAGTCCCCGATGCCACGAGCAATAATCAGACATGAATCAACACTGATCTGAATGACTGCACAAAGTACAGTGTGTACATAACTGCAAATACCAAGCAATTAGTGATGAGGAATGAACTTTCAGGCTCAGTAATAGTGTTTGCTTGCGTTGTAGTACACTACATGTGGACTAAGATTTCCGCACAAACGCCCAAATCCTTTTTCTCATTGTTATACAGAAGATTTTTTTTTACCATTATCCAGGTTTTATTTCCCTAGCAATGCTGCATGAACACACTTTACAGTAAACAAATTCATTTGCAAAATCTTCCAGTAAGAAAGTGAAAAAGTCAAAAACAATAATGTAGTAAAAGGCAGAGTGTCTGTCTCTGTTGCTTTTATTTCTATAAAAGCTGATCTGTTAGGTATGTTATTTCAACAGCTATCGACTCAAAAAGCTTCATCATACGGTGAGTACACAACAATTCAAAAAATCCTTTTGAATCATTTGGAAAAAAATTATTTGGATCCCACAAAGCTGTAAATCAGTCATCATCACCCAAGATGGTGGTTGGTGTTGCTGGTTCACCAGACCAATTTGTAAGCTACAGATTAATGTGCCAGAATGGGTATTCCACAAGGTTCAATTCTGGTGCCCCTGCTTTTTATCTTATGACCATCATGCTGCAAAAGAGCTCGTTGTCAAATTATGACAAAGTCAAAGTATGACGGTGCCACAATCATTTATGTATCAGTTAAAATCCCATTTGTAGCTGCCGATGTTTTATCAAACAGGATGGAGCGAGTCTCTTGATGGCTCAGAAATAATCACCTAACTCTGAATCTTAGTAAGATGGTGTCAATGTGTATTACCCAGCCGATGATTATATTTGTCAGCAGAGGAAGGAAAACAGTTCTTCAAGACAGAGTAAAAGTGACAAAGATAAACCAGCCACAAATGCACTTAAAAATGAGACGGCAATTGAAACATTTCCTCCCCACAGGCATCCTGTGGAGGCAGTGACAAAGAAGACTCAGAGATGTAAGAAGATGCTACTCTTAAAAACGTTTCATGAAGGATATATTAACAGTCACCATTCACTCTGCCTCACTTTGTGGTGCACTTTGACTTCACCTTTCTTTGTTACATCAGAGCCACTCATTATTCATGCAGAGACATTATAAGAATGACTGATGTTGAATGTGCAAGGGAAAGTTCACCTACGGAACCAAACGGCTCAGGTTTGGAGACGAGCAGCTCGATTCCGCCCCTTGACTTCTTTGTCCCTTGACATCATCGCCCTTCATGTCCTAGCTTTTTGAATTCTCCCACTGACAACGCGAGCGATGGCAAGCCCCTTTGCTCTCACTTTCTCTCCGCACATGCACAGAGGTGCGCCCTCCCTCCCTGGCAGGCAGCCGGTGGCTGTTGGTGAGCAGCGCACATTATTCACCGCATCAGTTTAAGTCACACTGCAGCTCAAACTCCAACAATGGTACTTTCCGCAAGGGGAGGGCACCGTGGGAGGGGATATCGGTGTGTGTGCGCGTGGGTGTGTGTGCGCTTACATGCATTAATGTGCCTGTATTTGTGAGGATTGAGGACATCTCCTCGAATCCACATCTATCCAGAAAGGAGAGAGAGGAAAAAAAAGAAGAAATCCACATACAGAGGCGAGGCTGGTGAAAGCCGCTGACAGACAGCTTGCCGGTGCAGCATTTTTTTGGTTTTGGCAACGCTGTATTTGGAGGCTACTGCGGCGCATCCACCAGAAGCTGCGGAAGGCATCCATGAAACTCTGTCAAAACCACATTTTCTCTCTGGCAGCAAAAAAAGAACATGCGGCTTGAAGACGGTTTCTGCCTGACTTAATTTGTCTGGCGGTGTGGAGGTTAGACGCATTGTCTTGGTAACAAGAACAAGAGTGGGCTAATGGCCAAGGCATGCTCTTGGGGGGGACTTAAAAGTACCATTTGCACAGGTGGATAAATGGATGGATCTATGGAGACAAGAAAAAAATATCCTGGTAGTCAGATGTACGTGATGAGTGGATGTACATCTGCTTGATCCAAATTTGTCTGCCTCTTTGTGTAGCATGTGGATAAAAGCTCAAGCACGAACCTTTTTTTCTGGAGGGGGGGTTAAACTGTTGCTTTGCTTACTGTAGCTGCATCTTGGCTGTCCCTCTGCACCCGTGAATATCCTAATGAATACGGCTGTCTGTTCTCCGGAGAAAGCACCCACTGTTTCTCTCCGTCTGAGAGGAGGAGGCAAGGTGCTGCCGCTGGCTCTCTAATACCCGCCATTGAATATAGAGCGCTATAAAGCCATCTCAGAGGGATTAATGCACTTCAAGAACCAATTAATGGAAGGTACAAGTTTAAACTGTGGCAAGCAAATAGCTGAGAGGTACACATGACACAAATTCCAGCTCATTCCATGCACTATGCTTTTTCCTGTAATTAAATCATGCCGTTTAGGGGAAGGATCAATGTCGTACTTTGGGCTAGAAAATGGCAAAAAAGAAGTGAAATACACACTGTGAGGTGAAAGTCATCAAATAAAAAGCACAATTGAGTAAAAAAACGTATGGACGTGGGAGATAAAAGGCGATGGTGCATTAAACCCCCGCAGTATGAGGGTGAAGTGTTGCTCCATTTAAAGAGCCTTGCCGGGTACAGGCCAACTGGCGCCGCGTCTCCGGTCAGGCAGACGCGGTACTGCTGGGCTGAACGAGGAGGTGAAGCCCGAGCTCTTAATTTACCTGTCCATCTGTGTTCCAACCCTCCATTACAGTCACAAGCCTGTGGTCGTGACCAACAGAATGAGGCCACGGATGCCGGCGTGTGAGGAGAGCAGTGTTCACTCTGCCTTGCTGGATTTATTTATCATCTGAAAAACTCCCCATTCATTGGAGGGCCAAAGGCTTTCTCCTCACTAAAGTTTTGGATAAAGTGGTCTGCTTTTGAAAGAGCTCTCCCAGGCATTCAGAGTGTTCTTCTGAAGGTTGTGAATGACATTTCATTCATCGGAACACTGTTTTTTTAAAGGCCGCATCTCCCATAATTAATCACTGATTTAATGCACCACCTGCTGACCATTCTGAGCGTCCCAAATCCAACACACCTGCCACTGACAATGAAACAGCGGAGGAATCGGTGAAGCGCTGGTTGCGGGGGGGGGGCCGACACTAAGTGACATCCAGACAGGTGCGTGCAACAGATTGTTGTAGCTCACCGTACAGGAGGAGGGCATCAACAACTGAGGCGTTGCCTGGCAACGTAGCGTTTCGTCTGTGTCTGCAGCCGCTGTGATGCTTTTGTCGTTTAAATAGCTCCGCATTCTCCGCCGCTCGATTGTGCTGGTATTTCTGTACGTGGGACAATGTTTGAATTATGCCGTTTAATATTGCTGCATGAAATGTATGACACCCACCTTGGTGTGCAGGTGTTACGTTTTGTTGTGGGGTTTTTGTCCAGGCTAAATGCAGTGCATTGTAAGGCAGCACATCAACAGCTCATACAAACAAAACACACCAGCAAAAACAAAAATCTAAATGAACGGGCTTAATATCCCATCCTTGTCTTCAGCTTGTGGTGTCCATTCATAAATACTAGCTAATCACTTGCTGTTGTGTTTATCATCCTCTACATATTTTAATATCAATGGCCGCACAGATATGAAACCATGTGATCTGTGACAGCGCTTTTCAAGTGGGAGAAATTCTGAATTATTTGCTCCGACCAGAGAAGCGAGAGCGCTCGCTGCAGTAAAAGTCATTAGGTAAAAGGCAGGACTCAGCTCGAGCTCGTGACAGAGGATCCACTGACCAGCCCCACTGCCACTCTCACATAAAGAGCAAACATCTTTACGATTCTAAACCGTGCGCATGAGCCTTCCACTTTCCTTATTTTCACTTGCTACAAAGAGGCAAAACTGTGTCACTGAATCTCCTGAGTCTCCCAGGATTTAGAGAGAATTTAAACAGGAGTGCGCAGTTAGTGGGGTTTTTTCACTCTGGCCTTGGTGGCAGGTGGTGAGGTCAGTTTGTTACACAAGCGTGCCCACACTTCATCACTGAAAGCAGAGGCCAGGTCCTGTTCCCGGCTTGTTTTCAGCAAAAGAAATGCATTAGAAGAATTGTCAGACAGAATTCTTTATGACTGTGAAATTCTGCCCCTAATTGAAGTAGCTGAGTTAATAAGCTCCTCCAGCTCTGGGAATCCAATCGGAATTGCTGCTTTCAGGACGGGGAAATAATAATATCCGATATCTGCAAATAGTGATGCGACAGCTTCAAATGATGTCAAAGAGACTGACAGACAACAGTGCTCTGATTATATCTTTTCATCAGCCCTTTTCATGGAGCACCTCCAGAAAAAAAGACAGCAGCCCCCAATCCAACAAATCAAATTGCACACTGAGATCTGGGTGCGTTTTTTCGCGCTGTTTTATCCCCCTGCAAAATGTCATTCTATATGAAATGATATGCAGCCCTCAAGCGGCGAAGATTTCCTCATTTCTGAGGAGGTGAGCGTCAGGAGCAGGGAGAGCTTCAGCAGCTGGCACCGGAGCGCCGGGACATCGACAGAGGATCTGCTCCGAGACGTCACGAGCCCGAAGTTCGAAACATTAAAACAGACGCCAGAGCTTCACATCACAGGGAAGCGGAGCAATTACTGCAACCCAGTTGATCCTGAACAGCAACAGCACGTATGGTGACTCTGCGCTTTGACTCGGGAGCGTATCCTCTTCAAAAAAAAAAAAAAGGACTGCTCGGTCTTCTCCGACAGCTGAATTCATTCATAAACTCTTGTGAGCCTTTTAACGGATACAAAAAGGTGCAGGTCAAAAAGACTTGTCCAAAGACATGGCTACCAGTTTTTGGTGAATGCCTCTTCCCCCAAGAGCAAATAGAGTCTGTGAGCTGGACCTGGATTGTGCAGGATAATCAATCAATCATGTAGAAATTAGTTGACTGATGCTTTCTCTTTTTTTCCCCTCAAATTCGAGGATTTAATCCCAATGTGAATTAAATATCTTGCAAGCAAGCAAACATGGTGTTAAGTAAAGGATTTCATTTTTTAATCACCCATGC
Source organism: Psettodes erumei (assembly GCA_016785225.1). Lineage (NCBI taxonomy): Eukaryota > Metazoa > Chordata > Actinopteri > Pleuronectiformes > Psettodidae > Psettodes > Psettodes erumei. The sequence continues at coordinate 540,290 of JAFBJZ010000782.1, read as the reverse complement.
TACAGTTCTTTGTGAAGAGGAAATGCATTCAACACATTTCTAAGCCATCAAGGATACACCCAATGTATTTTGGTGCGCAACACTCCACAGGAGCTTTAATTAAAAGAATGAACCGAATAATCCAAAAGTCACGAGATGCACGAAGGGGAGATGCTTTTTCATCACGCCAGCCGAGCCGCGGCGAGGGGGGCCCGACAGAAACGACGACCAGCGACTGGCCCCTTTCGTGAAGAGATGGCTGGTCAATCAGTGCGTCTCAGATGTGGTGTCGTGGGTCAGCCGTACATTAAACGGGTAACAACAGCGACAACAACGAAATCACCGCGGGGGGAACTGGGGTTAAGCTTTACGATCGCGATACCGTGTGACACAGTTTGTGTTTGCGTGCTCGTTTCTTTCGCTGTGTCTCTCTTCGTAGCTGGAACAACCTCAGCTCATGCTCCTATTAAGCCCAACTTAATAAAGTTTGGAGAGAAAATACTTTTATAATCGAGTGGCTGCTGCGATGCCAAGAGCTATTTATTGAAGGGCTGTTTTTTTTTTTTACCTGACACAGAGACTTTAATCTCTTTACCTCTTAAGTTTAATCTCCTTCGGTGGACTGGGCCAGTCACAGCTATGCAATCTGTTTTAACTGGACCTGAGACGTCTGGTTGGGAGGGGTGGGGGGCCTCATTAGTCCTGACAATGTGCTTCATTTTCTCTGGGATTATTTGGACTTTCCTGTTACATGAATGGGGTGATAGTATCAGCTGGGAGCATGTTTTGTGACATTAGGCAGATACGTAAAATGACACTCTGGCCTAATTGGCTTTTCTGCAAATTTGCGCAGCGCAGGAAACATTTGTTTGTGCGAAGCGTTCACGAGAGAGCTTCGCTATTCACGGTTTGACTCCGTTTCTGGGTGGAGCCACGGCACTTAAACCGCAGACGTTAACAGGACAGAGACAAACCGCTCCAAGAATCCCGAACGGAAAAATCCACATCTGGGATCTGGGACACCTGGAGGGTGTCACCAAGATGGCTGCCGTGTGACCAGACTTGCCTGTGAAGCCAAAAAGAGTTGAATTTAAAAACTGACCGGCTTCCCTCCGGTCTGAAATCTAGTCCAACGTGGGTGAAACAACTGGAGGGTTTCTGCATGCTGTGCAGTGCGAGGAGCCGGATTAAAACGCAGGCGCGGTACTTGTTTTGCAGGGGGAATGCATTTTTAACACTGTTGCATGTTTTCACCCTCATTTAACATGAGTAATTATAGCGGGGGATGAAGTCACAAACAATTTGTCTACGAGATGCTTCGTCTTCAAATTCAATTAGCATTACCCAAAGCCTGTGAGCCTGTTTCCACACTTGCCTCGCTGCATTATGCATGACGATTAGCTGTTCGTATAAATTAAATGTGAAAGCATAATGCTGTACTCTTATTCCAAACTTGCGGGGGGGTTAATTATTAGAAAGAAAGAGAGTGAGGCAGAGTGGAATCAACCCTTCAGAAAAAAAAGGCACCTCGGCAGATCAGGCAGTGTAATTCAGGAACAACAGCTCGTATGATGTGGCAGAGTAAAACAAAAGAAACAAGATTAACGTAAAAAACAAAAAAACAATCTGAATCGAGTTGTTTTTTTGTTTTTGGATGATGATACATGCAGAGTTTGTGTAAGCTTAGTGATTATTTACCGACATCATTTCTCAAAATAAGTGGCAACGACATTGGCAACGACACGACACAAGTGGCAACATTCATTTACACGATCACAATCTTAATTTAGGTTTCCCGCCGGGGCCTCTTTTTTTTTTTCCACACATTCGCCATCAGCAAATCCGTCGATTTCTCCTTTAACTGATTACTTGTGACCAGGTAGATGTGTGTGTGGGTGAGAGCGCTGTGTGTTCATCACATACCATCGACCTTGAACTTTTTTCCCCATCTTCCATAAGCTTTCTGCATGCATGGAGCAAAAGACGTGGGAAGAAGATGATCTGTGTCAACACCATTGTGTACATGGTGATACGGTCCGTGCGTTTGCACGACCTGCGCAAACAAAAGATGCGCAGGAGGCGGTGGATTCAGTTGCTGGGGGCCAACTTGCCGGAGGGGAATTTTTCCGTCTGCTGTCTGAAAAGAACTCCAGCGATGATCCGGGAATCCGTTGTCACACACATTAGGAAAAAAAAAAAAAAAAGTACAGCAATTCCAATGCAATTAAATGCTCATTGCCCTCTGGGCAGCTTAGAGCCGTGCTGAGTACAGGAAGAGCGACATTTTCGACACTAAAAGTAAAAACCTCTACTATAACAATTATATCAACACTAATATTCTAATAGTGTGCATATTCTTTTAAAACTGTAACCGAGCTGAGAACCAACACAGCCTACTCATTTTTCCCTACATTCATCTCATGCATGACCCCGTGGGCCGACTGTTGATGAGCATCACCACCCGTGGATAAAAGCTGTTCCTGAGGCAGGTGGTGTGAGGCTTGATTGCGCTAACAACCATCAGACGGCAACCATGTAGTAAATAAATGATGGGTCGGACAGGTGTTGTCTGTGATAATAATATGGTATGCTGTCCTCCTGCAGCGACAGCAGAATATTCCCCTGTCCCTGCAGGAGGCGGGACGACTGCTTTCACTCCTGCATTGACTGACAACATATTTGTTGGAATCTGACTTTTAAAGACATCCAAAGAAGAAGAACCTTTGTTCAACCTGTTTGGTTTTTGTTTTGCTTGTTTTTAGAAAAAATCAAGGAAGAGCCTGTGTTGAAAGTGTTGTTAGGAAATCTGAAAGCTTTAAAAAACGTGAAACTGTGCGCTGTCAGCACTACTACACGTGGCGAAACGCAAGATAAAACAACGTTCCTAAAGATCGGTGATGGATTTGTTCTTAGTTTCATCGCAGCGCAGGTACGTCTCCCACACTACCGCACTGCGGGCCTCCGTGCTGTTGTGGTGGCTCAGACAAATCACGCACCGAGCATCCGCCTTTTTCTCCACCTTTTACAGCGTCCTCGTGAACTGCAGCTCGGGTCGAACGTCTCACGGCGTACGTTAAAGCAGCTACACGAAGGTCAGCCCGCGCTCTTTTACAAAGCGGCTTTACCTCATCGCCCTGCACAATGCTTGTTGTGCCCGCCTCCGCAGCGCTGCGCGGGAAGCGCGGCCGAGGAGCGAGAAGGCGCGCCGTCGTCGCGTTTTTTTTCGCTTTGCGCAAACACTCGTGTTCACGGCGCTTTCAGAAATCCCCGGAGAGCTCACAGGAGCCTTCTGGACCCAAGGCTGTCTCGCCTTCCTTTATATGTGTGCTAATTGGCATGTCAGCGGCATTATTAATGTTCCGGACCAACTGTGTTAATTCTAAACGCCAGCCTTTGTGTCTAGCACAATGCACTGCGCACAGCGGCATAGATGTGGCAGTCGGCAAGCAATTATGTTGAAAAAACAGTCACTTGGTTTTTCTTGTCTGCAGCACTGACAGGTGTCATGCAGCCTGTCTTACCACCACAGGTGTGTGGGCTCGTTTTTCCACCCGGGCATTTTAAGCTCCTTCGGGCATAAATGTATTTTAAGAATTGAATACAGGGCTTCAGTGTGCTGCACAATCTTTTCAATAAAATATACTCTACTCACAAAAAGTTAGGGATATTGGGCTTTGCACCATAACCTCTACAGGTGAACCTGATGTGACCTTCTCTAAACTTTTGAACGCACACGTCCAACTGCGCAGCGCTTCAGCACATTTTGCACTTTTTTGCTGTTCCCAAAAAGCAGCTCAACGGCAAAATTCACAACAGGCGTTCGATCCATGAATGGACAAATAAGTTTCCTGGTTCAATCCAAATTGGTATTTAAACTGTCCTCTTCATCACGCTGTTCATATTTTGGCTTTTGTTTCAATACATTGTTTGAGATGAGGGAACCACCTTTGCATGCTTCTACTTAGATAGCCTACTTTCATGATATAATATCACTGTAGCCTGAACTTTTTATTTTACCAACATAACGAGGAATGTTGCAGTCGTTTTATTAACAACATCCTCTCACGGCAACTACAGCATGATTAACCCCGTTTAACCCCTTGTTGAGGAAATGTGAGGAGCTCAGCTAACGTAAGAAGTACATCGTGATCTTTTGTAATTACCGAAAAAAACAATTGCGGACCTGAAGCACGAGTTTGTTTCTCTTTCACAGAGATGTCCATTTCATGCACTGTTTAATAGAACAGCAGGCGTTATCAGCCGTTGCTAATTTATAGCAGTTCTGCGCATAACTTTGCGGCAGACCGAAATTAAACTTGAGGTCATGTTTGTGTGCTGCTGCCTGTACTCAGCCAGAGTTTGTTTATGAAGTGCTTAAAGAGGTCATATTAAAATACCGTGCAAGAAAAGAAAAACCCTGAAACGCATCACTAAGAAGGTTTTGTACTTTGCCATCCACAGTTTCAACAATGAAACTTTATGTCTTGTACTGGCTTTATAATTCAGTGCTTTATCTTTCTCTGTAACTTCCTCCTTTGAATCTATTTGCGAAAGAGGTTTTGGCATTCATCGCCAATGTTCTGCTGGAGACGTCACGTTGTTACGGTATCTCCAGCCTCCTGTGCTTTAAAAAGCTGATATGAAGAAGAGGAAGAAGAGAAGTTGAAACGATTCCACGCGATGCACATTAACGCACAATTATGTTCCAAAAGAGACTCCTGCATCAAAGCAGGTCCCTTTACTGAGTGCTAGGTTTGGTGGGAAAATTTGTGTCCTAACTACGCTCTCCGGAGGGAATGACTGAAGAGTCAAAAGAGCCCTCTGGGTGTGTATTACTGACATTATTGAAAACCCTGTGCATTACTACACAGATGCCAACCATACGCATATTAAAGACTGCAGGGGGTTTTGCAAAGTGCCACTATTGGACAACCTGCACCAAAAAGGGTTGCACTTAAAAATCGCACGGGAGTCATGCTGTCAGGTCGGGGGTTCAGGTGTGAATAAGTGCGAGCCCGCCTGCGATGGGACACGCCTACCAGCCGCTCGCGCTGCGGACATGACAACTCTTCCCAGGTAATTCTGCGCTTCGCCAAAGCCTTTCAGCTCCTGCCTCGCCCCGGGTGGCGGTGACGGGGGGGGGTAAGCTGGGGTGAGGACCCTGGAAAGCTCGAGACATGAGCAGCGCCGTGGCTTTGACCTCCGGTGCGACGGATGCGGCGGACTTGATGATCCAGCTGACCGCAGGCACGGATCTTTTCCTCTTTCCTCCCTTTCTTCGGCTTACTGCTGCAGCGAGTTGTCGGGCGCGACGCTCTGTCGAGATGTCTATCTCTGGACAGGCACGGCCTTGAAGCCGTCTATACGGTCCTCTGTCTCTGAGATGCAGGCTTTGTATGCTTTGGAAAATGTGAGTGGTTCGGGGTGTAAAAAACATCTTTCATAAATTATACCACTATTTAGATTTCAAAGTCACGGAGCCACAATTCGCTGTGAGGGGAATGTATGGAGGACAGCTACAGAATAACGCTTTATGGCGAAACACTCAATGTGGCACTGTGCTACTGAAAGAATCAATTGCTTTTAATCCTTTCTCATATAGAACTAGCGCTGAAAGCAGAACAACTGATTCCATTACAGTTAATCTGCCGATCATAGTAGATTATTACTTTGCCCACAGGAACAAGCGAAAAATGCACATCACTGTTTTCCCGAAGCCAGGGCGATGTCATCAACTCGCGTCGCCTGACGAATCATCCAGTGCTACGTGCTGACGCGCGGCGAGGGTAAGGCTGTCGTTTCCCGACAGCCGTGAAGTACGCCCAAGAGCGCGAAACAGCTACCACGTGCCCGCCACGAGGCCGCCGTGTCCGGTCGCACGCACGCAGTGGCGTCTGATAGGTATCCGCGGAGGTCTGAGAGGGTGCAGCTTTTCCTCCCAACCCCTCAGCAAAGCGCCTGCTGATGAGAGGCTGAGGAGCTAATGAAGCTGCGCGCCGCCTTAACATTTCACCCCCCGCTCCCCTATTTCATGCGCCGGGCGATAAGAAGAGGATGAGGTACGCCGTTTCTGCGCAACGATGATTCCAGCAATTCACGGCCAGCGAGGGCTTTTAGCGCTCGCGCCGCTTCTTCGCGAGACTTCTTTCCCCGGGAAAAAAAGAAATCTTCCAACAGAGAAAGAGATGTGTTTTATAGATTATTACTTAAACAGGAACAGCAAGAGCCACTCCTCTTATTTTTACTGCTCCGATTCCCTGTGTCTGCTCGCATTAAACCCCTGAGTGTGATCATAGAGCCTGGTGCACAGACCCTGTGACATATATTATAATACTCCCGCTGGGTCCTGACCGAGGCGGGGAGCTCATCGATCTCCCCCCCCCACCGGTGATCTCACTTTCCCCATCCAGATAGATGAGCGGTAGGATTTAAATCTCCTTTCATTTCGCACCCCCATCCCCACCCCCACCCCACCCCGCACCCCGCTCTCTCCTCTCTACGTCAGGCGAGCAGCCCAGTCAGGAGATTTTTCGGCCGCGGGCCGGCTGCCAGCTCCAGTGTGATCAGGTGCTGCCAAGAGCAAAAGGACAGATTGGTAAACTTAGCTGGAATGTCTATTATTCCAGTAAGTCCCCCATTAGTCTGTTTAACATTTGTCGCTGCTGCTCTGTATGACTACTCAGGAGATTGTGCCTTAGTTGGGGGTGGGGGACGGGGGGTGGTAAACGGCTGCAACGGAAGAAATACTCTTTCAGCCCACGGTTGGATGACACCTCATCCATCACAGTGATGAAGCCAAGTTTTACAAACCGTCGTGGAGCTGCTCGCTGTCACGGTGGCTGTCACTGCGAATGTGGCAAGTGATCCCGGAGGTATTTGTCGGCGGAAGAGTTCGAGTGTTACCGGCGAATAAGATGTTGCAATTTGGACCTGGAAGCCCCATTTCTGCCAGCGCGGGGGGGGAGGGGGGATCAAGGTTTTATTCGGGCAAATGAGAGTCAGAATCGGGAGATGAGAAGTCAAATCTTGGACTCGCTAAGTGAAAATAAAAAAGGTCCCTCCTGGACTCTCTGCAGTTATCTTTTTTTTTTTTTTTTAATTTCTACATTGCTTCGTGTAAGTTCAGCACCACAGCGGTCCTTCCCTGGGCCCTATGTCCTAACGAAATCCCCCCGACATCCAGTTCCAGTGCATTTCTGCCCACCTTTTGTTCCTGCCTGCCAGCATTGTCTGCCCTTTTCATATTAAAGCACCTTCATGCGTCAGTCTGTCTTTTGTGTCACCATGTAGCCCCCCGCCCCCCCGAATTCCTGGCTCCGGCGTTACACACAAACAATTGCGCTGTGCAATATCGAGCCTCGCTGGATTCTGGACAAACTCTTTCCATCACTTCTTTGACAATAATACCGACTCTATATATTGGCGTCGTTCTGCAGTAAACCGGCACAGCGGCGAAAGTAGATTTGTGGAGAGGAGCTCGCAGGGGACAAAGCTGCACAGACAGGGGCCACACGGGAAGGGAGACAGTGAGGGATTTCAGGAAGAGGCCGGTAATCCTTTGGAAGATGGTGATCTCAAATGTTGGTCAGTGTTCAGAGTCGCAGCACACGTGTTTGCTGTGGTGCTCACAATGCCGCGGGGGTGGGGGGTTGGGTGTCCACAGAGGCGCTTATGTTCAAGGCAGGAAACGGTTAACGTTAAAGTAAAAGTTAAACAGTGGAAATAATAAGCTAAAGAGTCATTATCGCTGCAGGGTGCCATTTGATGTCCTGCACATAACTTATTCATGTTTACATGTTAATAATTCATGTTCAAATAGCAGGACAATGACTGTGAAAGGGTTTGTTATATTGCCTTGGCCAAGTGATTTTATTCATAAAAATCCTTATTTGCCTCCTCAGGCTGCCGGCATTTTTTTATTTTTTCAGTTTTGCATAAGCGGACGCATGCTGTTTTCCTATGCTGCGTGCACTGCTCATTCAGTTTCAGTGTGAGTAAAATATAGTCAAATCACATTATACTTATTTTCTCTGTTGTTAAATAAAATATTGATCATATTACAGTAAGTATATGGCTCATCATTCATATTAAAGTGTAGAGCCTATAAATAAGAAATAACACTTTTCAACATGACTTATTTTGTGTTTATTACTGTGTAAGGATGCTACTATAGCTACTGTAACATTCGGTGTGACCTGCTGTGAATGCATGTCCGAGCTTTGGAACATTAAGGTTGTGGTTTGATCTGCTGAAACAAAGTCAGACGTGAATTAATGTCCAAACTGAGCTGAGCTCTCTAAAGTCCGCGCATATGGTACCGCTGTGATGTTTTGACGTAAAGTCTCATTATCCCGCGATCCCTCACAGCCACTTTTATTGTTAACACAAGTATACTGTGATGGCACTCACTTTTCTCCCGTGCCATCTCTCCTCTCATCACACATCAGATAGGCCACCTGCCATAATTCCAATGAAAGTTGCCAAGTATGTCACCAGGCAAGATGAAACACTGCGATGCGACATGTCTCTGCAGGAGAGAGGCTGGGACGTGGGACTGTCCCTGCTACCAGTTAATAGAGGCTACTACAAGTGGAAAAGACAACCACGTCCCCGCATCTGATGGCATGACTGAAACCAGGTGGCGTCCGCAGCGCACTCAGGCGAGGCGCATCGGAGAAGGGCGTGTGGCGACTTACGATGACAAACAAAGCCGACCCTGGCGTTATCATTGAAGAGGAGGAGCACAACATAATGGCTAAGTGCATGCGGCGGAACGGGATAAACAAATTCTCCTGGCCCAGGCCCAGGGAGGACCCTGCTTGGTATGCAAATCAACAGGTTCTCCGTCTCATTCCAGAGCCGCGAGTCCTCAATGAATTCTCCGTGCAGGTAGAAGAGGGTTCGTGGAAGTGTGTTGGAGAGCGGCTGAGATGAGCCACAGGGCAGGAAATTCAGCTGATGGTACCTGTAATTCCAATTGCGCTGCTCCACTTTTTTCCACGTTTTTTACCCACCATTACCGAGCAATGAACTCATAGTAACAGTAAGGCGTATGCTGATGATAAGGTGGGCATGGCGGCGTGTCAGACAAAAACAAATTAAAGATCACGACCACATTATGGACACAAGAAAAAGCAAGGGCCGTGCCTTACCGCAACATTTGGAGAGACATTGTGGCATATGGTCGCAATTTCATGGTTTGATCGTATCTCTTACAAACAGCACTTGTTGACGGAGCCGAGCAAAGTGAATAATCTTCAATCTTCCCACTGTGGCAGCTCAACAATCTCTATTTACTCTCAATTTGATAGCGGATTCAGTTAGTCTCAGTAATATGACAAGATGGATAAGTGGAAGGCTGTTGTAGCCAGAGCCGCGTCGAATGTCGCAGTCCTTAAACAGGGAAATGCTTTAAAGTGACAGGGGTTTTGAAGAAGAATCCAATGCTGCTGTCAGCGGCAGTTTATCAAACCCGGTTACTAGCGGAGCGAGCGCGCCGCCTGATCCTGCGGACGCAGCAGCTGCAGAGGGCTGCAGCTTAAATGTTACAGTAAGTCATTATTAACAGTTATTGGGAGATCACAGAGACGGAGTGGCGCAGTGTACACACTCGGCACTAACCTCCGCCGTGTGCAGTGAATTTCATTCCCAAATCTGACAGACTGCACATGGCCAGTATGAATTATGCCTTAGATCACAGTTGGGTTTTTCGGCTTGTTCATCCTTTTTCCTCTCCAAAGACAGTCGACATTAATAAGTAGTGACAAAAAACCCCAGTAAACTGAGGCGAATTCAGTTTGAATTCAACTAGTACTGAAAGAATCACACGATTAAAGGAGAATGACAATATTCCTTTTTTGTTGCTCCGGAAATCTCTGCAATCTCAGCCATTACTTCGTTATTATGACCATTACAATCAATGGCCATAGCTACAAAACTAGAACCCAAGTTGTAGTAAACACAAGAGTGCCTTTAATAGACTAAGTGAGATTTTACTTGACAGGATGGGCATCTTCCTTACAACGATCCACCACCGACAGTAACCGCTGCATCAGTGGTGACATACGGCATTCAGCTGTCTGCAGTGGCAGCAGGCACAACACACGAGTGCAACAGCAACTACGGTGACTCCCACCTCACAAACGAAAGAGGGGCTTCTGGCACAATTTACAGGAGTCGTTCCATTTTGAGGTGACGTATCGCCGCCGCGCTGCTTGGCTCGCTCACTCGCGAACAGCCACGCATTAATGACAGCGTCGGCCGGACCTGCACTGCCCGACCACTTCATTAGCTCGCCCTAATGACATCACCCAACTCTATCAACGCTCCCTTCCCCTTCCTAACTTGTCTGCCTTTGGCTTGCAGTGGGCATAGATCACCTCATGTTCCATTTTGGCTGTGCTTGTGTCAGAGCCACTTGACACAATTTTCTCTTACAAAACACACTCCTTTCTATGGGGAGAGGAGTGCAGATGTGCAGATGTTTCAAAGGATAATCAACCCTGAGCCTCACAACTCTTTTGAAGCATTATCCATGAAAGATGACATTTTCATATTTGCAGAAGTCATATTTCCAACCCCCTAGAATGACTCCTGAGCGGAGACAATATTTGTTGTTTTTTGGGGGGGGGTTTTGATATGACACACACTGCAGCACAGCAACAGCTGTCTGACTGCTGCTTTGTAAATAAATGGACATATTCAAAGCCATTTATTACACTTGTCTGCGCGAGACAAGCGGAGACATTAAGCTGTCCAGCCGAAACTTAAGCCCCGCTCGGTCAGGAGAGAGATGAACCAAAGCTGACTGACTGCTGGCTTTTACTCGCCCGGCTGATTGTTTTCCCCGTTGTTTGGACAGTTGCTCTCAAGGATGCCGACCAATCCGTAAAGACATTTACAAAGTTGAATAAAATCTCAAAGAACCTCCCTGGCTTGTGGAGGAGACAAAGCTTTGAGTGGCTGTTACTGTTGTAAAAAGTAAGTCTGCCTTTTATGTGAGGAAGCTTTTCCCCCCTTCTGTCCACCAAGCGCACGAAAAACCTTGCAGAGATTTTCTGACGCATCCAAGTGTGAACCTCACATGGGCGGATGTTAGATTCATCCCGCACAGGAAGCTATTATGCTTGGTGCCCAATCACACACTGGTGTAATAGTTCTGAGAATAGAGAAGGAATTTTAGAGAATATTGAACAGAGACAGTAAAGCGTGAAGCATAGTATAAAAGTCTCGCCAAGCAATAACTCCGTGTCAGTGATAGCGCAAGCGACGGTGAAATATTTAACACCATTTAATGTTGAGTAGAGCCCTGTAAGGGCTGCGAGATGATGCCACTTCAAATGTAGCTGTCACAAGATGCCTTTTGTGCTTTGGAAAAGTCCCAGTGCAGGGTAAGAGAAGTGGATGAAAGGATGGCAACACAAACAGCGCATGTTTCCAAGGATGGCTGGGTATATGAGAAAACAGCTCTAATGTCAGACGTCAGCATGAGATGCTGTCAAGGGCGAGGAAAAAACGAGGGGCTGGGAGAAGTGGATGAGCATCGCCGCTGCCATTTGATGCCGGATGTCGGACTGTCTAGTTGCTAAAGGTTTCGGTAGTCGTTATGGTTATCTCTAATCCATGGCAAAATGTGGCCAGTAACTGGGCTTTTTTTGGAATGTGAGGAGTACGCCGAAGCAGGATCGTCATGCTCAGCGGAGCGGGACAGCTCTGTGCGGAAATAGGTGAAATTGTTCTCGCAAAACCGGCACTAACCTCAGGTTAATGGTGAACCCAATTTCCTCCTGAAAGGGAACCCGCGTTAATTGATTTTTTTCAAATGAAGGTGTGTATTGTTATAGAAAAAAAGATGTGAAGTACTGAAATCAAAGTTATCACACAATTCTGCCTATATGTGAAGCTCATAAGCCTCTTCCAGCTAATTACTTTGGTCTTACAGGATATTCAGAGTATGTCACTGAATGTCACTGCCGTCAACGTTTTCATTACAGCATCAGGCAGCTACACATTTTCAGAAAGCAAGCTGCGAAAACACACTGTCGGCTGCAGTGAGAAAAACATGGAATCCAGCAGCCAAGGCCGAATTTCATCAGGTCTGGTTTATTCTGAGGATGCTGTCACGCAGACATGATTAATTTCGTATCCTGAATGAGGGTGTTCTGCGAATGTAACTCGTGCAGCAGTCAAACGCCAGGCTTTTTACATTCCTGTTATATTTGTCTTACTATGTATGTATGTCAACTGTGTGGCAACTTGACAGAGCTATGGCAGACTATAGTTTACTAAAAAGTTTTTTTTTTAAGGTTGTCATAAAATTGACATCCTGAGCGACTGTTCTGTCCACATGCCACCTTCAACACAGCGGAATTATTAGCCAAATGTAAAATATGAATAAACACAACTCGTTGTTTGGCAGCTCCCGTATGACACGACATTTATGACACTCTGTATTTCTGGAAGTGCTACAACGTTAATCCAGGATCAAATACCCATGGCTCCAACTAAACTGCTTCACACCAGCGATCGAAACAATGCAGACCCTCAACTTCATCTTGTTGTTACCTGAGTTTCAAGGCAAATATAGAAATAAAGTGTAGAAGAAAAAAACTAACCAGCGACTGGGCTTTCTGGGAGGTTAAATATGTCTCACAGTAAGATTATCAAGAAAAAATAATGACCTTTCATTGAGTAAGTTTTAATCTTTGGTCTGATAGCATGGATTGTTAACAAAATGTCAACAGCATGAAAAACAACTGAAAAAAATGAAAAATGTAGCCAATAAGATTATCAGGGATCAGCCGTACCCAAATTCAGACATTTTTGATAAGAGTCTGGCGGGAGCAGCAAGAGACAAACATAATTTCCTCTAACAAGCCACCTGTTTTTACAAAGTGCGTCTGGGACTGTTTCTTATCTTTATTGTAATGACATTTTTTTTTTTTTTTTTTTTAATCATTCACTGATAGATGAGTCTGTTAAATAATAACTGAACTGAACTAAGTCTGCTCCACTTTTTCCACCAATTTCCTCTTAAAACATTCCATTCACTGTCACATTTCTACTCCACCGACCTCAGGACTTTGCAGTTTATTTTCTCAGCTCGGTCTGACTCCGCAGAGCAAGCGGATGCTGTTTCTCCCCCACAGCGTGGTCACATTACTGATGTTCCTCGAGTGGGTGGGGAGGGTTGATCACACCCAACAATTGTAATCCCAATCCCAATCTGCGGATTGCCCTGGAGTCCACTTTAAGCGCAAGACTGCGACGAGCCGGGACCAATCGCAAATAGTCTGGAGATAGTGGTCACTTCATCACATTCACTGGGCCCTTTACACGTGTCCCTCACCCTCTGGAGGCAGGAGGGGAGTTGTACGATTGTCCACACTTTAGGCAAAACAATTTAGTACCACTTAGAAAGTAACTCGCGGAACACGGTACCTCCAACAAACCGGAGAGGAGTGCGCTGATTGAACCCCTCAACTCCAAACAGAACTTTAGTGAAGAAACTACTGTGCGTCGCACACTTGACTGCAGGATCTCACAGCTGCTCAAAAAGTAATGAAGCTTGAGTGGATAGTCTTGTTGTGCCTCTGGTAAATCGACGCTCTTAATTATTCATTTGGAATAAATCTGGTCCCTTGTTTGTTTCTCCAAAGTAGCATTGATGACAACTTTCGCATGGTGACAAAGTATACAACTTCCAAGACGACTTCGCTTCCATTGCACGGCTCTAATTCCCAGACACGGACTCATCATTTATTCACCTCGTGGCCTCCCATTCCCAAACACACCTTCGCTGCCCTTCACATCGGAGTCATCGCCATAATCAAGCAGTGACTAGGAAAGAACATTTAAGAGAGGTTGTGTGAGGCTCAAAGTTGAGTTCCTCGCATTGCACATTTCAGCTCTACAGAGGAAAAAACCTCAAATACAAAACACGCTCAATTTGCGGCTGCCTCTTCATTAACACGCTTCTCCATCTTGATTATAATTTCCTAAGTGGTGGATGGGCCTTCAGAACTAAGCGATTCAAAACCAAGAGCGGAGCTTGAGCACGAACTGGGATACTCTGGCTGACGCACATCCCGTGAGATTGATGTCCCTAATTAGGGGGAGGAAATGTGGCTTTCTTTAAACAGCTCTTCAAAAGAACTCCCGTTTTTTTTGTGTGTGTGTGTGTGTGTGTGTGTACACGAAACACTTCACTCCAGGAGAAATGAAACTGATTAGCCTGTCCAAAATGCAATAGAAACAGTACAATCTTATTCACGTTCACTGTCTCATCATGGGTGACATGTTGGACACGTTAGTGTTCTTTGCTTTGAATTTCTTAACAAACAGCTACTAATGATATATAAAAATCTTTTTTTTGCATTATCCTGTGTAAATTTGTATTTTCCTGAACACGGCATCATCAAAGCAATCTGAATGTTGCACACAAGTCATGTTAATATTTCAGTAGCCAATATGAACAGCGGCTAATTGCTGTTGAAACTGCTGGATATTAAGATGAATGATGAATTCAGTCCTTCCATATTTTTCTTTTTTTTTTGCTTTTGCTTGCACGGCCTAACCCTTCGCATTATTCATTTCATTTTTGTGCCTCCTTTCCTCCTCTTTTAGTCATTGGCACCTCGAGGTCAGGAGACGACCCGCGCTGACCTTTCATAAAGCATGCCAAGAAAAAAATGAAAGGACACAAAAAACCTGAATGTCAAATACCACCTGAATGCACTGTCCCCAAAAATCGAATGCGTCCTCCCACATGAGTCTCACACACACACTATCTTCAGCCCATCAGCATACTGCTTATTTTTCTGAGCAATAATGCACATTATGAATTGGCTGCTTGCTGTCACCTCAGACTGGCCAGACAACAAGACATCATCCCCCCAGAATCCTTTGTTCTTCTTGGATGTTAGCTCTGTAAAAACATTAGGCTTGCTAACCTGCACTTCAGAGCCTCGCAGAGACGAAACAAAGGCGAGAGCTTCTTGGCATGAAAGAATCATATCTATATGAAAACTGCAGGACGGGAGCGCACACAAACAGAACAACGGAGCTGCATAACAGCACGAGAGGCGACGCGCGCACTTGCTTTTTTCTCTTTTCTCGAGAAATTAGCTGGGGACGGGGGGGGGGGACTCCCAGCAGTCAGGGGGGTAGTGGGCACAGATTAACACAGCGGATTTCTTGGCTGAGCACGGCTGTCTCCTGCCAAAACACCCATGTGTTCTAAGCCGAGGGACACCAACAGAAACGTTTCATGTTTTTGTCTTTTTTGGTGGTAATACACTTGGGTGTAGAACGCGAACCATAACTCATGTCACAACCTCTGAGTGTTAGCATGAATTTAAACTGCAGTATTATTTCACCTCTTAATGGACTCAGAAGCTCACCTTAGCATAAGGTGAATAAAGTTCTCATTAGTCATTATTGCCACTGCTCTTTGCCTTCTTCTTGCAACGCTATCAATGTCTTCCAACTGATTCTGAGGTTGCTGAGGTACATCAGTAATTAAACACTACCTGTACATTAACAATGGATCATACGACTGTGTGTAATGTGAAAGGTGGCCCTCGGTGATGAACCCACAGAGATTATTCTGCCGAGTCTGCAGTTGCCCCCTCAGCTCCGTGGAGCATTTTAGCAGCTTTCGGCACATTGTTTTGGCAACTTCCCTGCACCGGAGAAGTGCAGGGAAGAGAAGTTGGGGCAGACTGAAAGGCGGTGCTGATTCCCCTTTGACATGAATATATTTGTTTTTGTTTGAATGTCACGTATTAAAAATGTTCACGAGGTAGGCTTACCTGCCAAGTAAGATTAAAGCAATGTGCAGAAAGGGAGGCTGCTTTCTTTGATTTTAAGGAAAGTTCAAAGGCGCCGAAAATCACTGCAGAGCAGCTTGTTGAGCAGACTGTTGCTTTTATGAAGTAGCCTACAGCACAGGAGAGAAAACACATCTTCACCTTTCATTTGTTTTGTCCTGCCCTCTGTATTTTGCATGCTGGGACTGGCCACAGGTTTTTCGCTAGGTCCTTTTTAATTTTATACATGTACAGAAATGCATGGGCTTACTGTATACTGTTGCTACAATGCCATTTGATTTGCCCCCCCATCCATAGGTGGGAGGAGAGGCGCACGCACGATGACGGCTCAACAATACTGAGAGATGACAAACAAGCACACAAATACTGGTACATGACCGCAACTGACAGTACAGCAGTCTTAATGCTACCCATACCTGTCGCAATGATGCAAACATATCAAAATCTTCCACCGATCAGCATGTCATTTCCCTGGTGCAAAACAGCTCACGCGGCCGTCTTTTTACCAGAAAATTATTAACAAAACATTTTTCAAACTCAACAGCCTGTGCTTAAATTGTGCTCATGAGCACAAATGAGTTTCTTTCATTCTGAGATATGTGTGTGTGTGTATGGGGGGTGGGGTGGGGGGGGGGGGGCAATCAGGCATCTGCTTTCTGCAGCGGCTGTGTGGTAAATGAAACCACACTAAAATTGTACTCTCAAACCTGTTACATGCTCACTGCCAAAAGAGTGGGTGGCTAATAGGTGTTAATTAACGGTCATAGTGTGGAAATATGCGACATGCTGTTTTTTTCTGAAAGCAATAACATAAAAAGTAGGATGCTGCTGTGTGGTTTGTTCAACTCTGCACTGCTTCTGAAAGGAGGCAGATACTAAAATGTTGTGCTTTTGTTTCTTTTCTTTCGACATGACGTAGGCTACATGAAAAACGATGGGGGGAAAGAACAGCATGAAGGCTGGCTTCATCGACAGAATCCCCCTCAACTTGTCTCATTCACCTTTACCTTTGAGTGGACTCAATGGTAGTTCCCTCTTCGCCTTTCTACAAAAATCTACTTTACTTGGTTGATGGCACGATCCCGTCTCCCCTGCATGTGCGCAGACTGCCAAGATTTAATGAGGTTGTCATAGAGGAGAAGCACACATCTTTCTGAAATGTTTCGCCCTTCTTTCAAGCTCCAAAAGACAAGAACAAACGCTCTGACCTTGGAAATTTAACATGACAGTTATTTTCAAAGGGCCATTTTAACATTTGAACTTTTTGTCTATACGTCGTTACATTCAGCCAATATATTCTCCCAACTCCAATATCTAAATAACATAGTGAGAATAAGGTAAAACGACATATCGGCCATCCCTCGTGCTCTGTGCAAGCATGAACACAAAGGCCAGAGGCTAAATGGGCAAATCAATATCACCCATACACATATAAAACCTGCCCAGAGTGAATCTATATTTTTCATTGTAAAGACTCACAACTCCAGGAGAGTCAGCTCAGGAGTTTTCTCCTGATTATTGATGCTCCGGTTGACTTTTCCGTCTTTCTCCTCCTGGACTAATGCACAGTGCAGGCAGCTGTAACATAGTAATACCTTCACCTCTGGTTCAAAATGTCTTTAACCATTTTGTAGAGGCATGTATTGAAATATATATATATATATCCAATACTTATATCTAATCTAATATAATTTTGTTTCTTTTGTGGTTCCTCACTATGCTTTGTACAACAAATGATGCCTTTGTGTCTGAATTTGCCTAAATGTTACAATATCTGCTTAAATCAAGACTGCAAGGCTGAGAAAAATTTTTAAATTAAAATTATATCAGGAATGAAATATTGTTGCACAACGTTATTATGCTATTATCTCATCTGCTGTTTAGTACGATCTGAAAGTACAGTTACTTTGAGGTATTTCAAACCACCCAAGGTCTTCGGTGATGTCTGTAAAATGACTGGCAATAAAAGACAGTTGTAGCACAAAATGTTTCATCCCTCAAAAGCTACTGTATGTATTGTATTTGCTGACAGTACAAGGTTAAAAGTTGTGTGTTTCCCTGAGCTGCTTATTGTTCAATTTCGACCAAGATCGAGAGTGGCAAACGTCTCCACGGCCCTCTATACCTGGAGGAAGCAAAAAACAAGCAGAATCAGCAGTTCCTGGAGTGGGTGACAGCGACAGTAGCCTGGGGCCCTGCTTTCTGTGTCATTAGCAAATACATGTACGCTCATTCATGGACTAATGATATGCTGCAAGATACATCGTTGCTCGTACTTTCACCAGACTGAGCTGGGTGGAAAATATTGAAATGCCTTCCACATTTTTGTCTAAATGAATAGTTTGATGTCAAAACAGGTGTTGCGACTATCAGCAAAAGCCTGCATCCCCAGCCATAACACCGTCATCGCATCGTTCAGGGGTGAAGAACGGGACTCTGGAGGGCATTTCAAAGACATTAATCTATTTCCACCGCTGAAGGGCCGAGGCGGGGTAAAGGACGAGCTCCGAATCCCCCCGAGGGAAGTACGCAATCATAGAGTGCCCCACCACCACCCTCGCAAACTACACATGGTCATATGCAAATGAGACAAGGATTACATAAATGTTTCTAAATTCAATAGCATATTCCTCAGAAAAACAATTTTGCATTACTGCCCCACACAACGCAGTGCCTGACAGCGTGCAATGATAAGCTGGGGGAGAATGTGGGAGCTGTTGTTTTAGCCTGCGCCTATCTCCGGGCATGCTAATTTCATTTTGATGCATCCGTCTGTACATTAATGGGAAATAATGATGCAAACAAAGGACAAACAAATAAGGTGTGGACAATCACGTACTTTATGATTACATGTTCATGGAAATGTGTTTCTGGAAGTATAAAAAATAATTTAAGTGAGTGCAAAATAGGAATACAATCACATTAAAATGCATAACCTGTGGCAGGAGCAGAAACAGAAACAAAACAAGACAATAATTAGGAGTCCTTGCTTTTCTATTCTATTTGATCCAGTGTGCAGTAGGCACTGAAGTTTGTCAAGACCTGTTATGAACACAAAAAGAAGTGCCTTTCTTTCAGTAATGGAAAAAAAAAAGAATCATTTAATGATTCGCTACAGGCATGAAAGAGGCAAAAACGTTTCACTAAAGAGCAGGAACAGCCTACAAATCACTTCAGTTCAACAGTAACTTCCACTAAAGTGTAGTAATCAGATTGAATACAGAGATCAACCAAATCGTTGGCGAGGTAAAGATGGACCAATTTTGAAATGACTTCTTCATGAGATGCAGACTGCGCACAGGTGGCCTTCTCTGAACCGAATGTGTGGCGTCTGAAGGTAAATGGCAGCACGTGGTCTTCATCAAGAGCTTCACAGCCAAGAGAGTGAATGCATATGCATTCGCCACTTTTCTTTTTGTTCTTTTGTTTTGATCTCACTTTGCTTGACCTGTAGAGTATCTCCACTTCAACTCGACAGAGGAGAATATTGCACTTTTTACTCAACTACATTATCTGACACTAAAAATATGATGAGCTTGTACTGGTAAGGATTCTTCCCTTTTTTCATGTTTGAGATGTCTCTATGCCAGAGACAATTTCCCCTCTATTTTTTTCAAATGGACTCTTAAATAACTGCTGATACCAATTCTCTACTTTTACTTAAGTAGAATTTTAAATAGAGGACTTTTACTGAAGTGAAGTTATTTTCCATTGGTGCCTTTACTTAAATAAAGGATTAATGGTATTCTTGAACCACCTGCATGGATCCTTACGACAATGAAATTGATATAAAATTACACAAATGCATTTGCAGTGGACTTGTAAAAGCACACGGTGATGTGGACCACAGATAGTGGAGATTTCATTTAGAGAGAAAACAATCACACTTCTATAAGAACACCTAATCGAACAACTGTATTGAATACTGTAGTACACGCCGTTATCCACTCAACTGCAATGAAGGAAGAATCCATGTTAGCAGGCATATCATACACAAAGGCCTGGAAACAAGGTATTCTACCCATCTTTGCTCAGATTTCAGAAAATAAACTTCTTGTCCTCCGAGCTCCGCTGTTGCCAACTTAGCAAATTTTTCACTAGATCTGGCAACTTTTCAGACTGCGTGTAGTGACTAAACTCTGCATAAGAGCCAAGCAACAAATCCAGTGACATTTACAGCAGACATCAGCTACTTGCACTTGCTCAAAAATCTCCAACTCATGCAGCACTGCTGGTTCACACGGGAGTCCAGGTCAAAATTACTGGCACCCCTGAATTTCAAGTGCATAATTCATAATATATTCAGAAATAAATGCAAATGCAAATATTTGCTAGTCACTTAACAGATACAGATTTCTGCACACAAAACAGGAGGAGATCTGAAGGGTCAGTCAGTTCTGACTGAGAGACACACACGTATACACACATATGCACACAGGCACGCACGCACACAGACCGACAACTGCTTCATGTGGAAATAGCCAGTGCTTCATCTGTACATCAAACGGTGCCAGAACGCAAAGTGCATAAGAGAGCGGTGCGGTCACGTGACGCGGTGTGGAAAGCATGATATCATACATGTAAGACACACGGTGACTTTGATGTCAAGTCATTTGCATGATATAAATGTTATGAGAATAACTTTGAAATTAATTTTGGCCACTCTCTCTCTCTCTCTCACACACGCGCGCACATACCCACATCTCCACATGGGGCTTACAGCTTGCAGTCAGCAATTCATTTTTCCAAACAATAATAAATAAGAGTCACGTGGCAATGGCCTATTAATAGATGAATGAATGCTTACCTTATCTAGTCATCCAGATCAGTCCACAACATTGATTCTCTTCCTCATCCCCATTTCAGCTTTTACTCCGCATGTCTGGGGCCAGTCCTGTCCATAAAGCGCCTTAAACTCCTTAATGAACTTGTTATATCCAGTTTTATCAACCGCCCCCTTGAGATAAAACACACGGTCCTTCAGCTTCGTAACCAAACTTAAGGGGGGGTGGCCAAGTGTTTTGTCACTGGGTTTTCCTCCTGTTGCCATGGTAGTCCCCTGCTCCTGCTCCTGTTCGTGATCCTGGCTAGCTGCTCCAGCGGTCGCCCTCTGTTGCTACTGCTAGCATTAGCATTAACACCGCGACTGCGCCGATTTGTCACGACCCTGAATTCTTTAGAAGCAACAAGGCCACTCTTTTTTTCTTTTGAAAGTGGATGGCAAGTTAACCTGTCTTTGATATGTTTGCTTTGCAGTTTAACACACGGAATCCTCTGTATTAAGTTTTCCGACTGCCCCACAGGTTTTGGCCTTTTCCTTTTCTTTTTGCATAATTACCCAGCGTGCTTTTCGCTCAGTGCGCGCGTAAACCGACGGTAGCACATATCATGAAATTGCTTGAAACTGAGCCCAAACACAATAAAATACCGTATATATTATTCCACATTGTTATTATTTTTTGTTTTTACACAAGAGTTACCGGATATGCATAAATACGTAGTGAAACATAGGTAGGCAGGAAAGCAGAGGTGTCTGAACTGGCACAAATTAAGCCCTTTATTTAAATTTAATTTGGCTTGTTTTGTTTTTGGATGTTATGTGACCCTTCTGTGCTATGTGACCCATCCCCCACCCCCACAAACCTTATTCCTATGTTATAAATATTACACATAGGAAGGCATGTCTTGTATTGACCTGCGCCTCTTACCCAGAGACTCCAGGAAAAACAATTCTTTATTCACAAGGTGAAACCCTAAAGTAAAGTGTGATCAACACTGTATTGAATCAGTGAAATGAAAGACCTGCACTTGAGCACAATACATTATCAGACCTGTTTTAGGATGATGTGATCCTCTGTCAAGCTATGGAAATCCTTTTATCGCTTGCCCCTCCACAAATGCGTCAGTGCTGCTGGAACAGGTAGGAATTTGGTGATTGAAGGACAGTAAAGCCTCCCTACTGCCTGTTAATGGAGTAAATAAATTAAATATGCTACAGCTCTCACTTGGTGACATTCAGTTGGTGCATCCTTTTGCAATACTGCATTAATTTGCATTATAAACAGTTATGACACATATTTTACACTGAAAGGCACTGGAACATTACCCAGTGCAAAGACAGTGAAAGACATTGACTCCCTAGAAAAACAATTATATGTCATTTAAAAACATCAACCTGAAATACCAGGTTTGATACTGCAAACATGTTTAACAATGCAGTTGCCTATTTACACATCCTGCACACACAGAACAATAAGAAGCATTTACTTCAAATCTGTTCGTGTAAATCTTGTAAATTTACTGTAAATCTAGTATTCACTCAGTTTTATCTCTGTTTTAGCCTCCACAAACTCCTGAGGGAAATATTTGGCTCTTTAGCTGCTAGATGCTGCCCTATGTTCACCAGCTAGTTTCTAGCTGTGTCTCTCTGTTGCTTGGCGTTGAGCAGCTTTCTCTTAAAACAGTTGCCTGCTGTGGGAGAGAAAACCACACTGACAGCAGTGAGAGTGAACCAAAACATGGAGAGTTTTTTGCCAGACAGACAAAGAAAGAGCTGAACCTCATTATTAAGATCTTTAAAGCTGAGAAGAGCTGCAGATGCAGGTGATAATTCTCTGTGGGATCATCGATTGATTCCTCTTTACACTGTCAAGTTTTCTTCACATTGTTGTTACTTTGTAGGTATAAAACTATTGCTTATAACCACTTTTACCATTATGGTGATATTTTTTCCACTTCAACAATATAACTGCTTTAACTTAGCTAAAAACAAATTGCAGGCGGTATAGAGAAAAGACTCCAATCCAAAAGAAGAATAATGTTGTTTAATCTTTGTAAAAACCATTTCACTTTATCCTTAAGAAGTTTAACTGGCAGTGACATTCCAAGGTTGCAGTTTGATTGAAATCCTTTGGCATGTGTCTTGTATCATCTCCTGTTTGTACAAAATGGAAAACTACACTGATTTGTTGGCCACTAACTGCAAACAATATACTATGAAAATTGAGCATGTAGCCATGTATTGTGGAATCAGTAAGTGTACACACTGTATCATCCATTTCTCTCTGAGACACTCATACGAGCCAGAGAACGTTTATTAACAAATGGAGGTTGCATCTTGCTGAAGGATACTTTAACAAGGCTCTTTAGACAGATTGATTGTTGTGTGAAACAAAGCTGTGACTTGCAAGGAAACAGCCACTCACAACCACTTGTTTTGGCTAAAGACTTTGGATAAAGTCTAAAGATAACACTCATATTATTGCTTGTTTCTACCATAATTAACATTACTGACCCCTACAGTGGAGCTGACACACATTCATGTTGCACTGATTTGTTTTTGCGGCACACTCTGATGGAGACAGAAAACTACAGTTTGTTTTTACACGTTGGACATCAGCTGTCGTTAGCCCCTCTGCAGTGCAGCAACACTGACTTTTCAATGTTCAGTACACTGTACATGCTGTCTGTACGAAAGAAACTAAGATAAAGGACCAAGTCTGAAGAGCATAGAACAGCTGACTTTACACAAAATAAGCCTAAATATTATTTACATGTTATTGTTTTTTTGTGCTTCCATCTCCAGGGAAAAAAGAGTGACCAGAAACAGACTTTAGTTACATAACACATGACTGCGCTATGGCTGTTATATTCAAGATTGCACTGGAATTGTTTATTATAGAAGCCTTTGAGTTCAACGTTTCTCATAGTGTCAGTTACATGTTAGTTTTTGCAACTAAATGGTATTTAGCATCAGCTTTCTCTATATGAATGAAACCAATAAAATGATTGTATTCTCCTGTTTTATATGTTTTATAGGACTCCCTCTAAAAGCAATTTCAAATTAAGACATACCAGGATGTTTTATGGGTAATGCAAAGGCAAATATACCTACTGTTATCTTCCGCTGAAAGCTCTTCTTGCTAAGATTTCCTTGGACTGCAATGTGCTTGGTCTGCATTTTTCTTGATTTAGGCCCAGCTTATCTTAAGCTTATACAGATGTCAGCAAAACCCCCTTTTAATAGCGCAAGGCTCTTAATTCATTACCAAATGTAAACTTTGCTGCAGAGGAGAACAGGATGGGCTACGGGTAAATTAGAGGGTGTATTCTACTCAACTAATTACTCTGTAAATTCAAGCCCCCCTCGGGAATAGAGGAAAAATCAAAACACTCTCAGACGTTTCCGTCTGCATTTATTAAATCTATCTCCCCAAAGGGTCTAATTTCCCTTATTTTAAATGCCATTTTTCATCTTGTTTTTTTTTTCCAGAACACAAATGTACCTGTCTTATTTTTGTATCAAAGTATCTCCAGCTGAAAAAATGCTTCCAACACAATGGCCTCTGCCTTAAACTGTCCTGCCATAATCCAACTGCACAGACAGACAGACAGACAGACAGACAGACAGACAGAAAGAACGAGTGTGTGGTTAGCATACAGGTGCATCATTATACGCATGCATCCAACCAGACTCGAGCAATCAAAAGATGCTGCCTGCTGACAGGTTTATAGCTTAACGATGCTGCTGTGGTCACAAAGTGGAAATATTCATCCTTCTGTCTGTGATAACTGTGATGATTAAAGCCTCTGATGCAGAGCTGTCACCCTGTCAGGCTGATGTAGGCGAGAAGAAAAAAATGGTGAGCTGGTCATTTAACCGCAGACATCACATAGCAGAGGATAAGACAGGCCAAGTGCTGCTCCTCTCTGTGGCTCCCATCCACCCTCTTATCTTGTCTGAAGAGACGGATTTCAAGGTCAGTCAGTGACCCTTCAACTGTTCAAGCTGTCACACTGCCCTCCTCAAACACACACACACAGTCACCTATCAAGGACACATTTGGTTCTCTGTGTCACAATTTGTTTAATGGAAGGCTTCTGGGTGGCCCTTAAAGACCCCATGAGATGGAGACTTTCAATATTTCATGTCATGACAGTGTCTCTACAAAAAACTGCCTATGAAAAGCTTGTATCTTGCCCTTTTGCAAAGGATTACTGCTGTGTTAAGTTTGGTTTGACACTCATGGCAGAACAAAAAAATAAAAACATGACAAAATGTCAAAATGTCAATGCAAATATCTAAAAAAAAAAAACCCTGCAGCATAATCAACTTCTCCACTGTTCGAGACATATGTTCAGCATGTTCCAAATACTGAAAACATTTTTGCCAAATATACTTCATAGGTGATTTTGAAATTATACCTTACGCTTTCAGTGGAATATTCCTTGGTGACCTCATTGTAATAGGTCTGGACGTAATATTAAAAGTTTTGTCCCAGCCATCAGTACAGTTCTGGGGATGGCAATCTTGGTCCGTTTGTCAGTCTACCACTTTGGTCCAGAGTGAAATATCTCAGCAACTATTAAATGGATAATCCCCAGAGGATTAATCCTAATGATTTTCCTGATCCCCTGACTTTTCCTCTAGCACCATCAGCCGATTAAAGTTATAACATCCTGTGAAACTGGCATCAAACTCTGTATATTGGTTCTCATGTGATGTATTGTAATGTATCCTTAAATGAAAATAAAGTGACAGAACCATGAAATTGAATATAACATTTTGGAAAGAGCCTTCTAGTAATGATGTTGATCTCCTAACTCATCTTCCAGTAACTCCCTAAGGTTTTGTCTCAACAACCACTGGATGACTTCTATGTATACTCACCTGACCCCTCAGTTTTGAGTTGTCCAATACTTTGGTTTATGACAACATAGACCTTTTTCACAGAGGACATTTTGACATGTCACAGCAGGAAAAGCACAGGTGGAAAGAATTAAATTAATTAATTACTGGAACTCTTGAATAAAACACAGCCTTTGGTAATGGAATCAGAAAAACCTGTTCAAAATGTCTGCAGTGTTGGAAATGATCCTCTACAGCACTAAAAATAAATAATTCTATGCCAGTCCCCAAAACACTGTGATGTCTGAAACACAAAAAAATGGTAGGAAGTTTCTTTAATTTGAATACTGAAAATTAATATATAATAAAGTTATGCCTCTCTCAAAATGCAATTTGTGAAAGGGAAAGGGTAAACATGAAAGCATGGCTGCATGTTATAACCTTGCTCTGCTCATCTGGAGGTTAGATTGAACAGGGACCCAACTGCAGTATATTTTTGGTCACTTGTCGTGGGCAGCATGAGGAGTTTTTGTTCACTGTATTTCCCTTCAAAAGCCTCCAGATATTCACCTGATAGAGGGGTAGATAAATGGAAGGGCAGATGATTACATTGATAGATTGTGTCCAAAACTGTTATTATATGTTATTTCTTATTATAAATACATACATACAGTGCATACATGTGTAATAAGAAAAACTCAACCTTTTACTCAGTGCTAATTTCCAGTATTTTTGAGTTTTTATGTGTATGTGATAAAAATGCTCTTTCATTTTCAGAAAGGCTCACTGGCTCCAAGAAACAAAATATATGAGCAGGAGTTCCTTGCAATGCTTATAAAATGCATAGAACGTTCAGTATATATTTTGCTTTCAAGTTTTTGCCTTCTATGGAAAATAACATCTGTACATATTATTACTTGAAGTTGTAAACAAACTTGTTCCATAATGTATGTTTTTTAATTTAGGTATTTATTTACATATGCATACACATACATTTTTACTTACATGATGCATGGTCATTAAAAGAGTGAGTGAGTTAGAGTGGTTTGTAGTGGTAATCCACAACAAACAACACCAAGTAAAATCTTAATCCAATATGCAGTGGAACTAGGAGTAACGTCTGTTTAGCATGAATAGCCATTATTATAGATTGGGTTGCTTCCCCTTGAATAATAAAGAAATCCATGATTTGCCATGACTGCCTGAGGAATCCATTTCCTTGCCCCGTTGCAGTTTTTCTCAATACATGCAGAGAATGAAAAACAAAGGAGACAATACGTGGCTGACAAAGTACAGCCAGATTTGGTGGCACAATTGTATTTATTTATTCAAGAAGCATGAAGGTTGTCCATCTCTCAAAGTTTAAAGTTGCTTTTTTACACTTACTTGTCTTCATGACCATACAGTATGGTAATGATGAGTGATTCATGCACAGTCATAAATCTGACTTTTGAGAAAATTTTTGTAGCATTTAAATGTCACAGGATAAAGACATTACAGTCTCGGGAGGAGACCAGCAATTAGGCAGCAGCAAGTAGACTGCAAAAAAGTCATTTGTATATCAGGGCTAAAAATAAGTGAAAAATCTGACAGCATTTGGTCTAAATTTACATGATATCAAATTTACCTGCAAGAAAGGTTTAGCAAACCATCTGAAAGTGTTTTAAATGGACCACCTCATCTGTGGGCTATATCCTGTCAGTATTTTAATAAACAGATGGTAGCATGCTAACATGCTAAACTAAGATGGTGATCATAGTAAACATTAAACCGCCAATGCATCTGTATGCAGTATTGTCAATGTAGTCAATGTAAGCATGTTGCAATGTTAGCATTATCATTTTGGTAAGGAGCATGGCTAGCATGGCTTTTGGTGGGTTTTTTTTTTTTTTACCACTTTTACAAAGTGTTCAAGCAAGAGGTTGTGGTTAGCAGCACAGTCCCCTTGACTGAACCCTGTACACACTGTTTTAGTGGAAATTAAAACTAGAGAGCGAAAACCATATTTTCAAAGAAAGCATTGGTTTTATGACAAATAAAAAGAAGCAGCTACACCTGTAGTAGATGGCAATTTGTTTTTGAATATGGAAAGTAATCCCCAATGCTCCTTAAAGACTAAAGTCCGTTACAGAGAGAAAGGATTTGATAAGACGATAATTATGCAGCAAAGGCTCAAAAGTATTTTGATGCAAGGAAACCTTGGAGGAGCCAAGTGGAGGTGGTGACAGAGAGAGAATTGGAGGAAACTATGACTGCAGCCAGCTGTACAAGGAAGTTATTTGTTGAAGCATGTCAGTGTGACAGCATGTGTTCATAGTCAGTGTTTGTCCTGTTGCAGCCAAGTTTTAACTGCAAATGTTACATTGGCATGACACCAAAAAGGAATTTCAGTCCTCATTTCTTTCTCTCTGTATTTTATTTGTTGTGTTGTATGTTGTTATTCCTTCAACCATCAGCTGTGCAACTGTATAGATTTCAGAGTGGTCAATGACCATCACGTGTGTGGAGTTGATAAGGCAAAACAAACATGCAGACTTTAATTTGAAGCTGCTTTTGAAGCATAAACAGATCACACACTGGAGGAGTAATATGTGGTTTTATTTTCTTCAGTACTATCACTGATAACACCATGCATGGTGAGTCATACTGCATGCAGAGCATGTGGAGCTGCTGTTGAGAGGGGGTAAAACAGACAGAAGGGGGGTGGGGGGTCCAGAAGGGAAGAATAGAGCATTATCTCACTGATAGGAGCAGAGATGCCTTGTCTGGAGTAAATTACCAGCTGCTATGAGGGGAAGTAGCCCATGTAGACGGGGCTTGTGATGTGAAATCACTCGAACGGTTTGTGGCCTGCAGGGAGCTGTGTGGGGACAGGAGCGGGGCAGTGAGCGATGAGTGGCAAACAAACAGTTCACTGAGTGACACACAGCGTACGCAACATGGACAACTCGGGTTGGAGGTTAAAACAGCAAGAGCAGTGAAGTCTCCAGGGTGGCAGGAGAACAAGTGAGATGCAGCGAGAGAGAGTATGTGCCAGACGTGTGTGTGGGTGTGAATGCTCCAGAGAGAATCAAAAAGAAAGGCAAAGGCAGACAAAGAAGGAAAAGACTACTGTTGATGTGTCAAATTACGTGTGATACTTCTTTTGATTAAATGATTCAAATAATTGTAATTTGTAACAGTGTTTTAGGTTTGCACAACTTGTGAATAGTTATAATTATACATTATTGAGCATAATCACACAGAAACTGCGTTTAATGGTCTACTTAGTGTGTAGTTAGTGTTCAAAATACTAGATGACTATTTTGGCAGCCTAAAAGCTTGCATAGTCCATCATCTCTCTACAGTTAAAAAAACACAAACAAGAACCAAATCCTTGCAGCAAGACTCTGATTAGGCAGCATGGTACATTGGCTAGTGTCAGCAAGCTAATATACCCACACTGGAAAACATTCTGATGCTTAGCAGCTTGATTGTTGGTGCTGGAGGAAAAGTCAAGGGATCACTGATGTCAGTAAGATTAATTCTCTGGAAATGAATGTGTGAACAATATTTCATGACAAAAATATTCAAGATTTCAGCATTTTTCTTGTAAAATTGAATTCCTCTTCAAATGTGAACTGAACTTCCTGTGCAAAGTGGAGTACTCCTTGAGAAACACCTTTGTAAACTAATACAACACACAACATCACCACCATGGTTTGAGATTTAAAGATTTAAGGTTTACTGTCATTATTTTCATACATGGTACTCAGTTTACATGATAATGTAATTGTCCCTTCAGTGTTAAACCCTAAAAGTTGAATATAAACTGATAAACAGCCACAATAAAACATGAGCATCATAGTATTAGTATTAATATTAGCACTATTTCTTTTTGGTCAATGTAAATACAGTGTAATGTCCCAAAGTGAGATACAACATATTGCTATTGTTTTTTTAGTTAAGCAAAAAAATAGAAAAAAAAACAGATCTCTACCAGAAGGTAGAATCAGTTTGAGAACTTTTGTCTTGGTTTTGCTGCTCTTGCTGGCATGAAGGATCACTAAAATACCCATCTGTGTATGAATAAGGACGTCAGGGTAGGCTGCAGCTTGAAATAGATACCTCATTCACTGATGTTCCCCCTGGGTGTAGAAAGTAGTATTTAAACTTCTCTTGCACTCTAACAATATGTTCAGTTATGTCTGCCCTCTGTCTCCCCACAGGGTGGATGATTTTTGTGGTAAGCAGACAGAGAAGAAAAACCTCAGACAGAGTGAGTGTCATCCTCAAGCTCCAACTCACTTGATTTCTTGCCCTGTGGAGGCTTGTGCGGAATTCACTGAGTTTCTAAGATCTGTATGAAGAAATTTTTTCTGGCCAGCCACATATTGTCACAGAGAAGGTCAAATAAATCCCTGTCCTCCTTCACTGGGAGGGTCTTCATATCCTTTTTCAGTCCAAACAGCGTGTTCATGACCTTCCTACTGAATAAATAATGACAGCAGAATGACAATTGCTCAACTTCTGCCCCAACACCCTGCACCATTGTCAGAAAAGCTTTACAGCGAGTCAGGAAGAGGTCTTTTTTTCAATCAGATTTTCAAAGAACCCACTTGTTCTTGGTTGCCTAGCAGTTGATATGTTTCAAACAGTAATTGCCTCAGCACATTTGTGCATGGGCTGTGGTTATTTGAGAATGTTAAGTCCATTCTTAAAAAGAAAAATACTTTAATGCTAAGTAGCTCTTGATTTCTAGTTCTATTTAAGCTTTGCTTTTAAATGATAAAACCCGGCTTTTGCAAATAATAAAGCATCACAACAGTTGTTATGTATTAAATGACTTTTTTTCTCTTAGATTTAGTTGTAAGCCTTTTGGGAGCTTCATATGGACACTGATACGTAGACACACAGGGAGATTTTTAAAAAAAAGTGGGAAGACCTATCTGGTATGGAAATAAGCTGGGTCATTTAAATCTACAGGCTTGAAGACATTTGAAGTATTGTCCTATTTAAAGGGCACTAGAAAAAAGTCTTGTTTTAGCTAAGCATAAACGTCCCTTGGTTATTTATGTTGGTGGAGCTTAGGGCAGTGATGAAACAGACAATTTTATGGCCACCACCATCAATAACTTTTGAACAGTGGCACAAATTCTGAAGAGACTTTAGTCTATAGTCATGCTACTTCACACCTGGCAATCTCCTGCATACTCTAACTGTGATTTTCCCTCATTCCTCAGTTGTTGGAATGACAAATATGGAAGCCCCAGTTATAACCATGAGATATTGTCCCTATTAAGTAATGTACAGAGTGCTGAAATCATAGCTATCAACAGCATTTGCCCTAAGCTAGTTCAGACCTGTACAGTTTTGCATTTAAAACGAAATACATTTTTAATAAAACCTCTGTGCTGTCCTTGTTCAGTGTTTTTGTACCCAGTCGCTAGATAAAGGCTGTGCTCCTCTGATCTCTGTCTGGTAGGCTGGGGAAATGATGTGCACAAAGCAAAACACCAAACACCAAAGAGATTTAATTTGATTTATATGCAAAAAATATAATTTTAATTTAATTTGGAACTTAAAACAAACAAGATGGAGACTAATTCTACTTGGCAAGAATTACAATCTCAAAGTTATTTCTAGCCTTCAGTTCAGTGCTGTAAAGACTAAAGGCCAAGTTAGAAACTTGAAGCTTTTAATGGAGTTTTTGCAGCTTTTAGCTGGCCCTTTGATGCTTTAGAGAGATTAAATGGATCCCTTTACAACTAGTATCTATAAGAGGAAAGATTACAACATCGAACAACTTTGATTTACATGCAGTATGACATGTGTGTATTGTATTAAGATAGGATTTAAAAAAATACAAACTTTACAGTAATCTTTGAAGTATAACGATTGCTGCATTGTCTTCTATGTGCTAAATTTTTTTTAACTAAGTTGTCTGTCTGTGATATAAAACAATTACTGTGTATTGTGGCACCGAAGTCTGGTGGAGGGGAAAGAAGGAGTTTATTGAGGCAATAAGTTTTCATTACTTTTATCTTCATCACAACTAACCACACGTCGCTGCCATGGAGTTCTAAGATGTTGAAATGCTACTGAAGTGCTAGTTAACAGTGTGTCACACCTCATGCTGAGATTCTTTCTGCTTCTGCACTGCATGGCCCACTTTGGTTCCGGAGATGGTAATATGACAGAATGCGGCATCGAGCACAATTGACGTCCTCATGACACAGTGTGCCAATTACTGTAACTTTAGCACCCTGATTGCCGTGGAGTGATTTACTCGTCCACTGCCCTAGCGGTTGTCTGATTATCTCTGTGCTGCCTTGAAAGAACTGTCTCACTTTTTAATGTGGCTGCGGGTAACACGTTGTCTTTTTACTCTATTACTCTTTGAAACACTGCTCAGAATATCTTCACAAGTCGCATATTTATCGCAGTTCTTCATGTCTCGCTACTGTTTACCCCCGCCAAAACTATAAAAAAGAAACTCCTTGTTATGTTTTGACATTGTTTGCAAGATGGAATTCGCAATAGTTTATCCCTATCCAGTAATTTCTTTTCTTAATTCATTTTTGAAACTTGCCAAAGGTCACAAACCCACTGTTCATTAGTGATTCTTGAAGTTATGAATATAGCTCTGGATGTGTGAGCCCAGATGGTTGACTGTCACTATGGTGTACACAGAATGGAAGCCTTCATTCCACCCATTCTTAAAACATTATGTAAACAAAGCTATGCCCTTGACAGTGGTATCGACGTTCACCTAGTCACTACAGTTCTGGTTAAGTAGGCCAACATCACTGTAGGACAGGAAAAACCCTGTCCCTCATAAGCACAGGAGATGGTGCAAGCCAGCCATATCAGGCCTACAGGTGCTGGCCAGTAAATTAGAATACCATCAAAAACTTGATTTATCTCAGTAATTCCATTCAAAAAGTGAAACTTGTACATTATATTCATGCAATGCACACAGACAGATGTATTTCCAATGTTTATTTCTTTTAATTTTGATATTTATGAGTGACAACTAATGAAAACTCCAAATTTGGTATCTCAAAAAATTAGAATATTGAAAAGGCCAATGAAAAGAAATGTTTTTTTTTGAAATGTTGGCCAACTGAAAAGAATGAACATGAAAAGAATGCGCATGTATAGCACTCAATACTTAGTCGGGGTTCCTTTTGCCTCAACCACTGCATTAATGCGGCGTGGCATGGACTCGATCAGTCTGTGGCACTGCTCAGGTGTTATAAGAGCCCAGGTTGCTCTAATAGTCGTCTTCAGCTCCTCTGCATTGTTGGGTCTAGCGTATTGCATCTTCCGCTTCACAATACCCCATAGATTTTCTATGGGGTTAAGGTCAGGCGAGTTTGCTGGCCAATCAAGGACAGGGATACCATGGTCCTTGAACCAGGTACTGGTGGTTTTGGCACTGTATGCAGGTGCCAAGTCCTGTTGAAAAGTGAAATCTGCATCTCCATAAAGTTGGTCAGCAGCAGGAAGCATGAAGTGCTCTAAAACTTCCTGGTAGACGGCTGCATTGACCTTGGACCTCAGGAAACAGAGTGGGCCAACACCGGCAGATGACATGGCACCCCACACAATCACTGACGGTGGAAACTTTACACTGGACCTCATGCAACGTGGATTCTGTGCTTCTCTGCTCTTCCTCCAGACTCTGGGTCCTTGATTTCCAAAGGAAATGCAAAATTTGCTTTCATCAGAAAACATAACTTTGGACCACTCAGCAGCAGTCCAGTCCTTTTTGTCCTTGGCCCAGGCGAGAAGCTTCTTACGCTGTTTCTTGTTCAAGAGTGGCTTGACACATGGAATGCGACAGCTGAATCCCATGTCTTTCATGCGTCTCTTCGTGGTGGTTCTTGAAGCGCTGACTCCAGCTGCAGTCCACTCTTTGGGGATCTCCCCCACATTTTTGAATGGGTTTGTCGTCACAATTCTCTGCAGGGTGCGGTTATCCCTAGAGCTTGTACACTTTTTTCTACCACATTTTTCCGTCCCTTCGCCTGTCTGTTAATGTGCTTGGACACAGAGCTCTGCGAACAGCCAGCTTCTTTAGCAATCACCTTTTGTGTCTTGCCCTCCTTGTACAAGGTGTCAATGGTCGTCTTTTGGACAACTGTTAAGTCAGAAGTCTTCCCCATGATTGTGGAGCCTTCAGAACAAGACTGAGGGACCTTTTAAAGGCCTTTGCAGGTGTTTTGAGTTAATCAGCTGATTAGTGTGGCACCAGGTGTCTTCTATATTGAGCCTTTTCAGAATATTCTAATTTTCTGAGATACTGAATTTGGTGTTTTCATTAGCTGTCAGTTGTAATAATAAAAATGAAAATTAATAAACACTTGAAATATATCACTATGTGTAGAAGGAAAGTATACAGTATAGAAGTTTCATGTTTTGAATGGAATTACTGAAATAATTCAACTTTTTGATGATATTCTAATTTACTGGCCAGCACCTGTATGTGAGAGGCCTCTCTCTTTTGTAAGGGAAGTATCAAGGAAGAGGGAAGCACTAAGAAAAGCATGTTTGTTCCCACAGACTCAGCTCCCCAGCCATCACGTCATAATTGTGACAGTTTTTGCTCAAGGACATTTTTGAAAATAGCCTCAAAAAAAATCTTGTGCTCAATTTCATTAGTGGTTCCTAGTTTAATCCTGTAGCATTGCACCATATGAATTATCTGTCAGTGGTGCCAAATGGCTTTTGTCCCTGTTTCAGCCAGCAGAGCAGTGCCAGCCACAGTGCAGATGAGGACAACCATGGACAACTTTGGACTAGTAGAGATTATAAAAACTGTTACATGCAGTAATCACAACAGTCTCTTTTCAGAATTCCCTCTTTGATGTTAGGTTTGTTCTAAAAGAGCAGCCTTGTAATCTGATAGCATATGTTAGAAACTGGTCCTTGTCCGATATCCTTAACTGTAATGTAATATGGACTGACATCTGTTGTCTTTTTTGTTGGACAGATGCTCTGAGTTCAATTGAGTACTCAACTGATGGACAGGTCGGAAAGACTTTAAAGAGAGAAAAGAGAGGCAAGTTCAAGAGACAAAAGTGATGGACAAACTCAAAAGGTAGAATGGTAAAACTCAAGATGGCTGTGAGGATGGCCAGCTGGAAACAACATGTCATATCAGCAAATGCAAATGACAACAGATGCCAGGCATCATTAAAGGTATGGTCAGTGATTCTAATCCAATCCCTTTTTGTGAAATTCAGCGAATATCTCTTCACGTTCTGCTAGCTGTCTGCTCTGTGTGTACGCTGAAGTCTGGTGTTTGTACACAGCTCTGGCTCTGTAAAAGGCAAAAAATAACACTTTTCCTGCAAATCAGCAACAGGAGGCGTTCATGCTTGTGCAAACGGCAAGCAGCTGGAAGCATTGGCACCGCAACCTCTGTTTCTTCCTCTTTCTGCCTCTGCCAACTACTCTCCCACAACACCATGATAGTGATGAAACATCAATAACGTCATACATGTGACCTCACCAACTTGGTATTAAAATATATTTTTTGCTATAATAGACCACACATTACTTCTATAAACAAGATTTCCCCACACATCACTGACTATAGAATACAAGTTTCTTTTACTGTTGAAGTTACAACCGATATTGTTACCGGTACACAGGCAAAGCCACTCTTGGCCTTAGACTTTGGCTTACAGGAGTATTTGGCATCAACAGTTATTTAAATGTACACAGACTTATTTTTACACTTATATTTGACAAAAAAACATATGCCAACTGTATTTTAAGAGCATAAAAAATTGCTCTGCCTTAGTGACACTATCTTACCCTCAGGCAGCAGACATTGTGGTCAGCTAGCCCACACAGAAGGTAAGAACATTAGGCAGATTTTGAACTCTGGTGAAAGGTAACACTGTTTAATAATCAGTCATACATGTCAAACAAGAAAACAATGTACAATAGCAAAGAGACATGAAAGTGCAGGTGAAAATTAACAGTTGTACATAAATGAGAAAGCTCTACAAAACGACTGGCACAAATTAAACTTGAAACACAAAAGTTTACACACATAGCAAATAAGACTGATTGCATTCACTTTCTATCTTCCTTGTTGGTTGGCCATCACAAAGTTAACCCCACTAACCAATTTGTAATCAATCTGACTACTGGATTAACATATTTGTCAACGACCATTCTGCAAAAGAGCCTATTGACAGCTGTATTTGGAGGTGAAAACAGGCTTAGGATTTGCATTTAAAAAAAACTGTCATAGACATCAGAAAAAATGTTAACTTATGATGCATTTTCATCCCAAGACTTGCAATTACAAAGTATGAGGCAATATACAAGCTGTGCCTTTGTGTATTCCTGCAGGACATTTTACTTGTTGTTAGTCTCTGTATGACAGTGCACACTGACACTGCACTCCTCCTTTTCTGTTGCATTTGGCATCACTTAATTTACTTGTGGGATTCTTGTCTTTGAAGAGTTCCATTTGTGCAAAGTGTGAGTGTACTGTGGTTTAACGGCACCGGCAAACTCTGTTTCATTCCCCAGTATACAGGTGTGTGGTGTGATTGCCGTAAGTACCGGACAGTACCTATGATGCACGCACCTGTATGCATGAGCAAGTTGTGGATCATTTCAAAGGTTATATAACCACTACTCCCAGCTGACAGCACAATCAAATGTTCCACTGACTTCATGAATAGTTTCATCATGTTGAGAATACTAAGCAGCAATCAGTACAATACCATGGATGTGATGCATTGTAATTACATGACATTAGGCAATATACTGGAGGTGAATGAACACAAGTCTTTTGTGTTTCATTTATCTGTGCCAAACGAATGATAGCTACAGGGCAGGCAGACATCGAGCTCATCTAATAGACTAAACTATGAGAACATAGCTAAGCAAGGTTTCACTTCAAGCAGGCATTGTGGATGCAGCACCAACTGTCTGAGTTTACAGTGCTGGCCCCTTTCATGATTATGCATCACGAATGAAGAAACTGTAAGAAAAGTGAATGATTGAATTCACTATGCTGCTAAAAGTCTACCAGCAGCAACTGGTGACTTTCAAGGTGGAACGTCTTCTTGTGTATTACTCAGCACACGGGGCGACATTGACATAAATCAATCAATATGCCATTCTAGCAGTGCTGCATTTATGACCGTATAGATATCACAAAGTCATACAACCAAGGTCAATTTCTTCATGCTTGCTTCTGCCCACTGAGGCAGTGAAGCAGTTTTTCTCTGTCTTTACAGTTTGAGAGGTGCTCACGTGTATCTGAACAGCAATGGACCATAATCAAAGTTCACCTGAATAAGTTCGATTGAAATTTGGACTGAAAAGCAAAAAAATTACTTTGCTTTTGCAAACAGAGTGGGAATGCATTCACTGGCAACTTTATTTAAAAAATTTTAATCGATCAGGTGCGATTTCATAGAGCAAAGCGTTTGAAGCATTCATGTTGCTGGTTGTGTGCGCACTGAAGACTGGGTGCCTGTCCTACATTCTGTCCATTCCTAATTTAAAAAATCCATCACACACTTAAAGCCAGCAGTTCTTGTAATTGCCATTGACTTCTTCAATATTCAACAAAAAGTATTCCTTAACCTACATAGCAGCCATCGAAACTTTTATAATCATATAATAATGACCATGTGAAAACAATGTGAGGGTAGTAAACTTTTAGTAACACCTCCTGGTCTCCAGGACTTTTAGCTGTCTGGATTGTAATTTTACTGTTTGTCAGTAAAGTCATTGAGAGCCATTGCAGGCCAAATAAGAACTTTGTATGTTGACTAAATGTAACCATAACTAAAATGGTATACAGGCATGCTATTAGCTATGCAAGGTTGTATTTATGCACTGCATTGAGTTAACATGCTGATAATGTTGTTAATTTTGCATACTTCTGCATTGATCTGGGCCATGCCCTGTACCCCGCATGTGCATGAAGGTTGGTTAGTGTCTCTGTTTACAGGCGAGAGCAGTCACAGATGATGTGAAATCATATTAGCAAGATAACAGCATGCAGACGTCATTCAGCGCTCTCTCTCACTTGCTATGAAGAAGGTAAACATAAATCACAAGACTGTTTTCTGGTTAGGACTCTTCACTTTTCGGACAGCTCATCAAAAATGACCGACACTTAAACACATTGTCAAAAAAAAGCTCAGTGTGCACAGACAGGGCTGGGAGAAACAGCTCAGCTTGCAAATGACTGACATTATATAATTAAAGGCTTCATTTATCACGCATGGCATCCACTTTCACTACATGCAAATGTATGAATCATTCATTCAGAGTTGATAGAGAGGTATTAATGTAAGTGACGGCATTAAATAATGATTATATAAACCAGAGTTATAGATTCTTATATCAAGAACACAGGGCTGTGGAAAGAGTATATGGACTGGTAATTGCAGGTAAATTATTACAATTATAGGGAGCTTTAAATGTGAAGGCTTTGTTCGCTATTAACTTACTTACTTAAGTAGCAAAAAAGCTGCATAGGGTCTCAACTTGTAATACTTAGTGGAGAAATACACCAAAAACTGTTTAAAGTAGTGTGGTTGACTGAAAGGTACATGTTAAAGTAAAGTGCAGCCAACGTTGCCGTCTCCTTATGATGGGAGAAACCAAATTAGGAGTTTCATACATTGTGCAATGATTAGAAAAGAAATGTTTTTCATTTCTATGTTCAGATATGACATACACACTGAAACCACAGTGAAAGCAGCAAGTTATGACAGTACAAAAACTACAAAGTAAAGCTTACACTTATGTTTTTTAAGTTGTACAGATTTTGGTCATGTTAAAGTTTTGATATTATGATGACTCACCATAAGAGAATTAAGTTTCCATTGTTCATCCTGAGGGGGATATGAATGTCTGTATAGCAAATTTCATGGCAATTCATCTAGCAGTTGCAGAGCTAGGAGTAGATATTGTAAGAAAACAAATGAAACACAGTGAGGCTTTTACAGATACCCTCACAATAATTTTTTCTTTTTTCTTGTTATACTGATAAATAAAAAAAGAGAAAAGGTTATATGGCAAAATGTTTCTGAAGTCCTGAAGTGTATTTGCTAATGCTAACTAGCTGTACATGAAAGTATTCCTTAACAGGCAGAGATGGATAGAGAATCATGACAATATAAAGCCAAATAATATGATATATGGCACTATAAGGATTATTTAATGTATCTTAACAGAAGTCATTATTCTTTATATACTAGACCAGACTAGCCCTGTTTGCTGTTCTATTTTATAATGTCTGACTGTGCTATAGGGAAAAGACAATCTGTCAAGTTCACTGCTATAATTACTGGGGAAGTGTGAAAATGCCCACTCAACCTCACTGCCAGTGTGGATATGAGCAGTTTGGTGTGTTCTTTGTTGTTCTTTTGTATTTCATTTTCATTTTTTCATTTCATTCTTTCATTTTTTTCATGCATTTTTGTCAGTTGGAGGGGGGCCCACGTTTGAAAACTTTTAATTTGGAACTCACAACATGAAAATTAGGGGCTAAATGATCCTTTTCCAATTGTGCAATTATTGAATTACTTGAATGAACCTGAATTACTTAGACATGGGACACGATGATTTCTTGAACAACAAAGAGGTTCTTTCAGGCACCACCTAAAGCACGGCAACTGCTGAGCACAGCTTGGAGTGGCTCATTACGCATCAGTGTAATAAAGTAAAAGTCAGTAATCATGGTAGAAGGCTGTAATGATGGTTATATTTCATTTCTCCACAAAGGCTTTTTAGTTTGTGGAGCCACACAGTGTTGATATAAATGGTGCTTGTCACTTAGCACATTATTGCTATTTAAATAAAAAGTGCTTACAAGTGTGTGTTTATTGGGGTTTTATGCTCTGCATGTCTAATCCAATAAGTGAGCATATATTTTTAATATGGCAGCTAAAGGGGTTACCTGCTGATATAGTGTAGCTACTGTGACTTCACAGCATCTCCAGTAGTGATCCATGATAATCACACCAAGCCATGATCGCAGTCCAAATGAGGTGGAGAAAAGCAGATGAAAAAAGGAGCTGGGTCATCTGAAACTGACAAAAATGAAAAACCATAATCTCAGAAATCATCAATTTCCTTGTGAGGAAACATTTGAAACAAAGGCTACAGGTTCTCAGCATGTACTTCTATTTGTTCCACAGTTTGAAAATAAACTAGGATGATTAATTCCTATGCCAGTGAGCTCCGACATTCTCCCAAAATAGGTTTTCAAAGGGTCTGCTGGAACAAAGTTCCATTGATATCGAACGTATTTCTGTATGCCACACACTCCAAATAAGCAAAGGGGAATACCAATCAGTTTATGTATTCACACTACTTCTTTGGTGTCAGAGAGTCCGATCAATGTCTGTGAACACTTTTCATCTACTGTCACATAAACACTGTAATTTAAAGAACCTGTAACGTCATGAAGAGGAAAAATTGGAGGCTGGGTTCAGGTTTATTTATTAAAATATGAAATATGACAAAAAAATATGCACACCCCATTGCTCTGTTGGGCTTTACACTTTGATTAAGGTTGGTAAAACAAAGGCCGTGAAGGACAGAGGGTCAAAGAGATTTACAAATAAATGTTGTAGAGGCTGATGTCAATATAAATAAATTCTTACAATGTTTTTTGTCAGACATAATAGAGATCCTGATGCAAAGTGTGCAGACATACTATATATATATATATATACACATATATTCAACAACTGCCTCAAAGTTACACAAGAACACAAAACATATACAAAATCTAATGAACTAAAGTTGTCTTACAATCACATGTTGGTGCATCATAATCAGATGTTTACATATAAGTTTTAAAGTTTGACAGTACAAAGTATAACTTGAAACCTACATATAAATTCTCATCTAGACATAAAGAATAGCACCTAATAAGAAAACTGAATCAGTCAACAGATATTATATTATTATTAACATTGTTGCAAACTCAACAGCTAGCAAAGTTCAAAGCAAATGCATAATTGTATAATATTTTACAAAAGCATACAGAAATATCTTTACTTGAATAAAATCTTGGTATATCTTCCAATGTTTAAAATAATATAAAATGTATTGTACATGTAGTATCCTCAGGCTAAAAAAAACAGACAGACTTTGAAAAAGGAGACCAAACCTCAAGAGCTTCAGCTACAGTTTTATCAGTGAAAGGAATGCTAATTTGTATCAGGCAAACATGATCATCAAAAAAAACAAAAAAAGTGTTAATAATATCAACAGGCGCTGAGATAAATTGGCCTCAATTATCTTTTTTTGTGAGTGGATTCTCAAGGACATTGTAAAGCCCCCAGTTATAATAAGATCATCAGTTGTAATCAATGAGAGAATAAGAAACACTTACTGCAAGGTTGCTGCCCATGGGATAACAAGAACACAGGTGCTTTTCAAAAAGGCAAAAGCTAAATTAAAGTTAAATATGGGTTAAGAAAGATTCTGCTGTACTATAAACCCCATCCAACAGAAGAAAAAACATTCTCTCATCTGATGCTATTATTCAACACTCTGAGAGATATTCATTTAGGTAATTAACTTTGCTGACATGTTGTGAATTCCCGTCTTTCTGAATGAAAGCTGGATGTGTAGATAGACTGATTGGGAAAAAGAAAAACTCCCATTTAGGTTCCAATCTTTAAATTATCCACGTCCGACCATATTTCTGCGGTAATATTGCTGATAATCACTCTAATTTTACACTTGGCAGGAGATAATAGTCGTGTGGCTTATCCTCTGCAACAAGCAGTAACTGCCATCCTCATTCTTTCTGTCATGCAAAATAAATTACCTGCTGTAGTCTGCTTGAAGATGGATAAACAGGAAAATAATTACAGTTGCCTGCAAGGTAAAAGTGAAGTAAATGAAATATAAATGACTGCATCACAGTGGAGCAGAGTATAAAAATTTCACTGTACCTGCAGCAACAAACCTATCACATGTGGATTTAATGTGTAATTTCTATATTGTAGTAACCCACCAGGTTGTTTGGTCTCATGTATAAAATTTGTTGCAATGTTATTTTGCTGTTTTACCGCAGAATAATGTTTTGTCGGCCCCTGATATTGATCAGTCTCATGAGTTGAGACTGAGACAGCTGGGGCTGAAACTCATTTCATTATTGATTAATCTATTCCCTGTTTTTTTTTTTTTGTTTTTTTTTTTTTTTTGGGGTTCAAAAGCTGTTATGTTTGGTAACTATACTGGCGAAGCGTGGTGAAAACCCTCCTTTCCAATGAATTAAATATCTTGTTTTATCCAACTAAGAGTAAAAAAAAATAATTTAAGTTTATAGAAAACTGAAAAGCAGTAAATGTTTTGCATTTCTGAAATAACTGAAGTGACTGATTATTGCAATTTTTGTTACTTCATTTCCTTTCCACTAAATTATCTTTTCAGCACTCGATGACATGAGTCATGATTTACAGAGTGTAGCTTTCAGGGCGACAAATTTGCCTGTTTAACATGAACAGTTCCACCACTGAAGAGAAGAGTGCAGATTGTCAACTTTTAATTGAGCCCATGCTGTGGCCTTCAGCTAAAATGACTGGAGAATACCTTCAGTCTCTGTCATTAATCGGGCTTTGAGTTGTGCATGAGCAGGTGATTTTAATGAAACACATTTACATCCTCTTCAGATCTGAGTCAGAGATGGCTTAGGACAGACCCTGACTTGAGCCCCATTTTTTTTAGGCTCCACTAACTCTTGGGGCGAAGGTCTGTTTGCT
The DNA here is from genome assembly GCA_016785225.1 of Psettodes erumei. Taxonomy (NCBI): domain Eukaryota; kingdom Metazoa; phylum Chordata; class Actinopteri; order Pleuronectiformes; family Psettodidae; genus Psettodes; species Psettodes erumei. The sequence continues at coordinate 498,096 of JAFBJZ010000782.1, read as the reverse complement.
TTTGCTGCTCAGCAGGTTGTGGACAGTGGGGTTTTTTTTGGCTTGCCCTGGCCTGAAACCGATGCCATGGGAACAGTGACCATGAATCAAAACATTAAATTTTAGGCTGGACACTCACTATAAAGGGTCCATCAAACTCAGGGGAGCTGTAAGTTCAGGTGACAAGTCTCTGTAGGATCATCACTACAAGTGAGTCCTTTTACAGTGACTTCACACTGGCATCTGCAAGGAAGTACATTTCATTGAGAGAAATAAAACAAAAAAAAAAGATTTAAAAAAATTGGCGCCTGATCTTGTAATTGTGAGACAAGATCTTGTAATAATGAGATCAGGATCTAATAATTATGAAAAAACTGGAAAGGTGCCACATATTGGCCACTGCTTTGCTCAGTAGAAACAATGCATGCCCACAGAAAGGTAGCTCAGCTCAGTTCGTTGAGTTACCACCAAAATCAAATCAATAAATTTATCCATGAAGCGTCCTGTGTTGCTTCAGCTACTCCCGTAGGAGGAGAGTAACTTCCTGCAGTTTAAGGATCATTAATATTTCTCCAAAAAAGTAAAAGCAGGTCCATCGCAGTAGCACCATCACTGCCTACTGTCCTATCTTGTGTTTAGTGACAATTGAAAGATTCTTGGCTCATTCCTGATCTCGTAATTTTATCGATTACAACTTAAAATGATACAAGTTATACTTTGTTCTAAGCATACTGGTATTGCTGTAAAACATAAGAACTTATAACTGAAACTGATTGTGACCCCAAATGATGTCTTTAGGGTCAATTAAAGAATTTTAACTGATTTTATATGGCATCATACAGTGTTATGCACCCTCTGTATAGAGAGCTTGGAAAAGGGATCACAGAGTGAAATAAACACACAGATTGAACCTAAAAGTAATGCTGCCTAATTCCCAGCTGATACACAACTGATAAATTCAGACCCTGTTGGCATACTGAAAAAAAGATGTTACCTGTCGATGCAATCTGCTGTTTTGTCATTTGAATGCTACGGGTGTTCGCCTTTGAAATAAGCTGTTGAATTACCCGCGCCCTGGCTGCACTTGTACACACTCATTATTGCTTTCAGTGTTTGCTCTCAGCATTGTGAAAACTCTGCCACTCCACAGACATGTTTGTCCCTGCCCATGTTCTCAGATGTTAAAGTGATATAAAAGGCTAAATAAGTGAAACTGCAGAGGATTAAAGAAGACGTCTGTGACATTAGCTGTGATCGTTTTCTTGGGCTTGGGGGTCGTCTGTTGCTGTGAAATCTATTAGATTATAAATGGAAGCTTGTTCATATGTAAAACAAGTATGTTATACGTCAATGAGGTCAATGAGGTCAGGTGCCCACCCTGTGTCGAAAGAGCAGAATGGATCTGTATCTGTAAACCTTCTTACACTTTGTAAAAGGAGCAGCATGAGGAGAGAGTTGTATTCTTGAAAAACTGGCAGACAAACTATTGCTGAAGGTATCAACAAACACTGAATGATTGTTTTTCCAACTAAAGGCATAAAGAATGGAAATAAGCTTAACTTAGATTTTTAAAAAATCTAGTTTTCTAAAGGCGTTGTTAATAGAGCTCTGCACTACCACACATTTCATTGCACATTGGTGGGGCGACGGTATCCTACATGAACAGCCTATTTCTTTCACTTGAGAGATTTGGTTTTCTTTTCACTCATCTGGCTGGTTCGCAAGTGAGTATAGCTCACAGTCACACACACATACCTGTGCTAATCAGGTTTGAGCAATATTTCATTCCACACTTCCACACTTCAGTCCTGCTGAAACCCATTATCTGAGTTCATTAGTGTTAGTTATTGAGCATTTAACTCTAAATTAATAACTTACTTTTTTTGCTTTTAAATTTTTTTACTTGTTAATATTTAATGGAGATTTATCAGCATTTTGAATGTAACACAATGGGTGAATCTGATTATAAATGAATTTATCATGAAACATGGGGCTGGGATTTAGACTATTACAATTTTATTCACAGCTGAACCATTCTGATCCTTAACAGTGCAGGGAGGTAGCCGGCAGCTTATTTGCATTTCTTTCTCCATTTTTATCTGGACTTGTTATTACGCAAGGACATTTTTGGAGCTGTCCGAGTTGCAAAAGGAACACACTTCACTTCACTGAGCACCACCGTTCTTGCAGCACGAAAGACAACTTGGAATGCAAAGAGAGACACAGTACAATCTGAGTTACAATCAGTTTCAGCTACAGTTCATGAAAACTGGATCCACTTCTGGTGAAAAATGGGTAAAAATGAAAATGATGAGCCTTTAAGCTGCTATATATAGAATCTGAGAACCCCCTCTAGTGATAATTTATAGTTTTTTGACATACAAATCTTTGAATCTATTATCTTTTTTGAATGCTGAATCATATTGTTACTTTAAATACAGAGACTTCAGTCTGGGAAAGTTTTCTGTTGAGAGTCAAACACATAAAAAGTCCATTTACTCACTTATTATGGTGAGTTTAGAACCCAAGGTAACATGAGCACCATATGGTTACACTTTCCAATTCGTATATGACATTTCCTCTCATAACACCTTGATTAGCTTCTCGCTTAGAGAATCACTTCCTGGCATTTGCAAATAATTCATTCACTGCTTAATGGGCATAATAAAAGGGCGCTTGCTTTAAAGCTAATCCCCCTAAGTACACACAATAACCGAAAAAGGTAGCAGTATAACAATCAGCTTTATGAGCCTTTGCTGTTATTCAGTTGTGCTGTTGTATTCCGTGGCACTGTTCATCCACATTGCTATATCGTTAAAGACGTGTTTTTCTCTTTCTGCGAGAGCACTGCATGAGTGAATCCTCACGAGCATTCAACATGTTACATACCGCAGTTACCCAGAGGATTCTGTTATACAGGATTTAACCCTGACTGTCAAAAACTTGCTGATGATTCTTTTTAAAGTATCATATCCAGTATATGTATATTTTAAAAATTCATGTACTTTTATGTTGTTTGATGTACCGAAACGAAAACACAATATTTAGATTCAATTTCAAAAACACAGGCAAAAAAGTAGTGCTGACTACAAATCCCCAGTGCAGCACATGGGGTTTGATCATTTATGGACTCGAGGTACAATACTTGTACGCTGGAAAATGAAAATGTTCTACAGAAGTGAAACATTGATTCACAGTAAATGCAGCCTCTATGAGTGAATTTCAATTATAGGATGGATACCCCACAATGCTCCGGTACACTGCCGAGTTCTGAGTTAATTATTTGGTTGACTAATGTGGAGGGCCTAGAGGTAGAGCAACAAGCAAAAGCCATTTTCCTTTGTCTTCCATTGTTCATGAGGAAAAAAGAGCATGAAGCATAAGCATGTTTCTCTCAGTGGGTTTGGGGCTGGGGTGCTCAGTTTGTGCTTACATAGTCGCTTGGTTGTTCCCCACAACCATGCCATCAACACTTTGTGTCAACTTTTCTAATGTCAATATGTATCCATACAGTTGCTTGAGAAAGTATTCAGTACCCTCCACTTTTTATATACTATATAGGTATAGATCAAATTTGAAATGGGTAAAATTGCCATTTTGCCAAACAATGTACAAACCTGTAATAACAACGTGAAAATGTATCATTTGCACTGAACTGACTGAATATTCATTAGAATGGCACACATCCCTATAAGAGGTTTGACCACACAAAACCAAGCTATGCAGTCCAAGGAATTCTTGATCCACCTCCACAATAAAACTGTGGCACAGATATCGATCAGGGTACAGCTAGGCTCTGATTGTATAACAGCTTTTGTGTGAGAGGACAAAGCAGACTGATCTCCACATGAACCTGTCTGTGCTCGGTGAACAGGCATATTCATGAAGTAATGTCCTTTTGCGCGCACATCGTCAACTTGAGTAAGACTTTTCATTCCGCCGCGTCTCTGCGCGATAAGCGCTCCAAGTGAGCGTGTGCGCAGGCGTGTGGGAGCTCAGCCCCGACACACAGAGCGCAGGTGAAAATAAAACCGGGAATGTCGGAGCTGGGTAACACAGTAGGATTACCGTGGAAACAATTATGGACCTATGGTGGAACAAATAATTTGGTTGAAATGCTGTTCTAAATACTTTTGTAAATAACAGATTTCAATATTTGATATTTACTACTTTGTAAAATAAATAAATAAATAAAACATCTGTGTTCACGCTGTCAAAATGGGTTACTGAGTGTAGATTGATCGGCAATATTTAAGCAATTTAAACTTAAATTTACAAGAGAAGAAAATGTGGGAAAAGTAAAGGACTGAATAATTCACTGTATACAACATGTAAAATATTCAAAGAATGCTCGATGCAGTTAACTGTCTTCCACCATTATGACTCACAACAAACTCTTCACACCTGAGTGCTCAGTCACACCAGAGAGTAAGAAAAGCGCTGCTTCTCATTCAGTAGAGCAGAGTTACGTTATAGGGGTAAAAGCTGAAACTAATGACCCCATATGTTATCATTAAAAGAGCAAACATGGAATTATAGCACATGCTTAATACTCAACTGCTTGAATTAGCCTTGTTTTTGATGTCCGTTACTTTCCTTTTATTTTAGGGTGTAGATCATTGTTAATATTGAAAGGCAATCTTTTCAGACCATGGACTCGAGGTGAGGATACACCTGGGCACGTACAGTATTATCCATATTCTTATGCCACTGTGGATCATATGATGTTTGCATAGTACATGAACTACCTGGTGGTTACACGTGATTCTTAGTGAGCAAATGAACTGCAGGACCATGAAAAACAGCAGCCAGCTAGTTAACAATTTGACAGGTCTGAGCGTATAGTCTCAGTATCAGGTGTTGGGAGCTGTGTGAGCAGTGTTATTTCTCCATCCCTCCTCAGCAACCTTTGGCTCGCCTGCCTTGTGGCTAAAAACTGCCCCTAATGAATGGTACAACACAAATAATTGGATGGCTTCCTCCATTGTGTACCTGCTGTTTCTTTCCATTGCCTTAAAGGTCAACACTGTCAACATGGTTTGCAAATTTGCGTGTCAGCAAGATTTTATGTATCACGTCTAATGCGATGGATGGTCACAAAGGGAAAGATTTAACTGGTCAGGATGGTTGCATTAATGCAGAGTCGGTCACATACTCTCAGTGTAACACTATGTCCAATTAAATTTGGGTATAAGAGTTTAGAAGATGTGAAACATTTGCTACTGTCTCTTTTGGCACTTCTGTTTTCCCCCTATAGTTTTCCACTTATAATTGTGCTTTTTAAATGTCTGATGTTTGGTGCTTTTTACATGATGGAAACTCACGATAACATTAACCCTTTTAGCACCAAAATAATAGATATATATTATATTGTTCATGGCTTTCTGGGGCAGTTTGAATGATTAAATTGCACAAAGTAGCGAGGAGTTACGGTAATTTGAAATACACATGCACCGCGGTGTTACCGGTGATCCCTATGGTTTTTAAAGGGTTATTAACCCCCATGTAACATGGAACACTGTATTAGGTAACCTGCAAACTTATTGTGCTTCTCTGAAAGAATCCATCACTGGGATTCCACTGAAATGCACAGACATTGGTGTGAATGTTTGCTAAATTCTGATGTGACTGAGCACTCAATTGATTACTGTACAATTTGATTGTAATTCAATAAACAATAATATTGATTTATTACCATGCCCTAGAGGGGTTGATGTGTTGACATACTGTACCCTTCAACAAGGAAAGCAATTAGCCACTCAACTGGTGCCACTTAAAAGCACTGAATAACTGTGTAAGGATGACGCAGGTGTTGCTGGGAGAAAAAAACCCCTGCAGTAATCATTCAGTGACTTGACCCATGGAAAATTAAAGTCAAGGAATAAAAACCAATTTCCCTTCATGTCCATAAAAAATAAACAAGGACAAATCCAACAAGTTAACTTGACCCTCTTCAATTACTGAGCATAATTAGAGGTTTTGCTTCACTGAGCAAAGAGATGGCCAGGAGAGGAAACTCAGGTTTTCATCCAGACTGAATAGATCTTTTGGATTCCAATGATTCACAGTATTTTGAGGACATTAAAGCAGATAATCATCTCTGTTGGGAAATTATATTTTGAGGAACAGTGTTACACCAAAGCAGTAACAGTGTAGCAAAATAACCCTCTATCTCTCCTATTTATTGGCATTTCATAAACACCTCTTTTGTTTTACTCAACAGTGATTAATGATATCTAAAATGTAATCATCCTGAGCCTAAACCAGTCACTTGATGATGACTGAGATGGTTTTGTCCCTTGTGTTGCCACATCTCTGTCATCCCTGGATGATCAATGTGTATCAGACAACACCAGGGAACGAGGAGAATGCATTAGCAGAGAGAAAAGCTTTTGATATCAGCAGATTGGCAGACTGTCTCCCAAGATGATGTCGAGAAGCGTTGTGGTGACGGGTCACAAAGCGAAGCCGAGTGTGAGAGTTTTGTCTCCCCATTACATTTACTGAGGACTATATGTGTTATTTTCAAGTGAAAACAAAGGGGCCACACAGAAATCACCTAAAAAGAAAAGTCATTTGTTGTTTTTTCTTGGTTTGAAAAAGAAAATTCAATTCATCAGACAAAAGCTCACTTTCTGCTGCATGCACTTTTTGTCGCCTTGATGCGAGTCAATAAGTGAAAGGACACACCAGTGAGATGAGCCGAAGGCTGGCACTGTCAGAACAGCACAGTGTCTGGTTCTGGCTCAGCAGAGCAGCTGCTTTGATGCCCCGGGAGCAAAGACAGCTGAGTGCAATTTTTCAGTGCCTTGGTGGAGCACTGCATGCTGGGAAGGCTACAGCACGGAGCAGGCTTCAGAAGACTCAATGGAGGGAGAAGGCCTGTGGGTACAAAGAAACTTGTGAAATTATCTTGGAGGTTTTTTTTATATTTTACCGCACATGTTATTTCATTAAACGTCTCTGCCCTGCTGGTTCCATCCCGTTCATCCTGTGCTCCCAGAGATATGCACCACTCATAGGTTAAGTTGGATATTAAATATTGGCTTCTGTGTGCAAATCATACATTTGCGGGTTACCTTGCAAGTTAATTCAGGGGAAGCCAAACAGAGAAATTATGTCTGACCTCTCAATTTGTTACGGCAAATGCAGTAACAACTGCCCCCTAGATTAGATTAAAATATCACTAAGTGCTCAAGTGATGAATAGTTGAATGCAAAAAAAAATTATGGCCAGATACCTAGGCCCACTGGTGCGAATATACATTTGAGCCTGCAATTGTTCCAGCAGCTCAGGAGCCATTTCAGCAAATCAGGAAGGTTAACCAGCATTTTGTGTAGAAGGACGAAGGACCACAATTTACTGCTAAACCATAATAGCTGGTGCCCAAAAAGCCTCCGCAGGCTGTTCATTCTGATTTCTTAGAAAGTTGGAGTTGTGACATCATAAATATCAAGAAACATCCACGTTTTTCATCAGTGCATTGTAATGACTGTGAAAGGCAATGGTGCTGCCCTGTCGATGGGGCGTTTATGTGTCTCCTCTTAGACAGCAATTACAAACAATGTATTTTTCTGCTTCCATTGGAGAACTTGTTGCAATATTAGGATATAAGATGGACATTTCCTGTAATGTTCATTTAAATTAAAAGCAAAGTTATCTTCCTGATTAGTCTCAGTAAGTAAACAAGAAATAAAACTTTTAACTTTTTTCAAGTAGCTTTCTAAAGCAGACATAAGTAACCACAAAAAACAGTCAGGATTTTTCCTCCTTTTCATAGTCTCCTTTTCAATTTCCCCATGTTTTCGCTGCATCCATTCAAACATCAGACATAATCGCATCAAGCAACTGATTTATTGCCATTAGTTTTATTCTCTCTGCTTTTTAAATATGTTTTTTTTTATTGTAAAGCACTTTGTAAGTGTGTTTGTAAGTGTGTGTGCCTATAAATAAAGTTATCATTGTCAAACATCTGAGAGTCACTCTGTAGTAATGCTGTCATCAAGCCTAATCTTTATGGCTCTTCAAATGTGGAGCAAGCGCAGGAACAGGAATGCTCAAAAGAGTCTTTTAGATCTAAATTTAGTTCCTCTGGCCACTAACTATTTGGTGACCAAGAGGTTATTCACAAGACTCTACAAGTAAATGATGCTCAAGAATGGGGGTCAGTACTGACTGGCTGGCAAGCTAAGCTAATTTTAGCTTGCTCGCTGATGCTGAGTAATGGGCAGATCTGCTGCTTCCACAAGCCGATTAAGTTTCAAGTTTTTTTTTTCATCATTTCATAATTTTGTATATACTCATATGAATACAATGTCCCTATATATATATGTGTGTGTGTGTGGCATGATATAGGGACATTGTATTCATTCCTTGTCCAGTGACATGCAAACTCATGCTCATCCTTTTTTTCAGTTGTATCAGTGGTTGTAATGCGAACTGCTCATTATTCATAAGAAAAGAAAAAGCCTCACCATCATGGTCTCCAGGCTGTGAGTAGACTTCAGCAGCATCCCACTCATAATTCTCATCCACGGAGGCCTTTCTCCTGGAGAGGTCACAAAACATCACTTAGTACCAAATATACAGTTTGGATGTTGAATATACACATACACACTCTCATTCATATCTGCAAATGGCAAAGCAAAAAAAAAAAACAACTAGGCATCCATTCCATTAGACACTCTTCTCTGAAAGATGTACAATTTGTTTTTTCAGATGCATTGTGCATTTTCGCTTTTGCCTCATACATTGTATTTCTTTTAATATCCTACCAAGACATATAACCTCATTTAATGATCATCACAGTGATGAAAAACACAGAAAACACTGACACTAACCCTAACCCTCCAATGAAGTTTGTACAAAAATCTTTTACAATGTTTCTTTGTCTTGACAATCCATTAAAATGACTTAGGGTATGTGAAAGACAACTGGAATCTGAAATTATTGTATTTTCTTTACTTCCCTCTGGGAATTACACTAGACAATATATATTAGGCTCAGGGCCTTGACGACAAATGCAAGCCCCCACATTTTCCTCTATAAAGCATAATTTCCCTCCATCATTATGTCCTTAATACCTTTGGCTTGGTTCCACTTGGCGACTGTGCTTGTCCGCTGTACTCCCCTGGCTTTCCTCTACAGTCTCAGGTGAGCTGATCAGGGTTGGAGAAAGGTGACACAGAGACAGGCGTCTGTTAGCAGGCTCCATGCTGCCTCGGCCGCTGCTGGCGTAACTGCTGTAGCTGCTCCCAGACTCTGGCACTCCCTCGTAGGCTCCTGCCTCCACTTCCAGTATCTCTTGATCATCGCTGTTGGGGGGTATGCATCTCAAAGATTCCATAATGGCCTCCGAGCAACCTTCAGACTTTTTCAGGGCTGCCTGGTGGTAGGAGATTGGCCTTCTGGCAGCATTTGGAAAGATGGATGCCTCTCTTCTTATGTCGTATTGGCAAGACACCTCAGGATTTGGTGAGTGCCTCTCATGACTGCTCCTTGCGCATAAAGGGTCCACGATGGGAGGCAAATGGGAAGCATATTGGGTAGCAGAGGAAGAATTTGCAGGAGACATGGAGGGATTCCTGGCAGAAAAGCGCTGAGGTTCCCAGAACAGAGTGTCGGGACGAGAGGAAGACGAAACAGAGCAGTTCTCTTGGCTGAGTGAGTGTATCCATGCATCAGGGGTCAGGAAATTGCTCTCTTTCCTTCTCCTTGAATCTAGGCTCTGACTCCGCTGCTTCGAGTCACAGAATTTGGAGCACTTGGTCACAGCTGGGACCCTGACGGTATGGTCGGCAGAAGCAGGGCTATGGCAGTTGACGCTAGTACTCCTCCTCATCTCTTCATACTGTCCTCTGCTAGTCAGCACATGCCCCTGCTGCACATGGGAGGCAATTCTGTGGTGCAGCATCACCTTTGTAGGCTGCATTACACAAGCCTCCATCTCTGGCTCATCCACACTCATTTCAACACACACATTCTCATCAGTGGACCTGGAGAACGATGCCTCCACTTTTGAAGAGTCTAGCATTGCTACGACAGCCAAATCAGAGCCTTCAGTATATTTATTTCCATGGAAAGACAACATTGAAAGGCTGCCATGACTCAGACCGTTCCGTTCCCATGCCTCAGAGCATGAATCATTCGTTTGCATTTCTAAGACTGTGGATTGTGGTGAATTATCATAACCCTCTGGTGATGCTTCTACCCTTTCATGTCTCTGGTGCTTTGAGGAGAGATGGGAAACACTTAATCTGACTTTGGAAAAACTGTCTGCCTCCTCAGATGGGAGAGGGCTCTGTTTGGTGAAGGGTGGAGCAAGGTGATCACTGCTAGACTTAAAACAAGAGGAACTTACAGCTGAAGAAGCACTGAAACAACTCCTTGCTGGGGTCAGAGTGGGAGGAGAGACATGAGGATGGGCATCCCAAAGGACAGAGGATGACGAGAAAGGACTTGGGGACAGACCAAAGCTCTTCTTACTGCCCTGAGGGTATTTCTGTGGCAATGTGCTGCTCTTATATTCCCATGCAAACTCATTACCACCACCCTCTCTTCTCTCCAAGGCTGACTGCTCCCTCTTCATTTCCCTTATAGAGCCTCTTTCCAGCATGTATTTCTGTAACTCCCTCTCCAACTCCTCCCTCTCCTGAGCCAGTTTCAAGCATCGACTCAGGTTCCCTGTCTCCCGCTCATGCTCCATTTGGAGCACCAGGGTGCTGGCAGTCATAGACGGCTGACTTAGCCCGGATCGGATATGCGGGAGGACTGGGAATGTGGGTGTTAGTTCTCGGAGTTGATGAGGAATCGTGGCTAAACTACTGTTTGAACACAGGCTGCTAAGGTCTGGAAAGCCATTGTAGCTTGCCTTCTGATTCAAGATGTATGGATCATGATGAGGTGCATGCTGGACCATTTCACAGATTTGTCTTGTGGAACTGGCCTCCACTGGTTTGCAAGGTAGGAGATCAACTGAGAGCACAAAAGGTGGATCTTTCTTGTCTTCCCCACTCGAGTGCAGGGACACAGACCTTCGGACTCTGGTAGGCTGGTCACGCCTCACAATTTTCCTGTTGTGAATACTCAGCATGTCGTTGTCATAAGCTGGAAGTATGAAGCGCCCATCTGGGCCTCTAGAGATCAACTCAATTGGAGAACATATTGGAGAAGAGGCTGTCCTAGTAAGGCGACCCCTGCTGTAGTTGGACTGGGGATGCTTTCTCTGATGCTGATTCTCAGATCTAAAGGAGGAACAGTCTGTCTGCGAGGAGGAGGTGGTGGTCATAGAGGAAGTGGTGGGATAGAAGGTGTTAGCTGGAAGCAGGCTTTTCTTCAACACACTGTCTGGACTGCCGGTGCCTGAAGTCTTTCTGTGAGTGAGAGTGTGTGAGAGAGAGAGAGAGAGAGAGAGAGAGGGGGGGGGAATTGTAAGAAAAACCGGAGGTGTAAGGGGAAGAGAAATAGAAACCGAGAAAATAAGATTGAGTGAGAGTGAACGAGGGGGCGGGAGACGTGTAGGAAGAGACAGAGACGAAGAAAAAGAAGATATGAAATGGAAAACAACTGAGGTGCTGGCATTTTCACCATACTATAGTTTGTATGGGAAACAGAGGAAAAGGTCAATGGGAGGTTTTATAATGAAATGATAAAGGGGTACTCACATTGATGGGGAGCATTTATAGATGGTTGGAGGGGGTTCTGAAAGGGAGGGAGAGGGGGCAAGATGGTATCTGACTTATTAGGATACAACCACACTGACCAAGAAGTAAAAACATAATCAACCCCAATAAGAGCCCATTAAAAGCCCCAAGGCACCCAGGCTTGTCCAAAAAGTTAATTACACTTACATTTATCAGCCACTAATGAGAAATTACCCTAATTAGCAAGTAATGTAAATGACATCAATAACTTTTACAACTGAATGGACGAGCGGGAGAAAAGAGGAGCGCCAAATCCATGCAGTGGGCTATGATTTATATAATGGATTGAAAGTGCCTCCAATATTTTATTTAATAAATGATGATATTCATGATGCAGTTCATCAAAGTGAGTGTCTGCTGAGTCTCTGGAGTGAGGTGCTTTTTACCATCCTTCTTCCTGCGCCGCTGGTCCCTCTTGTAGCTGATGACACAGGCGGACCCCAGCAGCAAGACCAGTGCCAAGCACATGAAGCCGACCCCGCCCAGCACGCCGGCCAGTAAGGGCTCCGGGACGAACTCAAGGAGTCGGGATGTGCCCGGGTAGATCTCCATTCCTGTGACATGATTTCATCAATGACATATATTAGTAAAAAGAAAAAGAAAGCGTGAGGTAATTGAGACTGTAGAGTCAGCTACAACCATAAAAACTACAAATAATTTCATTAAAGAAAAAAAGGTTTGACATTGCCAATTTTAAATGGATCCAATCGGCAGTCTATCATTATGGTCAAATCATAAACCTGTGTGTTTTGTATAATTTACTCCATGAGACATCCAACTGAGATGATCAGAAGAGCTGTGTTAAACAATATAGTTCTGATTATTGAGACAGTCCTTGGGTAACAGCAGTGGGAGTTGTAGATCTCTGTCTGATGACTCTGTACTATATCTAATTCAAATTCATGCCACATTCATATGAATATGAATCAGAAAAGGCCAGTACAAATTCTATTGCTAACTCTTTTGAGAAGTTATTAAGGGAGCTATTTCTATCATTCAAGCTTCTAATGGGCAGCGTTCCCTGGAGCCCTGCTCTAATTTTGGTCCAATGCTGGAAACAGAGGGACAGGGGAAGGAACAAAAAAAAAGAGAAAATAGTTAGAAAAGGAGACTAAGAGAGGAGGACGGGTTGAAATGGAGGGTGGGGCGAGAATGCGAAGGGGGCAAGGTTGCTCTCGAACACCTACCCATGGTGGAGACATTGACTGATGGACTGGGCTCGCTCAGCAACTCCCCACGACGAGATAGCAGCCGCAGCTCGTACACACAATCCTGAGACCGGCACACACACACAAACACACACAGTGGGGAGGACAGAGGATGAAACCACACTTTGTCAACACGGGACTGTGTCTGCAATGCTAATGAAGTTCATTTGAATTTGAGTAGGCCTATATAGCAGAGAAAGAGGAGGATGGAAGAGGCAGAAAGAAAAAAAGCAGCGTACGCAGGTTGAAAGAAGATGGAAAAGTGATGGCTGCCATGTAGTGCGCATAACTGGGAGTCTACATGGAGGTATAGTCTAGATAAAAAAAAAATCCAAGGCATTCAACAAGCACTGTGGACTGATTAGTCTCAGAGGGAGCACTGCGACTGGCTTGTTACCTTGTGCAGACCTGGAACGACTATCTCACTACTGTTGGCGCTGATGTCCTCGACCAAATTAAACCACTCCCCTTGCTGGGTGCGGGATTGGAGAGCAAAGCCTGTAATGGGAGGATGCTGAGCTTCAGGAGGGGACCACTGCAGAACGACACCTGCTGAGCTCTGATCAGCTGACAGTGATGTAGGAGGCTTTAGTTTCCTTCTTCTGATTGGGGGATCTGATGCAGAGGAAACAAGGAAGGCCTTCAATCCACATTATGTCTGGGAGAAGAATTTAACTACTACCTACTGACTACTACCACTGTCACAGATGTTTAACCTAGTGTCCAACAAACCTGTAACAGTTCAGTTTATTTGTCCAATTTCATCTGTTTGTTAAAATCCATGGCAATCTTATTGTGAGGTTTTACTTTTTACTTTATTTCAGATCTAATAATAATGGTTCAGAAAGTTTGATTACTATTGTAGTAATAGTTTACAACAATATTTCTGGCTGCAATAATTACAGCATGAAAATATGACACCGACACAAATTATACAAATTATCGGGTACACGGACGTGCATACAAAGCCTCGCATACACTCTCTGATGATGAAGTTTACATTGCATAAACCCTAGCGGTTCACTGTATACTGGCAGTTACAGAAAGCCTGACAGAAGCTTTAGTCTACAACCACACTAGTAGCTCTGTGAGGAGTGTGTCAGCACGCAATCAATTAGTGCAATAAATACAAAGCATAGCTGAGGCTGACAGTCATAAATCAATGTGTTGGACAAACTGCAGCTTTGATGATGTGGTTTGTTGTGTAATCTGGATAATCAAAGTCATGTCAATTGTTTCTGAGAGGGACACATACGTCTGTACAAAATTCAATGGCACATCTGGTAGTTGTTGAGAGATTTCATTTTGACAACAGACCAGTTGCCATCCCACAGGCACACGGGCTTGTGTTAAGCATTATATGAGACCAGTGATGTCAGTCATACAAGCATAATGAATTGCAAAAAAACAACAACCCAAAAAGCACATTGAAATTATAGGTGTCCAGACTGGTTCTTCCTTCTCAAGCAATGCAATCATTGGCTGAGTACAGACACTGGCTTGCAACTAGCATATCCTAAAACACAACAGCCAAGTTCCAATTAGGTCTTTGGGCAAGTTATTCAAGGAATGAACTTTAATTAGCCATGTCTGATATAATCTGCTTCTGGCAACATTTGTCATTCAGCCAATGAAAGAGCACAGCACTGGCTAAAAAAATGAAAAGCCTGCTAGCTGAATGCTTTGTCCATTGTTCATTGCTAATAAAAAGAGATTGAGGAGAAGTACAACATATGATAACAGTTTTTATTTTAGGGTTGGAGCTCAATAAATCAAATTTGCATATCCGCAACTGGCTGTCGGGAACAGCTTTAGAGGAAACTGTGTGCTTGTGTGTGTGTGTGTGTGTGTGGGGGGGGGGGGTTGTACTGACCCAAGGTCTGTGCAGTGACAATCTCGCTGAAGGGTCCTGTGCCCATTTTATTGTGAGACAGGACACTGAACTGGTAGTCGGTGGAAGGAGACAGGCCTGTCACCTGCAGCCTGGTGCCAGACGATGGGGGCACAGGCACAGAGAACCACTCCTGCTTCCCATCATTATCACTCGCTGAAATCTTCTTTACCCTGCAGAGGGAGAGACCGGGAGAAAAGAAGTGAGAACAAAAGAGTGGGAGTCGGGTTTTATGGAACATGACAGAAAAGTAGGTTTCATTAATCATTCATACTCATCATCAGCTCCAGATTTTGTGGCACAGACAGCACTGATGTCTCACTGCTATAGCACAGCAAGCTTGCAACTCCGATTATGCTGATTTGAATGTTTCTGCCCAAACTGAGGTTCTATACACCTTCTGATACATTAATGTCACATATGGCGTTTCTTAGTTTTTACAGGACGATGGTGTTTAGTCAACATAAGTGGCACGTCTTTTATGAGAAAATGGAAATGGACAGAATATTAACCTGGTGCATTTAATTGTGAGGTCCCTCTGTCCACACACAAGTATAATTATAGATACTGTATACTATTGTGACACAGCAGTTACTTCACTCTCTCAGAGCAAAACTAGATCTGAGGGTGTTTTTCTGGTCTGAACTGGAGCAGTCGATCTTTTTTAAGTGTATGTACATTTGCCCATGGAGCTTTGACAAATGTAAAACTGCATGGTTGTTAAAACTTCATCGTGGGAAGTTACAATGTTCTAACAAGACCTGTCCGCTATCATAATTACCCTTCTTGAGATAAAAGAAAAAGAAAATTGAAATGGGAAATGGGAATACATTCACTGTACTGCACATCAACAAAATATATTTTTTGCTTTCAAGAGTGCATTCACTTCCTAAACTTTGGCCAAAACATGTCAGGCTGTCAGAGTGACATGTAGATGAGACTGCAGAAGGGTGTTTATACTGATTGGCTGATCTGTTTCTATAGATTTCTGTTTATTTCTGCCGTGACGACCCAGTTCCCTCTCAGAGATTAAAATAGCTCATCTCATATGCATCTGATGTAACGCTTGCAGGTTACAATGTGATTAAGACAAGCATAAGAAGAAGTTTTCTGTACACCATCACTTGCTTTGTATGACCACAAAAAATCTTACAATCTAAACGTATCTTTCTCGTCTATACCATTAGGGCCTGATTTGCTACGATCCTGCTTTGAATGTGTAAAAATGTGTGTAAAGTTGATATCAAGCGCAAAAAATATGCAAGCTGATCGATTAATGGGGTGCACTGAGAATAATACTATTTTTTGGGGATCTTAGTTCAATCATCCTGAAAGAGTACTAAATTGCGTGCCCTGTCCAACAGGTTGAATGTATGGTTAAGCCTGTGTTTTACTGGTGATCAACTAAGATGAACTGCATAAATGACAACAGGTACAGCAGGTTGGAGACAGCAGTATTTAAATGAAGGTTTTGCACTTCTTTATGAATTTTGCCACAGAGAGCTTGGACGAGCAGAAAGCCCACAAGTGCAAAATGAAATGACCCAGATGCAAGGAAACGCAGAGTTGTTCCAAATAAGCCCTTAATTCATCTAAGAGCTCTGAAATGCATTACTTTCACTTCTGTCTTTCCAAAATGTTAACATGGGAAGAAAAAAGCCCTACTCTGCTTACGCTGTCACTGTGCCTCAGTTGCAGCAGTAACAGCAGCCATCTGTACGCAATGTGTGGCCGATTAACACCTTCCCTCCAAAGGTATTAAATATAAATAGAATATTATGTGGGTGACATCAAGTTTCCACACGTTTTTACACACGCAAACATTTAGTTAATCTGGCCCTTTTTGCATCCTACTTTAAAGACATTTAAGTAAATATTTGAACTAAAATATCCTGTTTTTTAAAATACCATGTCCACAGATTGTAACTGTACAAGACTTTCACTACAGTATATTTAAAAGGAGAATTTATTCCTTAAAGCGCTGGATCATTTTTATCCACCATGGTGATGTTTTACATTCCTTTTATCCTGTCCATCACTCACTTTGTCATCACAGGCATCTCTGAAATACTGTGTTTGTGTTTTCTAAGACAATATAAAAGCCCTGAATCACAAGAAATGAATGTATTACACTGTGTTTTGTCAGTAACCGCCTATTGCAGCAAGCATGGCTACTGCATTATAAAGCTATGCTCTGCAGCAACGTTTTTTATTGTAGCTGCCAAGAAGTGATAACAGATAAATGAATTCCTCATCCTAGAGATCAATAGAGTAATGCCAGCGTTGTCGATGGCTGCCATGGTTACAGCCCAAGAAGAAAGTGGGAGGCTTTACACCCACCAAACTGAAAATGTCTGTGCTGATCCTCCATCAAAGCCTGCCTCCCAGGATACGTTGGCCTGCTTCAACCCTGGAGAGACGGACAGAGAAGTAGCTGCATGGGGACTGGTTCCTGTAATGGAGGGAACAGAGAGGAGTTGATGGAAATCAGCCAGCACTTCACCAACCTGATACCACTAAAGTTTAGAGGCCATCTCTAGATGTGCCACATTTATCCAGTGGAGGCGGACTGGAGGCACAGGCATCAGTCCTGTGCTGAGTATAATAAGTGTTTACAGAAAACAAAATGAAAAAAAAAGAAATAAAGATGTGGACAGCTCACGTAATAGCAAATCTGACTCTTTTTTTGTGGCACTTTCAGACAGGAATGCTCCAGTTTTTACTCACCCAGTACAAAAACTTCTGTGCTGGCCTTCACCGAGGCTACGCGGTTAGCAGCACTGCACTCCCATGCCCCCTGGTGGTCCTTAGTGAGAGGCTGCAGCAGCAGAGAACCATTGGGTTCTACGGAGTAAGAGATGCGGCGAGCCAGGTCCACCTACCAAAAACGCAAAGACCAGCACAATTTAAGAACGTCACAAAACATTACTGACCCTTACAGTTCTGGCATACTCATCAGCACACTTGAATCTCACAAGATGTGGTCTGCTTTATTTTGACCACACCCACATTTGCATTGTAGCATTGTACATGTTGCGTAGAGGGCATGCGGCATCCTGTAGATGGCAGCACAAACAGAATGTACATGACTGACACTGTGGCAGTGTGGAGTGCAGTCAAAATTGTGCGCTCTTGCAACTGCAACCAGTGCCGCAGTGTATTGCACTGTGGCAAAACATAAAAATAATAAAATCCTTGTGGGGAGTGGGGGTTGCATTATTCTTTAAACTCATGAGACTGCAGTCAGAGGGTCCTTCGCGTTAATGGTAAAAACCATGCTCCTCTGTAAGTTTTAACATGGCTTTTACCAACTAACACAAACCTCCTGAATAATATCCCTCTGCTAATCAATACAATCCACTAACTAATGGTTGGATGAAATTCACATATGATTATATCTATCTAAAGTTTATGTAGCCATAAAATATCAGAAAAGTGTATCCAGTTACACACTGTACTGCATTTTTTAGTGTGTGTATATTTTAATCGGCATTTGGCCTTGTAGACTAAGTATGTCAGTTATTATTATTGTTATTATTATAACCTGTTATTTACCTTGCTCCAGGTCACTTTAATTGTTGGGTCCTCATTTCCATGACAGGGGATGAGCAGGGTCCTACCAGCCTCCCGTTTGTACTGCTTCTCTGGTGTGACGCTGAATGATGGGGGGTCCTGTGAATTCCCAAAACAATATGGTTGAATCAAGGAGATTGCAGCAATGCCAACAATGGCTTTTAAAACTGGATTACTGCCGCAATGGACAAGATTATCTTAATAACAAAAGGATTAGCCGCACAATTAACTCCCAAATAGTGCTGCCATTGTAGTGAGTCTGAGTTGACTTCCATTAATGCCAGAAGGGCTTACATGTCAGAGTGAAAAGGTCAATAAAATGTCGTTTCTGTTAAGTTTTTTAATTCGCTTTGACGGATGCTGTTGTGGTTAATTAAAACACAGCGGCATCAACAGACAGTTTAGCACAAGTAGAAGCACAGTGTGGTAGTTTCTGAGCTTCTAGGGTGTGGCTGACCAGCAATTTGGTGGTTACAGTGCAGAAAATTTACTTCTTACAGTATAGTCAAGTATTCTTCCACCTCAAGTGCTCACTAACCTGCAGAATTACATCGGTTGGCCCAGATGAACCCATGCTGCCGTAGCTGTTGTAAGGGGTACACGTGTATATGCCGGCTGCATCGTCATTGACTGTGGCCATAAGCAAAGAGCCCTCTGGTGTCAAGCTCCATCCTGGATACTGAAAGAAAAGCACAATGCTCACTTCTACTTGACCATTTGAAATTGAAGGAACTGGTACAGTCTTGAATAGCATTAAGGCATAGCATTAATGGCAAAATAGATACATAAGATGGAAGTGTGCAGAAAGCGGCTGAAAGTCAGGAAATCTGTAACCATTTTAGATCCACCTATGAGCTCCTCAGCTGTGTTTAAGGGATTTATGGAAATAATGTTTCTGATATCTGCCTGCCACAGTCCTGCAGTGGTTAAGTACTTAAGTCCCCACTAGGCAGATTATTTCCAAACTTCTTTAAAAATGTGTATTATTTGTTAATGTCATCGCAGCTTTTGCAAGATGATATCCAAAATACATGTAAAAGATAAACTGAGCTTCTCTTGTTCTGATTAGAAATGCTTTTATTTGATATTCCCCCTATCATTTCTGAGTGCCTTCAAAAATCACATTTTGAAGTATTTATATTAAAAGCAGGTGATTTTTTTTCCTTTTACCCATCAAGTCAAAGCAGAAGTATCATGTTCATGTACTTTGACTGCAAAAGGCTCCATCTCAGTTTAATGAAGTCAAAACTGCTATTATCCTCCGTAGAATGAGGCTGTGATAAAGTATTACTCTGGGTATGAGAGCTTGTGTACAGGGTAGAGTTCGAATAATTGGCAGAATAACAGACTCCAGCATCTGTGTTCCACGCTACAGGATTCTACCACATTTCCTGGGGTGCTTCTCATGCACCATCATGTCAATCGCTCAGATCAAAGTGTTGAGGAGGGGATCAACGCAGCATGTGATGGGGAGGAGGAGGAAGTGGGCCCCTCAAAGCAAATTAAATGGTTTCAAAAGCCACTATCATGGACTCTTACAAAAAAAACAAAAAACCTATGCACGACCTGAAAACATGCTAAGGACAACAGTTTAAGAAAAAAGCTGGGATGTAAAATTCTCTGCTCCTCATCTATACTTTTTCTGAAACCCATTCCTCAGTGAAGGTGAGGCAAAGTCTAAATAAAGAAAAAAAGATAAGAGTGGTCGAGGCAGTAAGGAGGTCCTCCGGGATTGTTTCAAAAGCTTTTAAGGTCAAACACATCATCCCTATAAGATATATGAAACTGAATGACTTTAAAAATGAAAACCTGAATGAATATTTGTGTTGGTGGACATGGTTCTCATGAAAATGCTTGAAAAATCCACCAACAGCATCCACCTCAATGTTCAGAGTTATGGCAAGAAAATGGTCCTGCTGCACCACAGGGAAGCTGAGCGGGTCGACTCTTCGAAAAACTTCTGCATGACAGGGTGCTAACAGCGGTTGCTTTATGGATGCCTGCAGTTAGCAGCAGCATCTGACGTTTCTCTGCTAAAAGAAAATGAATAAAGGCCGCTGGTTCCCTGTGATGCCAGGATTCAATGGCTGGCGGGGGGGGAGGGCATATATTTTGAGTTTGGGCACAGACGAAAGGTCTGGTAGTGTTATAGTGACTGTGCCTCCATGAGGAAATCATTCTTTTTATTACCAAGAAAAGGTCAAGTGGTTCTCCATCTTTGGTCCAGTCCACACGGAGCAGCGGAGGCTGAGCTGCCAGTGCACAGGTAATGACGCCATCCATACCTGTGGCAAGGTATGTTTCTCGTGGCATTTGAAGAGCCTGAGCTGGGTCTGAATGGAAGAAAGAAATTTAAGTCACTGACTGTGTAACAACATTTTTTTTTACTGATCTAATATCATCAGATATTAGATGCACTGGTGCAGAGAACCTGGACCTTGATCGATAACCTCTGATTCATATTAAGAAGAGATTTCTTTGTTGTTTCCTGTTTCCACTAGAAGTGCCGCTTCTGGTATTTACAGCTGACTCAATGTGTCAACAAGCAACAGTAAAATGTTCAGAGAAAAAGCCTGCATTGCTCAGGTGTTACCGATTTTACAGTAAATAAATCAGATATAATTGTCTTCTGATGCTAACAAAGGATTGTTTGCATCTATAAACAACAGGTAAACAGGCTTATGTCTTAATCTACCTAAATCTTCAGTTGTTTATGAGAATGTCACTGTAATCCATATGGTCTGGAAAACACATAACAAAACACATGGCTTGGGTGCTGTAATCTCTAATAAACCTATGATAAAGTATTGTTTACAAAATCATAAAGTCAGTTCATCAGTTATATTTCTTCAGGGATGTTTAACAGAGCCCCTGTTCTCTCTAACCATACTCAACCACACCCATCGGTATGGTCAAAGGTGAAACACCTGACACTGTCAACCAGACTTGATAATGAAACACTGCTTTACAGCCTGGTCCTATGCTACTCTTTATGTATTTTACACCGAGGAGAATGTAGCCTGATTTGATGTAAAATATCCTTGGTGTTAAAATACAGCAAAAATAAGTGATCTTATGTCATTAAGATGTTTAACAATTGGTAGTTAATAACGTCTTAATATTAGAGTATTTAAGTATTTGATACAGTAGATGACAAAATCATGTTTCATAAATTCCATCTCATTGCTAATAAGACATCCTGCTGTCTTATTAGAGTAAATTATTTCACTATAATGTGCTGAAATTCTGAAGAAATATTTACAAAAAAGAAAAGAAATATATGGTGTCTCTTGAGGACTCACACAAACACACACACTGCATTAACCGCAGACTACACTCGACACGTACGCATCACTGTGAGGGTGGCAGAAGCAGTGGGTGGGGTCAGCAGGCCATTGGTGGGCATGCAGGTGTAGTTCCCAGAATCCTCCGGGATGAGACTGGCGATGAGCAGAGTGCCGTCTACCATGATCTTCACTCGCGTTTTCAAAGACCTCAAGAAAAAACACACGGGAATTCTTTACTATGTAAAAAGCAAAGCAGCTCCTTCAGAATTAAACTGCAAGAGGTAATTCAGCTCTTCCACACGAGTTGGGTTGAACAGGTTCTCAGAGAATAAACAGTGTAGGAGGTTGGTTTTTTTCCTGAGTTATTCAGCAGAGTGCAGATGGAGGTTTAGGAAATTCCATTTGAATTCGGCGGTAGTGGGAAAACAGGTGCCCTCTCACTTTATACGTTTTTATATTTATAGAGAAAGCAGAGAGAGAACCTGACAACTGTATCAGACTGTAACACCTCACACACAGGTTACACATTCACACTTTAGTGAATATGTGGTTGTGGGAGGATTCACAATCCATTCCAATTAACCATGTAGGTTATAGGACTGGTACTGTAAGCAACCTATTTTGCATCACTACTGTTTTTTTTTTTAACACTGTCATGAATATCAACCTGTGAGACCAAATGCTGTTTTCCACTTTCCAATATTCTTCATATTAACAATGTATCAAATGACTAATGTGAAAGAAGTTCCTTGCAGTGTCAGTCACTCGAAGGTTAGTGAGTACTTCAGGCTACTTACGTCACTCAGTGGGACAATACTGTAAGTCTTCTAGAACTCACACAGAACTATCACCAACTCTGCAACACTACTGAACTTTTAAGCCTGTTCTAGCACACTAATGTGGTTTTATGGCACATTTACTGTACAGCCCAGTCTGTTTCTATAGCTGCCACAGTAGGCAGCTGTTTTCAGCAAACAATCTGATAAACCCACTGTACATGTCCTGCCTAGTACCAGACAGACAAAGCTACCTACCTATAGTGGAAAAAGTGGGACATCTAGCAGCTATAAAGACTGATGTTGTTGCTGTTGTTACTGGGAATTAAACCAGAGCCAGAAGGAGATTGACCAACAGTTGAAAATCCAATGCTATTTGAGTTAGGATGATATCGATCAAAAGCCTTATATTTGAGAAGCCAGGAAACAGAATGTTTGCCACTTTTCTTTATTACATAATAAAGTTGTGGTCTGATAGCATTTTGTCAAATCTTAAACTATATTTTAACCTCTTAATGAATCCATTTAATTTTCAACATTTAACAAAAGTACCAAAACAACTGAAACAGTGGAATGTACAGTAGGGTCCAAACATCTGAGATCACCGTCCTATTGTCAGACTTGGGACCACACTGGAAAATTTTCATTTTCTGAGAAGCAGGAAACCGATGGATGGAACCTAAACTTGAGATCCCCGGCAAAGGATATGAAATGATCATTTATGACTAAAAAAACAGGCAGGAAAGCTGAGTGTAAATGAAGAAAAAAGTGGTGCTGGCCCATGTCCCCTTAAGACACATCTCTGAAACTGACTTTTTCTTTTAACAAAGCAATTACAAAAGAGCTTATTACCTAAAATTAGCAACAGATAATCAGAATAATCCTCATGTGCTCTACTCAGCTGTTAACAGCATTAAATATCAGCTCCAAAAAGCCTCTCTGAAACTTCAAATCCGGTTGGGTATTAACCCGAGTGTAATGGTGATGAATAACGATATGTGTGGTGTAGATATACACTCTGGTGGAGAAATAATGCAAATTAAGCCCTCCACCTGCTCAACTCACCTTATCCCAGCCACCATTTTTAAGAATGTTCAATTCTTAACATTGGATTGCTTGTGCTGGCCATCATGAGCAATTTCCTGCTCACTCAGATGTTCTCCGATGGCCCTGGACGCTGCTATTGTGAAACCTCCCTTTCATTCAAGAGATGTGACTGAAGAATTTCTATCTTTCCATCACTTGATGTATGTATTGTTGCTTATGTGTCTTTTTGGCAGAGTTTACCACATATCTTCATTAAGTCTGAATTCATTTTTTTGAACAATGGGGCAAGAAAAGTCCAAAAAGACTGGCATGTGAACCTGATATCTTACCCTGTAATTTTTATTCAGTCTCACATGTTGGGAAATAATGACCTATTTACATGTCCAGCAGACGCAGGGTCACATTAGCATTCAACTGGAGTTATGCCATCTGTCTAATTGATGAACGAAAGGCTGATACTCCTCCTTTTATCACTGCTTTCGTCTCCACTAATTCCTGAGAAAAATACGTGACTCTTCTACTGTTCTACTTTCTCCACCGGCTCATCGCTAACTTTGTCTGCCAATTGGTGTTGAGCAGGTCACATCCAATGGAAGCTGTGCTGTTGAGAGAGACTGAGGCTGAACTGTAAATTTAATGTATTGTGAAACCAACAATGAGTTAAATCAGGCTAAAAAGCTCTGTGATGCTGCAGAGACAATAGTCATTTAATTCATTCTTCATAAAAAATATGTTAACCCTCCTTTACTAGCAAATCCTCTGAAGGGCACCTTTAACACCAAGTTGAAAACTTGACCTCTTCTGGTTGCACCTATAACCACACTTAAAACACACTTTCTATTCGGTAAATGTGGCTTCTGGCATCCTACCACCTCACAGCAGTGAGGCCAGAAGGAGGTGCGAGGATGGAGGAGTTGGATTCACCATACGGGACATCCTCGCTCCCTCTGGTGTCATTCTGAAGAGACGGCAACAGATGCGCGGCGTCTCGACACGTGCGCAAATAAGTCAAAGTAACAAAAGGAAAACACCTGGCGCTTGATGACTGCTGCTCCATCACTTAATATGTGGTTTCCATTTTTCACAGAATGTGAGTGATAAATATCAGACAGACAATTACAGTGTCTTTTTTTTTACTGAAAGAACACAACAGATGTGAGGGAGCAATAAAACAGCTGGAAATGAATGAAATATATAGCCAAAACAGTCTGACCACATGAAGTCCGACGTATTTTTCAGTCTCGGGTTAATATTGTATGAATAATGATAACTAAAAATAATAACAGTGTGGTTGTATCAGACAAAATATAAACAAGCCTGCAAAGGATGATTTCATGATTCATATTCTTTTCCAAAACTTATTCTATAAATAAACATGATACTACCGTTCCACAACAGCCTGGCTGCTCCCTTTACTGTCCCATCAGATCTGCTGACCAGTCAAGAAACAGGTTTCCTACCAAAGCCATGTGGTTGAAAAAATAACTTCCTCTGAGAGCCTCCTCTCTGCTCATTTCCTCTCTCCTTGTCTCCTCTGACACACATCTATGGGACTGGGACATGCTCGATGATGGTGGACAGCAACCAGTTTCCGGGTCACGAGCCGGAGATTAGTGGAGTAAGGAAGCATATGTAACAAACTGCAAGACACATACTGAGTGCACTTCAACATCTCTATGGGAAGGAAGTGACTTATACCACTGGAGGTCAGCAAAAACAAGGTGCTAACTGTTGTGAAGATACTCTGGCATAACCTGTTGGTTGGCTAATATGACAATATACACTGTATGGCCATACAGAATTTTTTTCAAATTGTCATGGATTTTATCCCTATTGCCCACCCCAGCTTATGGGATGCACCAAGGCTCTATTCTGGCCCCTGACATTCAGCCTTCACATGTGGCCACTGGGACACCAGATGCTTCCATAAATGTGTATTTTTCACATTTCAGAACAGAGGATGCACCACTGTACGCTTATAAAAAACATTGCAACCAACATCCAAAAAAAGATGCCGTGCTCTCGCTTAAAAACCATGGCACTAAATGTCAAGCCCCAAGCGAGGAAACATGGTCTGTTTTTTTGAAGCTGATTTGAATTCCACATCAGAAGCAGCAGCAAAAAAAGAAAAAAAAATCCACCTTTTATCATCTCAGTGATATTGCCAACATATAGCCCTCACTCTCCTGGGCAGATACTGGAGGAATAAAGCACTCTCTCATCACTAGCAGGCTTGATTACTGCAAAAAAGAGGCTCTTTTTATACTGATCTTGCAAAGAAACCTTTCTCTCGTTAGTTCTCTGATGTGGCCGTCAGGCCAGCATTGGCCTGTTAAAACGACGTGCAGCCGAAGTTAAAAGTGAAAAGAAGCATTCATGGTACAAATCACTTTTTCTTCTATGGTTCTGTCCCTTTAACTGTTTTGCTGGTACCTACTGTACTGTGGCAACCAGAGTAGGGATCACCTCCCTGGGGTCAGACACACCACTCTGTGTTCGTGAATAACAAAATGTTATGGAGTGCTGTGTATTTCCCCACAGAGCCTTCCTGCATCACTGTAGCATCATGGAGAATTTACCATTGTTAGCTACGTGTTGCTATTTCAGTGCAACTTTGTGTGATTAGCAAACTCAAAGATGAGAAAATATTGTGCATGGAGGAACTTCCAACATGAAAAGAATTATGAGGACTCTCATACCTGAGGGCATGTTTTTTTAAGTATATTAAATGACTCAGTAACAACAACAACAATGACTGGTTTTACTCAAATTACTGTAAATTTCATGAGCGCATTTTGATTTGTCTCATGGTCCTCTGTCTAATTCTATTCAGACCAAAGCAACACATGTGCAAGGCCTGAAGCCAAGCAAGTGTTGCGAGTTGCTCCCTGTGTCGGTTACAGAGGAAAATTAAAATTGGCCATCAAATTATTCAGTGCACTGTCACACAAGTACATGTCAGACAGGCTTTTAGGAAATGTCACATCGAGATTTGTTTGGTCGGCTGGGCCTGGCTTTAATCACTGGCTCAATACACATGAGGGGGCAGATCTCTCTGGACTTAAAAAAAGCACATTTCTTTACATAGACTGCACCTCAGCTACAGGCTGAGTTAAAGATATGTTTTAATCTTGCTCATCTAAGCTATGTTTTAAACATTTCCACTGTTGTGTTCCTTCAGTTTTTGTTGATTTTGTCATATTTTATCATCTTGATTGAAATGCACAAATTTAGTCTAATTTAGTTTGACTGAGAGATAACAACTGATCTTGTGATGCTATATTTAGAATTTCAAAAAGAAGATTAAAAAGTACCATTGCACTCCATTCCGTAATAATGGATTACTCAACAACAAAGAATAGAGACTGCACTTACTCTATGTGATGGACGTTTTCTCCACCTTTCTGCCACACGTAGGTCATGTTGGGGGGGTCGGCCACCGCTTGGCACCGGAGAAGTGCATTCTGGGACATGTTGAGAGAGGTGCTTTTGGGAGGGACAACGATGACGGGCGGACCTAGTGAGAGGCAGGCAACGAAACACGTTCACAAAGAGAAGATTATGTTCATTATTAATTAATCTATTGATCATTTTTGGATTAATCATCAAATCCATCACAGGTGTTTATCACAAGTCCATTATGATTGAGTGCAGTGTATAATATCACAGTTTTTCTCATGACTGTACATTACAGTACAAACAAGTCTCATTCTAATACAACATAAGAACCATTTAAATTGTTCAACTCCCGCCACACCTCAGTGGCTATTCAAACACTATCTACTGTATCTGGTCGTAGCATTTGATGACATTTTCTCTAACAATAAAATACATTTTAAAAAGTTTTTTTTCCTAATGTGGCATTTTGACTGCCCTACACATATTAAATTATGTTGGATATGTTAGGATGGTGCAAAATCTTGAATGTGGGGATTACAAAGTTAGCAGTGTACAAGCAGTGTAATCCACTTTAGTAACCACAGCAAAGTCAGTACATAAGTGGATCAAGCAGCAGTAAATGCACAGCATTGTGAGATTTGAGAATTGCGCAAGGATGCGCAGGCAATCAGCATTTCACTTGACAGTCATGCCAAAGTAAGGGAGAAAAGCTGTCAAACAGACTTTTCAAAAGCAATAAGAAATACTGAAAAGTAATATCACAATATGATGAGCAGTCAAGTGCACTAATGTAATTTCTTTGGAAACTAAGCACACATAGCCACTGAAGAGTGGCACCACATGTCTCATGTATAAATAACCACATGATCTCTGGAGCAGTCATCACTGATCAGGTTTATAATCTGACATGTTCAATGTATATATAAATGAGAGACAGTTTTGAGGGTTACTTAAGGCTTTCGGACTGACTTCATCCAGATCAGCTATAAGTCCCCTGTAATCCATCCATGTGGCAGCACTGTGGTAAAACGCAGCCAAAGCCCAGATAACATGACTTAAACTGAAAAGTATTAGGGCAGCATGTGCTCATGCCGATTATTGTTCAAAATACCACTGCGACTGTGAGCTTCAAAAATGAAGTGAAGCCTGAAGGAGACATTACACCAAGACAAAATATTTGGCGATGTAGCACACTCCAAAAGATTCCTGGTGCTGTAGAGAAAATCGGCAGTAGGAGTACGAGTAGGAGTGAAGGGAGAAGTCAGAAATAAATTCCACAGTGTAAAGCAGTGGTGCGTCGGTGTAATCCAGTGATACACAGTATCATATTTGCACGTTTTATATGTATTTGTCCTCGACTTGAAAATTGTAAATCTGTAACCTGAAAACTTCTGTGAATCTGTCAATGGTCTATTAGTACCTGTAAATATTGGAAAACAGCGCTTACCTATTAATAATTACATATTTCTGATGAGATTCAACAACAACAATATAATTGGGGAAAAAATTATGTGTATGTGTATTGTATGATCAAGCAGGAACATTTGCTTCATTTCACTCACCTACAGCAGCTTAACAAGCTCCAAAAACAGTCACATCTCTGAGATGCAGCCTTTAAATGGAGTATAACATAAAGCACCCCCCCCAGCAAAAAAATCCTGCAATCAGCTCACATCATATCAGTGTTATCTTTACAGGGATAAAAAATAAGAGTTTAATTCAGTTTGAGTTTCGGTTACCACTCTGTCATATGATGCAAGAGGGAGAAAGAGAAATGTAAAACAGCAGCCAGCCAATCAGGCATACACACATCAGAGACTAAAGGAACAGGCAGACAGGCAGACAGACAGGCCGTCAGGCAACAACTGACCTTTGATCTTCACTTTTGTCACGCGAGTCACGTTTCCCTCCGAGTTGGAGGCGTGGCAGGTGTACTGTCCTGCCGACTGCGCGCTCACTGCTTGCAGAGATAAGGTGCCCTCCTGGTAAATATGATGTGACAGATGGTGGATGGATGTAAACAGCACATATAGATCCACACATACCTCTGTGTAGTACATACATGCATGCTAGGTAAAATTCCTTTGAGACAGCTTTATGCACATATGTATATATTAGCCATATAAACACATAAATGTAACAGATGCTATACTTTTTACTATCTGCCAATAATAGATGTAAAAAGATATTATGTTAAAAAAACAATGGAAACATGTATCTGTCTATAACATGATATAGTTATGATTTAAATATTGAGGTAGAAGTCAAAAGTATTTTTAGGTATTATTTATTGAGAGTTAAACATTCAAAAACACAGCTCATGTGGATGTGGTTTAACAGATTTCATTGACAGTGGCCGGTTTCACTAAGTCTTTACCGTGCAAGGTGAGTACATGACATCATTATTTCCCTGTGTATTTTACACCAATGAATAGGAAGAAATCTTGAATGTGAAATAACCAGTACTGCCAGGGCTTTGTCAAGAATAAGTGTGTTCAGGTATGATCCTGTGACTCACCGTATATGATTTTAAAAAACGATCTCAAGGCCTTTTTAAGATTAAACTGCTTGTGACTGTGAATAGATATTGTGGCTTTGTTGGATAGTCAAGAAGTTAGAGATATAAAGATAATGAATAATGCCTCATGCATGTGTCCAGTCAGTTCACACTTACCTGATAATTTATTTTTTGAATCATGCTACCATCTTTTAGCCAGGTGATGGTTGGTGAAGGGTTGCCACTGGCAACACAGGCAAGAGAAAGGTGGCCTCCAACCATAGCCTCCACCAGAGGGGGCGGGGCTTCAGTGAAGGTGGGTGGAGCTACAGAAAATTTAGGTGAACTTTTAATTGAATACATCTATATTATCTGCATAGCAGGAAATACACGATTTTCTATCAAAAATAGACCTACATCAAATAAGTAGGCTCTTCACATAGATGCACCCCATGCTGGTTAACAACCCTGATGTTACACAGCAAGAAAAATATCTAAAGATCCACACTGACAGCAGCAGCATTCAGAAAGACTGGCAGACAACAATTCTTTTGTCTTTGCCATCCATATTTTTTAAAAAATCAATTTATATACAGCAAAACAGCAGCTCAGCCTTATTTGTTTAACGGCTGGAACCTGCGTGCAGTTTACTTACATCAAATTACCTTATTATTTCACATCCCAAAGTGAAAACACTGGTTGCAAACACATGAAAAGAGCCTTTTAATGTCTGCAAATATTTCAAACAGAAACAGAACCACTTCTCAATTCATATCATTATTGTAGCTTTGGATAATAAATAACCAATCTTTTTTTAGTTTTTACAAGAGTAATTGTTCTTCTCTTATCTGAATTACAGGGTGAGATGTTTGTTTCCGTGTCTGTACACATGGAAAAAGAACCTGCTGACTTAGTCGCACACAAACAGGAGGATGCTTTAAAAGAAACCCACACATTTCTCTTAGTTCCACGTTCTCCACCCTGTGAAGACCACTGAAAATCTCACATGTGATGGCAGAGTGCAGACAACAGCATGTGAAGAGCATACCTGCAGGGCATGTCAGTGAAGGCCTCAAGTACAAAGTCATAATCTATTATAATTCTCATCTCTAACCTGACGCTCACACAGACCAGCTCGGTGAAACTGTCTCACCTCGCTTTGATCTATGCTGTACACCAACACTTTGTTCTGTATGTTTGTGCACAGAGTCGTTGCAAAGGTTTTCCCAAATATAGTTAAACTTCAAAGCATAAAAATAATGATGCATATTTCATATTTAGATTTATTATTTAAACCTGTCAATAGGTACGGTGATAACGCAGGGTCAGAGATGAGCATTCCCAAAACCTGCATGAAGAAAGACAAAAAGATATCCAAACTACCTGATCTGTGTGGAGCTGTTTTTTTTGGTTTGTTTTTGTTTTTTTACAATTTTGTCTTTAAAAGCAATCTTTTGAAAAACGTGTGATGACTTTTTCAAAGTTAAATTTTAAGTAGTGTTATAATGTAAACACTACATACTACATACTATAGCTCCAAAAAATAAACGAAATTAGACAAGATGTGAGGAAGATAGGGTTGTTGTTTTTTGGTACATCGTCATATACTGACATCCCATAAATACACAAAACTTGGCCTAAATATTGTAAAGGACGTGTCAAAGGACCTTAAATTGTGCTCCTAAGGAACAGAACAGTACCTCCAAAGAAATCTCGACTCGAAACAAAAATTACCATTGCTACCTGCTGTTAAAAAGTGTAGGACTAAGAATAAAATGATATTTTTGGGATTAGTGGAGGCATTCATTTTTGGCTCTGACCAACAGTGTCCGAACTTAGTGAGCAAGCCTTCAACTTTCTTAATTAGACTAGCTTTCCAGCTACTGAGCTTGTTGGAAAAAAGGAAAAACATGTCAAGCATTAATTTTCACAGGCCCTAAAATGTGACATTCAGCAGCTGCCCTGGGAAACACCCACCCAGAGGCCTGAAGCTTAGACACTATTTTAACGTACAGTGTAAAGCTTATCCTCTTTTGAAAAATGGAAAATAATGCAAAATAGCCGCAGTATCATTATAGCTTAGGCTTCCATCCACAAAAAGAGGATAATTCAAAATTCAGTTTGTCTTTAGGGGCCCAACTGGTAATACTTTTGACCCTGAGAGGTGTGACTTAATGAGAAATATGATTTGATTTAGTTGTTCGAAGTAGTTTGTATTAAACTAAATCGTACAAAAATAAAATGAAAATTTAATCAAAGAATAGTAAAACCAGACCACAAACCTGACTTGAAGTTACTGCTGTCTTTCTCTGCTGTATACTGTGGAATATTCACTGAAAAGTAGAAGTTAACTATCCTGATTTTTTGACTGACAGACTGGGCGAGTGCCATCATCTGGACTAAATGTTATTTAACGTTCGCTGACTTTGCGTTATGAAGATAAATACAGTATAATCCACATTAAAAGCAGCCATAAAGGCACACAAAAAACAAAACACACACACACTACATAAACCTCACCAGTTACAGAAAGCAGAGTCCAGGTGCCGTTTCGCAGCTCATCTGTTGGTTTATCCAGTAAGAGGATTCGACACTCGTACAAGCCCTGATCATCCAGCTGCAGGCCCTCCAGCCTCAGGCCAGTGACATGCACCAGAGACACCCGCCCTGCAGAAACAGAGTGTGAGGGGGCAAGAGAGAGGCCGTCTAAAGGTGATGCTGATTTTACTTGTCATGTCTCAGGTCTGCGGTGTGCAACTGTTTGAGTGTGATACTTTGCTGCGCTGGAAAAACCAACAACAATGTCCTCACAATGTTGCCTGAGAGGACCACACGCAAACACGTGCACAAACAGCCACCAACAAACAGCTAACACATGCACACACAAATTTGGAAATGCAATCTCCCAGTTGCCAGGTGACGGATCCCTCGAGCCGGAGCGTAGCTCACGACATCAACCTTTTATCTTTTCCAGCCTGCAGCCCACGTCTCTCCGTGTCCATCTAGTTTTCACACTTTATCACACAATCGAGACAGACAATTGTCCGGTGACCTTACATTCTGGGACAGAAAAGGCAACTGTGAATGACACACAGTCCTCTCTCTGCACTGTCTCAGAAGTGAAAACACGTAAACAGCCAGCACACTGTAGTATGGAAGCCTCAGTGCCACTGGGATCTCTGTTGTGATGGTAATTATTAACAGGCTCTGATTTGTGGTGACTGTGGCAGGGAGGGACAGTCCCGACAGTCAAAAAGATCCAGGAAGTTGGGAGTTAGGTGTGCTGGCAGTGATAACACACCCTATTTGCTTTTCCAAGCCACCAAAGGGGAGTAAATCCACAGGGGAAAAGAGGAGGGCGGGTTAAAGTCGAGCAAAATACACATCAGCATACACTTGGGGGATTAGTGCATTTCAAAATCCTAGCCTTTGACCCCTGGTAGGTTTTTTTTCCTCTCTCATGTTTACTGGCTCAGAGTGATATAGGTCACTGCAGCACCTCGGGGAAAAGGTAGTGCTGAGGCAGGGATGGAGCGAGAACGTGACTGGGAGTCGTCAGATAAGAGAGAAGGGAAGGGTGGCGGTGGAGTAAGAGCATGACCTGATGCCATAACTGCTGCCATGTGAAAAATGCATGATTGCAAATGATTTGAATGCAAGGTAAATTGAGTGTGAGGCTGGATGAGAGTCAGAACACAGAAAAGAGAGAAACAGACAAGGAAAATTTGGAGCTTTTTGTGTCTCAGAACACACAATCTTCGCCGTGGCATTCAGTGCTGTGCATGTCAGAGCGTAAAAACAAGTAAGTCATTAAGCACAAGTTCTCAGTCCACAAACAAATCAAGAGTGAGGTGAACTTAGGGAAATTTTTCCTTTGCATCAGTGATGCGAGTAAAAGAAACTGATTTGCCTTTTCAATTTCAATCCTGTCAACCAAAAAACAACTTTCAGTGGTTGTCATTTCACATTGATTGTTATAACTTTTTCTTGTTGTATGCTGTCTTTGTGAGGTGTGTTGTTAGTTGGCAATAACTATAATGTGTACTGGACAATTAGCTGCAGCACTGCGCACTGTATTACTCACTTTTATTTTTTATTTTATTTTATTTTACGTATTCAGATCTGTGTTATTATTGTGTTATTGTGCAATTTATGCAGAGTTGCGTAATGTTTGAAGAAATCGTTTCCTGATTCAGGGCCACTCTGCACAAACCCACATCCATTAACAAATGTTTCTGCACAGAGCCCTAACCTGAACCTCATCCAACACCTTTGGGAGGAAGTGAAACAGCGACTGTGAGTCAGACGTCAACACCCAGCATCAGTGTTAGACCTCACGAATGTTCTTGTGCCTGATCGGAACAAATCCCTTGAAACCATCACCTCCCCAGAATACTGGAGGCTGTTGCAGCAGCAGATCAATGGCCATGGTTTTGGAATGAGATGTTCCAGAGTCACATAATGTAAGGCTGCAAAGTGTCCACAGACTTTTGGCCACAATGTATAACCTGCTCTTGGACCCAGAGTAAGAGCAAATTACTAATTACTAATTAAGTACTTTTGTTTTTACTAAAGATAGCTTATATAGTTCCACATTAATACATATAACAAACTATTATATATACTCAAATTGCATTTAAATATAAAATAAATTAATTAAATAATTAAAATAGATCACGATGCAGGTAGTGCTGCAAGAGGGACTGAAAATGATATTGATAACAGGTAAAAGCCCCACCCCCACCAACAACAACTCACTCCTTATCTACCCTGTTCACCCCACCCCACATAACCCCCACCCCCACTGACTCCATTACATTAGCCAAAGCGGCGTTTTGCCTGGTCCGAGCTCAACAATATCATCAGTTCAATTCAAGAACACAAACCGACACCACACACACACACACACACACACAGTCGCACAATGCTTTTATATGCCAAACTGTTTCCAGCTGAAGCCCACTACCCCCCAAAGGCTTCATCTGTAAAAGCATTCTCAGGTGACACGGAAACACAAAACCATTCAGTGCAGAGACCAAGCACACCTCTTTGCAAATGAAAAGCTCCTATCTGAGATGAGAAGTCTGCGGAGAAAAAATGCCTTGCTGGTTCTAGAGCAGAGTGGATGATTAAATGCCGTGGTCATCATCCTCTTTAAGACAGCTAAGGTCAAAGGAAATTTTCAAAATAATCTTCATTTAACTGCTAACTAAAAACCTTTGTGTAATGTCATTTCAGATGGATCAAATGAGGACCTGTCTGTCAGAGCTTGCATCAAAAAAACTTCTTCAAACTAATTTTTAATCGTTTGGTTCTTTAATGATGTCAGCGTGCATCTTGCTTCATTATGTTTTATATTCTGCACAGCTTACATATTTATGTCATTACTCCTTTTTTGATATCCTTCTCATATTTTGTTTTTTACAATTCATTTTATGTAATACATTGAGCACCACAATCAAGGATCATGCTGTAAACAACATTTCCCTTTAAAATTTCAGATTTCAAACAAAGCCAGATGCTCTAATGAAATGGCTACAAGTCTTTTAGAAACCTCATAAGAAACAGGACTGTCACAAAAGGAACCTGTTTTTTTTTTTTTCTCTCTCGGTTTTATTCAGAGTGAAGGATGCACCAAAGATATTGATTTTCTTTCTTCTAAAATGGATCTGTAGCATTTTAGAAATTAAGTTTTTAGATAATAAAAAAAATGTCTTCTGGGGAAATTATCTGGAAAGTGTCTTGTTTGGTTTGACAGCGATCTATATAAAAAATTATTTAAATTCAATACCGTTTTGCACGACCTGGACGTTTATGTCCCTGAGAATGTGATATTCACGGGCAAGAAGCCCGCCTCGTCTCTGAGCGATGTCGTCAGCCCTTGGCAAGCCACGCAGAGGCATTCAGGTTTCGGTTAGAGAAAGAGGCAGATAAGGTTTCGCTGCTCGTTGCTCTATTAAGCTCTACTGTGTCATCGTTTGAAATTTGAATTGAGAGCTCTGCTATCAGAGGCTGAGGCCTACTCCCTGCTGTAACGCAGATGAGTAATCCCAGTGCAAACGCTGCATGTTTGCCCATGTGGGAAAGGAAGTATATTAGCCATGTTAGCCATGTGTGATGTGTTATGCCTGCACACAGTCTGCTCTGGCTTATTTTGATGGGATTTACATGGAAACACTGGATCTCTACAGCTGTATTTACTTTGTATGGAGTCAGCAGCTGTATTGGTGCAGAGGGATTTTCTATCCTGTGCACGCAGAGGACGCTAATCCTTTGATCTTTGCTACTCTATTACAACAAATACATTTAAACCCTTTTAGCTCTCAACACTCTCTGGGGAGCAATCGGAGGAAAATCTAATGTATCTCGCACGTTGTGAAGCTGCACACACACAGGCAGGCACAACGATTATTGATGGAGGACCTTGCCTGAAATCAGAAAAAGTTACATTTTTATCCATTTAAGGTGACAAAGAGGCAGGGATGGTGGAAAAAATTGAGTCTCAGCAGAGTGAATCACTCTGTGCAGAAAAAAAAATCCATAAGATTCACACTCCTGGATCCTGAAGTCAAACTGCCGAGAAACCTGAGAACATCCATGGCCCGAGGAGGTGAAATCCACACCAGTCATTCCATCTCTGAAGCGTTAGTTTCCCAAGCTGCACCTGTTACTCCCACACCAGCCAGTACCTGTGAGAAATCCTGTCCAATCAGCATCAGTTTGGACAAAGCACCTTTTCCAGCTTTTGTATCCACAAAGAACAGCAGCTTTCTGTTTGTCACCAGAGAGGCATGTGATTAGCATACCTGTCTTCTAAAGAGGGTGCCTTTCTGTGCAGGATGCTTTATGGTCGAGTGAAGCGTAAAGTGTGAAGTGTAACTCATGGGACAAAGGGTAGGCAAATTTTTAGGCTTTTTACTATCAGGATATTGCCCAGCTTCTTCTGAAACCAACATCCAGTGTAATGAGGTGTGACATCAATGTACGTTGAAGGATCGTCTTCGGAGTCAGCGACAAAAGGCTACAGTCATTTATGAGCCCGGGCTGGAATTAAACTCTGTGCCTCTTACCACTTACGATAATTCATCAGCCAAGGTTCACCCTGACTTTATTGCTATGTAAATGTCTGTATCATATTTCCTGCTTGGGCTGGGTGAGGGAGTGGCATCCAACTCAAATGAGAAAGGCCTCGGATCAGCTGAAAGCAGGTTGTGAACCTTTGACAAGCAGGCACCTAAATGCTCTCATTGCAGCTCTTAAATGTTTGAAAGTGCAGCCAATGAATCTGTGATACCAAATGGGGTTTTTGTGGATGAACTAACATAAAGAGGTAAAGGATGAGGCTGGTAATATTCTCTATTTTTGTTTGCATAAACAAGCTGCATGAGAAGATAAAAACCAACAATCAACTGATCCTGCTAACAAATATTGTTCATGTATTCAAAGCTTGATACTGTGCGTCTCATTCCTCTTTGCCATAGAGCTCCATTGTTTTCCAAAAAGTATTAAAATAACGCACAGCTGCACTGGACACTGATGTTTATTTTGAGCCAATCCCACTTATTTTATCCTGGAGTTGTAAATACACAGTTGAAAATAGTCCACAAAAGATTCAGTTTGCTTTTGTATGAGCAAAGTTTGATAAATAAATAAATAAACAGTGCCCAGCTGTTTTAGGAAATTAAACTATATTTATGAGGCATTTTTACAGATTTATGTCTTCATTTGAGGGTTGTGGCTGAGTGCCACCATGAGATTAGGGAAGCACATTAGGAAAGTATTGAGAGACGAACTGATGCATTGCTGGGGTCTGGACCTTTCATGGGATTTGAAGACAATAAGAAAATAATGACACCAACCTTATCCTCTAAATATCATGATTTACCTCGATGGGGTTGCCCCATTACTTTCCTCAGCTGATGATTCTTATGTCAGGCATAGAATTTAAACCCCAGCTTGTCCATGAGGTCTGGACAAACTGAGACTGTTTCCTCAATTGTATTGTTTTTTTGTGATCCAACTATGAAATCCCACCTCTGTGGAGACACCATATTTTCAAGGTTTTTTATCTGAATTTCTATGTTTCTAAATGTTCCATAGGTTTTTCTCCTTTTATTTCTTCTCACATAGGTTTAAAGTTGTCGAGATGGTTCAAACTCTATCACATGGAAATATTCCAGTTGTCTTATTCATCATTTTATACACACTTCCCCCAAAAATCATCTTGACATATCCAGTGTCTTTGGAAACTTTGAAAGCACCACTAGAATTTAAAATGAGTTTGGGTGAATTTGAACAATGCCAGGCTGCACAGCATCAGTTGGTAATGACTGACGCAACAGTGGGCAAGAAGGGTTTAAGAGGTTAACTCGCTAATTGCTTTGGCAGGGTTCATGCATCACATGACGTATTGATTGTTGATAGCTACTATCTAACAGGGTTCATGTTGCTGAAAATAATTAAGATTAACTACTCATTGCCTGGTAGCTGTCTACCCCTGCCAGAATTGTTTTACTCTTTTCACAGAAAACTGCACAATAACCAAAACCATATATGGTGCTCCTGCAGAAATTCAAATAGCCTTTGGAGAGGTCAATAGGCTGAATTTCTCTTCAGGTGGCGGTATGGGAAAAAAATGTCTTTGACAAAAGGAAGATCTGAGCCACCTCAACGTGCCACCTTTTGTTCACATTAGTCCCATTGTTTGCGACTTTAAAGGATAACAGAAGCTACACAAAGGTATTCTTGGTCCATTGAGGCCCTTTTTCCCCACGGACTCTCTTTGTTCTCAGAGCTGTGGGCAGAAAGTGCACAATAGACGATGATGCAATGCGAGAGTTTCAGCTCCTTTAGAAAGTAGCTCCCACTGAGGCTGGTTTGAAAGGCTATCAAGGTGTGGTGCTGAATATACTCTTCTGGCCCAGATACTGGTTACATTCGCTCACTGGACGAAACTTGGACTGGAGCATAACGGCCCTCATTCTAATCACTTTGAAGCTGGGCCTTAAATTCTTCATTTTTGACAAGTGACCACGGTAAAAAATTGTGATAAATTGTCTTCGAAGCCAAAAATGTCAACCCCCCTCCATGGCCGCTAAATGAAGAGTCATGGGATGCCCAAACTCAGTGGAATTTATCCTCAGGTGACCGCCAACATCTTTACAAGATTTCATGTCAGAGGTTTTTCGGTCTGGACCAAAGTATTAGACTGACCAAATGCCACTTTAATCCATAACTATCCATAGAGCTGTGCTAACAGCATGGATGATAGAGTTTACTATCAAATGCATGTTTGCCAACTTTGCAGCATTCTTAGGGCACCCTGGAGCTCCTAGTATTGCATAAATATGAATTACTTTATTCAAACAGAGTCATATTTTACTCAGATTCATCTTAAAATTCTATGAATTAAAAATATATTCTTCTTTACCTTCTCTCATCATGATAGCAGAGCTCAGTAAGAAGCATGAGCAATTCATCAAAGTACAAAAAGTACAATGTTTGAAAATAGGCCGACAGATTTTTAGACAATTTTTAGTGTTGTTTCGTATGTGTTGCAATGATGGATGCTCACCCTCATATTGCGGGTGGACCCGAGGCACGTAGGATCCAAATTTGATCAGGACGGGGATGTCTAGCTCCTGCCGAACCCATTCTACCACATGCAGAGATGCAGAGGACACAGCAGCCGGGTGCAATGGAGGAAACCTGCACTCCAGCTCCGCCGCACCTCCAAGCTTTCCACGGACCTCCTGCCTCACACCTTCAGCAGTCACCACTGGGTTTATCAGAAGCAAAAGACAGATTAATTTCAGTTAGTTTAGCTTTAAACAAGATTCCTATTTAATATGGATCATGGTGTGCATGTAGCTTGGAAAAGGTTAGCTGAAAAGACATTGGGATGCAAAATATATGTCTAATTAGACAACGGAGGTACTTACAAAACAGGCAGAAAGCCGCCACCACAGTGAGAGTCTGCAAATATGATCTTGCTGGCCCCATATCTGTCACTCATGCAACCTGCAGCACCATCAGTAATCTGTTGGCAAAAGAGACACAATTGTCACAATCACATTACTTCCTTGGCTGCACACAAGAAGACAGCCATCTGTGACAGATTTCCAAAGTAAAAAGGCTACATCAGAGCTGCCACTTCTGTCATAATTTTACAGACGGGGGAGAGGAGCATTCAGATTTTATACAGCTTTCCAATAACTGGAATTCATCCCATATCATTACACAAATGGGCAGAGCTGCCTCTGCTGCCAGAAAACTCCCTGGCCCTATATCCTTTTCTGAAAGTAAATGTCATAAACGTCACATAAATCTTTTGGGAGTCACGTGTGGAGTGGCATCTAAGTGTTTTATTTAGAGCACATCAATGAAGACATTTGGCTGGAGCAGCCAGGAGACTCAGCACTCACAGGCAGAGATAAGCTGAGCTGATGGGAGCGTAGGCTACAGCCAGGCGTCAAGGAGTGCAACTTAATGTCAAGACACAGCAACTGATTTGATGCGGCCAAGACAATCCCTGCTTCCACTCTATCAAACATGTAGACTGGAGTGAGGAAATCAACATGATAGGTCAGATTTTAGCTACGCACAATAAGGCATCCATGGTTTTTTTTAACCATAAATCACCTTCTGTGGTGCAAAGCTATAGAAAGAAATCAATTTTTAAATCAGTAAATGCCACACATGCTAATGCAAGGTAATCTCTTTTTAAACACATTTGTCCTGATATCATGCAGGCCACTTACAGTGTGCAACAGCTGTGTTGACTGTTACCAGCTCTGTAATGGACACACCAGCTCAGGTTAACTTAAACCTTCATATAGTCTATATTCATTGCATGTCATTACATGTCAAGCCTTTTTGGGGTTTTAATTTTCGATAATTTCTCATGAAAATCAGAAATATTGTCTTTCAAATATTTCCTTAGACCAATTAAAAAAGGCTGAGAATACAGAAATGTCCATCTTCTGAAAAGTATGTTGAGTTATGCACTCAGTACTTACTCCTTTACCTTGAGTTACTGCATCATCAATTCTTAGATAACTTATGGCAACACAACATTTTCAAGATATCCTAATTCTTTGAGACACAATAGTATCTTATTCCTTATTAATCTAACTCTATGAAGTTTTAATTAATTATTTTCCATAATCTTATAAACTCAGCATTTTTACAATTTTATTTTTTATGTAATATTTTTGTCTGCAAAGTAACTATGCAATTTAGCTATGTAGCAACTTAAGCTACACTGTAAAAGTGATAACTTCCCTATGGAATTTAGTGGTGTGGTAGTTTGATGTAGCATGAAATGGAAATGTAAAGTAGCTCAAAATTGCTCTCAATAACAATAAATGTCCACACTTGGTCGCCCAGCAGTGGCAGCGGTAAAGCTAACACTGCCAGTTCTGAATGTCCTGACTGTGGGGATGAAGCTCCTCACTGTAAAGGCACA
Source organism: Psettodes erumei (assembly GCA_016785225.1). Lineage (NCBI taxonomy): Eukaryota > Metazoa > Chordata > Actinopteri > Pleuronectiformes > Psettodidae > Psettodes > Psettodes erumei. Next base: position 457,270 of record JAFBJZ010000782.1, on the reverse strand, counting down.
ACACAGATGAAGAAGCCGCGCACAGCAGGACAGAAGTGAAACAATGGCTGGCGGAGGTAAACTGTCTCCAATGACAGCTCGTAAAAAAAGATTTTTTGAAAATAAAGTCATAAACCCGAGGGGAAGAAATAACGTACTGTTCTTTAAGTTTTCAAATTGGACATTGGAAGCCACAGCTCACAGCTAGAATCATGTCTGGCTGTTTCAAAATTCTTTAAACAATAGTGCAATGGCAACGTCAGCATGCAGAGCAGACCACAATACAAATAATGTCACGATATCTTACAGGCAACACCAGCATGCACAGAATTAATAACAACACCTGAGATATAAATTACATCAGATTTACTTATACAGACAAAAAAGTAATCCTGATATGCCAACTTAATGTACTTTATACTTATGCTTACAGTACTGAGTACTGTAGTGGTTATATGTTTAAAAAAGCACCATTAAAAATGATAAGGTTGACTTTAATAGATGTGGATGGTCAGATTAATGATGTCCTTGTCATTGTCATTGATCTCTTCACTTCCTGAATATGAGTCAGTGGACACACCCTTGTCTCTGCAGCAACACAGGTCATATCTGCTCTCCCTAACCATAAGGCTTTTATGGGCTTTTTCATTTCATGGCTGGGGCAAAGTCTGAACCGGTGTAAAACAATCACACAGGCTGTCAACAGCTTCTGTGCTTGTTCCAAAACATTCCCATGCTTCAGCAAACAGCAGCGCATACACAGATTTTCTGCAAAACCAATGAAAGTCAAAAAAGAATCCCCGGGCTGCAGCACGTCTGCTTATTGCAGTCTACTGGAACATCAACAGGCTTCTATCTCCTGCCCTTCACCCACGTGGCTTTATGCAAAGCAGCACAACACAGAACCTGAACTTATTACATTTGAATTAGGCAGCGAGTGTTTGCCGAGACTGAGTTAGGCAAGCCAAGGTAAAGCTTCTACATTCTGATTCTGTTGCTTTTCATCTTCACACAGTGGGTGAGGATGAAAGAACAGCATTCACATACGCACACAGCGGTGACTCAGTTTGGCTCATAATGAACAGATGCTCTGTATCTTCGCCTGGTTCTTCATCGACTGTCTCTTGTTAACTCATAAGAAAGGCAACGATAAGGATTGAATACCCTGGAATGATGTTTATGCCACAGATTCAAGTAAAACAGGACACTTTTATTCTGCAATAGTGGTGTAAACACAGACAGCCATTGATGAATTAAAACATTTTCAGTTTAATTGCTCTGTCAAGGTAAGACTTATTTGTCTGGTGAAATGGCAAGGCCATAAAGTGGAACAAAATGTAAAACAAAAAACAAAAAAAACAAACACTTATGTGGAGAGAAAGGGAGCAGGGAAAGTGTGGCTAACACAGCAAGGAGAATGATGAGCGGCAACAAAATCACATTAAGCTGGAGGACGTTTTCTTTTATTTACCAAAACCTCAGAGAGGTGCCAAATAAAGCGGCCTGCACAGGTGAAAACAGTCAGCCATGGCAAGACAGACGGTCTCCAGACGTTTCTCTGAGAGATATTCTCCTTTCGTCTGACATTGAGGACATGCATAAACATAAGCACAATGAAAACACCAGGCGATGGAAAATGTTTAAGGCTATAATAACTGAGCCGCTGGCTCACAAAAGAAAGTGCCCTGTCTCATGCAGATTTATCAACTGACAGAAACAGAAATGTCAGTGACAGGCATGCTGTTAGAATTCTATGTTGCTGGCATTTTAGTAGAAGGAAATGGGGACCAGCTCATTAATTGTGAACTTAACAGACTCTGCCCCCTTTTACGACACCACGCTTGAAGCTAACAGACAAATGGCCACCAAGACATTTGGTTTGTTTTCAAATTCCATTTCCGTCCCAGGAATTTTGCCATGTTCCTTGTTTGCTTGTGTCTATGCTCAAAACATGTAATGTTACAGGTACTGCTTTAGACAGCTATAAGTACTGTATCCTTTAGGGAATGTGAAAAATTATATTCAGTGATTTAGTGGGTTAGGACTGTTTCAAGGTTGTTTGTATCTGCCAGTAAGCTAGACTAGACATAAACCTCTGAGCTCAGTGAAAGTACAAGGGGGGGAAAAAAGTCAAATTACTCACGTGCTTGTGACCTAAATTGGACAAAGATAATAATAAAATCTAATAACTTTGTTTTTAACTTACAAATCATAATGGCAAACACTGCTCCAAAGGCGTCGCTAAAAATGTAACCTTCCCACTGAGCTGCAGAGCAGACAGGTTTCCCGTTCTCGACGTTCTCCCGTTTCCCCGACAATCAAGGATGTGCACACAGCACTGGGGTACAAAACAGGTCTTGACAATGCCATGGTAGCTTACAGACATTTTCACTGTTTAGAAATAAAGCCTCTGGAAACTCATGGAATAACTATTTAGAAGGGGAGTTGTATGCTGCGAGTATCCTTGCATGGCATACATTACATTTTTTTAACCACACACCACCTATTATGAATGCCTAATTCCAGTGAGAAATGGCAGCCAGAGCAGTGATAATGCTAAGCAATGCATAAAGCTACTTCCACAGGTAGAGACCTGGCATTAAAAATATAATGTTGTCACACTGTTTTCCTACTGCAAAAAGTAAGTGCACTGGTTTTCTCATTCTGGTTATACTCATAACATTAATAGGTATGAAAATCCCACACTTCCCTCAGAATAAACCTGACACTTTATAAATACCAGATGTGTCACATTAGAAACTGCAGTGTAACCAGGCAGACCTTCCCTCCTGACAAACTGTCAATACAGGATCCAATTCAATTAATAGATCTGCCACACAGGATCAAGAAAAGAGACTCAACTTTCTGTCTCTGGAAGAAGAAAAACAATGTGATACATTGTAGATCAAAAGTCATACGTGTACTTCTCTGAAACCCTACAGGCATGTCAAACACAGAGCCGCAGCAGTAATAATTAAACAGCCTTCAACACACAGTAAGCGTGTTGGCCGTCTGACCTTAAAACTGCAGTTTCTGCCTTCATTTTGATCACATTACACAGCTGTAAGGTTGTGATGTCCACAGACAGACAGACGCATAAAGGCCTTCTTACTATGTGGTAGTTGCCGCAACAGTAGGTCACTGCATTTTGCCATGATGGCACCTAAGTTCATATCGTGATCTTGAAGACTACTTTTCAAGTGAATCGTACAGGTCGTGACACATTACACTTACACATGGTCTACCCTGAACGTGGATTCACGCAATGTTCACATACCAACAGAATGACTGCCTGTACAAGACGGCTGTGCTGGTCAGATAAATTTGATTATGTTTCTCGATCAAAGAGTCTCTTTCATCCACAATGTACTGCATGTGTGAAAATTAGATGAATGCGAGCTAGCAACATGGCGGTTGAGAAGCTGGTGCCAAAAAAAGACTCAACGTCAGTCATTAGTCACTCATTAGTCATGGCCAAATGAGGCTTCTTTAAGCAGTAAGGCTTTCCACCCCATTGGTGGAAAGCCAAAAGGTTCATTACTCAAAGCTTCATTCAACACTACTCACTATTGACATCTACTGCTGAAGTTAATGTGTAGCCAAATCATTCATGAGCCTTTTAGTAGAAAGAATATGGGCCTTCTAGTCCTTCCATTACCACTGTTCTTTTCATTATGTCATTGACTCATTACTCATTAAACATATCTAAAAAGGGTTGTTAATAATTTTGAGTGACGTTTGCATTGGGATTCAGTGTTTGTAGAGGGGGGGCTGCACTCAGTGTTCAAGTTCAAGTGGGTGGGGCAAAATTTTAGGCTGGTTTAAGTCTGAATGTTCTCAACAGTAAATTTCCAAACTGGCCATGTTGGTAAAAATGGGGACTTGAGACTTGCCTTGGATCTGACTACAAGTAGACTGAGCTCCCAGAAATCTTTGACTTGTGACTTGAAATCAAGAAACTTGAGTCGAAGGTCTGTGGGACTGTTTAAAATCTCAGAAAGATAAAGCATAGGTATGACAGTAAGGTCCGAGTCCTGTAGAGTCTGACAGTTTGAATATTACAGTATTTCTCCTTTGCATTGACAGTGCCTGGTCTCATCTCAACACAGCTTCAAAAGGAAATTATCTAAATGCCATGTCATTTCAGCAGTCTGAATTCAGAGACCTGATAGACTTGAGATGGATGTAAAATTGCTGCCAAAGGACTTCCAGCTTTAATCTCCTATGAACCTTATGTACATGTCAATCATATCCTGATAAGTTCAGCTTCAATTCCTTTTTGCCGATTGGCTTCATTTAGATTTTTGAGACTGTTGTTCATGACGCAGTAGCCAGTTTTCTGTAGAGTTTTTTTTTCTTTAAACACCAGCTCTTCAGGCCTCTGTGAGCTGATTCCCATGTCAGAGCGCTGATTTCCAGTCACCTCTCATACCTCACTAATGCCGCTCATTGGCATTAAACCTGCTCAAGCCCTCTTCCCCACCTGCAACTGGTATAGCAGTTATGTTTTTATGCTATTTCAGAGCTGACTTTCTTCTCTACAAAGTGCTTAAATTTTTTTCTGCCTCCCGTGAGCGTAAATTTTATCTTATTTTCAGGGCTTGCACATAGCTTCTGAAAGCACTTTTATGAAGTTCTAACAATAGGGACTCTCTGCATGGCTCTGTTTGATGTGCATTTACAAGCAAATAGAACAAATTGAAAATCAGAGCAAAAGAAAAAAATAAAGCACTTTAAACTATAGGGTATAGCACGTACTCTGTGCTGAGGGGTATATCAGGTATTTTCTATGATTCAGACAGGAGGCAGGCAGATCCAAATGAAGGTCACATTGTAACTGGCTGCTGTCAATGGCGACAAAGCACGTCTGTTGCCAGGGGGTTTTAACATAACATATAACATCATTTTTAATATTTGGGTCATTCCAAGTCAAAAGAATGAGCAATGTGGATTTTAAATTATCAGATTCAGAACTTCAGTCCAAGTCACCTGACTCGAATCCTGTTTCTAACACAGTGGACAAACTGTGCAACACTAGCTGTAACTCAGTATGCGGCTGGCACATCTCCAGTCATGTCCACTGTAAAGCATTGTAGTCTTTTTTGTAAAGCAGTACTTGTGTCTTTTTCAGTGCTCTTCTTGCAGTTTGAAGTGGGTGGGGCTACACTAGAGAGAGGTGATGTCACACCTTTCTGTGCACCAATCCAAATTAAGATACATTTGAATCTCATGACGGCTGGATTAATTGGATTTTGAGTTTAAAAACTCAATTTAACTTGCTTACAGGTCGTGACTGTCAGTGTTACAGAGAAACCCTTGAGTTTTGGTGTGTTAAAGGACCCTATCAGGTTGTTTTACATAACTGCCTGTATTTTGTGTGTTTTTCCTACATTCTGGCAGTTCCATTTCCATTCAAGTCACTACAGTGTTCCTGGACATGGATAATTCATCACAGAGATCAGCAAGTCTCATTTTATGGGCTTCAGCGCAGAGTTTCTTCTCACAACCTATATTCTTAACCGAAATGCTTCAACAGGCTTAAAAAAGCCACAAGATGTGTTATGGTGTTAGGATTTTGCACGTAACAATTTGCATCTATTCCAATCTGCTTTGACTATCAGATGCAAAATTCATCCTTACAATTCAAGCGGTGTCAGGCAAATCATTGTCCTTCACAAAAAGCACACTCAATTAATTTTCACTCAGCTCCCTCTGATGATGTCAATTTTATGGGGAGATATTATTGTGGGAAACTACGCCCATCTGGTACCTCAGCAGACGCAATCAAACCAGAAACAGCATTTGAAATCGTTAAATGAACCTTGTCAGGAGGAAGTTATGAGAATATTTCTTCCCTTAATCGATGAAATACAGATCGACTGAGGTTTCCGGCAGAACAAAAAGATTTCACAAACTGGCTCTGGCTCTACATATTACACTGTTGTAAGGGAAAGTTATACATGTAATGAATCATCTTTATCTTCTCATTAAATGCCCTGAATAGGATATGGCATGAAATACCATTTCATCTCAGACTCTGCTCCTCTTTGCATCCTAAACTATTAAAAACTGAATCTGCAGTTTGTAATCCAAGCCCTGTATATGATTTTAATTCGAGGGAAAGACGGAGCCAGAATAACATTTGGCAGCTTTTTCAAAGCAAAGGTTCAAGTTTTCTAAACATACACCATCTTATCTCTTTTACCACAGTTTTAGGGTTGAAACAGCTTAATCGTTTGGGTTGTCACAACACTGTAAACCCAATTAAAGCAAGAAATGCCGGGGGGACAACATACAGACGCCGTTGTAAATGATAAACACAGGCCCAAGTGCCATTTCGGAGGCTTGAATTGGTTCCTGAGAAGTGACGGCGTGCGGCGTTCAAACTTTCTGCCAGTTTCACATTTCGCATTATGACGAAAAGCTCCCCCATAAGAAACTTGATTACTGACGTTTAAATGCATGACACGGTTCAGAGGATCCGGAGGAAATTTCGCACACTAACAGTACGAGCTGAGAGCTTTCATTTCTCATCCTGTCAAAGCTGCTGGAAGTTAGAAACTTTTACATTATAATTAACTTCTGTGTGTGCGTGTGTTTCATTCCACTTCATACCTTTTTAAACTCGGTTTCTGTGATCCGCAGGTAGATTTCCTTTCAAAAGCACATCCTTCGCATGCTCCTTTTTTGGTCGTCTTTAGTCCATCCTGTGCCACAGTTTTCTCCGTGTGCGGAGCAGGTCAGCGTTGGGCACACGAGAAGCGGGGCCTTGTGCCTTTGTGGCGCCGCAAACTACCTGAAATACGAGCGTTTTCCTCCCTGACACCCGCCGGCGACAGGTGTTCCTTTCACGCACAGGTGACAGTGAAGCATCGACGCACTTTGATGCGCCCTCGCCGGGCTCCGGAGAGTCCAACCTCCCACCCCCGCTCCCCTCCCCTCCTCTGGGCTGCTCCCGTTTCCTTGTTGTGCTCCAAAGTCCTAAACCACATCAGTGTGAAGTTACCTACCACAGCCCCGTAAGACCTTAAATGTTTAAACCCAACGCAGTTTCGATTTTTTAAAAAAGAGTTTGTTTGTGCAGGCAGGGGATGAAAAAACGATTTTAGTTTTAGCCCTTAATCCCCTGACAGTATCCAGTTTTGTGGCAGCCACAAGAGGGTGTCATTTACCTGATGTCTGCGACCAAACCGGGAGAAAAAGTTCAACTTTGACGGATCCAAATAAACCTGCAGTGACGCCTTTCCTCGCGTGGTTTCTAAGCCCATGTGCAGACTCTCCGACGTATTTCAAAAGCCTCAGACTCAGTTTCAAGTATACCGCTCTTTTTCTACGACGTAATGAGATGTTAAATAGATAAATAAGATGTTGGTCCTATGCTTTTCCAATTTTGACATTTCCTTACAAAGAGATTCGGTTCCTTAAAAAAATCCTACCAAATGAGTCCGACCAAACTTTCGCTTTCTGTTTTTGTGAGAAATGTCAGAACATATGTGATTTCTTTCTTTCTTCTCTCCACTGTAGCTATTCATGTGTTTGTCTTTGTTACGTTAATTATGTATGTTTACATCTATTTCTTTTTGTGGTCGGGATGTTTTGCTGTACACAGTTGCATATTATTTTTCATATATAATGCTGAAATATTGCATTGCATGAAGTTTTCTATGTCACAATTTATTTCCATAGGCTGCCATCACAGTCATACCTCAAAGAGCTGTAATCAACAATCACAGTAACCTACAGGTCTGATTTTAGTTCAGATTTCTACTTTAATTGCATTTCTTTTTAAATCAAGCAAACGCATGTAAAAATACATCTTCCTTTGACATTTTAAAATCAAATGAATATGCACAAATACTTCATATAGGAAGTAATACATTTCATTCAAAAAATATACTGTACTTTGACAAAGTAATCAATCTTTGGATAGTACTGCAAATATAATCCTTCAGGAGAAATACAGCCTCCCAAGCTTTTTGTATTGTTATATAAGCTACAGTCACAAATAAATATGTGCCTAAGATACACTGTACAACTGTGCAAAAAGCACAAAGACTCTCAGTCGACAACGTCAGGGGCTTCTCGAGCAGTAGCAAGCTGAAGGCATTTGTGTAAACTCCAAAAATGTTTCACCACTCGCACAAGGTTTGTTGAGGAGTGGCAAGTAGTGAATAACACCATAATGTAGCTGGGTGGTTGTAGAACCTTCCACTTATTATGTGTTTGGTTCATGGTCGATAAAGTTCAATCTCGAAAGCCTCTAAGCCTAAAGCTTTTGTGTGGAGGAGGATACAGCAGAGAACAAATAAGACAAGTATTTAAAAAAACAAACAGCAAAAAAGGTCAAATTGTGTGTATGGCGCACCTTTGGATCAACACAACGTGCCACGACGTGACCTAATTTGTGTCTTATTTTGTGACATACATTCAAAAACTCAAAGTAAACAGCAGGCAGTAGTCTCAGGATATACAGCACGGCAAAAGGAGGGGCTCTTCCGGCAGTCAGTGGCTCGGTTGATTTGGTTCAGTCACCAAAATCCGGGATGTCGTCGTAGGAGTAACCGCGGTAACCCTTGGCGGCGTAGTAGGCAATTCTCAAATGGTAGAATCCAGGCAGGAAGACGAGCAGCCCTATGATGATGACAGGAATGGTGCGGTCTCTGTGCTGAAAACAAACAGGAACAGAGGGGATGTGAAGAAGACATTTCTTCAGGTGTGCATCAGACCCACTGCTTACTCACTATGTCCCTTCACCATGTGTACAACAAAAAGCACAATGGAGCACTGTCCTTGGCAAGGCGCTGCTGGAGGAACCATCGCAGACTCTAATTTACTCAGCAGGCTTTAACATACTTATCCCCACATCGCCCTCGAGCATGACGTATAAATCCTCTGAATGAAAAGGAAAGGGTTTGCAGGGGGGGTGCGCGCAGACATGAAGACTACATCTGTCTGGGATCACACACGGGGCAGCACAACACCAGGAGGCACGGAGTGATGCGTTCACTCTCACCAGCAGATGGCAGTTTGTGCACCGACTTGCTGTGGCTCTCTTCACTGTTGCACTGCTGCAGGATAATGTGTTTCTTCTTGTTTTCTATCTAAGGCTTTTGGAATATTACGTTTGCCTTTGTCATGTGCTTGTACTATGGAGACATACGTGAGTGGGTAAAGGATGATTTCACCCAATTATATATGATTTTGTAGTTTGGCAGAAAAAGGCATCTTGCCAAAAGAATAACTTTGGAGTTTTTTTTTTTTTTTAAATACGCATCTTGTGGTCTTGATCAGGCAATTGAGTTTGCTCAGTCGCCATTGCTTGACTGTGAACTCCACACATAGGTCACGACACGACAACCGTCTCGTTCAGAAATAATCAAACTCCAGCAGTGAATGAAGACCAGGTGATGCAGATCAAAGCTCTGGAAAGAGATGGTAATTGGACCATCTGTTTAAATTTTTTTTGGTACAGAATAACCTCAACGTGTTTTTCTAATTTTGGGAAATCTGACCCTCAGTTCTTGTTTCTAAAACACAACAGTCTTTCCCTCGAATTAAAATCCTATACAGGGCTTGGATTACAAACTGCAGATCCAATTTTTAATAAAACAGAACAGAATAAAAGTAGCTCAGTTCGCTCTATGACGGAAAGCAAATAAAAGATTAAATCACATACTTTCAACCCAAAACTCCTTCAACTTCTCGTAAGCGAACCTGCCTGCATCCCATTTCTCCATTATCACTTGCGTAAACCTTGTGTAACCTGTGGCATTAGATATGCCATTTTAAATGGCGTGGGCTAACTGGCAACTACACGGCTGCGATGCTCTGCCTTTATGTCAGATCAAGTTTTCTGCAAATACAATCTGACGCCTGGGAAGAAAAAAAAGATTCGCATCAACCTCCAACCGATAATTACAAATATAATATGTGCAGACTCTGCTGTCTCCCACATGGAGTCATGAATTTCACGAGCTGAAGCCGCAGCGGGGGATCAAGCTGGCACTCCAAGGTATGAAATATCAAAATCATTAGTTATATTCAAACACACACACAAAACCAATTTGGCCAGGAAACGGGAGAGCGCCGGAGAAGTGGAAACACAACAGCAAAATGCCACGATAACTATTTAATTACAGCTATTTAAAGACAAAATTAACTGCAGCATTAGCTGAGTGTTTTAATTACTGCTTGACTTGACATTTTGGAGGTTGTGTTTGGTTCTCTGGATGAGTGTCAAACGTAGGGCAGGCATAAAACCAGAGGGGTTTTGTTGTTGTTGTTGTTTTTTCTAGGTATGGATGGAAATGTTCCTGTAACACTTTCAAGAACTGTCGAGCTGGGTTCTGATGTATGGTCAGATTGGCTGACTTCCTTTCTCTTCTTTTCACTGTGATCAAATAGTTCCTGATTTAATTTCGTGTTTGGCTGCTATCTGTGCTGAATGTCAGGTACTGCATCAGTGCCGGATCGATACGGTTGAGCGCAGACCTGGCCCGAGTCAAGGGAGCACCGGTACCTGTAAACTGGAGCTGTAAAATTCTTTATTGTTGCCCTTTGCTATATAAGCAAAACATAATGAAGCATACATTTGAATAAAGTGTTCTATATGAAGGTTTTGTATATGCGTTTATGCTGAGCTAAGCTAAGCTAAGCAACAGCCGGCTGTAGTTTCACATTCATCGCACAGACACGAGACGGAAATCCATCTTCTTCTCGGCAAGAAAAAAGCAAATAAGCGTTACTTCCCAAAACGTCACGCCGGTCCGTTAACATCAAGATGCATGCAGGATGATCTGAAGTCATCATTAATTGAACGGCTGTCGGGGGGCATCAGCACGGCACGCGACGAAAAAAGCAAACACAAAGCTTCTCTACTGCTTCTTATATCGCAAGGACACGAAGAGAAACGCAGTCTGTGCTCCAAACAGAAGCATTTGTGTCGCACATGGATTTTCGGGAGACTTGCGTTCTGGGAACAAGCCTGACGCGATGCTTACTGTCAGCTTTAAGGAACCTGAACACGACGGGAGACAGTGACTCGCTGAAAAATAAAGCCTTCTGCCAGCGAGAGATTGGATTTCAATCCATATGCTGGGGACACAGTTCAACCACAGCGCATCAAAACACGAGATATAATCGGTGATAACCAAATCCAGATTTGAGCAGATTGTATGTGCAAACTCACCTCCACTTTTATGGTTCCTGCCAGGAGAAGGGCGCCGAAGATTATCAGCAAGGAGCCGATCAGAAACAGGAATATTGCCAGCGCGATCGCCTTGTATGGGACCTTTGGCGGGCTTTTCTTGAACTGGAAAGTGTTCGGCGGTTGGACAAAACACAACAAACGTTTTGAGTTGTTTTTAGCGTCTGATGACTGTGCTCACAAAGATGCATGGGGCAAAACACGCTAAGCCTGCGTCGAACAGAAAACAAAAACTCCATCTGAGCTGCTCGTCTGCAGCCAGCTCGTCGTACGTCCTCCGGTTTAACCGCCAAATGCTTTGGCGCGTCGCGAGGAACCCGTTAATTGGGATTTCATTCGAATCAATCGCTTGTGGCCGTAAATCGTTTACTAATTACGGGGCTGCTGAACAATCCACAGAGCGGCGCAGAGAGTATGTCAGGTCTGTAGAGCTACCGCAGAGGGAAGAACAAGTCTCTCACCTGTAGGTCTATGTAGCCGTCCTCATCAGCAGCCAGCCGTGAATACTTGACCTTGTTGTTAGCCACTCCGGTGCCCAACATTGTGCTTCTAGCTGCCTTCATTGTGGCCTAGGCGCTGCGAGGGAAGAGACAAGCACAGAGGAAACTGCCCGTGACCATTCGTGATTTCTGGCTGGATCTCGTTTCTCGACCGTGCACTTTAACTGCGCTGCTCATTGATTCACGTGGCCCAACGCGTCCAGGAAGTAAACGCTGTATCTCCCGGGGTATAAACAGTAAATCCCGGTGTGATTATTTCTGAAACTGCTGATCTCCTGGGATTTTCACACACAACTGTCTCTGGAGTATTTTCGCAGAAATGGAGCCAAAGACAGAAAAAAAAAACCACAACACATCCAGCAAAATGATTTCTGCCGAGGCTGCAGATGGTAGGATCTGAGTTTGACGTCAACAGCATGAATCCATGGACCCAATCTGCTTTTTGTAAACAGTCTAAGCACCTGGTTTTTGGTGGTGTGACACTCTGCACACTGTGGGTCCCACCGCACCAATCGATCGCGCTTTGAACGCTCCAGCCCGTCTGTGTATTGTTGCTGACCACGTGCATCCCTCTGCGGCCACACATCATCTCGCGGCTGCTTCCAGCATGGCGACGCTCCGTGTCACAAAAGCAGTCAGGGAGCAGCAACTGGGGCCATGAAATCGAAAGCGAGTTCAGTTTGCTTCAGCGGCCTCCCCTGTCACCAGATGTGAACACAACGGAGCAGGCCTTCGGGATCATGTAGGAACAGGAAACTGGCGGCGTCGATGCGCGGCTGACAAATTCGCAGAAATGACGCGACGCAATCGTGTCAACATGGCGCGCGATCTCAAGAGGAAACATCTCCGACGTCTTGTGAAAAATCGATGTCACGGAGAACAGAGACAGTTCTGAGAGCGAAGGGAGGCCCTACGCAGTGTTCCTAATAAAAGTTCCGCTTTGAGCAAATGTTAGTCCTGAAAACCAACGGCACTCCGTCCAAATTTAAAAAATGTAGACAGACTGAGAAGGTCAAACGAGCAGTGGAGTCTCAACCAGTCTTTTCATCTCCACCGTCGCCACCATGCGAGCACTAACCTGACATTTTCAGTGCATTAAAGTATGTTAAAGTCCAATGCAACGTTCATCTTTCACTACAGTGTACTACAGTGGTGAAAGCAGATGTTTGGAATACTTTTGATCCTTCTGTTTTTCTTCACCACACGTTCCTCGGCAAATCTGTCTGGAACAGAGGCTGTACGAAGCCTTGGACTTTTAAGATAATGTGTTCGCACGCAGTGGGGAAAGACTCATTTCAACACACGCTTCTGTCGAGAGAAGTTAGAAATAATGGACACGGCCACGATGCCTACTGCTTCTGAGACCAGCTATTTGGCCTTGTCATTTATCCCACAGCAGCAGCATTTTCAGTGACGCACACAAACAGATAGATTAACAATAGATTGTCATTCCTTCTTTGCATGCAGCATTCACATGCAGACAGAAAAAACACACACACACAAAAAACACAACACAGCTCGGAGCTGCCTTGAATGGACTCGGAGAAGTGCAACTACACGAGCCCTGATCTTCTTTAAGCCCTAAGTTTTGTTTATATTGGCTGATTTTAGCTCCGTGCATCCGTGCACTTGAGCCTCTCCCCACAGGGCACTAAACTCATGAATAAAAAGCGTTGTTGCTGCTTGAACAAAGTACGGAGGAGCTTTCAGAAGCATTCTGCTGCCTTGCTGGCAGCTGTCACGTCAACTCGCCGCCGAGCCTCTGTGATGAGGAAAGCTCCAGGTTATAGCTGTTGTGCAGTTACAGCACGCACTGCGGCAGGGGAATAATGTGGATTTAGTACAAACGGAGGAAAGTGTTGGCAAGCCCGTTTTCGGGATGTGCCCATATTATCTGAGAAAATACTGCACAGTTTGAAAGCTAATTGTACAGACGTGCAGACATTAGCATTCACCTGGAGGGAGTGAGACACAGAACCTTCTGTTCTAATGTGGATTTTGGGGGAATCTTTTCCTTTGTCTTCTGTTCTTCGAACACGTTAACATATTAAATTTCTTCAGGGTTGCAGCCACCCTTGAGGTTTGATGACTTGAGCAAGAGTTTACATTTTACAGTTTGCACACACCTTGCATGCTGCGTTTAATAGACTGCTGCTAATATTAGTAGACTTTATTCTTTAAATATAACAGTTTTAAAAACATAAGAATAATCTTTACAATGCAAGAACCTGCCACTCCTGCAGAGATAAGTTTAAATCCCAGCTACTCCAATTCCCTTAAAAAACATTTTTATGCAATATTTCTTTATTATTATTTAGGGTTTGTTTGTGAAAGTTGTTTAAACTTGGATGATACCTAAAAGTTTTACTTCGTCACTGTATTTTTTTTAAATTCGTGAATGACATGTATAATGTGTTAGAACGTTATTCTAATGTGACTCCATGAATTTAAGGGGTAACACATACTCTGAGAATTCCCATTACTGTAACATATGTTCCTGTGTTGTTGCACGCCATAAAATCTTAAAAGTGGGAAAAGAAGCAGAAGATAGTGAATTATTACTAGTACGCCATCCTTCACTGACAAACTGATATAAAATCACGACCACTTGGCAATGGCTAATTACTGGTGACAGTAAATGAGTCACTTCCGTGCATTAAACAACATTGCGTCACCAAGGTTTGTGCCCAGCCAGCTGTTCAGCAAAGCAGAACCGGAAGCTGTTCGCTGCTGAATGAATGCCTGACATGAATGCATGGATAATAAACGCTCGTGCCTAATTAGCTGAGCATTAGCTTCTCAGAAGTTGCGCTGTGAGACGCGAGCTCATGTAAAGTGACGTGTCCGAATACACCCAGTGAATCCTCGTTTGTTCTCCCCCTCGTTCACTTACCTGAACTCGAGGTGCAATAATAAACGGCAAACGTCGTTATCCGGGGTAGAGAGGTGTTCTGCGGTGCCACATCTACAATGTTTTCATTGATGGGGGGGTCAGCGCAGACTTCCTTGTTTTTCTGCAGTGCGCATGCGTAGAAAAACCTTATCCTGCTCCTTGCCCTACTTCTTCTAATTCGATTTAGCAAATAACCAGTGGTGGAAGACGAATCCAAAACTTATTCACGAGTTTAAGACCTTCATTTTAATTTTACCTAAATTGTATTTTATCAGCTCTATGTAAATAAAGTTTTGCAGGAGAAACGTTATATTGTACATTATACTGTTTTTATGATTGTTTTTATGGTGGTGCATTATTTGCAAACAGTATTTTCATGTAGTAATAGGTTTATCATCTTAAAATTATATATATATGCAAATACTTAAAACGAAATTCTCTCTGAACTGTAATAATATAATAATAATATAATATATTATATATATAATATATATATAATAATAATAATAATATACTATATAATATAAATCAGAATTACAAGGCAGTACTTAGGTGAAGCTCTTTTTCTTTCTGCTTAGTCTGGTCATCAATACTTCCAAAACTACAAGAATAGCACAGAAAAAGCCTGCCTCGTGTAGTAGATGGTCATGGAATCACATGACTGCGTAAAACATTTAATACAATTTATAGAAATTGAATCCATCAGCCAAAAACGTTTTTCATCCCCACATTTTTTCTCCTTCTTTCCCAGAATGTGTCCAGTAATATAGCCATTTATCTAATGCTGCATTTTATCTTGCTGTGCATTTTTGTCATTAAGGTTTCTGTAAGCCAATGTAATCTGCATTGGTGCACAGGCATTTAAGACAGACAAAGATATAGTAACCAGACAAAGAGGACCAAATTGTCTCTCTTATAGGCACAACAACTTTTTCTTTCAACCCCATACAAGCTCTTGTATGCTATGCTTTCTGAGAGGAAATGTAGGGAATATAGCCTTTGAGAAACTCTTTTAACTCCAAACTTATGTCATTATTAGTTGGTGTTTATTTAGAACCTTGCGTTAAATTTACATAAAGGAAAGATCTCCACTTGAAAATGGCATCTACTTGCTTCTTGAGTGTTTTGAGTAATGTGTATCAGTATAGAGTCAATTATAAAAAGAGTAATTTAGATTGATAAGTTTGAAGCACGTTCAAACTGATCTGGAGAAATGCAGAAGGCTATGTTCTACTCAAATCATATCAGCTGAGGATAAATAAAACTGATGACTGTTTCACTGCTAAAATAATCTGACCAGCCCCCGCAGACTATGAATAGCATCAGCCACCTTCCTCCAGGCAGCATTTCTTCTATCCATGGGAGTCAGAATCAGATAGGAAGTGGAAGTGAGTTCACACAGTTCGGAACTCCTGATGCAATTATAACAGACCCGAGAGCTTCAGGTGCAGCATCTTAGCTCCAGTCATTCATTGTGTACCCATATGAGAATATTTAAGAAATTGTCTATAAAGTTTAAATGTTCTAACAAGACAAAGGGTCTGCAGCTCTCTGAGGCTGTACTTAGGCACAGCGGTACCATAGACTGTGTTCTATGTATTCTAACGTATTCTGTGAGTAGAATACATTGCCATCCATACACAGTCATGCTGTGAGCTTGGCTAAAAATAGAAGAAAAAAAGCTGGTGACACAGGCACCTTATTAATAATTGTATTTTGTATTGCTTCATGATGAATCACGATGCATGACATGCCACAATCTGTTTTATGAAAATCCAAAACACGAATAGCACGAATAGCACAGCACAGATTTAGAATTTAGTGCAGTTTTAATCAGAGTAACCATCCTTTCACAGACACAAATAACTCCTTCACATACACAGCAGCACCATTTGCTACTCATTTCTCCTCTACTTTGAACATCATGAGAAATACAAATAGAACTTGGCAAGTCCAGTAAAAAACTGCTGGAAAAAGCTTTACATCATTACCATCGTCAAAGCCATGAATAATGGAATGAAATACAATGCACATTTCAAATGACATATCAGCAACATTCCTTTCTTTCTATTTTAAATCAAACATGACTGGAACCTCACACAGCTGAGAAATGTATGAAGAGGATTAAAGTTCAGGGGCAAATTCAAGCAACTCCTTGACACACACCAGACAACCTCAGGAAAACACTTGTGGTCTCCCAGAGTTTTACAAACTCCTCTGGTCAAATATACTGCCAGCGTTTTACAAGAAAAAAAAAAACGACAGTCCAAAACTTTCTCCATTATTTAATGGCCCAACTGATACATTTAATAAAATAGATACGATCAAATGAACAAAGAGTCTTGAGGCACACAGTGCACATGCAGTGAACCATCGATCAAAGACCTCATGGCACTTTAATAACACAAAAACCTGTTTCAGTCTCTGGTCATCAGAAAGTGCTGAAAAGCTGCTGCTGAAAATTAATACCAGAATCGATGCCAAGGTGCTACCATGGAAAATATTACATGGCCTGCACCATCCTATTCTTTATATTCACAAGATGTGAGCTCCTGCTGCTGCTCCAGCGGTAATAAAGAAAAAAACCCTCGAGATGTATATGGTGCCTCATCTGCTGTGGCAGTGCTGGCAGGACATCCTGTTCGCCTTGGCATGCCATAATCTATCAACTGTTGCGTTGCATGCTTTTTTACTGCTCATTTTTATTTTCTTGCACTGTAAAGGTGTTTTGGCTCGTTACCACAAAATGCAGAAATTATTGATGAAAGAGGAATGATGTAGTAAACCAAAGGGGCCCATGTTGCACCAAGTCATTTTGCTGACATGACGGGGCTCACTAGGGACACACCACACATGCTCCAGACAGTATAACAACCTAACTTTATACTTCAAATACATAATTCTTACCACCCAGCATGTAGAAAAGTGGGACTCAGCCCGGTCTATTACTCACAGCTCTTGCCCCTGTTCCAAGGTGGAAAGAAATGAATATCATCTCACTACAAGCACCAGTTAAGTTGGCTCATCATAAACATCTCACAATACATTAAATAAAATGCCACCATTATTCAAAACAGGCTATTTCAGTGCTGTGAGAACTTAATGTCAAGGGATTTCACACAGATGACCATTAAAAGAAGCACTGTTGCAGAACTTGAGACTTGCAGTTGATCCTTTTTGTAGTTCAGGCTATATTTTGACCTCCTCTCATCATGCCTCCACCTTAATAAACTCAGCTAAAGGAGAAAAGCACAGACTGGCTCTATGCAGCAACATCAAACTCATAGTAATTCAATTAGAATTAAACTGCCGCAGGTACCAGCAGGGAGCAGCTGCTATTGTATGGCTCAAGTGGCCACACCAACCAGTAGTAGCCTTGTCTCTGAGAAGAAAGTAATTCCCGGCTGGATTATGTTCAGAGGTCACATTTGCAGTAAAACCTCAATAAACAGGTTGTGTCTGAAGTCAACAACCTTTTCTCTAATAAACTCAACCAGGATCTTTCCCTAACTTTGCCTTAACATAACCATTGAAAAGTTTTCAAATGTGGTAGTCACAACAAGTCAATATTGCAGTACTGCAATATTGCAAAATGTATTTATGTAAATCAGTTATATAAAAAAATAATTTCTGGGAGACAGAATGCCATTTGCAACCCCTCTCAGGTGACACAATAATATTCAAATCCTCCAAAATTACTCTAAAGTTGAATGAATACCTCTTGATACACAGCAACAATAAAACAACAACCATCATGAAGGTAGAAGTTATTGCAGGGCTGTTGATTTAGACATTGGTTTCAGTTTTGAGTGAATGTGCTGATACTGTATGGTGTGTATGCACAGAACTATGTGTGTTTCAGCAAAACATGAAGAAAGGCTAATTATATGCATTATGTGTATATATCCAGAGAGAGCTGAAAACGGAAGAATCACAAATAGACATCATCCACTACTTTAGGTCAATATTAACAACCTTAAGTCTTTAAACAAATGTCGCTAGAAAGCTAAATTTCTATCGAATCCAGTCACAAAGTGATAATATTTAACCCTGGGCAAACAGATTTATTTGATTGTCCAAAGTTAACATATACAGACTGAAAGAACCGGCCACCTGCTTAGTTGGATAAATGTAGCAACCCCAGGATTTGCAGCAATCAATAGGGCATTCCTCAAGTGAGTTTAGCCAAGCCCCTGCCATTAATTGCATGCCATGGGCTGTCTTTCCATTTCATTTCCATTTGAGTTTTTACCTATTCTTTCCCTGACTGTTGATGTATCTATCCTGGTTTTCTGTCAACCCCAGAGGCTTTATAAGTTAATGAAACAAAAGTGCTCATTTCAAATTCCATTTGCCCATCTCTAAGTGCATTCCCTGATTAATTGAACCCACCGTATCTTTTTTCTCAAACAGACCCCTGGTATCAATAGCATCCTCCAGCATCCTCTGTGGAGCCCTGCCCGGCACAGAAAATTAAATTAACATTGACATTGTTTCTTTGAAACGCCCACCTTGCTGCATGTACACAGGGAGGGAAAATGGTGTGTCATACATTTGATGGATGTAAGTACAGTCTCTTTTTAAAAATGACCTGTGGTCTGAGAATGTTGCACAGGAATGCATGTCATGCAGCACAGCACAATAAAACAGAATAAAGGACAATGATCTACAGGTCATGACTGAGATATTAAAATTTTCGAAAGGTGTATCAAATACTGATTGAATATGCAGATCTTCATTACAATTAAAGAGTTATATAAGTTATAAAAGTAGTTATAAGACCTTCTGGTCTATGTGGTTTATGCTTCACTAAAGATAAAATAATTCCCACGTGTCAATAAGATGTTACGCGCATTAATGTTCTCTAGATTCTGTGGGATATTGTAAAACTAAAAATAATTCACCCAACAAATTTTTTCCATTAATTTGACTAACCTGCAGAGTTGGAAGTAGCCATAATTAATTAAAAGTTTAGGCAGGTCTGTAAAAAGTTTCTGACTGTCATGTCTCTTTTTCTCATTAAAGGAAACATCCAGGATGCTGGTGTTCAGCCAGCCTCACTCCTGCATTCAGGCAACAAACTGGATGAACAATTAGGCGTACTAATCTCATGAGGGCAAGCCTTAACCTCTCTATGAATAATTTCGCATTTAACCAGCTGAAGCTGATAACAATGAAATGTATTTCCCTCTGCCAGGCAGAGGCTGGAGATGGCGTGTTTGCATTCCCCTGGCAATGAAAAGGAGAGAGTATAGGTTTTTCCCAAAATGAAATCAGTTTAATGTCTGAGGTCGGCAAATGTGAGAGACCATCAGTTATGAGAGGAAGCCCTGAGCACTGCGGTGCAATAATGGCTCCCTGAGATTCCTGTCTGCCCAGGGCAAGGAACATGACCTGTAAAGTGAAGGGCTTTATCCTTTCAAAGAACGTGCCTGGTCATGGGATAAACAACTGACCAGAAAGCCTGATGTTTTAGATCACTTTCAGGATAACGGAGTCATGCCCTTCTGATTTTATATAAGCACCAGGGTTTCCTTTAACAAGCAGCAAATCACAGGTTAGCAGGCTTGCTTACCTTTGATAATCACTCAGATCAAGGAAAGGGAGAGCAAAAGAAGACAGAGAAGAAGCACTTCTCCTATTGAAGTCTAAAGTGTAGTTTGAGTACCTTAGTCATTTTCTAAACTTTACAAAAAAAGAAAAACTGTAAGCTGTCAGCATAGCTCCTCGTAGTCTGCATCTGATAGAACTCCATGACCTATGCAAGTTCAGAAAGATGATTTAAGATGAAGGGGTTTTTTTCCCCAGAAAGCAACGCCTTTGGTTTCTCTTTGTTGTCTCTTAGATCTTTACTCACATACTTGAAGATATGTGTTCTAAGACTCAGTATGTTTTTCCATGTTTAATCACACTAGTGGCTTCATCTGTCAGGATCTCTTAAGCAGATACAGTAAGTATTGATAACTTAATGACATTGTGTTCAGTTCAATTAAGTGTTTTGGACGGAACCCCGCTTAAGAGAAGGGCCACCTTCACTGGTATATCAAAACTTGTTCTCCGAGCATTTTCAGCTATCCTGCCTTTATCAGTTTTCTGTGAGATTATTTAAAGATTTTGTACATGCACAAGATTAACTAGTCATTTGACTTTACAAAAGGAAGTGTATTTCAATAAATACGAAACATACAGGACTTCTTTGCCAGGTATTTATGTACACCTATCTAATAGTGATGCAGTCTAATACATCAGTTCCTCAATGAATCTCACCTTAATAAAGGTTATAAAGTTCCGTTGTCATCATTAGAGGTGTTGTATGGTATAGTGTTAAACTGAGATGAGTTTCAGTGAGGCAACATCCAACATCAATGACTGTCACAGGTAATTTTTCCCTCTGATACGACCCACAGGAGTATCTCCTGAAATAGCTTCCCAGTACAGCAGAACCTCATGTAATGGCCTCAGTGACAGTTACCAAACACATGGTCAAGCTAATGTAACAGTCACAGTTGGTTTTCGGAATATGGCAAATACTGATTTGGTTTTGTTTAGGAAATGATTGTGGTTTTGGTTAAAAGAAGCACTGCAATAAGCATAATTTTGTGAGGAAGTGAACCCAAAGAAAGAAGCAGGTGAAAGAAAAAAGGATATTTAAGAAACACTTACTGAAATCCAAAACGAGGCAGGCAGAAAGGAAAACCAAAAATGGCAAACCCTTC
The DNA here is from genome assembly GCA_016785225.1 of Psettodes erumei. Taxonomy (NCBI): domain Eukaryota; kingdom Metazoa; phylum Chordata; class Actinopteri; order Pleuronectiformes; family Psettodidae; genus Psettodes; species Psettodes erumei. Next base: position 435,976 of record JAFBJZ010000782.1, on the reverse strand, counting down.
TGGCAAATTATAAAAGTAGTGAAAAACGTCTGAAAATGAATAAAATCCAAAACACATCAGTGAACAAGCACCAGAGACACGAGCAAGGGATACAGGAGATCTAAGCAGATTCAAACTGAAATCTGAAAAGGGTAAATGCACAAGAAAGGCAGGGCTAATAGGGCACAGGTGTAACACATAAGGGGGGGCAGACAATCACAAAGGGTGGAAAACATAAAAAGAGAACAAGTCATTCAACAACAGGGGAACTCTCTCAGAAACTACCAAAAATAAAACAGGAAAACCAATATCCTTCCGCAATCCATGCTCTATGGGACAGACTGACATAGTTGTTTCAAACAGGAAATGAACAGCAGTCTCCTTTTTTACAGATAGACAGCCTCCTGTACAATGCAGTCACAACGCAGTCAGTTTGAATTCAATCAAGCATTTTCTAGCTCATTGTTCATGCGAAGTACCTTAACATTCCATGTGCATCACAAAACATTCATCTATAAACTGTTTGGTTCCCTGCCATGCTCTGGGGCAGTGGAACCAGTTTGCTATCTGTGAGATGAATCTAACTACAAGGTAGTCTCCATGCACTGTGCTCAAAGTCAGGAATAAACATCAGTTGACTGACTGAAGCTGATGCATAATGATACCAGCCTTGATGAGTTCATTACTTTCCGTTAACATCTGCAAAAATCAAATTGTTGTTAATTTGATGAGAAGTGACTAATGCAGCAGTTTTTAGTTTTAAACGTTTTTCTGGTTTGGTTTAACCAATGCAAATTCCACAGATTCTACACAACAAAACAGTTTTTTGAGACTGAGATGAGGTAAAACAAATTCACAGAGGTTAAGGACAATAAAGGGATGGCCCCAAATACTGAAACAAACACTGAAAGGGACACTGTAAACTTAGACAGACTAGAAAGATCCATACGGTAGATCAATACATCCAGCAGCAGCAGACTTATGGGACAACTCTGTCATTTAAATATGAATGTATCACCCTGACATTCGAGACAGAATGGGGGAAATTGATCAACAAATCGAGCACTGTTGCCTAAGCCCTGAGCCGTATCTGTGATACCCGCGGTCAGGTCAGTGAGCCGTTGCAGAGGCCATAAATAACACAACCTGAAACAATAACCTGCAAGAAGAAATACCCCATTTGTCATCCTTGAGCTATTATTGATGTACTGGACCCCTCCCAACCTTGTCCAGGGTCTGCCTCAGTACATCAGAAATAGAACTACATACAGTATGTGGACACCTCTGTCAAACTTCAGTGTGTTTGGGCTGTTTTTCAGGGTATTTTAGTCTGTACAATAGTGTGCTTCGAACTTTATGAAAAAAGTGTGGGTCGTGTTGAAAAAGCATGTTAAAAAACCTTACTTTTGATGCTTTGTCTTTTAAGAAAGCACAGTAACTACATCTTTTTTTCCCCCATACTCCGTCTTGAGAGTTGCTCTCGAGAGGAATAGTCATGAGCTCATCAAAATGAAGAGAGAGAGAGAGAACTTTGTAAGGAGGAATGTGTTCTTTCATCACAATAAGCCCATTAAATTTTGACATATCCCATGTGCAAGGATTTTGCCCAGTGCTGATGCTAATAGGAAAGCTCATAGAAGTTTCATAGCATGTCGATAAATCAGTAGCATCCTGTCAGTTAGTTCTGGATAGCACCAATAATATTTTAGGATGATGGCAATGCTAATATAATTCAAGAGCTATTCTCTGGGGCCTACGAATATATGCACTGCAAAATAGAAATTAATGGAAATCTGGGCATTGGTTTTTGACATATTTTTTCAGCCAACAAGTTCTACCAAATCATCTACATGAGGGTTTTTTGTTTTGTTTTTTAGGCTCCAACACCTCTGTGCTTTGGTTATAGCTTTAGCAACCTAAACTACCTTGTTAAGATTAGAAAAGATTTTGGTCATGGCTAAAAGAAACCTGAAAAGTTTCCAGAAAATCAGCATAACGAAATGCTAATGAATGCACTTTTCCATCCACTTATGTTATGTGAGGAGTTGGATGCTTTGACATAAACAGGTGGTGCTGCCAGTTTTCCTGTGGAGTGCCATTAAATCACTGCAGAAGAAGAGAATGCAGCAATATGAAGTAATTAAAAAGCGTCAGTAAAACCTCAATCGAACAAAAGCAACACAGAAAATATGATGGAAATATGGCATTTATGTTTGTTTTATGTATTAAATGTATTGTGATTATGATTATGATTATGGTTATTATTTATTTGCATCTCCTTGTGGAACTTATACTGTGCCATATTTATTTTCCTCCTGCTCTCACATCATGATTTATTCACTTTACCAATACACCAACGTTACCACCTTAGTCAAGCATAAAAAGGTGTTAGCATTTAGCATTTAGCAGTTAGTATTTTGACTTTTGTATGAATATGGACAATTCTCTTTTTTTAATGGATTTTCCTGTCATGGGCCACTTGACAAAGAAAAGCCACTTGGAAAAATCAAGTGGAGAAAAGATATTGTAGGTGTGTGTGTGTGTGTGTGTGGGGGGGGGTAATAATATATATCAACAACGAACAATGTGCCAAACTCACAAAGGCTTTGGCTAAACAGACAATGTAAGTGGCGAATTGTCCCTTAAAATACTGAATTTAAAAAAAAGACGAGGCTCCAACATACCGGTGTGTGGATGTTGTAGTGAGTTTCAAGCCATGTAAACTGTGAGCCTTATCTTTTGGTTGCTTTATTCAGCAACTCTTAATTTTCTGTGCTTTTTTGGAAAGTCACTTCTCTTTCATGTCACTTGCAATAAACATGCAGAAATAGTTATTAGTCTAAGTCATTGTGCACGGAGTCACTAATAAGAAAGAGTCAGAGCAGGGTAGCAGCCTTGTCATTTGGCTCTGAGGTTACCAGTGCGCAGGGCACGTGCACATCTTCTCATTGAAAGGTATGAGCTGATCGGGCAGGGGGGGCGGGGCCTGGGAGGATCAGGTGGGGGGTAGGGGTGGGGGGGGCGTCCACTGTGACTTCAATACTCGCCAGAGGAGGCAGGAGGATGGCAGGAGGGTGGGAGCACTTTGCACTCCGTGCTGTCTGTGTCCGACACAATAAGGCATGACTATTTTTTATCAGAGAAAAATTAGCAGGTCCCCCCCCCCCTTTTTTTAAACTCGGTGCAGTGATACTATGATCGCTCTGAGAAAGGTAAGACTCTTATTCTTTTCCTTTCCATTCATCCAACATCTGATTTTACAGGCTGAGTGGCTTCTAATTCCCATTATGTATCATTTTCATTGTTATTTTTATTTTTTCTAATCAGGATGTGCTGATTCCTTTTTTTTTATAGGCCACTGATGAGCACTTAGTGAAAATTGCTTCAATTTCACCATCAGTTGTTAATGCTAATTCATGCAGCCTAAAATGTTCAGTATTTGTTGTATATTTTTAAGTATTCAAACATGATAAAAGTAAAGAGCAATATTTCACATTTATAATGAACAAAATGTATAGGCAGTTGCCCTTTTCAGCTTCATTTGCATTTATGATTAAGAACATTTCCCCTCAACAGGTAGGCCATGATAATCTAAAAAACACAAAATGGAATGGGAGGTAAATCTAAATATTTTATGACTATAATAGATTAAGTTTAGCTGATGGCAAAGGCTTGTGTTTTTAAGCTTAAGAAAATTAAAGGTTGTCATCCTCTGGGATATAGTGAATAATAATAATAACACAACCTCTTCACATGGATGAAAGCACAAAACAAAAGACCTATTGTCCTTTCTGAAGGGCAGTGTATAGTTCAAGGTTAATAACACATAATGATTAATGTCGTGAATGAATTGTATTATGAACTTCAGGCAAGGAATGCTCCCCCAAGAGAGTGTACAGCAGTTTAGAAATGGACTTCAATTCATCATGCACTGCTCCAGAGACCTGACACAAACTCTTATTCTCAGTGATTGTAGAAAAAATTGATGGATGAATTCTGCACTAGCCATAGAAAAGGATTACCATTTTGAGGAGATCCATGTGTGCACTTGAAGAGGATGTTGGATTTTATTTGTTGAATGTGACGATGTGACCTGAAGGAAACTCATTCCTGTCAGCATTTGATAACCAGAAATTAGTCTTGGTGGTGGTGTTGTGAAAAAATATTTCATATATGTTAATATGAGGAGTGATTTTAGGGTTTTTAATTAATGTTTCATTGTTTGAGTAAGTTGTTAAGAAAAGAAATGAAAAGAGATTCAGCTTCTCAAATTTGAGGTTTTGCTGCACCATGTGTCTCCATTGGCTCTGGGATAGGCTTTATGATGCAATTTTTCCCTTTTGGATTTCAGAGGTAATCAGTAGATTTATCTAGAGTAACAATATATCAATTCCACCCCTAGCCCATGTTCAAAAATGCCAAAGGACAGTTACACAAATCAATTGTGTAAGATTTAAACAAGTTAGACAAAGTGTTAAAGCATAAATCTTTTTTCCTTGCCAAGCTGATGATGAGGTGTCACATATACATATAGATATATAACAATATAATAAATCTGTAGGGAACCTGTGTGACACAATGCAGAGACACTTCCATATGTTACAGAGGGATGGCAAACACAAACACCTTTGCCTGAAGAGAACCAGTACTGCCTGAGAAAATAATGTCAATATGATGTTAATATTGTGAATGTCACTAATTGTAATAATAATGCGTTGCTATGCCTATGAACTGAGTTTTTAATTGAATATGCCTATGGTCAGGCGATGTTAAGCCACTTAATATGATTCCCTTCCTCAACCCCCCCACCACCACCTTAATTATAATTCCAGTCATAGATTTAATTGCTTGACTTCTTTCAGTTATCTAATGGCCACTCAGACTGTGGATGAAAGTTTCCATAAGATTCATTAATGCAATAACCGCTGCGATACACCTTCTGTTTTCAGATGTAAATGGGAGTGTAATGATGTTCACTAATAGCTTTTTATCAAATTTTATACTCAGAGAGTGAGGGATGTACGTAATCTTCCTGTTGGTCAGCTGGAAGACAACTGCTCTTATGCCTGCAACTTGTGATCATCATCTACGGACATGTAGATTGTTAAGTTCACAAAATGTCATAAAATAGTCAAAGCCCATCATAAGTTCATGTCTTTGACTTGTTTTGTCTGACCAGCGCCCCCAACCCCCCCAAACAGCTACCAGTACTGATTCACTTCAGCTTCATGTCTGGAAATATGTACAGGCATGATAATTCCTTCCCTGTTCAAAATGTAAAAAATGCTGCTGTTTTCTTTGTTTTTGTCCAGGTGTCTCCGGACTGCTCCTGCCCTTTTGGCAAAACACGAGCAGCTCGACAGCATTTGCATTTTCTTTCTGTCCTTTCCCTGAAGCGAGAAAAATTATGAATATAAGACACCATAAAAAAAAATCAGACGATGGGGCTGGCAAGAATGGGAAGGCAGTCAGTAGTGGAAGAGAGTGAAAAGGTCATTCAGCACATTGTACATCGCTTCATCATTTTGTCTGCTGCCATTTCCATGCATGAATGCATGGATACTGCATGAATGAAACATGAAGTGGGAAGACATGAAGGGGAGTTTTCTACTCTAGAGATTAAGGGATTAAACTGCAATTCCTGCCTTGCAACAGGCCCCAACAAAGAACATGTTAATAAAATGCAATGTGTCATAAAACACATTACATTTCATTTGCATGTGCAGCCTCAGAACATCAGTGCAAAAACTGGTCCAAACTCGCGGCTCTGGTCCTCAACTTTACCAAAGACTTGTCCTTAAATACAGACTACACTGCCTTGAGACATACAGTGTAGTGCTGCATTCATTAATAATGAATGTTGTTTTTACAATGTTTCTACTTTCTCACCTCAGGCCACTGTAAATCTGTGTGCTGTTTGACAGTATAGTCCTCAAACACATGTGGGCAGCAAATAAACTTTGGATGCGGTTAATCTCTCTCTGCAGCAACTTCACCACATTGAGGAATGTCATTACAACGTATTCCACATATCAGTGCGTTGAGCCATTCTGCTGAAACAATCCGATATCCGTTCACCGCCTATTTCATTTCAATCCCCCCCTCTGGTCACTGATGCGGAAATCCCAGCATCAAATGTTTATTTGGGAGAATTTCGTTCCGCCTCATGGTGGGATGTGCAGCGAGGGAAAGCCTTTGATCCTGCGCAAAAATGTGACAAGCATGACTGTGCTCTCCGAGGGCTTTATCACGGCTGCTTTTTCCCTTCTTCTTTGCCTTGCCGTCGTTTATCTCACTCGGTGACATCCCAGATCTCCAACACGTACACCGAGAGTGGTACTGAGTGGGTCTATCGGCGGCCAAAGCCTTTGCCGTGGTAATATAGTGCCCTCCTCAAGGCTCAATTCTTGGCCTGTCATCCAGAAGTTGAGTTAGAGCCTAGTTTGGCCACACAAGACCTTCAAGGAAGTCATCACAGGCTCTTAAAATATCTGCTTTCATTTTTCTTTACATTCTCTGCATGGCTGGCTGTTTTCATAATTCCTCAGATGATTTCTTCCCAAGGATTATTATTGCCTCTGTGATGTCCTTGTCTGTACCTTGGTTGCTTTTCATTGTACCTCGTTTCTTTTTTTTCCCTTCAAAATAAATTTCTCACCTCTCCGGCTCAAGAATGCTGTCTGTAGACAGATGTTTTCCTCAAATCTATCTGTCTGGTTAAATAAGGGTTAATTAACAATATATGAATAATGGGATGTAGTACAGATGGCAGTTGTTTTCTCACAGAGGCAAAGCAATGTTTTTTTTGGATCACAGGGAAATTACAAAGTTAACAGTGCACTCAAGCGTGACCTGTGTTCTATAACACAACGGTAATGAAGGGAGAAGACTTTGCAAAAAGAGAGTTATATTTTTACCCTCTAATGATAGCTTGGAACCGTGTGAGGATTCTTTTTTTCAGCAATTTACCTTTAATATATTCTACTTTATGTGTGAAGTTTTGATTTGCTACTTTTCCAAAGGAAGAACAGCACTCAAGTGTCTATAAGGCTTTTTGTGGTTAATTTAAAAGCTGTGGATTATGAATGTGTTGTTAATCATACTTTTATCTCTTTTTCTTTTTTTCACAGGTGTATTGCACTAAAGCCTTTCAACATGGCTAAACATGACATCCCAAATCCACCACTGACTGCCACTTTCAACCTGAATATTTGGTGTTCCCACGAAGCTTTTCTGAACTAAATATGACAAACTGTGCCAGTGTTTCTCCTTCCGAAATATGACATTCTGCCAGAGAGCCTCGGCCAAGGCCATATGATCAGCTGAGTGTTGGCAAGAACCTCAGTATCGACAAATTAACTGCAGGAGCAGTTTATGCAGCGGAAACGGCTTTTATCTTTTGCATTAGGAGGGGCAGAAAAGGGCAGAGGGTCAGAGCAGTGGTAATTGAGGAGCAGATGAGGCGTGAGAGTTATCAATCTGTGAGACCTCTAACAATTTAAGTACACTCAGCAGATTACAATGGTTCCTGGTGAGAACACGAGTGTTCTTTCAGCAGATCATTGTCCCAACTGCAGCTCCTCCACCTACCCAGAGGTGGATGTAACAAAGGCGGTGGTTCTGGGGATGGTGCTGGTGTTGTTCGCAGTGTTCGGGGTCCTTGGCAACATCTTGGTCATCCTCTCTGTGTTGTTCCACAACCACTGGCGCTCAGTGACACACTACTTCATCGCCAACCTGGCAGCAGCGGACCTGCTACTCAGCTCCGCCGTCTTGCCCTTCTCTGCCACCTCCGAGGCTCTCGGCAGATGGGTGTTCGGTCGGGCCTTCTGCAGCGTCTGGGCAGCTCTGGATGTGCTCTGCTGCACCGCCTCCATCCTCAGCCTGTGCGTGATTTCTATCGATCGCTACCTGGCTGTCAGCTACCCTCTGCGCTACCCTGCTATGGCTACAGGGCGGCGAGGCCTGACCGCGGTGGGTGCTCTCTGGGGACTCTCGGCAGCTATATCTGTGGGGCCCCTGTTTGGCTGGAAGGAGCCCGACCCAGAGGATGAGACGGTATGCCGAATTACCCAGGAGCCCGGCTATGCCTTGTTCTCGGCATTGGGATCTTTCTACATACCTCTGGCCATCATCCTGGCCATGTACTGCCGTGTGTATATTGTGGTGAAGAGAGAAATGCATACCATCAGGAAGGGCAGTGAGGCAGACGGGGTTGAGATGGAGGGTGTGATGCTGAGGATTCACAGAGGGAACGCCACTCCGATGGGGAATCAGGAGGACGACGAGGGAGCAGAGAGGCACAAGCGCTCCATTTTTTCCCTGCCGAGACTGCTCAAGTTCTCAAGAGAAGAGAAGGCTGCCAAGACTCTTGGCATTGTTGTCGGCTGCTTCATTCTGTGCTGGCTCCCTTTTTTCCTGGTCTTACCCATTGGTAAAGTACCTCTTATTCTGATACAGCCGTAGTTTGTACCTCTCATGTACTCTTTTTACATTCAGGTCACAAGACTGCCTGTTTTCCTGGAAGAGAACTCCCCTGGCAATCTTTGAGTCTTTAAACAACACTTAATGCTGTTTTGATTATATTTATAGAACATAAATATGCTGTCAACAGCATAGTGATAAGACCTGTTTCCTAAATTGCCAATGAAAGTGTCATTATTAGATACATTTATTTACATTAACTGTCACTTTCCAATATTTTACATTTTCATAAACGTACCTGATGTACTGAACCAAACCAATCAGCTTTTTTTGATGGCACAAACTGAGCAAGGAGAGACAGTGTGTCATTACTACCTTTTGTTTGTCTGAAGGAAAATTGTTGCAAGTTCGAAGATAATTGAGAAAAAGCAGCAAGTTTTGTAATCCAATCTTTGTTCTGGAGGGCTTTATCTTTCAGAAACAGTTTGAAAGTAACAATGAAACATGAGGGACACAAACTGGGGCCTTAAAAAATGATTCATCTGATATTTTTGGGAAATAATGTATTCTCTGAATGTAGTTCTGAATGTAAAAAGGAGATTTAAGTGATTCTAAAATTTGAATTTTAGCAGAGGCAAAACTGAATAGAAATGAATCTAATTAAGGTTGATTCTACTGTTGCAGTAAAACTTCACTATATGAGCTTCAGTTAAGCTCCGGAAAAAAGGTAAATGCCCACTAAACCCTATAGTCTCAAATTTGTCTTTAATAAATTATATAATAAATTTTGGCAGACTCTGTCGACAAGGATGATAACAATGATTTTATCACAGATGTAAGTGAGAAGAGAAACACTGTTGGTCTGTCTAATCTAAAATCTTAATTGCTTCTGAAATAACTCTCATGGCTTCACTGAGATAAGTGATTGTCAGACGGGACCTTTGTGTATTTAAGTGTAATAGTCTGTCAGCGGTTACCTCCCAGGTCACAGATGATGAGATTATTGCTGAAAGTGCACCCGGTTACACAAACTGTAATCTACAATATACATTGTACAAGATGGAGAAGACGTAGATTACACGCATCGTCTGGACAAATAATATGGGTTATCCTTCTTCCTCCTCTTTCGTTTCCCCCCCAGTGTTTACATTCATAACCAGCCATATTAAAAGCCCCAATGTGTAATCCAGATGTAAACAAAGGGCTCTCGGTACCAAAGACCGGAGGCTGTTGTCTCTTCTAAATTGATTAACAGGTCTTTTAATGCTGGGATTAACACAACACAATAAGTAATTCTGAGTTATTGTAGTGAGACAAAACATAACCCACTCAAGGTCAATTTAGCTTCTCCCACAGCTTTCATCTGCATTACATAGTCTTAATGAGCAGATGGAATTTGCTCTTTTCCCACTGAGCTGGATCTGTTGACATGCCTAATAGCATGTTATGATTTCATTCAACATTAATGGTAGGACTTTTGTTTTAAATTTAGCAGAAAAAGTAATCAAACCTTGTGTAGGGATCTCTTTTACCAAACTATCAAATTATTTCTAACATGCTGCAACATTTATTACTAAGGACTTAACACAAAGTCAAGTGGAGGCTGATGGGAATATCACTAGTTTTACCGGTATTTGGTCATAAAGTATTGAGAAAAGTTAAATTTGGACCTAATTTATTACAATTAAGCCTGAGGGCTGGCATGAATATTTGTAAAGAAAATGTTAATGACCAGTTGTCAAGCTACTTCGCTCAGAACAAAAAATCCCCTTATGATGACACCAGAGAAAAAGCCAAGGGAACAAAGTCATCAGGATTCATAGGCACTGTGAATTGTCTGTGCAAACATCTGTGCTGACCCATCCAGTTGATATTGAGAAATACTGTATCACTTAAAAACTGACCTGCTGCTGGCCCAACAGAAAAGATCAGAGGATCCCCAAAGTAATAAGGATACAGTTTTAGGTCACCATGAATATCTTTACCAAAGTCAATGGCATTCCATCCAACAGTTATTGAGATAACTCATTTTGGAGCTGCACCGTAGATGTAAGAGCAGCCCTCCTGTGGGTTAGCAGCCGTAGCTGCAGCTATTGCAGTGCAAAAGCTGTTGAGGCCTGAATCATTTGTATAATGTTGCTTGATGATATGCTTTCCTCTGAACACAACATCAGGCAGGACCATCCTCCTTCCCCACCGAGCCTCAACTCTACTGCTTGAGTTTCTCAGAAGGGACACGAAGAAATTCAATTACAAGCAGCCGAACAGACAAAATAAAACACCACACTGGAGCAGAATAGGCCTCTACTGTGAGATGAAATGGAATGAACCAACCCACTGCTCTCTCCTATGAAAGCTATTATAGATAACAAGCATGAGGCTTAATGGGCTGTAATGCTAGGAGGCATCCTCAGTCACCCTGTAGCCTTCCAAAGCAGCCAGTCATCGGAGAGCAGTTATGCATTTCAGTTGAGGCAGACCTTCATGGCTCACAGCACAGCTCTCATTCAAGGTCTGAGGAAATACAAGTCTGAGATTCCCCAGCTGAGAGTCTGAAACACTGCAGATTTTCTTTTCCCTGAGCTATTCAGATGGATAGCTTGTGTTGTGCTGAAGCTTTTAATAGTTGGCATCACCATGTTTACTGTATGTGCACATATCAGCACCAAGTAATCCGGGAAAAAGGAAAAGCACTTCAACGAGAAATAGTGCTAGTTCAGCATGTTTCATTCAAAAGATGCCCAATGGAATTTTTCCTGTAAACAAAAAAGTTTCTGTTGTTTCTCATCAAATCACATTCTGTGTATGTTTGATGTCTAAATGCTGAATGCATTTCTATCTTAGACTCAAAGATCTGGCCCACTCGCTCAGATAAGAATTGCTCGTCTAGCGCCTACGCCAAACACATTTTCTTGTTCTGTAGCCCACTGCATGCAAATTTGCATTTCCCCAGTGGCCCCGCCCATGCCTTCCTGCTCAGCCCATAGACTTTCCATGAAGATGACATCACAAAAATAAAACTAAGTTCTAGGCTCTGGCAAAGTTTTACAAAGCCAAAAAAATCCATTGATTAAAATGTAATATTAGGAAGAGGATTAACCAACCTTGTTTGCAGTTCCACATGTCCTCAGAAGTAGAAGAAGAACAGTGTGAAGTCACTTAGGAGTATGGTCACCCACATGGCTCACAATTGGATGGTCAGGGCTCTGCAGGCCAGTCTTGTTATTCCACACCACTACTTGGAAAACCATTTCCTTATACACCTGGCTGTGTGCATGGGAGCGCTGTCAGGAAAAAGCAAACAAGAAAGAAAAATGACAGACCAAAGTCTCACAAAGGTGCAAGGAGTTGGACCGAAATGCAAACCAAGGAAGGCAGGGGTAAAGGTGCAGTGCAGTTATTTTACTCCATGAAAACAACAATGTCCAAATATCAAAAGTAAGCAAAGCAAAAAAAATTATGAACTACAAGAACTGAGAAAATCCAAAATCTGAATTCTAAGAAACTCAGGAGGTGGGTATGTGGATGGAGACATACTGGGGCAGAACAGGGATCTTAAATGTACAAAAAAGGAACAAAATGGCAGCACGGAAAAAAGCAGCAAAAAAGTGAGACACTGGTGGGCAGAGTAGAAAATTAACCATGGGACGTACATCAAAACAAGACATGCAAGGAGATCACTACCAAAATAAAACAGGAAATGAACAGAATCCAAAAAGAAAAACAGCCTCTCAAAGTAAACCATGGAGAATCCATGTTATTTTAGCCATACAGTGTAACTTTGGTGGTCAATTTGAAATTTTATACAGTTCATCTTTATATACTTCATAAAGCTAATTCTATATTTACATTTTCTCAAAGAAACAACATAAAATTCAATGTAATTTCAAAAGGGCTGTTCAGCCTTGGCAGATGTATGGCTTCTCTTATGTGATTCCTGGTTCTCTCTGGAACATTAAGTATTTGTGCTCTGTTAGCTGTTTTAATTTTTATTTTGATTGATGTCTGTTTGTGTATGTTCTCCAGGATCCATCTTCCCATCCTGTAAGCCCTCTGAGACCATCTTTAAAATAACCTTCTGGCTGGGCTACCTCAACAGCTGCATTAACCCCATTATCTACCCGTGCTTCAGTCAAGAGTTCAAGAAGGCCTTCCACAATGTGCTCCTTGGACGCTGCCTGAGAACTGCCAAACCACAAGGACACATCACCGCCCATTCCTCCACTTCAGGCCTTGCGACTAACACCGCTGATCTCTCAGCCCAAAAGCATTTCACCATTTCCTCATGGTGTTGCTGCAGGGATCTGTCAGCCTCGTCGTCATCTGTTGGTGGTCCAGATCAGGCTCAGTGTGCACAAATCCCAAGTAAGAGTCTGCTGAAGGCGTGGTGTTTCTCAGCAAGCAGAACTCCCATACCAAAGAAGTCTTCCACTCACAGATCGGCTAAGGTCTTGCGTCTTTCTCTTGGCATCAAAGGAGAGGCTGTTTGATTGAGGCAATGTTGGAATTCTGAGCATTGAATCTTGTACTTTGGCTTTGCCTTGGAGAAACACTTATGTACAGTTTTTACACACACACACACACACACACATATATATATATATATATATATATAGGGCCGAAAGTGACGGAGCAAGCAGAGGGTTAAGTGTGTTGCCTTAAGGCTTCATCACCATTTAAATGCCTGGAGTGTCAAATAAAATATGATTTTGTTAAAGTGACTGAAATTTTTTTTAAACTCAACAGCCACTACTGAGCTGCTCACGAACAGGACACTTAATGTCAAAATGTTTAAGAAGAGCTGCTCAGCAGCCAAAAAGTGGGAGACTGTCAAGCACATGAGAGTCCCGTGGAGGAAAAAAAGGAAAAATACCAACCTCTTTGGATAGAAAAAAATGCAAAAAAACAACAGTTTTTGCAAGTATGGACACATGGCGAGGAATAAAAGAGATAATTGCATCCTTTTAAAATCAAATCGTAAAAGAAACCTTGAGACACAGTTTCTTTGAATATTTGTGGTATTGCTGCATACTGAATAGAATCCTTTTGGGACAAAATATTCAAAAGTTTATTCCATAATCACTGGCATTCACTGACTGAGAAAGTTATATGACCTTTGTTTCAAAGGGACTAAACACTAAAATGTGTCACAGAGAAATGACAGTGAAACCTCACACCATAGTGGTATATAGTGCAGTTTAACAAAAGCCCCCATTCTTGCTATCTGTAGGGTTATATGTTCATGTTTTGTTTTTTGTTTTTTGTTGTGGCTGTATCAAAGATGCTTTTTATCAGCTTTTAATGTCTGACAGGATGGCTTCTGGTGTTGCTGCATACATGAAACGGTGATGGGCTGTTTGTAAGCACTGGTTTCCTGCCAGTACAGTTCTGCAGAGCTGTGTTTTTCCCCATGAAAACACTGGAGAATTACACAATCTGGTTGTTTGAACAGTTCAATCAGCAACTACCTGATGCCTTTTTTTCTTCTGTAATTTACATCTGTATGTTATCTTTAAAGCTGCATGTTGATTTTTGGCCCACTTTCGGTCAGAATAACTCCAAGTCAAGCTGACAGACACACAGCTTTGACATATTAATGTTGCGACACACAAGCAAACAATTATCCACTTAAAAGTTCAGCAGAGCAACATTACCATTCCACTGAGCCATGTTTCTGTCCACTTGATGAATATTAGCCCCACATTCAGTGTCCTTTTAGCTCTGGTTGGACCTCTACCAACTCCTGAGGGAAATGTCTGGCTCCTCTGCACTGTCTTTGCGAGCTGGGCAGGTAGTCAATTTATCAGTGCCATAAAACCAAAACAATGAGCCAAAAGAGGCCAAAAGCTAGAGTTGGGACCCTGAATGATTCATAATCGATTCTCCATTGAGTGAAAAGACAGGGTTGACTACTTTCAAGCTCTACAATGCAATATGAAACATATCTGGCTGAAGAGAAAAGTGTGTGGGATTAAACAATTTTAAAATTAAATTTCAAAAAAGCTTTGATTTGGAAGCATATCACAGTCTTCTGCATGCATCAGAATAATTACATGAAAGTGGCATTTACTGACCAGCATCCCTGGTTGAATGGTTGACATTATATCTCCAAAAGCGGAGGACAGCTTCTGTGCTGCAATGTTTGTACCAAGTGAAACCATCATTATGCAGAAAGCTGTACCAGTGCAGGTCTTAATGGAAGGTTGATTAATGGAGCGTTAGTCATTTCAGTGTCCAAGGCTCTGCGTGAATGTCCATTTGCTGCCTTATGATCAAAAGATATTGTTGTGGTCCTGGTGATATTCGCTTCACAAAAACCCAGCACGACCACCTTGCAGGAGTTGCTCCTGAATATAAAAGATGACATTATGAAAGGAATTCTAATTTTGATTAAACTAAACCTCTGCAATAGAAGTTATGGGGGAAAAAAACATATAAAATTGCAACCTTTAAAGATTATCATAACATATCACTGACAAAAGACAATTTGCATTCAGCAAAGAGGAAAAAGGAGACCCTCATCAATACTGGCCAGGGGATTCAATGAATTATCATCTCTCCGACAAATCACAACAAAACCTGAAAGCTTTACTGAGGGTAGATTTCATTGCAGGTCGATTGTATTGGATCACATTATATCCTGTGGACGTTTGCAGTGTGCCAACCCACTCAGTGACTTCATTGAAACAAACTTGTTTCCCGCATTAGCACAACAAAGGCCACCATATCACACAAGATTCAGAAAAATACATTCTTCGTCCAGTGTCGAGATAATGTGCGTGTTTCATTAAAAAAAAACATGTCATGAACACTGAGTAAGAGCCTTTAAAAAAAACATGCTTCGGGTGTCTTATCTCTTCTAAAAAAGTTGTCAACCGTTTCTTCTTAGCTCTTAATCCTCTGCTTTCCCTCTCTGTTACCAACAGAGTTGTTTTTCTTCGCTGGGCTTGGATTAAAGGCATTTTTTCACCCTACAGACATCATAGCAGTGGTGAATACCTGAGAAGGCTTATCTGTGAAATGCAGGATGTTGAAGAGTTTCTAGAAGACAAATGATTCGTCTCTTTACAGTCACCTAAGGGTAGGGCACAATAAGAAGAGTTTCCATCTTTTCTGCACTGCTGTTTAGGATTTGTACTTCAACATTGGCATTATGTGCAATAACCGCTCAGGAGGATAATGTCTCTGTTTAAACTCTTGTAAACTCTGTAAGCTGCCACAGTTTACACTTATGCATCAACCAAAGTGTCTCAGATAACTAATAAATATGCACATCTCATTTTTTGGAGATTATGCAGCCAGTCACTCAATGTCACGCTGCATTAGGCTACAGCAGAAAGAGATATGCTGACATTTCATTATAGAGGCATGACTGAATGCAAAAAAACACATATTAGTAAGCACTGTGACATTTCACGCCTGGACCTCAATCAAAACTTCATGCAAGCCTTAAAAACTACACAATGTCTGTTTATTATGTAAACATAACACATTTATTTTTATCCTCAGTGACTATTTGTTAATTCTGAATGTCAAACCAACATACAAAATCCATCCTTGAAATGCCCTGTTAGCTTGGTCTCAGCTTTACACTGCAGCTACTGCCTTCTATTGGTGAGGGAAAAACAAAAATCTTGGAAAACCACTCATTCATAACACAGTATCAGCGCCACAGGGACACTAGTAGAAGCAGAATCCTCAAACCACTGCTTGTTTTCTGTGTGTTTGTGCACGCGTGTGCATCCAAGCCCGAATGAGTTTGTATCAGTGTGTGTACATCTGTATTTGTCTGAGTGCAGCACACAGTTTAATGTTGTGTCTGCTTCCATCACTTCAGGTATTATTCATAGAAATAAATCATATTCCTAATAAACACATGGCTGCCATTTTCAAATGGCAGCACATGAGTCAAACAAGTGCTGCGGCAGCTGTCATATCAAGGCAGACACTGTTGTGATGAATGGATCCAGGCTGCCATTACCGGAAAGACAAGCCTGTGCTGTTTAAACTAATCAGTTCACTCGGCAAACTGACATTTCATTATAAGCAGCGATCACGATTAATAATGATGTTGAGCAGCAACTAAAGCTGGTGCAACTGCAACTGCATCAGGAAGTCAGAGAGGCCTTATTAATTGTGATGAGGAAAACATGGTTTGTGTTGTGTCAAACTGGAGGATATCCCTGAAACTTTCCTTGTAGTTGTTCCAAGTGTTTGAACATAAGTTTGAAACTGAATGGACTCCTTCAGAAGAATTTGCATTCCCACTGCACTGATAGCTAGTAAAAAATATATAGAAAAACTCCAACAGTTTTGTAGCAATCCACCCACTCCTTGAAAGCTTAATGAAAGGCTTTCATATGCAACTGCTCTCAGGTGTAACATCAGAAGGCAGGTGTCTGCAGTGATGTGTTAAAAAGAGTAGCCTACTTGCAAATGCAACTCCTGGCATTAGTGTTTTCTCCACTGTGGTGTTTCCCTAAATCACGTCCTGTCTCACTGAACGTTAAGATGATGTGTAACACAAGAGGTGATGAATGCTGTCTGCCAGAAGAAATTAAATTGAACGGGGCTGTTTTATTTTATGGTTCCTGAATTATCTGGTCCCAGCGCTCATAAAGTTTTGGGCAAAGGCCAAAATGTTTTTTCTAATTTTTTTTTACTTTTAATTTACTTCCTTGACTGGATTGGACAGGAGCTCCACAGAAAATTTGCAATATGACAAACAATGACGTACTTCCCTTCCATCTGAAAGTCTTGGGATATTTCCATTGTTGGGTAAAATTAATAATATTCAAAAGCACATTAATCATTAATATTTAATAAATCAAACATCTGCATGTAATGTCAAAGGAGACACTTTCAGTGATAAACCCCACAGAAATAACATTAACACTGCCGCTCATTAGCATCTTCTAGCTCATTGTTTTAGGTGAGCAGCACATTTTGCTGTCATGTTCAGTCTCAGCACCACAGCAGGCAGCTGTTTCCAGTGATTTTACTGCATATTGCAAACAGCTGACAACTTTTCACTGCCGCATTTGAAACAGTTAAAGTACATGTGTGTTAGTGTGTGCGTGGACTTGTAATAACAGATTTGAACATTGCATGCCGTGAATAGAAATGATTTAGGAAAGACTTAAATGTAATGCGAAAAGGAGCCAGTGTCATGTAAAATGCATTCACTACCAATGTCACTGAACATTGGTTTTAATAGTAGTCAGCTGCTGAGTGAATTGTCTTTCCTGGTTCATGCTAGGTGCTCTTGAATTCACCAGAACACCTTTTACATTTCAGCTATTGCCAAAGTGCATGGACAGAAAGACTTTTTTGCCTCAAACCTTGCAGCAGTACTTGCTAGTAACTGAGCAAAGCAATAGACTTAAAGGTCTTGAGTTTTTTCAGAAACAAAGTGACAGCCCTATCATAAAAGCTTGTGGGGGTAAAATGAGGCCATGGTCTGTGTTACAGCCACTGTTTGACTTCAGGCGGCAAACAAGCACAAGTCATGTTTGGGCTCATTTCTGAAAGCCAGACTGAAATTGAAAAGGTCAGTACATTTGTCCAAAGGTTAGTACACTTGTTAGGGCAGTGGTTACATTTCAATACTGCGCTAACAACTGGGACAGCTTAAGTGGTCTTTTTGAAAAAACACTGTGCTGACAAGTCATTAGCAGGTTTGTGTAGAAAACTCATGTCAGCCCTAAGAATGTGGGGAAAAAATTAGCACTCCATGTGGTGGCAAACAGTGTTTAGGGGACTCATTTTCACCTGCTATCAAATGTTTGGATATTTAAGAGGTCAACCTATTACTTTACTAATTCAGTTATTTGAGTTCTGAAAATAGTGAGAAAGCAGTCAGACGTCTTCACTTCTTGCACACCCTATGGTGTCATAGATTTAACTGTAGACGAACAAAACAACCTTCTCACAAAACAAAAACATGTATTTGTGTAATAGCATCCTAATGTCATGGGTCGACAGACTTAGAGTTTGATTTCTGGGCTGACATGCAGTGCGAACTGTGGGTCCTTTTTTATACAGGTGTGTGCCTTTCTAAAGCAATCAATTCAATTTGCCACAGGTGCAAAGAGTTGTCGACACGTCTCAAGGACAATCAGAGCAAATGGGACGCACCTGCTTAGCAACAAAGGGTTCTGAATACCTTTGTATAAAAAAATTTAAAAAGAGAGAAAAGTTCACCTGTGGATTTTTCTTTAGACTGCAGATGAATATGCAAAATAGAAAATTAGTCCATTTAAGATGAAATATTCAAAACAATAAGATGTGCAAAGAGTAAAGGGGTCTGAAGGCTTTCTGAAAACACTGCAGCTTATTTCTTGCCCAGAGAAAAGAGTTTAGCAAGGGAGACTTTTTAATTTAAGAGCATATTACTGTCCAACGGTCTTGATGACTGAAACAGAAGCAGTGCATTTAGCCAATTGTTTGGCCAGAACATGAGTGCTTGGTACATCCTGAGCATACAAATGGAGAAAAGAGGGGTGGATTACTGTGTGCTACCAGAGTGGGTTAAGAAGTTACTCAAGTACACTCAAGTATTCTTAGATACAGTTTTGAGATACTTATACTTAAGTATTTCCATTTTGTGCAATTTTATAGTTCTGCTCCAACATATGCCAGAACGGAATATTGCACCGTTAGACTGCACTATATTTATTTGACAGCAACGACTTTTCAGATTGAAATTTCACATGAAAACAGCATAAATCTTATGAAATACAACTTTTAAAGAGTAAACTAATGGTTACCCACCTGTTTGGCTTGTGACCCTTTCCAAAAGTATCACACTTCAAATGTCCACGAGTTGCTAGCGGTTCCAGCAGAGACACGTTCCCCCTCTAAACTTTTCATTTTCAATGAAATCGCCTTTTGAGGTTCAAAAAGTTGAACTTCCCAATTTTTCACAACAAAAGCAAAGATTAGAGAAAAGATTTGTATTTACTTCTCTCAAAACCCATTGATCATCTCACAACTCCTTCGATTTATATTGCGACCCTTTGAAACGGGCCTATATATAAAGTAGATAAAGATAGCTCAACCAGTACAACAGTAAAGTGTTATGCATTAGTAATAGAAATCTATATATCTATAGTATATAATCTCTAATATATAACAATAAACCGATAACAGGGGGCATTTTTTGCAGACTAAATATTTGTTCTTTAGATACTCTACACACATTTTGCTGATAATACTTCTTCCACCACTGATAGTTTTACTCCACAGCAAAGACAATATTAAAATCCAGTATAAGGGCTAGGCAAAAAAGGAAGCTATAGACTTTTTACAACCACCTTTCATGCTCAAACCATAGATTTGGGGTGAAATATCACTTTAATTATAACTGTTCATAACCTTCACTCAGTGAATTGAACTTATTGAATTTCCTTAGTTCCCACATAGGCTACATAAGCGCTTACCTTTCATCATAAATTGCTGCAGTTGCATACAAATGTAATTCACAGGAGATTGGTCAGGAGCCATGGGGCACATCAACTTGTTACAAGCGGTTACAGTTATATCTGTTTCAGATCCAACCTCAAACCTGAGCTGGCTGGCTGGGGCAAGTGAGTTTCCTCTGGGTGCTCCAGCTTTCCCCTGCAGTCTCAAGACGTGCAGCTCAGGTGAAATGTAATATTGTCCATAGTTGTGTATATCAGTGTAAGTGACTGACACTGTGTGTCAGCTGATAGATCTGACTGCGTAGAGTGTGTCCCAGCTTCCTGCCAAGTGTGTCTATATAAGAAAATGTTGGATGGAACCCATGATAATCAAATGTCAAATGGTAAGTGAGGGGAAAAGCCCTCTTGTAGAGCTCCCTGAGTTTGTGCGAAACAGCCACTAGGGGGCTCAGTGTGGAAATACTGCACACAAGAGAGAACTAGCCTTTGTAACATTCAGATTTCACATCATTAAAAGATGCCATGGATCCGCTTTATGAAAAACTTCCTGTATAGCACACACAACAAAAAATATATCATCATATCATGACGGTATATTTAATAATAACATAAAAGAGAAATGAGCCTGATCTCTGCTGATGAAAAACTTTAACAATTAAACCTGCAGAGAAAATCTACCCTGAATAAGAAAAAAAACCAAATGATGCTTTTCATTTAAATCTCAAACAGTTCATTCATCCTGTGTATATTTTTGTCAAACCATTCATGCATTTTTTCATGTGCCTCTGAGGATGGCACATGAAAGTGCCTCTGAAGTCAAAGAATGCTTTCATGTTAAAAATAATTTTAATGCATTACAACACAGAAAATGGTGGATATTCACTTTAATGCTCCTGGGAACAAACCTTGCAGGTACATAGTTGCTCACCACTTTTTATCACGTGTCAATTTTGGCTAAGTTTAGTCAGTCAAAGGTGAATATTATTGATCCATATGTTTTATGACTTTAGCATGGACTAATGTGAATTATTTACAAAAAGAGCAGTGCAAGATATGCCCACAGAGCATCTAAACTACTTAAATCATTTTTCAGCCCAAAAAAACAACAGCATGTCGTTGTTCAGGCTCTCTGGAGCTCATCTTTCTGTTCATCTTTGTGTGTGCTCCATTTTATGTGCACCGCAGAAGCCTTTCATTAATTATTTCACTTTTTTCAAGCTTGCAAGGCGTTTTTATTTCCCCATTACGCCAATGAAAGTTTCTTTGTCTTTACAAAATCTACAAATGTTTGGCTTCACAATTACAAACAATAACAGTCATTTTACCAAAGCATGTGCAGGATAAATATGTGTGTGCGTGTGTGTATGCAGACACAAGCAGATATCTCCCTTTTCAGTTAGATAGACATGGTGATATGTGTTTCATATATAAAGCACACATACTATAATTTACATGGTGGTTTTACATATGCTCAGGGATCTTCATCATCTTATTTTTTTTGCACAGTGTGGTAGATAAGGGTCGCTAAACAAGGTGGAGTGATAAGCTGGTCGAGACGGCTGAGATGAGACATTGTTTGAAAATGGAGATAACAGCACATATTTTCAGACAGTCTCTCCAGGAAGATATCCATAGTGTCTCACTCGGTTGTACACAGCAAACAAGACAGTGACACAGCAAGCGAAGAGAGGGGACCGAAGCAGATGACAACACTGCCACCCAGTGTCAAAAGCATTAATGCAGCTTCACGGGCGTGATACACTGCACGGGGTGTGAAGTTAGCAAGACGTTCATGTGACTTTACCACCACACATTTTTCAGTAGACATCGAAACTGTAGTGTACTGTACTGTCTATGTCTTTTCTTTAAGGATCAATGAAGTATTATTAGTCTAGCATTCTATAACTTCATTAGCCCGTCCAAGGTGTCATGGGGTAAGAGGCTATCCCAGGCAGGAGTACAGGGGCAGGCTACAAGCTGGACATTTTTACATAGGGCTAACAAACACATTCACATCTACATGCAATACAGCTTTTCACCTAAATTTCATGACATTCAAACATTGGGAAGACATGCAACAAGATCTTCTCAATCTATGTACAAGATTCATAGCCCCTGACCATGCAGTTGTCAGTTGCTGGTCCAAATAGCTTCATTTGTTTCAGTGCATCAGTTCTCAGGATGCACAAAGTGCTTGTTGGATCTTTGCATTGTATCTTAAACCTCCTCTCTGACTGTTTTTTTTCTGATCTGCTTTTTCTTCATTCTGCACACAACTATTTTGTAAGCATTTTGTGCGCACAACTGAGTACAACGTCATGAATGCCTTGCCAAAGTTTGCGGTGTTACTGGCACTGAATAGTTCATTGCAACAAGACTGCAGGGTTTTTTGGAGAGATCTGCAGTGTGATGCATACCTGATACCTGGTATAACCTCATCACACAATAATTAGAGGGGGTTGCGCATTAAATACAGGAAATGGTTAGTAATATGATGTAACTGATACAGCAAGTTCTGCTAACGATTAGTATAAACATTTTTTATTGTCCCAGAGCGAGTAATCAAACTAATGAAGCTCATGTTAGTCGCAGCTTCCTGCAGTAGAAGAGCTGTATCGTTCATGCACCTCACATAAAGTAAAATATGCTCCTGTATTGTTTCCGTCAGTGTGGTGTCTGATGTTGCCATGGTGACAAGTTTGAAAAAGTTGAATCGTGTTAAACTTTGAATGCCGCAGCACAGAGCTGCATGTGTGCATCCATGCAAATGCTTGCTGTGGCCATTCGGGAGAGGTGTTAACATTTGAATTTGACATGGGGTCAGAATACACATTAGCCTAGTTTGTTTGAAGCATACTAAGCCTTTCATCCTATGTAAACACAGTTTCTAAGGTTAGGTTAATCATCTTTGTTTCTGGGACCTTCACAGTCTTTATGTCTTCAGCCAACAAGTGTCATACTCCATCACAACTGAGCAGACAATGAGATTTTTAGTTACTGGATATCCAGTGCAGATTGTGGTCAGCCCCTATACTAAGTTCATCATGGGTTAAAAAACTAATTTGTACGTGTAATACAACACCTCTAAACTATACTGCAACACCACTGAAGAGTAAGTGGCCCAATCCGGATATCTGTCTCTATATTTCATTATTTACAGACAGCTTCTAACTTAAAACATTTAAGCCAGAAACAAAAGAAACTTGAGATTTGATTCCTTTTTTTTTTTTTTTTTACTGTTTTTTAATCTTGTTTTTTCTTTTTCTTTTTTTTTTTTTAACATCACCATCCATGGGATTTGACACTTTTTCCATAGTGAGCAAGCATCCCAGAAACCCCACAGCCACCAAGACGAATACCATCACACAGTTTCACTTTCACAAAGGGGAAAGGTTTACAGAGGGAGGGGGGACAACTGGGCTCAGGGGGGCAAGAAGGTGTTCAACAGCATCAACAACCTCAGAATGGACGGAAGCTCCTCTCAGTCTGCAGCACGTAGCGTACATACATATCACTCATATATCATTAGCATAATATGGCATAGAAAAAGCATCCAAGCTGACAGAGCATTACAGGAGTATAAGTGTGTGTTTTAGTGTGTTAGTGTGTATGTGTGTAAACTGAGGAGGCATGGGACATGGCAAGGATGCCAGCTCTGACAGCTGGTTTTTAATAACCAAGTCAAATATTCAGGCATGGGTGCTGCGTCACAGCAACGGCTGCTTGCTGTTTAAAGTGTGTGTGAAAGTGTGAGTAAGTGTGTGTTACCGCCACAGTCTGTAGTGTGCTTTCAACTCTAATAGATTCTTTTTTTTAAGCAGTACAGGATTCTGGATTCGACGCAACTCAACACAGGATTATGTGGAAATGGTGCAGTGCTGTCACAGACTTAATTATAAAAATGTGTGTGTCCGCATAAAGCTGTACTAATAGCACCAGGTCATGACGAGTTGCTAATGGCAACCTCCAATCTGACAAACGTTGCCATGACAAACAAAAAGCAGAACCCCGAGTGAGCTGAGGGATCTGTTGCCACGGCAACTGCCAGAAACAACAAAAAGAGCCATGGATGGAAAGAGAGACAAAGAAAGAAAGAAAGAAAGGGGAGGATAAGCGAAAGATAGATGAAGGCAAATTGAAAGGTGTAGTAGTGAGTAATATGGCCTATACAGAGAGGAAACTGCAGACCACAGTGAGTAAAGCAAAGTCTAGCCAGACAGGGCAAAACTCCCCACTCTGACTTTACAGAAACCTTGTTTGTAATGTGTGTGTTGCTGTGGAGATTGAGTTGCCATATCCCATTCCTATCTTGTCTCATCTTGCATTTGTTACACTCCCCACCTCACCCCCCCCTTTGGATTCTTTAAATACATATACACCATTTGTAATGCTGACAGACTTTGCCTTCTATAGGCTTCCATTCAGGGGGGTAAGCTTTGATACCTGGGGCTGAAAGCACAAACACAGATATGGTGTAAGTTTGTATTGTATGTGTATAAATGAGTATGAGTCAGGGGTCAGTTGCATCAAGACAGACTTGGATCTTTTTCAAGTCAGATCATTTAGATGCGCATTAGTTCTCCCCGAGCCATTCTGTTATGGACTTTTAAACAGCATATGACAACACGAAGACTTGTGACACTATTTGATGTGTCCAGTCGCTAACTAAAGCTAAAGCTATCTCTCAGTTACTAATACGCATCTCCTCAGATACATTGCCATGGCAACAAATACGTTGTAACCACCTTTAATGAGCAGGGCAGCTTTGGTCACTCCAAATAAGTTGGTATTGATGTCTTAAACAGACAACTGAGAAATTGAAGCCCAGTTTAAAGTTTAGACTAGCTTTAATCTCCACTTATGTAACTGGCCCCTGGTTGTGTCTATGTCGGGCTGAGCTTGTTGCACCGTGTTGAGTCATGGGGAAGAAAACAGATTGCAGAAAGATGGTGTCCGGTGGCCAAGACCCCGTTGACATAAGAGGGAACACAGGGAATCAGTTGCTTGGTTTAATGAAAGCCAGATCATGCAAAAAAAAAAAAAGGAACATATGAGTGCTCAGCGCAGCCCGCAGCGACATCAAGTCCACAACAGTGAAGGGGGGCTGTACAGGAGCGTGCTGTGTGTGTCCCATCCCTCACACATCAACACTGCACACTAGTCAGAATTACATTAGCTCATGTCTACTTTCAAGCGTAAATCAATAGTGCTCAGCCCTTAGGCACCTAGATACAGAATGACACTAAAAAGCAGTTTGACAACAAGTTAAAAACTCTAAAACATTAGAACATTTCAAGATATCGAGCATTTTTCGTCTTTACAGGGGCTCTACCAGCAGAATAGGCCCTATGAAAGCGCAAAATCTGGCACCTTTGAATCGGTTTATCCTGGCTATTTTACATCTTTTTATCTTACATCCTTCACTTACCTCAAGAAAGAACGACAAAACGAGAAGAACAAAAATCAAAACTATCAGTACAACTTCTGTGGGTTCAGGCACATAAAGAGTAGAAAGGAAAGAGGGATTTGGATGAGTATAAAAGAGTCACATTTGGAGGCGGAGAGACATTCTGTGTGTAAATGCACTGGTTGGTGATGGATGGTTATCTGATGCTTCAACAGCTGTCAATTGAAAGATTCGGACCGCAAACGAACCGGAACATATTAAAGTAGCTGCGTAGTGAATGGCACCTTCCCTGCACTTCTAAAAGGTTCTCTAAAAAGGACGATGTTAAGAAGCAATAAGGCAAGGAAAGGATGAGTTTGAGTCTTTCCTCCCTAAATCTTTCCTTCAATCCTCCCACTTAACGACGGCCTAATGCACAGAGATGAGGCATAAAGCTCTATTTACTACCTGCCAAAGTTCCTTCTGCTCCGCAAGACTTTTCCCCTCCGACTCACAAGCTCTAGGGCAGCTGCCAAACACGGAATATGTTTTTTTACTTCTGTACCTTAGCTACGCCACAGGTGGGAAAACATGAGAGATGCCAGAGCAGCGAGAGTCTATAATAAAAGACTGCGTTGTTGCTCAATATCTCTTCACTTAAGGCCATCCGCATTGCAAATAATCAGTTAGTATTGATCGCAGCAGTGTGAGACAGATGGCGATGCACCGGAAAACGAAGCGATTTAAATACAAATCAGAGACAGTCAACAGCTTGAAGGAAGTATTAGATTCTTGTAGTGTTAGATTCGGAATAAAGTGTAAGACTATTGAATTTCAAGCAACCTACCGTTTGGCCTATTTAGAAAGTGACAATACTTTGTACCCATGCTCCATTTGAACTACTCCCAAAACGAAAAGAATGGAAATACACTGGACATCCTGCTTAAACGTGATCATCTTTTCTTAACTGTATTAATTCAGTTTAGTCTCAATTCACCCCACTATTTAAAACAACAGTAAAACAAACATCAAAGGATACATGGCAGGGAGGAAGTACAGTATAAAAAAAATCTAAATAATGCTGTCAAAAGTGCTCAAATAAGGAGTGTTTTCATTTTTTCTCTTTTTTCATCATGAGGCAGACTTTTTTTTGTTTGTTTTTTTTGTGTCTAGCTGTGTCCTCTAGGGATCAGGTTTTGGGGAAGAGGAGAGTGGGTACGTGGAAAAGTGGCAAAGGAGGAAGTTAAAGATCGAGGCCGACAGATGGCCCAGTCAGGCGCGGCGAGGGGGGAGGCTCCCGGTGTCGTGACGTGGCTCCTCGACCCTTGGCGCCCTGCTGGCCGTCCTCCCTCAAATCATCATTTCCTCCTCAGTGGCCAAGGTTGCCGCTCTAACCCAGGCTGGTGATGTTGGCCCTGCCGCCGGGAGGCGCCACGATGCGCTGGGTGTTGCGGCGAGGGATGTTGTCGTCAATCTGAGCACCTGTGTGATGAAATGAAAGTTAGCTACTTTATTCTCTGACAAAGTACACACTGTTAGTTTTTTGTTTTTTGTTTTTTGGGGGGAGGGGGCTGTGATACTGCAAATAATTATCCCCTAAATTATCTCCAAAGCCTTGAAAGGTATTTTTCTTTTTTTACTTTGGACTATGCTGGGTGTGCACCTGTCAGTGGAATGAATGGGCGCAA
Source organism: Psettodes erumei (assembly GCA_016785225.1). Classification (NCBI taxonomy): domain Eukaryota; kingdom Metazoa; phylum Chordata; class Actinopteri; order Pleuronectiformes; family Psettodidae; genus Psettodes; species Psettodes erumei. Next base: position 409,076 of record JAFBJZ010000782.1, on the reverse strand, counting down.
TCAAGGAGTCCAGCGTTTACTTATACTGCATCCACGATTAAAAACTGCCTGCACATTATCAACACTGGCCTCGCATGTCAATGTTCACCCAAGTTGAACTTTGCATTGATGTCATGTCAGTATGCAGGGAAAAATGGATTGAATCTGGTGCAAATTGCTGGTGCAACATGAACGCTGCTCTTTATGTATCCGCTTGCAGTCTGATGGTATGCTGAATGGGAAATTTAGCATAGCTTAGCTCAATCTATGACTGTTTATGGTATCAAGTGGCAGAACCACTCGAGACAGAGAAATACACCTTCTCTACTGCTCGGGATTTCATGCATTAGTACTCATAGGCCTTGTATAAACATTTTTCACTGACAAAAAATTAATGATTAATTTTTCCTTAAGCCTACTGTAAGAAAGCAAATATTTATGAAGGCATGAGTTACACCCTGCAGTTTATCAGCCACTTACAGTATCTACAGATAGGTAACAATAATAGAAGCTGACATTATTAATAGGCCTCTGTGAATTTATTTGACTGCATTAGATAAAGAAAGGATTCCTTTAATGTGTCACTGACCAGATAGACTGAATCCAGACTGGTGCAGGTTACGGACGGGCTGGTTGGGCTGCTTGGCAGGTGAGGTCTTGGCAGAGGAGGCAGGAGTCATGGTTTTAGGGGTGACCGACACCTCGCAGACCGGACCGTCATACAGTCCTCTGGGCACACCCCTCAGCTCGGCCAGCTGCAGTTTTTGGAGACACGAGACAAAACAGCGGTGGTGGTGAAACAAAGAGATATTCCATCCATCCGTTCCAAGAGGGATGCATGCACATTCCCGGACAAGCTGCATCCAGCTTGCCACTAAACAATCATAAATCATTATAGAAAGATTTTGAGTGTGCAGAGCAACATTTGTTGCTAAATGTCCTTTCGAGGATGGAAAATCTAATTGTTGGTCCCTTCCTACAGCCTCTCTCGACAACACTTTAGAAAGCTGGCTAATGGAAGCAGTAGTCAGTATCAGTATCAATCAAAAAAAGACCAAACAGATACCTTACCCTGCTGCGAGCCTTTATCCTCTTGTACACATAGTCCGGGAAAGGTTTACGGGCCACGTAGCGTCCCGAGCCCTCAGTGGTGTGGAGGTTCCCCTCCTCCAAGACAATCTTGCCCTGGCTGATCACCACCAGAGGCCCGCCGCGCACCTCTGTGCCTTCAAAGATGTTGTACTCCACGGTCTGTAGAGGAGAACAATGTTGAGACCATGGGTAGATGAAAAGGTCCACAAAAACATATGTTTTAAAGACAGAGTTGCTGTGATTTTTTAGTCTGTTTTTACATTTGAAGCAGGTCATATTTCGCATCTGACAGCTGTGTTCCTGTAATATTTTATCACAGCTGCTCGCGCCTCGTAACAGAAAAGTCCATACATTAAATCATCACAGAGGTGCCTTCAAAGCAAAGATGCAATGATTCATCTTCTCCGTCTGATTTTTCCCTATCATAGCGATGACGTAATCTCACTGTAGCACACGCTGGAGCTGGGAATGTTGCTGCTTTCGTTAACAGATTTTTGAAAATCTCACTCAGTCGCTATCTGAAAAACAGCCAGAGCAGTGTTGATGGACTGCAGCTTGTGTTTACACACAATGCCACTGTGTAAAAGTGCCAGAATATTTATGGATTACAGTGCGCTTGTGAAAGTAGCTTAACTGATTTAACGCACACAGAGTTAAAAGCGTTCTCTTTTTGCTTCTAATGCTGATAAAGAATTCAGAGCTAATCTTTTCTTTTTGGGGGGGTGATGTGGCACAGAGGCTTCAGTTCTCAGGCCAGAGAAAGAAGAAGAAGTGGGTTTGTTTTAGTGGTTTGTGTGTGTGTGTGTGTGTGTGTGTGTGCTTGCGTGCGTGCGTGCTAACCGGGAGGGTGGGGAGGTTGTTGTGTGACCAATTTGGAAGCTGTACTGTATTACTGCTCTCTCCTAAAAGCTACTGGAGCTAAAGCTGAGGTCATGGCAAGCTGGTGGACTCTGTAATGAGATCACCAGTAGGCTGAGCGATCCTGTGTGACACACACACACACATACAGTTCCATGCATAAATACACCAAATGAGCAATTTCTCCCATGAACATCAGTCCGTCATTTTCTGACCAAGTGGAATAAAAAGAAACCAAAGAACATGACGGGATTCGCATACACACCAGCAGTCTCTCTCTCTCTCTCTCTCTCTCTGTCTTACACACACATTTACTTTAGTCACTTTTGGGGAAATTACATAGACTTGCCTTCATTTCTGGAAGACTTACCCTGTCCTTAACCACCGATCCAAAAATCAGACCCAACTGAGGCAGCTTTTATTCCCAGTTGGACAAGTCGTCCCCAAATAACTGGAACTGAAATCTGTCCCCGAAAGTAGCCTAACTCAGACTCCCCACACACACAGTACTACACATTGATGTGCCTGCTAACAATCAGAAATGATGTGTTCCAGTCCTCTGGCAGATTTGAGGTATGACATCACTCCCTTGACGCTGTGTGAGGCCCACACCCTGTTCAGCAGTCAAACGGCCAAAAAAACCATCCCCGTCCCTTCCAACAAAAAAGTGGATTAATAAAGCAGTTGCTCCTGCTGCCATCAATTACTTTAACTTTAAATGAATAAATAATGTTAATTTTACTTGCATAATAGAATATTTTTTGTGTTTTTCGAAAGAATGTTATGATGTATTTTATGTAGAATCATTACCTCACTTGGTATTTCTAAAGGAGAAGGTGGAGCTCTTTTTACTCTGGCTTATATTTTGGAGGAATGTTTCTTCCATGGCTTCCAGGCTTACACAATACGGCTGTGACACCCCTGTCCATACTTCTGTGAATGTGTCACATTTGTGATAATTAAAAAGACTGGTGAAGAGCAATCACACAACGCATACAGGCTGTAACGTTTGAAGTTGACGAGCCTCACTTGTGTTGAGGTGCGAGTGTTATCGGTTGCGTGTTTCTGTGTGAGGGCCGTACCGAGTTGTGGCTCTTGGCGGAGATAATCTTCGTGACGTCCGGGTCCCACAGCACCAGATCGGCGTCCGAACCCACCGCGATGCGACCCTTGCGGGGGTACAGGTTGAAGATCTTGGCGGCGTTGGTGCTGGTCACTGCCACAAACTGGTTCTCATCCATCTTGCCGGTCACCTGAAATGAGGCAGAGCTGAGACTGAGAATTGGTACAGGAGTCACAGTCTTTTTATGGGGCCATTCATTTCCTTACCTGTTTATTTAATGCTCCTTGCACAGTGTGGACTACTATGTTTCACCTTTACGTGATTAAGCTTACGTGTGCCGTTATAAGCACACACTTTTTGCCCCTCTTCTTGTTCAGAGACTTGAGGAATCATTGTACCCCTGCCAAGCTCACACTGTGCCTCATTTGTTAAAAACAAATATACGCACCACACACTTGTCCCAGATGATGGACATCCTCTCCTCAGTGCCATTGACACCCTCAGGGATCAAGCTGAAGTCATCTTTGCCCACAGCGCGCTGGGCGGTGTTAAAGGGACAGTGTGCACTTCCTGTCACCTGCAGGTCACCGCTACACAGAAGGTGCAGGAGTAGAAAGAAAATAGAATTTTGTCATTATTGACATTAGGGTCACTGCATCTCCAGTTTAAATGCTCGGATCAACCGTCTTACCAGGAGAGCAGAGAGTTGAGATAGTCTGGTGTGGTCGGGTCGGGGCTCAGGGGAGGGGAGGTGACGTAGGCAGCTGCTTTGGCCCAGTTCTTGCTCCAGTAGTGGGAGCCGTCTGTTCCCAGGCTTGCGGCGATTGGTTCCCCGTAGACCACAGTGCCTGAAAGTTCAGTCCCACTTTAACGCCACATACTATGCTCCTAGTTTGTTTGCATGCATGTCAAGTGGATGGTTAAATGTTTCACAGTGCTGCACTTTCTCTGACTGTTGTTTTTACTTTTTATGTGTGTTTCCTCTGCTTTCTGTAAATCCACTGTATGAATACACTTGATTGAAATTGAGAAATTCAGAGTAGTAATTTTTACTGAGTAGGCGTCTCCTACTCCAAACCCTAAATCTAATTGTGTGCATCCACAAATGAAGTATTTACAGGGTCAGGGTTAGCGGAGTCAAAGGCGGTTTTGCTTTAAGTCTCATCTCTGTGGTTTCCATCTTTGGAAAGGGGGACATCAAAAATACAAACTAACCCGGCAGCAAACCTTGATTCAATCAGCACGAGATCAGACAAAATGTTCCGCTTCAGAGTCTCACCCTTCTTCCTAGCCTGAGCGATGACATCGGCAGCGCTTTTGCTCATCACCTTGGTGATGTACAGGGGGCAGTTGGTCTGATTGGCCACGGTCACCGAGCGGTTTACAGCCTCTGCCTCCACCTGGAAGGCAAGACAAGTGTGTGTGTGTGTGAGTAATTTCTTCATCTTCTATGTCAAAAATCCTCTTTCATGTGATCATGGGAAGATTTTAACTTTTGACACCACCTAATGGTCTCTGAGAATTTACTGAAAATAATAGAAAAGGTAGATACGGTAAATTAACCTTTTAAAATCCACTGTCCTGCCCATAGGAGCTTTGGCCTTTGTAGTGCTACTTAAGTTGTGTTTTGGACTCGCACAACCTTGACAAATCACATAATTGAAAGCGCTAACTCTCCTGATTGTGTCTGTGCAAAGCATGCTCTGATCCCCATCACTGCAACAGCTGTTGCACAGAATTGCACACAGAACTGGTTATGACCTGTGACAGATGAGGGGAAAAATATGACACACGACATAGCCAGGATAGTCGTTTCCCCCTTTTTCCAGGCCTTGTGCTAATCTAGGCTAGATTGTGGCATCATATTTATTATAGGAGGACCTGAGTGTTGTATCAGTGTTCTCATCTTACTCTCTGGGAGGAAGCAAAGACATGTATTTTCCATCCACAGCAACAAAAAACAAGGTAAAACACTTAAGAAAAACCTTGGCAACTTATTCTGACAAATAAAATTTCAGGGTTGTGATTGAACACCAACAAAATGTTCCAAGCAGAGAGAACACTGTGGATTCCTCATCTTGTCTGTTATGGATTATTTTTCTTCCCCTTCCAGTTTGGGGATGTCCCTTCTCTCAGATTTTTGCCAAAGGTTTCTAGTCACCATTATATAAATCAGTTCTATCACCACTCTATAAAGATGTTTTTGCTCAGTGGAATGAAATCATTAAGTATTTTACCCTCTCTTATATCAAAAATTAGGTAACAGTAAAAAGAAGAAGGGAAATTTTAAGGAGAAAGTAGTTTTAGCAAAAAACGCAGCTGCAATAGGTCACATTTCACATTTCATTTCCTATTTCAAATAAAGTGACATCCTCTAGCAGTAGGAAAAGGACTTTTGCAAATATGACTAGGGGATGAACTGATTCATCACTTCCAAAAGTCAAACCAGCAGCTTTCACCCTAAAATCCACACGGGACAGTCAGTATGCACAGTGCAGAGACTCGGACTCACCTCCTCAGGATGACTCAGCACGTGTCCTTCAGGCCCAGTGATCCCCTGCTCCAGGATCCGGCGCTGCTCCTAAATACACACACACACACACACACACACACACACACCGTGGAAATGCGAGATGTTGAGTCATGTGCAGGTGCACGCATGTTCCTCGTCACCATGCCTTGGCAGTGAAAAACAAAGCATGGCCGTGACCACCATGAATATTCATCCTCATCTGTTGGCTATTAAGAGCTCAGTATTGACCATTTCATCATGAGTGTGGAGAAAATGATGTGTCACAACTTTAACATGGTTGTATAAAGCACAGAGGGGCTTGTCAGCCTGTGTGCTGCTGTTGAGCAATGTCTTGACACACTCGAGGCTCAAGGGTTTACGTCGCCCTTTATCGCCGATTTTATCATCCGGCAGAAAATTACGTGCCTCCAGATCCCAGCTCATTATGGACTGAAGTGTCGTACCTCGGCTACAATGTCTCCATTCTCAGCGTGCACCTGAGCGATGGCTCCCAGATCACGGATCACACTGAACACCTCGTACACCTGCAGCGGAGAAATACAGTTATGATTTCAGTTATGATGTGAATGACTGAGTTTTGGTGTAGAACAGAAAGACACAAACAGATTTTTCTTTGATTTCCGGCATGTTATGTATGAGTGATGTCTAAAAGTCAATAAATAGTCTGTCATTTTGCCAATCAGGAAATCCACTGGCAGAGACAAGCTCTTTTTGTAGTATCTTAACTGAATAATTGCCACTGCAGTTACAGTCAGACTTACTGCATTTACACAAATTCTCTGATGACACTGAGATATTAAGCCCTAAAAAATATGTAAAATCAACCAGACAATAACAATAACAATCTTAACAATTCTCGTTTGTGCTGAAATGAAACACTGGCCCAGTATGCGAGTAATGGTATGTGAGTCTCCCACATTCTGATTGTTTGATTGTCACAGACCGATGGAAAACTGACGCGCTGAATGAGTCATCTCCTCCCAGCTGCTAAACATGCAGCAATAAAGAGCCATCAGCGTTTGACATGGGAAAGAAAATGATAAACTCTGGCTGCACCGGCCTGCGAACATTCCTCACACAGGTGCAAAGACCAACACGGATCTGTTTCGAAAAACAGCTTTCAAGTGAGATTAATTCAAATTAACCATGAGTCAGAGAGGCACTCGGCTGGAGACGGGGCTTTCATTATCTGTTCGGTGTCCCGGGAGAAGCAGTAGTATGACGCGACGCCTCGCCAAGACAAACAGACTGCAACTGTAACTCAAGCTGTAGGATGAGCGCAAGAGCCAAACCCACGACTGTGATACAACTTTTCATGCCATCATATTTGTCAAGTCATTACTTCGTGCCACTGAATGTATCGCCAGATAGAAAAAAAAAAAAGATACAAATATAAATGTGGTGAACATCCTCTCAGGCTGACAAAAATAGCCCAAATACTGCAGGCTTACTACTAGCTGATACAACTAATGCTTCTCCAGTGAACAGAAGCAGCTTTGTCTGTTGATTCATTTCTGTGCTGCTGGGTCTCATAGTTCATGTACTGTAACAATGACCAGGAGGCAAATTGCAATTTGTATTTATGTGCAGCAGCAAGTTATTTTGTTAATGGATAAATGCATTCAAATTAGATTTAATGCAGAAGAAGCTGCACCTCAACAAGGCCAGCTGGTGACACTGACTATCATTCAAATCAGACCATGCCATCAAAGACCTTAAACTTGATTTAGCTGTGAACTTTACTATATAACATTAATTATTTTGAAATCACTGTTGTAAATCTGAAGTAGACATTGTATGACAGAAAAAAAGAGAGGAAGCCCCACCTGAGCATCAGTAAGCTGGAAAATGTCTTTATAAGCCAGGTAGACCAGGAAAGAGTTGACACCTAAAAAAATAAAAGATATAAAACCACAAAAAGGTGAGTTTAAAACAAAGTCTACAGAACTTTTTTAAAAAATTAAGGACCAAAGTTGTTATCTGATCTTTTTCTTTCTTTTTTTTGCAAAAAGCTGAATTGGGTGTGGACATGTGCTGATCTTGAAATGTGAAATGTAAATCATGTTATAAAGCTGAAAAAAAAATCCCAAAGTGGGACTGCAGCAGAGAAAGTACCCATCAGTGCTGTAAATTTGCCACATTTGTACAAAAACAACAACCAAACAAAGACAACCATCGTATGGTGCAACTTGGCAACATGTCCGTCTATCATAGGGTGGAGTGAACATATCAGCCTCTAGAGGGCGTTAGGGGGGCGCTGTCTTTCTGGATAAAAAAAAAAAAGGTGAGATCCTTTAATATAAAAACAGGTTCTTAAACATAAGTGCACCATGTGTAATTTGATACAAACAGTTTACTTGACTGGGACCCCATATTAAACATTTTCACACTTAAAAGCAGCTTGAAATCTTTTTATGTTTAAAAAAAAACAAACGTGTGTCAAACATTAAAAATTTGAGAGACTGTGTCAGGTGTGGTCGCACCGTGATCCTTCACAAGTGTCTCCATCTCTTCCTGGATGCCCTTGTGCCACTCGGTGATGTCGACGTGCAGCGAGTAGTCGCAGCAGGACTTGCCGTCGGCCCATTCGCGCCACTGCTCGAAGGCCGAGATGAGGCTGATGCCGGGCTCAGGTACCACATGGTCAACTGGAAACACACACATGCACACATATAGCTCACACAGACCGTCAAACAATGATTGCCTTTACATCTGATGTAATGTGTTATCCAGATCTATTGATGCTGAGTCTAAACCCGCCCGAAACTGATTCACATTGCAGCTGGAGGCCAAGCGCGTCCCAGATTTATCTCAGGTGACGACTTGTGAAGCACGTTGATCTTTGAAAATAACCAGATACATGACTCCTTCAAACCAGAGCCTGCGCTCAAAGTACAAACATCATCTGTTTATGGTTTCCACCACCCAAAGACAAATTCATGCAAGATGTTACACCTGGAGATGTTGCTTTTCAGAGTTTCCAGACACATGTGACTGAGCATAATGGCTCATATCTTCTTAAGTAGAGGATCCAGTTGATGAAATGGTCTTTCAGCACAGTCAGGAAGGCATAGGCTATTACGACAGCAACCAACAACTGTTTTCATTACATGACTCTGCCAACTGTAATTTCTGAAAGCAGTTGATTCATCCCGTAGTCTGTAAAATGAGAGAAAATTAAAAACGGCCATCACAGTTTCCCAGAGCTTTGATTGTGTATTCGACTGGCAAATCAGTTAATCATTTCAGCGCTAATTCATGTCATACCACATGTGGTCACAAGTGTCTCATCAGATGCATTTCATTAAATCTGGACCACATGGAACATGGGGTTTAATCATTTTCATCCAGGGTTTGAAATTTGATACAAACGATAACTCTCCAATCACATTTCAGTTCAACCACGTCTTGTGTGACATGCAGTCCGCTGACATGGCTGCAACACATTAGGGTCCCGGTGCCAGACCTGTCCGAATCTGCAGCAGTCAGCGTTTAGCCCGAGGTGACGATCTGGGAGTGTTTGTTCTGCTGTGAGGGAGAGGAGGGTGAGGCTGCTGAGTCAGAGGGAGGGCCGGTGTCACAATTACAATTACATCAGATTTAATAACAGTGACACCTTTGTCAGGATATGAGAGGAAACCTTAACAAACTTAGGGGGAACATGCAAACAGGGCTTGGATTTGTATTAAACATTATGCAAATGTAAATGAAACTGCAAGAGTATGAAGCCTAAAATATATGAACGACATATATGTATATATAGCATCCAAGCTGGGTTTGGAAAACAACAGCCACCAATCTGCAGTATCTGTGTGTGCAAAGGGAAAGTAATTAACTTCTGGGCTCAGCCTGAGCAGCAGTCAGCACCTCGCGGCTCTGAGTCCTTAGAGCAGATGGACAGTTTTATATTTTGGCTCGGTACATGAACGGGCTTGGCACCCTTCCTGTTCTCATTAAGATATTTTCAATTAAAGAGAGGATGGCCTGGGGGAAAGGGCGATCTGCAGGCACCGCGGTCAGCTCCGGCGCTCAGGGACAGGGCTAAGACGTGAATTAAAAATCAGACAGTGGGATTCCTCCATTCGGCGACTTACTGATCATGGTGGTTCCTCCGGCCAGCGCGGCCTTGGTCCCCTGGTAGAAGTCGTCTGCAGACATCATACCTCGATCGGGCATCTGGAAACGCGTGTGCACGTCGATGCCGCCCGGCATCAGCATGCGGCCGTGGGCGTCAATGGTTTTTACCCCACCGGGCACGATGAGGTTTTCCCCAATTTGTCTGAGACAAAGAACAAAATAAATTTAAAAAAAAGCAAGTTTAAAAAGGAACCAATTGAATATTGAATGTTTATACAGGTTTTTATGCATCAGTGGTCTCTTTAAAGTTAAAATATTAGCAGGGATATACATTAAATGCCTTTAGAACCATAATAAAGGGAGTGTTTTTATTCAGTTGTCAGCAGCCAAAAGAAAACCCAGTAAACTCACTTGATGACTCCATCCTCCATATAGATGTCAGCACAGAAGGACTGGTCATCGTTCACGATCTTCGCTCCTTTGATCAGGAGGCGGTCACTCTGGGGAAACAATAAAGATGATGAGTCGCTGCACATGGAACCGCATTAAACATTTCATCAGGAAAAGCTGTGGGAACCAGACGCTGCAGATCTGAACTGGGATTTTAGAGATGCCTATAAAAATACGCTTGCGAGGGGCGAGTATCCGATTTGGCTCGATTGCATGTGAAATTAAGTGCATTTGATGAAAGGCATGTTGGGAAATGTCACATAAAGGAGGTGGACTGGCACTCCCGCCAAAACATAAATACTCCGGACCTGTCCAATTTGCACAGCCGTCTCTGCGTGGCCTTTTTAGGATGCATTCTGATAAGGAACACATGGCTGTGCAATGTCTTTCAACTGATACTGGCTTTCTTCTTGTGTGTACACACACACACACACACACACACACACACAGGCAGATACCAATAAACACACTGAACTCCCAATCTTAATACTCAGTGCATGGAGAGAGGTGGGGAAATGGGCGATGACACAAAGAACAAAGAGCCGCGATATTTGGATCAGTACCAGGTTTAAGTGTGAATGTTTTAACAATGACTCTGTTTATAGTGTCGGGAGGGGGGGTTAGAGAAAGGGATTCAAAAAGGATGCAACTGAGAGAGGATGGAGGAGAGGGAAGGGGAGGAAAAAGAGAAGGAGAAAAAGAAGAAAGAAAAGAGATACAGGGGAAATGTGGGGGGTGGTCTGAGGATGAATCTGGAATGAGTGGATTTAGTGTGTAATCTCACACACAAACACACCATACAGTGTCTGTTCAACCCTAATACCCTGGCTTTATTTTTTTTAAAATACCCACACTTTTAAATAAAACATTTTTTTTTTCAAATTAAAAATAGATTCACTGAACAGGAACCACAGTTTGTGTTTTGAGTTGCTTTTTTTTTTTTAGGAGAAGCCCGAACCTGAGCATTCACTCTGAGAGGACACATTATTCGGTGGGAAAAGACTTTCTAGCACCTTTGAAGACAAAGTGACTGATATTTTCTGACGTTTTCTTAGTGGTTATCCTGTGTCTTTGAATGATTTGTAAAGAACTGGACAACAAATCCTGACGTGGGAGCAATGCAAGTTACCCATGTCGTTTTATTGGTGAGTAACCGTAGCAGTTTAGTAGTGCAGCTCTTCAGTAGCTATTAAAATGTAAATAACCATGATCTTATTAGGGGAAGAATTCAGGGTTACAACAATGAAGACAGCAGCCCGCCTCCAGGCCCACCCCTCTGTCCCCTTCATACATTTGAACTGTTGTAGTCACGGACATAAGAGAGGACCAATCAGAGAGTGCAGACTGTGTAATCAATCATCAATGCCTGCTGCTGCTGTACCACTTGTCTCTTGTGCAAGGGGTAGAGCCCTCCCACCCTGAGCCAACCCCACCCCTTCCCTCCCCCGAGTCGCCACCGGCAGCTCTGGCCCTCTGTCCAAAAAGGGAGTGGCAAATGTGGTCGCAGGGACTCGAGCATCCCCGGCTAACAAAGGCCGCTCTGTTTTAGCCGCTGCCGCGAGCTGCAGCCCAGCCAGCAGCTCCGGCCCCAAGCAGAACTGCCGCTCGAAAAAGTGCTCCCGGTCGAGGCCCTGCCCTGCGTCCCAACCAGAACATGCACTGCTCTGCGCTGCAGGACTCGGCTCTGTCAAATTTTACTTCTTTTTTTTATTTATCTTTATTGTTTTATTTAAGTTTTCAAGACTCTTGTTTCCAGAGTGAGAGTCAGATGTAGAGCAAAAATAAAAATAAATGTGTTTTGCTAAACAACCTGGAGCAGGTGGAATTTGTTCTTTGGTACATGATGAAAACTCTGCTTTACACATATACAGCAACCGGGCCAATATATAAAACATCTCGTCAGTCTTTTTTTCAAGTGTTTGTATTGTTTTTATTACTGACATGCACCTTTGCTGGTTCCAGCTTCTAACATGTAAAATGAACTCAAATGTGACATATAAATGAATAATGAAAATTATTATGAGTCGCTGAATTTTAAGGGAGGTGTCCACCGATGGAGCATTGCACTTCTATAAGGTTGTCAGATTCACAACGAATGCAGCTGAACCCCAGAAAATCTGGTGCCTACATTACCCAAAATCCAACTCCAGTCCAGTCAGTGTCAGTGACATCACTTGAGGCAGTTTATCAGAGTAGGTGCAGCTCTAAAACCACAAAAGGATTGAAAGCCGTATCTTTTCCTGCTTTTGGACCTGCTCTTCAAGCTGCTTCTTCTAACTTCTCATGCATCCACGCAGTCTGACAGCAGATGCATACTTGAGGACTTCAGCTGACTGCAGCCGGTCTGGAAAGCGTTTTGCAGCTGTCGTCTGAAAGGTGTGGCGATGCTCTGACAGTGCTGATGAAACTAATGTGAATAAGATTGCCCGGTAATCTTCAATCTATGCGCGGAGCAGACCGCTCTGGTGGAGCCCGCTGGCCTCGCTCCAGCCCAACCGCTGGCCCGCTCTCGTCCCGACGACTGCTTTGTAATATGCCGTTACATCATGTGCCTCATCGTGACCGCCATTATCACATTACCTTCTGGAGCCAGCCAAAAAAGACCACAGCTCTCGGGTCAAGGGGCTTGGGTTTTCACACAGACTCAAAAGTCACGCGAGAGCCAGGACCGAGAGGCAAGATTATCCTTTCAGAAACAGTTACTCATTTCTGATGCCTAAATTAGGGCTGGTTTTGGGGTTACTCTTGTGAGGGAGAGGAAGTTCATTTCTAAAAATCCCACAAAATTGTTTTGGGTGGGGGTTTGTCTTAAAAGGTTCAGTTTACGCTGCAGAACACTCAACTTTAAACGGAACAACTCCTCACCTTGCATCCAGACTCATAAAAGCATAATCATCTAATTGTGTCAGAGCTCATGGGGGCTGGGGAGCGTGTCTGACTGTACTGGGTCATTGCCAAACATGACAGTGACCTTTGCATCATGGGAACCTCTTGCAGCTTCACAAACAGGATGTGGACAAAGCTCAATGGGTTCACTGTTGCTATAGAGCTGTGTTTTCATTCCAGATAACAGAATATAACCGCGCCAATGTTCATGCCATGGCAGCAGAATGCAGTTGGGTCAGCATCGGGTGTGAAGCCACGGTTTTCGAATTTGGATCCTTCGTCGAATGGTCTGTGAAAGAAATAACTGTCCTGAACCTACAGCCACCTTCACCTGCATTTCCTAAAAAAGAAGAAGCTTCGCTGGGAGTGTGTCTGCATGAAGATAAGTGTGGAGTGAAAAAAAAAGCTGAATGAATTTGTTTTATGTGGGAGCGATAAAAAAAAAACCACACGGGTGCTCCGATACTAGCAAGGTCAGCAAGTTATTTTAATAAAAAAAACCATTCCATTTAGTTTGTTTTGTTATGGTTGGGTAAAAGTTTGGTTAAAACTGAATTAACAGATTTTTTGGACCTCTTGTGGGTGGCACTATAAACACAGCTCTGACATGATGGCCCCTGTTAAAAATGATATGGATAAAACTTAGGAAGCAGTTGCCAATTTACCACCCACTGTCCTTTTAGCTCTGTTTTTGGTTTCATGTGGGAAATATCAGGCTCTTTTGTTCGCTTGGTGTTCCATCCTACCCTATCGCTCATTTTCTGTTGTTTGGTAGTAGTTCACCTGCAATGGGTTTATCAGATCTTCTTGACTGAAAACAGCCGCCTGCTGCAGCTGGAAACATCACCGATGAGAGCAAACCAAAGCCATAAGGTTGTGGGCAGCGCAACCAGTCAAAACATCAAGCTCAAAAAGGCTAAAGTGCTCCATATAGAGGCAAGGAGATGTGCAGATCAATTGATAACAATCTGTAAGATGGCCATTAATAGCAACCACTGTCAAATGATACATTGTCATCTGACCCAGTATTGATTAGAGCAGCTTCAGAAGAATATCAGCATTAGTGCTTGTGCTCAAGGCTGCTTATAGCATGAAAGAAACAGACTACCGATTGGAGAATATTGATTATTCCTCTATTATAGCCAGTCAGATCAGTCTGTTGTTTCATATGGCTGAAGCTGCCATTATGACAAACGTGTTTAAAACAATGAAAAAAATCACTCCACAAAAGAAAGGAGGTGCCTGGTGACTGAGAAGACAAAGAGTTGTGTGAAATCAGACCAAGATCAGCTCGGGCGCCATGAAAAAACGTCTGCCAGTGTTAGACGTCGCCCAGCAACGCGGTGTGTTGTTGTCCAAATGGAAAATATCCTGGGAACATTTGTGAAGTCAGGTGGAGAATGCTGCCAGGTCACACATTCAGTGCTATGATTTATGCGAGTCCTGGTTTATTCAAAAACCAGCCTGCTACCAAAATCACCTCCATACATGTCCAGACAACTGCTGCAAAAACACATGTTCGCTTTTCTTTTCTTTTTCTTTTTTTTTTTTAAACAGTACACTTGCACTTTCAAAATAACTGGCCCAAGAGGAATTAAAGATTCCCAGAGGGAACACATCTAAAAAAAACCCCACATACATACACAACTTTTGTGTGTGGTTATAGAACAGATATTAGGAACTTTGGATATATAGAACCAGAGAAATTCAGAGTTCAAGGCTTGAGAGAGGAATGAAGACATTTACTCTTTCGTCCAGAAATTCACCTCAAATTCCCCTTTGAGTTGTGAACTTTACTCAAAAATTCTCAAACAAAATATCCATCCAAATTATCTCTTTAACAATGAAAAATGTATTTCAATATCTCTGTTGGACAGAAATACTGACTTTGATTATCATTTTGACTGACATTGTCATCTTAAATTGTCTCCTTGTCACTAAAACTCTAAAAATGTCACCTGTTTCACAATGAAAAGTCCCTTAAATTAGGTTTTTGCTTAAGTTTTTCATCTTTGCCTGCAAAATGTTGATATAGACTCTCCCTTTGACTTGTGAATATCAATTAGAAATTTGTCTGAGACCCAAAGAAATCAAACGGCTGACCTCTCCCTGCAGTCTGTCGAGGATGCAGTGCAGCTGGAGGCCCCGTGATCCCGTTACAGACTTCACGCAACAGAATTCTCCATTGTTCAGGTGCTGATTAATGACAAAGTTCAGATTCTGTACAAACGCACGCACACACGGGGCATGTTTCCTCTGACTCCTGGCTTTATGAATGGGGGAGTTCGGGATGATACTGAGTGCGAACAAGGCTGAGCCAGTCGGGGGGTGATTTGGACACCAGCGCGCTGCGTGTGTGATGTGTGAACAGACGACGCCCCGGGCTGCTGCGCACTGCGAGATAACAGCATGAACAGGCCGAGGCTACCTTTACACTAATGATACAGATACACACACACACACACACACTACGAGCTTCCACTGGGGACCACTACTGTACTCCAGGTATACGAGCAGATTGCCTAATGATCCCTTATCCTCTGAGGACTGCCATCAGAGACTTTAATCCAGGACAGTCTTATTATAGCCTCAGTCTATTTTTTACCTTCCTTTTAACTTTCTTCATTGTGCTTTTATTTTTACTAAAACTTTGTTCTTGGTGCTGCAAAGCAACAGGAGACAAACTGATTCACCAGTGGACAGAATCTGATTTGAAAAAACACCAAATATTCTCTGGTTCCAGCTTCTCAAATGTGAGGATCTGTTTCATGTCATTTAGTGCTGCAGCTCAATTCAGATTTATTAATCGTGGAAATAGTGAAAAATGCCAATCACATATCTCCTGTGTCCAATGTGATGTCTTCAGATTGCTTATTTTGTCCAGTCATCGGGCCACAAAACAAGATAATTCAGATAATTCAATTTACAATGTCAGAAAAACAAGCAAAAACTGCAAATTTGCACATTTTTATAACAAAGAACCAGAGAATTGTGTTTGGCCTTTTTACCTGATAAATGGCTTAACTGACTAATCAACGGTCCAAATTGTTGATGAACACAAACTATTTTGGGGATTTGGACTGTGTCAGACAAAATAAGTCATTCCAACACTCCTTTGAACTCTGCTGTGGTTCAGATGTATGAATCAGAAACTGCGAGGGTTTGTGAGTCACAGAAAAGCTCCGAGTCCAGGTGGTGAACTTGCGGAGGTTCATTCATATTTGATGAGAGCTGCCTTAAGTACGTCCCCGCCTGCGCAGCTGACCCAACTCCATCTGGCCAAGACAGACCCGTCAGCCCAAAGGTTGTGTGGTCCACCCTTGGCAAACGGGGGAGAGAGCGGGATGGATTATTCTGCTTTATATTAAATCTAAACTCACCCTCTGATTGGTCCACATAAAAAGGCACCAAACACAGAGTTACACAGTGCTGCAGCCTTTCCTGTTTAATTATGATTCAATTTAACCTCATTCATTTCCTCTGCGGCCTCCGTTTGGTTTAACAAATACATCATCCTCCTCGCACTGACTCCTGCCCTCTGAAGCAGCCCAGGCAAGTACACTGTTTGTCCCCATGTCACAGGGTCGAGACCCAGGAGGGGCTGGGCTAATGAAACCCACGCAGTGGGTATTCAGCAGCCACACACTCCACCCTGATATAATTGTGTGCAACTGCACAACTGAAAGAACACCGTAGCATGCAGAGCCAAAGTTCTTGGCTGTTTTGGGGGAGAATTCATTTGCGTCTCTGACCTGCTTTTTTTCCCTTCCATGCGCTGTTCAAGAATAGGCCATCTATCCATTTAGGTCTGACATAATCACTGCTGGGACTACAACTCCTACTAATCCTCTGATCTCTCCACCAACTGGCTGCTGCGCTCTCTCTTTCTCTCTCCAGAGAGAAAGATTTCAGAGAAAAATTATTCACCTGAGAAGTTGCCTGTTTTCACCACTGACACTGAATCACCACAGTCCAAAATGTGTTTCGAAACATCGTGTTATCATATCATATCTTTTAAACATTTAAAATACACAACAGTTTCAGCGTGATTTATTGAAACTTTACATTCTGATTAGTTTCCTAACTGCCCACTACAAGTTGCCAGAGCTGAAGACAACAGCTACAATTTACTTCCTGCATCTGTCCAACAGTCAAGAATGTAAAGATATTTAAATAACAAAAAGGTACAAACCAGGAAAAAGCAAAAAACCTTAGTTTAAAATTTTAAGCTAAATCAGTAAATAAAGCATCAAAATTGTTGCCAATTAAGTTTCTTTCAATTCAACTAATCAACGTGAGTCACCTCAGTTACAGTTCACCTTGATCACGCCGGCTACATGATGACCACAAGGGGCAGGATGGATGGGTCTTTGGGTCTCCTCCAACAGAGCGTGAATGAGGATGAATGGATTTAAAGACCATGGGCCCCGTGGGTACAGAAGCCTTAAAGGCCCCTCATGCTTCCCACCAGCCAAAACCACCCGCATCATACCAGCGTCCTGGTGATAGTTCCTTTGTCATGACCTCATCAAAGTGAAGATGTCTTTTGATGGACATCTTGACCGATGCTTCAGAGGGGAACATGAAGCTACTTGCTGAGCCCAAGGGCCACCTGACCCCTCGGGCCCCTGGGCCTGTTCCCAGTAGACCCGTTATATAATGAATGCAAGCCGATGATTAATTTAGTAATGCATCTTTTTCATCTGCACAAAGCATGCACTCATTATCAGATTGAATGCCTAAAATGAGACATGCAACAATCATTTGAGATCTGCTGGAGCCACACAGCTCCACCCGTATGTGTGTGTGTGTGTGTGTGTGTGTGTGTGTGTGTGTGTGTGTGTGTGTGTGCGTGCATGTTCTGAGCCATCCTGGCCATTTTAACCCAATTATTTCACTAAACCAACAAGACAGCGACCTCCTTCCTGATCAGCTCTGCCTATATGCATCTTCCCCTCGTTACACAGCTGAGAGAGAAGGAAATGGGACCCACTGTCCCCTCCCTTCCCCTGGCTCCCCTCCCTTCCCCTCCCTATTCTCTACTTTCCATTGAACCAGCACCACCACCATCCCTGCAGCTCCGCTATGGATTCGGGGAAACAATCTGACTGTGACACAGTTAAAGTGTCCTTAAATGCTGCTGCACCTCTATAATTAAAATTAAAAAATCGAAGCCTGCTTTTTTTTTCAAAAGTGAAAGGGGAGCTTTGGGGGTGGGGGGTCCAGCCGGGCACAGTGGATGCGGGGAAGCATTTGCCCCACCAGTTGGTGTGCACTGATACCCGGCCACCGGCCACAGCGCCTAACAAAGACCACCGGCGTGAAATCTCAACTGTCATGCACACGGTGCACAAAGGAATGGTGGACCGAGGGTGAATCTGCAAGAGAAGTAAACGTTTCCAGCCCAAGTGTGAGCTCGGTTTATCTGGACACGAGCACTTGTCGCAAAGATGCTGCAAAAAATTCCCGTTTTTCAGCCTCGGCACACTGTCCCCGGGCCTCCGTGATTTATCGATCGGAACGTGCGCTCAGCCTCTGTGAAGCCGGTTTCGCAATAAAAACCGAAGGAGCATCTGCGAAAATAACGCAATAAAGAAAGCAACTCGTGCGGTCAGCATATTCTCCCGCTCGGATTTATCGAGGAGCGGCAGCGGCGCCGGGACCATGCCGCCCCGGTGACATCCTGCACCCACGCCCCGCAGGCCCACACGAGCCGGCCCCGGACGCCAGACCGCATTCACCCTCTGGCTGCTCCGACGTTAAAACACCCCAAACACTCACTGTGATGCGGGGGATGTTCTTCTTGCCCTGGTAGCCAGACATCTTAACCGGTGGTTCGTCTCGCCGTGGACCGCTATCAATGCAACGGGAGGTGCGGATTACTGCTGGTGGAAACGAGGATGATGATGATGGTGGTGGCGGTGAAGAAGAAGAGGAAGAAGGTCGCAGCTGATCCTTGGGAGGCCACGAATGTTAAAGCAACGGTCTCTCGACTCCAGATCGCGTCCTGGCAGCCTCCCGGTCTCCGCCGATGCACCAAACCTTTCCTTCCCAGACGGGAGTCAGACAAGAGGGGAGGGAGGGACCGCTCGCGAGCCTCTTCCCCATAAAAGAACCTCACGGAGCATGCGCAGAGCCTCGCCCTGCTCCATTGACAGGAGAGAGCCACTAATGCCATCAATTGCTCTCTTTGGATTAGCAAAGGCAGAGTGCACCGACCGAACAAACGGAGAAACACCCCAGCAGCCATCTTAACTCCAGCCACTTTATCTGCCGCCTCCCTGAGAGCTGAGTTTATCCACAGCGAGAGAAATCCCACATCGTTTCACTTGTGTCCAGCTCTGATTGACTAGTTTCAGCCATATTCCCCCTTCAATCGCAACTACTGCAGGATATTTAAAGTGTCCCAAGATAGTTTAAAGGTGTGGCAGTAAACGATAAACTGGCACTTGTTAAGATCAGGCAAGATACATACAGATGATTATCTTTTCCACCGTGTGAAGTAGGCCTGAAACTAGAGTTTAATGACTGATAGATAAAACTGCCTTACTGTGATGGAAACTGTTCTGCAGAAGGCAGATATACAGTATGTGTGACATTTCTGCTGAATAACAGGCTGCTCACAAGAGGTAGAATTAAATCAGACTGAGAAGAGTTAACTCCAGAGTGGATTAAATTCAGTGTCCTAATGCTTAATGGACTGGACCTTTGCTCAGCTATCAGACTGAGTACAACTGCAATGTTGTTGTTTTATTTTCTCATTTAAAACAGAATGTATTCTATGTACTTTTGCTGACTGTTTCTTCCATCTGCTGTAGTAAAAAGCATTGAAATGTTTATTTGTGACATGCCAAAACATAGCTGGGATGGTTTCTTGGTCATACCTGATCAGGTGAGGCTGTAACCGCAAAACAGTTCACTGGCTTGAGAGAAGGGTGCATTTAAGTATCTTATGCATTCAGCTTTCCATTTGTTATGTCTTCTGTTAAAGTCAAGAGTTTTCTAATGTTTAGAAAACACATTTTGGCATGAAGGGACTTATAAATGCTATACAGGTTCTAACAAGGCAAGAGATTTTTATTGTAATATAAAGCACTAAATAATCTTCTTAAGTATGGGGCAAAAGTATTAGTGTAAAAATAGACTTCAAGTACCAAAGGTAAATTACATTATGCAGACTGGAATCATTTTAGATTTTAGATTTTATGTTATTCTAACTGATTCATTATTGAGTATAGGTGTGGCTTATAAGTCTTTGAATCAGTCTTATCATCCTATCATTGTTTATTATGACTACATTTAATATTATTAACATGAATCTGCAAAAACAGAAAATGTGTCAATAATTGTATTGGAGTAAAAGTATAAAGTAGCAGAACATGGAAATACTTGAAATTGTAAGAAAATGTACTTTTTTACAATCTATACTGCAGTCTGCACCTTTAGTCAAGAGTGGACCTAATATGTCAGCTATTTAAACATCCCATCATTTGACTGTATTTCTTTTATATTATTGATATGTAGAACAAAACAGTAAATTACATATGTACATTCTTGCATCAGGACAAATGATAGTGAACTACAATACACTTAGGACTTCAATAGACATGAGAGCTAAGAGAGTAGGAGTGGACTGTGTGGCTAATGCTTCCAATCAATATGTAACATGATGCCATGGGCCCAACACCACTACTCAAAGCTTTTAACATCATCCCGAGTGCTTAAATATGAATTAAAGGAAGCACAGATATTGTAAGTGCCACGGATTACCACCTCGCTGTAAAAAATGTGGATAAAAACTTGAACCCGGTAGAAAAGCTCAGAGCTGAAAGATTTTCCTGCAAGTCATGCAAGTCGCAGCTGCCAGCTCTCGTCCAGCAGCTCCACACCCTCGGTCCTGTTCCTAAAGAGCATAGATGCACGAGCCTGATAATGCTGCAACCATGCATTACATCATGTAAGCATCCAACCTTGTGTGTTCACATATGTATGTGTGTGTGTGTCTCATTTATAGTCAGGCGGAGGGGATGACACATTCACCTTTCTGCAGATTTTCCTCATTTAGACTTAACGCTGAGTTAGCAGGTGTGTGCTGTATAGCTCAAGGGCACTTCAGCAATTTCGTGGACAGCAGAAAGAGGCAACATGAACACTATAAGCTCTGACTAACAGGAGCCACTCCCTCTGGCAGCGCTGCATGGTGGGCCCTCCATCCACTCTCACACATCACAGTGCTTTCTGGGAAATGTAGTCAGGCCAAGTTGTCTGGTATACACAGGCTGTAAGCTTTAACAAACTCAAATGAGTGGCAGAGGCTGTAATTGAAACATTTTTAGGGGAAAATGGCGCAGGTTTGTGCAAAGATATAAAACGCTGGATGACAGGGATGAAAGGAAAAACAGAGACAGGTGGAGGAGGGGTGTAAGAATATACGCAATAAGCATGAAAATACGAGAAAATTACCCTTTTATCGTCCAGGTTCTGTAGCGCTTCTTTGCCCGTGCTCTCCCGTATCTCCACCTTCCTCGGCTGGGAGATGTCGGTTTGCCTGTCAATGACTCGCCGGTCACTCTTGCCCCTGCACGCCGACAGCGCGTCAAAGTCCAGGGTCTTGCTGTCCGAGGAGCCTTCCACGGGGCAGAACATGCCACAGAATTTCTGCCTGGGCCTGGCGGGGCTGTCAGAGCCCATGCTCTTGAAGAAGGCTGGCACTTCCCCGGTGGTCGACATGCCTATGGCAAGCGGGGGATGCGGGAGGGAGAAGCGTGAGGTTGGCGTGAGTGTGAGGT
This sequence comes from Psettodes erumei, assembly GCA_016785225.1. Lineage (NCBI taxonomy): Eukaryota > Metazoa > Chordata > Actinopteri > Pleuronectiformes > Psettodidae > Psettodes > Psettodes erumei. The sequence goes on along the minus strand of JAFBJZ010000782.1, from coordinate 387,349 downwards.
TTCTCTCGGGGGTGTAGCCGCACAGATGCTCGGTCTCAGCTTGTGGTATTGTTTGTCGGCTCCGCACGCCCGGACAGCCACCGCCTCTGTCGGTCTTCAAGCGCAGGTGGTCGCACTGTGACAAAAGCGCAAAAAAAAAAAATCTGTAAGGCTAATGCTGCATGAAAACACTCCCACTGTAGAGAGAGAGGGGGAGAATACACCGTAAATCTGCGTGATAATGTCTGATTTTAGGTCTGAGGTGTATTCTTCTCTGAAAGCAAACAGTTCTGAATTGCTTACTCACGAGTCTAAATTAGCTTCCAGCCTACAGCCAATAACCTTGTGCCAGTTACATATAAGGAAGAGACCCACAGCTTAGCTCTGTCAAAATAAATATCCTATAGGAAGAGGAGGTTTTCCGATTAGGGATTACCTGTAGCCTGTGTGAACCCGTTCAGAGACTGGTGGCGCCAGGAGCACATCAAACCCGACTGGCCGGAAATGATCAGTCCCTTTCTTGTCCAAAGTAAAGACTCGCTCTCATGAGCTCTGATGCATCAGGACACAGCGGCCTGCCTACCAGTCTAATCTAATAACTTAAACATGCTGTGGCTCTCTGTGTGTCTCTGCAGGGCGTGTTCTGCGAGAAGTTTGAGGCCAAGAGGCGCTCAGCACCATGGAGAGCTCCCCACAGTCACACCCAATTCAACAATAAAGGGCGCTGTCCCTTCAGCACCACACTCACGTACCTATCAAGGTTTCACGGTTAGTTTGGTCATGAGGTCGAGCTGCGTGTCTTACTGACACATATTACAAATATCTACTAAGAGGTGAAATCCCGTGGTTTAGTCAGGCGTTTGAACACCTGAAACTTGGCTTCAAAACTTAATTGTTAATAACTTACAATTCACATTTGAGTAAGAAACAAAGGTTCCGTAAGTGTTCTATATTAATGAAGAGTTTGATGCTAAGGAAATCAGCCAATCATGATCAGGACTGTGTGGGTGTGGTTTGGTCAGGTGTGACATCATACAGCCCCGCCCACCTCAGACTTGCTAAAAAATAAACATATCCATATCTGTTCTAACAGAGCAGCCTCACTGCTCTCTCATTGCAAAATAAAAACTGTAAGTTTTCACAGTCTTTAATAAGGGGTCATAATGGATTTTTTCCTCTTTGTAATTAACCATTCTTTTTGTTAAATAACCGTTTGTTCCAGATGTTCTGACCATCCCTTGACTAATAAGACAAGACTAATTAACCTGTATTCAACCCACTTCTCATTGCAGGTCAAATATTAATGTAGAAATAAAAAAGAAAGCAATTTCAAGCTCATATGATCCAGTAAAATCATAAACTACACTCACATCTATCCTGATATTGATTTATACCCCTGCAAAACCCTGTACTGCAAACTTCTGTTTAGACAAGGGTTTTTCCACTTTGCCAACTAGACACTTCTTGGCCTCAGAGTGTCTCCTCCACCATGATCAGAATCTATATGATGCACCATATAGCATCAGCAGCCTCATCCATTTACCACACAGACACGGTATACTAAATAGTGAATGTATATTCAGTATGGAGAGATTTTGTTTCATCGCTTTTTTAATTTCTGTACATATTTCTGTTATCACACCACATGAATGATTGTTTTTAATATTCTTCAAATCATCAAGCACATACCACATGCACATTATCAAGGCATTATAGTTGCCGTACATAGCTGAATCAAAAAACAATATGCTTTGGGACTTTAACGTGAAAATGCCACGACTGTTATTTGACTCTTAATACTGTATTTATTTTCCTTTTAAATATCCTCAAGAGTCTAATGATTTTAATCTAATCATCATAAATCAGAAAATTCCCCAAGGTATTATCTTAGAAAATCAGATAATAAGATACAATAAGATACAATTAAGATACAATTTATCTCTTGTTTTAATTGAACTTTTATCCAAAATACATTTTGTCTCGAAAAGGTACAACAATGACAAAAATGACAAAAAAGCACAATAAACACAGAAACATTCCATTAATATCATCCTAGACAGAGATGAACCCTTGCAACCACTGAGACCTGCACATTACATTAACATGTTAGGAACTAGGATTTATAACTTGTATAATATCTGCCCCAGTGTAATAAATTAATTTACAGCGTAAAGTCACACAGAGAGATCGATTTAAAAGATCTATGACGACCAACCCTCTGTCCTGTTCACCTTCATGAACTCACCGTGGTGCTCAGAGTAAAGTTATGTTATCATCTGTGTTAATTCGGTTTGCACTGGACATTTGTCCATTTTGAGAAGGGCTTTAAAGATAATAGAATGGCAGTGAGGTATAAATAAATCAGTGCTGCATGGTGATCGATAAGAACAGGCAGCAACAGCTTACTCTAACACACATTGTTAATTCTTGACTCGCATTATAACAGACAAAAGCTCTCTTGCACAAGTGGCCATGAGAAATATTTTAACACTGATTCCCTGCCTGCCCAGTTTCCATAACAACGTGGTGGGCAGCAAATGGCTTTGCTGCTACTATTTCCTCTCCCAGAGGGATGTGAGGGTTGCTCTGTGTGTGTGTGTGTGTGTGTGTGTGTGTGTGTGTGTGTGTGTGTGTGTGTGTGTGTGGTCATGTCTGCAAGAGATGCCAACAAAGTCTGTTGTCTGAATGTCAAAGGTAGATTCTCAAAAGTGAAAATGTCAAAGATGCAGCCACGCCCAGAGGCCCGACACAATGCATTAAATCCCCCCCCCACACACACACACACACACACTCCCAGTACTTGCTGAACTGTTGTTTCACAAAACAAAACAAACATCCCATACAGAGAGCAGAGACAGGGGGAGTGTTAGGTAATTACAGGGGAAAGTTGGCAGCGAGCCCGATAAACAGTTGGAAGAGGCGGGGGGGGGGTCTGGTCTCTGGACAGGAAGGGCACGGTCCTGGCATCCAGGAACAGATGTAGGACAAGTCCTGAGATCAGCAGTGTGACTGGATTCTCTAATCGGCTGCTCCTCGTGAAAACAGAACTGTTCAGTAGATTAGGTGATTAGCTCTGTGCAGTTCAGTTTGAACAGCGTTTGTCAATCTTAGGGAAATCAGCTTAGTATGAATTAATATTTCACCAATTAAAATCTGGTGGAATTTAAATGCATAAGAAACTGTAATTAATCTGCACACATCATATAGCTGAGCCTTATGTTTCAATAGACTCAAGTAGACCAGAAGAGAAGAACCATTCACTTCAGTCTTCTTCCCTCTTCTTCCTCCTTGAACACAGGCGGATTAACCTGTTTAGGGGCCCTGGGGCAAACATGAGCTGTGGGCCCCCCAGCTGACTTGTCTGCAACTTTTCATGCTGTTATGTTGGCCACATCTGCCTTGTAGGACAGGGTTTTCCCAACCTCAGTGGAACTATTTGCGTAGTTAAATAAAAGTTGAATTAAAGCAAACCAACAAAAAATACTGCAAGCCAACTGACACACAGAGAAGGTAAGACTATGTTGGCCCCCTGGTTGGCTGAAGTCCCGGTGCAGCCGCTCACTCTGCATGGTAGATAAATCATTCTTGTTCCTGAAGAGCCAACATATCCACACTGCATGTGTATTGATGCTGCTCGGGTCATGTCAGTAGCTAATCAGCTGTAGTACACTGGCTTAAGGCTTAAAAACAACCCTGCAAATATCAACATTGCTCAGTTTAAACACAACACCACCGACAAAACACTCTCTTCTTGACTTGTAAACTAGGGTTGGATTACATTACTTCCTGGTGTACCCTCTGGCTCAGCTGTCAGTCAAACATGAACTCAGCTCACCCATTCAGAGTCTCACAGGTGATGGACAAAATAAGAGACTTTGTATATTCCACTTCAGATATCCAAGCTTTTAGATAAATTATCATTTGACTTCAATAAATAAAGCATGAACCACGATGATATTTGACAGTGACTGCACACAACAGCTGCCTTGATTTGCAGACAAAGCATCTACAGTAAATCCGGCATATGACCACTGTGCGTAAAATGAATTATGACTTATGAACAGATTCAGATTTCATCCCCTCACTTCACAACACGCAGCATCTCTTTATATGGCAGTGAAAGCTGCTGCAGTGCTGCTGAATCCTGAGGAGGTGAGGAGGAACGTCTCCTCACCAGAGGGATGGAGCAGGAGCTGGCCACCACCCTGTAACCCATGGTAACGCCATCAGCTGCAGTGGGAGGAGCTACATGTCTCACTGTTTTGGGATTGGCTGGGAACAGGTGTGCTGAGGTTCCATATAAGGAAGATGGAGGAGGACTGTGAGGCGGTGGGGGGGCTCTCGACCAGTCATTGTTTACCTGATTAAAACTGTAATGAGTGATATAATTTATCACATCACATGTAATTCATATCTTTTTTCTTCTTTTTTTAAAGCCTGGATTACATGAACTTTTGACCTTCACATCCGTTCTATTAATTGGGTAAACATCCGTAAATAGTTTGTGGTCCAGTTTCATATTTAGCAAGCAGACTACAAAACAAACAGTTGTGCTTGGTGCTTTGCCAGACTTTACTGTTTTATTTGTAGTGCAATTTTTACCTACTACTGCAGTTTAGTAAAATTCAATAGTTAATTCAAATGGTGATGGCAGTCAGCACTAAAATGGTATATATATATATAAATGAAATACATGGTCAGATTCAGACTAAAATGCACTGGTATGTTAGGAAAAATAAAATGTAGCCACTGGTCTCTGTTATGAATATCTTTAGGAAGGCTGTGCAATGATATGCTGGCTTCCTGACATCCACTGATTTTCAGTCTTGTAATTGGGTAGCTCAGTGATTCATTCACTGCTTGTTGGGCAAGGGGTGCAGGTGGGCCGTGCAGGTGGGCCGTGCTGGGGGGCGGTGACTGCATAGTTGGGACATCACAGGGTAACAGAAGCCTGATGGTTCCATTTGTATTTTACTGAGGTGTTTTGATACTTTCACACCTGCTTTCTGACTGAAAAAGCCATGGAAATCTCACTGTCCACAATATGGGACCTTGGAAGAAAATCAACACTGTAGACCGTCTTCCACTGGAGTGCAGTGTTTCTGTGTCTTGAGAGCGAGAGAGCACAGGGGACTCACTGAGCAGTTTCAGATGGCTCAAGTCAGTGCTGACATGGCGTCTTCCTGCTCTGGTTTCAAAGAGCTAAAACATCCAGGTCACGCAGGGGTAAAGATTTGATGGATGAGGGTTCTGCGAAGAACAATTAGAAGCCTTCGGAAACATTATTTTATACAGACATGAAGGACTGTAAACAGCTTAAACAGAGTGTGTTCCTGGAATAACTTCACTCATTCAGATGCAGAATTTGATCATGTTTCCTAGAAGATAAACACGGCCTCTTCTCACCTCAGCAGCTGTTTTCAAACTGATCCCAGGATCTTCATACCGTAACCGTAGAGCAGAGCTCCGAGGAATTTCCAGCTAAGGAAACGTCTTGTGATTTCCTGTGAAACCGGGTGCCTGAGGTCTCGGCCGTGTGCTGCTGCTGACCAGGCACGCACAACGCTCAAACTGCCGTGGACTTGAGTCTATTCCAAAACGATGGGTTGCGGACTGTGCCAGCTGCCGAGGGCGACGGGGCGTGGAAGCAAGAGGACGGAAAAAACAGAACACTTTAGTTAAGGCAAGGCATGCAAATGACAAGATAAAATAAATACAATACTTTGCCGTTTTAAACTTCATTTATACAACTTACCTTAAATTCTTCCTCCTTAGATGGTGTTTGCCAGGTGTTATGAATTTCTAAATTTAAAGTTTTTAAAAGCTTTGGGTGAAGAAAACATGGTGCATGGTTTATGACTATCATTTTAAAAATCCTGAAAAGTTTTGCATACCCGCTGATTTAGAATCATAGTTAAATTCCTTTTTCAAACTCATCATATAAAAGCGGTTCAGTAATGATGGTAAAACTTTAAAAGACTGACTGTGTTTCCTGTGAGAAGTTCACAAAAATCACTTAGATGTCAAAACCAAAAGACGTGCTCAGAATAGCTTCATTCAGGTAATGTTTAATGACAAAATTTTCATCATTTTTTCCAATGTAGTGGGAAAAAGAAAATTAAAGCAAATGCATCATTACAATAACTACTGTTAGGCCATTGCGTTTCCGAGGGGAATCACTTTCCACACCTTCCATTTCCGATTCATGTCAGGCCCTGCCATCAACAGTGGGGGGGGGTTCTTTTCACACGGCAACCCCGCTCCGTGCGTCCAGAAGCTTCCGCCAAACATCAGGAACAACGAAACAAACGGGGAAAAAAAAAAAGACAATCCACAATTTCAAACGCTGCACGTGCAAACACAGGCAGAGACGTGGATGTAGCACAGAAATGAGGATGCAGTATCTCTGTGGCTAAAGTGGAGACAGTGGGAGCAAAATGGACACCCTGACGCAGTCACTGCTGGTAGATGAGTCTGCTAGAAAAAGACAGCGCGCCCTGAGTCAACCTGCAGACTCGCCAAGTATTTACTTGAAGGCATCGGGCAGCTGTCGACGGGAGGGAAAACACAGCGAGCTCAGATTTCAAAAGATGCTTTCCCATCTTTAGCTTCCAACTGATGAAGCAGTCACAACCAACTAGAGATTTTCTTTTTGAAGACAGAAGTTACTTCTTTTGTGCGTTTCACTCAAGATTTTTTGAGTTTATTCTATTCTTGCTGAATGACACCGAACTGCAATTCTGAACTGGGAACAAGCGGACATCCATTTTTTGTCGGCGATGAGCTGGTGCTCTATATGAAGTTTCGGGTTCTATTTAAAACCACCTTGTCCACCTTTTACAACTGGAAGTCACTGTATTGTTCTGAGTGTCAGAATTGGTACACTTTTCCACTCCAGAGTTTACTCCTGAAAATATTTCTGTCACGGCGATGCTGGTGGAACTCAAATCCTCGGTCATCTCACCACACACCAGATCTATGCAGAGTTGTTTCTACATGGGAAAAAGTTTGCACCAAAAAAAAAAAAATCATATGCCATGCCAGAACCTCTACAGATCTGGTGTTCGATGAGCTCTGATATTCTCAGTGACATGTTCTTCGAACCAAGTCGGGCTATACAGAAGGTCCGCCTGTACAAAACCAGTCCAACCTCAGAGATACTGCAGCGAAGTTCCATATCAAGCTTTTTTCTTAAATCATGCTGTGAGAGTACAAGACCTTAATGGACGTGCTTGGCCAAGTACCTGTGCTAAAACACAAACCTCCCCTCCAGTCAGTTGCTGCACGTCTCACTTGAGGAAGACAAACAAACGTACAAAATGATCACCAGGTACCTTCTGCCTGTCCAAAACCAGACCCATCCTGGAGTCAGTTCCCTTCATCGGCAGCATGATGAAGTATTTCTGCCTCTTTTTTATTTTCATCTTATTTTATTTTGGCAAATGCAATGAAGTGTTAAGATGCAAAGCTGTCACTACTGGGCTTTTTTCTCAATAATAATGACCCCTAAAAGTAATCTTTTAAGTAATCTTGAAAGTAAAATCCCTTGTATGATATTCAACGATTTCATATTCGATATTTAACTTTTAGAAATAAAATCAAACACTGTCAAAACACAAGTCTGTTGTTTTTGAGTGTTTCAGGTACCATATCCTTTCCGATTAATTGGAATCCACACTAAAAGGAAATGATCGGCACAGTCCCGTGTAATACCCAGCCCAGTCTGAAGTAAGCGAGAACCGACCCGTCAGGAACTAACCAGCTCTAATATGCTGTATGTCACAGAAATGGCCAGGAGGCTCACTGGATGGACAACATGAACACAGACAGTTTGGACAGACGAGTGAACCTTCCTGGACCGCGCAGCGTCGTGACACGAGCCCCGACCACGAAAATACTGTTAGTGTGCACACTGAGAGGGACGCGCACGCCTTGCCTGGCACGACACCAGCGAAAACATTCATCCGGCTGCAGAATCAATTTCACGTGAAATTTCTAGTTTCCGTCACAGGAAAGGTGAAAAAGCCTCACGTAAATTCTTTCTCTTCTGGCAGGACAGAGCCAGAGACAACACCCCCCACCCACCCAGTGCAATTCATGAGTGCTTGCAGATTAGGGATGGCCACTATGATAACTCCTTCCATTACAACTTTACCTTACCATTACAACCACCGCAGCTGGGAAATAAATTAGAAAAAAGGCAAATACTACCTAAAGATGAACAGAGCGGCTACTTTCAAAAGAAAAAAAAAAAAGAAGGCATGATCACATCTGAATTTGGTCGAACCCTTTCGGGGTCGAGTGCTGGGCTACTCGTGGCACAATCTGTGGTCAGTTCTAAAACCTGGAAGTCCGCCATTGTTGTCAGGTGATCCAAGGTGCGACGGGGTCAGCGTGTCTGGTAGAAGAGTTTGGTTTAATGCTGCGACCCTCCCTGAAAACCCACCCCTTATAAAACATGTGAGCACGATCGCTGAGGAAAGGGAAATATTACCTTAATCATTCTTTGAAAAGCTTATATAAATGAGTGAAGGATGTAGGGGGGAGTCCACAGACAGTCAGAGAACAGCCAATCAAGGGAAAAAAAGGGGGGGGGGGGGAGGGAGGGAGGGGAGAAAGAGGAAAAGGCAGATGCATTTCTCCTGAGAACATGTCATATCTCAGAGACGAGGTGGGGGAAGCGGGGGGCAGGCGGGACAGAGGGAGGATGAGACGGGCGTTCGTTCTTCTCGCGACAGCAAAGCTCTCTCCCAACGAGTCACGGCCACTTCTCAGGCACTTCTCTTCAGTGTCAGCCTCAGAAAGAGCTGGCGGGCGGCGTGGTCAACCTCTTTCCGATATAGACTCTGATGAGAGGGTACACAGACACAGAGCGATTTGAAAGTCACTGCGAAAGGCTGCGACGTGTGAATGTGAAACATCCAGCTGTGGCCGGTTAAGGTATTTCCTCGTCAACGGCGAAGAATGAAAAGCTTAACCTCGCGTCAACGCCCCGGTCCGAGGGCAGGAATCCTCTTTCAACAGATGATGTTACATTCATTAGTTGGTGAATGGATTCCTTGAAAATAACTGTGTGTCAAGTCAGTGGTTTCAAAATTTGAGGGGGGGGGGGGTAGCCTTGCATAATGTATTCAAAGTCTATCTAATATCTGCCAAAGCTATTATAAGTGTGTTAATTTACAGAATTTTGCCAGTTGATTTATATTGCATCATATTTCAGCTGGACATGCAGACCAAGGGTTTGATTTTGTGGTTTAAACCAATAAATAAAAGATACACATAAGTAAAACCTTTAACCCTTGTTCCACATAAAAATAGTTACAGTACTGTAACAGGACAACAGCGATTTATCATGTAACCATATAAAACCCAGACTGGTCAACAGAGAGATTGTAATTATGACAGGTTGGTTAATGACTGCTGTGACGTTATCTGATTCAGGATCCACATTTATAGCCGAGTGCGTTCGTGCCGCTGGGAGTGTCAGCTCTCACTATGAGACAGCAGGTGCGACTGTTCACTCAGCAGCTGCTCTGCCAGTTTGTCGCACGGGGACACAGCTGACTTGTGTCTGCAGCTCTGCAACGCCACAGATCCCCCTGCCGCTGCCGCCTCCATATTCTGCCCGCCGGGCTTTTCCGAAAATGTTTCTAACTGCACGGCCTCACATCTCCCGCACATCGCCGACACGCCTCTCTCTCACGCTCAGGTGCGTTTCCACAGACGCTGAAAGCTACTTTCACTGAGCCACTCTTCAAAAAGAAGAAAAACCTAGACACACTACTTCAGTGAAATCTACACTCACTGCAACATCTTATACATTTCTGACCAGCTGCTCCATTACAAACCATCCAGACCACAGAGCTGGATCCAACCCCCACAGAACTGCAGGTCCTCTGCAACTCTCAGTTCTTTTCAAATCAAGGCTGAAGGCTTTTCTGTTGGTTAAATCAAATAATTACTTGTTGCAAACACTGCAATGTAACTTTTATATTTCTTAGAAATTTCTATCTGCCTGCTATCAAAATGCTTTTTGCATTGTCTTACGAGCTATACAAATGGACGTACCTTGCCTTACTGCGCCCCCTGCTGGGGCTTATGAGCAACTGGGAAATGTGGGTTGAAATAAAATGAAAATTCTGAAATAATACACTTGTTTTAAAATCTCAAATTCTCTTCAAATCTTAACATTTAATTCTCAGTAACCAGACTTTAGCTGAGCTACAAGAAGTTCTCAAGCTAAGTTTTGGCTTCAGGGCAGCATTAGTGTGTGTCGTGTGTAAATTCTGCTTTTCCACCCTGACAAAAACACATTTTGGCACAAAACCAGAGTCGACCTTTCTCATTCACTGGTCAAATGACATCAGTTCATTTAACTACCATGGGTCCTGCTGTGCACTGCATGGACGGGCGATGTGTGGTGTCCGTTTCTTACCCCAGCCCCAGAGCGAGGATGTGTGATAGTAGCAGCGAGGGGATGAAGACTTTGAGGAACTCGGCGGAGAAGATGCCTCCCTTCTTCATGGCCCCGGTCTTCCTCATGCTGAGCGTTACTGAGCGTCGGGGGTGACGGAAATGAAACTCCCTGCGTAGATCACAAGTACACTTTAGACACAGCAGAGTTGACTGACAGCCTGCACAGAAACAATGAATATTCTGCGGGTTAAATCCCCTCACTTGCTTCCTCTCTCTGTTTCCTATAATTATACACTGAACCCCCTCGTGTTTTGCACAATGGTTGTAGACCTCAACTTGGAACACTGTGATGGACAAATAATCAAGTAATTCATCATTTAATTGTAACTCTACAATAGTTTCAAAGCAGCCATGGAGACACCAATTACAGGAGCTGAAAGTGGCTATTAAGTCTCACCTTGTCTACGGGGGGAAAAAATATTGAAATCGAGTTTCGAGAGATGTCGGGGGAAGCATTCCTCTCATTTCCTTGTACTCTTTCTCTCGCAGTCTTTTAATGGAGGTTATAATTTATTGGCCACAGGAGTGGCCACGTCTTCAGACACTTCAGCAGTTGGTTATGAGGAGAATGAGGGAAACCTGCTCTTATTCCAGGTCCCGGGCCATGTAAGTGTCGGTGTTGGGACTATGTTGGCAATGTTGCTGCAAACCGACACCCAAACACACACATCTGACCATGTTATTGCTGTCAGCCCTTCCCAGGCTGGCTTGAAGAAGCTGCAGGTTTTATATAACTGGAGAGGCTGGGAAGACCGTCCCAAATCTGTGACATAATTTCATGAGGAAACATTTGTTGACATGCCTCAGAAGCGATCGGGCCTTAGAGAGACATTTTTCATATTGTCAAGGATAAAAATGAGTATATGAGCTAAAATTATACCCCATACGTTTGTAAATGAATCACCTCTACAAAAGTTACATCAGCATCAGACACTTTCGGCCAGCTGGTGTTGTATTTGTGCGTTAGACCAACTTTATTACCCTTAATGAGTAACCACGCTCGTCCAGCAAACAAGCAGCAGTGTGTTCGGTTGCCGTGGAAACGCTACGCTGATGTTTGCCGAGGTGAAACTTACTTGGGGGGAATGTTTTCCGGTCGACTAGACCAGTCAGCAACCCAGTCCGCGTCCTTCATTAGGATGTCCATGTCCCTCTCCTTGTCCAAGACGTCCTCTTCCGACTGAAAACACACAAAACACACACCCACGTGAGCACGAAATTCAGCAACCTTGGCCTTCAGGTTTAGTGTGAGAGACACTCTTTTGTCGGTATGTGTGTGGATGTGTGCGCCATGAACTTTTTCATGAGACTTTTTCCCAGAATGCCCTGACACAGATCAAGAGGGGAAAAAAAAAAACAAGAGGAAGAGTGAAAGTCATCATGAAAGTTGTCAGGGACGACACACACTGTGCAAAAGAAATGGCAAACCATATGAGGAGCAGCCAGTGCCTTGAAGGCAAGCAGCAGCTGTCCTTCACGTGTAAGCACTTCAGAGACAGTAGTCGGGGTTGCCATAGCGACGGACCGATGGAGAGAACTCTTAGGCAAAAGGAGCTCTTACTTGGCTGTCTCTCCTGCCGACCACGTCCACGTCGAAGATGATCTGGCCCTCGTCCTGGGGGCTGTGGGGCCGCGGAGGACTGTGGGCGACATCAAAAACAACCAGTCAGAAGCCACGACACCATGAATCAAAACTTCACCTCACCAAAAGCAGAGTTAATGGGCTTTAGAAATTACCGCTGCCGACTGAATGACAGTACACTCATGAGAGGGATCACCTGGAACATAGCTCAGATCAAAAGTTTAACAATCCATATCAGCGCACAAAGGACATTAGATGACGGGTTGCCATGGCAACAGCGTCTTGGATGCGGGCTCTGTTGCCAGTAAAGGTTAAGTAAAGGAGTGTTACAGAACCTCTCAAATGTATGACAGAGGTGTTGAGAAAACACAGAGCTGACAGAGGAAACGCCTTTCCCCCACCTCACTGATTGATATTTGATTTATTTATGAATGGACAAACAGGTTAAAAGGAGGAGCCCTTATTTTCCAGCATGGTCCCCAGATGTTATCAAGATGGCCAAGAACATTAGACATGATTAAAGAAAGAGAAAATTAAAAGACTAAAAACTCTAATATCTTTACCTAATGCTACATTATTTACTTGGGACACTTTGACAGTAATAGGACTAGAACATTTTTGAGGGGTATATAACATAGATCGATAACAGTTTCCTCATTAACTCGGTGCTATATACACAACGCCTGGACTGTTTCTGAAAGCGTGACAGCGCCGCGCTGGTGTTTGTGTTCCGGTTTTACTTCCGAGCCACCTTGTTGATTCACTGTCCTTGGCTCGGCGGTTCGAAAACAAACCCCAGATGACTCACGGACAGCTGACCGCCCCGCTCGATGATAAGCTCCGCGTTATCGCAGCCTCGCGGACTACGCACAAACACATGACTTTTTTCCTTTTCTTCACATGCTCAATAAAATGGGAGGCACGCAGCGACAGACGTCGTCATTTTATTTTCAGGGGCCGACTCAGCTCCCGGAGCAACCGTCAAGTCTGAGTCAAACCTGACTCCACGCGCTGAGAGCGTAACTATGACAGAGAAGGCGCTCTTAGTTTATGATGCAACTTCATTTTTTCCACTGAAATACTAAGGAAAATCAGGGAGTTTGAAAACCTAAGACCATTATGAAACACCTCCCATAAAAAGGCTGAGAGCCCCTGGCTGGAGCGATAGCTGAGGTGAGCTACACAATGCCCCGGTTATCTGTTAGTTTGGAGAGTCATCGTTTGCGGTTTCGACTGATACTCGCAAAAAGGAGAGAAGGCATGCTGAGGTCATGGATTTCTGCTGCAAGAACACATGGTTCGTAGTTCAAATAGTCACAACAAGTTAAGGAGGACTGAAAGACAAGGTGATTGAGCTAACGATTACAAATCAGTTTTAAAATTGATGCGTTTTGCACTGGACAGAAATTCAATTTTTGTTCATTAAAAACTTGAAATAAGAAGCTGTGCCAACAACACAACAGAGACACTACTTTATCGTCATTATATTGCCGATAAGACATCATGTGAGCACTAATTAAATAATGCATGTATTTAAATGTAAATCCTGTCATTTCCAGGACTTATTTCCCACTAGTACACCCTCACCATGAGGTGCCATGTTGAGACACTGGCATGAAACACAATGTTTACAAACATCCTTGAGCTCGACATCATCCGTTTTGGCTTTAGCTGCAAAACCAGTGGTGCTGTGTCTTATGAAACAGAGTGAAAGTCAAGAGGAGCCTCACTTCACCACGAGGCCCAGTTTTCCACAGCGATAAACACAGGCTTGTATGAATCCAAGAACTCATGACTTTTCTTTGAACTTTTCTCATGCGGCGGAAATTCCCGTGGCCTTATCTGTACTTACATGTGCTATTCATGCAGCTGAATTACAAGAGCTGCATTTGAATCCTGTCCCATTAACTATGGGGAGGTGAAAGGTCAGGTTCGGAAACAGAGCAATACCCCTGGAGGTTCTCGGGGTCCCCTTTAGCGGGGCAGATCGGGGCCCGTTGTGGATTCTGAACATTACCTGTCGCAGGAGGAGTTGCTGCGGCTCGACTCGTGCTGGGCGTCCAAGAGGATCCTCTCCATGTCCCCGTTGTGGATCGAGGACGAGGACGGGACATGCTCCAGCCCCCCCACAATGGCCTCCTCTTCCTCCACCTGAGGGAGGGGCAGCAGGACCGAGGCCGGGCCGCCTGTGGAGGACGACTGGGCCGAGCCAGCCGTGTCTCTGTTCATCTCCAGCTCCACCCAGGACCCTGCGGGGAGAAACAAGACAAACACGTAAGCCTCATTAACCCAGCCAATCAAAAAGCCTCGTGGCTTTTAAAAGAGTTCAGTTTCAACCATTTTCCACCCAGAAGTTGTTTCCTGCTCCAAGAAGAAGCTGACAGCCATTACATAAGATCCCCTTTTCAACAAGTGGGTAGGAAAACTGCCCCAGAACTCCTCTGTGTAGGAAAATATATATTCAAGATAAAAAAGAAAAAGTAGCAGAAGAGTTCCATTCCAAGTGATATTTAAATCATATTTCCACCTGCTTTTTTTGACTGTTGTGTCCACTTGATTTATATCCCAAAAGTAAATTTTTACACTGTGTCATAGAAAAAGGTAAATCTTGGCATTGCAGCTAACTTCCTTACAAAAGTGATGTTTCAGCTGACTGCAAGTAAAAACAGCTGGACTGGGCGAGCGCATATCGTAAAATTCTGCATTGCTCCTCAAAGAGTTTAACCATGTGCGGATGCATGTGTCAGGAAGGCCCGATAAGACGGAGCCGGCGTGAAGTCGCGGCAATAAACCAGTGAGCAGATATCCTGTCTGGGGCAAGAGCCAATATGCCCCGAGGAGCAGGCTCTTCTCTTACATTTGCCACTGAAATTATTCTTTTATTCTTCTTCTCAGTTTATTTTATGTTGGTGTGAATTACCACCAGTTTGGTAACACACTTTTTAAAATAATTTATCTTGTCAATTGATGGGAATAAAGATGCATGTATGGAGCAACAGTCTTATTTCTTTATTTCCACAGAGTGGTCGATTTCTGACATACCATCTCAACAATCAGTAAGAGGACAGAAAGTAACAGTTTGAGCCTGGAAAAACAGGCTTCTGACTTGTCGTAACAGGACAGGCGCAGGTGTAATGGATTAGATTAATGAGGGCTCTCTGTGACTGGAGCCAGAGCGCACAATGCATGGGAACTGGCACGCCTAAATGGATTTACAGCTGTTACTAATGCCAATTTTGCCTGTGCTTTTCCTGCCACGACATGTCAGAACATCAACCTCTCGTGTCCGACTAGTATGGGTTGTTATAAAAGCCACAGGGCCTTCACTCGCTCAAGAAAAACTGGGGGGTTGAGAACGAGTGGAGTGATGTGAAATATTATTTGCCGAGTCCGAGTCGGGAGGGAGGGGCAGGACAAGCAGGCTGAGAGTGTCAGAGAAGTTCAAGAGTGAAGCTCTATCTCCTGCTGCGTGACGAAAGGGCAGTAAATGCCTGCCCGTGTGTGCGCCGCGGCTTCCTGTAGACCTTGACTTTGATATGACGCTCTCCGCGCTTGTACGTGAGCTCTCGCATGGACTGGCAACCGAGCAGGCGCAGCATGACAGAACCGGGTTACAAATACAGAGAAGGGCGGCCGTTCAGCCGGGGCCGAGAATTTGGAGAATGGGGGGGGGTTCTTTCTCTATCTGTCTATAAAAAAAAAGAAAGAGCGAGTGGAAGAGCTCCCCAGCAGGTCACTTGACCCCATAACAGTAAGTAAACACCGTGTTTACATGCGCAACTGCATTTCACAGGCTTCAGGACAGCTATACCCACTACCCAAGCGGTGCAACCCCCACCCACCAACAGGCCTCGACTCAGCACTCGCACTCATCCCGCGGATTACACGGCGGACCGCGAGCCAAGCTGCTGTCGACGGCCCATTGTCTCCACTCCGTGGACTAAAACCACGTTGCTATGGAGCTGATGCATCCGAACATTCTGGCCACAGGGCCGCCATCAGCTACCGGGGGGGTTTAGAGGACGCAGACGCAATGCGACCTCTTTGATCCACTGATGCTGAGGTGGGAGGGAGGAGGGCGGAGGCCGCTCCACGCCTTCAGTTCCCGGGTATTACATTTTTTAAAAAAGAGCCCATGATGCTGGTGTGACAGCTCTGGGAAACGCCAAGAATAACAGAGTCTCAGGTATCAGAGGACACTGGTGGCCTCTCCATCTGATAAGTGTAAGGTCTTACTGTCCCTAAAGCAGCGTCTCAGCGTGTTACAATGAATATACAACGATCGGCCACCACATTAAACCTGTTCACTGGTTTAGACATTGTGGCTAATCCATGTACATCTGCTGCTTGCTTTGAAAGAGTTCATTTTGAACTTATTTTGGGTTTTTTCAAATTTTATTCCATGGCTTGCCCGAGTCAAAAAAAATACACACCGATCTGCCGGTTTTAATGTTCAGTGTGTTGGTGCATGTTACACTGGTGCCATCAACACAATCTGCTGTGAAGCAAGTTGTTCTGACTCAGTCACATGTCATACCAACCGCTGGGTTTATGAGCAAAACACAACAGTAAGTTCACTGAAAATGCTGCTGGGTTAATGTGGTAGCGAGGGATTATGGGGCCGCTGACAAATTAAAATGGCCAGCCCTGCTGCAGTGTTTACAGGCCCTGTCTTTATACAAACAATTAGACTGAGCTAAGATACACAACGGGGCTACCAGACTTGGGCAAAACTGTGTCTCACAAAAAAGGAACACTTGCAGGTTTTCATCTCACACAACATGGGGAAAGAGACAGCCCTGATGAATGCATAATCCAGGGCAGAGTAGGACTACCCATATGCATGCTTCATTTTGAAAGGGTAACTATCCATGAGTGGCTATCCATTCTTATTAAAAAGAACCGTCTCTCTTAAATAGAAAAAAGTGTGTGGAAAGTTTGAGTCCTGCACAGATCGTGGATTTCCTTCACTACTTTAACACTTTCCCCACCCTCTGCACGTCCGAAACGTCTGTCCACTTGTCACTGTGGCCATAAATAGCATGCCAAGTCACGGCCCCCCCATAGTGTGGTAAAACTTAAACCATGGCACCTCTGTGAACAGACCTGGGTCAGTGCAGCAGTGTAATAAACATGTCTTTGTTTACGTCTCTATGGCCTATGAAAGCCGAGGTCTTATGTGCAGCCTATCCCACTTATGTAAGTGAGTGACCAGGTGATATATTTCCACATGCATGGCATCATGCTGGGAAAGCACTGTGTGAACATGCCATTTTCTAAAAAGGTATCTAACAATCGACTTAGAAGTGTAGCGTAATTTTTGAGATGTGTAATTTTAACATGACTCCTGATACTCTTATATGGACAGAAATCTGACAAGAATGTATATCAGAGGCTGAACAGAGGCATAAACTTTACATATCTACGCAGAAATATGCCGTTTACGGTGGATTTATTAACTGCAAAATATTGCAACTACGTGTAGACAGCCAAAAAATGGGTTTCTTCCCATTTTGCTAGTTCTGACGACTTCTTCCATCTCGCCTTGTTGACGACCCTTAAACCCACCTCCACCCCCATCCGCATGAATCGCTGATTGGTTTACCTGCCTGTCAGTCAAGCCTGTCGAAACGCCATTGGCTCGCCCACTGTCAATAAACACACGGAACATAGCGTTCTCAGTCCTCCCCCTTCAATGTAGCTTCTCGGTGGGAAAAAAACACCACTAACGGCAAATTTAAACTACCTTTACTGATTAAAGAACCCGTATGAATTTATACTAAATATACAGAAGCGTAGCCTGTCACGTGCCTATCTTAGAAATCGCACTGACAGCTTGGTCCCGTTAAGCATGTTGGAAACATTTAGCTTACCGTTTAGCCCAGAGTCTCCGTTGTTGTCTGCAGAAGTAGTGTTAGCAGCGTCGGACATCGTCGTGTCTGGTGAGCAGGGCGGGTTGCATAAAAGGCTCAAGTCAGTGCAAAACGCGCACTATCTTATCTGCACACATTCAGACGTGCGACGGTTCGACTGACCCGTGTCGTCTTGTGCCCCGTTTCTTCAATGAGCGGCTGGCTAAACTAAAGCACAGCTGCCGTTTGTTTTCGCCCGTTAGCTGGTCTGGAGGCGGCAGCCGCGAGCCGCTCAGATCAGACCCGGAGCTGGGTGATGACGTCGGACCGCCCAGTTGATAACAAAAGAGGGAGAGGGAGCGCAATTATACAACGGGTTGGGGGGAAAAATAAAGCCTGCACAGGCGACACACGTGCATGCAGTAACGGTACGAGTTACTGGCTGGAAAGTGGAAATTGGGAGAATACGTCATCTAAGACTTAGCGCTGGCTCAAGTCGCTCATGCAGGAGGAAACGTGCGCTCGCACACGTACGGCGGGACAGGCCAGTCGAGACACGAGGCAGATGTGCGCCCAAAGCTACTTTTCAGCAATCACGCGTCACAGCAGCCGATATCAATTAACCTTCAGTGGTTCATCAAGCACCGAGGGTTCTCAATGTGTTCCTCGGTCAGATCTGGGCCAAATTCACAGTCAGACTGACACCTGGCAGGACAGGTGCGCTCAATTTCTAATTTTTGAACACCAGCAGGGACCTGCGTGGAAAATCACTTTCACTGCAGCCCTGTAACACATGCCTCTCCATCTGAATTTGTCCAAATCAGCGATATCATCTGATTGTGTGTAGTGTAAACATCAATCTCTGATTGTTTATGATTGGTTCAGTAACTAAAATGCAACCTTGGTGGTCACAGTTACCTCAGGGACATTAACATGGAAAACACATCGCATGAATAGTGGCGAATTCCCAGCAACGATCAGGCAATCACAAGAATGCAAAAAGTATTTTATTATCTTCACCATCATAGATTAAAACTGTAGTTATACATTACTAGAGGCATCGATATAGTCCGAACTGTCCACATTTTAAATACGGTGTGGAGACATCAACGGTTGCAAGTCCTTGTGCAGCTTATTGTACCATCACATACAGTACAGTAGCAGTAATAACGTCTGCAGTAGTTTAAACAAACACTTTTAGGTGACTTAATGCCTCAAATAATGTTTTTTTTTTTTCCTTTAAGCCGCAGTCTTACAACACAGACATCCAAGTACTTTAGTTGGTGCAGTAAGAGAGTCCAGTGTCAAATCAAAAGTTTTCCCTGTAGTGAAGTACTGCTTCAGAGTTGTGGTACACCATGGGAGGACAACACTTTGGATCACACGAATAGATGAGTGAGGTCCAGCTTCATTTCATAAAATAGGACGGAACAAATCTGATGGAAGGGTTTTTTTTCCACTTATTTTAATATAAATATGACAATTATAATTATCTTTGAATAGGCTATCTCTTATACCTGATTATTGTTGAATACAAAACAAAAGGAGAAAGAGGAACCGATGAACAGAAGATACCAAGACACAGAGACAATCAAAACAAAAAACAAAAAAACTCTATTCCAGAGACTAGACCGACCTGGCCAGCCAGAGTCTAAAGCACAGCAACAGTGAGAGGAGACGACACGTCACTGGACCGAGCTTTGAATCTGTGAAAACACACCGAGGTGTTGCTGTCCAGTCTGAGCAGCAAGTGCGTAAAGAAAACTGTGAGCGTACTTTTGTGACTGTTGAGGATGCATGTTTTAATGAACGAGGAGACACGTGACAGTTTAATGGATGAATCGATAAAAAGGTGTATACACACGCCGACAACAAAAAAACAAACAAAAAGACAAGATGGCAACTTTTTTTTTCTTAGAAAAATAAACACTACAATGGCACGGGACAATAAGGGGACATACTAAATAAGTGTTTTTCATTTTCTACCACAGAGCCATTGGGGTTGAGTTATAAAAATAAGTGTGTTTGTATTCAGAATTTTAAGTAAATGAAACTGGTTGACCCATGTTACCCCAGGGGAAGAAAAGGGCACGTGGGCTGGCAAGAAAAAAGGAAAAAAAAAAAATTGGCACAACATCACTTAAACAACAAGGCAGGAGTCACTGCCACAAACAGGCTGATGATGGGCAAGAGCGCAACTTCCTCTGTCCACATCTAGAATAAAGTGGCAAAGTCTGGTCGCCCAGTAACGACGGAACGGGGGTGCTGGTCGTAGGCGTTACCACAGATCACTCTGGATGAGGCTGTGAGGCTGCAGGTGGTACGCGTGACATCGTCCACGCCGGATCTCACGCAAGCTCACCCCCGCGGTTAGTTCACTTTATCCTGGAATATGTAGAGGTTGTTGGTCGTCGCCACTGCGATAATGTTGTCCTGGGGGTGCCAGGCCGTGTGAAGGATCTTCTTGTTGAAGTCCAAACTGTCCACGCTGATTTCGTCCTTCTTGCGCTTGCCCCCTGCGCACACCTTGCGGTGCTTTAGGACCTGCATGGGCTTGCTGTTTTCCCGGGACGCCTCCAAGGTGACGTCCCGCCTGTGGCCGCGGTCGAACATCCGGAAGAAGTTGTTGTATGAGCCAGTCATCACCACACTGATGGGGGGGGGGTATAAGACAGTGTGTGAGTGAAAATCAGGACAATCAAGCAATTTGCAGATTAATCAGTCAAACAAAAGACCTAAATTTTATATAAGGGCATCAGGCCCAGTACATAAGCACCATCAAAGCCCCCCCAGAGGTGTTATTTTGTCTAACTCCGGCATGTCCCTACCTGTCATTGCCATTCCAGCAGCATTCGAACTTGTCAAAGATGCAGTCGTTCTCGTAGAGCGAGCACAGCTTGCTCCGCAGGTACTCATGAACCTGTAACGATCAGAGGGAAACATTCACTGAAAACCAGACGTGGGCACGCAGATGGACAATCCGTGGGTAAGTCACGGCTATGAGATGATCGCGATGGAGCAAACTTCTTTCTGCATGAGAGCCAGAGTAATGCAAAAACATATTTATGGTGCCTCCTAGTGGTCACTATGTGGGACTACATAGAATGATTCAGGGAAAAAAAAAAAAAAAAAAGGTGTGGCCACTCTGCCATAACAACCTTAAAAAACAAAAAGCATCAGTCTGCTTCTTTTTCACTTTAATTAGCATGAGGTCTGAAACAAACTAAAATGGTCATCACATATGCATTCATTTTCAACTGAGAATTAAATCTAGTGCTTCGTTTACTGGATGTGGACACGTGGACATTAAAAGAAAAAGGGCTGAAATAAATATTACTTTCTCCTGATTTTGGTTGAGACTGCAGGAAAACAAATGATCCGACTTTCACCAATGTTAACAACTTTCAGAAACTGGCAGCAGTCTTTCCCCCGCAATGTAAATGTTTAGCCTTCAAGCTCAGATGAATTTAGAGACCTGACAAAAACTCTCTTCCGTTTCATTCACCACCGTTCTGCAGACAGATGCAATGACAGGAAACGGCCGCTACCTAAAGCTGATGTTAAAATATCACTTACAAGAAAATCTCAAGTCGTCGGTTCAGATCTTATGATAGGTCGCTCACAACCCCTTCGCAACTGTGCGGCTCGACAACGCGCACGGTAACGGCCAGGCTCACCTGGTAGGTCTCCACTGGCCTGTTCTCCATGTTCAGGTCCCAAATCTTCACAGACAAGTAGTCTCTGGTCATCATGTAGCGTCCATTGTGGCTAAACTTGACGTCTGAGATTGAGGAGATGATCTCAGAGAAGAACGAGCGATTGCTGGGATCTTCTGGCTCCTCGAACACTGGACACGAGGAAGGGGGAGGATACAAATTTCAGTCGAGACGCATGAAATCAAACTGCGTGTGAGAGAGCGTCGTTAATGAATCCAGTGCTTAATCCAACCCGCTGAGGTACAGATGTGGTGATTAAACGTGAACAAAGCGAGCGCTCACATTTGGAGTGCTTGTCGCATAGCGCTGAAGCCCTCATGTCGCACAGACGGATCGTTCCTTTGCTGCTGCTGTAGACGAAGGTGTTGCACTGATGGGGGTGGAACTCCGCGGCTGTGATCACCTCCGTCAGCTCCTCCATGTTGGCCGGTTTAATGTCGACGATGTCTGAGGAGCAGGGGGGTTAAGAGGAACAAACCTTTTGTGTGCAGTGCATTTTTGTCAGCTCTGAGGGGGAGGGGAAAATGATCAGAGCATAAAGGACCAGTCCAAAAGATCAAGGTTGTCTGGAGAGGCGAGCATCAGGGATGACTGTTACGTGTTGCGCCACCCCGTGCATGAATTAAAACAGCCGATTCTGACTTTAAACGGCGCCGAATGTTCAGGCTACAGTGTCATGGATGAGGCGGCGTGCGGGCGAACATGCCCCGAAACGCATTGAAGGATACTGAAGCTGCGGTCGGTGATCTCGAGGTGCCAGAGGTTGATGCGGAGGTCGTCCGCAGACAGGTACGTCTCGTTGTCACTGTTGACCGAGATGGAGTTGATGTGGTAGGTGTGGGCGTTGGCGAACACCCTCCGCGGACTGGCCTCCACCATGAGGTCCATGGGTATTAACACCGGTACCTGAGATAAGAGCACACATCATCATCTCAAACTGAGAGCCAACACAGACGGGAACTTGGAAGCTCTGCAGACAATCACCAGAGTGTGTGGCCAGCGTGTTGTGTGTTGTTTCATGGATTCAATTAGCTTAATGAAATAGGACGCTCTCTCTATACAGGATGCGTTTCAGGTGCTTCTGTCCAGCCGCCTCTCTAATGCGAGTCGGACAAACAGCTTTGGTTCTTCTTAAATCAATACGGATGTCGACACCGGCCATTAGATACTAACAGATGTGAGAGGGTCTCGTTTGGTGAGCGCAGACAACTGTTAAATCCACGGTGAAGAAGCTTTTGAAAATTGAAATGCCTTTTGAAAAAAAAAAAACTCAATTGGATTTCTTTAAATGTTGCACCCACACAAGTGTAAAAACGCCTCATCTGACGGGACCGGCTCAAAGAGAAACTGCAAGTAGGTTGCGACAGACTGGGAGTTGCAGTCATCTTCAACATGAGCAACGGGAAAGAGTCAAACCGGTAGCCCCTCCTGTCTGCCAACACACCAGATTTTTAACACTTCTGCTTCTGAGGTTGATTTGGACTTAATGGCATTTCGAATTGAAAAGTTTTCAGATAATAAATAGTAGCTTCTCCTAAAATTGATACACAACCATTGATATCTTGGACACCATAAAAAGTGTGTGTGGATGCACTGTGACAGGATGAAGACCCCACCACACCTAGATTACACCCACACACACACACACACACACACACACACACTTTTCAGCTATATTGGCTAAAGAGGCACCACTGTTAGTCACGTGCAGGCAGTGGTTGACGAGCCTTGTTACATGTGTTAAGGCAGAGGACCTTCCACCTCATTATTTGGGACCCTGATCAGGCTGAATATTTCCTTTTTTTTTATCCCTCTCAGGTTGTTAGATTTACGTACTCACCCGCAGCGACGTGATGCTGTTGGGGTCTTTGTAACGTCCATCCTCCTCTTTGAGATTATAACCCTCTGGTCTCCGGTCTCGTTCACTGATTTTCCACAACTTAATTGTCTTGTCTGCCCAGGGCGGGAAAGGAGAGGGAATTACTCCATCGTATTTTAAGAAATATGTATGATTTGCTTTTTGTGATAAGTTACAATAAAACTTCGAACTTACCGTTAGTTGACAACAAGAACTGGGCGGCGTTCTTCTGAGGAAGCCAGCGAATCTTGTTGATCTTCTCTTCTATTTCCAAACTCTTCAAGTAGTCAAACTCTGGCTCGTGGCTCTGGAAAGTGCTGTAAACATTGTATTCGCTCCGGAACTGAGGCTGATTTTTATTCTGCCGGGAGACGCACAAAGAATCAGACAAAAGGAGCCGAGGTTAAGACGAGGAGAAGCCATCGAGGTGGTTTCTGGTTTGTGTTTGACAAATTTCATTTAAAAAAGACACAGACACTTTAATGTAATGACACTGACAGCCACTTTTAGAAGAAAGTGCCTGAGTTAAAACTTTGAAACTTGTGCTTCTGAATTTCTAGACTAGAACTAGAATCATCTTGTGTGTGCTTTAAAAAAAAAAAACTCTAAATAATTGAGTTGAGGGGTTTATCTCTTCTAAAAACAGATGGTGTTTGGGGATAAGTCAATAGAAGACAAACATGCAGTGATATATATACCTCTATTTCCTGCTGGAAAATTACGACACGCCCTCCCTTGTCTCCTGTGGCCAGCAGCTCCCCTGTGTGGTTAAACTCAACTGTGGATATGATGTCCGCTGCAAGAGAAACAAAAATAGGTCAGACTAAACAAAAAAAAATTGCATTAGTAACAATGTCATTTTCAGAAGGACCTCTTTCCAATACCAAAGACAATGAGCAGTGACTGTTAAACCCAGCTAACCCTGTGCTCATCTGTCTGAGAATCAGAGTGCGGCCCGGCGATGCAGACGGACGTCAGAGCATGTGGAGCAGACGGAAAGTGATCACTAACCTAGTTTTTTTTTTTTCTTTTCTCTGCCCCCCTCACTCAGACAGCGTTCCACATTTCCCCCGAGCAGCAGTTTGTTGCTTTCTAAACCCAAGCATGCTCGCTGCCTCTCGCTCACACACCCTTAACCCTTTGTCGTCCATTGGGGCAGAAAGACAATGCTGCGAAAGGTTGTGTTGGGAGGTCTTTGTGAACGCCGTGCTCCCCGAGGCCCCGGTGTGAGACCCGATACGTGTGGGCTAGCAGCTAAGGCCGCGAGAGAGGACGCGCTTAGAAACCGCTTTTATTAGGGCGGCATCAAACTATTTTTCATCATCCATCATCATAGTTTGCACAGCTGTAAATTCAGTTAATAAACAGCCTTATGGTCTGCCACGTATGGGGGGTGGGGCTTGTTTTTAGCACCCGCCTGTTCGTGACACTCATCCGTTGACTCCGTACAGTTTGACATGATTCCTGCGTACGTACAGGAAGTACAGCTAGTGATTTTTGAGTGTGTCACGGGGCCGGTCAGCAGCATAATTTGCAAAGCGCGGTTTTCTGTTCCGTGTCACGCCTTACATACCCAAACCCCATGCATGTGACTGAAGGAGTCCCTCTTTTTAGGTACCAGCTCCTTGTTTTTGTATTGGCAGGTCAGCGTCTTCAGATTCTGTTCATTTAACCCCGCTCACTCTCCGCCTCAAAATCGTCCTGCCTGCATCCATGCCGCTTTTGAGGCTCCTCCAGCAGGCATCGCACGCTGAAAGCCACGCGATGGATCTGAACCCTTGTCGATGGGAGAGCGCGGCCGGCGGATTCCCCGGCACCTCTGAACGAACTACGTGTCAATACAGAGCCTAAAAGCGTTTTGCTCCACACAAAACCCGAACTACCGAATTGACTTAGTTTCAGTATCGTGACAGTATTAAACGGTTTGGACGAATTCTGTCGGTGGGCGTTTTCCCTCGTCTCCGATCCTACCTCATTAACTCTGCTGACCTGCCTATTAAAACACAAACAACGAATCGGAGCCTCCTCGTTCTCTGTTTTTTCAGGCTACGCGTTTACACAAGAAAAAACTGTTCAGCGTACAGTCATTTTAAAAAGGGTAATATTAGGCGGTACACGTGTATGTAATTACCATGATAAATAAAATGGCTGAGCAGAAGGGCAGAGTGACTGCTCTGCCTGCAGTAGTTATTAATAGGTAATGGTGGTCATAGTGGATGCGTGGATGCCGTGTGAATCACAAACGGCTGGAACAAGAATAATTGACAGAGCTAACGCACAATTCTTCCGTCACTTCCGTGTAGGAGCGCGTTAAGAGGAATGACCCATACACGGTGATCTGAACAACACTGCTGCCTGAAGGTAAAAAGCATGTCGGCGGTGAGAGACTACGAATGTCAATCAATGCGTGATCGCGCTTCTGGTCGACCACTCATCTCGCACCGAGGCCGCGAGCTAGTATTAGCGACCGGAAGAAGTTGCAGTGGCTGACTCACGGGCTAGCAAGCTTCCGAATCGCGCATCCGCCGAGACAGCGGACGTGACGAGGATGGAGGCGAGCGTCTGGGCAGGGGTTTAACGGAGCGGGGAGAGCGAGGGTCAGGGTTAGGTTCGAGCCAGTTTGATCTTCAGAATTTGCATACTGTAGCTTTAAGACACAAAATAATAAGCTAAGACACCTGAGGATCTGGATTATTGGCTCAACGACTGATGAAACACAATCAGGAGCAGCCATATAGTCTTAAGGGGCAGCAAGCATGACGAAAACTTGTCACGCATCTCGCAATCCAACAATCCAACCAATCCAACACAGGATTGTCCAGTGAGAAAGATTCAAACTGCCTGCGGCTTTGATGCACCTCAACCGTCGACACACGGCACTGAGCAGTTAA
This sequence comes from Psettodes erumei, assembly GCA_016785225.1. NCBI lineage: Eukaryota > Metazoa > Chordata > Actinopteri > Pleuronectiformes > Psettodidae > Psettodes > Psettodes erumei. Next base: position 360,995 of record JAFBJZ010000782.1, on the reverse strand, counting down.
ACGTGAACATACACGCTCATGGTAGAATACCTAACGCCATGAAGGGTGAAGCGTTATGCTAATTCTGCTGTGTATCTTGCGGTCGGTATGACGGAGAGAAAATTACTGCTGCCACCATTTCTCCTGTTACCCCGTCGAATTGGAGTGAAAACTACTGTGCAGTGTCTGAGAAGACCTTCTGAAGCCCCCATTGCCAAACTTCCCTGCAGTCGGGACACCTGCACTGCACCGGAGTCTGTTATGTAGGCACGGCGGGAGTAGTGTCTGTTGTCTGCAGCTCTTCAACTAACCAGCTCAGCGCGGCTGGTACTATTCCTCTCTGAAATCCTAAAAACTGCTCTGTCGTCAAGTCCATATCATATTTTGCCGTGTGCTTCAAAATTGATCTATGCAAGGACTCGGCCGTCAGTCACTAAACTGGGTGATGACAAGGCGGCACTTCGGGCGGCAATGGGAGCCTTCCTGCGGCTTGCTAGTGGAAATCTTCTATGACTTGAAGCAGCAGGAAGTGTTTGGTTTGTGTGAGCGCGGCTTTAACGCAGGAATTACACCATTATACCTTACGCCGGGATTCAGGAAACAGGCTGCTGTCTGATAAAAGGAAGAACAGAACGCAGGAGTGGAGCTACAATGACCGGAGCTGCAAGATTGATGAATGATTCACCCAGTGCCCCTTTTCAAAAATGGCGCTCTGCAGGCGTCATCTCCAGGCGAGTTAGTGCAGTGACAAAGCTTGGTTAAGGGTGGAGAGCGTTACAGTTGCTACAGACCTATTACGCTATTGTCCAAGCAGGGAGTGCACAGCTGAAATGTGCAGCACCACAGCCCATCACATCACAGCTAAATCGTGCTATATTTAGTCAGTGGAAATGGAAAATACGAGGAAGACGTTGAGTTGCTATCTGCTCGCTCACTGGAAGATGGGTTGTGTTACGTACAACAGCCCAGCCCAGCCCAGCCCAGCCGTCCCCCCCCACACACACACACACACTTTTCCATCCATGCTTTAAAACACTCATTTTTGGGGGCAGAGCTCATACCCTCAGCTACGTCGTCATCGATGGCTCCTTTCACCTGAGAGAAGCACCACTGCATGTCACCTCCAGGTCCTGCAGAGAGGAAAAAAAAACAACAACATTGAATTAAAATTCCAGCTGATTGCAAGTTTACTTCATATACTTGCATTTGAAGCTTCTAATGTTTCTCAGCAGTCAACTCTATTGTGGTGAGCATCAATGATGATGGACCATTGGTAAAGAAAAACAAAGGTTTCAAATTTCTGTTTGAGCGCCTCAGTAACAATGTAGGCGGTGCATCAAAAGTGTCAAAATATTATACTGATCACATGTGATCAGCAAGGTCGGTGGTTCAATTCCCAGCTCCTCCAGTCCACATGTCAAAGGGCAAGGTGTGTATATATTAGTGAAGCAGCGCTAAAAGAGCTGTATGAATGTGTAGCGTAAAGCACTTTGAGTGGTCGACTAAGTCTAGCACTATTTGAATGCAGTCCGTTTACCATTCTTTACGTTAAGTAGCAAACAACATACAGACTGTGTGGATGTCAAAGATCTTAATCGTTGAATGAGTGTACAAGTGCATCTATCAAACCATTACTGAAGAGCAGTTTCACATTTCTCTGAAGTCAGATTTGAGCCTTGGTTGGGACTGTAGTAAAAAAATGACTGCAAGTTGTGCTCCTGAATGATTTAACCTCAGTTCATAGCAGCAACAGGCAGGCATAATTTCACTTTTGCAGCATCCTCCTTTGTATGCAAATGCAATCGCACCATGCTCTTATGTTAAACATCAACAGAAAAAAACACGCAGCCTTGATTGATATCCTCCATCACTCGTCTCAACAGGTTCTCCATCAGTGCATCTCATTGCACAACCTAGTTGAGTCCCACATGCTTGTGCAGATGATCATTTCTGATATTACACACTGAACACTAGTGTCATTTCTTAATAACAATGTCACAGAGGAACAGCTCTGCAGGACAATCGAGGACATTTATGAGTCACCTTGGCTTCATCAAACACCTATTCTAAAATTAATCGTGATTTCATACATAACTCCAGGGCAAGGTTGGTACTGGTCAGTACTCTCACAGACTGCCAGCATCCGTCGCAGAAGAAAGGGCACAGAGCAAACAGGTGTTTTAATGTGCAAATCCTATCACCGATCAGTTTCAACAACAGGATAATGTGCAGTGCCGGAATATCAGTGTCATTTCCCCGCCCAAATGGATGGAACGCGTGTACTAAATATATTACTAGTAGCCTATTTTTTTTTGCTATATGATTAAACAGAGCTCAGCCCCAATCTGCTACAAGGGACTAAAGTCGCACATATTTTTTGTATATTTTCTACATTCACTGCTCACGACTCAGCTAATGAATGAAATGATAAATGCTACATTTTGGCTAAACATATACTTGATTACTTGGGTCTTATCTTGCGGGAATTTTCACACTGAAGCAGATTTATGTGTCCAACACTCACCTTCTGACGCTTCAGTCCTGAAAGTCAGAAATTGAGCATAATATGAAAGAGCTTGATCCAGCCTGCAGCAGGCCCAGAGTGCTAGCTAGCGCTGCATGTGGGCAATGTCAAAGTTTGAGCTAACGCTAGCTCGCCTTGCTTGTCAAGCCAGTCGTGGCATGTTGGTGAAATGTGTGCAATGGAGTGAAAACCGCCTGTTTCACCCCTGGCTACTCGTTTTATTTCCGAATCTAAACCGCAGAATAAGCGCTTAAAGTTAATGGTTTGTGACGGTTTGTCAAGAAATCTGGAGATCAACCGTTAAGGCTACGAGAAGTTAGCGTTGCTGTGTTTAGCTAACGCGGTATGTAGAGTTAGCTTGCACGACTGGTCCTGGGTCGGTGATAATGGTAAACAGCTACAGTTTGCTAGCCAGCAGCCGGTTGGCTAGCTAGCTTTGGCCGGCAAAGACAGGCCAGACGGGCGACGACACTCCAGTTTGCTGGCTAGCTGACGTTAGCGCTAGCCAAGTTTTGTTAGCTACCTCGCGTTAGCAAACCTGGCACTGGGCTGTGTCAGCGAAACCTTGCGAACGTCGGGGCAGAGCGCTCGTTTGGATGGAGTGGCGTTGTGAAAACGCCGGCCCGCTGGTGGTGTTTATGTGTGTAGTGGAGAAAATGAATTACCTGCCATGACGAGACAGACAGTGGAGCTTGCCTCAGTCAGTCACGATCCTGCTTCCCACTCCCACGCGCTGGTTCGTGGGATCTGAACTTTTCCTTCCGCTGAATCTCCGCCGTGTGTCTGCGCAAACCTGAATGCCAGGCGCCGAATTAACCGCAACACTGGTTATTTTATGACTCCCCTCCGTTACCTTCGGGCTCCTCTCTCTCTCTCTCTCTCTCTCTCTCTCTCTCTCTCTCTCTCTCTCTCTCTCTCTCTCTCTCTCTGTGTATCACTCACTCTCCCCCCCGTCTCTCTTGCCGCCGGCTACTTCGCATCCCACAAGTCACTTCTTCCCCACCCCTCCTCAGCCTCTGCACGTGAACCAAAGGCTTTTTTTTATAATGCGCGCACACACACCGCAGGCGGATGCACAGCCATGCGCGTGCACATCGATGTACACCTAATAGCTGAATGGAGAGAGTATCAGACTGTCTTGCTAAAGCTGTAATAGTTACTTCATACAAAGTTCACTGAAGTAGAACTATTCCTTGTGTTAAAAAAGCACTCAACAAAAGGTACAATGTAGTGCCTATGAGATGCTCTCTGATGCTATGCTCATATTATTGTTATGTGACAGCTTTCTCAACTAACACGCATATGTAAATCTTGACTAAATCCATGATGTATGCACATAAATCACCTCTGCAAATGCAGTAAGTAATTATCCATACATTTATTCCAGTTTTCTCTGCATCCCCATGCACTCCTGGACTACCATTTTACATGTGCATACATTAACATTCTGTCAAAGAGCATCTTAGAACAAGCGACAAATAACCCATGCTTGGCCAACAAGGTTTATTTTAGTCATCAATTTTTTTTTGAGGGGAAAGAGATGGATATTGAAAAATATATATATATATAGATATTGACAAATCTTTCTGACTAATTGAAGATTTCTTCCCTTCCAATAAGTAGCTGACAAGTACTTCGTAAATAAATTGATTTGCTGATTTTAAAATGCAGAAAACTGAGGAAAAAAGACATTCAGAAAGATGGGTTTGTGCAGTTTGTCACTTGTGTACATACCAGTTATCATCATCATCATCATTGTTGCACAAGAGAGATCCGACTTCATTTTTAGAGGATGGAAGAGCTTGTAAGACTCCTTGGCACAAAAAAGCAGTTGTGTACAGTAAGTAACTGGTTCAGAAATTCAGCATTCCTAGGAAGGGGCTTCCTGAAAAATGCAGGAACATGAGGGATACTATCAAATGTTGAGTCAATGCACAAGAAAAGAAAGTGAGGCGGAGAGGCTTGTTTAGTTGAAGTAGAACCATCAAACCTGCCAGCTGCAATATCTTGTTAGATTTGGTGGAGCTGTCAATTCCCTCCCAGCTTTCTGACCCATGCACCTTACCGCTCAATAATTTCAGACCCTTTAACTGACGTTTCCGAAGACAAGGCCCCTCTCGATCTGCCTCAAACAATCAGCAGCCTTGCACTTCATTGCTGGCCCAACATCTGCCGTTCATCACAGAGACAGACAGCACAAAAAAATACTCTGAGCAAAGACATACAAGGAAAGTGGAGGTGGGTAATAGACACCCCTGCTGAAAGCCTCAGTTTTGAAGTGGCCAGCTGGCAGTCTGACTTCCATGTATAGATCCATCTTTAAGGGTAATCTGCAGACCTCACTGTCAACTATTTTCCCTGGCACTATGTCTGTGGTAGTTTCTAATGACAAGTGTTCACGGTGAAGTCAGGTCTGTGGATTTGTCAGAATAAGTAGTCTCCAAATGCAAGTTTTAGTCAAATACTGCCATTCCATTTCAGTTTAGTGCAGTTCAATTTAACTTAACAACAGTACAGCCATAGTGACTCTGTGAGTCACTACTAACTGGACAATGGTACCATGCTGATGTTAAGCAGGTGTAATGTTGACCTTGTTCTTTATTTTACAGTGCTAATTGGCACTGTACATAGGTCTAAGCACAGCTATAGCTGCAGCTGAGGTTGATAAGGTCATTTTGGGTGAGTCGACCCTTTAAGTTCATCTCCAGTCTCAAGCATCCAGCTCTGTCAGTTGGGGTAAACTGGACTTCCTGTGAGGCGGAATGCAGCATGTGTTGCTTAGACACGAGGCACAAATAGAAATCTTTCTTGTTGGGATGTTTTCATCCATGGCAGGAGCCCCACAGTGTCTGCATAGATTACATCCAACCAATTTTAGAAATTGGTAGACAATAAAACAATGAGAGTAATTCAATATACGGAGTCTGCTTAAGGCAACGTGTGATTTCCATGAAGCTGTCGTTAACATTTTGTTCCCAAGGGGAGTAAAACTATTTTCCGGGTGTCCTAATGCAACATGTTGCCACCATGGACCATAATAACATATTGTAAACAATAAATGACTCAACTCTTTTAATACAACTGCTCATTGTCATGACATACATTCATCATGTTTAAGTGTAAATAAATGTTGTGATTGACTACTGAATTCTAATGTTTCACATCACTCAAATTAAATATTCTCTTAAGGCAACCTCCTTATAAGACTCCCTCTTTTTACATTTCCTTTCTTGCTCAGTCAACTGCATCATACTCGTTATTATGCCCCGTCTGATAAGGATGAATAAAAACTACCCTGCTTTTTGGTCTTTTGTCCACTAGATGGCCACACAAATAAATGCATATTCTTTGCACAGAAACATGAAACCAAGATGTCATTTTGGCTGCATACCCCAGGTGAGTAATATTCACAAAAGATACACACGAGGCAAAAAACTGGTGAACAGTGTTTCACTTGCAAACTTGCCCATTCAGTACCTTTCAATGCACGTGTGTGATAGAGGGGTTCACGGAATTTGTCTTTTCCTAGCAGAGTGGGTAAGAATCTCCCTTCCTTAAGAGCAATTGAGCATTTTGAATCTCAGAGAGCTTCACTTTGCCCGGTGAGCAGGAATGCCAACATCAGAGCGAACACATGGGAAAAGTACTGAATCAGTGTTGTATGCATTGCAGGGACCACGGTTTGGCTTTTTGCCATTTAGAAGTACAGCAGGTACCAGACAGGGGCAGTGTTGTTCAAGATGTACACTGTTTTAAGTGAGGCTACAACAAAGGGTGTTTGACTGAGCCTATGTGGGAGCAGTCTGTGGTATTTAATCTCGAATTTCCCCATAAGACAAACAATTGAGATAGATAGATAGAAAGACATATACACGCACCCCCCCGTGTGCGGGCCCACGTGCTCGTCGCCCCTCTGCAGGCGGTGCAGCAGGCCGACTAGGGGAGGGTCATAACGGGGAGTGTCCCGGGCCAAAAGCATAAACAGCGGCTCTGCTCTCCGCTGCCCTGCCGAATCGACGCCTCTCTGCTCCAGCTGCAGCTTGAAGCGCTCACCGCGGCACAGTCTGGTCCACACCCGTCCATCCTTCTTTTCCCGATAACAACCTACGCGTCCAGGTACGTTAAAAAAACCCAAACACGTTCTTGTCTGTCTGTAACAATGCCGGCCCGCAGCACAGATTGATGGATTTGAGGCCTTAATTAACGCTACAGTGTAATGAACCGTTACTTACCACGCACCTTTAAACGGAGGTTTGCTGTACTGCATGGGGGAAATAGTGTGTAGCTCCTGGGTGAAATAGGCTTTAAAGCTTCTCTCTGCGTGTATAAATGCTCACTTGAACACACTTTTTTTGTCTAGCTCATTCAAAGAGGTGTAAACCCATCTTTTGTTGTCAGAAGTGCAACGCAGCCATATATGGAAAAGCAGTGGAAACCTGGGATAATGACCAAAAAAATCCGCAGTGGTTCCACTTTAACTGGCCACAGAACTGGTTGCATTCTTCCTTAACTGGTCAAGATGAGTTCCATGATGTGACAGGAACTCACACTGCAATACTTCATTACAGTTTTTAAAAACATCAAGTAAATTGATTGAGCACCTCAATTAAAACTGTGAGATTTCACAGCGGAGGAAACTCCAGACCGAGGTCTCACCAACAGCTGTATATGCTATTTAGAGGCATCCATGGTTGCCATAGGAGCACACAACCAAATAGTGTGACTGTGCCTCAAGGAAGTTAGTCACAACATCCCCTTTGTGTGTTTGCAACAGCAGCCACAAGCTGTGTGCATCAGACATGTATACGTATCAAAAAGTAACACGCACACGTATTTGCTAGCCAGTCAGAAATCACCATGTCAGGCCCCGACTCAGCTGTCAGACAGTCAGAGATTATGGGAAGCCATATGGGAAGACTGTACTGCACCCCCACCTCAGATTTAGATAAAAGCCTCACACAGCTGTGTGTATGCTCTTTGTGCACGCAGGACAGCTGCACTGGTGTCAAAGCATGCAGACAGAAAGAAAGGAAATACTGTGCATCATGTTTTAACTAATTTTATGGTGTATTTTAACATTATAATATACTTAGAGGTGTTTATTTTTCTCAAAAAGTCTTGTCTGTGGAGAAACACAGACACAGCCTATGTGATGTCACCAGAAAGTTTCCAAGGTGCCACACTGAGGCCTGAGGTTTGGGTTTGCCGTCCTCTGTGAGCCAGAAAATCTAAATTTGGGAGATTGCCCACAAACGAAAAATGACAGCATGTCTTGTGTTACGTAAATGTCAACATGTGTTTTCTTGACAAACAACCTGTTGTGGTTGTGCAGCCGTGCAATGATTGCCCTCCTTGTCCTCCCCAAGGAGGAAAAGTGGAGGTGGCATGAGATTGTTATATGGCCATAAGAAGTGTGAGGGAGGAGGTTGGATGATACAATGATATGATTTGGTGATTTTCAGGTTGGAGGATGTGTGGCTGTCTAGGTTTACTCTAACCATTGTTTCAGCATTTAAATAACTGTATTCCTGTGTGCCTTTCAGCTTCTAACTACACACTAAACTATAGCAATTGAAATGCTGATAAACAGGTGTTATTTGTAACTTAGACATCCAAAGACCTTTAAATTTTAAAACAAATTTACCTCAAATTTTAAGAAAAAATGTAGGATGTCTTCTGACCTGCAAATCAACTAAAATTTAGACTTTGAAGGAATTCAAATTTTTTTCTAGGAATCAGACCATAACAGCAGGGTTGGCAATAATTTTGGTGGGGTTAGGGATTTGGTTATAGTTTTATTGGTTGATGTTGGGCGGGGCACTGACAAAAGATCTAGTTTGTCTTACCTTTGTCTTAGCTATGTCTGAAGTCTAATGATTTAGTGGATGGGTTGAAGCTGAGATGGGAGTATGCTGACGGGTTAGGTTGCATCCTCAAACAGACCTTAATAGCTTCTGCACCAGACAGTAAAATCTTGACCAAAAAACATTGATGGAACTGGCGTTAGCAACGTGTATATTGTAGAAAATATTTACTGTATCTCTGGAAACAAGTTGGGGATTTCCCCATTGGCTTCAATATAGCCAATGGGTTTTTTTTTTTTTTTTCCAGTGGAGGAAAGACAAAGCCACACCTCTCACTCAAACCTCACAGTGTCATCCTCCAGCTGCTTTGCATTCAGGGCAGGGCAGTGGTTTAGAATCTCTGCATCTCTGTATTTAGTGTAACACAAGTTAAATTACATCTACGTTGCATACATCTGCAGTACATTTACAATGAATTTTGTGTTGCTCAAACCAGATGCCATTTTGTTAGAAATGGGACTTTATGTGATTTAATATGATTCAACAAGAGAACTGGTGTCTGAGTGTCTCTCCCAAGTGTTTTCAGGTGGACTGTTCCTGAAATAGCACACTCATATCCTTTAATATCTGTCCACGTAGCAGAGCTGTTATTTACAAAGTCATAAACACCCATTTTGGTTGTATCTGCTTTATAGTGTGTAAACAGACAAAAGGGAAGCAGAGCGGTGTAGTGGTTATTAAAGAGCGTGCGTATGTCTGAGTGTTATCTGATGTGTCCTGAGCGAGCTTAGGGGCAGCTGAACAGGTCTGAGCCAGAGTGGCATTTATGGAGAAAATGAGTCATCAAGACACCCCCCTCCCCTTCTTCAAGGAGGAATCTCTTTTACTGGGGAGAAACTGGGGACAAACTTGCTATTACAGCCAAAAAATACAGATTTCACAGGGGAAAAAAGTATTTTGGGCTTGTTTTTGAAGCAGGACATGTAGATATTTCTTGTCAGATGTAGCCACTTTTTCTAGCTGCACCGTGAATCAGGGGGTGAGTTTTCACTCAGGCCTCAAGCGAAGGCAGATACAAAGGAAAGGCTGGTGAAAATGGGGGAGGGGACTAAATAACTGTGGTGGAATGACAGACTCGCTTCACGTTTGTTTGAGGGGGGGTGTGGGTGTGGGTGTGGGGGGCGACACAAAGAGCAGAGGGTGTAGAATCTCGACGAATGCCTCCAGTTCTGCAGAGGCGCAGGGTGGCCTGCAGCCACCATCTGCCTCGACCAGCGCATTAACCGACAGTCATGTGACCTGTTCTATTTAAACTCTCAGCTGTGTGTGTGTGAGTGTTCTGGGTCAAACTACCATCCCTTGAGTCACTTTGTCTGACCTGGAGCAGCCCAAAACATTTGCTTGTTATAGTCAACTGCTGCCCAGCATTCCCCCAAAAAAAGAAGTGGCACAAAAATATTGAACTTCTGTTAGTATTTAGCGTTTGTCAGTTGTTATTACATTTTTGTTAACACTGATTTGGCTTTGATTTGTTTAAAGCGTGAGGTGTGTTGCCTCTTAAATTCACTTTATGAAGTCACAGACAGTATCTATTGTAAATCTGGCATGAAACAGCTTTGATGTGCAGAGACAGACGGAGCACTTCTCTCCATCAGAGAGGAAGATCACAGCCAAAGGCACTCCTATTTATCGAGTGCCACTGAGGCTTAGATCTTTAGAATACGACGTTGCATTAAAGTTGTATTTTCAGAGTAAGGGTACCGCATGTAGCTATTATTGGATGAAAAGGCTGTCTTGTTGAACAAGTCAAAATTTTTTAAAGAAAAAAATGGCTCTGTTTTCAGACTTTGAGAATGCTATATATGCAGGATGTTTTTGAACAGTTATTGTAGGCAGTGGATGAGCTACTTTTGTCATTAAATTCACACTGCATAGAAGCAAAGGTGAAAAACTTTATTTCAAACTGGTTAAGAAGTGAAAATTGAAGTTTCCCTGCTGCTCTCTGCACTGACCCACTGTAAGTTTGTGCCAATATGCCTTATGTTGGCTTCAGGGACTGTACAGTTTGTTTGCGGCACATCCATCTCATCATGAGGATCCTCTTCTTTAGCTTGCAAGCTGTTTTGACACTGCTGGGTGTGTCGGATGACGTTAATGAATGATTGCGGTATATCAAGCAGAAGTTACTGATTTACAACCAATTGTTTAGGAACATTACGTTATTGTATTCTGTCACCACCGTTGTTTTCAAGACTTCCCTAAATATTTAGGAAGCAGCAGTTCGGAGGATGTGGTTGCTTCCTCATTTAGATGCATTTTAGCATTTTAAATATTTGTACCATCTGTGGTATACTGAGCGTCAATTTGTCACAATATGGGATGCGAACTGAACTCATTATGATAGAAACTGCTTCAAGTAATCACTGATTTTCATGTTTGTGTGTTAAGTGTGGAGCTGGCGGGAGGATATTAGCGTAGCTTAGCATCAGGATGGAGGCAGGGGAAGCTAATGGCCTTTTAATTTCAGCTAAACACACAGGCGTGAAGGGATCAATCTTTTCATTTGACTCACAGAAAATAAACAAACATATTCTCCAAAATCTTGAGCTATTTTTCTAAGTTTGAATATTATGACATGGTGCCTTTTCTTTTGCACCTATTTTTTTTTAGATATAAATTAATTCCACGCTACTATTGAAAATTTACAGTATATCACTTTACCTATATACAGTACACTGAACATCCCTTGAGGAAGTGCGCTGGTGCAGGATCGCATACTTTACCAGTACATGAAACGCATTGTGGTTAGTTAAAGGTCTGGACCACAGCATCCTGACAATCCAGTACAGTTTGTCCAATAGCTGCTCTGGACAGGGACAGAAACTCTCTTTATTTGCTCTTTGATAAACAGCAGCTTATAGGAAAACATCTAGGACTGAGGCTAACCCTAACGTCACTGCTCCAAATGGATCCACTGGATTAGTATCAACTTTTAGTTCGTATGCATAGTAGATAATCCACATTGAAAACAATTTCATAGTCACCATTGTTCTAAAACTGAATGAAAACTGTCTACATCATATGACACCCTCAGTCCATACAACTGTTAATAGTTTAATAGTAAAAGGTTTCCACATTTGATTGTTTCCATGTCCCAAAACATGTGCTCACAATTCCCTAATGAAAAAAACATCTGTATCACAGTATAAACCATAATGAGACAGAAAAGTAAGCTCTTAAGAATCTTGGCAGCCACACCAACCCAAATCAGCTGATGACTACCGTAAGCATCCCAATTTGTTTCTCTTTAAATTGTAATTAATAATGTAGGCTGCTCATAACAGAAATTGACAAATTAAGGATTAAAAATTGCCAGTACTCACCTAATGCTTGTGAATGTCCCTGTGTGGCCACATTGCAGACCTGCTGTCTGACTTCTGTGGGCTTCAGGCCTCTCCCAGCTGGAAACTCTCCACCAGCCTACTTTAGAGTCCCTGTAGGAAAAAATTCAGCTTTCCACATCCTCCATCAAACGATAATGACCATAATGGAACGGCCCAGCAGCCCCAGATGCTGCAGTGTCACGGAAGTTCAGACTGTGAACAACCTTGTGTGACTCCAGGGCACCCAGCTGGATTTGGCTACATTTTCACTGTTTTGACTGCATTCACCCCATCCTGCCATTTTACATGTCTACAGGAACTATAAATGGGTGAGGCCTTCACAGCGTGACCCAATGAGCATATTTCCTTAAACTGTCAAATATCTATCCAAATAATTCATATGAGGGAAATCTTCCAGCCAGCTACCATCATGGGGCAAAATGTTCCACCAAAAATCTGGAATGTTGACTGTGAAAATGGTTGTTGCCTAAATTATCCCATTCCGTTTCCATGTGGGAACACTCCATCGCTGCAGAGCACTGTGCAGGGAGTCCGAGCGTTACATAAGAGGAGAGCAGAAATGGGGAGGGGAGAACCCCACATTTGTTGGCCTGCGTGCTGCTTCCCCTTTCCTGGGTTCACTGGCGGATTCCTGCCATGTTTGTGGGCAGGCGGCCGCGTAGAAGAATGGGCGATGCTTGTTCCAGTGTGGATGGATCATGCAAATTGAGAGGCGGCAGGTCCAGGCAGCATTCCTGTGGAAAACTGGATTCTGTGTTGATTTTGAACTACATGACCTCCAGCTTCGACATGGTTTTGTAATACCTGAACCTCGGCTTTATGAATGTTGGATAAGCATCGTGTAAATAAATAGGGGAAAAAAAGAAATGCACTATGAGGGGTCACAGAAGGCCTTTTCAGAGAGGTCAAGTTCTAATTTGAGAACACGGCTACACTGTTCAGAAATTGTTTACGCTCTCCGTGCAGTGGTTTACTGTGCCACCCATCAATTAATATGGGCTTTGGAGTCGGTGTGTCTGCTGCAGAAAAACCCCCACAGGACCTAAGTATTGCTTCACACAGTTTACTGTGTAACCTGTCATTGCAAACATGAGTTTAAACACAGCGGCCACGAGTGGAAGATGCACTCAGATCTTTAACGTAATAATCTTTTTGTGGCAAGTAATTAGCAGCTACAGCTGTCAAACAGATATGACGGAGCCACTTCACATAATTAGCTCTATAAAATCTTCTGAGATTGAGTTTTGTTTTCGGGCATGTCCACGCCAACCCAATCAGCCGATTTCCTTAACTCGTGCACTGTTCTATGAGCAGTCTCCACACAGCCACAACAAAGATTTTAACAGGATGCTCAACTCCCCTCCGAAAAATCTCAATCATCCGCACATGCGTATAATGAGAGGCCAGCGGGCTGTGATCCAGCACAGACACATACTTGAAACCCTTGTTTGGGTGCTGTGTGTCACTGTCAGATATGACTGAAGTGCATGATAGGAGCATGCATGAGTGTTTGGGAGCGACTGTTGCTTGTGATTAGACACGAGTGAGTTTCTTAAATCGCTTACAAAGTCCCAATACACTAAATGAAAATCACTGATTATTAATCTGATTACCTCTGGTCACAGCATTGTAATTTTGCAAATCCACCGTCAGGACTGCTTTATGGCAGTATTAGAAAACGCATCGGTGTGATGAAGTTACCCTGACTGCTCTGGTGTTCAACAGAGCTGCAAAGTTACAGAAATTACTTAAGGGTAAATCCAAGCTGCAAGTCTTTGAGGTATGAATGTAGCATTCAGTCATGAAAGTCCTTTAGGTCTTATCATGTCACATGGATGGACAAACGGCAGTCTCACAAAAGACATTCCCTTACTTGGTACTGTCATGATAGTGATGGAGAGCGCTAACACTTAAGGGTGAGGTCTTGTGACAATGAAGGCAATAGCATGTGATTCACATTGTTTTCATGCTCATCAAACCATTCAGTGTGCCTTTCTTTCCCATACAGAAGCATCTGCATTTTTGTTTTTATACTCATTTATGCAGTTTTTATTATTTGATTTGCCGTTCATCTCCATATTGCTGGACAAAATAAATAACATGAACAAAAATATGTGGTTACAAGCCAGTCTCGTCCTATATGTAATTCTGCACAACGTTTCCTCTGCGAGCATCACTGGCAGCTATGACTACATCTGAGTCATCACTGCCTGGACTTCCACTTCTTGCTGGTGGGAGGAAACACCCTGATCATAGGGCAGCAGTGAGTCACCCATCTGCGCATTAATATCTAACTATAACCCTAAAGTTTATCTTTGTATCCATGGCAACAACTCAGCCTTAAGGGGAGTGGCCAAAGTTTTTTGTTCCCAGAGTAAACACCTCACAGAGAGTCCCGGTCTCACTTTTAAGAGGTTACTTCAAAGCTTTACAACTCTTATCTCGGGAGCATTTGATCATAAAATCACAGCTTGTTGCAGTGGGGAACGCACCCACACGTTCAAGGCCGTAAGGTAGAAAAAGCACTAAATCTCAGGTGTGTGATTTCTCCGCAGGCAGGATGGCAGCGCAGCACCCAGAGTTCGAGCGGGCCGGACAGAAGCCGGGCCTCCAGGTGTGGAGGGTGGAGAACTTTGACCTGGTGCCCGTTCCGGAGAACCTGTACGGGGGATTTTACACCGGAGATGCATACCTCATCCTCAACACCATCAAACAACGTTCGGGGAACCTGCAGTACGACCTCCACTTCTGGCTGGGTGAGTGCAGGGAGGTGGAAATAAGAAGCGGTAAAGGAGAAATCCGTGAAAAGAAATCCTCACTCATGAATTGCGTCAGCATCCCAGCACAGTTTAAATGTTGTAGCTGTCAGAGGTAATGCTAATATGAGCTACTTTTTATACCAATGTATAACTATTTCAAAGTAAACAAGAAAGGAGGAGTATACGGCAAAGTAGAGTGTTACTGACAAGCAGCCTAAAAAACTGGGTGATGTGTGTGCATTTAACATATACAATATGAAGCATGAGCAGTGAAAGAAATCTAAAGTAGGTAACTGCAAAAAAACCAAAAAAAACTGCTGACAGCGATGTTAATGCAATGTCATTTTTGCTTTTCAAATAAAATTGATTTTAGGGTTGTTATTTTAAGTCAAAGCAAGGGGTCAAACTGATATCTGGTATTGACAGAAATATGTGTGTCGGACCGGGTCATTTATCAGGATGTTGCTCAGAGTGAACAGAGAAGCCAGAACACGAGTGTTGTTTTTTTATCCTGCATTGATTTTATGGGCTTTTAGTCTGCTTGATTGATCATGGAAACAGCGAACACCAATGAACAGGATCTGATGTAATCCCTCCGACACGCCTCTGAACTACACAGTGTGTCCAGAAATAGAATAATGTTGCATGTAATAATGCGTCTGCCGGGATCGGACCGCGCATCGATCTCCTGCACGAGTCCTCGGCTAGAGACACACAAAATGTGACTCGCCGGCTGGTAGATGTGCCTGTGGGACCGCTCACATCAAGGGAGACGGGGACTAACATGGAGGACGTGTGCGGTTCTTCTGGTGCAGGTGATTTCTGCTCCCAGGATGAGAGTGGCTCGGCAGCTATCTTTACAGTCCAGATGGACGACTTCCTGGGGGGGAAACCCATCCAGTACCGCGAGGTCCAGGGATATGAGTCCAAAACCTTTTTGGGCTACTTCAAGTCTGGAATCAAATACATGGTAAGATACATGCAACAACGTCTATCTGGAAAAAAATATGTCAAAGGTTTCTGATAATTTTGTTTTGTTTTGGGGGTTTTTTGGTTTTGTTGTGTTGCATTTCAAACTGGGGATCATGTGATTTCCGTCTGTCCATTGACATATTTAGGCTCATGTTTTACCACATTTTAAGTGATTAAAGTGCATTTTTATTTAGCATTACATGCTGAATAAAAAAAATTGCACATTGTGTAAAACCCAGCCATTTATCATGCAATGGAATTTGGTCAAAAATGTTCAAATATCCATTAAAATACTTGTCATGTTCTGCTGAAGAATCACTACAACCATTAAAGGTAATGACACATAACATTAATTTTTATCATGCAGCGTCTGTAAAATAGAAGTTTGTTATTAGTTATTATACATTTCTACATTTCCCAGTACCCGTTCAAATTATTTCCTGGGTTTTAATGCTTCTTGTTTCAGTGTGGCTGAGGTGAGAGCAACTTTTCTTGAAAGGCAGGTGTCTTACTGTGAAAACTGTGTGCGCCACTCTTCCAGAAAGGGGGCGTGGCCTCTGGGTTCAAGCACGTCGTCACCAACGAGGTGACCGTGCAGCGGATGTTCCAGGTCAAAGGTCGCCGCTCTGTCCGGGCAACAGAGGTGCCGGTGAGCTGGGACAGCTTCAACACTGGAGACTGCTTCATCCTGGACCTTGGAGCTGTGAGTCACATCGAGCAGATTATTACTGGATATACATGATCATTTTTTTATACTATAATTGATGAGTATTACTATCCCAGGTTTTTAGTAGTGGTAAACAACACACTAAAGGTTCCATTGTAGCTTCAGTAAAGGTTTTATTGACCTACTTTACATCTGCTCCTCTTTCTTTTGTTGTACAGGAGATCTTCCAGTGGTGCGGCTCCCAGAGCAACCGCTTTGAAAAGCTGAGGGCCACGCGCGTCGCCAAGGATATCCGTGACAACGAGCGCAGCGGGAGGTCCAGAGTTTACGTCTGTGATGAGGGGATGGAGAGAGAGAAGATGCTCGAGGTGGGATCAGTGAATTATGAGAACAAATTAAGTCTCAAACTGGGGCTAAGTTCACTGCAGCAGACTTTTGGTTAAAATTGCTGCTTCTGCCCTCAGGTGTTAGGTCCCAAACCAGATCTGCCTGCAGGAGAAACGGATGACATCACAGCTGATGCCTCAAACAGGAAGAGGGCCAAACTGTACAAGGTGAGAGGAATGAGTGCCCCACAGGTGCACATGCTGTCTTTTTCCCTTTACTAACTCTGTTATAAAGCTCTCATTATTTTGAGTTATTTTGGTAATAGAAATATATGAATTTATCTATTTATTTTGTTTGTAGGCTATATCTAGTTTAGTTTGTGTTAATTTTTCTTAATGTATCAAAACTCTCTCTGCCTTCCCAGGTGTCCAATGCTAATGGAGGCATGACCATCGCACTGGTGGCTGCAGAAAACCCCTTCGCCCAGAGCGCCCTGGAGTCCGGCGACTGCTTCATCCTGGACCACGGCACCGACGGCAAGATCTTCGTCTGGAAAGGTCAGTGAATTGTGCTGCAGTGGCTCACCTTCACGGGTACATAACTGATGCCACTGTTCAGAAGATATTGTGTCTAAATACAGATATCATTTCAGTCAAGTTGAGCTTACTGTCTTTCCTCTGCAGGCAAAGACGCCAACATGGAGGAGCGAAAAGCGGCGATGAAGGCGGCAAACGAGTTCATCAAGAAGATGGGCTACCCCAAGCACACGCAGGTCCAGATCCTGCCGGAGATGGGCGAGACGCCGCTCTTCAAGCAGTTCTTCAAAAACTGGCGCGATAAGGACCAGACAGTGGGCATGGGCATCGCCTACATCGCCAACAGCATCGCCAAGATCGAGAAGGTGCCCTTCGACGCCGCCAGCCTTCACGAGTCTGCCGCCATGGCCGCCCAGCACGGCATGGTGGATGATGGCAGTGGAGAGAAACAGGTGAGGGGGGGGAGGCTAATTACTGGTACCCAAGTTGTGCGCATTGTTATATTTTACCACCACCTGGGCAATGATATCCATCTGCAGCCCACACAACTAAAAGACACGGTAGATGCCAGTGGTCGGCGACTGATTTATGTTGTGATTAGCTTTGTATCGCTATAGTATTACATGAGACTGTATATGTTATGTAATATAACATTCATGTAATTTGTAGTAAATGGGATAAGACAAACACAATTTCCTCACAACACTATTTTTTTTTACTTGACAGATCTGGCGTATTGAGGGATCTGACAAGATGCCCGTGGATCCATCCACCTACGGACAGTTCTACGGAGGAGACAGCTACATCATCCAGTACAATTACCATCACGGAGGACGTCAGGGACACATCATCTACATGTGGTGAGAATATGGGAGGCAGAGCAGTCCCAAGTCAGTACTAGAGGCATGTACAAATACTTAATGTCGATAAAAGAATATATTTCAAAAGATAATTTGAAGAGTAAACGTGCCCCATGGAAATCATGACCATTTGTGCAACTATATAAAGCTAAATAAACACTATGGACGAGTGTCCAGTTTCCTTGTCTGTCCCAGTTTAGGTTCTTGTTGGTGGGTGTACAGGTGCATAGCTGGCCCCAGTTTGTCCCACTCATTATGTCTGAACGTGATGGTATGACGTGCAAACTGTTTCCCAGGCAGGGCATGGACTCCAGTCAGGATGAGATCGGGGCCTCAGCCATCCTCAGCGCCCAGCTGGACGAGGAGCTTGGCGGCGGTCCTGTCCAGGTAAAACAGCGTTCTTTTAGCGTCTTTATTTTTTCCCCTCATAAGCTCATATTCATTTTCTCAGTCAAGTTACTGATGTCT
This sequence comes from Psettodes erumei, assembly GCA_016785225.1. Lineage (NCBI taxonomy): Eukaryota > Metazoa > Chordata > Actinopteri > Pleuronectiformes > Psettodidae > Psettodes > Psettodes erumei. Next base: position 342,695 of record JAFBJZ010000782.1, on the reverse strand, counting down.
CTGCTCTCCCCTGGCTTACTCTGCACAGTCACGTCCTGTCTGACCTTTACATACTTTTGCCCTTTCTCCTCTCCCCCACCTCCTGGTTCCTGCTGCTGCTGCTGCTTCTTTCCTCCTCGGTTTCTGACCTTTTCTGTGTCATCAGGTTGTCGGTGCTCCTATAACCACTCAGGTATCTTCCATCCATTCCCTGCTCGTTATCCTCACCACGATGACTCATGATGATTTTGTACAGAGCCAGGGACGAAAAGAAGCAAACAAAAAAAAATCCACACCTGTCTTCGTCGGCTCCAGATAAATATGAATTTCGTTATATTTAAAGGGGCTTTACATGCAAGTTGCTGCTCTTTCAGGATGTAAGAAACAATCACATTAATGAGTTAAATGGAATTTACTGTGAAACCATCTCAGTCTAAAACAAACAGGATGCCGATGTTAATGGGGACTTCCCTCCTCCCCTGTCGCCAGCCTGCCTCACATAAATAAAAGCCCTGTTTCCACGCTCTGCCCTGAGCTGACATTAGAGCCGCATTATGACGACTTAACTTGTCATTGAGCGCTCACGTTATATGTGTGCACACAAATGCAATTGGGAACAACGGCAGAGCTCATAAACCAAGACCAGTCTGCGAACTAGTGAGTCGGTCAGAGTGAGTTCTGGCTCTGTGCTCGTGTGAGTCTTCATTCATTCATTTCTGTGCTCCGCTTTCATACTTCACTCCCCACGTGTGTCCTCACTTTGCACGGACAAACCTTGGTGTTCATGTCTCCATATCTGTCCTGACTGTGTGTGTGTGTGTGTTTGAATCTACCCAGCGCTGAAACATCTGCGAAGGTCACATTTATTTTTCCAGGTGTTTCCCCGCTCTCACTTTCAAAATGGAGAACAGCTGACTTGCAAATGTCACTTTTGTATTCACAGTTTGTCGGACTTTAATTTACTGGGTATTGTGTTTTTGATACTAGTTTCAACGCTGAGGCTTTGGTACGGATACCAAACTGATCCTCTGAGGAATCCAGACAGGTTTTGATTTTAAAAAAGGAGCCAGACAAGGACATTGCTTAAGTATAAAATTGGCAAAATAGTTTGATATCAAATCCGAGATGCACAGGGTTACGAGCGCTGGGAATGTTTGCAGCTCTGTTTGTAGTCTGAAAGTGCACAACAATGTGTAAACTCTACTTCTTTCTCCGTCTGCTCATATATTGTGTGCTGTGAAGACTGAGCGCCGCTCACAGCCATAAATATTTATGACAAAAGCTGCAGACCAAAGAGACTCATAACACTGTTCCAGACCTGCGTCACCACTTGGCATCCTCGTGTCACAAAACCTGGACTCTCCTCACCTTGTGGCACGTAAAGTGCACACGTGGCTCAGCTCCACGCTGCCATCTTGTGTCTGTGGTGGGGATTGCAGCAGACACTTCCCTCATATTGTTAATGCATGTGTCACAAGGCATGACAAGGCAGGGTGTGTCTGCTGCCTTAACGTAAACGCACGAAGCCTCTTGCTACGAGGGTTACCGTGATCTGATCGATCCTGAACTTTAATGGCGGTGTTGGCGTCCCCAGGTGAGGGTGGTGCAGGGGAAGGAGCCGGCCCACCTGATGAGTCTGTTCGGAGGGCAGCCCATGGTGGTGTACAAGGGGGGGACGTCCAGAGAGGGAGGTCAGTCCGCTCCTGCAGAGACTCGACTCTTCCAGGTGCGATCCAACTCTGCAGGACACACCAGAGCCGTGGAGGTAAGAGAGCGCATCACTCACCTTCTAACTTCACCACTGCCACAGCCGATTGCACAAGCCCACGTATTTATTTGTTACCATGCCAAAAATATTCCCCAGAACCCCAACTATATATTAATCCACTGAAGAAAATAATCTGCAGGAGGCATTACTACTCAATACAGTAATGTTTGCAAAAAAAAAAAATACCGTGCCCAGTCTTTTAAGGTTATTAACTATAATAGACTAAATGGCTTCTTATTTAATTATTTGCACTGTCAAGAAAATATATATTTTTTTATTTTGGTTATTTAATTTGTTAGTTTATCAACCTTTAGAAGAACGTATTGTAGCTTTACTATGGAAGCACAACATGTATGGTCCCCAATAAAGTCTAGTTGCTGCCTAAGTAGTGCTGAGTAGTGGCAGAGCAGCAGAGCTGCACAGGTTGACCCGCCATACCTCCCACGTTCATGCAGGTTGACACCGTAGCGTCCAACCTGAACTCCAACGACGCCTTCATCCTGGCGACCCCTGGAGACTGCTACATGTGGGTGGGAGTGGGTGCCAGTGACACAGAGAAGCAGGGGGCTCAGCAGCTGTGCGCCATCCTGGGAGTGTCGGCGTCCGAGCTGGCCGAGGGAGGGGAGACCGGTGAGGAGACACGATGAACACTGAACACTGATTTTTCTCGTGTTTTTTGCACGTTTGAGACAAACTGAACATGATACCAGTTATACAGTATGTACTGTGTCTGCCCTCTTCACAGATCAGTTCTGGGAGGCTCTGGGTGGAAAGACAGAATATCGCACCTCCACCAGACTCAAGGACAAGATGGATGCTCATCCACCCAGGCTCTTTGCCTGCTCCAACAAGACTGGAAACTTCATCGTAAGTCTCTTGTCTACATTTGAATTTTTAAAACCTGTTTTTGCTGGAAAACTGTTCAACAGGAAAAGAGAAAACTTTTTTTTTTTCGTAATTTGAGTGAACCGGCCCTTTAAATCAGACAGCATAATGAGTGCGAGCGGTGCATCACTCACATCATCACAAAATGCCTGTGCTCCTCTCAGATTGAGGAGGTACCCGGGGAGATGACCCAAGACGACCTCGCCACCGATGATGTCATGATCCTGGACACCTGGGAGCAGGTAAACAAGCCAGAGCTGTGACTGCCGGAGATGTGTTGTAAATGAATTCAGAGCAGGGCCATTGCAATGGAGGAAGGAATATGCATAAACCATTCCTATTTTTAGGTGTTTGTCTGGATCGGAAACGAGGCCCAAGAGGAAGAGAAGACTGAAGCCATGACATCTGGTAAGACATTGTTAAGATACGACATCTGCTGAAATCATTTAGACCTGCGCGATATTTAGAGCGAATGTGGAAAACACTGAAGAATTTCAGAGCCCTCCTCTGACAAACTAAAGTGCTTCCTGTGATAGCGTAAAGAATATTTATCAAACTATCGGACTGGTCGGACAGGAAAGGACTCCAGTGCAGACTCAGAGACCGAGCAAGCTAAGACAAATGGGACACAGGTGTGACACACTGGGGCAGGTGTAGGTAATCCAGGAGGAAGGAACCAGAAAAGAGGAGCAGGAAGGAAAGGGACCTGGAACGAGACAAGATGCGAGTTTCAAAATAAAACAGGAAACCAGACAACAAATGTGAGGAAAGCCAAAATAAATGAGTTAGCTGAGCTGTGATGTGAAATCTGTTTTCTTCGGGCAGAGATGGGTTTGATCATACCAACTATCAGCTTCTGATTCAAATATCTGCTAAGATAGCGTGTTCAGGTTCTGGATCTGCTGTGCATCTGCGACTGTCAGTGATCCCAACCTTTGCTCCCCCTCAGCGACCCGTTACATCGAGACAGACCCGGCCAACAGAGACCCCAGGACGCCCATCGTCAAGATCAAGCAGGGCTTCGAGCCGCCCACCTTCACCGGCTGGTTCCTGGGCTGGGACCACGACTACTGGACCAGCGACCCTCTGGAGCGCGCCATGGCTGAACTGGCCCTGTGAGCTCTCAGCTGACGCCGTGTCCCTTCTCGGCCCTTTCACCCTGCTGCTCCGCTGCACCAATCAGAAAGACTTTCTTAGCTGCCAAATACGCCCTGACAATGACAGTTGTTTTTTCCTTCTTTTTTTCTTATGTTGATTATCATTATTATGATTGTGTTTTCAAAGGGATAGAGGTCTGTAAGTCAGTGTTTTAATTCACTTTCCCTCACATGCTACTGCAATGCCTTTATACCTGTTATGAAACCAACCAATAACAGTAGAGCTTTACCAGATACACAGGCTTCCTGTAGGGTTTTGCACTAAATAGTCTCCTTTTAGACTTTTATTGAAGACAGTTTTTCTTGTTCATTTTATATATTTGACAGTGAAACCTGTTCACTAGTGACATGTAATCTCAAACATACAGACAGGTAAAAGCCCTCGCAACATTGGGAAACTCACTGCCAAGAAAACGCCGCTTATTAAAAGCAATAAAACCGATGCCTTAATATTCTTTCCTCTAGTTTACAGCCAACCTGTGCAGCTTTTAAAAGCACCTTTTTAAAAACAGGTACTGTTCTGGTTTAAGGATGCCTTTGCAGCCAAGTTGTTCGTACCTTACGTTCAGGAGTCACTTATATTTATTTTTTTTAAATGCCAGATTTATGCCCAGGAAGCTTGTGTGGTGCCACAGTGGCCAACTTTTCAGGGGAAACTGACGCTTTGCTGCTTTACCTGTCTCCTGTGACACTTTCCTTAGGTTTCCCTAAGTTTCAATAAAACCCGAATTAAAGTGATATGTCTCCACGTTTACACTTACTTGCAGCACTGTTGTTAAAGAATGCAATTCATTCAAAACGATTGATTAATAGCATCTTTATTCAAAGTATTATGTCAAAATAAAACCATATCAAACATTTGCAAACTGTACAAACAATGCAGTTTGCTGCAAAAAGAACATAACCGTAAATCCTGAATAGAGCTCTGAAAAATATCTATATCTGTAACTTTTTATATAAGGCAGAAAATAAAGAACTCCTTTTCTTCTCTTCAGTGAGAATTTAATGAGTTGAGAAGTGAGAGAGTAGCCGCTTAGTTGTCAGCAACGCGTGATGCGAGCGTACGTGATTGTAACATGTATGTAACCGCCTCTCCTCCTTCTGTAACAGCCAACACGAGTCATGGCTGTAACAATGATGTAACAACAATGTAGCAGGCTGTGTACGACAAAAAAGGAAAAAGCTCTGTCCGTCGTGTATCTAAGTCACATTAAGCACGTGTTCGATTGTGACAAACTCAAACTAGCCACAGCAAAAATTATAGTAAAGTTCACAAAACTGCAATCGAGTATATGTTAATGTACTCATGTAACAACACCACTAAGTCACAGATAAGCTTGATATTGTCGTGTACACTGACAACATTTGCCTGTTAAAAGGATGAACAACTACATACTATCTGGTATATGATAAAATACTGCTGGTTAAAAAAAAGTACATAAATTCCATCAGGTTTAATTGGAAGTGCATAGGAATCAGACACTGGACTGGAACATGAATCGTGGCAGTAAGTTAAGGCTTTTGGCTGAGGGATTTGTGAGAAATTTCCGCGCCCGCTTCCTCCTCGGGCGGACTGATGAAGCGAATGACGACGGGAGGGGCAACACAATGCAATACACACAGTGCTACCCGTGTGGCCGATAAGGTTCACTTGACTGTGTGTGAATGGAAAGCGCGCTGTGAACATTAAACATAATGTCGAATCTGATGACCAGTGAGAGTAAAAAAAACCCAAAAACTAAAAAACAAAAACGTCCCGGTAAGCGTTTTAACTTGTAATCGGAGACAACAGAAAAGGCAACAGGAGAAAAAGTGGAACATGCGTGTGTGTGCATCTGCAATATTATTTATGCCAATCCCTACTTTCTGACAAAAAAAAGACGACTGCAGCTTCTACGTGCGTCGTGTCTACTGGATTTACAACGCCAAGTGTTGTAGAAAGACAAAAGAGCATCATTGTTTTGTCACCGTTCTCACTTTCTCTTCGTCAAAGTCGAAAAACAAAAGTACAGCGTGGCAAGCGGCTGAAACCCGGAGTTCTGGGGGAACGTGCGATGGCAGGGCCGACATCTTAAAGACAAGATCCAGATTATGGCACTGTGATACTGGCAGTGGTCATCCGGAGATATGGGCTACATGTGAAGCATGTGTACAGGTTGGCACTTCTGTTAAAAGTCTCTCTGAAAGGACTGGACCCCCCGGCTAAATGAAGTAAATACAAAAACCGCAGGATTAAAGCTACACCACCTGCTGCGCTATGGCTTTTGGGATACAGCAAATGTTATTCACAATCGCTAATCTAAATGCTATACAGCAGAGCACCCGCTTTGGTCAGCTCCCAGCAGACACCGACAGGAAGGGTGTCGATGACGCCGCGAGTTTGGCACCGCCGGCCCTGGCCGAACCTCAGCAGCAGCGCACAATAAATCCTTTAAATCTCAACAATGTGACACAAACTACATTTCTTTTTTTTTATTTTAAACTTCGGTTCATCTGCTAAAGCTTTCTCAAACTGATCTTTATCATGTTTTTGCAAAGAAATGGCAATGTGGAATGAAATGACCAACGACCGCCGGGTTAGAAAACAGCCAGTGAGCTTGTGTCTAACCTTTTTAGACTACTAATGCAGACAGCTGCTACATGCATGCGGAACTGCATGTTGGCTGACTGACGACTATTGTGTTGCGTTCAAATGCAAAGACGGCGTGGTCAAGTGTCGGTCACTGCTCGTTTTTGGGTTTTTGGTTTTGGACGGCTGGGGGGCTGATGAGCCACAATCACATCTTCCTAAGCCGTTGTGTTAGTGTTGCAGATTCCAAGAAACTTTTTTTTTTTTTTTTTTTTAAATATGTGAGTGGGTGTGTTGCGTGAACATGTGTAGGATGCATGTGAAAGACCCCTTCAGTGCTTGACGAAGGGCTGCAGCATCTCGATCGGCAGCGGGAAGATGATGGTGGAGTTCTTCTCGGCAGCGATGGTGTTGAGGGTCTGAAGGTAGCGCAGCTGCAGGGCCGACGGAGACTCTGCGATCACCAGCGAGGCCTCCTTCAGCGCCCGTGACGCGTTCATCTCTCCCTCCGCTGCGATCACCTAGATGAGGGGGAGAGAGTGAGCGAATGAGCGGCGGCCTTCGTTTCTCACACTCCCCTGGAAGAAACAACTTTGGCAAAAGTTTGATCTGAACTTCTGCAAACTTTGTTTGATTCTTTCAGTTGCATTCATTTATTTTGTTTGCGTTTTCCGCCTTACCTTGGCTCTGGCCTCGCGGCTGGCCTCGGCCTCGGCCGCCATGGCTCTCTGGAGCTGGAGGGGCAGCTTGACGTCTTTGATCTCCACCCGCTCCACCTTGATGCCCCAGTCGTCCGTCGCGTCGTCCAGGGTGGACTGAAAGGACATAAACAAGGTCCATGCACAGTCTGCTCTGACCCAGGCCCGAGGTTTGTGACCCCGCCCTCCACTCCACCCCCCTCCCCTCCAACCGCCCTGCATTGTTGTACAATGACCAGCAGGTGGAGCTCATCCAGGCTGCATGTTCCCGTCTTCAGCAAGGAAAGAGCACAGATGGTGTAAATGCCCAAATCAATGTTTTTACACCACAATACAAAATCTGAAAATAAACCATGACCAGCATCATATTTCTGCAGTTATTTCATACTTACAACTCTCACTACAGCGAGTGTCCTATTTTAGGTTTTTCACATTTAGTATTTCACGAAGGACGTTTCTGACGACCTGCTAAAAACGGCCTGGTCACGATGACGGGGGCGGAGAAAGGAGCTCTGTTGTTCTATTAAATCGATCCAGACAAAGCCTCGGGCCGTGAGAACAAAACTGTGAGCCGATTCAGTGTGTGCTCAAGTGCAAATGTGGCGAGGCGCACGCTGCCACCCATCTGACCACTGAACCACGGGTGCTTTCAATGCAGCGGCAGCGGCGTCGCTGCGCGTCGCTCGAGTCATTAAATGCCTACACGTACCGACGACGGTTGTCGGAGAGCGGAAGCGGAGAGACGTCGCCTGCGCGATTCCATGCTGCTTATTCAAACGGCCCGTCAGCTCGGCCCCACAGGCAGGGGAAGAGGTGCAGCTGCTGCATATCGGAGGGGATGGCGGACCTGTGTGGGAGGAGACGCGCGAACGGTGTCTCCTGCTTTGCGCACGCTGCCGTTTGTGCAGATGCGGTTTCAGAAACCCGCTTCACTTGAAGGGTAATGAAACAGGACGGGCTCTGTTCGCTTCGAGTAAAGCTGCTGGAAAAATGTGACCCGTCATGCCGCTGACAAATCCTCTGGCTGGATCTGCACCAGAAATAAATATGCAATCATTTCCAGTAGCTGGGGCGTAATCTGAAGGGTAAAGTTCAGCGATTCCGTTAATCAATGAGCTCGAAGGCAACAGCTCCCGGCTGCAGTTTGTGAGTTTCTCCTCCGACACCGACACAGCTCAGGTGACACTTTCTGTGTCACCTTCTTTTGTGTCTTCTGCCACCGTGCAAAAAAATAAATAAATAAATAAATTACAGGTACTGTACGCTACCTGCATGCTGTGTGCGATCTCCTCGCGGTCGGACAGGATCTCCGCCAGGTTCTTGGTGCCCAGGACGTTCCTCAGGGTGGTCTGGGCCAGCAGTCGGGTGGCGGCGTCGGCATTGGTGATGTTAGCCACGGCCAGGGTGGCGTTCTGGACCCGGTAGTACACCACACCGTCCACGCTCACTGTCACGGAGTCTTTGGTCAAAACCTGAGGGTTGAGTGAACGCAAGCATGAGGACACGAGAGGGAGGGAGCCAGGGTTTACACCATTCTTTTTTATCCATTTATTTATTAGCTAGTGGCGGGCTCCGTCAAGAATTGTCAGCGCTACTTCACTCGCCTTATGAGACGAGAAGTGTGCGCGTCTCGTACCTCTTGCGGCGGGATATCGAAGGTGATGGTGCGCATGTCCACGTTGATGAAGCTGTCGGTGCACGGCAAGATGAAGAACAGCCCTGCGGGAACACGAGACAGTTTCAGCGGAGACCAAGCAAACGCAAACGCAGCAAAGGGGAGCGCCTCCTCGCCAGTGTTTGGAAACGGCGGGATGGCCAAGGCGAGCTCTCTTTGTCAGGCCGCGGCTGTGCTGACGCCGCAGCACCTTTCACGAGCACGCTTCACCTTCACAATAGCTGAATCCGCGCAATAAAACGCGCAGTCCTTTAGTAAACACAAATACCGCGCCAGCTCGGGGCGTGCCGCACTTCCTGTCAGGATGCTGCGTATTTAAACGGTGGGCGCGTCTGTTTGGGGGGGAGGGGGCTTGTGCTGCTTCCGCACTGAAATTCCCAGCGATCGACAACGTCAACTCTTCGCCAACATAAAAGAAGCGGGGGCGATAGTTACTCAGAACAGTCTCTGCAAACTGTCTTGTGACACAGAGAAAATTTTTTTTAAAAATTCCACAGATAAGCATCTGGGAGGGGGGCGGGCTCTGCTCATCAATGAGCATTTCCGCTCATGACAGGATACAGATACAACCTGTTCCGACACACCATTTTCCTCTTATGACAAATGTGTTCAGAAACTGATAAACGCGTTGGGGTGTGCTCTAAGTCACTATTGCTGGAGCACATTGCGGGAGAACCGGATTACGAGGGCCGGGGGCATTATGGGAAACCAGATGCTGGATTTAATTCAGGCAACAGGAATGCTAGGTTTACTGGCAGAGAGCTATTATTACCATGCGATGTCGTAAAAAGCACCCCCAGCCCCCAACCGGGCTCTCAGACACATTTCTGCATTTTGAGATGATGCTGCATGTGCCTTGTTTTTGCTTTTTTTTTTTTTGTTAGATCCGGTATCGAAGATAAAGGGACAGTGAATTGTGAGATGTGTATGCAAACGATGCCTTGTGGGAGTTTCACTTAAATAAAAACGCCGCTTTTCAGAAGTGAAGTCACATCACTAACAATAAGCTGACATGGCTCTGTGGGCCGGGCTGATCTTGTGCACGTACGGTATGCACACGTAATCGCCATCAGGTTGATCTTCTGAGCTGGGGTGTCTTGTTGTTGTTGTTATTATTAGCCCTCCGCCCCCCCTCCACCACCATTTCATTTGTTCAACTCATTTCTCTTTCATCATCACAGCGACAGGAAGGGGACGGTCGGGAAAGTGCGAGTGCTGGAGGTCGGAGCCGGAACGTTTGCTGCCACCCGGAGGTCAGAGTCCCGACCTGTCTCCTCCGACTCCGTTGGAGAGGAAGGTCAGCGTTCAATAAAACTGAGTCACCAATTGACTTTGTGGGGGAAAAAACCCAAACACTTATAGTACAGTACATTTAGTCTATGTAAATCTGAACCTAACTGCATGGAAATGTCAAGGGAACCAGTTTTTCCTCACAGGTTAGTGTCACACGGTGGCATCGCCTTGTCATGAAGACGTGGGTCCACGGGACCGATCTGTTCTTTGTTACAATAAAAACACACAGGAGGCAAACGCTCCGTCTCCAAACACTAGGATGGATCTGTGTGCAGATCGCACTACACATACTACAGTGTGTCAGTCATGTTGTGTTACCATCTTTGTGGGGGTTAGTGGGGCCGTTCAAATTTATAAGCTTGAAGAACATGAAAAAACCCCAAACAAAACAGGAAGCAGAGACAGATGTTAGCGTGTAATAAAGTTAGACATTTAAGTGCTGCCATTACTCTGTTTCCAGTATCTTCCTGGCTCTCAACCAAACTGGGCCGTGGTTTGTTTTGGCCCATACTGCCTCACACAGAAACTGTAGCTTATAAACAAAAATCAAGACAACCGATTGAGGATCCAGAGGTTCGCAGGGGAGCACTTTTTTGATCGCAAAAAAAACAAAACAAAACAAAACCCAACACACATGCTGGAAATATATTTATAATAAATAATATAAGATTTTCTGACCTGGTCCTTTGGCCCCTCCTCGCAGAATGCGCCCCAGGCGAAAGATAATGGCTCGCTCATACTCCTTCACTATCTGGAAAAAGCACACATACGGTTTGGCACGATGGTCTTCTTACGAGAGCGGTCGCCCTGCTCACTGAGGACCGCTTTTAATCAAGTGAATGCAAAGCAGTGGCGAGAAAGGCTGTTAAATAAATAAGCATGAACATGTGGGACGCAGCACAAGCTCCAGAATTTCCAAAACAGAGCAGGCCATCCTCAGTAATTCACCCGGCCCGCTTTGTTTGTGCAGTGGAAAATAAGCGGTGATGCTTGACAAGCTGCTGACCTTAATGCACATCCATATGGACAAGGGGAGGGTGACCAGCATGAGCAGGAGGGAGAACCCCACCAACAGCCAGCCGCACAGGCCGATGTCAGCGTCAACGGTCTCCAAAGCTGCGGAGGGAGGGAGGGAGGGAGGGAAGAGAAAGACGTGTGCAGAAAATAAATCCACTTGATTCAAATCATCTGTGGGGACATATATGCATTTGACTAGATTAATACCAAATCAGCACTGACACTTGGCACGTTCAAAAAAAGCATTTCCTTTCAGATGCAAACGCTACGTTGTTAATCGACCTAAGCTGCATCAGCGCAGCTTCCGGCCGCCTCTGATCACCCACACTTTCATTAGCGTTATTAGTAAGATTTGACATCAGCCCCACCCACTGCTCCCCCCGGAACAGGCTAACCACCGGCCACCACATCATCCAATTATGACACAGACATGCATCCAGCGGCTGAGGCCCGTACCTTCACCATCATGAAAACCATGCCCGCTCGGACCTACAGACAAAGTTAGATGTCAAAACGCCATTGAACGACTCGGAACAACGTCACAGCAGTTAGGCACCCACCGAAATGTCAGCAGGCTAGCTAGTGGATACATGTGAGAAACGCGAGTTCATGTTCAAACAAGTCGCCTCGATGTGATTAACCGTCCGGTTCCCTTAATAGGATGCGGCGACGTCACGTTGCTGAGATAATCAATACACGGACCCCACCCTGTGACTGCATGCAAATCCGGTTCATGTCGGATGCAACGATTAGCTGTAAAAACTCAAACCTAAAACGCACTGTGTAACGTGTTCGCTGCGGATGGCGGCTCGCAAAGTGAAGTCCCCCCACCCCCGTCACGCCTTCGCAGGCAGATTTACCGTAACAAAAACAACAACCGGCCGGAAACCGACCGAGAACGGCCAGCCAAGGGCCGCGAAACCGTCCGATTTAATCGACGAGGTTAATCATTAATCATTCATCATTCAAAAGCAACAAGCGTTTCCCCCAGCTCCGTCTGTAAGACGCGCTGACGCATTTCACACTGAATTTAAAACTTTAACGCCATCGATCGGCTCGCTAATGTTAGCATGGACGGAGCATGCTAATTAAGCAAAGGTAGCTTTCGGTCGGCGTTAGCTACCGCGATCGTAACGTTCATACCGCCGGGAGTGGAGACACACTCTAAATCGTGTTACAGTTATCGCGATTTCAAATATGAAAGGTGTCTTGCTACTAAAAGGTTCCCCTCTGCGGCCGAGCTGCCCACAACCCGGCTTTACCCGACTGACGCTCCCGTCTCCGGCTTTCTTTCATCGCTGCGTCTTCGCTTTCGAAGCTCATGGTTATTGCAAATAATAAAATATCTTTAACAGCGGACGTCCTGTGATCGTCGGAGTCCCCGCGGGCCTGCGAGCTGCTACTCTGCAAAGTGGGTTGGTACCACCCCCCCAACCCCGAACACCGACTCGCTGTGACGCAGTGGGTATTTTAATGGGTGGGTGCGGCTCCGCCCCTTAAAATCGTTAAACTCGCCCAGAATGCGTGTTCTTCATACGTCTGTGTTTTTGCCGCGGAAACAGTTAAGTCACATTTCCTATCGCAATGCGACCTTGTAGGCAAATTGTATGATTTTAAAAAGTCTGTACATGCCCTAAAAATGCTACCGACTGTTTTTTAATGTCAAAGACAGGTAAGACCAGAGGAACCAGCTCCATTAAACCTGAAGCAGTTGCAGAAGATGTGATGCGGTTGAAAGCTTGTGGAATAAGGATCTTGTCTATTCTCTGGAGATTTTCCCATCATGAATAGCTTTGATTTGTATTATGTAAAAAAAAAATACCACCTGCACCCAAAGTGTAGAACAGCGAGCATGGGAGCAACAGGCCCTTTACACGAGGAGAGACAATAAAAGAAACGTTCTCCCACATATGGCTTGTGCTGCGGCCTGGCATGTGTCATGTGACCTTCATACTGCAGCTCCCTTTGAGAATATATTGTGACCTGCGCCCACGTGAGCCACTCAGGGAACCCAGAGGTCGATTTCTTTTAAAGGCCTCCCCGGTTACCAACTGTGGATTGACAGTCAAACTCTCTTCTCTGTGGCAGCTGACTGAGAAATTAGCCGGGAATTTAAAGTGGCTAATCATAGCTGTGGCTATTTATAAATCACAGCGCAGGATTAGCTGACAGAGACAGCAGCTTCCATTAATAACCTTCTATTGTAATTCCCGAATTTACTGTAAGTGCAGAGCTACTGCAAACCAGCCACGTTCTCCTTTGTGGCCGTATGATACTGGTGTCCTGCCTGCATCTATGCAGTAGGAGGGGAACAAATTGAAATGTCACCAAATATAGCAAATCTGGTGCTTTTTGGGGTTTTTACACATTAGGAAAGGTTAGACCGTACTCTGTATAGACCAGCACTGCTACAGTGCTCCTTTTCTTGTACCATTAGATATTTGTGAGCCCCTTTAGTCCTGGCTCCAACCACGTAAGTGAGAGACCTGTTCACTGAGTTCAGGTGGTGGCCCTGCGAGAAAATCCAGCCAATTCCAGTAAGTGCGATTATCCTGGGAGAGCAAAGGGACGGCCGGTATGCATGTTGGAGTGGCCTGGAGCTCCATCCCATCTAATCCTCTTTTAATTAGGGTGAGAGAAAATGCGGGGACCCCTCCTGGATTAGTCACAGCACATTGACAAAGCACCAAGCTGGGACCAGTGGACAGGACTGGTGGCCAGAGTGGCCAGTTAGGTACGGCGAAGACCCTCTCGAGCGTGGAAAGAAAAGAAAAAAAAAGCCCCTCCACCGTCTCCCTGTGGCTACCTGGAGTTTGGCCTCCCTGCTTCTAAAACAAAGTGTCTCTGGTGAACTGGGAGGATAAGTCACAGCCTATGATTCGCTCATTTCCAATCCCTCCCCTGTTTTTTCACTCTCACTTGATGGGCTACTGTATCCGCGGTCGCACTCGCTCCCCATTATCCACCCTTTTTGCTAAGCCTACAGGGTACTTTGCCCTCCTCGTTATCGCACCCCATCCCTAACTATCTCTCTTCATGCTCTGCCTGTCCCTTTCTCCATCCCTCCTCCTTTTCTCCTTTTCTTGGCCAATAATGGAGGTTCAGTCTCATGCTGATGGGGACTGAGGTGAACAAAGGAATCAATTAGGAGCCAAATAGTCTGTGCTGCCCGCTCAGATCTTTGGAAATGTACAGATAAGGGCTTACAGGATTCAGTACAAAGTAATACAACCTTGAGTACAAGATCTTATTAGCGCTTCAGATTCAAATCTGGATGCAAGTGGCACATGTAAAAATAAGCAAATCCATGTTACATGCAGGTTTTAATACTTGTGTATACTAATACTGATTTTAAAAAAAAGATTTCTTGTAGATCAAGACAAACTCCTGGAGAAACTGAGGGTTCATGGTTAGGGGAGGGGTGGGTGGGGCTCTATTTTCTGTAAAAATCTGGGCTGTGGACTATACAGTAGGTGTTGGATAAGTGGCCACTAGGGGTCATTGAGGTGGTTCCAGTGAGTTCCCTGCTCATAGTGTCACCATCAACAAACAACAGCACAGAGCAATGCAACAGCTGAACGGACAAGGTGCAACAACTCCATCTGAAAAAGAAGCCGTGCTTTAACTATCATAAGTAAGAAAACTGCATTTGAAATAGAATCAGTTGTAAGGGATTTACATTCGCATTCAAAAAGAGAAACCTTGCTATATACAGTGAGGTGCACTTCTTTCCAAAATCTGAAGAAAAATCGAATCAGTCTCAACTGGGCCATTATGCGTAATGGATTGACATCCCAGACAAGTCAGGTATAGTTTGGAAAGTGCCGGAATGAAGCAGTGACACACACACATTTAAAGTTTGTCCAAATACGACCGGAGGACTCTCGACCAGCAGATGGGAGTTCTGCGACGCGGCCAGTCAGGCCTCACAGGAGACATTTGGCATCTGTGACGCACGTATGCCGGAAGCCTCAGGTTTTCACTGTGGCCGGCAGGTTGGAAACCAGCTGAAGGTGGCAGGCGTTTCGCTGATTGATGAGCAGAAGATGTGTCTCGGTGACTCACGCGCACTCAAAAGAGGATTCAACCAGATCCAGATGCTCCGCACTGACTTGGTTATGACACGAGAGCGTGCGCTCCTCTGTGTCAATCCTGTCATTTGTCACGACAGACTGCGTGTCTCATCGACATGAACCTATTTCAGCTGTGAGCCAAATCCCCGTTTCTCAGCTTTTGACAGCTCATGTCATCCTTACATAAGAAAATATTATGAGATCATACTTTTAAAGACACCAGACTTACAGTAAATTCATGAGATAAAAGCTTAATGTATAAAGTAATGGACTGTATGTCTGATGTAACGTATTATGTTATGTATTTATATATTAAATAAGAGAGTGAATAATTCTGATGTGATAGATCATAAATATAACCAAGTAATTCATAATACATGTTTAACTGTACATCTAATAATAATGAAAGTGGTTGTGTCACACTTGTGTACATAGGCCAGTTAACTTCATCATGCACGACTACAGCTTTAACGTACATTAATTGACACCTTCTTAATTACATGCTGTAACATCAGACGGTCATTGAGGAGGCCCATGGAGAAGAATGAACTTCGACGTGCACAAAGGTGAGCGAGCAGCAGCGTTTTCTGCCTCACAGCCTGGAACACTGGGTGGCAGTATGTCCCTCTGAACAGAAGCAAACGCTTTCACCTCCCGCCTCCAGCAGAGGAGCTCAGGCTGTGAGGAGTGTGAGTCTCTCAGGTTACTGTGGAGAGGATCCCTCATCTGAAATGAGGTCAGATATCCCTAAAAACGTGTTTGCCAAGGGTTTAAAGCGATGCCCATTGTTTTAATTCACTTTCTATCCACCCAGATAATAAAGAACGACACAATAAAATTGCTGTTCTTGGGTGTTTTTTTGTCTCATATTGTGAAACTCAGACTTGGCCAGGATCAGATATTTAAAGTCAGTCATCAGAAAGATTTGTTTGCTTCAACTGATCACAAAAAAAAATCAATGGCTGAAAAATAGCCAATAGCAAACCAATAGTTGCATTTTTTGTGGAACGTAAGGAATACCCTCATTTTATATTTTTTACAAATACAATACAATACAATAGAATACAATACAACTAAATATTTTTTAAAAATATTGCAATCATATATTTTCCAGAAGCTTTAATGCAAATATGTTTTATATTGAATATAAATATTCGTTAGGCTCAAAAACAGTGTCAACAAAAATTCAAAATACTATATATATTTTATTGTTTCATCCCATAATCTACACATTATTTACATGGTCGTTTTATTTGTTTTTTCACTCATCCTTGATTAACAAAATTTTTTTTAAATGCTGACATAAAATTTCATGTAGACATAACACAGACTAATCTACTGTACAGTGTGGCCCGTTCTCTGTTACCACTGTGGGGCTTCATCCGCTGAGATCTGCCATATAAGCAGCGTATTATATTCTAACAGACTGACAGTCACAGAGAAAGCCTGAGGGGATTTATCAACTCTGCATGAAAGAGCAAGTAGGGTCAATTATAAAATCACACTATGTACGCCATGTTCTTCTTTTCTGTTTTAGCCCGGGTACGTTTCCACAAAAATCAAATGCAATGTTAAAAAAAAAAAAAAAATCAATTTCCATTATTATATATAATACCAGATTATCCTGGAAAAGTCTGCAACAACTGTGAATAAGCCTCAGACATATGATTTTACTCCAAAAGTTGACAGTGAAGATAGAGGTCACAGAGGTCACGGCGAAGATAAGCTGAGAACTTGTAAATCCTGTCAATCTGTTTTCAAATTACCGCAGCAGCAGCATGCGAGGTGTTGTTGCCGTGTATTATGGTAATGTAATAGCTGAGGCAGGCCTTGGTCTGCGGCTCCTGTTTGTTCGCAGGTAGCGCGCTCGCTGCGTTTGGCATTCTGCTCCACTTCTCCCACTGAAATGAGTTCTCTCTCTCCCTCTAAAACTTACAGAGGATGTGGCGCCCACACAGCTGTTCTCCCCTGAGCTGGCGTACATAAAACATAAAAGGCGAGCCTATATGAAAAATGCACAGAGCGCTGGAATATAATGTGCTTGATAACCTGCTGCTGTCGGGCAGGAGAGGGATAAAGAGAGAGGCCTGCCCTGGATAGATTCCTTTCCTGCAGAATTCGTTTGACTGCAGGCTTGGATGGCTGCCTGTGCAAACATTTACTCACCACGCTCAATCCGTGGATCACATTACAAAGATTGATTGTTCACTTGCCTCTCACCCTCCACCATTTCATTGGCCAATATCAAATCAAATGGGATTCTCGAAAGAGGAGAATCTGAGGGGTAGAGTTGTTATGCACAGAATAAGTAACTGTGCTTCTCCGGCAGACGTGAAGGAGCCGAACGAGTGCGAGCGCGTTTTCGAGCAAATTCCTCCCATTGTTCTTGTGTATTTGAGATGAATTGAAATGCTGAGCGCCAGGCAGCGGAAAACAAATCAAAATGATTGTTACTGCCGAAAGAGTGGCACGTTGCACTGCGTTTCTCGCCGTCACGCCGCCGTGTAAATTAGCCGAGCTGCTGTGCAAACTTGCAAGGCAATTAATTTGCGACACGCAGGTGCCTCGCTACCTACCGCCATGTAATTGCAAAGTTCACAAAAGCGAAATTAAACAAGGGAAACACTGAATGCGTGTGCACTCTTTGGAGAATTTGTAGTCCAATTAAAGCTCAGTGGGTTTGAGCGCGCGGTGGCGCCGCACATCCTGTGGTCGCTCCAAACCTTGGCTCATAATCATCATCATTTCAGCTCGAGCAATTGCCAAATATTTACTCAGTTGTTTTTTTGGTTGTTTTTTTTTTCTTCGGGCCTTTGGGTACTGTATCAAGAAGCCTAGCTAAGAAAACAATTGTTCAGGAGGCAGAGTGAGGAGCTCAAAACTCATAATGAAACAATGTGAAAACGCCTCCGGTCCCCCGACGCGCTGCAGAGAGCCGGATCGAAACAGACATTACTCTCAGTTCAAGGTGACCCACGGCTTTTACCCCAGTCTTTTCCAACCAACTACACCAGCCAAAGCCAACCGAATCTATAACTCTATAAATCTATTCTCTGCAGCAGGCGGACACGCTCCCCTCGTGTTCTAATCAATAGAAAGGTGAAAGCAGGTAAAAAAAAAAAAAAAAAAAAAAAAGGGGAAAAAAATGAGCAGAAAAGGCAGGAGATGTCGGTGTTGGTGTGTCGGAACTGCTCAGGAGGAAGTAAAAGAAGCGAGATCAGGTGCTTTGACCCCGGGGATGGAAGGTCAGCACACGGGACGCTGGGCTTTCTCCTCAGCTAACCTGCTTTCAAAATAACCAAACTGCTCCCGGGGACCCCGAGCGACGGCAGATTAGCCCCCCTCCGCTGCATCGCGTCCTCTCCTGCCAACACGCTCGCGCCCTCTTTCTCCATCTCCCCTCGAATGTCTTCCTCCCATCATCATTTTCCTAACCCCCCCCCCCCCCGCTCGCCCCCTCACATCGTTAGCATTTAGATAGTTGAGAGCAGAGGAGCTTGGGTAATAGGCTTTTCCCTTTCCCTCCATCCCTCTTTCCCCTCTTGCTCAAATCAGCTGAAGTAAGAGGGATTAAATCAAAAGAACAACAATGATGATGAGAGCGACTGCGAGGGAGAGAAAGGGAGAATCCGGGGGGGCGGGTGGGGCGGCGGCGCATAACGCTTGATCGGCTGTGAGCTCATTAACCCAGGCCTTGACAGAATTGATGTTAGAGGTGATTGGAGATTATCACATTTAGGAGCTACTTCATCCCCTTATCTCTCCCACCCCCTCCTCCTCCTCCTCCTCCCTGCTTTTTTTTTCTTTTTTTGTCTTTCCTCCGTGGTTCTCTTTCTCTCGATTTCATCCAGGTCAGCTGCCCCCGGTTCGATTCTCCTGGGTGCGGGAAGGCGAGGGGGGAAGGGGGTCCCATCAACACCAGCTCCCATGTCTGCTTGATCTCCTAATTCTGCTTCATTTAAACTTCATCAACTGTTCCACTGGACCGGAAGTGGAGAAGAATGAAAACAGCTTGTGTGGAAACAGCTTTTCTCTCCCTTGCTCCTCTTTTGTTGTTCAATCTGATATGATATCCCCAAAGCTGTTGCGGCAACCCCCGACCAACGCCCACACACTGTCGCCACCTCCCCTCCTGTAAAAACGCACATACTCGCTCATGCATGCAGACACCGGCACTGCAAGAAATGTCCACCCTTGTCGTGTCGTTTTTTTCGTCAACGAAGTCCGAAAAGCTGCGCTACCTCACACGTGAGCGAATCTCTGCACGTCAACATGTTTCAAGACATTTCAAGACGTGTGCGTAACTCCCAGAAAGACTGAATGAAGCGGGCCATCCCATCAGAAGACAGGCAGAGGACACTTTTCTAGTTCTAAAACAATGAATTGATTGCCAGGGCCTTTTCATTTAGTGACTTTTTAATGAAATTATTGTTGTTTGCATTATGGTGATCGTAGGATTATGCGTTTTTGGAGCCTAACCCTTTCTCGGAGCTCAAAATGAACATATCTTGACTTATATTTCTGTGATTTTGACAGTTCTGTTCTTAGACCTGACTTATGGAAGTGCAATAGTGAATTGAATGATTGGAGTTGCCCTTTAATTGAAAACATTAAGTCTCATTTCAGTCTTAACTGTGAGGATTTGCTTTTATTATTTTGTATTTAGTATTTTGTTTTTTTTAACTATTGTTTGGTCAAGACAAGGGGATGAGGAACTTGTGACAGGCACTTTTCTCTTTTTTCTTATATTCTTTTGGCAGAGCAATTACGGGACTTCTCAACTGATAGTGTAAGTACCGATTAGTCGCAGCCTAAGATGATTTTTGAAAGATTATTAGCGCTGTGAGTACATCGTTAACAGCCTGGATGCTTTCATGACTTGTTTTAAGGGATAATTTCAGTGTTAGAACGTGGGTCCTGTTCCTCATTTCTATCAGTCATGATATAGTTGTTCTAACCACAGATGAGATCTGGGAACGCAACAATAACGAAAGGAAACCTCAAAATTTCCAAGTGTTCACAGCCCGTGTGATCATGTGACTGAATCCCCAGATGTCAGCACTCCGGCTTGTTAGCACAGTTTGTCCTTTACTGAAACATTGGTGGCCGTCACCACATAAAAATAAAGACCACAGTAGATGGAGTTTTTTTGCAGCGTGCTGCCACCGCAGCCCCACAAACTCGGAGCAGACGCACACATACACACACACACGCAGATTGGGAGAAGTCACTAATCCGGCATGCCCTGGACACCACGCACACCCCTCTCTCCCCCTTCACACTGGGAAATTTAGCATGCCCCCTCGGCTGAGGCAGAAAATGAGATTACTGTATTTAAATGACTATGGTAATGGCGAGCATGCTGCCGGGCCCCTGTAGGATAAGGGATTTCTCCTGTGCTCATTGTTAGCAGTTTTGCAAAGTGCCATCGTCCTGCTCCAGCTCACAATGGGGATGTCATTTAAAAGACATTTCTCTTTCTTTCTCGCCCGCCCACCCCCCCAACCACCCGCTTCTTTTTATGCCACTGTGTTTCCCCCCCGTCAGCGTCGTGTACCGGTCCCCAGGAGGGCCGGTCTGTGTGTGTGTGTCAACTTTCACGAACCCACCGGTCCAGACATAAGGTGAATATTCTTCATTCAAAGCGGCGCTAGAGTGATTGGACACGGTCAGTCTGTTTTGGAAGACATAATCCAATCTATGTTTGTAATGAAGTGTACTCTCCGAGGGCCGACACCATGTGTCCGTTGTAAAAAATGCAAAAAGCCAGGTGGCCAGTAGGTCAAGAGTCTGGCCGTACCTGCACGACTCATGCACGGCGGATTTATTCTGCTATCCTAAATGTCCACTTCTGACCGCTGGGATGAAGATGAAGGCTGTCTCCACTTCCAGCATCTGAATTGGGAGATTTGCTGCATTTTTTTTGGGAGAATATCATCGTAAATTGAATATATCCGGGGTTTTGGACTGCTTGTTGAGCAAAATAAAGCCATCAGAATTTGTGACCTTGAGCTGTAAGTATCTCATAAACACTTCACACAAACGGATTTAGCTTTCCGAACAGGCAAAAGTAGAGGGTTTCTGATGCTGCACAGTAGATGGTGGTTAATTTGACCCTGCGGCATTAATCCGTGCGCACAAAAATCATTTCAGGAGTCTGATTTTGCTCGCCTCCATCCCTATCCATCATGGACATGTTAGCTGCTTTACTGCCTCCAAGTGGATCTGGAGTAAACCATAAAATACCACTTCAAACGATCAAACAAAAACACTGTGTCCGAAAGAATACGGTGCGCACAATCTCATCACGTAAATGAAATGACACGCTACGCTATAACAAGTGGTTGAAAGGATTAGAAGTGGATGAACACATCAACTGATTTTACAGGCCTCTTTCTTGTGCAGATACTTAAGATATATATATATATATATATAATCTGACTAGTTTTAGGCATAGAAAAAAAAAATAATTAGAGAAGAACAAGGGCTGGGTATCAACATTTGTTCCCACAGCTTTGCTTTGTGAAATATAAACTATGCTTTCAGCCTTGTTTTTTCAGGGTGGCGCGTGGTTCTTTGGGGAAAACTTGAACTCATCACGTCAATATTTCTAAAATCCAGGCTAGGTCCCCGTTCCATGTCAGCAGTCACCAAGCACGGGCTGCTGATTCAAACTAAGTGAGGAAATTATCCCTGTGCTAATGTTGAAATTCAGCCCTTGTGGAATAACAGTGAGGACTTTAACGCCACGGGGGGAGGCTGCTCGTAAAGTAAAAAAGATGAGGAGAGCAGACACAGAGGAGGGACGCCGGAGAGAGGGCTGCGCCGAGATGGAGTAGAGGAAGAAAGAGGGATGCGCTCAGAGGGACGGCAGGACACCGACTGCGAGCCGTGATGTCGCCGCTGCTTTTCCTCCGCGTCACAGAGCACTTCATCATAGGTGGGTTTTTCTCCAGGTTCCCTCCCCTCCCATCCCGGCCACCATCCCCATCGCGCGCGTTCCTCTCAGCCTCCCGGGCCCCCCCGCCGCAAGCCTGATCTATGGGTTTTCAGCAGCGCGTGGAGCGATAAATCATGGGAAATGGGGGCCGGTGATGATTAGGTTGCGGGGTGCAGAAAGCGAGGGAGAGGAGGAAAAGAGGGGACGGATGGATCGGAAGAGGAGGAGGGGGGTGGGCGACGGCGGGCCCCGGCAGCCTCGCGTACAGCAGACAGGTTACTGATGGTGTTTGTTTCTCCGAGGCCTGTACCTGTACAGGGGGCAGATTCTCCTGGGTGTTACATAAAGGAGCTATGGGTCTGCCGGGGCCCGACGCAGCCTGGAGGACACATAAAGTGAGCTGGAATTACCCAGGCGCTGAGATATATACGGGCATGGTACCATTGCTTATTCTAGCCAAGCCCATTATATCAGCCCTGCTCCTGGGACGAAGAGGAGGATAGGAGGAGGAGGAGGCAGCAGCGAAGGCGGGGGATGAGCCCATGGGAGCAGAAAGTGTAAATTAATACTGTTGCATATTTTACCACAATTAAAACTTCATTTGTCTAAATGTGTGGACTTTAGCCTCATTTAAGCCTTGGTGGCTTGGTAGTTTTTTTTTTTTACAAGAGAAATTAGGAGATTGACCAGGAAACATTTGCAGCTCAGCAGCAGCAAACACTTCAGATGCTGTTTTTGTTCTGTGACAGTTTCCAAAATGAATAGTTACACCTCATCTTTGCCCAGCCCCTGGAAATTGAGCTCCCTGTCAATTATTGATACCGCCTCCCCGATCTGATTATATAAATACTGAGAGGAATGTTGATGAGATTTGTCCCGAACCCGAGCAAAACCTGAACTTATGGCCTCATTGAAAGAGATTTGCCAGTCAAGCCTGACACCTTATCTCAGGTAACAAATCACCCCCAACCCCCCCCAACCATGCACACAGCCGCAATGTCTGGAGGATGAGGAGTCAGAAAACACAAACGCGAGCGGGGATGATAATGAACACGCTCGTGCGTGTGACTGGGAGCGGGATGTGCCACAACAAGCAACCCCCCCGCCCGGCCTCACATTGTACACGCTCGGTTTTACCCGCTCGCCCGTTTAATGGCTGTTCTCTGTTACTGTATGTTTCATCAGCGGCGCAGGGTGGCAGGTGGGAGGGATCCTGCCTTTGGAGGAGCGGAGAGGGGGCTTTGTTTGCTTTAGTTTACACGCTCGCGCGTTGTTTGTTGCATGTTGGCGCGCCAGCTCCCTGCCGTCAGCCGCGCGATCATCGAGTCTGACAGCTCGGCGGCCATGTTCTGAAGGGAGAGGAGGAATTAAGAAGACGGAGACGGGCGGGGGAGAGAGAGGAAGAAAGGATCCAGGTGGCGTGCTTCAACCTCACCTGCCGAGATCTTACAAGCTGATTTTCCTTTAAGGATCTCTGGTTTGAGGTTCGGGGTGAGGCTACAGACGGCACCTTCACAGCTAATGTGGGTGATTCTCGTCTTTTTCTTGGGTGCAGGAGGAGGAGGAGGGGGGTGGCAGGATTACAGAGATGATCCTGCCATTCATCCTCGCTCTAAACAGAGCCCCGTCTTCCCTCCCCAAACCCTGCTAATTCCCTTTTGATGAGGCGTGCTAAATAAATCCTATTTCCACGCCTTTATTCCCAACCGACTCCTGGAGCGTAGATCAGGGACGCAGATTTTGGGGGCTTCTGCTGCCGTTTGGGACCCACAATGGAGCCTGTCTGCACGGCGGCCCACTCCGTCCAGTCAGCCTCATTATGCTTTCACCCCAACACATGCCCAGTGGCCCGCAGACACACACACACACAAAAACGTGTACACCAGCACGAGCAGACTGACACGTTTACACATGTACAAATACGCCGTGATGGCTTTGTGCAATTGCTAGGACAAATGCCGGACATCATGTCATGTACTTCAAATTTGTGGTTTGAGTGTGAGAGGATACTCCAGGTGACTCCATGTGTGTGTTTGTGTGTGTGTATGTGTACTGCGATTCTCCCTCCTGTCCTGTCGGCCCTTCCACTCTCACATGCTGAGCCCCTGCGCTCGGCTATGACGCTAACAAGCTCCTCCGTCTCTCCGGCTCTGTCTACACCGGGGCCCTGTTATTAATGGGGACCAGCTGGGAGTGGTGAAGGTACATGCACAGCCAGACAAAGCCCCATATATAATCATAAAGTCATAACAAACGACCTGATGTAAATGAGGATGGGGGTGTTTTTGAGGGAGGCTGGGTTTGGAGAGAATAGGGCCACGGATGCCGGGGCGCAGTAAATGAAGAATCCAGGTGTCAACTGACATTAAAACGGCCGGTGCCCTCTTGGCTGGCTGGCAGAGACCCACCTCGCTGACCTTTGACCTCCCCCCAGACGCGGCAGAGCGGGGGTCAGGCCTTGAGAGGCAACGTTGAGCGCTTCTCCGACGGCTCATTTCTCTGCTGATGGGCCAGTTAGCCCGAGAAGAATGCAGCCTCCGTACGTGCGCAGGCAAACAAAAGACAGCTTTTCCAGGCTCTCCGTGCCGAAGAGCTCGGCGCCTCCGACATATGGCACCGCTTCAACACCGGCTTCAGGACCTGGCCAGCTCGCAGAGTCGCGCCGAAAATTTCGATTTTTAGATAAAATAATGATTATGATGTAAGATTACAGGCGGCGAGGATCCCTGGCCTGCTCATCTGCAGTGCGTCTGCGTCGGCGAGGCTTACCCAGACACATGCTTCCAATTAGCTGGGCTTCTTCATGTAAATGCTTCATAAATTATCCCCCCCTGCCCTGGGATTAGGTGCTCATAAAGAGAGCGAGCATCTCAATAAACAGCACAGGTTGTGTGCGGAGAGCAAATTAGAGGGACAGTTTGAGGGTGAGGCCAGAAGTGGAATAAAAGAGGGAGGGTGGCACTGTGAGGTGGCAGTAGGAGTCAGGGTGGGGGTGAAAGCTGAACAGTCCAAACGGCGTCTATTGTGCTCCATCTGGAAGATGTCAGGACATAGAAGAGCACATCCACTGAAGTCCAAACCCTTCACATTGTGTAAAATCTCTGTCAGGTTGTCAGGGAAGTGACCTGCTGGTCACAGATACTGACCTTGATATAAAGGACGGTCCCTGATATTCCAGTAATATTCATTCAATTTCAACAAAATACATAATTAAACAACACGGAATCCTTGAGTGAACATGGGCCGTACTTTTTTTTTTTTTAAGTGCTAAATTTTGAAAATGCCATCTGCTGCTGATCATGTGATGGAATGGAAAGCTCCACAAAAGCTATTAAATTGACTTTGTGCTGCGATTATCTTTTCAGCAGTCTGCTAATATAATTATTATGTATGAATAATAATATATATTATTCAATAATATCATTAAAGTTCCTAAATAAAGTAGAAAACCTGGTTGATGAAAATTGTAATATAATCAAAAGATAATGAGGACATCTATTATTAATTATATAGTTATTTTATATATGAGAGCAATGTTTACGTATATGTACCATATTCGAATGGGTACAACAACAACTTAATACAGCAGCTATTTTTGTCATTATTGATTGTCTTGATTATCGTTAAGATTAGTTGATTGTTTTAGTCAAGAAAATGACAGAAAGTAATGCCACTGTTTTCCAGAGCCCGAGGTGACATCATCAAATGGACTGACCGGCTGCGAAAAAACCCCAAAGACATTCAACTGTGCTTAACAGCGGAAAAGCAGCAGATCCTGGTGCTGTAGGACAAAAGTTGGATGTGTGTCATTTTTAGTCTAACGGCTGCCCACTTGAAATACTGCTGCACAACATCTTGCATGTTGCACGTGAGTCAGTCAGCGTATAAAACCACAGCTTCTCCTAAACGATGCTGGCTGGCTGTGGAATACGTGACGGGATGATCTGACGAAGCTGCGCGCCTCCGCTCAATCAAACAGACAATAGTCCCAGCATTACCAGAATTAGGCCGCTCGGTTTGTGCAAAGGTGCGGGGCGAGCGGGAGGGTTTTTTTTTTTCTCTTTTGGATTCCGCCTCGAAAATAAAGCGTCTGTAAACACGGAGCACAAAGAGCATTAATGCACTAAACCTCGGGCCACACCGGGCCACACAATGGACTGTCATATTGAATTGGCCCGGAGCTGTGGGAGAGAGGCTGTTTAAGAAGACACAGGGTGGGAGTTAAGCTAAGAGAGAGAGAGAGAGTGAGGGAGGGAAAGAGAGAGAGAGAGAGAGAGAGCCCGTCGTGACAGACACTTGTCCATGTAACAGCTCTGCAGAAACTCACACCGGGCTCTCAACAACACTCTGCTTTACTGTCGATCACCGAGACACTCAGCAACACCGGCTGTCACCTATACATGTAATATAAATGCAATCTCACTCTCTCCCTCTGTGATATATATCGACCATCTCAGAGGGGCAGACAGAGTCTGACACGCATGCACTCGCTCTCTCGCAACCGCCCGCGTTCTGAGCGCGGCGCCGCGCAGACAGTCAATAACAGAACGGGGCGCGAGATTAAGCCTAAGCCCACCTTCTTTTCATGTGGCAGAGCAGCCGCTGCCCCGAGATCTGGCACCAGATGGCGCTGTGCTGGTCGGTGCCAGGAGATAATCGGGACAGATCGGGCCGCATTACTACCCATTATCTTCTAATTATTCTTGTGTGGAGCGCTGATCCTGCCGTTTGTGTAAGTGGATGGCACAGAGAGCCTGTCGCCCCCGGCAGCACGGAAATCCTCCCCGCTTCCCTAACCCCCCCCCCAGGGGATGGAGAGAGAGAGAGAGAGAGAGAGAGATATCAGCCGGGTGGGGGGGAAAGGAGGAGCTGGTGGGTAAGACAGCCAACCTGATGGAGGGGAGCGATGCCTTTGTGAAATATAGCACGAGGTCTGATTTTCATATGGTGACACCACCGAGTGACCGAGGAGACCTTTCTGCTGACCTTTGACCTCACGCGTTACAGGAAGCAACATCTTGTTGCTCGAGAAAGCAGAAAGAGAACAGCAGCTTTCTACTCTGATGACTCTGTAATAGCGTGATAAGGATACAGTTCAAGTCTCCTAGGCTCCATTTGTGCAGCGCCTGTGTGGAAACAGCCCCCCCAAAGGATAGCGCTAACTGCGCAGAGGCATATGGCTTACCATGTGCTAGGTCCCACGTGCACACTCTTAAGCGCGTTTCTACCCAGAACATCTTCGCTTAATTATCAGCATTTTGTTCAGCATCCTGCTATTTTGCATATTAATATCTGTCAGCTCGCTGTGTAATATGAGGAGATGAAGGCCTCGGCTGCGCTGAAATGCCGCCGCGAACGCAGGCTTCACTGAGCAGGAACGTGCACGTCGGGCCGAAGCGACTCCCGCGGGGCCCAAGAGGAAGCGCGCGTACCTTTTAACCGGGTTCCGATCGCGCGCGTACGCACACGAGTTCGTTCCGTTTCCGAGCGCGCAACCAACCCGCCGCGCGCTCCGCCACATGTTTACCCGCTGGTATACACGCAGGCCTGCGCTCTCACACATGCGTGCCCGTGGCGTTTGGTAACCAGCCTTTCCGACTGACGCGTAATAAAACACGGCGTGGCATTGTTGA
Organism: Psettodes erumei; assembly: GCA_016785225.1. Classification (NCBI taxonomy): domain Eukaryota; kingdom Metazoa; phylum Chordata; class Actinopteri; order Pleuronectiformes; family Psettodidae; genus Psettodes; species Psettodes erumei. Next base: position 315,008 of record JAFBJZ010000782.1, on the reverse strand, counting down.
TCAATCTCGCCAGCCCATGGGCCGCACAGCAGCGAGGGCATGTACATGCAAATGAGAATAGCTAAATGCCACTGAGGGGGCGAGAGAGGGAGGCAATCACTTCAGCTGACAAACTGCGCAGGAAGGGGGATGCAGTTGGAAAGTGTGTGTGTGTGTGTGGGGGGGGCGCTTGATATCCAGGGGAAATTTTTAATTCAAGGTTGTAAAGACAGCGGGCTTAATTACAAGAGACGCTGCAAGAGATGAGTTTATCTTCACCGCAGTTTAAAAGTACAGGTTAAAGAGAACCATCTACTGTGCTGACGATCTGCGAGGGGAAAAAAAAAAAAAAAAAAGTTGAGCGTGTGTTTCTGTGTGTGTGGCGCCTGAGGAAAAACCCGGGGAGCTGTGATTAAAATGTAAGAGAGGCTGCAGCTAAGACCCGGACTATTCTCCGCCAAGCCGGGGTCAGGTCAACTGATCTGGGGGCCACTTGGGCAAATCCCAAACACAAACACGGCAGAAGAAAGGCAGAGAAAGCTCAGGGAGGCTGGTGGTGGAAAAAGGGCGATAGAAGCCGTCCATGGGAAGATGAACAGACAGGGAGATCATGAAGGGAGAGCTGATTAACCAGCTTTTAGATCTCTGGGAAATATCTGAAGGATTGCGCCTCTGGCTCCGTAAATCCTGACCCTCAACGCTGAATCTATCAACCCGGGGAGCCCCCGTGCGACAATGAGAAGTCTATAAGCTGCTCCGAGCTGCTCCATTGACGGTTCATTAAGCAACAATGAGGACAGATAACCACACGAATGGCTGTATTGGTGGCTTTCGCTTCCCACTCACAGAGGGCTTTTTAGCTTACGTCACCCCAGCTTTGAAGCACAGGGCATTCCCCTTACACTAAGCCGGGGCGGCGCATTCAAGAGGCATGACGCAGAGGCCGACGCAGGTGTTTTTCTTCTTCGCGCATGCGGATGCTGCGAGGGATGCTGTAACTGTCAAAAAATGCCATCGTCAATGCGCTTTGAGCTCCCGGCGGCGATGAAATGGACGACATCAAGAGGAGAAAAGGCGCTGGATATTAAAGCCCGCGCCCGGGGCTCCGGCCCACTTCAGAGCGCCGCTCCTTGATCAAAGACGGAGCAGCAGGCCAGAGATCAGCCGGAGCGGAATACCGGTTAGTGGGAGATTGTACTGTGAGGAAAAGGCTGCAGGTTTGATCCCTGCAGTGTGGCCGGCACCCGTTAATAACTTGTTCAAGCGTCGCTGACAGTCGGCCACTGAGCATCATCCGTCACATGGTGTACAGCAGCCGAATCTGCATTGGAGGCGACTGGTGACCCCGCATGCAGACATCTGCAGCTGTAACCCTCAAATCAAAGCCTTCAACTATCAATGAATTTCACAAAACAGCCCGCTGCTTTATTTCACAGCGAGCCATTGTTGGCAGGTTGCACTGTAGCAAAAAAATCCAAAACAACTTGTGCTGCAAGCAGAGGTAAAAGCATCGGAGTTTTGCAAGGCAAAGCTGTGTGCTAAGCATGTTTTCTCCAAAAACATTATCATCATTTCCACTGGGGATATTGTGGCACTACAGTATTCTCTCGCAAATGTCTGCACACAGTTTGCAAGGCGAAGAGCTCCTGGCCTGGCTGTTCAGAGTAGCAAATCAGTGATTTCGCCACCTTCGTTTCCCACGAGCTCAAAACTCCAGGCAAACCAAAACTTTCCACAAGTCTGGACAAACCACGGATGAAGACTGTTTCCACTAACTTGCACAGATTCTTCAGTCTTTTGACAGTCAGTAAGGAGCATAAACTCACTGAATGACTGATCAGTAACAACTGGATTGCGGGAAGCGGACGACCCCACAAATCGTGCAAGAACGCCAACTGTTGCGTGTTCTTGTCTGGTCTACCAAAACAAATATGGACGAGAACTGACAGCTTGTGCTGTTTACATACAGTGAAAGTTGGGATGAAAAGGCAAAAAGAAGGGGGGGGCAGAGTTTGGGTTATTATTTCCCAGATGGAGAGGAACGGAGGGCTGTGTAGCCTGCAGAGAGAACGGGAGGACAGCGGACTGTAAATGATGCCAACTTTCAGCATTTACCAGTGAGTCTCCCTCGGGGGAAACGCAAGTGACGGTCGGTAAAGACAGCAGTCAAAAAAAAAATAAAAAAAATCAAAACACGTTGCACACGAAGTCACCGAGGCCGCTTCCTCTCTCGTAAATTGTTCTCCGGAGCGCAAGTGCAGATGAATTAGAAGTGATTTCGTCTGACATCGGATTGGAACAATCGCGCAGGTCAGCGGCCACCAGCAACTTCAACTGCAGCTGGAAAGGGAAGACGTGAGGTGGCGTGAGGGAACTGTAATCCGTCCATAGGATCAAAAGAAACAAAATCTGCCCCCGTCGTCTTTCGAAGTAAGAGCATCCTAAAACGCAAAAGACTGTGCATGTCATGTGTCATGCTCTCCACTCTGATTTCAGGGCCTCTGCCCCGGCTCAACTCCGCACAGAGCCACACAAACAGCTGCCTGTGGAGGAGGAGGTGGGGCCCTTCCCGCGAGGCTTCGCCTTCACTTCAAGATTCGGGGGTTGGCGAAGTCGCCGCTTTCTTCCCCTCTCTTCTCCTGCCCGCGAGTGTCAATCAGTGGCCGGTCACGACCCGTGTGACAGTAATCAAAGTGAATAGATGAGTGGGCCAGGTGGTAATTGTGTATTATTCAACTTACAGGGAGCGCTGCCACGCTGCTTTAGCCTGTTGATCGCTTATGTATAATTTAAGGCAATCTGTGCATGTATTATAAATGAACGGGGTTTGCGAAGTGGCAAATAGAGTGCAATTAATGTCTGGGAGCCCAGAGTATGCAGATTGACTGTCTTTAGCCTTTTTTTTTTTCCTTCGCTCATTTCTCTCCTTTCGTCCTCTCCACCCCCCCCATCTCTTTCACTTCCCTCTTTCTCTCCTCTGTTCCCCAACCTCTGCTGTCTCCCTCTTTCTCTGGGAGTCAACTTTATGAAAGGAGTATGAGTGAGAGTGAGTGAGTGAGCACACTGGAGGCAGTCAATACCTTATCAACTCCTGCCGAACGCTGACACCTTGACGTCCTTGACAGCAAATTATTACTTTTTCATGACGCAACCAGGTGCAATTACAGCAACATCTTTGCGCCGTATCCTGCTGCTCCTGCAACTGTCAAAAGGCGTACCTGGTGGGATCCTGGAGGAGCTGAGACATCAGTCTCTCAGTCCCTCCCAAATCTCTGCAAAGACAGACTGACAGACAGGAGCGAGGTGTTGGGGGGGTGGGGGGGTGCAAAGAGAAAATAGACGGAGCCATTCAAACAAGCCCAAAGATTCAATAAATAGTTGCATTCTACTCAAATCCCTTTTTTTGGGAACACTCGGAGGTTTGTTTAGAGGGCTGTTGACTGACAGCGAGAATGTGGCGGACTTCTGTTGTTGTGGTTCTGTCGGCGCGGGTAGCTAGCTGCTGCTAGCAGCCTGGTAAACAACCGTGTTTGTAATGTCATCACACGCTCCCCCGCTTCGCACCGTAAACCCTGTAGGCCTGATTATAAAGTTTAACCGCACTTTAACGCACAACAACGCTGAGGCAAACACACCAGGTAATCCTCAATTAAGACTTCAGAGTGTCACTTCCTCCCCGCAGCGCGGCAGCAGAAGAAGAGAACACAAAGAGCCCACCAGCCTGTGATGCTACCCCTGTGAGTATGGGGATGCTGGGTGGCGGGTGAGAAACTTTGCTATCCTGGAGGTGGATGTTGCCTCATGTCTCTTTGTGTGTTTGGTGTGTCCCCCGGTTGGGAGCAGAGAGGGGAGACAGGGTGGCAGCGTGTGTGTGTGTGTGTGTCGGTGTGCGTGTCATGGAGAAGAAGGACAGGTAAGAGGAGCGGAACAAACCCTGAACGCGCTACAGAGACACACAAGAGTCGCAGCTTTCATCTCAGACTCATCATCCACTGATCCTCCCCCCTCCTCCTCTCCCCCTCACTCAGACAATTTCCTCAGTTTCACTTTTAACACTTTGCGTGCCTCGTAGATATTTTTTTTGTTAAAGAAAACACACACACACACACACACACTCATCTGACTTATGTAGGTAATGACACCTCAGTGAGCTATTGGTTTTCCTCGGCCCTCTGTGTGTTTTTTCTCTCCTCCTGTCACACCCCCCCCCCGTCTCTCTTCAAGCACTACCTTCTATTTCCTTTACTCCCTCAGGCCTCCCTCCTCCTCCTCCTCTCCTCTCCTCTCTTTTTTTTTTTCCTGTGGTGTCAGACACAGATTTATTCTGCCTCTGATGCGTGTAGAGCAGAGGAGTGTGAGTGAGCAGAGAGGGGGCAGGTCAGTGAGGGTGGGGGTGGTGGTGTGCATGTGTGTGTGTGACTGTGTGTGTACAATAAGAGATAAGATCATGGCTCCCCAGGGGCTTGTTTGGCCCTGTACCCGATCCATCAAACGCCGGCTCCAAGTGCCAAGGTCAACTCTAATGAGCATTTTCTGGGGTCTTATTCTCCACGATGAACACCTACCCCCCCCCATCACCACCACCAATACCAACACACACACACACACACACACACATACACACTTGCACTGTCTAAACACACCTTGGACATACCTGCCTCAGCTGTAGGATGGATGCTTGTGACAGGAAATATAACATGCCCGCACGCATCCCAACAGGTATTTTACCCAGAAATCAAACATCGCCGGTGCTCGAGAAAGCCGGCCGAGGTGAGATGTACGTGTCAGGTGCGGCAGGTGACCCTCCGTACTTTTCTTCTTAAGCACCAACCCAAAGCGTGTCCACAGCACTGAGTGTCAAAAACTGTCAAGTATCAGAAGACTGGTGCCTGAACGGTCACGTTCTCAGTCTCGGTTGCTTTTTCTTTCATCAGATATTTCCCGATCCAAATCGGAACTCTGCTCCTTTCATTTGAACCTTTTTAACATCTAATTTTGTCCTTTTCATTGAGTGGTTTTAAGGTTAAAAAGACTCTAATTTTAATGCCATTTGTCTGACAGTTCTTCAGCTCTTGCACCCACTTAAATATTTAAAGTTCACATGCATGATCCCAAGAAAAATTCCATTCCATTCCATTCCAAAATATGGTATTTCTGGAAACTTTGACATCTTCACAGTGACTTGAAAGACAGGCGGGTCCGTCAGTCGATATATTGCAAAGTTTTAAAAAAAAGAGTTTTGTAGAGGAACATATTCCTCGAACTGAGGCGGTGGTATTGGCAACGCGTCTGAAAACTGGAATGATACGCAGCCGTCATGCAGGTCATCTCACGTCACTGCATGTTTCCACATGTGACACCCAGAAAAACACCCTCACAACGGCTCGCCCAGCTGTTTCCCCTACATTCAGCACCGCCGGGGTTTGGGGCACAGAAATGGGCCACGGTGCCAGGTAGGTGGGCTTTTATTAGAAAGACCTCCCTCATCAGGTGCTGCTCTGCCAGAAGTTGTTAGGGTCTGAAGGCTCGCCGGGCGTGGGTGTGCGCCGCAGCATGTGGAGCGTACTAATGAAGCAATAAAAGTCACGGCGGGAGGGGTGAGGGTTGGGTGGGGGGGTGGGGTGAAGGCACGTCGGCGAGCGGAGGGACCGGGGGCCGCTGACAGGAGGTGTGATAATTGAGATGTTGCGACCCCACATATTACCTGCATATTGGCCAAATTAGGAGGCAGGGAGTTTAAGGCCAGGACCAACACCGGTGCCCCCCCAACTTGCCATGATCTACCTCGTGTGAGTGTGTCAGTGTGTGTGTGTGTGTGTGTGTGTGTGTGTGTGTGTGTCTGGGCCTGACTTTTTTCCCCACTTTTCTAAAAATTTTTAAATTTACAAATTACAACATGAAACTAGAAGCTACTTGATGTAGCAAACATGGAAATACAATCCACAATAAACGCTATAGATATTATATTACAATAAAGGGCTGGGGCCAAATCTATCTATAATATATATAGACATTATGTCTTGTAACATCATGATATGACAATCCAAATATTACTCCAAATGCCCACACTGACGCTCGATGCACTTATGCATCACTGAAACAATTAGTCAGTCAGAAGAAAATGAACCAGGAGCTGATTTCATAACCGATCGTTTCAGTCATTTTTAAAGCAAAAATGACAAACGTCCTCTCGTTCCATCTTCTCAAATGGTTTTTCTCATGTTTTGAGTCACTATAAGTTGAATTTCTTGCATAACTTTGGGTCTCAGACTGTTGATCAGATAAAGGCAAAGCAATCTGAAGATGTTGTGGGCCCTGGGAATTTGTGACGAGTGTTTTTCACAGTTGTCTGACATTTTATGGACTTTATGGACTAAACAAATAAACAATGTATCAAAAAAAAAATCAAACCAATAAATAACTGTAAGTAAAGAGGAGCCATCCATCTCCGCGAGGACACTAGCGTCTTGTCCGGCGTTAGCTTAAACTGCATATTGTGCACGTGTCCTGAGCAGCACCAGTGCAGTGATTCATGGACGTGAGCTCGGCCTCCTCCACTCCACCCCCACCTCACCCTGGCCCATCTCTGCCTACCCGAGCAGGGTGGAGGGCAGGGTGCGACCCTGGACCCTGTGGCCCCTCCTCTGAGGTTGAGGACCTGGAGGGGAAGCCTCCACGCTCTCCACCAGCGTGTGCGCGCATCTCCCTGTGGCAGCTGTAGGGGACCCCCCTGCCCACTGTGAGCCGAACCAACGCACCATCACTCAGGGAGGGGAGGGGGTGGGGGTGTACATGACAGGTTAACATTGAACTATGACACCTTGCAGGGGAAAACGCCTGGTTTGGCTGCTGAAACGCACCGTGAATGTTGAACAAGAAAGGCAACTGGCCCGTAAACTGGCGCTGACACAATTCACAAATCAGCAAACACACACAATAAATGGTTCCTGCCTGGAAGTTTCATATCATTTGAGGGTTTTTGACTCATTTCCTTTTGACAAAACAAGCAATTCAAAGACTGTGGTCACCAGTGGTGGACATTTTCTGATATTTTCTGACATTTTATAAACTTAATTAATCTAAAAAAAACATTTAAGAGGTCGATCCACTGCAGCCCAGTTCTCAAGTACCAAATGTTGGCCCAAATACTCTGGCAGATGCTCCGTATTTGCATCGATATCTCTTGATGAAAATCCTAATTTTATAGTCTACGTCATATCATTCATGCTTGTGTTGCAGTACCTATGGGAACACCTAAGAACTTTGGCTCATTTCATTCTTATTTTCATGGTTTTGGCAGGAAAAAAATGATTATGTTCCTTGTGGGAAAGAATCACATCATATTGGTGAACAAACACAAACTGCCAGCACAAAATGAACTGCACGGGCTTCTCCTGATTTTGGTGGGACAACATCGTTTGTCGACACTTTCCAAATGCGTCGGGGACAAGTCATCAACTGTCAAGTAATCACATTACTACTTTACTTAAACGTTACTCAGCTGGCGTCAGGGGGAAGATCGTGGTTTGGGTTAAAATAACTACTTTGTCACCATTAGAACCTTCGTCCTCGTGGTTAAGAGAACAATTTCTAGGTTAAAGCAGAAAGCAGTGTCGACCGCTGGCAGCAAAACAGAAAACGACCAGCGGCCACACACTCTGACCATCCATCCATCCACCTCCTCCCTGGCAAGTTTTGTGGCTGCATAACGTCACAGTACTTCCACCTTTGCTCCTGACAGACAGGAGTCATATTTCACACGGCGGCTCCGGTTCTTTATCACTAAACACTCTGTCTGTCTCGCATTGGGAACGAATTAACATGTTAGCTAAAACCTCAACAAACAGCGCTGAATAAAGAAAGTAAAATCACTTACGCCCAAGATCCCCGCCATCCCACAGCTCTGATGGACTTCACGGTTTAGCCCCGAGGGGTCAAAGGTCAGGCAAAGTAGGGTTGGCCTTCGTTTGAAGGAGCTGGCATTCCTCATGAGGGATGGTTATGATGGATGGTGGCGGACCCTCGCTCACCGCCTCCCCGCACCCCTCTCCGCTGGCTCCTCACTCACCTCTCCGCCTCTTGGCACCGTCCCTCCATCCCCTCTTATCCTCTGACCAGATGTGTTTGCTGAACTCTGTCAAGAATAATAAAACGCCGGACTGCGAGGGGGCACGCACGCCGGGGCCGGCGGGCGGGCGCGCGCTCGAACCTGCAATTATGAAATGGGCACGCATTAGTCGGGAGTGTCAATTCTGGCATCTTGATTATTGTTAACTGTTGTCTTTGTGACACGCTGAGAAGTTACTGCAGTGCTGAAAGTGTGCTGTGATCAGTTCAGCGATTCGTCTAACGTGCAGTAAACGGCCCTAAGCACACGTTGGGTGTGGAGATTGTTTAATTGCAGAGTAACCGGAGGCCTCTGCGGGGACCTGGCTGCAGGGATTTGCTCCCGATCGGCCACAAGAGCATTAGTGAGGTCCAGGGGGGCTAAGAACTGGGTCACAGTCGGCGTTCCACTTCATCACAAAAGGACCCGGGTTTCAGCGCAGGGCACCGTCATGTTAAAACAGGAAAGGGGGCCTTCAACACATCGGCACAGTGTGCTCTCTCATGAAGTTTTCCCAACATTAGAACTCAGGGTCGTCAACCAGGAAAATCAGTCCCACGCCACCTACTTTTGCCCATTTTGTGTAGCTATGCCCCGGCGCTCTCCCTGAAGAATGGGACGATGCCGTTGCACCATCATGAACATTCTTTGAGAAACTTAAGAGAGCTTCTCATAAAGATTTCGGCTTCCACTTTTGAAACAGGACCTTTGTGGTGTAAACAGCCTCACAGATGACGGCAACAAGTTGCCCTCCCAGGTGAGAATCTGCACAACTGGTGTGAAGGCTATGAAAAGATTCATATTTGATGAAGCGCATTCGTCGCTCTGCACTCGACCAATATCCTCAAAGGATAAATCTTTAACAAGCGCAATCCTGGACACAAACCAGGAAACACATAAAGTCACCTCACTGTGACATTTGCTCTCACCGACTCAGTGTTTCCTCCGGTCGAACGGGTGGGAGTCGACAGAGGAGCGGAGGAAATGTCAAACACTTCTCATCCTGTTCTTAAAGGCTGGCGTCTGCGTCGAGAGCCCAGCTCTGGTGATGGAGGAGGAAGAAGAAGAAGAAGACGGAGAAAAAAGGACGAAGAAGATGGAGAAACTGCTTTTGGGAAGGCCCTCCTGGGACGGAATCAAAACCCGCCTCTCCTGAAAGCCCTCTCGCCACAGGCGGCCGGTGACCGCTCGACACCCCCCCCAACCAACCAACCAACTGCGGGATGAGAGCGAGGACGAAGGAGCAAAGATGGAGGCAGGGCTAGCGCGCGTTAATGGCTGGAGTGATGATTTCCTCCACACGTGCAGACACAAATGCCCCCCCACCCCCCCACCCCACACTCGTCCTCACTCCTCCTCCCACCTCCCCGCGGCCCCGGCCCTGCAGGCAACACACACAACCCCTCTCCCTCACACACACACACACACACACCATGGTTAGGCCTCCAATTAAATCAAAAGTGGTTTGTTTTTATTGGTCTTTTGCGCTGACAAGTGGGCTATCATTCTGACGGCTCTACCTGTCAGCGAGCAGCTGAAAATCCTCCGTTGACAATGCCCAATGCTTCCAATTAGGGGAGAATCAGACTCCTGCCGCGCTAGCCATCTTTCCACCCCCCACCCCCACCCTCGAGCCCACCTTCCCTCCCTCTTTTCTTCTGCACTCACTCCACGATCCTCTACCATTCCCCTCTTTCCCTCTCACTCTTGCTCTCCTCCGTAATGTCTCCCTCCTCCTCCTCCTCCTCCTCCTTTCCCTCGTCTCTCCAGGAGAAGGGGGTCTGTCTCCGCTGCAAATTACCGACACAAAACGAAGGTGGTGGCGGCGCCGGCGCTGGGAGCTGCCGGTCCAGGGCCCTGTCAGCATTAATGAGACGATGAAGGTTCATTTCGCCCGCATGCATGTGCTAAATTCTTTCTTGTGTGACAGCTGACTGGGAAATGTGAGTGTTAACCTTATAAAAGATTCAGCGGGTTCTCATTATTTTCTGTCAACTCCGGTACCTGATGGCGTTCAGGTGCATCATTTGCATCCCTGACTGGTCCGGGGTGCAGCACCAGCTCCAGAGCAAGAGCCTTTTTCTTTTCTTTTTTTTTTCTCTCCCCCTCGCCTTTTTTTTTTTAATGCTGTTTGTTTGTTGAGGGGAGTCATCTTTTTACATATATCCCCCTCGAAAGACACGCTTTACTCGATGTTCCAAAACAATAGAGGTGCCAAAGTTTATTCAAAGGCGACACACGCTTTTACAAAACATAATCCAGATATACATTTAACATGCCTGCTCAAATGGGCAGGTAAATAAAATGGAGCACAATGTTTTCTTTTCCTTTTTTTTTCTCCCCCCCACAAAAGCCCAGGAAGCTGAGGAGGCCCAGCAGGCTTTATTAGTAGTAAAGCTTATGGACAGAATTCCAATAATTCCCATCCACAGATAGATTATTAACACTGACAGGTCACGTGTGGACTATTACGGTGAAACTGCACCTGGCGCCAGATTATCTTGCTTTTTGTTTCACACCGCTGATACTTTTGCAAATATCCAAACACTGCTGATCAGGATCAAATATTGATGGCGATGCTGGGTTTAAATAACTCGGGATGAAGCTGTAAGGCTGTCAGCCCAGACAGAGGAAAGAAAACAGTCCAGACTTTACTGAAGTGGCCCGAGGGTGCCAACTTTGGTGGGGGCGGACGTGCGAGTGCGAGGCGTGGGCCTGTTTAATGTGGATCGATAACGACGTGTTATTTAAGCATCTGATGAAAACAGTGGAGGGAGAGAGAGAGAGAGAGAGAGAGAGGGGTGAAGAGAGTCTCCTCCTTTTCAACATGGATCATAACACCCTTGTGTGTGTGTGGGAGGGAGAGAGAGAGAGAGAGATAGTGTGTGGGAGAAAGAAAAATGGAGACAGAGAATGTGTGTGTGTGTGTGTGTGTGTGTGTGTTTTTCATCACTGCGGTAAACAGTTGCACTGGCCCTCCAATTCTGACCACTTCCTGGAGAGGTGGAAAAGAAAAAGGAAAAAAAAAAAATCACTTGACCAGAGGGACACTTGTCCAAAATCAGCAGCAGCATGAGCCAGATCATTACAATGTCATTACACACACACACACACACACACACACACACACACACACACACACACACACACACACACACACACACACACACACACACACACACACACACAGGCTGCCCAGCTGCACTGTCTTCTGCCAAAAAGACATTTCTCAGCCTTTAAAGTATTTCTAAACAAATCAAAGGCCTTTTCTTTATTCTAACACAACTGTACACTTTAACCACTTTTCTCATCGAAATGTGGACGATCAGCTCAACATTTAAACAAACAAGTCCTTCAGCAGTTACCCAGAATTCTCTGCTTTTCTGTTTTGTATCACTGTGAATTAAATGTGTGGGGTTTGAAATATTGGTCGCACACAACAAGCAATCTGAAGATGTAACCTTTGTTTCTGAAAACTTTTTCAGCACTTTGCTGATGTTTTAATAACTATAGGATAAAAAATACAAATTGAGCCATAGTGAAAATACATGCTCTATCTCATGTTAACTAACACACACATCCCCAAAACTGGTAAGTAACCACGTGGTGTTTTGTTTGGGATTTTTTTTTTTTTTTTTGCCTGTAAACAGAGATGTAAACACATAAGCTCCATTTTCTCAATTTGCCCACAAAATGCAGATAAAAGACACGAGCTCACAGTTTGGGTAATAAACAGCGAAAATTAAAATGAAATAAATAATTCGTTTGGGGTCTGTTAAGAAACAAGTCCGAATGAGCTTTCAGGCCATGTGATGATCACAAACAGGAAGACGTCGGTTTAATCGCCTAATGATTTATTTACTGAAGCGTTGCTGGAGTCTGCGGACACACAAGGATAAAGAGAGGAAGCCAAAAAAAAAAAAAAACTGTGAGAGAAAGCATCAAACCACTGCTCCTTTTCATGCACCAGCAGAGGGGAAAGAAACAGCTAAGTCAGGGTGGGTGTGTGTTGCCTTATATCTGCGTTGTCCCCGCCTCGTATGTGACAGCTTGCAGCCGTGATGGGACCCCATGGGAGCGGGGAGCGGATTCACTAACCTGCCGGTGTCTGAGACCGACGCGCGCCTCCAATCTGGTGGTCACATGGGGTGGAGGGGGAGGAGGTGGGAGTGCGTTTGTGTGTGTGTGTGTGTGTGGGGGGGGGTTCGATGATGATGAGACGGGGGTTAGTTAGATTATTAGGGGCTGTCGAGGCCGTCGCGCGAGGCAAACTGTTGTGCAGGATGGAGCTAAGAAAAGTGCTCACAATGGTATTTCACGCATGTTAAAGGTGAAAAGTGCGCACAATGGCAAATCACGCGCTTTGAAGTTTTGCGTCACGCTGCTGACACTATTGTATATGATTACCAGGGAACTATTAGAGCCTCATTATGCTCTAAATGGGGACTGCTCCACGGCGAGACTTGGTTTGATTATACTTTATTCTATTCTCTCCTCACATTTTTTTTATTCGACAGGCAACACCAAAATATTTTTGTCAGACATAGTGGCCATATTATGTCTGTTTGTGGATTTTAAAGTTGGGATTTTCGACTGAAAGTGAACAAACGACTAAATAATAATAATTTTAAAAAATGTAAAAGTGTAATTGTCACAATGGACACCAATATCAAGCAATGAAATTAGTAGGCTCGTAAGAAATAAAAATAAATATCTAAATAATTTAAAAAATAAAATAATTAAAAAATAAAACAATAATAATACTAATGCACCTTTAAATCAAATTGTGTGCGTTTTCTTCATATCCAAACATTAACACCTGATAAACGACGTTAAATCAGATAATCCCATTAAGTAATAAAGCAAAATAAAAATTAAAATGAGCGATGGTGATAAAATCTAAAACGCCTAGGGAGAATCTGTGCAGAGGGGAGCTGTGGAGGTGGGAAACGAATCCAGTCAAGGAAGAGGAGTGGAGAAGAAAAACGCGGAGCCGCTCCACATAATAACCCCATTATAAGCCTCATCAATGATGTAATGAAAGCAAACAGTGTGAAAATTGCCTGTAAACAGTTGGATCTGAGTCTCCTGATGAATTCAGTGTCTCTTTTATCAAAGTGAGGATGAGCCAGGGAAGAGAGGATGGGGGAGAGGAGAGGGAGGGTGAGTGGGCGTGTAGGGAGGTCCACTTCCAGCTCCCCTCAGCCAATGAAGGCTTGTCACAGGGGACTCACGTGGACGAGGCTCTCTTAAAACCTAGCTCCTGACTTTTCCTCAAGTTCAATTTTTTGGGATTCCCTCCCACCCCCAGCACATCTCGTCCTTTTACTTGCCAGTTGTGACTATTTAACCCACTTTACCTCTCCTTTTTTTTCGCTTCCGCGGCGCGCATAGCATCGTCCCGCGTCTTCCGCCTCTTCCTCGTTCGCCGCCGCAGCTCTCGAACCCCCCTCTCTTTCTGCGCCTCCTGTTTTTTTTTTTTCTTCAATGTTTTGTTGATCCACGTAAAAGAATGCGAACAGTTTTCCTCTGTCGCCTGTGTAGCCACATGACGAGCTGCCCTCAACATCTTCCCCCGGTCCTCTCTCGGGTCTGACGCGCCGGTTACCTGTCCATGGTGCTGAAACGCTTCCCACGCCGAAGAAACCGACCCGCTGTTGCTCCTAAAACCTTTTTCGAGAAACAGTCGTTATTTCCGCGTCTTTTTTTTTTTTTGCTCTGCAGGTGAGATCGTCTCTGCAATAGCTGGCTCGTCTCCTCGGCGAGGTTTGTGAATTCAAATCAGAAGGAGTTGATCCTGAAGGAAGCAGAAAGAATCGATTGTGACTCCAGCGGCTGCATCGATTTCAGGAGGAACTCGTCTTTTTAGATTTGACAAAAAGCAGAAAATCGGATGCATGGACGGTTTTTGTAACGCAACTTAGACTTGGAGGTATTTTTTCCTTTAAAGTACCAGTTCGGATACTGGAAATAGCGGATGAATTGTCTTTATTTGTAGCGCATCCAAAACATTCGTGTTGGCACGGGGAGGGGGTTCTTTCTCCTCTGCTGGATCAACTGAGACTTAAAACACCCCCTCCTCCTCCCTAAACATAAAACTTGTCCTGAATACCAAATGGTAGTTTGAGGAGGCCGCGATCAAGACAATGGAGGCGTCCGCCAACGGGTCCAGTTTTGGCATCGACTCGCTTCTGTCCCACAGGCCGGGAAGTCCGGTTTCCAAGGGGGACAGCCTGGCTGGGGAGTGCCGCTCGCCACTGGAGTTCAGCCCGAGATCAGATGTGGAGAGCGGCTGCTCGTCGCCCCCGTCGCCGAGGAGGGAGTGCGTGGAGGAGGTGGCCCAGAGGCAGGGTCACGGCGTCGGCCTGCCGCCGCACCTCCAGCACGCGCAGATATCGGCGGGGTCGCAGCAGAGGACCGTGACCTCGTCGTTCCTCATCAGAGACATTCTCGCGGACTGTAAGCCTCTGGCCGCCTGCGCGCCCTACTCCAGCAATGGGCAGCCGACGCAGGAGGCGGGCAGGCTGGCCTCGAAGATAGCGGACGACTTCATGGAGAAGATCCACAGCAACTCGTCGTCAGACAGCGAATATAAAGGTAAGCGGAGAAAAGAGAGTGTGTGGATAGTGTGGAGGAGCTGAGCTGCTCCGGAGAGGAGACTGATTTGGCCTTCTGGTTTTACTCTGGACTTCTGGCTCATGTAGAAAAAGACAGAACTTATTTCCAGTTACACCATATGTTACTTTTATACGTGGAGCTCCTTCTTCCTTTGGGATGACGTCTTTCCTTATATATTTATATTTATCTTTAAGAACTACATTTCTGTATAATGTTCAGCTTCTGTTTTTTTTTTTTGGTATATTTATCTGTCTTTTTAAAAAAAGATTTGGAGAATCATTAAATAATGAATAAATCATAAATAAATAACGAGGTGATATAGGGGTCTGGCACTAAATTTGAGGCGCAATCTGGGGAAAATATACCTGGGCATGATTGGAATAATTTTAAAAAATTAGATTTCACTGAAATTACAGTTTACATCCTCAATATAGTTTGAGAATTTTGCTTGATGGGCAGTAATATAAAATCATTTTTGAAAAACTAAAATGATATAAATATTAAAAACAGGGAATTTCTGATTATATATATATATTTTTTAGCTTTTCACATTATAAAATAATTTTTAAAATTTACCAAAAATTATTGAATATTTTTGGGAAAAAACAGCAGTTTGTTTTTTGTTTTGTTTTGGCTTTTTTTTTTAATAAAGTGAAACTACGTTCCACTATAGCAGCAGGCCGCCGGAAGCCATCACTGAACAAAAATCGAGTGGAGCCACTGCTGCAGCATCACGGTGGTGAAAACATGCGCATGGTCCCTGCACTGTAACAAACTGATGAGTTTATTTTTATGAAGTTACTGTTTAAAAAAAAAACAAAAAAACAAAAAAAAGGAACAACAACGAACGGCTGCCTGCAGGTTTCGAGCTTTAGCATTATAGCAAAAATATCCAGGAAGCATCTGTTGATGTCTGGGAGGCAGGAATGGGAGATATGACAGGGTCGCCTCCAGATAAATACCATCAAGGGCCTCTCTGTTTCCAATCATGTCAGCCATAACAGACATGTCACCTCCACTGACAGTTTAATGAAGCAGTGCCTGGAAAGAAGACGAGCGCTGCAGGCTACAGTGGATTATATACATTTAAAAATCGCACTTAATGCATCCAAATTAATAATTATTGTTATTTTTAGGAGCCTATAGGCAGACGACAACTTTTCTTCTTTATTCGCTTTTCCTTGGAACGATATCGATACGGCCTCACGTCATCAATCTGCTCAAGAAAATTCAGTGTGTGTGTGCGCGCCCCGTGTCCGCGCGCTCCCGTGTGTCACAGTGTGGATGGAGATGCTCATCGACGCGCTGATTGATTGAAGGAGCCGCGGGGCCCACAGAGCGCCTGTACGGTGGCTTTGATTTCCACCAATCCGCCTCCTATAATATTTCAGGGATTTGATGCAATTTGTCCCCGGCGCTAATCAGATTTGTAACCGCGCAAGGCCGCCCGGCTCTTGATTTCCACTCATTTCCACGGTCCTGTGAAGTTCCTCCGGTCGCGCTTGAAAGGCTCGTCCTTCCCTTGTGGCTCAATTAGGCGGATTATTGTGCTTCTTGGGACGACTCAACTATTCAACTACCAGGATCTCTCGCCTGGCTCGCCCCCTCCCTCCCTCCCTCCCCTTTTCTTTTCTTGTCTTGTGCCTTTCCTTTCTCTTTTTTTTTTTAAAACAGAGAATTGAAGGAGTGTATATCAATGCTCGCCCTGACATGACAACACGCAGAAAAAAGAACAAAGACTGCGGGTCTACTGACGGCAGAGATATCAGATTGGAAGTGCGAATATTGGAAGAGCTTTTCATAACAATTTAAGACCAAATCAAATAGCTCCACACAGCCCATAGGCACTGTTTCCAGAGCCGTGACTCACACTTCAAATATGGATAAAACCAGACATAGTTTTTAAACATTTTAACAATAAATCAAATATATTGTACCTGGAATCTCTTGAACAATTTATTTTAAAATATTATTATATAATTATTATAAAATAATTCATAATAAAACTTCAATAAGTGGTTTATTCCACAAATAAATTAAAACGCAATAAAGAACGAGGTGAAGTTCAGCAGTGAGGCTAAATCACGCTGATTTAACCGTCATCATTATTTAAAATTTGGCCAATAAAATGACCTCTATATGCCTCCATCCAGCCAGATTTCATTTCATATTTTACAATTTTCTCCTGAGTCAACGCCTTGATTTAAGCGAGCAGTTCAGTGAGAAGTAACATTTGCCGATTTTAATCTGTATTTAATTCACTTCACACTGAAAACCATCTGCTTTATAGACATAATGCTGCTGCAGATTGATTTCTGCGGCCGTGTATGCACAAAGATGGATGCAGTGGCACACTGTACAGCACGAGAGGCCTGAGCTCCGTTTTAACTCCTTCTTCCCATTTTGTCTCCCCATTTTTTTTTCTCGTGGACGCGGTTTCTGTCCTCCAGTGAAAGAGGAAGGGGACAGGGAGATCTCCAGCAGCAGAGACAGCCCTCAGGTCCGGCTGAAGAAGCCCAGGAAGGCCCGGACGGCCTTCACAGACCACCAGCTGGCGCAGCTGGAGCGCAGCTTCGAGCGGCAGAAGTACCTGAGCGTGCAGGACCGCATGGAGCTGGCGGCCTCCCTCAACCTCACCGACACACAGGTCAAGACCTGGTACCAGAACCGGAGGTAAAGACGCCGCTGCAGTTTCCTAAGGAGGGAGGGAGGGGAGGTAATCTGGTTTCTCACGGCTGACTCATGACGAGATGGACCCAGGGGCGCCATGTTTTCCTCTCACCATCACCCAAAAGGTGGCATGACTTCACTTAACATATGAGTCAGTGCCACTAGGGCTGCATCAAACCATCCTCTTAATTACTGATTCACCTGCCGCCTGCTCTCATTAATCGTTTGGTCCATGAAAATGCGAGAAAGTTGCGTAAAACGTCCCAATTGTCCCAGACGTCATAAAGAAATCCGTTCAAATGTCACACCGTGGAACATTTTCATTTTTAGCAGTTCATTTATGAACAAAAACTTTCGGATTAATATTCAGTCAGTTGATGAATCGATGACTCGTCTGTCTTTTGCTTAAATATGACCGGCATCAAGTACTTTCAAAGGTGCAGTACTTGATTGACAGCTGATTAATTGACGTTACATCGACACGTCACAAAACTTTTTTTTTTTTTGTCAACGCCCTCGGGTTGCGAGATTTCTTTCATTTTTTTCTAAATTTAATTTTGATTTGCGCTTTCCTGTTAAGAACAAAAAAAAGATATGAAAGCGAACAGGGACATTTGTCCTTCCATCGACCACAAACGTGTTTGTTCGTCAGTCCTGTGTCTACTGCTTTCGTTTTCGGCGTCTTCAGGCAACGAGATGACTTTGATTAAAGTGAAGGCCCACAATGACCCTGCAAATAGTTTGTGTCAACTTTTTGTAAACAAATGAAACCGTCCTCGTCGGCGTGAAAGCGTGTTTTCTGCGTGTTTTCGCTCGAACTGCCTTCGGTATTTGTTTGTCTGCAGCTCTGACTCTCAGGCAGCTAAATGACAAATAAATATAAAAACACAACACTTTGGGGCATGAATAATGCATCGTTGCATGTGTGCATATCAATAATTCAAACAAACCACTATATCCACTCAATTATCTTTACTATGAATTATTCACCTGCGTGGAGAGCATACTGGAAATCTAACACACTTGCTTGGGTGTGAATACAAGTGGCAGGTTGGAGATTTTAGGTGATTTAAATAAAAAACAGATGCACCGCTGACTTCTAATTGGCAAACAGATGGGAGATATTTCGGTGTGTCAAATCACACTCACTGCATTTATAGAAAAACATATGCTAAAGGCTAAAGCAGCGTCTTTTATCTCTTCCAGGACAAAGTGGAAGAGGCAGACGGCGGTGGGACTCGAGCTGCTGGCGGAGGCTGGAAATTACTCCGCCCTGCAGAGGATGTTCCCGTCCCCGTACTTCTACCCGCAGAGCCTGGTGTCCAACCTGGACCCCGGAGCGGCCCTCTACCTGTACAGAGGCCCCTCGGCGCCCCCGCCGGCCCTGCAGAGACCGCTGGTGCCGCGGATCCTGCTGCACGGCCTGCAGGGGGGCAGCGAGCCGCCGCCTCCGCCGCCCCCTCTGCCCCCCATGTCCGGCGTTCTTCCCCGGCCAGCTCAGCAGCGGTGAGCCGGCCTCCGCCCGCGCAGTTTTATAATTCTTCTTCTTCAAGGCCGACCTTGGCAGCTCGGGACTCATTAGAAGAAATAAAACAAAGACGGAAAAAAGATTAAAACGCGACGAGCAACAGAGAAAAAAAAAACTGCTCAGCCTTTATATGGTACAAAAAACCAAGACGATTTAGGCTGCGGACGAAGCTTTGTGACTGAAACTCAAACTGTGTGGAGGGATTTCTTTTTCTTTTTGGGGGGACATGAGCTTTATTTATAACTTATTTATTTTCAATATGAATCAAATTATCTAAGTTATGTATTTATTTGAACCCAGTTTCAGTATTTTCCCCAACAACAGATGTAATTGTTGGTGGCACTTTGACCTCCAGTTCAAACACGATTAGACCCATTCTTCTTCTTCTTCCTATTATGTGGATGTTCATGGAAATTGCAAACGCAGAAACCAACGTCCTTCCATGTAATTCGAATATAATGTAGTTAGGGGATTCAAAGGAACAATTTAGTTCTTATTTTCATTTTTTTAAATTATTATTTTCTTTGTAAAATTGTGATTTTCTTTACACGCGAAGAACAAGATGATCAGCAGTCAGAAACCTGTAAATAAGAATATTTTGCATTTTATTCGAAAGAGACTGATTTTAAAGAAACCTCTCTTTTTTTTGTTCGTTTGATCTATTAGTGTGTCTTTTTTCAGACCACGGTGATCCACTTTAACATAATAGGCTAGATTAGCCATCAGAAACTATACAGGTGAAGGAGTCAGAATTTAAAAAGAAAAAAGGAAAGGAGGAAGAAAAAGCATATTGTCTGAGGAAGGATGGACGACCTGCCTGGACCCACATATAGGCACAAATACGAGAACTACGGAAGGAAAGGAATCTATATAAAGTCTTTTTTCTCGTTCTTAGTTGACGTTTTAGCGGAGTAAAATGTCAATTCATTCATAAAAAAAATTAAAAAAGCAGTTTTATCCACGCAGAAGGGGCACAAGGGGGAGGACATCACCTCAGTGATGTGGATTTTTTTTTTCGATAAACAAAGCGATGGGACTCGGGTCCACGTCCAGGTGTAACTGCCTGTTGATTTGATGTATTTGAACAGACGTTGTGCATTTACTTATGTTATTTCATATGACGCCGTGATAAACCCTTAACTGTTATACTCTCCTTTGGTGAAAAATGTATATTGCAGATATCAAACTTGTGGAGTGGTTCTCGTATATTTCCTGGATCGTTTTTTAATTTTTTTTTTTAAAAATATTTTCCCCCTTTCCTCTAGCTTCCCCAAACTCTCTCCCCATTTCGTGAAGTTCCAAAAAAAATAATATTTTTTTTTGAAATTCACAGCAGAAGTTGGACAGAAAAAAATGGGGGGATTTGATGTAAAAGAGAATTACTTTTATAAATGTGGAAATAAAAAGTCTTTCATTTAATCACGTGGCCTGCCTGAGTGTGTGTGACGCGGGGCTGCGGGATCAACACGTGGAGAAGTTGGAGGGATTTAATGACGTGGATTTAAAAACCCGCAGGAGGTGGAGGAAACAGCACCGGTAACGTGATCTCGTGCAACCCCCTGCGCAGATGCGTAAAAAGGTGGACATTTGTGAAATCATCTTTATGGTTCGGTTCGGAGCTGCGGTTACATTTTAGGTTGTCATGTTATTTGCTCCACCTGTGCACAACGCGTTTGTCCTCACATGATTATCTTCCTGTGCAAAGGATCGCACAGAAAAAAACCCAATAGTTTGAAGCTGCGGTTTGGTACCAAAATAAAAGCCTGTATCAAAGACAGACGTAAAATAACATATAAGGGTCTGGACACTGTTTTTGAGACTGCCCATTGTTTTAATGGATGAGGGGTTTTTTCTTACAAAGAGATATGATCACGTCAGTCTCAGTGAGCAAAGGTTGGGGAGGTGGGCGCTGGAGCTTTAAATTAAAACAGCTCCATTTTTGTGGAAGCAGTTGGAAAAATAAGCAGGATTTTAAGGGCTGGCGGGTTTTCCATTAGAGGAAAACGTGTTTGAATGAATTTGAACATGTCTGTCAAACGAACGACCCCCCCCTCCTGTGTTTGGTTTAGTGTAGTTGATTTAATTTGTTTAATGTTGAGGTGAGGGCGTCATTTAAAAAAGGAAAAGTTAATAAATTGAGTGTCATCAGTGGAGCAAGTGCTTTAACACCCCCTTTCTTAACCTTTTCAAAAGGATTTTTTTGCAACTAACTTCAATTAGGATAAATGTTAATGTTATTCTGTGCTGTTTACCAAGTTACTGGCCTCTATTAGATTTTATATCTGTTTATCCTTCTCCGTTACGGGTATATATGCTTGAGCAGTTTTGATTGAAAGGTACATCACAGGTACATGTGGAACAGTTTGAAAATAGTCACGAAGCGCGCTCACGTAGAGGAGTGCACGCACGACCCCCCGGTCTCAGACGTTCAAAAGTGCAATCAAAAGTCCAAAAATGGAGGCCCAGTCCTGTTCATCCGCCCTCCTTCCCTCCATTCCCGAAATTAACAGCAGCGACTCCGATTCGTTTTCCATAAACAATGCAGGAGATGAAATATTAATGTCATGCGCGCAATTGTTTAAGTGCCCTAAATGATCCCATTTGGAAATTGATTGTTTCCACCCTTCCCGTCCTTGAGGGTGCTGGATGCGCGCTCCTCTGCCAAACGGCTCCAACAGCTGGTGACCGGGCTGGAGCTGACTGCAGACCGGGGATCAGCGTGGGGACAGCTGGTCAGCGGCTCTCCGCCGCCACCCCCTCCCCTCCCCTCCATACAAATTTCACCCGAGCACCGACCTCCCTTCTGCCCCCACCCCTCCAAGTCTGTGTGGACCCTAGAAGTTTATCCGGCCGTGGGCGCGTCGGGGGTTAAAGGAGTTCAGGCTGACGGACAAGACTTGGCGTGTAGGACGTTAACGATTAGACAAAAGACTTTAATAGGTTTTAATTGAAAGTCGATAATGGGTTTGATAGCCAGGTCCCCCTGCTGTCATCCACGCATGGCACCTGTTATCTGGGGCCCCCACTTAGTGGCTGACCACGCCGTGAAATATCAGACTGACGGCCTGGTAACTGCCGCATTTATGATGCGGAAAATTGCATTAAAAATACAGTGGGCCGGGCCGCCGGGTCCCGACGAGTGGGAAAGTGAAAAGAGGAAAAGGGAAGCGAAAAGAAAAACACACACACACACACACACACACACACACACACACACACACACACACACACACACACACACACACAACTCCCAACTTGCCAAAAGATCATTATAGTCCCATCATGAGGATCCGTGACCGATTCAGATAACGACGACCCTTCTTATGAAAAGGGGTTATTCTTACAAAGTGCACAGCTGATTATATAAGGAAAAGCCCCCCCTCGGTGTATCTTGTTGGATGGTTCGGAGATCCCCCCCCCCCCCTTTTTTTCCCTTTGCATGTGAAAGGCCGGTCGTAAATCCCCCGGCTCTCACCGTGGATTGTCCCCGGCTCAGGGTTAATGAAGTGCGGATGGAGTCTCGTTGAGCTCCCGACAGACAGAAAAAAAAGGCTTAAACCCAGAGGATCAGTGACTCTGCTTAATCCCACGGACTCCTGATAATAATTATTAGAATAATTCAAAAGAAAATAATAAACAAAAACAACCTTTTGATGAAATTAAGAGTGAATCAAAGCGCCATTTGCATTGTGCCCGTGGTGTGAGAGCTTTTGTATTTCGCTTTCATTCCTTTCAGTGGACCAATGAAGCAAATCTGCAGCTCGCATTAAGACTGTTGCGACACACTGCCGGCGTTTTGTTTAAAAAAAAAAAAAAAAAAGAAAAATCCGCGGGGGAGGATGAAAAATAGATCAATTAAAATGTTCAAGAAACGCATGGCCTAATTTGCCGCCCCCTCTCTCTCTCAACAATAGCCATAAACGAAAAGAAACAATTTTACAGTTTCGTGCGCACAAGCAAAACGTGGCTTTATATAGGCTATTATATCTGTTAGTCAGAGCTGGAATCACATGCATTTATTCCCACATGCCTATGGCCTCCATATCCTACGTACTGCATGGATGTGGGGCATTTTGGAATAACCTTTGAAGCCATAATGGCACACAGACGCGTTGCAAAATAGAGCGAAGGCACTTTATTACACACACACACACACACACACACACACACACACACACACACACACACACACACACACACACACACACACACACACACACACAGCCTCATGTGTAATACTCCAAACAAAGTGTTTGACTTTGGCTCTCAAAAAAAGGAGAAGTTAAGTTTTTGCTTTTCTTCTTCTTCTTCTTCTCCAACATCCATACACAAAGGCTTGTTTTCTCATCTCTCTCCTTAACAGGACAACAAAAGTTTGAAAAATTAAAGATGGAAAATGTTGGGTTTTCTTTTTTTGAAACAGAATGAGAAAAGAGCCTATGCATGTGTTTTCCTCTGGAAATATGGCAGTCTGATTTAAATAGGGTCACGGTGCCTCAGTCGAAGTGGTAAAATGTAAATGTGAGGATGCAGCTGGGTGCACTGCAGCAGGCAGGGGAAACTATGCCCATTTTTTAGAATAAAACCCAAACTAAAAATGCCACCTAACTTGATTCGACTCGCTCAACGCTGATGGTCGTATAGCGGAAAAGAGAGGAGGTCAACGCTTCCAGGAATCTGACTCAGCAACGAGCGGAGACTTTTAGAGAGATGAAGTGGGCGACATGATGAAGTATCAGCAAGTGTAAAAAAAAAAAAAAAAGGGGGGGGGGGGCGAGGAGCAAGCCTGCCGGTTACAGATCTCCTCCTTGCCTGGAGGTTGGGGAGGTGGAGGGGGCGTCGCCGAGCGGAGAGGGAGATAACCCCGCTAATCATTCCCCTCAAAATGACGGGGGAGAACGACAAACCCGGGGTCAGGGGCGCGGGAATTGACAGCCCAATTCTCGGCAAATAATGAAAGCTTTCCGCCCGGATCAGAGAGGAGGAGGGCTGGGGAGGGAGAGCGGGAGAGGAGGTGTAAGCCTCCCCACTTGAAGCCTCTCATTCTTCCCTCTCCTCTCCTGTGGACCGCGGAGGACAATGAATCTCCGAGAATTAGCATGCGCGTGGCAGCAGGTAGGCTCCACTGCAGCGCGGAGCGCGCGCACTCACTGCGCCGGTGGGAGCGAATCACCTCTGAGACAAAACCTCAGGAAAAAAAAATGTTTTACATGTTTGTCGTTAACATAAAGACGTTACGAAGTGCCCGGAAGCAGGTGAGTGCACCATTGCCTTTGTTGCAAGTCCAAAAAAAAAAAAAAAACAGTCGACGAGAAATCAAACAGCGACCCCGTGACGCGACAGACCTGACTAACCTGTGGGAGGGGGCGGGGCTTCTGCAACCTCCGCCGGAGGGGGGGGGTGTTGAAAAGTGTCGCGGCACAAGTCGATCAGGTGATCGAATGACGGAGAGAAGTCGCACGTCGCGGCGTGTTACATACACGCAAGCCCAGCGGGCCACAAAAAAAACCCCACACCGTGACGCGAAGCATGTACGGAAGCGCGACGTTCGAGTCACGTGGGGGCAAATTCCTGGTGTGGCTCGCGCCCACTTCTCCCGGGGCGCGCTGAAAGCTGTGTAGCTCGCGGCGGGGGGCCGGTGTGAGCCACACGACGGACACGCACAGATTATTCAATCGATATCTTGTTGTGTTACGGGCAGGATTCGCCGCGTGCCGCCCCGGCCGGACGACACGGCATTAAAAAAAAAAGACACCCTGAGGCCCTGACACCCACCAGCAAGCCAACCGGCCCCGGAAAGGCGATGACTAAATCTCACACCGATCTGTCCACGACTTCCAGGCAAAGACGTTGGAGGAAATGACGAAGAACGGCCATGAACACCGTCTCATTATTATTATCATCATCATCATCATCTTCTCTGAGAATGGAAATGCAAAGATATTCATCCGTGGCACGCGATGTGATAAATACAGTGGGCAAAACAAGAGGGGCAACACGGACTGGATGATACCCCCCTCCCCACACACACACACACACACACGCACACCAACTCCCCCCCCACACCCCCACCCCGCGAAGACACCGAGTGTTTGATGTACAGATGTGAGCGCCCTGTGATTTACGGCGACGTCGAGCGGCCTTTCCAGCCGTGACGCCGCTGTCATCCTCAGATTGCTGCGAGCAGGTGGGGAGGATTTCATCACGCCGGAGGTGACACCATTTAAAAAAAAAAAAAAAAAAAAAGAAGGGATTGGAATCCCAACGTCAACAAGCCCATAATCAAACTGGTTCTCCCAACTCCGCAGCAACAGCCTCAACACAGCAAACATTTACTATTTATAAGCGATCCCTGCCTACAGCTTATACATGCGGAGCAGTGTCCGCGATCTCATCGGAAAGTGGGCTAAATTAGAGGGAACAGGCAGTTTCTTGGACACCCCTGCGGACCCTCTGGGGGTCACTGACCACGGCCACTGGGGGCGGGGGGTGGGGGCTCTCCCCTCATAAACATAAAGGGAGGAGAGTCCATCAATAAATGATGAGGAGTGGTATACATGTATTTTTAACGGTGCTTCCGTGTGATGTCTGGCAGCTCTCTCACTCTGTCTCCTGGTGGAGGGCAGAGAGCAGAGCAGGACCGCGCATGTTTGAATTAGCCCCCCCTCCATCTCTGTGTATTGGTTGGGGTGAGGAAGAGGGGGTGGCTGAGTTAAGGGCATGTGGTCTTTGTCCAGAAAAAAAAAAATGTTGGCGTTGGTGGCTAACAGGTTCCTACCACGGCCAGCGGGGTCACTGTTGTTTGGCGATGCACAGAAACAAAGCGCGATTTGAGTGTTTATAGAAGAAAAAAATGGCAAAAATTAGTGCAGAATTTGCTAGGAAATTAAGTCATTATGGACAAGTCATAAAGAAATTAAAAAATGCCACTGACAGGCGCTTTATTTGCCAGTCAGCCTAACCCATGTCTGTGGCGGAAACCTACATGTCGACGCGTGTAGTTTTTTTTTTTTTTTTACATTTCGCAAAATTCTTTTTCCTCTGACCTGGCGACGTCGAGCGCTCAACTCTCACCTGTGGATAAATTATGGGAAAGTTGGGGAAAACGTCGAGGGAGCAGCGCTGTAGTTTCTGTCAGGCAGGAAGTGATTGATGCCGCTCGTAGCCTACCGGGGAGCGGGCGGGTAGCGGCAATCGGTTCAATCAGCAAACGGCGGGCGGGAGTGACAACGCAGCTCCGGTCCGATTCCCAGCACACGGAGACAGCGGCGCTATCGAAGCAGACTGAACGCACGGGCACGGCGAACCCATCGGTAAACGAATTAACAACAATGTCGGATCACATCAACATAACAGGTGGATCAGAGCGTCTGAAAATACCCAGAGAACTGCTTAAATTTCTTGTCTTCAAATTGGTTGTTTTGCCTGACCATCTAACCATCTAAAAGCCCCCCGCAAAAAAAACCCCAATCAATCATCAGCAGAGAAGCAACAGATCAGAAGCTGAAACTGTGTTTGCGCCACCAACGACTGAATCGGCCGACCTTAAAACGAGTGAAATCAAGCGATCGGCTTGTGATTCGCTGGGGCCAGTGCGGCGGTCGACGCAACTGTTATGCGCGCATTGCACACCCGCTGTGTCCGCTGTGTCCGCTGTGTCCGCTGTGTCCGCCCCTCGTGTGCACAATGTGCGCGTGTGAAGATGAGGGTGCGATGGACCGCCCTGCGCTGGGGCCCGGTCGCCCACGCGAAGTATTTATGTGTACCTGCGCTCTGAAAGTGTCAGGTGTGTTCGTCTCGGGGCCAGAGATGTTGGCGAATCAATCAGAAGTGGAGCAGTTGGGGACTTATGGGGGGGCACACACCAAAAAGCCCCTAATTGGACAAGTGAGACTGGTGGCGGTGAGGCTGACTGTGGGGGAGACAATTTACCTCAGTGACCACTCCTTGACATGCCATTTGCCTCTGAGGACCCCCAGGGCTGGCCAGGCAGCTGCCCGACAGAGCCATAACTCCAGGCCAAGGCGAGGACCTCGGGCTAACAAGCCCATAACGAAAGACCGGCGGAGTGTGAGGGGGAGAGACGGTGGCGCGCGGCGAAAACCAAAGCGGGAACAGACCGAGAAGTCGATGCGCTCAGACGCTTCCTCCGCTCGCGGAAACTTCTGTTCTCCGCCGTGCGCCGGAGCCCGAGATCTCACGCTGGCGGGCGGACGGCTTTAATCGCAGGAGGAGCGGCGTGGTTTCCCTGCCTCGCTCCGGATCCTAATGCTCATTTCATCATCAGACAAACTGACACCGATATATTTACATGGCGCCGGGAGCGGCGGAGGAATTCGGAGGCATGTTGTCTGGGAGATCAGAGGGTTGGTTTATAGAATGGAGGCAGCGCAAACAAACAGCGGCAAAGGCCCCTGGCTCCGCACGCACACACACACACACACACACACACCTCTATACACCTGAGTGCAGCACCCTCCCGGGTTTGAAGTTTGTGTGGAGTGGCAAGGCGAATAAAGCGCGCGAAGCGTGACGCCAGGTAGGAGAGAAAGCCCGGCTTCAAACGGTTATCAATACAATTGGCTGTGCCAGGCGCGGCAGTTTAACCTCTTTAGCGCGCCGGGTGTCTGCTAACTGGATGTGACGCCTCCTCGGGAAGGCGCCATCCGCGGCGTCGTCTTCACAGAGACTCGCTGGGGCCTGATGGGTACCGAGAGTCCCAGTTTAACTGCGCCGCGTCCCTTTGACAGCCACCCCCCCCCGAAACTCAACCGTAATGACGCCCCGGGAAAACAACAAATTCTCCCGCGCTTGCCAGAGAATAACAAATAAAAAAAAAAAAAAAAAAAGGAAAAACACAGGTTGTGATGTGCGCTGCGAAATTTGCAAAACAGTAAATAGTGATTCAAGTGCTCCTCACAACAGATGTCTCAAGTTAGCCTGTTTATGGGAATCAACTTTTCCTGACTGCTCTCATAATACTTTTCCCTAAGAATATCAGCCTCCTCTTACACGCGGTAAAGGACAAACACCATGAGCCGCGCAAAATATTTCTAACATATTTGTAAACATTGACACGAGTAAAAAGACAAACAGGCTCCCGATGAAAAATTCCGGCACATCAGACGCGCTTCTGCACATCTCTGCGGCTTGATTTATAATCTGCAACTCCATCGCCCGTCGTGTTTGGGTGTTTCGGTTGTCTTTTTTTTTTTATAGATTATGCAATTACTTGCATTGTAATTGCCTGTCGTCATGTGTTTGTTTGTTTTTTAGCAGATTTTAAAGGGCTGAGGCCGAATCCAGTCTCGTCACGCGCCCGCCGGTCAAACGCCATCACCTGATGGGCGCCGGCGTACGTCGCGGTGAGTGAAGAGGAGGAAGCGGGGGAATGAAAACGTCGGGAAAGGGCTTCCTGTTTTGCCAAGACGAAGAGCTCTGGAGGGAAAGGGCAGGGGCGCCGCCTGCCAAGGATGTGGCGGAGGCATTAGGGATTGCAGCTGGCGTGCAGTCAGGCTGGCTGGCTGGCTGGGCGCGGCAGCAGCCCCCCCCCCATCCACCCCCCACCCCTGCACCCCTTGATCCTAGGCGCAGAGGCAGGTCTCTGCAGACCCAACGGGTGCCAAGACGCCGCCATCCAAACCTGGAACCATCAGCCTCCACATGGACACGCATGAAAACAGAAAGGGGAGCGCAGGCGTCTGCAGGATGTATACGCATCGCGCCGGGCACACAAACACGTCCCGCAGTCGCACAACACTCCCACACACACGAGCGCGCACACCTCTGACAGGCTGTACACAGATGTTCCCGTGATAACAATGACAATGTCAACACATACTGCTGCCGAACTCGCATCCTCAGTCATAATGAACTAGAGGCGCCGAGCCTCCATTTCGTCTTCCGGGCTCCTCTCTGACAATTTGCAGACTGCTCCTGGCTCCGGGTTGCATCCTGACCCCGAGGAGGAGAAAGAGGAGGAGGAGAGGGAGAAATGGAAAAGAGGCTCGGAAAATAACAGCGGCTGTGTGTGTGTGTGTAAATATATATTTATATACGGCGAGCGGATCAGGATGGAGGGACGTGTCACTCGGTACCCCGGGGCTCTCCGTTTTCTTTCTTAACGCCACAGCGGCACGTGACCCCGCGGAGCCCGCTGTCCCCTTCAATTAGGCCCGGGAGAGGATTAGCGGCGAGGGGAGGCTGAGGAGATCGGAGGAGATCGAGTAATTGGCGCGGCTAACAGAGTATTAAAGGAAGGGGAGGTTGAGTCGTAAGATGCGGGCGGAGGGAAAGGTGAGGAGTCGACGAAGGGGGGTGGGTGGAGGAGACACACCGGCTGATAGGAGGGACCAGGCGGAGCGCGCAGAGGAGCGACTGCGGCTCGTTCTTCGAGGCTCCTATAGGGAAGTGACACACATCATCACTGTGTGACTGCAGAGGGGGAGGGGGAGCATCTCGCTTTGATGCTCAGCTTCCACAATGAGGTATTGCAGAAAGAAGGGCTTTTTTAAAAAAAAAAAAAAAAAACTTTTCACTTATAGCACAGGACCTGTGGCTGGAAAAGTAAGAAATAAGCGCGGCCTCTTTGTTGAAGTACGATTCCTTCATCAACAGGAGAAACAGTACGGGCCATTTTCACCCTCCAACATCCTGTCGATGCTTCCAGAGTTGGTGTCAAGGCAGTGAAGCGATGTTTTTTGTTTTGGGTTTTTTTTTTTTTTTTTTTTAAGAACGGTGTAGTGACAAAGTTTCCCTTTATTTTTCCTGTGCAGAATATCTGAGTGAAACTTCAACAACAGAACATTTGAAAGATTCAAGACCCAAAGATGCAGCTGGTTGCTCGACGTCGGAGAAGTTCTCTTCATTTACAGGCTTTTAAAATTATTTTTTTATTAGCGGGTGTACAGTGAACGAGCGCGAGGTCATGAATATGGAACATCAGGCGACACTTAAAATATTTCACGATGAGAACCTCTCTTAAAGGTTGTCTCACCTGCCCCCCCCACCAAACGAATGTCAGCTTTTTGAGCTACGGTGACGATAACCCGCAGCAACTCTGCCCTGAAAGCCCGACTAAACAACAAAACGCCGCGCTGCTTTCCCGCTGCTCATCTCCATTACAGCGAGGCCTCCGCCACGATTACCGACGAGGGAGCACCGCCAGCCCCCGACACCCAGGAAGAAAAAAAAAAAAACAAAACCAAAAAACTGCTCTGACAGCTCCACTAAACAAGATCGAGGGGACGACGAAGCCAGGAAGAAGTACTGCGCAGCTCCCGGCGTCTGCGTACACACGGTTAAATCAACCCCTGCCTCTTTTTTTTTTTTTTATTATCATTTCATCTCGGATGCTTTTATCATTTCGGATCGCTCACCTGCGCTTCCCCTCGAAGCTATTAATTTTTAAGCCGCAAAAGTTTACTGCCAGTGCGTCGTCGCCTCCCCGTTTCTGCTTCCCGCTAAAGGAGGTGGAGGGCAGAGGAGGGGCGGGGTTGCGGGTGGAGGGGGCAAAAAAAGAGGAAAAAAAAAAAAAAAGGCAAAGAGTAACTTATTGTTTTTATATGAGATCTATTCCCCAGGTGTTCCGGTCAATAATGACTTGATATATCAGCGACTGCCTTGCTATTTGCACTGTTTTCACCGTGTTTTCCCTGCCTGTGATTGAGCGGAGCTATTTTCACGCGTGGAGAGAGGTGGTGGAGGACCAGCGAGGCTAACGTCTGTTTGATCAAAGTTTATGTGAAATTTCCCGGGGCCGCCGGGGGAGCCGCTGTTTATGAACTGTAATAAAAAGAGTCATTTTGACGGTGCGACCCTGGTGCAAAGGCAGGAGGGTGGTGGTGGTGGTGGTGGTGGGGGGGGGGTTATGTCTCTGTTTGCGAGGAGGTGGTGCTCTCACAGGCCTCGGAGAAGAAAAAAAAAAAAGGAGAGGAACGGGAAAGAGAGGAGGAAAGAGAAGAGAGGGGATCGCGGAGACAACGGATGCAGCCGCGGATGATGCGAAAAGTGATGAAAAAGCATAGAAAAGCAAAAGTGAAGGAAGGGGAGAGGGAGTTAAAGGGGGGGGGGATTACGCCCCGTGTTGTCTTAGCAGCGAGCCAGCAGCTCTTAATGAAACACTTTGGTTCAGTTTCTGATTCAGCTCACACAGCGGGATCAGCTTTGTCCTCAGCCGTCCTCTCATCTGAATTTAATGCATCGGGAATGAGAAATTAGAATGCACGCGCTTTTGCAGACGACTCTCAGACGGGAGGACAAAGACAGAAAATGAACGTATACGTGTGCGCGTGCGTGCGCGCCTTTCCCGGGCGCTCAAGTATGTTATGAGAAAATGGCAGTCAATAAATAGGTATAAATAGTAACCTTTGAGAAAATCAAATAATGTTGACCTTTCGCTGAGTCGATAGTCAAATCCTCTGGCTGCCTGCGGAGACACTCGAACAGTATTACACTTTTAATGAAGAGATGATTGGTCTCCAGGTTGAAAAGCTTACAGCCGGACTTGGACAGATGCTCTCCAAAAGCATACTAAATGATAGGTTAACGTCACATTAGCTATTCCTCTCGCAGGGTGAAATCAAAAGCCTCATTTATTCTCGCTCTTTCCTCCATCCGCCTGCTCCTTTATGGCGCTGGGAACGCTCAGAGCAGGAGCTACAGCATGGGCTCTTTTTTCCTGACTCATGCATATGCACCTGGAATAATGAAAGGAGGAAATTCAACGCGGGCAACTAATGGAAATTCTAAACGGATTGATCAGCATCTCCTCCCACCCTTAAGCTGATGTTCACCGGTGGCTGCATGTTAAAATATGAAGCAGCAGATGCAATGCGACGCTGACAGACGGCGCCGCTCCGCGCTGCTTCTCTAAATAAACCTCGCCGGGTCAGTGGAGCTGCAGGAGAAATCGCCGCGTGATCCAGGGAAGCTTTGCTGTGACAACACTCCTGTCTAGTTCCTGTCTGAGATTTATCAGAGGTTTCACAAAATCAATGCAGCGCGCTGTAAGAAAGATCACAGCAAACACTGGAGACCCATCAGCGGTAATAGCCATCTCAACGCGCACACGGCGGGGGGGGGGTATATGCCTGTCAAAGCGCGCTACAGACGCAACGAGTAGAGACGCACGACGTCATGTTCCGATGCTTTTGCTCAACACGTCGAGGTCTTAAACGTGCAAAAAGATAAACTCCTGGATTTCAGACCCCGCGGAATATTGTGCGCGCGTGCCGCTTCGTGCCGCGCACGCGTGATCCAAATTTGTGTAATACGTCTTCCTGCCAGCCCGGACCCATCACAGCCCGAATCCATCACGCAGCTCACCTATTGGTCTGTGGCTGCGTGCCACACACACACACACACACACACACACACACCCGCTCACGTAAACAGACGCACACACACACACACACACACACACACACAGGCAGGCAGGCGGAGGATTATTGAGGTAGTAGCAAACAGGAATAATAAAGCAGGTTCTTAAGATTTTAATAAGAATAAAATGAAACAGTAACCACCCAGGGGCCGGCAGGGTTAATCCCTTCTATATTACTGAAAATAAAAAAAGGATGAAAACAGACAGGAGGACAGAGCTGGAGCCAGAGGAGGGGGTGGGGGGGGGGGGGGTAGAAGAAGAAGAGAGGGCTGCGGAGATGAAATATAAGAATAGTGGTCGGCGGCTATCTCTAAAGTGGAGCCGGTTAAAAGGGATTGGAATTAACAGGCGGGTTTAAAATAGCACGAGCGGGCTTGTAATTTCCTATTTTATTCCCTGACACACACACACACACACACACACACACACACACGCATGACACACACACACACGCAAACGATGACACTGTTTGACTGTGTTTAGACTTGATGAAAGCTCGGGCTCGCTCCCCGCGCGTTGAAAGCGCCCGTGTCGGTTCAGCAGCATATTTCCAATGTCAAAGCACGTGCACGGGGCAGCAGATGGCATGAAGCAGTTGGCAAGAGCTGGCGAGCGTGAATATCTGTTTACTAATAACCCTTTAATTACTTCAGATGGGCAATGGGATCAAACACCCGGAGCCACGCAGGAATTAGCCTTAAATGAGACTGGACTGAAAATCTATGCTCGCCGCTGTCGCCGCCATAAAGAGCTTTGCCGGGAGAAGCGGCGGTAAAGGAAACCTCTTACAGACAGACAGCGGAGACGCTTGGAACGTTCTCTTTCGCGCGATGACAGCTCTATCGATCGTCAAACAACGCGGAAGACGTAATGTGAATTTAAGAGGGGAGCCATTCGCCCACTGTGGCGAAGGATTATCGGCATTGTGCAGCGGTCTGTCGGTTAATCGGGTAATCACTTCATCTGCGACGCGTCGGAACATGCAGGGACGTCTTTAAAAAGGCGAACTTTTTAGTCTAAATCGATGATAAGCGTCACGCCTTCCTAAAGGCGACGTCTTCAAACGTGCCGTCGGAACCAAAGACATTCAGGTTGCTATCGCGCAAGACAAAGGGAGGCCACAAATTTTATTTTTTATACATTGTAAAATGACAGATGATGGTTCCGTGCAGTTATTTGGTCAAATCAAGTTCAAAAATGAACGTGTGACTGCTCTCTAGTGGCCAGACGGGGCACCACCGCCACTACTTTTCAGAAAGATTCGCAATTCCGCACGACTTCCCGACCACCAACACGTCCTCCAAGTCCGAACGACCTGCACGCCTCCGAAAACGTCCAAACCCTTTCGCTCCAGTTCTCGCACGCCTCCGAATTTAGCCGATGACGTCGCTAAAAGCGCGCCCGAGCGTGCACTTCCTGGAAGAAAGGGGCGCCGCTAATATTTTTGCACGCTTGATATGCATGCGGCTGCTCACGTGCGGCGTAGTCAAGTGTTATGAGGGCGCTCCCGGGGAAGCAAAATCCCTGTAAATGTCACGCAAAAAATTCCTTCATCTGCCGGAATGACGTTAACCCTCTCCATTTTGTTCCGCTGAACCCGCCTCCCGGGCAAACGCGTTACAAAGACGTGCGCCCGATTCCTCCGCCCGCGCCCCGCTCTTTCCGCGCCGCCCTCCCGCTACGTGCGCGGGGAGCGGAACGCCGGCTGCCCTTTTCCGGTGGCGGACGCGGCGAGGAAGCATACATTTTAATGAAGGGACCTTTACTTCTGAATAACTGTTGGGTAGGGAGGGAAATAAATTGCTGTTCAAAAGGAGATAATGCGCTTGGCATTGTGGGATTGCCAGGGATTGGGCAGCTGCGTGGCGACGACCCCTACGCTGAGACCCACCTGTATAAATTAAGATATAAATAGCCTCATCGAGAGGAGTATTACCAGGGGCGTCCTTGAGTGCTCGAGCACATGCTTAATGGATGCGTGGAGGTGTGTGTGTGTGTGTGTGTGTGTGTGTGTGTACACCCATGAGGTAAGAGGAGGAAAAGAGCGTGCGCGCAGTGCGTCCGCAGCACAATCTGGTGGCACCACAATCGCGTGCGTGTTGATGCGGCGAGCGCGTGCACACACACATACTGGTGGCAGAGTGCTGCGGGAACCTAAATCCCGCTCAAGTGTAAGGCAAACAGTGGTGGCGGCGCGCGGTTATTGTATTTTTCTTTGCTCGGATCCCAGTAAAGACCCCCCAGGCCTGCGCCGCGGCCATCTTGCCGTCGGCGGCCACCTTCGCGCTGCCGCCAGAGCCCTGGCGCCGGCCCCACAAGGAAATTAAAAGGGGATTAAGGCTGGCTGACACTTTGTGGCCGATTACTCGTTCATTTATTTATTTATTTATTGTGTGTGTGTGCGTGCGTGCGTGAGAGAAGAAGTGGCGTCTTGTCTTGGCCTCGGGAGTGGCCGGCTGGGGTCTGGGGGGGGTGGCACTCAAAAGGTGCCGAATGTGCAAGTGTGATGATTTAGAAAGGCAACCCCCGCAGTGACTTCAGCATCGTGATAGGATGCTAGGACTGGGTATATAAATATATACATATATATAAAAGAAGTTCGGATCAAGAACTACGGTATGCGCTCAGAGAATATTAGTCAAAGTCATAAGGAGAAGTAGCTCCAAAGTGCTATTACAAGTAGAAGCAGTGAATTTAACAGATTATTGAAATCAGAGTGAGACAGATCTGCTTCTCTCAGGTGCAGGTTTGTTCCCTGAAAACGGGATCATTTTACGAGCTGATCCAGTTTTCATTTTAAAACCCCAACTGCGACTCCGGCTGCTAAAGTCTCCCAAAATGGGAATCGCAAGCCGATCCTGTGCCGATCACGGACCATCTCACCCTCGCCAAACCTGGTCCGGCCGCTGGTTTGACCTCCCCGGTACATGATCCTGGCGTTCGGTGCCGCCTGCTCAGCAGCGAGTCCCCTCTGACTGTGACGCGCGTCGGGCGGCTCAGGTTTATCGCCTCTTTGTGTTCGGACTCGGTATCGTCGCCACGGGGGAAACAAACTGTGCAGATGCCAGTGTTTGGTCTGCTAATTAGCAGTTTGTATTAGTAATTAATAGGCATTACCAGTCGACCAGGCTCCCGCTCAGCAGCCTCCAACAGCCTGTGAAGGGGATCCAAGCCGCGCGATGCCCCCGCGGCGCCGCACCCCCACAGCCCAAGAATATATTTCAGCATCGTAGTCACTCCTAAGCGAGGATGACGAAGAGGCGGCGTGTCATATCTAACTGGGACCATTATTTTTTAAAACTGGGATCGAAGCAGAAGCCCCAAAAAGCCTTGGACTGGTGCATGTGTCACCAAGTATCAAAAACTAACAAAAACTCATTTCCTTATTCTTTCATCATCTATTTGTGGATTAAAATCATAAATTACGTAGGCAAAGTTTTCATTGGCTCCCTTCCTTTCTATATACAGAACTGTATGTACCCTGTATTAAAAAAAAAGATTATTTAATTCTGCCGCAAACGCAGAAAAACTCCTGAGGTCAAAGAATATTTCTCACTTTCAACACCCTTGCCTCTGAAAGCAAAAGAAAAGCTTTTCTACCGCGCCGAACAACCTGACAAAATATTTAAAATTTGTACGGTAATGTGTCCACCACTGATCTGGGTCGATGACGAGCTGAGGTGCGGTGGGCGCGAGGTGAGGCGAGGTATGGCGGGGCGGCGGAGTTATCAATTATCCAGAGCGCAGTGGCCCTCTGGCTTCCTCCAGATCTGGTGTTAAATTAAGTTGTCAGCGCTGTCTCTCCGATTTCCCCCATCACGCGGGCAGGCGGTGATGGCGCGTGACGGCCGCTCGCCGGCGCCCCTCGCCGGCTGCCGCCCCGCATCTCGCCTGCAATTCATCAGCTTCGGAGCACGCCGGCCCGGGCTCGGCCCGCGCCCAGCGCACCGCCGCGTTGCGCCGGAGCCAGCCAGCCCGCTAAGCGCCGTGGCAGAGGAAAAAGGATCGTATCACCTTCCAAAAACCCGCCGTAGAGGACGGGGGGAGCAGTGGACTTTTGCCCCCGTGTCTGGGGCGGGAGCGGACTTTGGCCGTTTGAACTTGAGGGGTGTTTGTGCAAAAAGAGCAGGAGGTAAAAAAGAAAAAAAAAAAAAAAAAACAGGTGAAAACTGCAGAAGGGCATCGTCTTGGGAAGTGCGTGGAGCACAATAAAGCCTCTGGCCCCGCTCGCCTGTCGGGGCAAGGCCGCGGGTGAGGGCGGGGAATGTGGGACACGGAGCGGGGAGGCTTGGCACGTGGGCGCCGGCCGCCGGCTCGCTCCCAGCGCTTACTGAGCTGAAGGGCACGGCAACATTCGGTCACAAAAGGGAAAAGAGAGGCGGCGAGTGGGGGGGGGGGGCAGAGAAAGGACGACCAGGTGACAGAAATGATGTGCTAACCGTAAAGCAGCGGGGCGCTAAGCTCTCAGTGCTTAAGTATTTATTTGTAATGAATAGCAATGACGCTACACTTACAAAGCACTTGTTTAATATGGAGAGGGCTCAAGAGGGGTTAGGATCGTTCCTGCGATCGCCGACAACTACTGGGGGGGTGCAAAATCCTGCCCAGCCCTCCACTTCCCATCTGTGTTAAAAAAAAAAAAACAACCCTTCCCGTCCCTTTACGCTGTCCCTGCCTCTGCGCTGAATAAAACATTAAACGCCATTCTGAGATATTAACCTACTTATTGAAATAAAAAAAAGTCTGTGATTTATGTCGATTTGGTTGGCTTTCAATGCTGCCCAGCTGTCACTGCCGAGCCTGTAACCTAAATTATCCAGCGATGCTCTTTCACTCCAGTTAAGGGAATAAGCAGTCCTTTAGCACTTCAAACGCTCTGACTGCACCAACTCTGAGTTGTTTTGTTTGGGGTTGTTTTTTTTTTTTTTCCTCCACGCTTCTTAAGTTCAGTAATTATTCAATCTGGGTGATAATGAGCGCCGAGTTGACCTTGCGGATAAGGAATATTTCCTTTTATGTTTACGCTTCATGTTTTCCAGGCTAATTTAAGAAAACAGTGCTTAATCTTCCACCATAAGCGGCAAAACACCGGGCCCTCAGATCCTCGGCGCTGCAGTGGGAGGACCCCCCTCCTCGCTAATAAGCAGCGCCCGTGCCCCGGTGTACAACTGGCAACGGGTTCGGCGGCCATGGATCAAAACAGCCGTAACCTCCTGTTCCGAAGATAAGCTGCAATCAGATCTGTGGGGGATCTTTAACCGGGGAGGAGAGCGTGTTTGTGAGGAAAACGAGGCAGGACGGACGGGGGAGGCAGGCGTGGAAAAAAAGAACGGGAGGGCGGGAGGGGCGCGGGGAAGACGGGCGGCCGTGCTCGTCGGTGACGCGCCTGAGCGGAACCCAGGCGGGGGCCCGGACCGAGCCCCTGCGCTTAATTGGGCACTCAAATGTTACCAGGCCCCTTCCCAATCGACGCGGAGGCGACACATGGCCAAGTGAGGGGGCGGAGAGGAGCTTGTGGAGGGAGGAAATGGAGCAGAGGGTTTAGCACCTCCTGCGGCCAACTTTTCCCTCCCCCCGGCTCCCTCTGGGTTTTTCAGTCGGGACAGCGGACGGCGTGAGTGATGGTGCATTTGGCCCCTCGCTGCGCCAGGGATGACGGCGCAAAATTAACCCCTCGGTGGTGGGGACGGACGGCGACGAGGTCTGTCGCAAGGCGAGCCCGTTCATCTGTTGCGGCCGCGAGCTCGTTTCTTGGACGGGAACCGATTCGTTTCCTCATGACTGATTCATCAAACTCGCGGCTGCCCTACAAAAAAAATTAAACAGTTGCTTTGAGAGCGGGCGGGAAATAAAACGCCAAAAAAAACAGACGCTCAGCTGTTTCGCCACGAGCGCGAGAACCAACCGCGGCTTCCGTTTGAAAAAGGCAAGGACTTCAAACGTGCACCAGAGCAAGGCGGGAGCAAATTCGTAATTTTTTTCCCAGTTCATCAAAGCCTCCACCGGCTAATCCCTTTCTTATATAAATAGCTCTTTTGGTGGAGAGGGGAGCAGCCGCATAGAGCTCTAACCCTTCTGTCCCTGAAGCTACAGCCAGGATAAGCTGTGTGTTGGATTGGCACATCGGGCTGCCTGGGGCCTGCTGCTGCGCTGGCCGCCAGTACAGATGGAGGGCAGGGCTGGGCAATGCCAGCTTGTCAGTCGGATTAAAACGACTCATTTATTCACTGAAGTATCGCGCAAAGCGACCGGGCCAAAGCGGGGTGAGGGCGAGAGGGGGAGAGCGGGGTCGAGCAGTGGCGGGATGGGGGCAGCTTGGACGGGGAGAGAGGGTCCTCTCCTCTCTTGCCCCTGGCCCTCCCTCCCTCTCCCTCCCTCGCCATCCCTCGCTCCTGCCTTTTTGCCGGTTACTTATCTTTCGAGGGCTGCCAGAAGCCATTACCGCAGTGTACGGAAGGCGGCCGGCAGGGTGGCATCTCCTAGTGCCCGGGTGACAGATTGCCGCTCGGCGCTGGCGGGCGGAGGAGGCGAGGGGCGGAAAGCGATTGGCTTCGACGGTCAGGAAGTGGGCAGCGAGGGCTGGGGGGGAGGAGGCGGAGGAGGAGGGCAGAGAGCAGGGGAGAGGATGACAAGACCCGGCTGCGTGACCTTTGGTATCGCGCGAGTTACTTAAAGGGGGCGCAGGCTTTGCTTTTAAGAGCATGCTTGGCAGTGGTGGCCGCCGCGGAGGTTGCAGGCTGAACACGGACGCCGGGGCAAGGAGGAGCTGCCCCGACGTCGACCTCCCCGGTTGGGCCCGGGACCCCGCTGACCCTGCAAAAACCTCCGCGAGGATAAGTCGAGGACGATTTCTGCAGCTCCGTCCAAGCTCGATCATGGCAGACGGACTCACCTCTGCAACTTCAGAGCCGCCGCCCGCGTCGATCTTAAGGAGTCCTCAAAGTCAAGAAGTGTGTTGGTGAAAGATGTCAGACTTTTACCCAGAATTCCTCAGAATTGTACTGAGGCCAGGATGATGAAATATGTCAAACCCTAATTTCCTTTTAATGCAAACGCTGCGCTGGCAAAGATAAAACAATAGTTTAGCAACCTGCAACCTGCTTTCTCACAATGGCACTGACTCATGTCACTGACGGGCCAGATCTGTGTGTGTGTCTGCGTGTGTGTCGAGGGGGGGTGAGGCTTGGAAGGGTTTTATCGGGTCTAATTACTCCCGATAGCTGTAATTTACAGGTTGACAGCAGGGAGAAATCGGCAAGATTCACACTTCTGCGGGTCAGCATCTGTCGCCGTGGCTGCGCGGCGCACGCCGCCGGCCAGTCGGCGAGCGGGAGGAAACGGTAAACAACAAGCGGCGTGTGACAGATTAGCAGCGCGGGCTAAAGGACCTTCCACTGACACATCATTTCTCTCGCGCCGCGAGTTTGTTTTCGCGGCAGCTGTCACCAGTAAAATGGAAAAGCGGGAGACGGGGAGGGGAGGTGGGAGGCGGCAGCGGAGGTGGCTTTTGTTCCAGATCCAGAGGGGTGGCTGGTGGGAGGCGGAGGAGGAGGGAGGCGGAAGAGACGGAGATGGGAGGGAGGGTTAGCAAGAGTGACCTGTTTTAAGAGTCTGGCCTGACTGTTTAATGGAGTATTAGCAGGAAAACCAGGGCAGGGCAACGTCAAACTGTATTTTTCCACCGCCTGTAATTACCCTCGCTGTTCCTCCCTTTTTAGGTCTGCAGTACAAATTGCCAGTGTCACCCTGAAGTGGTAATTTTAGTTGCGTTTGCATCAGCCTGTGTGGTACACCCGGCGCGGAGCGCAAAGTTATTCCAGAGGGTAAGCATTCTCTCAGCATAGATCCGAAACGCGAACACATTTGTTAACGCCGCCGAGCGCGCCGACGCACTCCTCCGGTCCCCACGCGGCCGAGAGAGGAGCCAGGTCGGTCCGGTGCCAGGGGGGAGGCTGGTGGGCTGCACCGCTCTCCCCCTGGCCCGCCTCATTCCCTACACACATCCTATCTGGCCCGCTCCTTTAACGCGGAGCTAGCGGCGCGCGGCTTCCTGGCAAGGCGAGGTTTCCTTGACCTCCAGCTAGAGGACGTTCTTCAAGCTGCTGGCTCGTTAGCCTGGCCTGGTTTCGCTGACCAGCTCCACGGAAAGCAAGAGTGGAGACTTCTCAGAGTAGCTGCTGCAACTAAAGTGGAAAGTCTGGTGGAAAACTGCAGGGTTGAGCTCTTTCCACTGAAATGTGGCGCTCCATAGCGGCTGGTTTGCTCACCTTTAACAATTCAACTGGTCTCTTTAAGTTCTGCAGCAGTTTAACTTATGGTTTTGCCCTCTTCCTTACTTCCTGTCATAAAGAGTGAGGATGGTAGTGAGCAGAAGGATCAGCACACGACGAAAAAATACTGGATGTTTAGACTCAAGCAGGAAAATGATTTAGCATTCTGTGAAGACAAAATCTACTGGAAGAAATGCCCACTTTCTTTTTGTCTCACACTATTGGTTTTCCCACAGCATGCTTCTTAACTCAGTGGTGTTTGCACAATGACATGCACCGATGAAAGTCCCTGCTCTTGACTGTGCACACCTCAAATCTGCCTCAAAACGGGTTTTTTTCCCCATACTGTTGAAAACCCGACAACAATGCAGCCTGGAAGTTGAAAGATCTATTTAAAAATCTTATAGCAGTTTAGTTAATGGCTGGAAAATATGAGAAATACTTTCGATCTGTTGGAATAAAACATGCAAAAAAGGCTGCATGGTCCTTTAAGGGCAAATGGAGGCCTCTGGTACAGCTGCTTCTCCACCCTCATCACTTGCTGGAGGTGGACCGACCATGTAGGTCTGGCCCTGTCCTGTTTAATATCTAACGGGAGACTGCCTGGTGACTCCACATGCCAACCTCCAGCGCTCCCAGGTCCACGCACAAGCGCCATATGGGCGCCCCAGCCCCGTTCCATTAGCGGGGGCCCCGGGCAGAGGCGAGAGCGGGGCCGGACCCCGCGGCCCTCCTGGCCTTCCTCTGGCACTGCCACAGGGCATGTCCTGCCCACCGCCAGCTGCCCGCGCTGGGTCAGAGCGCGCAACAGCCGCTGCCTACCTGAGTCTGGCAGCAGCCAGCCGCTGGTCACAGTGACTGCACGCGCCGGAGCGTGTTACTACAGCCGCGATCGGCTTTGAACAACCGCAGCTCAACATCCTTCCACGAAGCTGGAGCAAAGATGAAGAGTTCCTGCAACACGGAGCAGGAATCACTTATTTCAATCATCCTCATGTCACCTGCTTGCTCTTAGGAAGCTCAACATTTTAATATGATTGGAGCTTTTTAGGTTTAAAAATGGAATCAAATGTATTATCAGATTCTTGTTCATGAAACAAAGCGTGTGCTAAAACACCCAGACGTGTCATGATTGCTGTAGGATTTCTAAACAGAATGATGCCGGTGATAGAAATGGCGACATAAGATAAAACTGCGAGCTGCAGCTCTGTGGAATCTCGCTGCATCCACGTGCCAGTTCTCCATCTGTGGTCATTTTGTGGCGCAGTCTTAATACTTCAGATGTTGCCAAAGTGATGATGTCCAAAGGCTTCCGAGAGCCGGGATACCAAACCACCATGATATTCAAAATCTCCATCTTCGCTGCGACAGGGGTCACAAATTAATGGTGTGAAACCATAATCAGTCTGGAAAATAACCCTGTTGCATTCTGTATCAGGAGCTCCAATATGAGAATCACACACACGTTATACATCCCGGAGAGGCTATGACAATTGTTTTGGAAAAATGGGACCTGACCCCGCGTCTGCTTTAACATACCATTACCAGGACCCCGTCCTCCACCTCATGTATGTGTGAAGTAGGTTAAAGTGTGGGGTGCATGGGCATGTAATGCGTGTGAGGGCAGCTTCCCCAAAGGCGTGCAGAGGGAAGCGGGAGCAGGGGCAGGCGGCGGCGGACGCATTCGGCGCATCACATGGGACTGCCGGCGTGTGCCGCGGCAGCCTGTACCTGCCACAGGACCTGGGGCTTTTTTTAATTAATCATCACACGGGATGAATAATTCAACCATTATCGCTGGGAATAAATGGAACGGCTGGCTTGCCTCCGCCCAGGCAGTTTCTGCGTTTCCCTTAGTAACCCTACATTTGAGGTCCTGGCCTCAGGTAAACGTCAACCGCTTCGAACTGAGTGGCATGGATTTTGTAAACTAAACAAATAGTTCCCTTGATTCAGTCGTTTTGGAAAGTTACATCTTATACATTAGAGTCCTGCAGACGAATCTGCAAAATGCTCACGGGTGAGCTCCTGTTACGTCAGTTTTTTGTCAATGTTTGGATGCAAATGCAAATACAACGCTTTTCTTGTCTTATTGCCTACCCAAGGTGTTTTATATGACAAGCCACATTCACCCATTCACACACACTCAGAGCGCTCAGGGAGGAAGGCAGTCATACACATCCACACACCAATGATACTAAACAGTAAAATAAACAGCTAGTTTCAAAACTTTCACTGCACAGAAAGTCTTATTCTACAGCGAAGCCACTGATCCTCGACCGGTGGGAATCAGAAAAACAGGCTCATGGTCACAGTGCAGGGGAAAAATGTTGAGATTTGTGGACATTAAAATAAAAAATGCAACACCATTCCATTGGGACTTGTATACAGCGATAAAGCAGTGAATGCAAGAGGCAGCGTGGTGTCCGCTGTGAAAGCCCAAACTGGGAGTCCGCGGTTGGACTAGCTTGCGTAATGGTACGTGGGCAGCATGAACACCGGAAGCGGCGAGTGTTTGCAGCGGTGGC
This sequence comes from Psettodes erumei, assembly GCA_016785225.1. Classification (NCBI taxonomy): domain Eukaryota; kingdom Metazoa; phylum Chordata; class Actinopteri; order Pleuronectiformes; family Psettodidae; genus Psettodes; species Psettodes erumei. Next base: position 271,927 of record JAFBJZ010000782.1, on the reverse strand, counting down.
TGGAGGCAGCGACAGTAATGCTCCCTCCAAAACTGGATTTCACAACGACTCTTATGTTGGGTCCAAACCCAGCAATCTGCCTGCCGGTGTTTGGAGCAGACAGCCCGTGCAGTGTTTCAAACTCAATCTAACTAACCCAACATTTAATGGAGTCAAATATTTCAACACCCTGTGCTGTAAGTCATGAAAGCGTCGTAATTATGCCCAACAACAACGTCGAGAAAACGGTTCAGCTGCTATCATAAGATAATTCACATTGATACCAACACAGCTCACGTGACATACACTTGAACTCGTCATGACAGGAAAAGCACAGGTGGAACTCTTAATGTTAAAGACGGCTCTGTTCCACCCTGTACAGAGGGTCATCACACGGGACATTAACGACACATGCTTCTTCCCACTGTGACACGTTTAAATGTCCGCTGTGAACGAGCGAACAAACCAAACAAGCCAACCAGCCAACACCAAACAAGCTGATTCCATCCATTCCATAGGCTACACACGTTAGCACAAGTAGCATTTGAGCCAGCTGCTTACCTTGCGCAGGTGAGGCCCCAGGCCCATGGTAGACAGTTAATCCCTCTTTTCCAGGACGCTCCCTCGTTAACATTCCACACGGAACAGGAAACTGCGGTCACTCCTGAGGGAAAAAAAAACTACTTTTTTAGGAAAAAGCTGCAACAAGCAGCAGTTTCAGGTAAGGTTTTTACAGGTGAGTCCTCCTCGCACATCCAAACACGCAGAGCCCAAAAGAGTGGGCGGGGTTTCGGCAGTTTAAATAGCCTGCCTCATCGGAAGGGTGCGTTGGATTTACGCACCAGCGAGCCACAAGCGCGCTAACACACTGAGCTGAAACTTAGCATGAAGCAGCTGACGGTTTGCTAAATTACAACACACACAGTTCCTGGTTTTATTTTCCCAGTGTCTAAGATAAATGTTTCTGTGACGTTTGTCTCCACCTCAGTACAGAAGAGGTGAATGGAATTGTGTTCCTGCTGCTAAATCAATAGAACTGTGTTTCTTTTCCAGAATTACTTCCACATGTTCACTTCACGACAACCAAGATATACATGAAACAAATCACATTATTATTCTGGTCTAAAACACTTTATGTCTTTTGTCGTTATATTTGTCATATGTCATTTTGATTTTGTCTGTTGATATTGTAACCCTAATACCAGAGATCATGAGAAGGAACCATTCACCTCTATAACAAAGGTCAGCTGGATATTTGGTAAATACTATTTGTAACAGTGAATGTGTCTATTTACTCTCCCTGGCTGTTGCAGGCATGTGGTGGACGGCTCCTTCAGCAGTACAGTATTCAAGGAACATTCACGGAAACATAAATCAATGTTTAATCAAAAACAAAGACAGCCTCAGCCCTCTGCTGTTATTTTTGATCGGTGATCACCGCCTCCTGCCCTGCGGTCCGTTAAAACAGTTCTCAGCATGTGCTGTTATTCCTGCACTGAAGAGCTCCCTCTGATCCTGACATCCTATCACCTTGACCTTTAACAGGTGACTGAACATCCCCGAGGAGAGCTCAATAAAAGACCTACACTGTGTTTCCTACACCGATGTGATATCAATAGTTTGTCACTGAGAAGGGTTCTTTTTTTTCCCGCTGTTGCTCTAGTGGTATATGGATCTCAACACATCTCGCTGAATTGCCTGTTAGAGGCTGTCAGGATGTATGAGGGGGGAAGAGAGGCTTCCTCGTCCCCTCCCGCCCCAAGGACGGCATGGGGGAGCAGAGGAGCGCTGATTGAGAGCAACACCTGTCAGGTGAGGCTTTCGCAGTTGACGGCGCAGAAGGAGTGCCAAGTCGACCGCTATGACTGCTAATCTCTGACGTGGCAACCTGCCGGGCGCTGCCAGTCTCCAGAGGGAGCGCGCCGGGCGCCCGAGCGCCGAGGCTCTTCCCGAGCCGAGAGCCCCGCCACTGTCTCCCCAAACGGAATGAACCACGCTGATATGCTCTAAATACATTTCATTATCATCATCATGATTATATCACTAATTGTGTGTAGTCGGTAATGTGCTGCAGCAGCCCCCTCCTGGGAGGTGTCTGAGAGACTGAATGATTAAAACATGTATGATGAGCCATGCATCAAAACGTCCCTGCGGGCCTCCTCACAAGCTACATGTAAGCGGCTCCACTGACACTCGGAGCGAGCAAACAGTGGAGGATGCGGTCTGCCGAGGGTTGAAAGGCTGAGCAGGAACCTGCAGGCAATAACAAGACAGCAGGTGGATATTAGAGATGCAGGGGATTGACCCGAGCTGACCCCATCCATATCCATAAACCCACACTACATAACCTATATACACACCGACATGACTCCAGTGCAGTCTAAATAATTCCACTACCACACAATAAGTAAACCAAAGGCTGAGGTTCAAATCAAGGCTGGGCTTCTTTGGCCTGTACGGGGGCTCGCCTCCATCTTTGTGTGTGGTTGACAGGAGAGGATAAAGTTTTTGTGACAGCATTTGATGAATGTTTAATCCAACATTCATACATCCCAGGCTGGGATTGGGTCCCCAGTCAAAACCCACCAAAGACACACAGCAGGTGTGTGAAATATTCATTCACTACACGCTTCATTAAGAATGAAACATACCATGGTCGCCGTTCATTTATTCATTTCGATTATCGAAACAAAAGACAGAAAAAAGGGAGATTAAAACATGGTGGGCGCGCGATTCCATATTTGTCTCACAGATTTGTAACAATTTGTTTTGTGACAAATAACTCTGCCTGTTGAAATCCCGCTGTCATCTTGCTGAGAAGTCAGGCAGCTACAGCGAGAGGAGCTTTCATGTGAGGCCTGTAACAAATCACTGTCTGCCTGGGGTTCTCCAGCTCTGCATCCCACTGCAGCAGTTTGACCTTTGACCGGTCCAGGAGCGCCTGGTGACTCCTCACATAGAGCATCCTGATATATGTCCGAGCCATCAGCTGTGAATGGGACAGTTTTCATATTTTTTTTTATTAATTAACGATGAGATATGACAATTAATGATCTCTCGGTGACGGGTGACTGCACCACAAGACAGATGAAATGACTGATGTTGTGCCTGTCAGGGACTGGGCTCTTTTTTTTTCCTTTTTCTTGAGTGGTGAATATGTTATTGTTGAGGGCCGGTGCTGCTTCAACACAGACCATGCGCCACATAGATTACAAAATTTCCCCACGGAGATCATTAAAGTTTAGTCTAATCTAATCTAATTAAAACAAGGATGTGCAAGTCCTGACACACTGCCCAAGGCTGAATGTGCTGTTTTGTTCTGAGGCGTTATGGCTTTGCCAAAGTCAAAGGACAATGGATACTCTACATAAAACAAAGAAAAAATAGTGTTAATTTGAAAATTGTAAAATATTTTTTTTTTCACACATTAGTGTTGTTCTTTTTTTATCTCAACATGATATGCCACTGTCATTATATGTTATTAAGATGTTTTCATGAACGTATTAGTCACGAGCACATGATGACAGATCAAATGACTATATTATTGTTGTCATATTAAATTCAGACAATTCAAAACACCTCGGAGACGATACACCTGTATGTCGTATTTTCACATTAATATTAGTCGTAGAGAAAACTTCTACAAAAGGCCGGAGGTTTTTCTAAGTCACTGGGGTTTTTAAAAAAATATTCTAACATCTACGACAGAAAAGAAGACAACTGGCGGTATCTCATGACGCAGCGAGCGGAGAGCCGTGAACGCGCTCGAATCGCGACAGACGGCGGCTGCCTCTCAACTACGACGCACAGGTGCTTATGGTGCGTTCATGTTGCAGCGGTGAATAACGGCGGTGGTCGCACAAACAAACATACTGGCAAAACAAAAATATCACAGAACAATTATGTGAAATTCAGTTGTCGTTTTAAAATTTTTTTTAATTTTATGGCAGCGTTTTGAATTCACCCATATATAACTCAGCGGAGGAAGTCCCTCCTCCCTCTCCTCCGGCACTCGCCGACGTCACGTCCCCCGCGCAGGAAACATGGCGGCCGCCAGTCTGTCGGAAGCGGGGATATCGCTGGCCACAAATGTTGTCATCAAGACCGAGCCGGAGTCCGAGGACGCGCTGCAGTTCGGCTCGGAGGGAGCGCCGGTCAGGCGGGACCCGGTCGTCACGCTCATGAACCCGGTCAGCGGGCTGCAGCCCCTCGTCTGGTCGCAGGACCACCGCCTGGCCGTGTGCACCACCAGCTCCCTGTCGGTGATGGAGCTGGTGTGCGATGTGCACGGCAACAAGCAGGACCTGACGCTGCACAGGACCTCCATCCCCGTCCCGACCGAAGCCCACAGGCTGCGGGTAAATATCGGCACCTGTTGGCCTGTTTGCTCCAGAGCGTAACCGGGCGGCGCGTTAGCTTAGCAGGCGCACCTGTGCACATGCAGCTGAGGCGGAGGTAAACAATGAGACTGATAGGTCGAGCTGCTGCTGGTCGTGAGCTGAGCTGCGATCGTCAACCTCCGGTTGAGACTCTGCACGGGCTCTAATGTGGTATATCAGGAAGCAACAACAACAACGAGTGTCTCCAACTTCCATAAGCAAGCTGGACGGGAACCGTTAAAGAGGTGTGCCAACCTGTGTCTCCACGCTTCACACCCACCATCTGCTCCAGGATCAGTTCACTTTCATTAACGTTAATGTGTTCCTTCCCGGTTCTCTCTGTTAGTCTGCACCGTCTCTCTCAGCACACCCACCCACTTTCTTAGGCAGAAATCAAGAGACGCAACGACACGGATGTTTAGATTTATGACAGCCAGAGCCACGAATTATTTTGTGGCCCTTTTCTGTGGACAGCTGCAACTGTTGACGTGTTACGCCAAGCCCGCAATTTCATTTTTGCTTTTAACTTTCAAGGTGGGACCGGCGGCAGAGCAAACCCAAATGATGGAGAAGTTCTCTACACACCCGGACCCCGCTGTGAGGCAAGTTTTTCTGGCCGACAAAGTGATGAACCCGTCGATAGGGGTGCACAGAGGAATAAAGTATGCCAGTTGGTCTCCGCTGGGTTGTGACGCTATTGGACGTTGTTTGCTCGCCTGCCTGACGCTTGACCACAGGCTGACCGTCCACAACAGCCACAAGCGTCTCGAGTGGAACGGGCTCGTCGATCTCACCAAGAAGTACGGCGAGCGGCTGAAGGAGCGAGGCTACGCCAAAAAGGACAACAAGGCGCCGCAGGCCAACCTGCTGGACTTCGAGGAGCTGCAGCGGCGCTTCCGTATGCAGACGCCCCTGAGAATGGAGTGGTCGAGCGTTTACACGACCAAACAGGTTCAGCCGGACAACGTGTGCGTGGATGTGGAGATGGTGCTGCTGGCGGTCCTAATGGAAAACGGGGACCTCGTTCTGTGGAAGTTTGTGCTGCCGTTCGTAAACGGGGCGGATGTCGCGTTCTACGACCTCATCGAGTCGGGCGTGACCAGGCCCAGCGACTTGGCGTGGTGGGAGTACGAAAACGGAGACCGGCGCATGAGCGGCCTGATCGTCGGCAGCGAGGTGGGACCCGTTAAGATCATGCCGGTCAGCCTGTCGGGGGTGAAGGGCTACTTCACCCTCCGACACCCCTGTCATCCTCTGGAAGGAGTGCGACGAGATCGCCGTGGAAAACATCAAGTGCGTCCCCATGATCCACCCCATCCACAAATCCAGCTGCAGCCTCATCGTCGCCTCGCGCGGCTGCTACGTCTTCTGGTGCTTGCTCATGATCTCGCCGGCCGGGCTGAACGTGCACAACTCTCACGTGGCGGGGCTGCACACGCTGCCCGTGGTCTCGCTGGCGGTCAGTCAGCACGGCGTGGCGGTGTACACCTGCTCCATAGACGGGTGGATCAAAAAGCTGACGCCGACGTTTACCGAGAACACTTTGATTTTCAAACAAGAGGACCTGCTGCAGCCCGAAAACCGAACGGAGAAGCGCATCCACGGGATCGCCGTCAGCCGCAACGGCGCCTACATCGCGATGGTCAGCACGCCAGGTTTGGCGGACAGCTACCATCCCGTTCACAAGACCTACCAGGTTCACTTTGAGACCCTGAAAACTCCAGAGACTGCGGCCGCGCTGCTGCTCAAGTCTCCCGCGCAGAACTTGTACAAAATGGCCGACCTGCTGGACCTGGTCAGGTGGCAAATTCTGAAAGACAAGTGCATCCCTGCGTCGCTGCAGGAGGAGCTGGATCAGAGGATCCAGGAAGTAGACTCTCTGTATTTGTGGCGTTTCAAGCTCTTTTTGGTCCGCATCCTTTACCAGTCACTGCAGTCCCCTCCCACAGATCATCGCTGGAAGCCCACGCAGGAGGGGAGCAAGGTGTTCGTGAGGGACGCCGACGAGGAGGAGGAGGACGGCGAGGACGGGGACGACGGCGCCCGAGAGGAAGGCGGGCCCGGCGGCGTGAAGCAGGAGAAGGAGGATAGCCAGGAGGAGCAGGTGGCGGAGGTGCAGGCCTGGATTAACGCGGTGGAGACCCACCTGATGAGGGAACACATGAAGAAGGTGCTGGGGGTGGTGTACCTCAACACCTGGATCGCTCAGAACACCAGCATCCCCACCTGCGGCCTGGTGGACTACCTCGCCAGGGACGGCAACGACAGGGCCGCAGAGGTAACGCCCGCTGACTCGCCCCGCTAGCTGTTCGTTCGGGCTTCTCCTGCACGTTAAAGAGAGCGGCGTCGAACCCCTTCGAGCCTCGTCGAGCTTCCTGTTTGTGTGTGTGTGTGTCTCAGGTCCTGATTGGCCACATCAAGAACAAGCTGAACAAGCAGACGTTCTCGGAGCGCTGCAGCCTGTGCGAGGCCGTGCTGCCCTTCAGCGACTACAAGCAGGCGATCTGCGAAAACGGCCACATGTGGCTCAGGTACGCGGGTCGCCCTCGGCCTTTCGGAACCGAGTTGAAATCCGATCGGCTCGACCGTGGCGGCCGTCAGCCTGGCGGGAGGCGGGGGCGCTCTGCCGGTCCAGGCGCCCCGGTTCAGCCCGACGGTCGGGTTCATTGGATTCAATCTGAGCGCCAAAGAAGTCCTTCTTTGAGGGTTTATTTATCCTGGCGGAGCAGTAATCAAGCCTCCCACCGCTTGATATTTACCCACGCGCCGCTCTCGTCGTCTCACACCTGTCAAACACGGTGCTGCTTCTGCTCTACTTTTGTGTGCGCACGAGCGCGCGTCGGCGTCTCCGTCCCTGCCAGCCCGCTCACTGATGCCTTCTTCTCCCGGCCTCCCACAGGTGCGTGTTGTCATACCAGGCCTGCCAGACGCTGACGTTCAGACGCTGCCTCCTGCTGGATACCGTCGCCCGACTGCCAAAGCCCGAGGGTGAGCACTCCTCTGTCTCCATCAGCCGCCATGCCCCCCCCCCGCCCACCGTCACCTTCAGCGCCGGCCGTCATCCCGCTCGGATCACCGCTTGACACCTTGGATTTCGAGCCGGTTGAAAACCTAACGCGGGGGAACGCGAGTGATTATTGAGACGGGAAGAGATTTTCCTCCCGTCCAATAGTGTTTGTTAGAAAGCAGAAAAGTCCTATCTCACTTTCTCGCGTGTCACTCCTGTCTCATTATCCCAACATTTGGGATGAAGTCTTCCACCACAGCCGAGGAATTTTAGGCAGTGAGGCGGGAGGAAATGATGATTTGCGTGACTTGATTGAGTTCGGTCACAGTTTTCAACCAAACTCCATGAATTTTCATTGACTTTTAGCTTTGAGGTTGTGAATTGCGAGATGATTTCACGCAGTTTGGTCCCATAAAGACGTTCAGTGTAGTTTGTTGGGACCGGTTTGGATTTAAGGGACCAGATGTCAAAAAATTTGGAATCTTTCACATCACATTTCCACACAGTCCTGGTCTTCAGTTATAAAATTCGAGTGCGCCACGGGGCGTCTCTCCCCGCGTGGCAGGTGACAGGCTGTCTGCTTGGCTCGGCGTCTTTTTCGAAAGTAGCGTAGCCAACGTTCGGCGCCGGAACTGAGAGCGTCGGTGCCCTCTGTTCGCTTCAGCTTCCCTTGTTTAAGCGACGGCATTTCTTCTTTTTTTTGGGCCAGGATTCAGATTGCGCGATTAACGTCAACCCGCAGGACTCTGTGTCCGGTGACGCATCTGCAAAAAAAGTGCAGTGATTCATCTGGAAAGACGTAAGTCGACCCGGAGACCGATGACGTGAATCGTCGATGCTCAGGGAGGCAGCCCTGCAGATTACTGTACAATGCATGCAAACCTGAGACATGACGTGTTGGATGTAAATATGCACGCAGCAATCAAATGTAAATGTAAAGAGCAAAAAACAAAACAAAACGTGTGCAACTTTTTCATCTGGCTGCTACATGCATCCCAGGTCTTTACGAGTCTTGCCCGAGCGCCCGAGGCGCAGCTCTCCCGGTCGTTCCAGCCCATTCTCAGCTGAAGACTGACGGGCCCGGCATCTGTCAAGCTCCCCGTCGTCCCAGCTCCTGTCTGAGAACGTCTCACAGCCGTTTGTGTGTGCCCTCCCGCATTCTGCTTTTTTGAGCCCCGTGATGCGGTTTTTAACTGTAACCGTAGCTTAACGCTGCTGGCTTCATCCGTCAACTTCAAACGGGGGGGTGGGGGGGGGGGGTTGCAAAAATGTTTGGCTGGGGTTGTATGGAGGGAGGAGGCGTGAAAAAGTACAGATCGATATCAAAACCGAACAAAAAGACAGTTTGCTTTCTCTTAGGCTCCATCCCTGTCGCAGCCTCAGTAATTTCTCAGTTGGTGTCATTTAATGAGTGGACTGTCTGATGGTGATGGAGGATGTTACATTTGGGCTCTTGTGTAATTCCCATTTACTCACAAGTGGCGTGTAAAGCGTTTAACTGGGCATTAATAATTGCTGAATATATAGGGGGAAGCCTGAATATTACATTACGGCTCTAGAGTTGTTTTTTTTGCACTTTGAGGAGGAAAATATTTTTTCTTTTCGCGGACGAGAGGAATTTCTTTAAACAGCTTAATGGCTCTCTCACAGTGTTCAGTGGTTTATTAAACACTTTCTTTTCTTTGTGCATAAAAATATATTAATCATTAGTTAGTACTTAAGCCTTATTTATTATTCCAGCTCTTTAACAAAAACTGATTACACTGTCTTTAAGAACACTCTTTCCATGTATTTAACCTCGTAGCCTTGAAGGCGCCGGGTCCGGAGACGTCACGGGTTCTAACCCGGGAAGACCGCCGCCTTCGACTTTTATGGAAGAGCGACCTCGGGCTCTGACTCAGACATGAGAGGAACATTTCAAAGCGCCGTCTAAAAAGTCATTTCACAATGCGGAAAAGTCCAAAACGCGCCTTGTTTTCTTCGCCCACAGATCCAGAGTGGATCAGGAAGATCCTGCAGGCGCCCTGCACGCTCTGCGACTCGCCCATGATCTAGAGCGACGGGAGGAACCTCAGGCCTTCCCCGCGACCTTCAGACCCCCCGCCCCCGCCTCTGACGCAGGGTCCGACTTCATTAGACATCACTGCTAGAATATTTTGTATTTTGCATATTTTGTTCACCTTTTTATGACTTTATTTTGCTATCTCAAAAGTGCAAATAAAAGACTTTGATTATATGTTCCGACTCTTATTTCCTGACGCGCGGCGCGGAAACAGTTTCCCCCCTGCCGCAGTCTGAAATTAATATTTTACTGAGGTAAAACAGTTTGGAGTCAAACTTTACAGATTTCTTTATTTTCCCTGCCTCTAAAATTAATTCCCAGTCAGACGCAGTGTTTGCACAAGGGTGCAAAGAAACAAAGTTTAAAATGTGGTTATATGTGGAGGTTTTTATTATTCAGTAGGACTTCAGGGCACCATAAATAAGCCCGCTCATTTTCCTTCTGTTGACTATATTTCCAAACCTTTGGTGTAGTTTTTATTGCAAGTAAGTGGAAGTTACTCTGCTAGTCCTATTTTAGAGAGGGCTTTTTTCTTCTTTTTTTTTGAGTGCAACAAATAATACACTCTGAATAATACATACTGTGGAGAAGAAAAAAAAACTCAACATACCTACTTTAATTGGCAGTGTAAAACAATTTCCAAGCTCTGGGAGGAGGGAGGAGGAGGAGGAGGAGGAGGAGGAGGAGGAGGGTGGCGGTGGTGCTCAGTCATTCTCTCAGATGAGGACTTCCGCTAATGTAAACGCAGAAGAGAAGGAGCGGCGAGGCAGACGAGATGAGCAAGAGGCAGGAAGAAAGCGAAAAGTGTGCTTAAAAACCCGGCGCGCTCCGTCCCCGGGGAGCGCGTCGTAATGAGATTCAGCAGTAATGAGGGACAGAACATGGCGCCAGATGTGATTCTAATTCTAATCAAGGGGGGTGGGGGGGGGTGCTGGTGGATAGCATATTGTTAAATACAATTAACCCTTTTTTTCATATTTGGGGGGGGGAACAAGGGCTGCAGGCTCAGCGGCGTGTTCTCCATCCCGCCCCTCGGCCACGGCTCCTTGTTTTGGAGACATGGAGGTCGGCGGCCGGTGATCAAAGAGGAAGCTGGACCTGGGAGACCGGGCCCGGCAGCAGAGCCTCCTCTGTTCACCGCCGCCCCTCTCATCCCTCACATCCGCGGGCGCCCGGCAGAGGTGGGGTGGGGGTCTGCCCTCCCTCTGGTGTCACTGGAGATGATAGCCTGCCCCGGGGCGAGGAGAGAGGAGGCAGCTCCGCTCCGAACCCTCAGGAGCTCATGAAAGGCGACCCTTTCATTTTCTTTCTCTAAAGCCCACATTTCTCGGCTCAGTGGTGGCATTTATTGGCCCCAGACTCGGTGGAAGAGTCCGTCCAGTTGGGGAAGAAGGGGCTTCTCCCATTTTACTGGAAAGCGAATCATTTATCACATTACCATGGCTGCGGTGGCAGGAGGTTCAGAAATGCATTTGGACTTGTGGTATGATTAGTTTTGGGAGCGCGGGATCACAAAGTATAGTTTTGAATGAGCAGGGGCGTGGAGAAAAAAACCAAATAAAACAATACATATAACCAAATCCTCTTCGTTTACTTTGTGGGATCCTCATTAACTTCTGCCGCAGCGGTCGCTAATATTCCTGGGGTCTACATGTTATAAAACGTCCGGATAAAACAAGCATGCGATAATAGCAGCAAGGTGAAAACGAGGCGAAGACACAGAGAAGCGACTCAGAACCAGCGAAGAATTTCTGAAGAACATCAGACAGGGCGTCATGTGGTCTGGTTTAGGTCCACCTGCATTTGTTTCTGGAAAATTCCACAGAACTGTACGTAACGGTAGGTCTTATCGTTTTACCGTAACTGCTGTTGACTCACATAAGAGTGGGATTTGTACGTGTTTGATTGGAGTACTCCAGTACACCCCCCCAAAAAATATAACTCAGAGCAGACTGACCATTGGCTGACAGCCATGCCAGTCTGTAATGCATACCGTATCCATAATACAGTATGAGCAACAACATATTCATATTTACTGCAGATTTTCATCTTCTGTAACTTTCATCTGAAATATGATTTTTTTTTTTTTTACAATAATTACAACAAAAACCTACAAAACGACCTATCATGGGGTAGCTTGACAAAAAAAGAGGAACAGCTGAGCTGGCACACGCTGGTTTTCAAACTGTTTCGCCCGCCGTTCATTTGCAGCAACGTGTGCGTAATCCTGAGAGCAGAACCAAGATAAGTTCTTTTAACCTTGAGCCAAATAATTTAACCGTCTTTAGTTTGGCTCCACTAAAAATAACCAGAAGCTGAACCGAACACGTGCGACGACAGTGGCACTGCTATTTGTTGAAGCGGAAGATGTGAAAGTGGGTGTTCATACAATATAATATATACATATATGTTATAAGTTGAAAGGAAAGAACGACTCCTCCTGCCCGAAAGCGGCAGCACTGTGACACAACTCGAAGTTGCTGAGTCGAGCGCTTCACTGAAAACGGCTTTCGGCCTAATTACAGATTTAAGGCGGCGCTCCGGCGACGCGTGCGCGCAGGTTAACGGCGGGGCTGAGCGCGACGGGGTTTGCGGCGTTGCTGCCAGGCTCCCCCTTCTCTCCCCTCAGCCTGGGGATTTGTCGCAGGGTGTGTTATGTTTGTCAAGTGGAAGTGGCTCCTCAGGTTGTAATGTTCCTGTCACTGATAGGTGGAGACCGCCACTGTTACAGAGGTTAGCCGTGTTTGGTTGATCCTCCTCCCGCTTTAATATAATAATCCGTCAAAGAGCATCCCCCGCTCGTAATTACCTGCTTCCCCTCCCTCCCTCTCCCACTGTCTTTGCTCTCAAGACTTCAAACGGGGAGTTTTCTCTTTGCATACAATATTTATATCCTTTATGTCAGTGGCTGGATGGCATAAAACATTCATGGCACCTTTCCACACCTTAATTCCATGTGATGTTCCTTTTGTTTTGTTTAGACTAGATCGTGAACACGATATGTCCCCCCGTTTTCTCTCCGGAGTACGGATTCATTCCGTTGCTTCCGAATATTCCGGTTTGCACCGTGAAAACGCGTCGCCTGAACGCCGTCTTCCACGCCTGGAGCGTGTCGCCGGCCTCCTGTTGATCCTATCTGCGTTTTGTCACATTTTCGAAAAAAGGTTCAGGCGCAGTTCAGCGCCGTATGAATGTAAAATTGTTGGGCGTCTACAACATGGTGGCCATCGCTCAGCGTCTCTCCAGTTAACTCATTGTGAGAAACAGACAACTATTATTATAGTACTTTTTAAAAACTTTTTAGTGCTGACAGGGAATGAAGGAAGACAAAGGAGAGGACACACACACACACACACACTCCCCCATAACACCACGACCCACCAGTATATTTTTTAAATACATCGCTCTGTTCGTACCCAATATTTAGACACCTATGGGTGATTTTTTGAATTTCTGTTGATATGGACATAGACAGTCCCTGGTTGTGAATCAAACTTTGGCTCCTGGTCTTTTCTTTCCTTTTTTTTCCTGCAGCCATGCACGTAGCATCCAGACAGGACCCACGCAGTCCCTCGGTTCTGAAACAAACGCGGCCCAGAAATACACCAGGGTAAACACCGTGGCATAGCAACCAGAGCGGTACCATCGCTGCTCCCTCCACGCCCCCGCGAGGCTTCTCTCCTCTGTTTCTCAAGTCCTCGAGACTGAACCCCCCCCCTTCAAACTTGTCAGTGCTAATGAAGTCAGTACGCGCGGCTGTCTTCCACTCTCTCTGAACCGATGGGGTGAACATGGTTGTCTAACTGGTTGACTCCCCCGCTCTGCCGTCCCCCGGGGGGGCCGGGCCGGGGAGAGAGAGAGCTGAGGGAGGGCAGTGACCCGAGACCGGTTTGGGAAGGGGGGGTTTGCGGGAGGCGGATGGAGGGGGGAGAGGTTGCGTGTCCATCATTAGAGTCACTATTTGTTCCTGGCTTTGAGAGCACCGGAGTGGAACTAATACTGAGCAGCAGAACGGACATGGAGAGGGAGGGCCACTTTTTACTGCTACATTAATTAAGCCCATTCTCAACATGCTCCCCGTCTCCTCTTGTTCTGCTGTAATTAAGTGTGTGTGTGTGTGTGTGTGTGTGTGTGTGTGTGTGTGTGTGCGTGTGTGGCTGCTTTAACCTTTTCTGACATTTAGCACAACATCCTCGCTTCCAAGGATGGGAAGTGACTGAGCATGTTTTTTGAGTATTCAGATTGTGGAGACTTCTCCACCACTACATTGGAGGGAAACGTGGCGTTATGATTTTCTTCAATGACCTTGAGTTGTGTATTTTTTTTTTTTTTTTATATTTAACTGCTTAATTGTAGCGTTGGTTGGAAATGTCAGAAAACGGCGAGAGGCGGCCGTCACAAGTCTCCAATGACAAAAGTGACGTCTCGTTTAGAACTCGGACAAGAAAAACACGTTTATGACAGCTGTTCCCAACCTGGGGGTCGGGACCCCTTACAAGGACCTGCGAGACAAATGTAAGGGGTTGAGAGATAGTAAAGAGCTAACACGTTTCTGCCTCAGTGAATTCTGCTTACTTTTGCACACTTTTTGTCATTTGCTCACCATTTAAATAAAGGTATTGTACAAAAACCGTGACGAGGGGTCTCATTGACATAGCGCTGTCCTGCACGGGCGGGTCCATGACCCAAAACATTCGGGAACTGCTGATCTTTATGAATGCATTTCTTTTTAATAGCAGAGTATAATATACTGTTAAAAAACTGCTTTCCAGTGTTGAGGAGTTTCTTCACTGATTTCTTTACCCGCAGCCATGATGACTGGCTGTGACAGGTATGAGTACTTTTGCTGATTTTTTGCAATCACTTGTTCACTTCAAGTAAAGGATGTGAGGATTTCCACAGTTTAACGAGATGCGTGTGATGTGTCTTGGTGACCGATGGGCGGTCTCAATCGAATCACCGCCTTTTCTTTTGGTTTTTTTTTCAAGACGACAGGGACAAACGAACACAAAAAAGAAAATCAGATCTCTCGCGAAACGCGGCTGCAAGACGTCATGTCGCGCGTTCGTAAAACGCGGCACATGATGGATGCCTGTCTCCATCAGCGGTGGCGCTGCGAGGCGACAGCTCTCCGCGCCCGTGACAAGTGGGGCTCCAGCGGAGACAGATTGCCTTCAGGTGGCTCCGTTTTCAAAATCTCACCGAGAACCTGGCAGCGCTTAACTTTCCTTTTGAAGGCTGAAGGGCTCTCTGTGCCTTTTATATTCCAGATTTCAGAAGGAAGAGAAAGGGAGCGGGGGCTTATTTGAGAGTTTGCTTTAATATCTGTCTTTCAGAGATCAGAGGGTGTCAAATTCTCGCACCTCATACTTCATAGCATCTATCACAGGCCATGTAAAATTCCCTTAAAAGTGCATTATGCAATATAATAGCAGGTTTGGGTGACATTTATCTGCCATGGGGAGGAAGGCTGGTTACAGACCTATTGCCTTTTACAAAAAGGATTTCATCAGCCGGGGACTCGATGCGGATTTCTCCGGTTTGTCTTGTGATTGCAGCCGATGACTGAAATTAGAAATGAACTTTGCGCCGTTGCTAGAGACAGAGCATGTCGGCGCACGGGCGCGCAAACATTTAGCGCCTCAAAAACCGGCGCGGGGCAAACACGAGGTTTTTTACGGGCAGATCTTTGTAACAGTTCTGTTGACTCGCAACGGAAACACGGCCTGAGCAGTTGATCGAGATCATCTCGTGCAGTCGTCTTGAGTGTCTGCATGAGAGTGGGGGAAATTATTTCAGGGCCTGGTTGTGCGGAATTTGTAATGGGTATTTTTGTTTAGTTTTTTTTTTCTTTAAAAAGGAAATACCGGTAATAACTATGTGCAAAACCATTAGAATGAATATTTATGTTGCTTGTTATGAAATATTCATTAAGTTGGTATAAAAAAAGAACAACGAAGGGGACTGGGGAGAGGGAGTGTGTGTTTACTTGTGTGCATTTGTGTGTAAAATGGGGGCGGTGGGGCCCCTCATCACCTATTGCACAGGAGTACTGACAAAACCCCCGGACTGAATATCTGACATCTCTTAACAAAAGAAGCAGCGGTAGCATCTTCTTCCCCTTGGTTTTTTCTTTCTTTTTTTTTTTTCCCTCTGCCATCTCTACTTCTTTCTCTCTCTCTCTCTCTCCGCCTGAGGTGATGTGAGTCCCTCTGTTCATTCGATCTCCACATCTCTCCCTCCTTCTCCACCTTTCATTCCCTCACTTCCCCTTCGTTCCATCTACCCAAATTAAGAAATTAATGAGGGATAGGTTCTTTACCAACTGCCCCCGCAATGTTTACCACTGATGAAATTATAATGTGGGCCCTGCTGTATTATTTATAAGCCAATTAGGGGAAGTGTTACTTGATTTGATGGGGAGCCGACACACAGAGTACATTTAACTAATGGAGACCAAGAGAGTAAAGGGAAGGAGGGGAGGGAGGACAGCTGAGGCGGACTATTCCGTACGATGCTCTAGGATTACGTGGCTAATTGCCCTGCTTTATCTGTCTGTCACGGATAGCCATGCATATTTTAGCGTTCCCAAAGACTTTGATTGTTTGCACTCGTGTTGGGGCTGTAACAAGTAGAGCAGAGGCCAGAGTGGAGTGTAGTTAAAAACTGGCAGCAGGGGAGGCAAGGGGGGTGGGTGGGGGGGGGAGGAAGAGGAGGGGAGGCGGACAGGGGGTGGGGGTGGGCGGCCGCGCAACGAAACTCAGGCACCGTGACAGGTGGAGGAAGAGTTTTGACAAGGAGCAAAGGGGTGTCGAGGTGGGGAGGGGTAAAAAAAAATAGAAATAAATAAAGAAGCCGTTCGTCGAGAGGCAGCAATTAGATGGCAGCATAAACAGTAATTAATTTCACTTATTGTAGCCTGTAGCCAAGCAGCGGCTCACTGACCTCTCCTGCATATTGTTAAGAAACGATTTCATAATTCCGTGCGCTCATTTGCATGCAGCGACATCCAGGGAGACAGCGCGGGACAAGAACCCTGCCCGTGGAATGCCGACGCACAGCGGCAGCAGGAACAACTGCGGCTAAAGGCGAGGAGACGATTTTGTGAACATAAGGCCGTTTAAAGAATTGATTGGCTGACTCCAAACCAACGGCGATCACACAGATCCACTGTTAGTGGATCTCAGTTTGTTTTTATCCAGTAAAAATGGCAAACATTTCCAGATTTTTTCGGCCCCGTCTCGGTGGAAATTAGATCTGAAATGACGAGTTGATTGATTGATCGGTCCAGATGCCAAAGATTGCTGGTCTCAGATTCTCAGATATGAGGATTTGCTCATTTTCCTGTTTCACATCGCTGTAAATTGACTGCCAGATCTTCTAATATGTATTTTCCACTCTTTTCTGGCTTTGAACAGGATCAACAATTCATGAAAGTAAGTATCAATGTAAAGACGTCGCCAAGCGACAGGCATTCGCTACTGTTTTTTTTTCCACATTTTATAGATTTATTGATTCAATGAAAAAATAATGCAGCCCTACAAAAGTTTCTCACAAAATGAACCCAAGGACTAAAAACAATACCTATTATTGTTCCGGGAGCTGGCCGTTCGCTGTTGGCCATATCTAGTGGCTTAATTGATGGTCTGCAAATTTATTTGGGCCCTCCGGGGCGAGCCGCAGGCCAAGACCCCCCGGTGCAGAGCTGGACTTGGGCAGACAGACCCTGGAGGAACCTGCTTAAGCCCCCCAAGTGGAGCTCCAAGGAGCAACTCTGACTGATGAGCTTTTTGAAAGTTGATCAGACACTTATGCTAAGAAGGGGGAAACTGGAGCGAAGGCATCCTTAATTATCTGATGAGGGGAAGCTTATCTGAACGGTTTCTTTTTCTCTCCTCTTTTATCCCGCCGGATCACATGGCAGATCTTTACATAACAAAAGAGCTACCTGCCCCCCCCCCCCAGCTTCATTTAAAACGCCGTCCCCGATCCAGAGACGCTCGCGCGCGTGCGAGCCCCAGTTCCGGTCCGAGGGCGGCTCACAATAAAGCCTATGTGTCGTGTAACGCCGGCGCAGTCTGGAGTAGTAATTTTCCGGAAATATTGCGCGATAAAGACCGGAGGCCTGAGCATATTGGAACATTTATGGGTCTTCTCCCTGCAATGACTGTGTAATTAATTCACGATTAAAAGTATTAGTACAGGCTTTGTGTGGTGATTTATTTAAAGGCTGGTACTAGCGCTGGCTCGATTTCCTCCTTCAGGAAATGGGTAATAAGATCCAATGCCAGGCCTTCTTTAGCGTCGCTCTCCACACACTCACACACGCCATATGAGTGTGTCGCCTCCGTTAGAAGCCCACGCACAAGCACAGGAGCCCTGTCACCGCTGCCGTCACAGTCGCCATGTTAACTTATTCAACCCTGTTAAAGCCCATGTAACTGGATAGCTGTTAATTAATATAGCTGTCGGGTAAATGGTTGCCACCGGACCATCGCCACCATCCATCAGTAACATAATCTCAGGCTTGTTTTCATGCCAGGCCTCGGGCTCAATTAAGATAATGCTATGCAAACGAGGTCTCTCGCCATTAGCCTCATCACTGAGGGGCCGTTAATGGCATAATTGGGGCACTCCGAAGAACAATTACCGTGGCAACCCCCCCCCGGCCCCCGCCACCTATGAGCTCGGCAATCATCGGCGAGCATGACTGAGGAGTCGCGAGTCGTGACCGTGGGGGCGACGAGTCGTGGCTGGGGATCGACCGGGGAGGCCGAACGGGAGCAGCTGGAGAGCGACACACGAGGGCGGCTGCGGCCCAGACCGCGGGCCTGCGACCTGTCTGAACGCCTGTAATTATCATCAAGTGACGCCTTTATGCTGAGATGCTGTACATGACAGCGTCCATGCTACCAGGTGACAACAACATCCTCTGGGGCGCACCCTGACAACCAGCCCAGGATGAATCATCGCCAAGCGATTGCATTGTAAGGATTTGGGTCTCAACCTCTGAAAGTGCCTCTCTGTATTTTGAAGAAACGTGTCTTTGCCAAAGCTCTGAATCAGCTACCGTTTTGGATTGACAGTCTATTTCAGTTGGCAGGGACTGCCCGAAATCACTAAGTGCACAAAAATTGAGTCATCCGTGGTCTCTCAGGTCCCTGGAGAATGGTTTGCATTCTAAGATTTTAATTTCAAAGCTGTGCTCATGGTATTTTATAAAGCTGAGACCTGCTCCTATCAATGCGCAGGCCTAAAAATGAAAGATTCACCCGAGAGCTGCCTGTTTCTGTCTCAGCTATTTTTTTTTTGGTACCAGGATTTTACCGAGGGAAAACTTGAGACTGTTTTGGCTTTCAAGTCTTTAGGGAGTCAAATCTCAAGCGCGTCAAGTCGCACAGCAGTCAAGTCCAGGTCACGTCTCAGGTGTTCATTCAGGCCGACTTGACTCAACGTCTGGGCTGCAACTCAGAAAGCCATTCAGGTTTACCTACTTGCTTCAGCCAAAGTCGGCAGAGGTTTGACCTGGAATGTGTAGTTTGTCGTTTGACGAGACGGTCCATGTTGGCCGAGCGAGGGCAGTGTCCAACGTGGACAACGTGTCGTCCAACCGTGAGGAGACAGAAGACTACTAATATAGTTACAGACCTTGTGCAATGATGACGTCCATCCCAGCCTGAGAGGTGTGAAACAACTCCTCGCACTTATATCGAAGGACTGTTTTAAAACTGCAGACACTTTTTAGCGAGATCATTTTTCCACAGTAAAAGTTAGGACTGAGCGTCACACTCTGAATATAGGCATGGGCGAAGTTTCATACGTCCCCCTGCGCGTATTTCCAGCAGGCTTTCTGCGCGCTGAGTCACAAGCCCACACATTTTTATTTATTTATTTATTTTTTTGCCTCCGCGGCGCGTTTGCGGATGATTTGCAGGTTTTTCCCTCCCTCTCAGCCGGAGAGACAAAGCCACGTCTCTGCAATACCGAGGCCCTTTCCATCTGTTGTCTGCTCACACCTCCACTTTGCTACATGACTCACACACACACGCAGACATACACCATGGGCGGGCTTCAGCACTAGCACTAGCTATAATGATTCCTCTGACACACATTGGGGCACATCATTCCACAGCACAGCACAGCTTTGCAGCTGAAGGCCCCTAAACCTCACTCACACCGCTCACGAGCAAAGATGCTTTCCTGGTGTGTGTGTGTGTGTGTGTGTGTGTTCGTGGCCATGCGGCTGAGCAGTGAGCGGCTCCTTGGGAATTTTAAGAGTCAAGCTCCCCTAAATCTTCTTGTTTCAACTTTAGAAAATCAATAGGATAAATATCCTGTTTGCCCCTCTTGTCCTCAGCCGCCCACCTCCAGCTCGCTCAGGTTACCGGAGCGGAGAATCTCGCTCTCACCTCAGGCTATGTTTAAAATAATCCCTGTTTTTTTTGTGTTTTTTTTTTAGCTCTGAATGGCCAAGGAACTCAGGTGCAGTGCCTTTTTTTTTTTTTTAACCAGCAAGCAAGAGGGAGGGATCGTGTTAACATATGCCATCGGAGAGCGCCACTGGCTAAGTCCTCCAATCGACCTGCTCCGTGTGTGATTAGGCTAGTGAAGCCGAGCCCTGCCCAGACAACCGATCGAAGGGGGCACACTCTCAATATGGATGCGAGCCCTGCCTGCCGCGGCCACATCCAGCTGCCCCTATTGATTTTTTTGTCCTCAATTATATAATAGAGGCTCTGTTCTGGATTTGAACTTAAATCACATAGTTTGGCGAGCGAGCGTGTCCCATAAATCAAGGAGGCATTTTGACTCATATGAAATGGGATTTTTATCGACTGCGTTCGGCAGCCCCTCCGGAGAGATTTGCCTGACAACTGTGTGAACGTGCGAACGCGCGTGGTTGTGGGTTTCTTTTCTTTTTTTTTTGCTTCCATGTGTTTCAGGTGATTGGACTAAAGACAAAGAGGCACTGACACAAAACTTTGAGTGTGCAGTGCAGCAAGCCACAACTCGAGCTCTCACAAATCTGTTTTGAAAAGCCCTTGGATTAGTTCTCCCAGTACACACTTGACTCTTCTAATTGGAAAACATCCGCTTTCCTTTCGCCATTTGATCCATTGGCAACTTGGCTGAAATCCCTAAATTCTTTATCCTCCCAGGCATATAGATATTGATCGGAAAATGCAGGTTCGGGGCATCGCCGTGAGCGGGGGCACACAGCCGGACACTTATCCTGTTTCATGGTAAATGAATATTCAGCTCAACCTGACATCCGCCTCAACTCAAGCGGGGCCGGAACAATCAGGCAGAGGTCGAGAAATGAAACGATCCACCGGCGAAATCGCTCATCCTCCAGTTCAGCTCAACTAGATTGGAGAAATTCCTGTTCGCGTGTACACGTTAGCATTTGGCTCTAAGCCCCTCTGTGTCTAAAATACGGCCTCGCTGCAGTAAATAATGTCCGTTTGGGAGGTGCAGCGCTCAGAAAATCTACAAATAATAGACAATGAAGAGAAGAAATTGGTGAAAAATCACTAATGAGCTGCTCCTTATGCTCCGCAGTCTGGCTGTGCCAGTAAATAAAAAAAGAAAATAAAGAAAAAGAAATGGTTCATTTTAAGTGTCTGCATTGCAAATGGTATTTTTAATACTCGGTTATCACCCATGGTTTTAAATGATTGATTATTTTCAAACCCATTTTCAGCCACTTTTTAGTATTTAAACACCCAGAAAAAAACAGGATGACCCCTGCAAACGCAAGGCCTTTGCAGTGAGCAGACATTAACCACACAGACAAACTGCAAAGCCATCACCCCTCATTTCATAAAGACACATTTCATCGCTGAGCCATATGACTGTCACTGTGAACCCAAGTATTTCATGCCCTATAGACCCGGTAAACTGACCCATCCTGCTCACGTCGACCTCATTTCGAGCGGCCCGTCCTGTCCTGCAAACGAGAGCACCGTCATTATCACCGAGTGCCATCAGACACCTGGAGGAGGAGGACGGTGGAGCGGCGGTGGCCGAGGATGGCCGGGGGTTCGGTTCGGTGGCGGGGGTGTGGGGGAAACCTGAGCCTCAGATGCTAATCTTGCTACGCTCCGGCATTTTGGGGGATAATTGTAGCCCTGGCTGAGCTCAGGTGATGATGCGATCCGCTGGAGTTAAGCCCCATCTTACTCGCCAGTTTGCTCTCTTCCCCTCAACTGTCCTTCTCCCTTTGCTTAGTCTTAATCTCTTTTTTTTACGCTGCCCCCCCCCATATGAATATTCCCCAGAATGCCTGACAAAACCCGCAGTAAGAGGCAGTGGGGAAGGGTCGTGGGCGTAACTTTAGCTGGAGTAATGAGGCCTAATCCCCTGCTGACTGGAGCCTGTTTAAACAGCTCCTGGCTGAGCCACCCAGTAATGGAGTAATTAACCCCAGCGCCCTCTTATGCCCAGCAGCTCCCGTCCTCCACGACAACCGCTCCCCGCGATCCGCCCCACCTGCACCGCCGCTTTGCCACTGTCCTGGACGGGATGCGGAGGAAGATGGAAATTGATGGAAAAACCCCCAAATCAGCGCTTACAGGAAATGAGCTCGAGATAGAGTGCAGAGCGACACCACGCTCCCCTTTATGGCGTATCGCTGCACGCCGCTGACATCGCCTTTGTAGAGATTTGTCTTTATGTGCCGAAGCAATATCATATGTGCTCGTGTGAGGAAACAGTAATGGGAACAGTTCAAGGTTCAAGGGTCATTATGAGCGCCGTCGCAGGCTGGCGGAGCACTCAGGTGTGAAACATATCTCTCCCTCCACTGATCTGATTTCCAGACAATCATACGCGGCAGCGTCTTTGTATTTGCTTTAGGTGGGCTCACGGAAACAATCAGCGCAATCAAACAGGACGCGCGGCACACAGGCATCCCATCAAGCATCCCATCAAGCCAATGGGAGAAGCCTTGTGTGCTCGCGCCATCTCCAGCCGGCTTAGCGCGGAGAGGCGCTGGAGCGTTTGAAGTAAGCAGCCACCACACATTATGCCAGATGAAATGCTATCATGCGTGGTCGCTGAATGGTTTGTGTCATTAAGAGAATAAGGCAAACAGGGAGCCGAGCACGCTCCCAACCTGCCTTGCGTGCGCGCCTTTCTGAGGGGGAAGGCAAGATTAAGGGGATGTTCAGAGGCGCTCGTCTGTCAAGACTTCAAAGATGCCATCGACACTCCTTGTTTCTGCCGGCGCAGCGACCAAATCGCACACACTCTGCCGCCTCTGTGGCTGTCAAAGCTCTTCTGACATCCCCTTTATCAGGTGTACGGGCTTTAATCCAGACACGGATAAATAAATCAACACACGGGGGTCCCGCTCTTTTCAGCGCCTCCTGGTGGCAGGGTATCTGCACAGCCAAGAAAAATATGAGGAAGTCATTAGTCGTCTGCTGGGGACAACACAGAGAAGCCAATTACGACGCTGGGGAAAGGATAATTAATGCACAATTGTCAAATACAAACAAGCAAAGAAGTGAATTAACCAATAAGCAGTGCTTTTTTTCTTTTTTTTTTTCCTTCTCCCTGCAGTCACGTCAGAGACTTCAGCACAGATAACAAGCGAGGGAGGAAATCAGCGGTGGCATCAAGGCTTGCACTCACAGGATTGGGCTCATCTCCTCCCGCATGCCTGAATTGAATTTCAAAGTGTATCTATCAGTTTCTACAAACAGAAAAATGTGTTGCTTTCCACCTTTTTTTTTTTTTTTTTGGAGAGCAGAGATCTATTTTGACACCCGGTGCAACATCTGGAGCAGGCAGATGAGAGGAGAACACAGGAGTTTGAATTAGAGTCGACACGTCGACACGCAGGCAGACACGCCGCTCATCCCAGCCAGCCCCCCGCAGCCGGGACGGACACATCGGCCTGTTAGGATATCAGCGGAGCCCGGGCGCGAGAAAAACAGCGGCTGAGCGGGACGGGCAGAAAGCAATCCGAGATATCGACAATGAAGTAAATGCGGAGGAACAAACCAAAGAAGCGGCAGTGTGTACCCAATATGACTGCTTTAACACACAGAGAACTTCCCCAGAAGGAGGCGGGGGGGAGAAAAGAAAAAAAAAAAGCAACAGAGGCTGGAGAGACAGAGCGTTGTACCTGTCTGGGCGTATTTCCATCGGTTCTTTTCATTTTATTTTAACAGCAAACGCAAGGCAGACAGAGATCACCACAGCAGAAATGGGATGTCTGAACTGCGCAGAGAGATCTGGGGCTCCATTGTTCTGTTTGTTTGTTTTGAAGACCGGCCTGGCAGCGGAAAGCACAGCCCGTTCAGAATACAAAAGATGCCTTAGAGGCAAACCTAAGTGAAGTTTTATGCTGATGACTGACTGCTTGACAAACACTGGGGGTGAAACTACAACTCCATTCAGCCAGGAAGAGAAAGAAGGCGCTGACAAAAAAAAAAAAAATAACAGGGGTACCTGTGTAGTGTGTGCGAGAGGAGGAGGAGGAAAAAGAAAAAAGGGGGTTTAAAAACTGGGAGGAGAGTGAGGGGACCAAAAAAAAAAGAAACCTAATTTATATCCTATAAGAGGAATGTGAGGCACCCAGGGGGGGCCCTGTAAGTTGTGAAAAATTAAAGGAGACGGATTCAAACTGTCCAATTTCCACATCAAACAAACCCTGGGCTCCATCCTCCTGGAGAGGCTGCCTCATATCCAACTCATAGCCTCAGAAAAAAGGTGCCCCCTCCCCATCCCCATCCCCTCCTCAAGTCCACCACTGCAGCAGCCAGTTTTTCTTTTTTTCATTTTACTTTATTTATTTTTTTGTACTGGCACTCTCCATTTCCTCAATAACCCTGCTCTCTAATTCCCCTAAGCACTGTACTGGTTACACTAGCCACCGTCTCTCCCCTGCCTAATTATACCCTTGTGAGTCTATTAATCAACTTGTGAATTATTTAAGAAGGAGAGCTCCTCTGCCTGTAACTGGCTTTGACACTGTGAAGAGAAGAGAGGAGAAGAGAAAGGGAGTGGGTAGGTGCTGATGGGGGGGTGGCATTAGAAAGGAGAGAAGAAGGGCGGTGGGCGGGCGGGCGGATGGAAAGAAGGAAGGAAAGAGAGAAAGAAAGGAAAAGAAAAGAAGAGACGGAATGGGGGTCTTCTCTCGCATCTGTCCCCCGAGGACCGGGCTGCCTGTGCAGCGCTGCACCCAGACGAGACAAAACCCCGATCAACATTCATCCCGTTTGGTTTTTTTTTTTTTTTGTTGTTGTTGTTGTTTGGGTTTTTTTTTTCCTTTCCCCATCCCACCCTCCATTTCCATGCATAAGTTTTCATGCTAAACAGGAAATTCATGAATATATGGAGTGATGCAGTGAGAAATGGAGGAGGAGGAGGAGGAGGAGGGAGACAGAGGGGTGAGGCGAGGGAAGAGAAAGAGGAGTGAACAGTCAAAGCCAAAGAGAGAGCCTAGACTTGGGGGGGGGGGTTATGTAGGCAGCAGGATGCTTGGATACACATGTGCACACACCCCACGAGCAGTCGCATACATTTGCACACACCCGGGGTCCTGCTGCTGTTTGACAGGAGCCTCCCCAGAGCGGCAGGTATGCGCGGCGAAGATGATGATGATGGTGGTGGTGGTTGTTACCGCGCCGAGTCTGCCCCCCCCGCCACCGGTCCCTCCCGCCGCAGCCGCCCCTCATCAGTCGAGAGGATTGCCCGACCCCTTCTAATGACTCCCATCGACACTGACGCCTGCCGTAAGCAGCCGGGGCAGGAAGGAACAAGCGTGAAAGTGAGATCGTTATTATTTTCATAATGTTTTGTGCTCTCAGTCGCACCCCCGGCGCATCGGCGCGCCGCCCGCAGAATCCTAATGAACCCACAGTCCGAGGAGTGTTGTTGGGGGACCGAGGAGAAGAACTTTATTTCAGAGACGCCAAGAAATGGTCGGTTCACCCAAATGTTTCTCCCTCGCCTCGCGCGGCGCCAGTGCCGATACATGCGTGACATGTGTCCGTGTAGCTAAATGTTACGTGGGTTATCCAGAGCGACCAGGACGTAGTCTGGAAAGAGCAGGCACTTACTGGGGTGTGTTGGTGGTATCGAGTGGACTCGGGAATAGGGAGACTTTAAATGCAAACACCTGGCACACAGCGTTTGCGACGCGCTGCGATGGGTACCAGGAAGAATGGATGTTCACGCCCTCTTTACCTTGGAGGATCCACAGAGCGCAAAAACACTTTTCGTAGAACTACTTTCCACCAAAGAAATGCGCACTGTGCACCACAGTGAAATTGCATTCCATTGTATGAAGGTCGAAGCGGAAATCTCAGATGGATATCAAAAGTTGGGTAAATAAAAACCATCCCACGCCATTTGGTGTCATAGTGTCATACTATAGGTAATTGAGGGAGAAAAAAAAAATGGACTCAAGTTGACTGAGCAAACGAGCCCGTGGGCCGCATGCGCGCATGTTTTCAGACAAGGGCGCGCGCGAGCGGCACTCCTCATTAGGGCCGGGCGGCGCCGTTGTCTGCGAGGGTACGTGAGTCCACACAGCGCCGTCTCCGTGGGATGTTTATTAAATTAATAAAAAGTTGCTCAAGGCGAGCTGTACCGTGGAATGCCCAGGGCTCGGCCGTGATTGGCACTCTCCGCCGCCCTGCGCTCTCTCCTGGGTCCGCCTGCGTTTGCTTTAACTAACTGGCCGTGACTGAGGAGAGCGGGCTGACATGAAGCCCCCCCCCCCCCCCCGCTCTCCTGCACAGCCCCCCCCACCACCACACTCACACACAGACGTCATAACAACGAGGTAATATAAGCACTACAAAGATGACGTTTTGGCCAAATTTGAGGGTGTAAAATGTGAGGTGTAAAATTTCTGCTGCTGAATCATGCTTTATTTTGCAATTACAAACCCCACCATACATAGTTTTTTTCATTTGGTTTGGGAGTGCACGCATCATCTCAACCACTCCCCGTGTTTGCTGATTGGTCCGTCGGCTTCCGTGCATGTTGTCTTTACAAAAAACTGGCCGTGTGAGGGCCGCTGTTCTTCCGATCCGCATGGTTTCATTTCCTGAACCGAAAGAGCAGAGACTGAATTGTCGCTTACCGAGGTGATTTTCGGGAGTTGCCCCGTTTCCTTCCTCTGTCATTCGCCGCTGACGGCTTTGGCGTGTTCAGCTCCTGTCCTTGGAACCCGACGGGCGGTAGGCCGAGGTCACGGGCGCTGAAAAAGAGGGAACCAGACGGAGCAGAGGTCACGGAGAGGAAACGCTGTTCATATCAAGAGAGAATAATCAGATAGGTAAGGGTGGAGGAGACTCCAGGGGGTTCGCTGGAGGAAAGAGAACAATAAAAATGAGTCATTATACAACCCGCTCTTACTTCACACAAACACTTTATTTAGACTACCGGCATTATGTTCCAATTAAACACAAAAGAAGAGTCTGGCATTTCAAACTCTTCAGAGGATCTGCATACCGCCTTTCAGGAAAAAAACAAAGGGAAAAATTAAAATATATTATCATCTTTTAAGAATCCTTTTAAAAATAAACAAGACAAACACAAACAAAACACAACAAAAAAGCCCCACTCTGTCTCTTTTGCCCGCCGCCTCTCCGTCGATCTCGCTCTCTCCGGCTCGGCTGGGCGACTCTCCGAGGAGGAGGAAGCCGGGAGAACTCATTTGCATGTAAACTGCGAGAGGCAGGGATTGTCGTCGGCGGCACATTAGACGCGCGGAGCGCGAGGGGAGAGTATTTTCATGTGCAAATTCCAGCCTCGCCAACTCCGTGCATTATTATTTCATCAGCACCGGAGAAGGAAGGCCCTCCGATCCCCGGACCCCGCCGCCGTCCCCGCGGACACTTCAAGATCTGCACCAAAATCCCCCTGCCGAGCCTCTTCCCCAGAACCCCCCCACCACCACCACCGCTGAGCGGCTGTTTACACCGGGGGCCCCGCAACGCAGGAGGAGTCAATCCGCCTCTGCGATGGGCGTGAGATCAGATGAGCGGGGGCCGCAGGAAGAGGGAGCGGATCTACACCAGTTGTGACCAGCGATATTGGTGTTCCTCGCATTAATTGCTTGTAAACTGCGGGGCTGGAGCCTCGCTGGCTTTCAAGTTTAAAAAGGAGATTACAGCCAATTAGCGAGGCCTCTGAAAACCCTTTACCGCCTGGGGAATAGCGGCTGATCCCTAATGTGGGACAGCTGTGAGCAACAAAGGAACAGTCGCGGTCCTGCCTTTTGAAAACGCGCTCGCAAGCGGGGGGCCGTCTCCAAAAAAAAAAAAAAAACAACACACACAGTACGCGCTCTCGCGTATAATCTCACGCGCAAACAAAAAAAAGAAGAAGGAAAAACCTGATTGATAGAATCAGCTGCAAAGAAGCGCTATTACAAGCATGAAAAATGAATGAGTACAGAAATGCAAACACGCAAACAGACGCAAGCGTGCACAGAGTGCGCGCGCGTTCCCAATGTGCCACAACGGGAACAGACAGGGAGGTAAATATGTTTTAAAAAGGTGAGGGGAAAACGATTGCGGGTTGGGGAGGGGGGCGTATTTCATCCTTTTAAATCAATTTGTCAGGTTTTTCTTTTTTTTTTCTTGGAGCCGCGTTACCAAAAGAGCCGAGTGTTTCCCTGTAAACTGCCATCTTTAATTTCTTTGTCTGACGCGCTCGACTGCGCCACGACACACCAGAGACCGAGCGTGAGGTGAGCGAAAGGTTCAAAGCCCAGATGGGAGCGGAGCCTGCGCGCCCCTGAGCACCGCGGATTACCTCATTCACTCTCATGTCAAACAGAAGGCAGGGAGAGGAGGAACACAAGTCGAAAGATCTCCACAGGCTCCGTAATCTAGCGCGATTTATGCCGATCCCCGCCAACTCCCCCCCCGTTTACCAGCCTCGCTCTCAGTCATTGCCGTCTTCCTCTTTATCTTTGCCCCGCCGTCGCACCTGCACAGCCTCGGCGACGCCGCGACGCCTCCCTCCTCCCCGCATACACATTAGCAAAAAACAGCTGTCTGCCAACTATTCTGACTTCGGGTAATGAGATCCTGAGCCTCCATGCGTACCAGGCAGCATCACCTGTACGAGCGCGCGAAACGTCACATTCACCAAAATGGGCTTTTTGCTCGGCGGTTAAAGCCGCTCTGGTGCTTTAAACGTTCTTGCAAAAGCACGGCGGTGGGTCGCTCCCTGGACGCCTTCACAGAATCCTCAGTCTCGCGTTTCAAGTCGAACGATAAACCTTAACTCCCACCCACCACTCTGGGGTTTGTTTGTTTTTTTGCCTCGGCGCAATCGGCAGCTTCTGATTCACACGTCACCGACGTGCTACTTCTTACAGCATCCACTGCTGCCAACGAGGGAGCGCGGCAGCTCTGCCGCGCTAAACCTCTCGGGTGGAAAGTCAGGTACGCACGGTAGTGTCAGCTGGAGCCACTGCTGTTGACTTACTTTAATAATAAAGAAAGGCCACAGTCTTTTCCTGTCCTTCTCTTTCCTGAGTTCTCTTTACTTGTCAATAACAGATTTTGTGGGCGAAACACGTGATAAAGCTCGGGGGTCATTTTGCGTATTCCTTCAGAACAACTTTTTTTTTTGTGGACTTTGCTGATACACTGTTGAAAAACTTTCCTCACGCTGCTGATGTAAAAACGTGATGTGGGCAGCGTTACACTTCTTTCTTCACAGGAGCCGGTGTTTACATCATATTGCTGCAGCAACCGTGTGTCCAAGGAGGAAAAGAGCGATGCAAATATCTTTCCGAGCGCACGCGTGCCTTTATTTTGCACGCGCGTGCGTCGCTTCCCCGCGAAGAGGCGTCCCAGTCTCCTCGCCGTGCTCGGGGGAGCGTTTGTTTAATCGCGTGACCCCCTCTCCGCAAAGTCCACAGCTGTTTCCAGTCGAGTTTCGCGCCGCCGCCGCAGCCATCCTTCAGCGTGATGGGCCTCGCCTCTTAATGCATCGCAGCTAACCGCGTCCTAATTAGGACTAATGACTCGCTCATTAAAGAGCTCTACGGCTAATTGGCACGCTGAACTGCAAACAGGGAAACACCACAAGCAGGTCAGGAATATAGGGGAGGAAAAAAAAATAAAAATAGTATGTAAGTTGTAAGGGGGAGGTGGGGGTGGGGGGCTGACCAGAAAAAACTGATAACCCCCTCATCAAACTGAATTTTTAATTAGCGATTATCTATATTCAAGGCGATGGATTTGCCACGGTTTATATATCCATCAAGGATCATAAATACTTAATGCAAAAAAAAAAAGTGAGAAACCCCAACACTCCCAAATTTTTATTCCCCAAGTTTATGGCAATCTAGCAAATCAGATATGATTAATTATAAATTGAACCATTACGGCGCTTCAGAAAAAACTGCATCCGCGACCGGGGTTGAACACGAACTTGCTCTCCTGGTATTTCGGCGGCTCGCGCGCGGAGTCGCCGGCCCTGATTCACATGCAGGGTCCGTTCTGCACCCCGCAGTTTCATTTAGATCAAAAAGACTCAAATAGACAGGGAATCGCAGGATATCCAGAATATGTGATCACCCCCCTACACCCCCCGCCCCCGCCCCCACCTTGCCTCTGAGAATCTCAGACGCTCTCAAGACAATCTCATTAAATCAGAAGCTGTAGGAACCAGAGAGAGGCACATACAACACAAACGCTTCCCCTTCTGCTGCCTCTGCAGCAAGACGCAGTGAATCCAGGTTAAGTGCCTCAGCAATCCTCCATGTTTAGACTGTTGGGGGAAGCTTTGACAGTCACACCACATTAGTGCAGCATTTGGAAAAAAAAGGCCTCCCTGGGATTTGTTCCCTAAAAATACTCTCACACCACCGGAAGCCGAGGCCTCTCAGGAGCCTGATTCGAAAACCTCGCAGCCTGAGGACAAGGCAGGCAAAGGCAGAAAAATAAATTGAAAAAAAAATGCCCCCAAACCACACACACACACACTATTACAGACACAACACGGCAAACAGGGGAAAACAATAGAGTTATTTCAGCGCAGAGCGGGACGGAGAGCGATGGCATCTTGGGGCAGAGGGCTGCAGGGCTGGGTGGGGGCGACCCGGGCGGAGGTGGAAGGAGGGGTGCTCTAATGGGCTCAGAGAGGCTGGCGAGCCCTGCTGGAGGCCCACAAGAGGCCCTAGCCTGTGGTCTTGCCTTGGGCAGGCCTGCCACAGCAGCAGTCAGGTGGGCTGACAGACTGAGGGAGAAGAGGCCCTCCCCATGTGGCCTGCCATCAACCCCCCCAATCCCCGTCCCCTCCCTCCGCACAGATGTTGGGGGCTCGGGGAGCGACAAGCTGTGCAGAAACAAACAAAGACGGGGGCTGAACATCGCCGAGTTGCATCCGACTGATATATTCCAGAGGAGCGCTCTAATTGAGTCAACATGTGGTGGTTTTTCAACGCGGACCCGAGCATGTGTCGACATCTCCGCCGCCGGATTAAAAGTTAAACACTCGCTCATGCGAGCAGACCGGAGCGTGCGTCTCATTAATTAATGGTCATTTACGGGCTTGAGCGAAACATTAACAGGGGCCCCTCGGCGTCGGCGCATCTCCCCAAGTCCTGTCTCTGCGCGGCGTGTGTGGAAGAGGCTGAGGGGCCGGCGTCAGCACACAAGGCTGCTCTCTCAAGTCCGCGAAGGGCTCCGAGCTCGACCTCTGGCCCCGGAGCTCCCCGAAGCCCCGTCCATACAGCCCGCTGCAGGAGGTAAAGATCAGGGCGGCCCGGCCTGGACCCTCCCCTCCTGACCGGCGAGGCGTGTGAAGCCTCTGGCGTGACTCTCAGCATGGGAAAAGTGCAGCTTTATCGCCGCTGCTCAAACATTCATCACACGGCCCCTCCTGCGGCGCGCTCCGGAGGGAGACAACGGAGCCTTCATCAGCTCCCATCTGAAGCCGCCAGGTTTAGGCAGAAGGTGGCGGGGAGGCGACTTCAAAGTGTTTGGGTCGGGCCCGGGGTCGACGCACACGTCGCGCCGAAGAAGAAGAAGGAGAGGAAGAGGAAGAGGAGGGACAGTCAGGAGGGAGGTCATTATCAGGCCATGTTTACAGCGGCGCAGAGCACACTAATGCGTGCTGCCGTTTTAACATTTGGAACAGAGCGTTGCAGCCATCACTGCAGGCAAAATAGCTTACGTACAGTTTGTGTGTGTGTGTGTGTGTGTCTTTTGAAAAGCCCGCTGAGATGCCACTTTAAGAGGCCTGTGTTATTTCCTGCATGGAAAGGTGAAGGTCAGCGTTTCCCCGGCGAACAACAGGAAAAATAAACACTGCATACGATGCGGCATGGGGAGGATATACGGCAAAAAATATCAGATTGGACAGCTAATATGTTATGGGCTCTGGAAACTGTCATTTTTTTTATAACAAACCAACAAAAACAGAGGCTACAATCAGTTTCCTGGGTCCTGATGAATTTCATTTAAAGAATTTTGTTGACCACATCGATCTGCTATATTTTGCCCTGTTAGATATAATCATGCATTGCAATAAAAGTGTAAAAAAAACATAAGTGCACTCATCTTTTTTAGATATAAATACACTGTTACATATTGCGAGTTTAATAGCTGATGGTTCACGACTGAACCACAGCTGACAGTGTGCAGGAGTTCACGACTTTGACCTTATTCTCCCTGATGAAACATGGAAGCACACTGCATGTAGCAAATTTATGAAAATTAATATAATTATTATGATATCGACAGAGATTTCTGTTTTTTGGTTTCTCCAGCAAATGCAATGCACTTTCTTCCAAAATGTTTACCATTCTTTTTTTTTTTTTGAAGCGCAGAGGCAGACCCAAGACATAGAGCTGGCTGAAACACGAAACTGCGAAAAGGTTTGTGCTCTCTAAAATTAGCGTCCTCAAGAAATACCATCAGGTGTTCAATGGTCTCATAGCTGAGGGGGAAAAAATGCATCTTTGGATGCTTGAAATAAAACAATTGAATGCATACTGTGTGAAAAAATGTGATTGTTTCAGTCATGGGACCAATTTCAAGAAAACTTACTGTGTATACCACGCATGTCTACGAAATGAAATGATTGTGAAATTCTGATTCACAAATTGATCTTTGAGTCGTTCCGTGATTTGATTTGCCAGAAGAGTCTGTTTTAAAATTGCAGTGAGCCCATTTTGGAGCATTAGCATCTCAGTAGTCGTCGGTGTCTTGCAGTTTCCGGTCGATCGATCTGCGCGACATTCAACGGCGTCGAAGGTGTTGTGTACTTTGAGCCGACCGCAGACGGATGGCGCCGCGCCGTAAGTCAACATAAAGAGTTTGTGAAATTGTACAGCGTCGGCTCAGCGTTAGGATGAAGAAAGTGCTCCATGTGGGCATTACAAAAAAACTAAACAAAAACAGGAATCATTTTAACAATAAAGAACAATAAATGTGCAGTTATTTCTCCCGGTGGCAGAGATGTTTACAGACCCGCTGTGCCTCTCCCATATCTACAGACCAGTTAACCCATATTTCGTAAACACATAGCGCGACTGAAAATAGCAAAACAAAGTCAAACTATGCCATATCACGGGTGTCAAGTGAAGTGCGAAAAGCACATTTGAATTGGAAATCCGGCGAAGTGACGATAACAACCTCGCGCGCGCGCTCGGAAGGCGAGAAGAGGGTTAAACGAACAAAGCCTCGGAAAAGAGTCCAATTCTCCAGCTCCTGCCCCGATCCTCGCGGTTACCCCCACAAAGTACACAAGAAAAAAGAAAATAGTACCATGCATATCATTCATTAGCAGCAAATAAAAGAAATTCTCTCTAATAGTGCCCCCAAATCCCTGAGCTCCCAGCACCGCAGAGCGGGGAACTAAAGAAATGGGGGAGAGAGATGCAAAAGGAAGCCGTCTCCCTCAAGTGCTTGTTAGGCCCAAATTATTATGGCGATGAATAATTTTAAAAATAAATAAGAAAATAAATAAATAAAAAAAAAGAGAAACATTTATAGATCTAAGTATTATCAGAGGAGCGGCGGGTCTGTTGCCAAGCTCTCTGGGCCTGTTTGAAATCCGCCTTTGTTTTTCACTTTGATCTTTAACTGCTAACCTATCCATCGCTTCACCTGATAAACCTCCCCATCACCGCTTCTTCGCCCACTTCCTCCCCTCAAACTTTCCTCAACGTGGCGCGGCCATGCCCGAGCTGAGTGGTTAATCACGGCCGCATCATCATCGCCATCATCGCCATCATCCTCGCCGTCATTAACTTGCCGTGTCTTCGCACCAGTAATTAACATACTGCACAGGGAGCAAGATTAGGCGGAGAGATGCGGCGGTAAATGAGGGGCGCGTGGAGCAAAGATGCGAAGGGAAGGAATCCATGTCGGGGGAAGAAAGAGAGGAAGGAGACATGAGAGCGCGCGCTGCGACCAGCCCCTCCACTCTCGCTTCCTCTGATTTCCTTTCCTTCCCCTCCTTTTGTCTCGCCTCTTTTCATCTGATTTCCTTCCCTCCTGCCTCCTCTCCTCTCATCTTCCTGCCGCGCATCTTTTTCCTCCCTCGTTTGCTCCTTCCTCTCCTCCAGTGTCGTCTCCTCCTCTCTTCTCTGGACACTTCTCCTTGCACTCTGTTTCTTTTGCAGCTCGTTTTATCGCGCTTCCGCTTTTCTTTCCCCTTCAGCTGCCTTTCCGCTCATTCTCTCTTCCTTCATTTGTCTTCTCCAAACTTTTTTCCTCTCCTCCCCTCTTTTCCTTTTCTCTGCTATCCCCCTCAGCTCGCTTCTCTTTGCCTTCCCCTCGTTTCCTTTATCTTTTTCTCTCCTTTTCTCCTTTTTTTTCTCCTTTTCCTTTCAGCTCTTCTCGCTCCCTCTCCTTTTAATTTCACTTCCTTCAGTCTAATTTCCTCTCTCCTTGTTTCCTCCCATCTCTCTTGCCTCCTCTCAATTCTTCGTGGTTTCTGTCCTTGTGTTTCCTCCTCTCCTCTAAACACTTCACTTCTCTCGTCTCCTCCTTCCCATCATCCTCCTCATGAGGTTTCTGACCTCCAGCGCAGGGACATCCTAACCCAGTGCCCATCTGATTGATATTGTAATGAGAAGCATCCCAACATCCCTCCGTCGCTGCCCCCCCCCACTCCCATCCTTCGCTGGTGCCCTTCCTCACCCGCTCTACCCCCTTGCTCCCCGAGCCCCCGAGTGGCTCGCTCGATTCCGTTTCATCACACATCAAACGGGCCTGACGCTCTCCACGCAGGCAGGACCCAGCGAGTGTAACATCTGCACGGGGAGGCGTGCGGGGGGTGAGTGGGGGGGGGTAGGAGGGGGGACTCAGGCCTCCGAGGGGGGGAGGGAGGACACGTCGTGCTACGAGCAGATGTCACTGGGACCTGAACAGCAGGCAAGGGAGGGGATGGGGGGTGCAGCGGGGAAAAAGATGTAGCAGGGGACTCACCCTTTCTGCCCAGCCTGGGGAGGGAGGAGACTGGAGGTGAACCCGAGTTCCTCCGAACACTCCACCTCTGGTCCCCTCTCCTCTCCTCACCTTGCAGCCTGGCTCCCCTCCTGCTCCCCCTTTTGACAGTACAATTAGGTAATTAGTCACCTCGGTGATAATAACCCTAATCATCACGCGTCTTTGTGTGTTTTCCCTCTCTTTCAAAATCTGCGTCCTCCACAGGCGCTCCCCTGGGTCCGGACGTGGAGGTGCAGGGGCAGCGGAGGAGCGCAATTACCTCTGTCTGGCTACTCCCCGTGGCACAGAGAGAGCCAGGGCTCTGATCCAGACCAAAGCAAAGGCCCTTTTTAATGGAGACAGAGAGCCTGCTCTTTGGAGAGGGTCAAGATTGCTCTCACATCCATTAACACCGGAGCCATTTCATCACTGCCTCGTCGTGGCAGGCGGGACCTGTGGAGGGACTGTGATCAGCCTCCGTCGAGTGCAGATGCTGACATTTCCCCAGTTAGTGAAAGTGGCAGTCGGGAGCCGCCGCTGTCAATGAGTCATCAAAGGGCTTGTTTGAGAACAGCTGTTGACGTCAGTGCACTGCCACAAGCATTAACCCTAGTTGAGAAGTGAAGTTTTTCTCTCTTTTTTTTTTTTTTTCCTGGATTGCTGACGATCCTTTCATCTGCATGGGCCACGGGCGGATCTCAAAGTTCACAGAAGCGTTATCTGTCATCAGAAAGGGATCCTTTACTGACGGCATTTTAAGAAGAATTTGGAAAGGTCGAGCAGAACGATGAATATTAATAACGCTGGGTTTTTGCACAGTTCAGCGTTTACGCACTTCCCGCAGCTGCCCAACAAAGCACACGGAGCCTCATCGTGTCAGGGTGGTGCTTTGCTTTCAGACCACTCTGTGCTCTCACACGGACCTGTACAATTCAGGTCGCAGACTTGACAGACTTGACTTCAGAAAGCTGAGACTACGAGTCCACAGACATGCTCATGAGTATTAGGGGTGTAAGAAAAAAATAGAAATATTGATATATCGCAATATTTTAATTTGCATATTAATATTATGTTTTTAATGACAGGCAGATGTTATTCGTTTTTGTCACCAAAAAAATTAAGCGCTATGTCTCAGCTGTAACAGGGACCATGTACTTTCTTTTGCTACTTAACTTGTTAACCTAAAGTAAACAGTTTTTTTGGTTTATATCTGTACGCACATGGTGGTGTCATCTTCATACGGTCACGGTTTGATTTTAAAAACGTAATATATCACGAACAGAATCGTGATATATTGAATCCCTGTATCCTGATATGTATCACATTCTTGCCAATACACAGTCCGAATGACTATTATGCTGGTATATAGTAGGTTTGCCATGTTCACCAGTTAATTTAACACAAAATATGGCTGGAGATAATAAGAATTCCACTAGTGTTGGAGGCATTCGGGCAAAAACTAAAGCAGTGGACAAACTGAAATTTGGTGATGACGGTGCTCTTTGTAAAATCAGGAAATCAACAATGTTACTTAAAATTCCTCCGGATGGGGGTGTGAATGAAATCGCGCGGCGATAGATGTTTCAGTTTGGACCAAAGTGGACCAGCTGACAGAGGGGCCGACATCACGGGCCGCGCTGCTGGAACAGCTGAAAGGACTGTTAACACGAGCACCCAAAGCAAAATGTCTCATTTTACATGACAGCGTTTAGAGACTAGAAAGATTTCTATCTCCTGTTCTAATTTGACTTTGAAGACTTGACCTGGACCTGAGAGTTTTATCTCCCTGCAAAGATGAGACAACATTACCAAAAACAAAAAGGTGACAATACTCACTGAGAAAGGTTGGGGAAAAAACTGAAAAAAATCTAGCTTTACAAACAGTCAGCAGTAAGGTAATTTAAAGTAGCAAATGGGCTAAAACATCATGAAACATTGGCGTGGTCTTTCAGATGACCTTTCCTACAGTTTAAACTCGAGGCACATCTGCTCTTTTTTATTTTGAAATATTCTTTTTTTAAAAATTCTCCTCAGACTACAAGTTTCCCAGCAGCACAGAAGAAGAAAAGAAACTGCTCATCTCTGCGATCGCCCTCATCCCTTCCTCATAATCTAGTCTCATGTTTTTGGTTCGTGGAGTTTGGCTCCCCCGCTGTGCTCGCAGCGACAGCCGTCGTGTCGCCCTCTTTATTATTCAGATTTCTTGGAGCCAAACAGCTGTTTTGCATGGCAGATTGAATCAGAGCTTGTCGCGACTCCTGACACTCAGGTGGCAGATTGAAGGGCCGAGGTCTGGAGTCGTGGCGCAGCAAGAAGCACGGTAGGAGCTACTGCTGAAGACCGACTGATATTGTAATCCCCAGTACAGCAGCGAACAACTGCAACAGACTCTTACTTTTTAAGTGTACTGTGGGGGTTGTTAGTGTGAAATCTTCACATAGTGCGCATCCACACTTGTATATAAATTAAGTTTTACAATGAATAAAACATCTAGACTTCATATGCGGGGATCTTTAACTACGGAGACAAGCGTCAAAGCGCAGAGAGAGAAAATTAATCGTTGCAGCCAGCAACAATATTTCTCCTCTGTAACAAACTACTGCAAATGGATTGCACGAGCAAGTGCGTGGTAAGGCAGCAGCCTTTATTAGATGGAGCTGAATGCACTGCTTTGGCTTGATGGCGAAGTCGGTGCACTTTATCACAGTCTGGGTAATGAGAGATAACTTCCCCGTGTCTGCGGGAAGCGAGTCAGGCACCACAACCCCCATGCATTTTTTATCAGCCGCAATTACTCAGAGCTTGTTGATATTTCCCATTCGTTTCATTTGGGAACATTTGCATCAGATAACCAGAGGCCTGCTGTAGGGCTAACCGAGCTGCGCTGCAGTAAATTATAGGTCTCCAACTGTCCGACAACATATCGGAGGATTTGCTAATGGCCAGGCTGCAGCAGGAGAGGTCAGCCGTTTCCTCCTGACGTCTGGAGATTGTCAGCTCTCCTGGCAGCGCTGGTTTATCCAGTCCAACAATTTGTTGGTTTAAAACTTGTGAATGTCAGCTTTGCATGCTGCAAACTAATCAGACGACTGATGCAGTTTTTGGCCCTGTACGTCTGTTAATATCTCTGAGCAGAGCTTGGAGGATATGGGAGTAGATTTTGCCTCTTGTATATTCCTCATGTATAAGAACAATCTCCTGCCTAGATTCTTCCACAAGGTCCGGAGGACCGACGCGTGGACAGGAGGAGCTGAAAACCACCAAACCAGTGATTAACGGACAACCTGCACTACCTCATGAAAGAAAATTCATCTAATTTCCATAATATTTGGACAATAACATGACTGGATGACCCCGCTCACCAAAAAAAAGGCTATTTTTTTCTGCAAAATCCATTTAGGTGCAGCCTGTAACTCGGTCACATCTGCACGTGAATATTGGGCATGGCATCGTCTGAATTATGGCTGAAGGTTGAATCGTCAGGGTCGCTCAGGTAAAACAGTGGTTTGCCACCTGGGGGGGGCATTAGGTAGTAAGTAGCTAAATAGCAAAACTAATAGCATGATGTATAAATATATATTGCATTTGAAACCACTGATGAGGCATCACAAGCCAAGCAAGACAGAAAGCACTCCCATGGAGCTGTGTGCGAGTGTGTGTGTGTGTTAACTCGTCTATTTCCTGTGCCGTACTCCACATCCTCTCATCACTCCTAATTAGCAGCAGCTCTGCTCAATTAATGCTGCAGGACTGAGGAAGAGATGAAGGGCTGAACATCGGCGTCTCCCTGACAGGACGGGGTGGATCAGGGCTGATTGACAGGCAGGCTTCTACCCTGATCAAGGTGCGGGGACGGGGACGGCTGCTTCCTGGTGTTTCGGATTTGTCGTAATTGACAGGTGCACAGAGACGTTCGGCGGTGGGGGGGCTGGTGGAGCTCTGCGCCGTTTATGCAGATTAACACGTCAAAAGTACAAATGAATAAATAAGCTGGTAAGCACGAATCAGGCATTTAGCCTGAGGGGATGCCATCATTACCAGATTAAACAAAGTGACTAATCACAAAACAATCCGCTTCAGAAGTGGAGGAAGTCAATAGACGCCAGAGCTTGGGGGTAAAAAGCTAAGTCATCTTAATTATTCAGCTATAGGCAAACAAAGATAGGAATCCATAATTAACAGAGCAACAACAGATAATATTTTTATTTTCTTGAACAGGTACTGTGGTTTTCATGAAAGAGAGCGTGCTCGCCTATCTGCATTATCTTCATGACGACGCAGGGAGAACCTGGCGTTTTTGATGATGGAAACGTTAAATTTCCAACCAAAAAAAACAGCTTTGAGGACGGGATCACAGAAATGGCACAAATTCCCAAAGCGGCCAGGCAGCGTGGGTACCGAGGCAGGGGCCTGGTGGGAATACTTTGGGTCAGTCTCAGGAAGAAGGTGAAACAACAGATAACGAACAAACGGGACCCACGCGAGGTGTTTTGACTCTGAAAAGAAAATCCGTCTCCCTTTGAAACCCAAATGAGCTGATGCGAGGGTCCCCGTTCCAAACACGCCGCCATGCCACTGCCCATGAATCCAGTCCTCAGATGTTTGAGTTTGAACCAGAAACTGATGTTTTTTTCATGATGTCGTTTTTTGGTTTTTTTTTTTTTTTTAATATATCACCGGGCAGACCGGAGCAGCCGTAACCCCAGCTTGAACTTCCTTCATGTCTGGACACAACTCAGCTGTAAACACATCGCTTCTCTTAAATTGGCCTAAAAGCGCCCCTGGTTTACAGACTTCCCTCTATGCGCCACGGACACCAGCCTCCTTTGACCTTCACGCCGAGCCGCGGCCCGAACCTCGGCTATTGATTTTTCTAACTATCTGTTTACTCCTCGTCTGCACACTTTCCCAGCTGCTTGGAGAGCATCGTGTGCCCCGAGGCGATCAGCAGGGCTCAGCTTGTTCCAGTCTTTGATCATCGTTCAGCCAGCGGATTAACATATGCACACTCTCTTCCTCCCTTTGTCGCTGAGCTTGATAATAAATCTACAGCC
Organism: Psettodes erumei; assembly: GCA_016785225.1. Classification (NCBI taxonomy): domain Eukaryota; kingdom Metazoa; phylum Chordata; class Actinopteri; order Pleuronectiformes; family Psettodidae; genus Psettodes; species Psettodes erumei. The sequence continues at coordinate 232,019 of JAFBJZ010000782.1, read as the reverse complement.
CTCCTCTCTCTCTCTCTCTCTCTCTCTCTCTCTCGCTCCAATATGGGACAAGCCATGAATCAATCACCCCGCTTTACGCCTCGTGTCCGACATGGATGCAAATCGCAGAAGGATCTGTGGGTAAAGCTCTGCTTATTAAAACCCGATGCCTGACTCATTACAAAGCGCTCATGCACATGCATGTGGCCAAGACGAACAGCAGGTAGCCCGCGTGAAATGCAGCGCCCGTTCCTGCGACCATCATCTCGACCGAGGCCCGAACGGAGCCTCGCCCACTTTTGCCAAAGCTGAAAGAGCATCCGACGCTGATGATGTTAATTACCACGTCATTGTGGGAGGCTGCAGCCTCGTCGAGAAAGAGGGAAGCTGCGGTGCGGAGGCTCGCCTTCGTACCTGCCCTCGCTGTGCAGTAAGTGTGCTAATTAAGGTTGGTTTGAGCCTACAACCACCCCAGTTAGCTCACTTAAAGGGCCAGGCCTTCCGGGGTTTAGAACAACGCTCACAAAGGTTTTGCAAGTAGGACACTGAGCAACTGTGTGCGAGACCGAGCAGGAAAAAGAGGAAGTGCGTGCATTTCTACGTAGTGACTTTTTTTTTCCTAGCAGTTTTTCTAATGGCCGCTGCTGAGGCACGCCCTCATTCCCTGCAGCCTTTCTTATTTATTGCGACCTAATTATATCAGCGTGTCAGCTAACGTAACCAGCTCCTTGCCCTAAATGCCACAATGCTCTCGTGGCTGGGCTCGTACGCTCAGACCTTATGTTTGTGAGCCGTGTACCATTTAACCACGGCTTATCGAGGCACCCGGGGTTGTTTAGCCTGCAGTTTTGGGTTGTTTTTTTTTTTACCCCGCGTTCATCCCATCAAGGATGCAACGGACGAGGCAAAGGGGAACACGCGGTGAATAAAAATACAGTAACAACATGAGCTCCGGACTGGCAGGAGGAGGAGGAGGAGGAGGAGTGAGCTCGGACGAGCTCCCCTCCTCATCATCAGCGTGTCGGCCTGAGCAGGCCTGCGAGGTGCAGGAGCTGGGGCCCTATTAAAAAAAAACCCCGAAACCCAGCTTGCTGGAAAAGATCCGTCCTCTCACCTCGGAAAACAACAACCCCGCTCGCCCCGACAGCGAGACAATCAGCCGTGCGCTGCTCAGGGTGAGGCGGCGGTGACCCGGCGTGCCGAGATGAGGCCGGTTCTACACACTGATGAGCGCTTTCACAGACATCAAACGGGGGCGCCGCAGACCTCCTCACGACCTGCCTGTGCCGCCCTGTCTCCTGCTCCCTGCTTTTATTTGAGGTTGATACGGGCAGACGGATCGGCAAATATCGATCACGGCGTGCTCGGTAAAATTCTCCCTCCAGGTTTGAGAGGTGATTACAGGCCCCCGGACCCAGCTGATGCAGACTGGGTGTGTGTGTGTGTGTGTATGTGCGCCCATTTACAGTATGTTTTTCCTACCTCACCTGTCAGACAGGCCGAGGAGAGCAGCACTATTTTCTTTGGTTCGGGTGTCTCCAATCATCTGCAGAAGAGAGACATCTTTAAAAAACCCTTCCAGACAGGCAGGCAGGCAGGCAGGCAGGCACACTGTACAACACAGAAAATAGGTTATAAAGCGCGGAGAATAATGCATGTGAATCCTAATCATCGAAATTCAAATGATTTGGATGCATCCCCAACCAGCCCTCCTCTCCTTGTCTGCCTTCTGTCGAGGCCTCAGAACTCCCCAATAGGATCGGAGGGAAAACAGGCTGCAGATTCAGAGGGTTTGCATTAGGAATGGCCCGTTATTAATTAAGCTTGCGGGGAAGAGTTTTTTGACATCGGCTCCCGAGGCGTCGAGCGGTGTGGATCTTGGCGCTGACCTGGCCCAGCAGGGGTGGGAGCTGTGTCTTTGAGGTGGATGGTGGAACGGGTAGAGGGGTAGAATGGGTGGTGGGCGGGAGAGAAAGAGGAAGGGGGGCTCAGGGTGTGTGGGGTTTGGGTGGGGGGGGCTGGCTCCATGCCGACAGCCAAGCCTGCCACGTCTGCGTGCCCGCTTTGAAGTGTCACCTTGAGGGAAGAGCCGATGGCCGGGAAGCCAGGAGGGCGGGAGCCGCGGAGAGGAGTGGCACGGTTGGCATTGCCAGACACGGCGCTTTAATATTGCATGGGCTCCCGTCCATCTCTGTACACACTCAGGACATTCCTTCTGCTTGATTTAGTTTGAAAGTAGATCTTTGTTTTTTTTCCCCCCCTCCCTTCCCCTCTCTCGCCATGCTGTGGCTCAACACCTGTGCTGGTTTTGTGCTCATTCTTGCCTGAACAAATGTCAAGCTCTGCAGTCAGAGGAATTTTAACAACTCCCTGCATTATGAAAGTTGACAGTGTTGCATTCGGACCCGCCGGGGGATGTAGAGTCGGTGCATATGGCTGCTTTTACGCGCTACATTATCGCAGCGCAAAAACTCACCACCACACATCACTGCACATCAAGTCATTTCTACCTAAAATGGATTTTTAGATAGAAAAAAAAAAGTTTAGATAAAAAATGCTAATTTGCTTAGAGGTGAAATACTCACAACATTTCCACCTTTGTTAAGAAGCAACCTAATTCAAGACACGTCAACCTATTGCACACTGTTTACTCCCCTGTGCGGAATTGATTTGAGCGCACAGATGTTTTGCACTTGCGCCAGTTACTGGTGCAGTCTTCTCTTCCTCCCTTCTTCCTTCGTGCAACAACAAACGACAGTTTGCTGCGAGAGGCCGAAGAATGATTTTAGAAAACGCGTGAGGCTCAACGTGAGGACTGCATTGTTTATGCAGTTCATGATCACCTCTGGAAAAGGCCGTGAAGTCGACGACGGCGCGACCCCCTTGGCCGTCGAAATCTGGGGAAGAGCCACTCTGGTGCTGCTGCTTGCTAACGCTGCTTTCATCAAAATGGCATCTTCCATCACGGGGAAAAAAAGGAAACCGTATCGCCGGGGACTGAACTTCAACTTTTACAGTTTCTCTCCAGTCGCGCTGTGTTTGCCTGACCTGCTGCCAGCGCGGTTACGCTTCGCGGCAGAGAATCAAACATGGTGTTAGTTTGAGGAGTTTATCAACAGAGGCTCGCAGGAAGGAGGCGTTTTGAAGTGAGGAAAAACGCGTTTAAAAAAGAAGAAGAAAAAAAAAAAAAACACTCACACTGCACTCACTTTCTACCCACTTTAACAACCGTCCCAGTTCACAAATAGCAGTTTTAACTCCCCTGATTAGCACTGACATCTGCAGGCTTTCATCTCTCCCTCCATCTTGTTTTTTTAATCAGATTAACCCAAACGGGCATCCTTTAATGGCCTCTTTTTTTAGAAAAGCTGAAAGAGAGGAGATAATTAAAATAATTAAACCGCTGGGACCGGCCTGTGCGCGCTCGTCTTTTCTTCTTGCCTTTAAGTTTTGATTCTGCCCAGCTTACTGATTCAAGCAGCACAGAGAGAGAGAGAGCGAGAGAGAGAGAAAGACTCATCATCCTCACTTAATTGCATTCAGTTGACTCTCGGAGGTCCAATTTTTTTTTCCCTCCAAAACCAACAGCCAATGTAGGATCTGATCTTTAGGTGCATGTCAGACATCTAAATGTGGAAGCAGAGTGGGGAGGGCACGTTTCTAAACAGCCTTTATGGAGCATATTTATTTAGTCAGCGAGTGTATTTTGCATAAGGCCGAAGATAAAAAAAAAAAAAAAAGCATGGAAAAAAGTATCCTCTTTAATGATTATTTATTCATGGACTTTTAAGCTTTTAATGAGGACAAATGAAGCCGTTTTCCAGAGTGTCAGTATGTAGTATGCTTACCAAAAATATACTTGTTTAGCATTATCTTTTGCACTGCGTCCGTGAGGAATAAACACTAACATTTAAACATAACTAGGATTTTGGAGCAAGACTTTTAAGCGATCAGCTTGCATGAATATGAAAATTCCCCACAAGTTTTGATCATCGTGGTGATAATGATGATTTATTAATTTTTGGTAATCTTCGCAATTGAAGCAAAACTGCGAAAATGGAAGTGATGACCACTAAATTAGAAGAAGTTCATCAGAGCCTCGGTGCTTTTCTGATTACAACTGTCAAACTTCTTTCAAACTGAAACACACGCAGCAACTTCATCAACCAACAACCTCTTGAACCTGACGAATATACGCTCCTTTATATCAATTATTCACCCCCGTGTAATTTATTCTCATTCATATGAACACATGTGTCGTACGTTTGTACCTCCTACCTTCTACAGTGACAAGGCGGGGAGAAAAAAAAAATAAGTAGGCTATACCGCTCCATCTGAGTTATATTTTGCATTATAGGTGTACGTATCTGGAATATTATAATTACACATCTTCAGATGAATTCAAACTTTACTTCCTGTCAAAAAGAATCTAATGAATTCTTGCATGAGGATTTTACTGAGAGCAAGAGCCCCGACATCCTCCTCCGAGTGCAGCCCCGAACTTTACACAAGCTCGAATGCCCCCCCTCCCAATACACACACACACACACACACACACACACACACACCGTACACTTTCTCTTCTTCATTCAGATCATTTTCAGAGGGCTTCATTTCAAGTTGGCACCAAAAAAAGGGAAGAATCCCTTTGCTGGAAATACTTAAGATTTATATTTAAACTTTCATGGAATCTTTGAGAACATTGAGGAGCAATTTCACATTTGCACTGACATCTAATTTCTCAAGTACAGTCTGAAAGCACAAATTGCCAAGGATTCCCTATGTGCCCAATTATCCTGCATCAATTTCCTTGACCCTGTGGAATGCTGGTAAATTAATCATAGCACTTTTTCTTTTTCTTTTTTTTTTTCTTGAGATACATATGCACACGTTTGATAAACTAATCATACTTGGTCGGTTATGCTCACAAAAAATGATTCGGTCCCTAAAGCAGGATGAGAGTTAGCAGCGAGGCCCAGGGAATTGGGAGGTGATAAAACAAGCTCAGTGGCATGTGCACATGTGCACGCAAACAACAAACACGACCATGAGAAAAAAAAAATCAATCACATTCACAATCCTATTTTAAAGTTTTCAAATTTCAATTTTTTTTTCTATTTCCTTATTATATTAGTCAAATAAATTAATGAATTTATAAGACAGATTTTATGTATAAATCAATATGGAAGAACAGTTGTTTTACCCATTGTAATATTTGTGATTTTAAATTTCCTTCACATTATTCAATAGGCTAGATTTGGATCTATTTTTTACAGAGTAACGTCAAATTAACTGAAAAGTTGAAGAAAAAATATGTCGACTGGGTTGAAAGGAAATCACATAACCACACTTCTCATCAATATTATCAATACTACTGTGACATATTGACCTTAACAGCACCATTAAAAGCCTAAGGATCTGAAACATCTTCAAACATCTGCCTGTCTTACCTGTTGATCCCAACATGGCTGCAGTCTGCTGTTAGTTTTTGGAGCAACAGTGTCCTCTGGTGGAAACACTGCAACAAACAGAGAAATGAGTGTAAGCACAAACAGCACGGAGACAAGACACCTGCAGTATCACCGGAAACCAAAACCACCACCAAAACCAGCAATCTACTCAACTTCTTTATGATAAGAGCAGAAGAAGACAGGTTGTAGTCGAGAAATGAAAAAAAAACACAACAAAAATAACAGTAAAAGTTAAGTTGAATTAAAAAAAAGCTAAACATATAAATCACAACTGTTTTTGGTATAAAACAAGACACTAGAACTTGAAAAGCAATTACCATATAATACCCGGGTAAATAAAGCAAGTCAATTTATTAGCTTAATTTATATTTGCAAAATGTTGCACTCTGCAATGTTTACCTGCTGAGTGACAACCGCCTTCAAGTTTTCAGGTCAAGACACCAGTAACACCTTGAACAAAGGTAGCAACCCCCACCAGATGCTGAGGACGCGGCCAAATTAAACTCATTTCCTCACATTACAGGGGTTTTTTTAGTTGGTTTTCTGTATGAAAATGTCTCGAGCTCGTGGGAATTGGCGCCCTCAGTACATTTAATTGCACCACAATTAAATATTGAATATGAGAGAATTAATTACATTTTACAACCACACTAACCTGTTTGAAGTGTATCCATTGAAAGAACAGTTGGACATTTTTGTTAATGTCATTCTCTCCCTTGCCGAGACGTGGTTGAGAATCAGCGGGAGGACGGTTAGCTTAGCTTGGCTTAGCTTAGAGTCACACACTTAGCCCGCCTCTTCTGGAAGTCACTGCGCCTTGCCAAGAAATAGCTAGGCCCACATTCTCCCGTTTGTACTGTGTATAAACAGACACACATTCATTTTAATTTTTAAATAAGCTACAACTTCTTACTTTGAAAGCTTCAGAAGCGTTTGTTAACGGGCTTACCTTTTCACAGTGTCCGACAAGTATTTTGTTTGCGGGATTCTAGTATGCTAGGCTAAGCTAGCCGTTTTCCTACCTCCAGCCATATACTTAATGCACAAATGGATGTTTCTTCAATATGTCGAACTATTCCTTTATGAACGGCTCTACGACATCAACAATTCACGAAGCATTTGCTCAGTTTAAATATTACTTAACTTGTTGGTCTATATTTTGTAAGTTATTTAAATTTAAATTTAATTTTTAAGTCTTGTGCTAAAACCTACTGCTACTACCACCAATGATAGTTGCATTTATGGGCCCGTACGATATCATAGTTTCAGTACAGATACTCACATACTGTTTTGAAGGGATTTTAAAAACCAGCCAAACCCACCTTGTCAAAATGTTTGATGGAAGAATACATGACTCAATAAAATATAACCTTTAGTTAATTTTTTTCACAGGTTTAGAAAGAGTCAAGTATCTACATAAGAGAATCTAGAGAGGCAATGCCTAGTTTCCATAGATACTGCTGCCTCAGACATATGCCTGTACTTCAAGAATTTTAGTTTAATAAGCAGCATTAGACGTTAAAATCGTTTTGAAAGGCTAACATTTTTTGAACATTTTTACTCTTTACTTTTTACTTTGAATTGCCCCAACAGCCATGCATGGCTCATATAAAGTAAACAAGACTTTTATCATACTGTGTATGAACATTAGAAAATTGTAAAAGAAAAAAAGTCAAAGAACTGTTAATTAATTAAATAATTATTTTAGCTTGAGGGCTCAGTGTGTGTTCAGGTGGGTGTTCCATCACAAGGCTGATACCTAAAGAGAGTGTAAACTAAGAATAAAGATTAGGAAAGTGGACAAATATCTGAAAATGTACAGGCCTGAAAACAAACTCATAATGACAAAACATCTCTGCTGGATTTTCCACAGGGGTGTAAACCAAATAAAGGGGCTTACATTGAGCAGCAAACAGAGAGCAGAACTCAAGAACTGTAGTGCAAAACATTGAAGACGATCTTTATTGTTCACAGTTAAACACAAGCCACTGCTTTAAGAACTTCCTTTTTTGCCATTTTGTCCCATATTCTCCAGCTCCCGTCAGAGTCCCAGTTTCTTCAGTTTGTGCTGATTGTACCTTCTGTCTTGGTTTGCTGTAGTTACTACGGTTGGCATTTAAAGTGGATTGTTGAACATGCTTTAGATAGCGAGGCAGAAGGAAATGACAGCAGGGGTTCCCGGTGGACAACAGGATTTAGGTGACTTTCGAAATTGGGGGTAACTCCTTGTTTAATCGGACCCGCAGGAAGGAAACACTATTGGACATTTTTAGTTTCCTACGTTGCATGTAACAGCTGAAAACAACATGGGGAACAACATCTCTGTTTAGAGATATCTGAATTCATCCAGATCTCAAATGTTACCATTGCACTTCCAAAACTGTCAGCCAGAAGTCTTCAACAAAACAATGTTGATTTATGTATTTGTTGACACTTTCCAGGCATGATTCTAATTTAGGATATGTACTTGTGAGCACAATTCATGGTTGAATAAAAAGTACAGCAGAATGTGGAATTTATAAAAATGCATAAAATTTCTTCAGTTTCTAAATTTCCTAAACTTTCCTCATTGCATCTTTACTGAAATACGATCATCACCGTGACTCCGTTTACTTACACCCTTGCACACTCGTAAACAAAACACATTTGCCTTCTGACATATTTTGGAAAAAAACTCGAGGGAGTTTTGTATGGAAATGTTAGTCCAGCAACATTAAGGTCATGCTCCCCGTTTTACCCAGAATATCCCAAACACCTACATACTGATCACTTGCTCTGACGTAACACTCGCTCAGCACAAATCAAAAAAGTATTTTCGGTCCGTGGCCACTGCCAAAGTATGCAGCACGGATGATCAAGACAGATGTAACATCTCCTGCTCTGCTGGTGTTTAATGTCTTGATTTCATTTAAGGTGGTGGTTTTTACATTTGTAGATGGTCAGTTCACTTATGCCCAGCGATATTGACGACAGCAGATGATTTATTTGCCCAATTTTGCAAATACTGTTTCTGATTTTTCTGCCTCCACCGCAAAATAAGAAAAGGTGAATGGAACTTTATTTGTCGCCCTCAAAGCATTGGAAAAATGAAATCTAAACCTCAGCAACCTCCTTCCAAAAACACTGTCCCCATTGCTCTGGAAAATCCACAGACCCTGCTGTCAACCTTTTCCAAAAGGAACTATTTCTTCAGTAGAAAGCAAATCTGCAGTGAAAATTGTTTACTGTGAGGTCACAAGGAAAGACAAGTTTTACAAATGAAATGTTTTGATGCCGAGAACACCGCAAACAGAATTTCATTCACCTTCATTGTGTTGCGGTGAAGGCAGAAAGCCCTCATTTCTCAAAATTTGGACAGACAAAACCTGAGCTTGATACAACTCGAGCCAAGAGGGAAATGTGCAGTTCTGTATTTTAGTTGATCTGTAAACCTCAGACTCACAGTGTTGCATCCAGTTGGCGTTTTGCCTCCTCACCAAATTCTTAAGTATTGTATCTTCACTGGTAACAGATCAACTTTCTTTCCCTTTGACCTTGACAGAATTATTCAGGGGAATGAATCAGTATGAAAAAAATACATTAAAAAAAAGAAGAAATGTGGGGAAATCCTGTTGTCCACTCAGAGGAATGGAACAAATAACACTGAATTCCAAAGAGTTGCTGACATGTTACTCTTTTGCTGATTTGTAGCTCTTCTCCATTATTAAACTTCAGTCTCTCATCACGCGCCCTCCGTCCCGGCTCAGTTCTGTGTCTCTAACTGTGCTCGTGATGCGTTTCATTATAGTCCATGATCTTTAGATGCTGCTGCTGGGGGCGCCCTGACCCCGCCTGACCTCGAGCTCCAACAGGCCTTGCCCCTACCTTCCTGCGGGGGCTTTCCTGGCTGGAGGCCCGCTGTTTGGGCTCCAGCGGGGGCTCCTTACTGGGCACCGTAAGAGGAGTGGCAGGGGCCGGAGGCGGAATGGGTGAAGGTGCAGGGCTAATGGGGGCAATATAAGCCGGGCAGGGCGGCTCCACACACAGCTCAGTCTTCAGGCCGTGGGCGAGGCCGGCGAGGCGGGGCGGCGGTTGCTCCTCGTCGCACTGGCTCTCGCTCTTGTTGCGGAACAGCTCGCGCGCCCTCATGCCCAGGAAGCTCTTGGCACTGGGGTAGGAGCCCACGGTGAGCGGCGCGTCGGTGGGGGGCAGGGGTGCGAGCGGACTGATGTGGGGACAGGACAGTGAGGGCTCCACCAGCAGGGGCGGGGCCAGGTCCTGGCTGCCATTGATGGAGTTGGCTGTTGACTTGGAAGAGTTGCTCGCCTTTGGTTGCCCTGGCGATAAAGTGCTGCCGTTGCCCCGAGGGGAGTCGCGTGGCGGTCCACTGGCCGCCTCCTCGTTGGTGTGAGCTTTACTTGGTCCATCTGGCACCATGACACTGTAGAGGAGAAAATGTTCACATGTTAAGAAAGATAAACACTTCACAGTCACATTTTTAGACCAGTGGAGCAACTATGTGTACTCGTAGGTGAAAAAGAATTAAATAAAAAAATAAACCCCAGTGGTTCTTCAAGATTAGGTCAACAGCCGTGCTAACGCCCGTGTAAGGCTATAAAGACTGTTTCTGGTCATGAACCTAAAGCATATCACTTGTGAAACGTTTTACCTGACGCTGGGGCAAGATAAAATGTTTGTGCGATTACGTCATGCTAAATACACAAAATACCCCACCCACCCACCATGATCTGAGCCTGACCTTGAGTCTGCAGCAGTGTGCAGGTCAGCCCTGCCCCCCGGTGGTGAGCTGGTGGCGGTGCTGGCTGGAGCCTCCATCTCCACTCGGCTGTAGAGCTGCAGGAGTTCAGTCTGCAGCAGCTGAGTGATTCTCCTCTGAGCCTGATACCTGCTGTCTGAGGCCTGCAGCTCTGCCCTGAGCGGACAGAGATGAGACGGGGACAAGACAAAGAGAGGACAGAAAATACAAAAGCAGGAACAGTTGAAGTTGAGTGAAGGAAAAGTTTGTTCTTGCTTCTATCAATACAAACACAAGAGTTGAATCAAGGACAATCCAAAAGGCTTCTTCAGACCTGCACATTACGTGTCTCTTTTCTTTTAGACTTTGTCATTCAAACTGGTCCTGACAAAACCGATACTCACTTTGCTTGGCATTTTACATCTTCCAGGAACTTCTTCTGCTCGGCAATGAGGTGTTCCTTCTTGGAGAGGTGCGTCTCCAGCTCGGCGACCCTCTGCTGCGCTGCCTCCAGCTTCTGACCCTGGACCAGCAGACTCTGCCTCAGCGTCTCCACCTCTTTCCCGTAAGACACCTGCAGCATCTGGGCCTCCTGGGCGACAAGGCATTGTTGACAGCAGCACAAGGAGCAGGAAGGAACAAGAAAGTGAGTTACGTGGATCGTCATGAGTTTTCAAACTCACGTTGGACCGAGCATAAAGGAATTACAGGCATCATCTCAGAACTCCCCAGAACCTTAGATAAATCTAGCTTCCCGTGACGTATCCACCAAAGCTGATGTTACGGCAAAGCTAAAAGCACTTCAGTCGGACGGTTTTGACTTGATGCCAAACAAACCCAATTAGTGTCCCTTTTTTCACCTCAGTGTGTAGTCTCTGCAGTTCTCCGCATCTGTCACACACACACACACACACACACACACACACTTCCCTCCACTGTACCTTTGTGTTATCGGCGCCTGTGTGGTGCAACTCCTGCATGGACAGCTTATGCGCCTCCCCGAGGAGCAGCAGCTGCTTGTTCAGGAAGCTCATCTGCTGCTGGGTGCTCTCGCTGTTGCTCAGCTGAAGGACACACGAGACAAACAATGACAATGGAGGGCAAAACAGCGGTCGCAGTACAAATGAAACCCATCCAAAAATATCTGAGAATAACAACAGTAAGTACGACAGAATCACTCAAAGTTTCAACAAGGCGCTAGAAAAGACTTATGAGTACAAAACGGATTCTAGTTTGAGAGAATTCATTATGCGATTGACTTGAAGTGTTATGCTTTACAGTTATCTTAAGGAATCAATCTTAAACTATACATATTGGCTGACTGTCATGAATAAGGACCCTTAGTCGACTGCGTTGATGATGTCTGATTTGAAATGCCCATTTCCTCAATCAAGGGCTCCTTGTTTGACAGGATTTCGGTTCAGTCTGGGTCAGAGAGGGGAAACAGACTGCAGACAAAACCCCAGGAGGCAGAAAAACACCAAGAACCCCTGCGTCGCTGACCCAAAAATAAAGAGGGAGAGACACCATTTCCAAGGCAACTGAGCCCTGGGTCAGTCTGTAGGCTGCAGAGAGGTGACAGGACGGGGGGGGGGGCACACGTCCCCTAGTGTGACTAGTGTGCCAGCATGCTCCTTTTCCTGCCCACTTCCTCCTTTCAGAAAAAAGGACTGATCACACGCAGATCTGCCTGTAAATTCGGATTTAACATTTTGCGCTGGATGAGCCTGGAGTGCAGAGCTCAAACCACCTCACCCTCAAAGAACTTTCACTCCATTATCTAAAAAAAGAAAACAAATGTAATAAAACTATATTTACAATATGGAGCATGTGAGCAAATAGGGATTTATTGGGTATCTGCCAAAAAAGGAAGAAGGAATCTAAAATCAATTATGAGTCTCATGAGCAGAGGGGACGTGTATCACTCTCTTTCCATGACGGTCCTGTCATATTTTGACTGATTACATTCATTACTGCTCTTTTATTTCCTGTGTTTAATTTGGGGTATATCTGCCTTATGTAAGGCACTTTGAATTGCCTCTACTTTGGAAATGTGTTATACAAATAAACCTGACTTGTCACGTTCTGTCACCAACCCAAAACTAAGAAAATATTTTGTTAAAACCAGCCCACGGCTCAGCTGTGTCTTCACCTTGATGGTCATCTGGTTGAGGAGGTGGCCGGTGTGGCAGACTTTGTTGTTGGCCCTCTGAAGCTCCGCCTCCAGCTCGTCCATCCTTTTCTGACATTCCTGCAGCTTACTCTGAACACACAAGACGGATTCACACTCATCAAGTAAATCTTCAGCTGGTAAATACACTGTACACGCATTCTTGTGCTGTACTGTTATCACTGTGCTGTGACCGGAACTGTATTGCATTTATTTAATACTGTATGTGCTGATGTACACCAGGATGCAGGTTTCTGCTGATGAATCGTCTCCATCAGTGAGACTGTGTACGCGTGCGTACCTGGAGCTCCTGGTTCTTGGTGTAGTAGTCGTCTCGGCCCTGCTGCAGCTGTCTGATCTGACTGTGCAGCCTGGTCACCACTGTCTCCCGGTCATCCCACAGCTGCCTGTACCGCTGCTGCTCCACCTGCAGACTCTCCCTCAGGGACAAGATGTCCACGCTCTGCAGGTTCAGCTGGTCCTTCTGAAAAGACACATGGAGAACACGCACACAGACGCACAAGTTCAGGACAAGGTATGGGAGGGGTTTTTAAATATCAAGCTGCTCTATGGCAGTTTGCTGCAGTTGGTGCCACTTTTTCTCTCAAGAAGTTTCAGTGCGTGCAGAGGTGGACACAAAGAAACGCATAGTCATTCTACTCCACAAAACTCAGTCAGCGTGCAGCATTTCTGAAATATCTGCAGGAAGTTAATTAATCTTTCAGTTGAAGGCTGCGTGAATGTGCCAGTGTTCCACCTCCTTGTTTACGTTTCATTCCTGGAGACAAAAAGCGCCTTCATGGCTCCTGTGTGACCAGCGCTCGTTAAAGAATACAATCTGTCTCAATTGTCATCAGCTGCCAACAAAACAACTTCAGGTTCATTTCCCCTGTTTTGTGCAGCAGATGAGACTCGACTGACTTGACAGCTGGAGTCATGAAACGCAACAAATGCCTCAGTGATCATCAGACATCTCTGAAGAATTTAGATGCATTTTCTCCGCTCTGCGAGCCCCCAGTTACGGGACAGTCATCCTAATCATGCTGTGGTGCTGCATCTCAATGAACAAAGTCTACCAGCGCCCCTTTGGTCCATTACGAATGAAGTTTTTTTTGTTTCTTTTATATCTCAGCACTTAAATTCAGAGGTGCTTAAAAGGGCAAATCTGTGCTAATGAGCTCACGCCAACTTGCCATAGCATTGTTCTGCTCCTCCAGGGCTGTGGCGTTGATGATGCGTCGGAGGAGGCGTCGGTTGCGGACGGCGTGCTGCTCCCTCTTGTAGCGCTCGTACAGCAGCTGGTTGTGCAGCAGGAGCAGCTGGCTGCGCAGCGTGTGAAGCTCGTCCAGCGGCGCTGAGCCTGGGGAGGCCGCCGTAATAATAATGTCATTAACACGGTCACGCACCTCACCCACACACACACAACCAGAAATTAGATTAATTACTGCTGCAGTTTGGAACCCCAGAATAGCAAATAAAATGTTAAGATTATAATAGACCAAATTACTGTATATTAATATAAACATGTGATTTTGCTGAGCCTGACAAGCTGGCAACATATATTTTTATTGATTATGTATTTGAACTTTACAAAGGGAAGATTTGTGGCATCGACAAAAATGTATGAACAACAAAAGCTCTTAAGGAGAGCATAAACCTGTAAGTATCTTATGAAGCTTAAAAAAAGTTTCAAAATTTTTAAATCTGTACCATGACCAGGATCTGCATTAATACAAACAGATGCTCCACCATTGTGGACAAGTGTGTCCCTGGCAAAGAAAAGATTCCACAAGAGTTATGTTTTGTTGAAGTAAAGCATTGTTTGGTATCAATAATGAAACATAATGGCTCTAGTGGCACAGCTCCAGAATGTTGCATTCAAATCAAGTGAGAGCAATGACCGCTTCCCGGTTCCTTCCCAGTTTCACTTGTTCTTTGGCCCACGGCTAAACTTTCCATCAAATTTCACTCTTTTGTGATGTTTTGAGTTATCCTGATAACTGTCTGTTGGCTACGATACAGCTGAACTGCTGCATATATATCTCAATGGTACTTATTTAAAGATGCATATCATTGAGCCACATCCACCTAGACAAGCAGCTTCAAAAAGCGGAGGAGAAAATTTTAGAGCCAAATGTTTGCGAATTTGATCTGTCAGCCGGCCACAAGTAGTGATGGGAACTTACAAATAATACTGGGGGGTTGATTCAATTCCAGAGACGTTGGCAAGTTGGCAAAGACTTTTAGCAAGATCACAGTGTTTCTATTCTGTTGTGAACTGCGGCCGCGGAAAATCTGATTTCTGCACCGGGTGACTGGGTGCACGAACAGGGGAGGTAAATAAAAAAGGAGAGGCAATCTCTAAACAGCCTGGTTTCGAATTTCTGAGCTGGTGGTGTCCTGCGTGAGCGTGGGAACCTTGCGTGTTCTGAATAACCTCAGCTGAACAAATTCTCTGTCTGGCTCATTTTAACATGCCGTTCATGTCTCGGAGCTCGTGATGAATCACTAGTCATGCCTAAATAATGCTCCGTCTGCAGTCTTTATAATGGCTCCTTTTATTAGCGGACGGCAGTGTTGTGGTGTTGGTGCTTTACCTCCAAAGTGCGTCCAGTCAGCTGACTTACTTGGCAAAGGTAATCTGAAAAGGGAGAGAAGGAGAACTTGTTTGTAAAAACAAACTCCCGTGGGATGTTTCTCTCTTGAAGGATTCTACAAAAAGGGTTTTCACCACTGCAAAGAATTAAAAACGTCTTTTGAAAACATTAAAAGACGCAGTCCGATTAGCATACATGATAATACTGTGATGTGTTCTCCGTGTGTGTGTGTCAGTGGACTTCATTCCCCACATCAGCCATGCTTGGCTGTGATGAAGACAGTGAAATGTGGGGGCGATGAGCGGCTGAACGAGCGAAGCCGGACTGCTCTGTGCCCGGTGCTGACTTTGCTGACACCGTCTCTGTGCGTGTGTGTGTGTGTGTGTGTGTGTGTGTGTGTGTGTCTCGGGGGGGGGGTTTAGCAACTCCTGAACAATGTCATACTTGTTCTCAACTGAGTGTTTCCTTTGGGCCGCAGTAATAGGTTTGGAAACGACCCAAGTGGACTCTGCACAGCAAAATGTACTCCTGAGCTTTTCACAGGCTCAAACAGGCTCCGCCTTTGCAGAGGCAGTAATAAGAGCTAGAAATCAACCTTAAACAAATGTCCAGCTGTCTATTGAGGCAAAATTTAAAGTCGGGCTCCTCACCTCTTGAGAACTTTATCGTGGGCATCGCTCCCCTGCTGAACAAGGCGATCCAGCACCTCCAGTGGTGACGCCGACAATACCCCCTCCTCCTCCCCGTCCTCCAACCCCTCCTCTCGCTGCAGCAGCCTCTCCATCGCCGCCTTGTGCACCGCCTCCGACGTCTTCTGCCCGACGAAGAGCGAGGCCGCCCTGGGCAGCGCCAGGTCAAAGAACGACTCGTAGGGCACCGGGGCTGGGGTCTTGCTGCACGGGCTCGGGGAGAACATCCCCAGCTTGGCCACCTCGTCGTCCGGGGCAGACGGGCTGCGGTGCAGGTGGTGATCGATCGGTGTGAAGCCTGACTGGAAGGACCAGGGCTGCTCGAGGCCGAGGGCTGAACTCCTGCTGTCCCCTCCCACTCCGCCCGCTCCTCGTTCGCTGCCGACACCGCTGGTGCTCGCGGCGTGCTCCGTTTTGTCCGGCGTTGATACGACACGGTGGGGGTCCCGGAGCAGGCCTCCAGGCTGGGTGCTGGGGAGGGTCTTGTCTTGTGACTGACGGCCGGTCAGGGTCTCGGTGGTGTGGTAGAAAGGGGAATCGAAGCCCCTCAGGCCCGGCAGCTCCTGCGTATCTTCAGTGATCTTCAGCAGCTCCTCTGTGATGGCAGCTGCAGCAGAAACATAAAGGACATTGTGAAGGAGTCAGACCTGCATGTGCAGTGGGTTCCAAAAGTCTGAGACCACCCTCTGGTTCTGGTTTTTTGCCCCAACAACAGCCATTCCAAACACAGAAATACTGAGGTTTCAGGCTTCAGGTTTTTTTCCCCTCAAGAGAAACCCACAGCTTTAAGGCTAGGCAGTTAGCTTTAGCATCAGAGCTTGTGCCACTTGGCAGCTGCTTTTATCCAAAGTGGTTAACAGTACTGTCGGCGAATTTATTTTTAGTACAAATGGCTCAAGTGGGATTTAAACCAATACCTGTGCGGAGCTAGCTAAAAATCCGGGGATACAAAGAGGAAAGCGTGAACATCCTGATGTTTTGTCGAGACCAAGAGGGCAGACTCACTTCCCTTTAGAGGAGTATCATTTTCCAGTTCAGAATTTTTGGTTTTGTCCAAATAAAGCACTATACTGACTGTACTCTGTTAAGTTTGTAGGATTTGGATACATTGTTAATTCCAAGATAAGTTATTTCCCCCATTAAGCAGCAATGTATTTGGCCTTTGGCTAATTTCATCTGTTGTACCAACTTCAGTGATGTATTTTCTTTATTAAAAGATATTCATCAGATGATGTTGGTTTGTTTTGACTGAAACTTGTACGTGCTCTTCCATCAGCAGACCTGAGTTGGGTCATTCTGCAGTACACAAACAATATGCCTTTCTTTGAACAACATGTGTAAACACGGTTGTTAGCCAACAACCTTGTGAACACAAAGCAGACTGACTCACGATTTTCTGCGGTTGACAACTTGCTAAAGCCGAACTCACAATAAAGCTTTGAAAGGTGCCTCGTGTAGAGCAGGAATTTTGCCTGGGAAACTCACCCTCCTCCCTCTCCTTCTCTGTTCTCAGCTGAAGCTCCAGCTCCTGTTTCTTCATGAAGACCGACAGTTCTGTTAGAGTCATGGAGATATTCTCAGCAGCTCCTGCGTCTAAAATGGGCAAAGGCATGTGTCACAACTCACAACACAATGAAGAAAACAAAAAACAGTCCAAAACTACAAATTCACCTCTCTTGTGGTTATTTTTGGGGAGAGATTATTTGCACCTCATTCAGATCAAGATTTATGATCCAAGAGCTCATCATTTGGAAACACAACCCCACAACTCAGTCAGGCCAACTCCAAATTATATTCAGTCTCAACTGGTTGGTGGGATCTTGTTGTTTTGCCCCAGATCTCAGGTCTATGTGCCTAATTCACCCAAGTGGCTCAGAGTGGACCCAGTATCAGCTCCATTAAGTGTTGTGAAAACCTCTACTGTTAAATGTAACACGATAAATTACAGTAACTCATGACTAACCTCTGTTTGTTGATACTTCTGCGCTCCTCTCTGCGTCTTTCACCGGCTCCTGTCTCACCAGGGCAGGTTTACTGCTTTCTCCATGGCGGCGATCCTGAAAAGTCAATTGGTTCATAGTTTCACTACAAATTGTATCATGAGGTCATTTCAGACGACGTGTTGGTGTCATTGTATAACTACAATTACAAATAAAAGTTTCTATTCTATTCTCTTCTCTTTCTGGTTCTTGTGGGATTACTCCTCATCTACCTGTCTGAATGCAAGTCACTGCTTCTTGTGCAAACCACTACAACACAAACTCAAGAGGCTTGGATGAATGGCAGATACAGGCTCAGATTTTTATATTTATATGCTAAAACTAGTAAACAAAAAAACATTTAACTAATTTTGAGAACCAAGGACATGACTATAGAGTTTGTTTTGTCTTCATTTACTTCCGAGCACTGATTTTTGTCAATCATAAAATCCACAAAAAGATAACTGCACATCATGAACTTACAGAAAAGGGAAATTCTGCATGAGGATTTATCAAAGTACATGTTTTTAAAAATGGATATACCTTTCTCGATACCTTTCTCGGTGGACTGGACTGGACTGTGGTGGCTGGTAATGAGATTATGGGGAAGTCATCTGATAGGGTGGGAGGTGGGGAGGATGTGGCTGGAGTGCTGGAGGCGGGCGTCCCTTTCCCTCCTGCTCAGATCAAAACGATCAGCAGTCAGCAGAAGAGGAAATTCCGGAGGATCGCTCAGGTGCAACGTGCAAAAAACCAAAACAAAAACCCCAACACACAGCAGTTGAAATATCTAATGACATAAAACATACCTGATGTGCAGTGGAAGCGGCTGGGGAGGTGTGAGGCACTGTGGGAGAGCTCCAAGTTGGGCGACATGCCCCTGGAGGAAGGGGGCGTGGCCATGCCACACAACGAGGAGGGGCTCCACAGAGGGTCCTTCCCCCCGCAGGAAGAGTTGAGTTCACAGGTCGAGTTCTGCAAAGAAACAGAGACCAGACAAAAGAATTATAAGAAATGTGAAAAACTAAACATGTAGCGAAAACTCAGTTACTTATACTGATGTTCCACCTGTTGTACATGTTTCAGAGATGCATATTTTCACCCTGTTGTTACTTTGTCGGGATTCAGGTATTTATTTGCAAATGGCAACTTTCTGAAAATACCTGACTTTCAATGTTGATTTCCTAAGTAGTGGACAGCAGAGCTGGTGCAGGTTTAGCATTTTGAGTCAAGGGCACAGCTGAATGAGGTTCTGTCAACACAAACTCCAGCTGATTTAAAATGTGGTTTCGCCTCAAATGGCGGGTCCCCCTGTGTTTCCCAGATTTTTTCCATCTGTCTGGGTCGCAGAGACAAATCCTCAGATCAACCCCAGGGAACAGAAAAACACCCACGCCCCTCCCCCATGCGACTTGCCTAATATTAGAAAGGGAGAGATGGTATCTCCAAGGCAACCAACCTTTGGGAGCATCTTCGGAGAGGTGGGAATTTCGAGGCGGGGGCAGGGGGCTGTGCTGTAATTCCTAAAGCTTGACCTAACTGTCTGACACCCAGCTGACTTTGAGGACTAGAAAAATGTCTGTCCACTCCATTTTCTCTCTGAGCCTTTACAAAACATGGTGGGCAGGGGTTGCTCTAATTGAGGGCTTTGTGAGGATTTTGGAGAAGAGCAATCAACCCACTACGTCTGACTGGTGATACATGGAGCATCAGCGTGACCCTGTGTACAACAGCTAGCAGCAGACAGAAGCTTAACGACACTGTGCTCTGATATTACCCTCAGATCATCAGTTACTGACCGGCCGGGTGTAATAAACCAGGACTCTGACGTCTTTTGACTGGATTATGGATGATCTTACCTGGCATCTGGAGGTCTGCGGGCTGCGGTAAGAGGGCTGTGTCCCTGAGAAGGGGGGCAAGGACAGGGGCGGGGGTAGAGGCTGCCGTGGGGTTGAGAACGGGGTCGAAGAGGAGCTTCCTGTTGTCGAGAAGACAAACAGTCTGATCAATCTTCAAATGGATTCAACCTGCAGCCTTTCTCTGCTCATTGGACACTGCTGCTCAGAATTTGTCCTTTAAACCAGTTTGAAAACACAGTGTTTAATGTCTGATACACAAAAGAATTATTGCAGAAGATCCCTCTTTGGAGATGTATTAGGCCTTCAACAAACTATGATTTTCATTATTAACAATTTGAGCTATTAGAAAAGAAAATAGTGCCTGTGCCTGTCACAAGCTCTGACAGTCCAAGGTGACATCTCAAGATGCTTTCAGTCAATCGTTACAGAGCTAAAATGCACTTCTGGTCCAAGACCAGCAACGCTACGTATCAGTATCTGTGCTGATATAAATCAAAACATCTCAACTCTCAGGAGGCAACGTACTGAGCGAGGAGTTGTGCAAGTTCCAGCAAAAGAGATAAAGCCTGCATATCAAAGATGTCATAGTAAATCATGACGATAAGCAAAGAGAAAAAGCCTCTTCTGTCTCACGATCGTGCGGGCAATCTGATGTTTCAGCTGATTTCCACTTCCTGTCCTAACGTCATGCACGCAACTGTCGCCCCCTTCCTGCTGCTTCTTGTTTATCATGTGGAGGAAAGAGTAGACTGATAAAAAATAAATATATATATATAAACCAACAGCTCTCTCCTTTTCTTTGGTGTATATTTTGGCCGACTGGGAACAAGAAACTGTAGTAGAGGTAGGCGTACAGGTAGTTCCCATCAGAGAGCACAACTGCACATGTGTCAGGTGTTTTCTGACCGTAGCTGCTGTGGAGGTCCGTGTACGGGCTGGAAGTGCAGTCTTGTGGTCGCATGTGGACTTGGGGGTAAAAGTTCTCAGGCATGGTGGCATAGCCCTCCTCGCAAGAGGCCTCCTTGGGGTCCAGGGACACTTTGGCACATTCGATGACGATATCGTGGATTTCATACTTTTTCCACCTGTAGCGAGAGCACAGCACTGTAAGTCAAAGTGATGCAGCTAGTTAGAGGATTTCACACCGAACCGCTCCTTTGTGACTCACCTAGTGGGATCGAGCTCGTGGTCCTTTGTTCCTGTCACCAGTTCGGGATGTATACGAACGTGTTCAAGCATCGGCTGAGCGGAAGATTGGACGCAGAATTTTTATTAGCTATCGTTTGGCTGCGAAAAGCAACGCAGTGCAGCGGAGGAGGGGGCTAATATCCTCACCTTTACTACCTCCTCAAATGTTTCCATGTTCTCCTTCATGCTGTAGTGGGATCGCAGGTAGGACACAAAGTTGCACGGGTACATGCCGTAGAGGCGGTGGAAGAGTGAATAGACGCTGGCGTGCAGGTGGATTAGGTAAACCTCTGAAACATGCCCTGAACGTGTCAAAAAACAACAACAAAAAAACAACGCAAATGTAAACTCAAGGATAACAAATTCAAGTTCCTACAATTCCTTCCCTTCAAACAAATTTGGATCTCCACGCTAGTTACAGCTTCGATCACTCTAAGTGTAAACATCCTTCCAGAACCGCCGCCTGTGTGGGTGAGGATGATAGATTTAAATAATACAAAACCCAGGGAATTGAAGTTTCTGAGACGTGACGGGAAGTTCCTACCGGGGTTCTTGAGGTTCCAGGATGCCAGGCGGCCAAAGATGTCGAAATACTCCCACAGGTGCTGTTTACCAGCTTGAGGGATCATGGGCAGCAGAGTGATCAGTACCAGCACTCCAGTTATCAGCACCACTACGTCCGTATCCGTCTGCCGAGAAAATGTAGTATTAAAGTTTATGACAAAACATATTTTAAACATTCACCTTCACCAAAAATGGCTTTTTTTATTTTAGCCAGTATTTAATCTCATGGTCAACATAAAGAAAATGTCCTTTTATATGTGTGACTGCAACAATACTATTATAATTCTTCCAGATGAATGTGTGCACCGCCCTTCATCGCAATCCATCTGATACTTGTCAAAATATTTCAGTATGCACAAAAGTAGTGGATAAACAGAGCAGCGCTGCCATTTGTGAAGCCCAGCTGGCAGCATGGTTAAAACTTAATCTCATCACAGGTTAATCAGCCAACGTATAAGCAACAACGTTGCAAACCTCGCTTCTGTCCCGTTTGAGTAGACAAACAGGCCGTGTTGCTCCGAGGTGGACTGAGTGACCAGGCTAATCAATAACATACCGCACCTAACCTGCACTGAACTGCTCACTGTTCAAGCGTTCAACAGCGCCCTTTCACTGCCTGCCAATATGTAAAAAACTGGGTCCATAAAAGCAACATTCTTATCAGTTTTACAAAGAAGACTGAAAGGCAGCCGCAAATGGTCAGTGCAAGAGAAATAAATCCAAACAAATATTCACTTCAGTAGGTGCTTATTGATGTGCCTGGCTGCTGGATGTGCCTGAACAACCTTGCAAAAAGACACAATGAAATGTAGAGTCACTGAATACGGCACAAAAAACCCCCTAAAAAGCAGCTGGATGAGAACTCGCTAATCCCCGTGATAAGGAGATTTCTTTGTTCACGAGTCATAACCGGGCCGTTACCTTGAGGCATTTGAGCAGTGAGAGCAGCAGAGGGTATCGAGCGATCTTGTGGATCCAGGACGGCTGCTTGCGGATTACGTGGCCGAGCAGGGTGAGGGTGGGCAGTCGGCAGGCCTGTTTGGTCATGCACTCGTTCATCTTGTCCAGAAGGTGCTGTGAGGAAGGGAGGGGGAGGAGGTACAGCGGGGCTACATTTGTATTTAAGCACACTCATTGTTGGTGAAAGGAAGCTGGAGCTCTTCTCTCGAACTAAGAACGTGCAGGAAAGAGGGTGAAGAATTTCATATATCTGTTTGTAGACATACACATGATATTACTGTGCGCAGCATTTGGAGTTAGAGAAAACTTCAACAGCAATTAACTGCACAACAGTACGCATCAATGCTGTATCAGGGTATGTATTAGGAAGCTTGGTGACATCGTGATTATTCACAGGCCAAAACTGGTGAACTGCTGTATCTGCAGGGCTAAACATTAGCTCGCTAGCTGACCCGCCTGAGCTAGCGCTCGTTAGTCACAATTGCTCATTTAGCTTTTCTCCATTTCCTATTTAGAGTTCTGTTTATTTTCCTCTGGAATTGTGCTTGCCAATTTATTTTCACCTCTTACATAATTTAACTGAACAACAATAAAGTTATATAAGAGGGAAAATAAAGCTCACGGAGCAAACAAGTGCTGCTAGCTGACCAACAGCAAGCGTTATAGCGGCCCTCAGTATCAGGACAATAATTTCACATGGTTTATGCAAAACATGTATTTGTACTACCAAGTACAGCCTGCAAACCATGGCAGACAGTTTCTACTCGAACAGGAGGTGGTTAACGAAAGGAAGTCACGCACCAAAGCTAAAAATCTATGGTAACTTCCTCGGCTTTGGCATCTCCGGCTCCCCATCCCCTTATAGCGCAGCGCTGTCAAGGCGACTTGCTATTGTTCAACGATGCAAATCTGCATGTCAGAGTTGCTCAAAGTTGAACTCGATGTGGAATATTCACACGGATTAGGTTCACCGCCTGTAGCATACAGCCCGATCGCAGCGACTCCATCGGAATCAATTGATTTCGCTGCCTTCCTGGTGTGACCAGGATTAGTTAGTGGCGTTTCTCACCTTGTCATGTGGCTCTCTGATGGAGGAGAGGATATGCATGGCCTGGGCAGAATTGGTTTCCAAAAAGTAGTCCACCAGCCCGTTCAGCAGCATGGACCCTCGCTCTTTGAGGAAGACAGGAAAAAACAATTATGACGAGCTTGTGTTTAAAAGAAAGCAAGGCCGGCATACTGGGGAAAAAGGTGTTCCGGTTACAGAAGCCATGTGCCCCTACCGGTGTTGAGCTGCTCGTTGATAAGGCCTCTGATCTCTTCCAGCTGGTGGAGGTCAGCGGTCTCCAGGAGCGGGAGGAGGTCCCCCACGTTGGGCTGCTCCCTGGCCATGGTGGTGGCAGTACGGGAGGTGGAGGCGGCGTCTCTCTCACGGTGTCCTTCCCCTGC
Source organism: Psettodes erumei (assembly GCA_016785225.1). Taxonomy (NCBI): domain Eukaryota; kingdom Metazoa; phylum Chordata; class Actinopteri; order Pleuronectiformes; family Psettodidae; genus Psettodes; species Psettodes erumei. The sequence continues at coordinate 208,379 of JAFBJZ010000782.1, read as the reverse complement.
CCGCCTGGAGGACTCCTGGGGCCACCCTCCGATTCAGTCTCCAGGACCTCTACATAGCACCAAGACCAATTCATAAACATTTCCCAGAATTAGTTGGAGCTCTGATCCGGGATTAATAGTCACATGACAAGACTAACCCTGTGCCGGCACTCAGGCTTTGTTCTTTTTCTTCAAATCAATAAAAAAAATTGAACTGTCCTCCATAATGATGTTATGTCATCCGATTTACTCAGAAATAAAGGATACGGTCTCTGAGGAATAAAATGAACTACATTTTGTGATTGTGTGATGGCCTTGAGATGTTATCCTTTCGGAGAAATGTTGCTTCAATTCCCATGAGGTCATCACATTAGACAACTGTATGATCACAGACATGATGTCCTTATTTCTCTGCCATTTCTGGTTATAATTCACATATGAACAGTGTTTTTGTGATATAAATATAAGAGTGACTTAATTCTGCATAGCAATCAGAAATAAGCTTCAGTTTTAGCCAATGTTAGCTTCACATTATGTTCAGCTCAGTGATTCCATCTTTGAATTTTGGTATTTTTGCCCTTTTTTTGCATTTTACTGATTCATTCAAACAATCCCTGGTGTTGTGGCTATTGGCGACACCCTTATGAGGAACCATCAAAATGCCCGAGGATGTTTTCATGAACTGACAGTCACATTTCTGTTAGGTCATGCTTTGTCATGTCAGAGGAGCGGCGCTGTGACAGGATGAATGTGAATGGGGAGTGTGTCGCCACCACATTTGCACCAGTGAGGAGCCTGTATGCAAACGTCTTGACCCGTCAGCTGCTGAGCTCGTATTGGGCAGCTTCCAGGTGAAACCTCCCTGGATTAATAAAGGTTTTTAAAAACATAAATATTATAATAATGGCCATAATGGGATTAAATGGCACGAGTAGCAAAGATAGGTGCCTTCATCGCTTGCTGAATGAACAGACAAACTCCTATGAATTATTCAAAGAGCTCTATTTATTGAAAGAGTACTGCTACTGTACTGCTGCTCTCGTCAATATTTCTGAATGAACAATAGATTATGTGGTGTTTGTTGTGATGAACACTGCCGATCCCCTCAGCCCCAAGAGGTGTTTTAAAGTCTCTTAAACGCATTGTTCTGGTTTACGACCCTCAACTTTACTGTTCTGGTTCACCATCTGCTCTCAACAGCTGTTCCCAGCAAAAACACACCGAAAAGCCTGTTTACTAGCACGCCTGCCATCGCCACTCAATATGCCAATGTTGTGTTTGGAGTTTGCTGCCCTGACCCAAGTCACAGAGACTAAATGATAGAATGCTGATTTCAGGACCAGTTGAAATAATCCTGTACATTCTCTGCAGCTGGTTGTTGCTATCAGGAGAAGAAGAGGCTAAATTTGAGCAGGGAAACAACTCATACAGCAACTAAGCCCATTACATTTGCTAATGAAGACTGTGGAATGCAGCTGAAAGCTGAGTAGACATTGAGTTCAGCTGAGGACACTGTCACTGGTCTCCATATTACACAACTTGTCATGGCCCTGCAACACTCCATTCAAACTTTATGCAGAAACTGCAGAACGCAATTGTTGAATTGCATTGCATTTAACCACTGATTTTCCAGAACAGTTCACGTGAATTGACAGTATTAAAATTACCCATACGCAGAATCACCAATGAGAAAACAGATACCACAGTTCAAGAAAAGTTCAGTGAACAGACTGGGGAGAGATGAATCTTCCAAGATGTTATTCAGACAGTGTGACAGATCCCAACATATGACCAGCACCTTATCTGATCGGAGCAAAGCCAACTCATTGCAATCCTCCCTGTTTACTATCTGTGCCTGGAGGAGGGCGTTTAATTAAAGAGGTGCTGGATGGTCAATAAATATTAAACCCTAGCAACAATTTGCCTAATGTGTTTACCATTTCAGGTTATTAGTCTATTCATGCTGCCTGTGATACATTCCGGCTAGATGCTGAGTCAGTCATTTAAGATACAGGAGAGCCATGCAAATCTCCATCTGAAAAACAGGCATAAATAATCCTGATGGGCAGGTCATTATCATCAGGGCGTCTGCACCCAGCAGCTTATTTTCCCCTCACAGGAGTAATGATCCAGCGCCACGGATCTCATCAGTCTTTCAGATCTCCTTTCAACACTTAAGCCACATACTCAACACGCTTGAAGATGATCAGTGATCAAACCTGGCTGAGTTTTTATTTTATTTTTTTATTATTTTGTGGTGTACAGGCCATGAACTATTTCTCTTGTGCAGGATACTGCAACTTTCAAAACAGAGTCACACGCTGCTGATTCAGAAAGTGAGAAAAGAAGGAATGAAAAGGGTATCCCATGTATTTCATCTCATTTCCACTGAAGTCATATGTCGGAGAGACACTCTTGCCCTCTGGCAGGAAACGTGACAATCTTACCAAACTGCTCCTGCTCACAACAAACCAAAACAAGAAGAAGATAACCGCTATAAAACACTCCCGCTTGTTGATTCACAGAAGATGTCACGACACCATTGTCTCCCTGTTATCAATTAACTGCTCAGTCATGGGATTGCTGGGAGAGTGTGGATGGGCGGATTCGAACGTAACCAGGGGTGGGGTGTCACCCTCTTCTTGCAGGGACAGGTCAGTGGCACAAACATGAGCCAGACCTCCATGTGGTCTCAGGCAGTTCGGGAAGGCTCGGGGAGGGCACAAAGAACCTTTATGCGGCCCCAGCGCTTCCATGTACAAACTGGAAATAACATTTGGCTGCGTGCGATGGGTTACCAACAGCCTCCTTGTCTCCTCCGTGAATATTTTAGACCGGTTTTAATAAGGAGACAACAGCCTGCCCAGTGCATCGGAAGAAATGTTTCCCATCAGCTGAACTGCCTTGAACGGTAGCAACAATAACATCATTTTCCCCATAGCTCAGTGGTGTCTTCAGATTGCTTGTAAAACCAAAGATGTTCAATTTTAAGGTTGCAACAAACACCCAAAGATGCAAATAATAATGCACGACCTCAGCTCCTATTTTGTTGTATATGCTCATATTTAAACAAGGTCAACTTTGATGGAAGACTGCAGCACAGGGCTGGGCTATATGCAAACATAATTATATTAGAGTAAATGGAGGATGCCCTCCTGTGATATTTATCAAAACATCTGTCATGTTAAAACCATGTGTCATGTGGTTCGGTTTATATTTATCCCATGTGGCTGGGATGATAACAGGAAGTCAAACTGGCAGGGTCATTTTTTTTTAGGTGACAGTCTTCAGCGTTTTAGAAACTTAGCAACTGAGTTCGAACGTATACGTATGCAACAAAACTGTGAAAAGCATTTCAGAATTAAGAAACTAACAACCTCCCACCGATGCTAAAAAACAAACAAACCCTCGACAGCCAGAGCTTTGTGAGCGTCACTTGAAATTTCTCACTCCTGGAAAAGAAAACAAGCAGTATGAGGACATTTGAGCTCTGGGAGCCTGTGGTAAACTGTGTTAATGTGAAACCAGTCTGTATTCACTGGAAATCCCAGAGTCCTTCGCTCACCCCGACAAGCTGTTTGAGCTGCGTTAGCACCTCAGGACCCTTAATGGAGACCAGAAGATAGCCATCTTATTTTAGACTGTGTTTTATTCTGGCAAAACTCTTGTAAGAGTCTGCTTACAAAAAAACCCACAGTTTTTACTTAGACTTTGTTTTAAGACACAGTTCATTTAAGAAAATATGACTATAGCCCTCAACCTACAGTACTAACAAAGTGACAGTAACAAAAAACAGGTGTTGATGCTTCTGGCAAAATTATCTAAAGCTCAATCAAGCAATGCAGCAGGTACCACGACACATGGGGGGTCGATCTGATCACAGCTGAATATATAGACATTAAATTTTGGTGTGTGACCGGGCAGGGTGCATGTAAATGGAGGGGGGGGGCACTAGTCCTGGCTACAGCCCTGTAAACACAAAGTTAACATTTTGATAGATTAGGTACACACATTAGACCAATATGACAGAGGGGTTGAGGAGGTCAGACTGCCAAACCAGTGACCCATTTTGTCTCCACGATGGCAGCAGAGCCTGAGTGATGATGGCTGAATAAATGCATGCCAGCAACTGAATATTCGAGGCTGATGAGATAACAGGAAATACATTTGGGATTCGATACGGCCGGGAGATAGATCGAGGGAAGACGATGAATAAAAGCTGCATGAGAACGTAAGGCTCGGATGCATAATGAGACACCACATAAGCAAATTGAAGAAGACGAGGCCTTGGTGACTCTGTGTTGCAGTGAGGTGCACGCTGAGAGCAGTGCAGAGAGCAGTGCAGAGCCAGTGCAGAGCCCGGGCAGGCTGAGGAGCGAGGCTGGAAATCAGCAGAGCTGTACGCTGTGTGTGGACTGACCACTGGCTGCTGCCTGGCGTAAACAACTCGCAGAGAACAATGGGCAGGGTTGGGTTTACTTTATCCCATTATAAAAATATATGAGCAGCCTTTCTCAGGCAAACCGAAAGCCACCTCAGAGCGCCCCGAAAACACAGATAAATTCAGGATGAATCGTTTAAAGCATCCGCGTCTATTAAATCCATCACGGGCTCTTTCGGAAAACAAGTCAGTCCCACCGCCGAGAGCTAACGCTAGCTGGGAGCAGCGACCCACACTCGGTCGGGGATTCATCTTGCCTGTCAGCCGGGTTCACGCGGCGGAGAAGCAACCCCGACAGCCCCCATTTGACAGAACAAGTCTCACGCGTTGAGATCCGCTGTAAGAAAAACACATTAGAAGTGAATAATCGAACCTGTTTACCTGTTAGAGTAGCTGCACTCCACAGGGCGCCGCCATCTTGAACACCTCACAGCCCATCCCACCGCAGTCAGCCTCCGCTGTCGGGCTGCATGCAAACTAATCCCACAAGTTAGCGCCGCGTGAGTCGCAACCCCAACTTTTGCAACAGATTTATCAGGACGTAATTCAACACAAGTTTGGAAAATCACATCCAATAACTCAAAAGTAGAATTTCCACACGTAGCCCGGAAGATTATTAGCTATATCGGTTCTACTGCAAAGCTAAGATTGTTTTTCCAGTCCCTACCATTGGTGGAAGGATGAAGCGTGTGTAATGCGGTTTCGCGTGACCCACATGTGAAGAGCGCACGCGCAAATTATATATATATATATTTTTCAGCAGGTATTTGAGGGGTGTGTATGGAAGCTCATGCCAGGGGAAAATAAAATAAACAATAGCAACAATAAAAATGCCAGGGTTAAACACTGGGATACTAAATTAAAATCAAATGCACATTCTGATACATAAATGTCACTTTTCAAGTAAAATTACTTCATAAACGAGGCGAAAATATGAGGCACTGGGCAAGATGTTCATTTTCTAAGTCATATTTGTGAGATAATAATGTATTGTATGAACAGAATACTTTCCCATAATTTAGACTTAATACATGTAATATTTTGACATAGGAATATAAGATAAATTCGAATTTTGACTTAAAAAGCAATGATTTGGACTTAGTATATTTTTGCATGACATCTCAACATGTTTTACTTAATTAGAATTATTACTTATCACGAAGACTTCTTTTTACTTAACTCATACCACTCCTGTTGGCATAAATGAGCTTCCATACAATACATTCCAATGTTGAAACTGAACATGTGTTTATTTTACATTCTGCATAACATACTTTGCATCAGTGTCACTGACAAAAGACCAGCACCCTCTTTCTATAACAATTATTCCAGTGAAATTGCTGGCCTGACAATATGTAACTGAGGACTGTTTTTTTGTTTGTTTTTTTTGGCTCACTCATTTCAGATTTAATTCTACTATATATAACAGATAGAAACACAAAAGAATGATGGCATGCACACTATAAAGTCTGCAGAATGAATATTTTTTATAGTGCAAAGTGGGCTCCTCTCCAAGCTTGGTGACAGCATGTTAAAATACAGGATGTCGTGAATGCTTAAAACATACATCTAATTCTTTATTTATAACCTTAATGTATAACTACAGGGGAGCTGAGCTGAGCTGAGCATGCGTTATCTTTTTTCAGCAAGACCTCCAACTGAAAAATAGACAAGGTTTATGCACAACAATAATGAATTTGGGAATCATAGCTATCAAGGCTTCACATGAAGCTTTATTATGGACATGTCCATCTGAGGAGTAAGCCATGCTTTCCTTAATGGTCTACAAGTGTAATATAAAGCAAATACAAACAAAGACTTGCTATAGACATTTAATTTAATAGTGTGGTGAGACAGGCACTGATCCTGTTATTGCTTCAGTGACTGACTCGCCACACTATTAAAGAGATCAGAGATCTATCACTGCCATCTGTTGATCGTCAAGGTAGTCTACATCTATCATCATTCATTTTCCATCTTTAAGTGAATTGCATGTATTTTGCTCGAGATTTGCAGAAACAGATCAGAAAAACCCCCTGCCCTTTCGGCCAGTGTTGGATCAGTGGCTGTAAATGACTAAACTTCTGTATTTTAGAACCAACTCAACTTAACAAAGCTGTTAGTACTTTTTCTCCATGCTCCGGGAAATCTGATGCCTACGTTTACCATCCGGAAAACTGGCATTTTTTGGTAAAAAATGCACTTTAACAAATACTATAAATATGTCCAATTTTTTAAAATCACGTTCCCCATGGAAAATGAAAAATCCCTTGAACTAAATCACACATTAACAAGAGTCAAGATACACACACGATCCACAAGATGTCGCGCTTGCACTTCTGCCTTCATGTTAATCTGATTCTCAAAGCTGTTCTCGATCGATTCCTCCACTTTAAGTTTAACAGGACTTTGCAAATTGCCATTATTATTATTATTATTATTATTATTATTATTATTATTATTATTATTATTATTATTATTATTACCATCATCATCATCATCATCATCATCAATACTAGTGATGTATCTGCCCAGTTTTATCATATAACTGGCTGTCCTGAGGGACACTATCCTGTCAAAAAATCTGTCACGACAGCATCGCTACGCTTTAATTAATACAGAGAGCAGTCAACAGTGTTGATCTTCAGGACTGGTTTGGTGTGTGTATCTTTGGAGGTGCTTCAGTCTCATGTGATCATCTGGTCGTTTCAATCCTGAACACAACACAGTCAACCTACTTCGATTAAATCCCGTAAATCAAACATTACTACATTGGTCGGATTTTTGGGGTTGAAATTCTTACTTGTTTTTGTGTTTTTACTTTTAAAACACACATTTGACGACACAGCTTTTCTTTAATGGGACGTCTTTTAATAAAACGGGTGAACTTAGGCAGTTGGATCCAAATAAACTGCCCTTCCTTTAAAGCATCGACATGTGTATCCGTTTTTCATTTATCACCTCAAATTTTAGTCTATAATCCTAACATTTCTTGTCCCGGAGCACAGTTTTTTATGTAACTGTCGCAGGGGCAGAGAAGGCCCAGTGTTTTTCTAGGCAAATTTCCATCTGCAGGTTGGCCTGTTCATTGGCTGAAACCACACTCAGATTCCACTGCGGAATTATCTGATTGGAAATCAGGGAGGGGAGAAAAGAAACAGCAACAAGTGTGATGCTTTTACACTGCTTTGCTTTTCTGACTTTCAGGAAAGGATTTTGCGACGCGTTTTCCTCCGCTGCGCCGACTCACATCTAAAAGAGAAGGACATTATTGTTATTTTTACTGTTTTTATTATTGTGGGGCGTCTATTTTGGACGGGAACGTGCTCGGTCAACGGTGAGTAGCCGCTACCTGTCAAATAGGCCTGAAAGTAAAAAACGAGCTGAACTTTTCTTACTTTTCAGGAATAAGAGGATAATAACAAACTGTGAAAATGACTAAAATATGGTAATCATTTTTTTGTCCGTCAGCCTTTCCAAAAAATTAAAGAAAAAATAATTTCTACTGATAGAAACCGCATGGATAACATTATCGACAGACTGAATTTAAGCGGAGTAATTTCAGAGGAAAACGAAGTAAATTCGAAAGCTGAGGATCTTTGAATTATATGCCGGAACGTGTTAGCTTTAATCAAATTTAACATGATCAGCGTTTTATTAATATGTGTTCTACAGGCCAAAAATAAGTTTTAAGAGTGACTGTGTCGCTAACGTAATCTGTCTGGTGTAGGATCAACATGCCCCGGTCATTTCTGGTGAAAAACAAAAGGTGCACGTCCTATAACATTCACAGAACATATGAAGACGAGCCGAAGTCCTCCGTAATTACAGGTGAGACTGAAGAAAAAAACTATTTCATCTGGATTTAAGAGGGATTCAATATTTGCGACAGTTAGACTACTGCTATCTACTTTTGCAACTATTTAAAAGCAGCTTGGCGTGTTCTAAACATCTGCATTAACTTTCATGTATAGCAGTGGATATCTACAGTATGATTCCTATTTAAATAAAATGTCCTCCAAGAGAAACTGAAGGCTTTTGTTTCCATAGGACGTTTACTTGCTGTCTAATCACACAATGTCTCTTGCTTGAATCAATCACACTTTTATTTGCGGTGGATTTGCAGAAGTCCCACCAGCGGCTCAGAGCACAGACTCTTCAGACGGGCCTCAGTCAGAAGGGCAGCCTTCCCCTGCAGACCCATGTTCATTTAAAAAGGAGGAGGCAGAGCTTGTGTGCCCCTTACCCATTCACCCAGAACCAACCAGACCTCCTGCGGCTCCCACACAGCCATACTTCCTAAATGGTGAGCTGCAAGTGCATTTATCACCATCTTTTTCTGCTAAGTCACTTTGAATCAGAGAGATAAAACCTGGTTTTCTGTCTCGGCGTATGTGCACCTTCAGAGTCTCACATGGCAGAATTCCCTCCTTACTACAAGCCGACATATGCCTGGGAGCCGGTGCCTTCCCCTTACGAGCTCCGTCAGATGAGCTTCAGCCCCACGGTGCTGCAGCACGCCAGCAACCTGTACGGCACCCACATCAGCCGCAGTCCAGAGCCTCAGCAGCCTCTGGACTGCAGCACTCACTACTCCCCCAGCTCTAACACCTACCACTGTATCACCTGTGACAAGGTACACACCACATGTTGGCCTCACTCGTGCACATATGCAGCCTATAGGAAAATATATCCATACACTTTGATTTAACTCACACTTTTAATGTTTTTCATGCAGCTTCTCTTTTCTGACCATGTGTGAAATGTAGATGAATTTTAGAGTGAATTTTGCTTCATCAGCAGGCTTCATTGACCGACTAACTCTCCTTCAGGTGTTCTCAACTCCCCACGGACTGGAGGTTCATGTCAGGAGGTCGCACAGTGGAACGAGACCTTTCGGCTGCAGCATTTGCAGAAAAACATTTGGTCACGCAGTCAGTCTGGAGCAGCACATGAATGTTCACTCTCAGGTACATCAGTGACTTCTAACCCACCATAAGCTACTCAAGCAACATAATGTTCTACTTTTGTAAAGTTTGGAGGTCAGACTCAATGCAGCAGAGGCTGATAGATTCACACTTTTTGCCCCTAGTTTGATTTAAGCATCAAAAATGTTGAATCCCACACTTCCCATAATGCAGATCTCTTTAGACCTCAATAAAATCACTATTATGTCATGAGGGCTATTTTCTCAGACTTGACGCGGCGTCTCTTGTTGCACAGATGACATTAAACAAATGCTGTTTTAGCAGTAGACTGATCTTGACATGCATAAGTATTGGCTAGGCTTACATTAATACTATTAAGTAATTATGCACAAAACAATGCAATAATTGGCTTAAACCTGCTCAAAAAACTAAATGTTGCACATATTTTAAGCTTTTGAATTTGATGAGATCAATGAATGCTCACTTAGGACACTCGATTCAATATTTCAAGACATAATACTTAGAGTCACCAGCACTAATGATTTGAAGTTCCAACACTGGTCTGAGAACGGGGACTGATATGGAAATAGCTTATCAGTTTTCAGTGTAACTGAATAAAAATGACTCACTGACTTCTATTGTCCTTTCTGATGTTGTCAAAAGAATCTCACCACAAGATCCATTTAGTAGCTCTCCTGGGGCTTTCAATTACATCACATGATCTTCGCCCTGTTGTCGTGGAACTATAGATGTTCAAATTGATGTTTTTTTCCACAGCACTCAAAGGACTTCTCATTCATATAAACTAAAAAGCTGAGTTGAGAATTGCTTAGAAAATAGAGATGTTTAACTTCTGCACCCCCCTAAAAATGGGTTGAAGTCTAGCTGTGGAAGATCATGTGCTATGATTGAAAGCACCAGACCAACTAATTATTATTAATTATTATTTTGATTATTATTTTATCAGCTGCTGTTCCCAAGGTCAAAAGCACTTGAACCTTGAAGCTCAGCATTTCTTACATCTTGTGCTTGTCTAACACTGTTTTGCACTTTTGTCTTTTGATCAGGAAAAAAGCTTTGAGTGCAAGATGTGTGGGAAGTCATTCAAGCGCTCCTCCACTCTCTCCACACACCTGCTTATCCACTCGGACACGAGGCCATACCCCTGCCAGTACTGCGGCAAGAGGTTTCACCAGAAGTCTGATATGAAGAAACACACATACATCCACACTGGTAAGTTATACTATTGAGATTATTTCACTGTTGGTGGCCATATTCTTTATGATAAGTGTAAAAAGGTCACACTCCTCTTACTGTAATCACCTGCTTTCCAAGTGCAGCATGCAGGAACTGTTTCCAGGAGTAATATAACTGCTGATAAATCAAAATAAGGAGATTAAACAAATGTGCTGTTGATTTGCATATCAGGTTTTCCTGCTTCACTCAGAGCTCTGTAAAAGGAACTTTATGCAGTCCACATTTGATGCCAATAAATGTTTGACAAATCTGAACAATGGCATGATTCTTACAAATGCAAAATTTATCTCTGGTAAAAGTTTTGGGCAAAAGGACATTGCATCTTCTTTAAGAAAATCTTTTGAAAATGATTCAAGATTTTGCTTGTGTAGATGTGTCACCGCTTATGTCATGTGCGTTTGAATTTCTAGGTGAAAAGCCCCACAAATGCCAAGTGTGTGGTAAAGCATTCAGCCAAAGCTCCAACCTGATCACCCACAGCAGAAAGCACACAGGCTTCAAGCCGTTTGGATGTGACATTTGTTCAAAAGGCTTCCAACGTAAGGTAGACCTCCGCAGGCACCACGAGAGCCAGCATGGCATGAAGTGAAACTGGAAGCAGCAGGAGCCCCTAAACCCAACAGTAGCAAGTGTTTAACTTCCTGTAATGATAATACTAATTGCAACTTATTGTACAATAGTAACAATTATTCATGATAAAGAATAAGATGTAAATATCTTGTTATAAAATCTTATCAGAATTATTTTTGTATTTTATCTTCAAAGATGAAGTACCAAAGTGAGAAAGCTGTGAAATCAAATTGTGACTGAAGGTGATTTACCTTCAGAAAAAAGGTAGTTTGTGTCACGAAGAAAATGAATAGTTTGTTCAAATGTATTTAGTTAATATATTGGAAGTTTTCGTCTGACAAAGATGCATTTAAATGTGTGAATGGGAGATGAGCTGATGTTATTTATGATCAAAATACGCTTTTGACAACAAGGGTGTCACTTTTTCTTTAATTAAAAAATGTTTAAGCAATGTAAATTAGCCAGATTCTGTGAGTTGCTTTAAAAATAAAGGGTGAGTTGAGGAGTAAAATCGTTCGTTGCTCTGTGAAATAAAACTGAAAAGAGTCATGCAAGTGAAATACACTATACATTCCTTCACAGCTTGAGGGTAAAATACATGCACAGAGTTTGCCTAAGACGAAACGACGAGCACTGTAAACACACTTCTTCCTCGTCATTCGGCTCTTTCTGTGTGTTTTTCGGAGTCACTTTTCTGTCAGAGCAGGATGTTGAATAACGACATGGCTGTGGCCTCGGGTGAGAATCTCTGGCGGGATCAGAGATGGTACGTAATGGAGTAATCCTGCATTCAAATACACCTGGGACAACATGCAAATCTGAGGCCAGAGAGCTGTTCGTTCCTGAGAGTCGACTAGAAAGCGGATGAAGGACAGTTTTATGTTTCCAACTTAGACATGCCAATTCTGTTTGATACTTACTCATCATCACTGGAGAGGCAACTCCAGATCAGTAATCTCAGTGAAAAATCAGAATTGCACAAACTGTCAGGTAGACCATAATGAATTTTGGCCACACACCCTTGCATACATCCAGCGTCACTGTGCTTGGCCTCAACAGTGAGTCTAATGGGATACAGGGATTAATGAGAGGCTGTGGAAAGGGGATTGATTATTTAGCCAACCGACACCACACCCAGGCAGCCTGACGGATTTACGTCAACTCACCGCCTTCCTCAAACACCAAACCAGTTAGGACATTAAGCTGCTCGAGGCAAATCAGATCATCACCTGAGCCTTTTAAATCTGACAAACACTGGGTGAGGCATAGTCAGAATTTGTAAAAATGGTTTTCTAAAGGTAGGTCAGGCCAACTGCTGAAGAAACATCATGATAATAGCTTTTTACATCTTAATCTGGATGTAAAGAATACCTGGAAAGAATGATACTTTTGGCATTGCGTCACACATTAAAATTAACAGCATGCAGTTTCATCATAATTTGTACAGTATAAGAGAAAATGGGATTTTCTTTCAATTTCATCTCAAGTGAACAGCTGAGACAATGGTTTCCCTCCTGACCTATTCACCTGGATTTTACCTCAACAATTTAGGAAAATGTTGCTCAGAAATATTATGAGTTTTGATTCATCATGAGGGTATCATTGTTTTCATCAGTGTATTTCAGTTGAACAAATTTAAATATATCAATTTTTAGACAGGACCATTACCTCCGATCATTACTATGGCACTTTGCCAACTTCTGATTGGCTACTTCGCTCATCCTTGGCATGATTGAGGCTTATTGCCATTTTCTCTGTTTAAAATAAACATACACTTGCATCTTAATTATAAGTAGAAATCATTTAGCTTTTAGTGTGTTAAAAATGTTGCTTCCGAACTACTCAGCATTTAAGTCAATTTTACTCAAACTAATTAGTTTCTCAGTTAGACAGTGTGTTGCCTCTGATTTTTAAAAGAGAGGAAGAATACTGGCTCTAAACTGTGCAACTAAAGATCTTTGGCTTCTAGATCAACGAGATATAAATGTATTGCAGGGCCAAACATTGGGTGGATATACACATATAGTCTGTATAGTTTAAAATACAAAAGCTTATTCACCTGTGTTGTTTCATGGGTATAGAAATCAGTGTCTAAACAGGGGGGTGGGGGTGGGGCAACTAGCATACTGTCTGGCAAACAAATCTGAGGGTTTTATGCAAAACTTGTACCTGGGAAACAGGGTCAGTTGTGATCCTGTGCAACAGTTAGATCTGTTGCTGCATCCTGGTGTGAGGAAGCAGAGCAAATCAAAATCCTGCACAGGTAACCAACAGAAAAGACAGGCAGAGGATAATCCAGGGTGGGACTTAACAAACAGGACACAGGTCCTGAAAGGGGAGGGGCGGTGCTGTGGGGGTAGCCTGGGGAAAAACGGGAGAAAATGAAGAAAGCTGACAGGCCCATGTGCACCTGTAAGATTCCTTCACTGGCGAATAGGTGTGTGTGCAAAAAACTTCCTGCAATGGAGTACTTTTGATTTTTTTAAACACCAATGTCAGACAATGTAGCAGAAGAAGACCATAATGGAGGTGTTTGTGTGGTTTTCCAGCCCTTGATCATTTGCATATGTATGTGGTGCTGTAGTATCTTGAAAGTTTTAAAAAGATTTTAATCTACCTGTTTTTCTTTCTAAGCATTCAGCCATTCAGCTCTTAACAGCCTGCACCTGGGAACAGTCAGATATACTGTAATGAACTCTGTATGTAAAGGTATAAAGAAGTCTTGCACAAATATAATATGCTGAGCTAATGACAGTGAAACATTTGAATACACTTTAAAGTTACAGCACAATCTGATATCAGAAACAGTTGCAGCACTAAGAACCACAGTGATCCATTAAGTTCAACCAATCTCAAACATTGGTCGCGTGTTGTCAAAACCAATGCCCCCCCCCCCCACCACCACCACACACACACACACACACACACCCCAAGTCCAAATGCAGCCCCTTTTCTATATCTCACAGACACTCTCACATCAACACAAAGAGCAGGTGAAGAGATGGAGCACAGAGCTGAAATTTGTTTTGCAAATTGGCTCTATGCAAATGAACCGTGGCCAGTACAGTGGAAATGCTGCGGGATGGATGGATGGCTGAACACGCCTGAGGCTGGGGTGATACATTCATGGAAGGCAAAGTGGGAGATCCCCATGTTCTCTCTGTGAGATCAAAGAAATGTCATCAGAATCTGAGTAATTATTTACTATTGTAAGATACCTGTCAGCTTGTATTGCTAGCTGTCTTTGTCTTTGACATACAACCCACACCCCGTCATAAAACAACCGCTTTCGCAGTTGCGTGACTCAGATTCTTTGTTCTTATTATTTCTACATTTAATCTGATTCCAAGCAAATTGTTTCAGCAATTTAAGATTCAAGGGACTGCTTTCTCTCTTTCAACTGTCCTGATAAACAAAGCTGCTGTCTAAACATAAGCAAACATCATTTCTCAAAATATGTGCATAAAATATATAGATATATTCATGATTACACAAATATTATACAGTAATTTAATTTTAAAGGATACAGTTACTATAAATATATATATAATTAAATAGTAATATTGCCAGTATATGGTGTAAGTTTGATGTGAGTTTTGTTGTTCGGAGTGGAAGTGAAAAAGAAGAAACCTATAGAACTGTGCTGTTTTTGTCAGTATTGAATGACACACCAGTTTTCAAATACAACAATCATCCAAATAGAGAAATGAGCTGTCAGCAGATTTCCTCTCTATGACTGGACACAGGAAGTAGGTGCATGATCACATCCGCTGCTGTCACAGTGTGTGGGTGTGATACTATTTGATTGCCAGCAGCACTGCGTTGTGGTCCTGCCATCCTTTAGATAAGTGCAGTGATGACGTGTAGAAGAGGCGGTGCCTACAAAGTGTCACAGAAAAGGGATGAGAATAAAGAAGTAGTAATGGGGGAGGGGGGGACAAAATACACTGAGGTGTTATGACCTTGAGTATCACCATCAAGCACAAGCAGCAAGTGTAATTTGTATTACTCAGTTGATTATTTGTTTTATTTTGTTGAAAAGGATTAGTTTATCGACTTAAGGTGGGCTTGCCAGTAAAATATGTCAGAGTATTAACTATGGATGAAGTTTAAAAAGCAATGGAAGGGACTGATATTGATTGGGACATTCTGGGTATACAGCTGTTTTGAACGCGAGTCATGACTGGTAACCAGGGAGACACATCCTCTTCTTCTCACTGTCCCAATGTTTTCCTGCCAAAGCTTTCCAATCATGATGAACAAAAAAGCCATAAAAAAGGTAGGCTTTTTCCACAGGAGAAAGACATAATAATGCTTAATACTGAGTAAAATTTCTTTCAATTTATTGTGTTTGCTGTAATCTTTTTTTTCATCAATGCCCATCATCAGACCAGATTTTAATGACCAAAAAAGGGAGAAAAATCATGCTTTGGTTGGTAGGGTCACAGTGTGCAGACATATTGAACTATTTATTGTGAGTCACATGAAAGCAGCGCTCTTTTAAGGGTTATAGGCCAAAACAATTTGGAAACCACTGGTCTACTCTAGTCTAGGTTTCTAATGCATGCACAGTTGCGTGACAAGCATGGGTGAATCTTCCAGTCATCTGAGTAAATTACTAGAGTGTAGTGAAAGAAGTCACTGGTAGGCTAATTCTTGCCTACATGAAATGGCGAATGGGCTTGTTGGGCATGACTTAATATCTACAACCCATATCCAAACATGGGCATACATACAGAATTCCATTCCATTTTAAAAATGGCGAGCTCCTGGTCCAGTCAAAATGAAACTGAGTGAAGGGATGATAGGAAAAAGGGGATATGAGTTACAAGTGAGAGCAAGTATAGAGCTGAGGGGGGTCTGGTGAAATCTGAGGGCAGCAGGCTCTTCCAGCGTGAGCAGGGTGATGGAGGCTGTCTGATAACCTTATCATAGCCTCGCCACACTGTAACGGCTGGAGCAGGCAGGGAGGAGTGGACAGTCCGTTGACTGAGATAGCACCAAGAGCTGGACGAATATTTGAAGCACGAGGGCCCCCAAGAGAAAGAGAGAGAAGAAAGAATGAGAAAGATCAAGAAAATCTTCACTTCACCACAGCACACAACAGATTGTCAGTCAGTGCCCTCCGTCCCCACCCATTTTTAACCCTCCTACAAAATGCTGAGCTTTATAAAACTGTGATAGACCTGATAGGCCAAATGTCACCATCTATGTTTTTACTGAAGCTCTGAAATTCCCAAAGTTGGCACAGTTGTATGCTGTTGATGCCTTAGTTTTCCATGAATGGAAGCCAATGCAACAGAACACAGAATATATTAAACGCACAAGAACAGATTAAACTAACACACAGAGGAATGTAGAAGACTCTTTGAAAAAAAAATTGAAGACAAAAAAACTGAGATTCAGAGAAGTAAATACTACACTTGAGTGTAGTGTAGAATAGAAGCTGATATGATATGACAGAATAAAAAGTATCTATTGAATAAGTAAAACTTCTCAGAGAAAAACAATGACATGAAAAAAACAACTGATGAATTTGCAACACCTATTTTAATTTGCAAAAACAGGAAAAGCAGAGATGTTCCTAATAACATTTATAAAAGTTCAGGTTTATTAAGGTGTATCCAGGACAGAAACTGATTCAGGAACTGCTTTGCTTATTGTTGCAGCTAGAAGAAAGAGGACACCATTACATGGGCCAAAACAAACACACTTTCCAAAGGACTCCAAAGCTGTCTTGTTTACTTTACAGGTTGCAAGCTTGCTTCAAGAGTTACATGTATAACAGCACTCAAACCTGGCAAAACCACTGAGGATTAAACTAAGATTGTTAATACAGTTCTTGTGCAAGAAATAGTCCATACACCTAATGCACCTAAAACAAAGATGTCTTCATTGCTGTTCAGGTGGATGTTTAATGTTTGTTGGGTGAAACAAATTACAGTGTGACATAACTTTGGATTTGCATTGCCTTTCACTTACTGCTTTTCATTATGAAGCCAAGATAAGCTAAACCTGCCCCTGTACTGAAAGCACAGGGAGGAAATTCAGTGTTGCCAACAGGTTGACAATTAATTACGTACAGTGTTGAGGATCAGATGCACACAGGATCATATGCACACAACATCACTTAAATGCTAACCTCCAATTAAGATATTATTATTGTTATTTTTCCAACTTGTACAATTTCACATGAATGCACCATTGCATCAGAATGGTTATTTTGCACTTGCAGCTCTATTTTTACAGACACCTGCCATGACTAAATTATTCATCATAGTGCCAGATTGTTTCCTAAAAATAACAGGATAAAAGAAAATCCTCTAATAACTTAAATTAAGGTGATTCAAACAGTCACAATAAGATGGCTATAGGCCCACATGGTTAAAATCATGTGTTACGCCTTGTACTCCCTGAAAGACATGGAAAAAGAAGACAAACTAGAATCAAAGTAAACACACTGTCACATTACACTGTAATTATCTAAGTAACAGCATCTTAAAGAACTTGGTAAACACACAGACACATCTCTTTTTTTCAGTCTTCTTCGTTCTCTGAGGGGAAGACAGTGTGTTGACAGTTTCTGGGAGGGACAGGCTAAATCCTCTTTGCCAATGTCCCTCTGACAACAGTGGATGTCTCCTTTTGACAAATACAAATACAAAGATACGTTTAGTAAATGTTAAAATACCCAGTCCTCCATAGAAAAATAAGAACACATAGGCAAATCCATTGACATTCATATAAACTCTTCAAAGTGCTTTCAAGAGGATATGGTTACCCCCCCCCCCGTATTTGTTTGGTTATACACCGCCACCATGTGGCCAGAAGATATTTAGCAATGGTCAACTGATTTTTAGAGCAATATGTACAATGAATTTCCTGACATATACTTTTTTTTTAAAATCGCAAACAGAAGAACAGACAATGGAAGAGTCGGGGAACATAGAGAAAGAACGAAGAGAACGAAAAGAGAAAGTAAGAAGTATGATGGCGTATTATTATGTAACAAATAAATAGATACAGAAAAGAAACGAATGGAGAATAAAATGGGAATATCTCCAATTATTTCTTTATTTTACCTCAGTTGTTAAATACTAGCATTTTTTATTATTGAGGGAGTTAAAGGGAAGACAATTATTTGGTGTATGAAATGGCAGCGGAACTAAATGTGCGCAGAGGCGTTTCCGCCCGGCGTTATTTTGCACATGGACATAGACTTCCGCTGCTGTATCCAGAAGCATAGACCGTAAAATGCGGTTTATGGTTTCCTCACAGAGAAATCAGTATGGCGGATTCCAACGAGCTGAAGCTGGATTTCACCCTGAATGAACTGAGTGTGTCCTTCCAAGCTGACGATGCGGATGTACCCGGCAGCTCGTCCACCGTGGAGCTGCTGGGACAACAAGCTCGTGTGTGTGGACTATCCGGGGGTGGTCAGCAGCGTGGACAAGATGCTGGCGACGCTCGGTGGTGAACAAACAGTGTCCAAAGTAAGTCGATCGCAGCTGGGACGGACTGCTGCAGCTGTCCGAACGGGGCTTTTATTATCCCAACTCTGTTTGCCTTTAAAACAGCGTTACGGTTCACAACATCCTCATGAGCTTGTACCTCACTCTGTAGTGTCAGGCGTTACCTTGGTGCATGTTAAAATAGTTATGTGCCATAATCTGTAAAGCAGACGTTTATATTTTTATTGCTTTTATTTAATGGCGTTATAATCCTAACGCTGCGTATTGTTGGGTTTATTTCCAACCTAAAATCCCATAGCTTGTTTGTTTGTTAGGTACAAAAAGTTAAAGTTCAGGTTTTCAGAAACGTGTGTCCACTTTATAAAATAGCTGTTGTTTTAAGGGTTGTCGTCTCACGCTGTTAAGCCACAGCCCAGGGGCCTCAGCCCACCAAAAGGGGCCCCCAAGGACCCAGGTTCACTGTGTGACAGTTTGCTTGGCACAAGACCCGTTTGATTTTGAATACGGTTAGTTGAATAAAGTCAGATGTCACTTTAGTAGACGTCGACCATAGTGGATTTTTAAATAATTAATAACTTTGAGCACAAAAAGCCCTCCTCCAAGAATTTGCCTCCTGTGAACGTCAGTTCCCACTGAAATGACTGAAGTTGCACCTTGATAGATTAAAACGCAGTTGCTTTCTTAACATCACTATTCAAAATGGCTGCCGTGTCTCGAGCTCCTCCCGACATTGTTTTCTATTTATTTTTTTTACTATCTTCTATTCTTCTTTTTTTTTTAACTGCTCCGCATGCATGCGAACAGACGAAGCAAGCCCTATCATACAATATGATAGAGAACAACTCCTGCAAATCAAGTCGCTGGTGGACATCACTTCTCCACCACGACCAACAAACAACGGGGATCCACCATGGCTACCTGTTGTTGATCCACCTGGGCAATGGAGGAGACGGAGGAAGCGAGGGTCGCGGGCCGGGGTCCTGGTCAGGCTGAGGAAACGTGAAAACCGGCCTCCTCTCCCGAGTATTCTTCTGGCGAATGTCCAGTCACTGGATAACAAGCTGGACGAACTCCGGAGCAGGATGGCATTCCAACGTGACATCAGGAACTGCAACGTTTTGGTTTTCACGGAGACTTGGCTCGATCCCTCGATCCCGGACTCCGCCATTGTCCCACACGGACTTTCCATTTACCGACAGGACCGGACAATAACATCGGGGAAGAGCAAGGGGGGAGGTGTCTGCTTCATGGTCAACAAGCAGTGGTGCTCAGATGTGGAGATTATTTCATCTGACTGTTCTCCTAACCTGGAGCACCTCATGATCGGATGCCGGCCCTATTATCTGCCGAGGGAGTTTACATCGGTCGTGCTAACAGCGTTGTACATTCCACCACACGCGGACACTAACCAAGCGCTAGACGAGCTGTATGGAGTTATCAACAGGACGGAGACCTCAAGGCCCGAGGCTGCTTTTATTGTGGCCGGGGACTTCAACAAAGCCAACATGAGGAAAGTCCTGCCGAGATACTACCAACACATCAGCTGTCCTACGCGAGGAGGCAACACGCTGGACCATGTTTACTCTCCCTTCTGCGATGGATACAGGGCCCTCCCCCGACCTCCTTTCGGCAAATCAGATCACGCCTCCATCCTGCTTGTGCCTTCCTATAGGCAGAAACTCAAGCGGGACAGACCGATGACGCGGACCATTCAGCGCTGGTCCGCCCAATCAGACTCGGCTCTATGGCACTGCTTCAGCACAACGGAGTGGTGTGTGTTTCAGGATGACAACTTAAACACACACACGGACGCGGTCATTTGCTACATCGGCAAATGCATCGACGACGTAGTCCCGCGGATTACTGTACGGACATTCCCAAATCAGAAGCCCTGGGTTAATGGAGAAGTCCGCGCCAAACTTAAAGCACGGACTGACGCCTACAACTCAGGTGATTTGGAAGAGTACAGAAAGTCCAGGTATGCGCTCCGGAGAGCTATTAGCAGTGCAAAGAGACAGTACAGGGACAGAGTGGAGTCCAACTTCCAGGGCTCCAACTCTAGAAGCATGTGGTCTGGTCTAAGGACACTCACAGACTGCAAAAAGACATTGAGCGGTGCTGAGGAGGTGTGTGCATCTCTCGCAGATGATCTGAACGCTTTCTTGCACAATTTGAGAGCTGCTCCCCGGCTGAGGAGGTACAGAAGGCCCAGGACCCCTGCCCACTGATTTTAACTCGGGCAGATGTGTGCAGATCTTTAAAAAGGATCAACACACACAAGGCTCCTGGACCTGACGGCATCCCTGGCCGAGCTCTCAGGGTGTGTGCAGATCAGCTGGCAGATGTGTTCACGGACATTTTCAACATGTCACTGCTCCAGTCTGTGGTCCCCACATGCTTCAAGAGGTCCACCATTGTCCCTGTCCAAAATAAGTCAAACATCTCCTGCCTGAATGACTACCGCCCAGTAGCACTCACCCCCATCATCATGAAGTGCTTTGAGCGGCTAGTCAAATCATCCATCACATCCTCCCTTCCTGACTCTCTGGACCCTCTGCAGTTTGCCTACAGGGCAAACAGGTCCACAGACGACGCCATCGCCCTCACCCTCCACACTGCCCTCTCCTGGACCAGAGGAACACATATGTGAGAATGCTGTTCATTGACTACAGCTCAGCATTTAACACCATTGTGCCCTCCAAGCTCGTCATGAAGCTCAGGGACCTCGGGCTCAACACCGCCCTGTGCGACTGGATCCTGAACTTTCTGACAGGCAGACCCCAGGTGGTGAGAATGGGCACCACCACATCCTCCACCCTGACTCTCAACACCAGCACCCCCCAGGGTTGCGTGCTGAGCCCCCTGTTGTACTCCCTGTTCACGCACGACTGTGTGGCCACACACAGCTCCAACACCATCGTGAAATTTGCCGGCGACACGACCGTCATCGGCCTGATCACCGACGGCGACGAGACGGGGTACAGAAAGGAGGTCAGAGCCCTGACATCTTGGTGCCAGGACAACAACCTCCACCTCAATGTCGACAAAACTAAGGAGCTGATTGTGGACTACAGGAAGCGGCAGGGTGAAGGACACACCCCCATCAGCATCAACGGGACGACGGTGGAGAGAGTCAGCAGCTTCAGGTTCCTCGGCCTCAACACCGCCCTGTGCGACTGGATCCTGAACTTTCTGACGGGCAGACCTCAGGTAGTGCGAATAGGCACCTCCACATCCTCCACCCTGACCCTCAACACCGAACTCTTGAACTGCCATTTTGTCACTTTATTATTTATTGCGTTTGATATATTGCATTCTATTCAATCTGCCACTCACGTTATTCAAATTGCTGCTTACGTTGTTTGTCTACTATTTATATTTATGTTTATGTGTCTGTTATTGTTTATTTGCACTACTTGCATTTATTGCACTACTGTGTTCATTTTACTGCATCTTACTCTTTCCTTTCCTTTAATCTTCTCTCCTTATACTGCAATGCCAATGGGGCCGGAGACCCAAGAATTTCATTGCCAATGACTACTCCTGTAATTATTGTGCATATGACAATAAAAGAACCTTGAACCTTGAACCTCTCTTGTGTGTTGCCTGTTTTCCTGTGTGTGTTTTGTGGGTATGCAAATTTGACTGCCTCGCCCTGATTGGATCGTCAACCTCTGGAGGTCAGTTGGCAGGACCATGGTCGGCCGCGCTTCCAGAGGTTGGTACGCAGTGACGTTCCCTTGATATGGATCTTCAAAAACAAAACTGCCATCAGCCACATTACCACCGATTACAATAATTTATAAAAACATTGAATTGGTCCACCCACTGTGGTTGAACCGCACTAATCTGATAATTTTTGCGGTTTCCTGTTAATCCGCAGACTTTCGCTCACCCCAACCGGCGGCTTGAGCTGCGTTACCGACCGCAGGACCCTTTCTGTCACTCTCTGTGTGGAAACCGCTTCCCGTCCAGCAACCTCCTCCTTAGAGTGCGGCGGCGGGTGCGCAAAAAGGACCCCAGCAATGTTGAGATCCACATGGACGTACTCGGAGTCATAGGAACGACATATAAATTCCAAGGTTAGATCAAGAATCCCCCCTTGTACTTTACTTTACTACTGTAATTTTTTCATTTCAGCATTTCAAAATCACAGAATATGAAGTGCAGTTTGGCAACATTAATATAGAGATATGACTGGAACATCTCAGAGTAAAAAAAAACCCGACTGATGTAAAAAAAGATGTCATTGCCTTTTCTAATGCCATTTTTGTTATTCGCAGGCCTGGCAGACTTCCAGTGCCTCGCTGTGCACTCAGAAGGTGGAAAAGACACCTCTCTGTACGACAAAATCATCCTTCGCAAGTCAGAGAATCAAGAGTTCTTTGAGCAGCCCATGCCTTACTTTCTTCCCCCCGCCATCTTCTCACGTCTGGATACTCCCGTGGATTATTTCTACCGACCTGACATCCATCAAAAGTCAGTAATGGTTGTGTGTGAAAAGCATTATTTCCCGAGTTAACCGAATAGCTTTTGCAATTTAACTTCCTTTTGATTTTCTTGTAAGCTAAAAGTTAGGAACAGAACACAAGGTTTACCCTGATAAGGCTACAATGACTTTCATTTTTCTAATTGCAGTAACAGAAACTTTATAGTTTTAATCTCACAGTGATGCTGGTGCACTATATGAGAAAAATATTTATTCTATTCCTCCTACGTTCTGTTTACAGCCAGATGTCCGTCATCAAGAAGAACTTCATCGGTGTGAATCGTGCTCGTCGGCCCCACAACGCCATTTTCATCAGCTTCAGTGATCCCACTGTGCCCACCGAGTGCCTGGAGGCGGCCAAGCTCAACTGGGCACGAGTCTGCCTGAAGGACTCTGACAAAGCGGCCGAGGAAAAAATGAGAGAGGTTTGTGAACTTCTGTGGTTATCGTCGCTGGCTTCTGGGATCACACCAGCCTCAAACACCCGCCCATGTGTTCCCGCCCATGAGTAGTCAGGAGACATTACCGCCTCATCACGCCAGTACTCGGATGGGACCACACCCATCCTCGACTATCAGCCGTATTGTGATTACGGCTCCACACCTGTCAACTTTCATGACTTTATCTTGTGCTTGTATTTGAATTTCTTTCCGACACTGGAAGTGTTTTGACTCACACGGTGCAGTGACCCATATTCCAGCTATTTTTCCATCAGGCCATTTTCAGCAGTCAGTGTGTTCGCCAGTGGCCCCAGTCCATCACAATCGACAAGTTGTCAGAAATCTGCCTGAAGTCCAAAATAGATGTTATGTAATGTCACACAGGTATGTTTTTCACATCCTTTTTTATGAACTTTTATCTTATCTCAGACTAAACTTCTTATTTCTAGATGTTTGAGAGCCGACCCATCTGGTCACGGAACGCAGTCAAGGCCAACATCAATGTCCACCCTGATAAACTGAAACTGCTGCTGCCAGTTTTTGCCTACTACATGGTGAGCTGAAGCGATGGAACGACGGCCTGGTGAAGCCTGAGATTGTATTTTAGGGGGGAAAAATAGATGCTGTTCAGCTCACGTTCACTGGTGCCATTCAAATATATTTCGAAACAGCAAAACCTACATGAAAATTGAACATTATGAAATATCAGTGAGTTGTTGCTCTGCAGTAGCTGAACAGAAAAAGCCTTAAATGTAGAATTTCAAACCAAAATTCATCAATTTTTGAATAGATGTGAAGTTTATTAAACTGTGTAATCTTGTTAAGAGTGTGGTGCTGAATGTATTATTTATAGTAAATGATGAAATGTAACACAACAGCACACAAAGTCTTTATAAAATTGACACTGAGGCAGTATCTATCACAGGCCTGCTCTGTAGATTGTGTTCGTTGTGATGTCCAGTCTATTTGTAGTGATATGTCTGTTTTCTATTGTAAAAGGATATAGAAATCTTATTTTCCTAAATTCAAGTTAAACACCAGTCTTACATGTGTAGGTGACAGGGCCGTGGAGAAGTCTGTGGGTGAGGCTGGGCTATGACCCCCGAAAGAACACAGACTCAAAGAAATACCAGATGCTGGACTTCAGGATCCGCTGCAGCACCAAGCATGGTAAGAGCCTGAGGCAGGACAGGACAAGAGCTTTTTTTCTTATTTTTGCGTCTTAACGAAAATTCAAGACCTCTCTGCCTGACACTGACTGCTGGTTCCCCCTTTTCACACTTTTAGGCTACTCGCTATCGGACATGCCCGTGAAAGCAAAGAGGAGTTCCCTTAACTATACTCTGCCTATCACATTCAACAAAGCGGGTGAGTTTATTTAGAGGAATGTATTTATTGGAGATGAAGTTGAAGTTGCCTTTTTCACTGCTGGAATTCTGACCTGTCAGGAGGTGACCTGTGCAGCAGGAGCAGCACAGGGGTTGTGTTCTGTTCAAGTGTCCCATTAAGTCGTGACAGTGAACCGGCATACATCATATTACATGTGCTCAAATGACCTTTGACATTGTAGAACTGAACTGACATTTTAAAAATGTGATAAACACTTATCATTCATTTATGACAGAGAAAGCAGGCAAACTTAAAAAACCAAAGGTGGCCAGGTTACAGTTGACAGACTGCAGTAATGTGATTTCTTAAATGTCATGCAAACAAGGAAAAAGATTCCATAATCTGGGAAGGAGACTTTCTGATTTTCCCAGTTGGATTTCTCCTGAATAACACAGACTAATTTTCCATATACTGTATATGGATAACAAGGATTTAATCAGCTTGAACATTTACAGGAAAACTAAAAGGTGTGAGGACAGAAGAGTGGGATGAAAGACAGATCCTTACACATTGTAATGCATTCTCCTTTTTAAAATAATAATCTGAAGTCCCACAGAAACTCTTACTGTAGGTAAGTCTGACTCTAGCACTGGAGATTTGACTGTGCAAAATTCTTCTTCTCACAGTGCTGTTAGCCCACGCACATGTAGGCAAAACAAAAAAAGGTGCATCATATTCAACTACACATACTCCAGTTAAAATAAGAAGTTTTTAAGAGCTTTTTTAAGAGGTAAATGAGGTCATCATCTTATTTCCTGGGTAGTCTGGTTTCCTGTTGCTCCGGTACTGTCTACTCATGTTACATTGCAGAGCCTGAAAAATTACTTTCTTGGCTTGCTAAATTAAATGGCAGTAACGTGTCCTCAGTAGTCTCCACCATCTTGCTGCTTTGCCAAGGTAAACTGACAACCTGTTGGAAAAAACTGCTTTGCGGTTTGTTTGTTTTTTTGTATTTGTTTTTTCCAGGTCCGCCGCCAGCTAGTGTGATGGATCTTCCAGCTCAGGAGGGTCCAGGTGCCAGTCGTGACCCCGTCCCAGTCACGTACCAGCTGAAGGTCAGTGAAGGTCCAGCACAGACACGTCATGTGACAGCTTTACTGGAGGATGGTCCTAAACCTGCTAACGGGTTTCAAACTGGTCTTGCTTCACAGCAGAACTGATTCCATTGAAAAACTGAGCCGTCTACCAATTTCATGGCGACGTTCTGTATTTTGTCTGTTTTTATTTATGAGACTATTGATCTCTTCATTTATTCCATTTTGAACACGTCTGGTCTCCATAAGCCTTTGGGTGTCAGTGCCCTCTTTGGCCACAAGCTGTGAAGTTTAAAGTTATAGTTGAAGGGACTGGTTGTCACATCGCCTTATAATTATTTCTCACCAGAATTTCGCATCATCTGTTCAATGACTGCTGCCTAAAATACCGACCTCTGTGTCACCTCCACAGGAGTCAGCCTACATTTTCAGGGAGGGCATGCTGCCTCCTCACAGGCAGATGTTTTACCAGCTCTGTGATTTGGATGTGGAAAGGTACGTTACCCATTCTTGTTTATGCACTACTTTCTTACAGAGTATTATTTTTCTCAAGTGCTTCTGGGGGAATCAAACTGACCAGTGATTGGTTATGTGAAGTGCTGGAAAAGTACTTTCTGAAATTCAGAAAAAGGAGGCCATAATTTGTCCTGGATGCAATTAAATGTAGTGTTTCAGGTGTTAGCCTCAGTTTTTGGGCAATCAAACTTTTGATATACAACTTAGGCTATGCTCTAAGTGACTTATGATTATTTGAGCCACTGAGCTGACATATTCCTACATATTGTAAACATCTCTCGCTCACTCTCTCTTAAAAAGAGATGCCGCAGATTTTCAGTATAAGGAGCCAATAATTGATGTCTAAATTGTATTTTGGAGTTTTCAAATAAATGCCATGCAATAGTACAATATTTGGATATTATTATATTTATTCTGTTTTTTATATTTATTCTGTCAAATTTGACTTAATCACATTGCTTGAGTAAACTACTTACTTTCCACTACTGTTTGGGTGTAATGCAGCTATTTGTGTGTTTTCAGTATCCAGCAGGTGGTTGGGCAGAACAGCGGAAGTGAACAGGTGTGTAACGAGCGGGACGGCTGGTGTGTTGTGGGCACCACTGACAAGCTGAGGGACATCATCTCAGCCCTGATCAAGAAGGTCGTCCGAGCACAGAAACCGGGTAAGGACAATGTCCAATCACCTCATGGATGCCGTGTCCCGCCTGTGATCCCCGTGTATGTGAGCACACATTAACTAGCCAGACAGGACCACTGATAAAACACTCTTCCGCTTACTGTAGACACACCATGCCCTTGAGTGCGACCGAGGTGCAATCAGGGCAATTTCCATACTTTTATTATTGAAGTGGCTCTGAGTATTTTTGCTCTGTGTGCAGCCGAGTGAAGCAAATTGCCTCTATTGACACCAACCTCTCACTCCATGGCCTTAGTGTAGACATGAAATGTGAACGTCACAACCAAAGCAAAACAATTTTGTGTAATTTTGTTTTTTTTATTCCATGAATCATTTTGTGACTTTAACTTCAATGGAGTTCATGGGATATGTAGCCATTAAATATTTACACGGACTGGTTGTCTGTCTGGTGTCATTTATCTCCCTCAGCGTTGCCAGAAATCCCCAAGAGAAGCAGACGCAAAGGTCCAAGTTCAAAATCCTCAGCGAGAGATGTGGACGCAGAGGAAGAAGATGAGGAGGACGGCGAGAATGAGGAAGATGATGACGACGAATTTCAGCCGTCTGAGGGAAGTGAAAATGAGATGGAGACAGAAATTCTGGATTACATGTGATAGTACAACCGTTTTGATGACGCATAGCTTGATGGGCGATAGTTTTGCATCATTTGTTTCTGTAAAATCTGATGGGACTTTGTTAAGTGTAAATAAAAACAGTATTTCTCGTTGTTTGTGTGAGAATTGTGTCATCCTAATAATCCAAAATCTGGATGTCAATAGATTTTCTCCAGCTCAACTCGAGCCAAACAGAGATCCCTGTCGCTGGGTCCCATCACATTGTGAGACAAATCCTGCTATCTGCTGGTTCTGTGTTCAGGCTTATCGAGCCTCGTGCTCAGACACGAGCTGTTTGGTTTAATCATGATTTAAGGTTTGAGTGGCAGACCACACAGGAAGCACAGTATTTAGCGTGGTAATATTGCATTGATACATGGATGTGTATCAACCTTTTATCATATAAACTGCATAAGAGTATTTAATACTATTTGGAAAAAAACGGTATACTGTAAGTATACTGTTTTGTCAGTATGTGAGAGAGTTTTTACATAATTTTAATTTTATATTATTTAATTATCACATATGAGTAAACAGAAGAGTTAAAGGACAGTTTCTTGATAAACTACCTGAAGAATCTCCTTGAGAGCACGACGGATCACCAACAGAAAGATGCCATTTCCTTCCTTGGTGAAGCGCATTCCAGCTGGCAGAAAGTCTGTTGTTGCAAAACCTCAGGAGTGGATGTTCGATGACTTCACCGCCGAAGTTGCCAGCAGCCTGTCTTGTGTGTGTTGCCAATCTTCTTGTCATTATTCATCTTCAGGGGCTTTCCGTATCTCCACACCCATAGATGCAGGAATATATGATGAGAGCAGACTTTAACTGTTGTTTAACACCATTTTTGTCAAAAGGATGTTTCATGGTTTGTTTTTTCCCTGTATATGCACTGATTCTTGTGTAATCTTCCTTTACCTAGGTTTGACAGGTAGCCAGTCATATTAAATGTGAAGGCTGGTGTAATAGTTCTACTAAATGTCCAGAGGGTGGCGTTAAACGCCAGCAGGGAGAGCTTGTTTTGGGGAGCGATGTGGAACATGAGAGTGGAGAAGAATGTGAGAGAAAAATGCAGAGCCCAGCCTGAGAAAAGAAATGTTATTAATGTTCGTGTTGATGGAATATAGCTGATGGCCAGAGGATTGGATGAGATGGGTTTTTTGATGACTAATTGTCCAGTGTGTTTTACAAGTGTTTTAAAAGAATCAATGCTAGTTTGTACT
Organism: Psettodes erumei; assembly: GCA_016785225.1. Taxonomy (NCBI): domain Eukaryota; kingdom Metazoa; phylum Chordata; class Actinopteri; order Pleuronectiformes; family Psettodidae; genus Psettodes; species Psettodes erumei. The sequence goes on along the minus strand of JAFBJZ010000782.1, from coordinate 179,351 downwards.
CACTTCATGTGACGTGTTGTGTGACTAGAACAGATGCACTGTAAAAAAAAAAAAAAAAAAGTGTTTGTATTTTGTTTTGATGATAATGAGATGTGTGATATTGCTGATGCTGATGCAATGTGCTGATGGAAGGTTCGACAAACCGTAAAAGATCTTGATATTATTCTGCATACTAAAAAAAGAGAATCTGACATTAACCGAATGCAGTTTTTAAAATTTAATTTCTTATGGTCAATTCTGAGAGAGAGTGACAAAGGGTTCTTCAGCTAGTGATGTGCGATACCACATATTTCCGTAATCTGATACCCAGTAAAACCCAGGATGGTATTACCAAAACCGATATACTTCCTCACCACCTCATGAACAAAAACCCACACAAATGTCTAACAGGAGGAAATGATGAAGTGATGATGTATTCCAAAAAGTCAAAGGTCAACGTCACTGCGACATTATAGTATTCCCCAAAAACACGTCTGGCCATTATTCAATGTCATAACTCAGGAAGCAAAAGGAGAGACTGTGACCAGATTTCACCACATTTGGTGTGATACAGAATTGGAAAGCCTAAACTTGATATCCACTCTGAAACATCATCAAAAATATTTTTCATGTTTTTAAAATGTTTTTTGATTTATTTTTCTACTTTGATTCCCTCTGTGATCCAACTTTCTTTATAAATAAAGACTTTTTATATGTTGTCTATTACTGTTGACACAGTATGTTTACAGTGTAACCATAGTGGTGATAATAAATTATATAGGTAGCATAGTAATGTCTAGTTAAATTGACTTCAGTTGTCATGTATTGAAGGTTATAAGGCATTTATAATCCAGGTTTGCAGGATTAGGAAAAAGGTTTGGTATAAAAACAAAGATTAACTTTTCATTTGTTCATACAGCAGTGTGACTGTGAGTCCTTTTGGGCAGCTGTGTCAACTCGGCAGGGTGATGGTTTCCTGATACACAACTGCAAAAGGTGGAAAAGTCACTTCTCAAAGCCTATTTAAAACTGTCTGTATACAAACATGTCTGATTTATTTAACTCACTAAATGCCTCAAAACTATTGTACATCCAAAAGAAAGCCCAATACAAGACCAGCCTTACATCAGCTGAACACTAGTCTTAATTACTGAGTACATGGATAAACAAATCCACATTTCCATTAGATTTTCAAAAACTAATTTATATTTCAACTTGTATATTCCACACCATGAGCAAGTTAACAGTAAAGAGGTGTAGGGTTCAGTGGCTCATGTAAAATTGGTTTGGTGAATGTCCAATGACAAAGGGTGGCAGTGGCTTTATTTGATATTTATGTTGTTCAGACAAGGTGTGAATCTGTTTTTTATTGTAATCCACAGTAGGTATTGAGGAACATGCTGTGGGAAGAAGGTGGTTAAATATTGCTTGTTATGTAACAGTGAGAAAAGGAGGTCCACAGACTGCACAATGGTCAGATGTTTAGGGGAGGAGGCTGCTGTATAAAAGTCTGACCATCAGTTGGCCTGGGTCTCACTGTTTGGAGCTTGGGCATCATGGCGAAGCTGGGGATTTTTGTTGCTGTTGCTGTGTTTCTGGAGACGGCTTCTGGGGCCTCTGTAAGTATCACGCACAAAAAATAATTTCTAGTATATTTCTATTTTTTTTTTATTATAAAACCCCCCAAAACTATCTGTATAAAATTCAGTCAGTGGAAAAAATGTTAAATTGTTTCTGCATCCACAGCCTTTTTGAAAATCAGCTGCTGCACAGTACAATTTCAAATGTTGAGAAATAAATTACTTTGATGGATATATGGCATGTTAACCAAAGTCTAAATGTGCAGACACCGCAGGTGTATTTGTTTTTTTAATCATGCTGTGCTTAATTTCCGTAGCTCGGGGTGGTGTACACAGAGGGAGGGATGGTGCAGGGCGAGAATATTCGTCTTGGGTTCCGGCGCCACATGGACATCTTCAAGGGCATTCCCTTTGCTGACATCCCAGGGAGATTTGAGAAACCAAAGCGTCACCCTGGCTGGGATGGTGGGTAGAATGATTGAAATTCTCACCTGCTGGATTTTACATTCATGCCAGTGACAAAAAACTTTACTGATGCTGTGTTACTCAAGAAAACGCTGCTCAAACAAATGTAATTTATCGCGGCAACAAGAGCCATAACCTGCAGTCATTTCTATTGCCTGAAGTTTTATCTTTGCTTATCCATGCAATCTGTGGTATTGGGAAAGTTGATATTGACCTGCAATTGAGCATCAGTTAAAGGAAGTCTTACACTGCTCTCACTCTGTGTCTTTCTTCAGGTGTCTTGAAGGCCACTGAGTTCAGGAAGCGATGTCTTCAGTTGACCCTGATGATGACTGACACCAGAGGTAGCGAGGACTGTCTTTACCTCAACATCTGGGTTCCTCATGGCCGCTCAGGTAAACACAGAGATACCCACTAACTCTCAGCTGTAAAGATCAACACCACAAATGGCTCACATTCTCTTTGGTCTCCACAGTGTCGACAGATCTGCCAGTCATGGTCTGGATCTATGGCGGAGGCTTCCTGGCCGGAGGCTCAATGGGTGCTAACTTTTTGAACAACTATCTGTACAGCGGGCAAGAGATTGCAGACAGAGGAAATGTTATTGTGGTGACTCTGGGATACCGTGTGGGAACTCTGGGCTTCCTTAGCACCGGAGACTCCAGTTTGCCTGGTATATGCCAGTTCATTCTTTTGCAATATTTTGCGAGTTCTACAAAACCTGATCTTGCCCACTGTATAAATTGCTCCATCTTCTTGACAGGAAACTATGGTCTGTGGGACCAGCATGCCGCCATCGCCTGGGTGCACAGGAACATACGCTCATTTGGAGGAGACCCTGATAACATCACCATCTTTGGAGAGTCTGCAGGGGGAGCCAGTGTTAGCCTCCAGGTGAGAGTTTTTTTTTTCTGGATGTTTCGCTCATTTTGTGCATCAAAGTGGAGTCTAACCTCATTCAAAGAATAAGAGTATAGTAAACCATCAGTTTTCCTGACTGTCTGCCCACAGACACTTACACCCCACAACAGAGGGCTGCTAAAAAGAGCCATCTCCCAGAGTGGAGTTGCAACTTGCCCATGGGCCGTCAACAGGAACCCCCGCAGATTCACTGAGGAGGTACATCATAGTTTCTGTGAAATGTTTTACTTCTTCTATAGAACATTGAACATTCTTTTTTGGAAAAGTTAGTAAGCATTGTAAGGTGAAGATATATCTTTCGGACTGGGAAATTATTAAATCTGGTTTGAAACCTCTCGCCAGGTTGCTCTGAAGGTCAACTGCCCCACTGATCAAAACATGGTTGCCTGTTTGAAGATGACTGATCCTGTGCTCCTAACATTGGCCGGCACTCTGAAAATGTCAGGCTCGCCTGATGGTAAGGAATGCAGTCCAACCAAGCCAAAACAACACTGGCAGTGTATTATGTGTATTTCCTCATGGTGGATAGAAACATGGATTAAACTGCACATAATTGTATCTTTGCTGATTTTTAAAATATAGTTCAAAATTTGTGCTAAATTTTGAAGGAAAGTTGGTTAGAGAGTGTTGACCTTAAAGGTCCTGATATACCATGCCAACCTCAGAGAACTACTAGCCTCATTTTGCCTAATGTTTCAAAAATGTATACTTGAACGCATAACGAAACTCATATCCCATGACTGACCAGCTCCAATTGTGGCTTTTTACTGGCGCTGATGTTTTTTCATTAGAAAAAGAGATATTGAGAGATTGTGTGGTGATTCATTTTCTTCTGTCTTAAAAGTTTAGTTCTGTGCATGTGTGTAAAACATGAATGATCACTGATTTTAACAAGGCAGTAGCAGCTGTAGCAGTTGTGTACCAAATTAGCCAGTTATTTATAAAACATACAGTTAGTATACCATATATTAAGTGTCTGATTTTATCTGCCTTTGTCAGAGCCCATAGTAAACAACCTGGTCCTATCTGCTGTGATCGATGGTGACTTCCTGCCTGATGAACCTTACAACCTGTTCCACAATGCCGCTGACCTGGACTACATCGCTGGAGTCAATGACATGGACGGACACCTCTTCACTGGTTTTGATGTCCCTTCAATCAACTCACCCCTTTTGTCCACTGCTATGTGAGTTCAAGCCATTTCATTAACGGGAAACAAACAAACATACTATACTTTTGTGAGAATTGTGGCACTATAAGCTCTTCTGGTGCCAGAGAGGAGAGATCTAACTTTCAGAGCCTGTCTTCCTAAATGCAGAGATGATATGAAGAGACTCCTGGGTACATACACAAAAGAGAAGGGGAAGGCGGGTTTGGACAGTGCCTACTCCACATACACCTCTACCTGGGGATCAAATCCCACCCAGGAGATTATCAAGAAAACCATTGTGGAGATCGGAACAGACTACATCTTCCTGGTTCCTACACAGGCTGCCCTCTACCTTCATGCAAATGCCACGTGAGTGCAGGGTCTTGCAATATCGATATCATTATCAATTTATTTATGAGCCATTTATAAGACCTTTCATTTCTCCATATTGCTTGCCTCAGATTTTTTGGAATAAAATGATGGCAACTGTGGAAAAGTTTAAATTTAGAGTTTAAAGTTTATATTTCTAAAGTGTGAATTTTACTTTTTCAGAGTGAGAATGTCCTCTGTGATGTGTTATATACTGATAATATTATATCTACCATATACAGACATACATGTCTTTTGGTGTCATCATTGTCACATCTCTATATGTTTCCTGTCTCATTAAAGAACTGCCCGTACCTACTCCTACGTCTTCTCTGAACCCAACCGCATGGGCGGTATTGGTAGGCCCTATCCCAGCTGGATGGGAGCTGACCACGCTGATGACCTGCAATACGTGTTTGGAAAGCCTTTCACCACACCACTGGGATACTGGCCTCGTCACCGTGATGTCTCTGGCTACCTGATTGCCTACTGGACCAACTTCGCCAAAACCGGGTAGCTATAATTCAGCAGACACACAACATAGAAGCATTGCAGAATTCAAGAAAACTAGAATCAAAAAATGAAACAGAAAACTGTCTCAATTCTGTTGCCCTGTTTTCTGCTTATGTCCACAGAGATCCCAACAAAGGGGACCTGAGTGTACCTGCCACCTGGCCCACATTCACCAGCACTGGACACAAGTACCTGGAAATCAATTCGAAGATGGATAAGAACTATGTAAAACAGAAGTTGAGAGTACGTTATGTACATTTCTGGACCAGTATCCTGCCCAACCTACCCACAGTCATCTCAGAATGAAGAACTTCTGCAGTCACCGGTACAGCTGCAGTGTGGACCTACAGATCTTATGAATCACATCAGCACTAGTTCATGGAAAAATAAATTGATGATGTGTACAAATTGAACTTTTGTTTTTAATAATGTGGGCATTTTTAAATTTACAATATACCTGTATAGTGCTAAAGAAAATATGCATGTATGGTACCTGAGTTTTGGGTGTTTGAGTTTTTTGCTTGATTGACTACTTTTTGGCTCAGCAGTAACAGCTATAATAATATGATATTTTTGTATTGTGTTTATTAAATGTACTGACAGAAAAAAAACCCATGTAACATTGATGTATTTTATCAGCTAGATATTCATGTGGCACTTATCACATTGGGAGAAATTCAAGACCTAAAGGCACAACAGAGTCAAACCAGGCAGATAATGGTACACATGCTTGGCAGGCAGAATAGATTATAAGGGGGACAGGCAGGCAAACAATCCAGAACAGGACTCAGGCAGGTACATAGAGGGCTGTTGAACGTGGCAAAGAGTCATTTTAACCATTGTTGAGTAGGAAAAGGGTGTTGCAAAGAGGTAATGATGAGTTAAATGGCACAGGTATGCCTGTAGGGCAGCGTGGTGAGCCAGTAAAGATCCAGGCCAAGAGGAGTGGCTTGGTCTCAAACAAAATGAGCATTAGAGAAATGGCACTGTGTAAAACCAAGAAATTTCACAGCCAAACTCAAACATTGTGAGTAGACACTGTGAATCTAAAAGGAAGTGTTCAGCAACCAACCGTTATACTGATGTTGACTGCCAAAGATTAAAGTGACAGTCCAAAGTAAGGATTCTTCATCAGTATTGAGTATTTACTTTAATTAGTTCTAGTATTTGCAGATAAGTCATATTTAGCTTTAGATTTTCCACTTCAGGATAACTGTGTAGGCCTTCACAAAACAACTCAAAAAACCCAACATGGTTATTTTATTAATAGGTCGGTATTAAAGTAAAATATAACCTGTGTCACATTACAACTTTCCTGGGATGTTTCTCTGGAATATTTTGTAAATTGTCACAGTGTTTGAGGATTGTTTTTGTGGATCTGTTATGGCTTTTATCAGTGAACACCAGCGCTTCAGAGGTCTGGAGCTATTTTGGAGGTTGTTTTTTTAACCTTATCTCAGACTGTGTGTCCTTACCTAGTCTGAGAATTATACCACCTGTGTAAATCAACAACAAGCTGGCTTCATTCATCAACTTCAAATGCATCACTTGGCTTTCTCTCTTCCACGTGTGCATGTGTACATCTACACTGTATGCTGTGTGTTTACCATATTTTAGAATTGTATCATAAAGAAAGAGGGGAAACAAGCATTACAACATTTTTAAGAAATTGACAGCATTCTTCTGAAATGTTTGAAAGTTTGCTATATTAAATGCGATATTGTTTGTTTTATTGAACATAGGATTACTTGCATCATTCAGATTTCAGTTCTCATAAAAAAGCCATCAATTTTTTATTTTCTCATAAAATGTATTTGCTGCTGCACCTTAGTTGTATAGAAACAGAGTTAAACAGAAAGTGAAGCAAAGTCCAGAAGATTAGTTTCTGCTGAATGAATGGCTTCAAAATGTTAAAGTATTCAGAATTCTCACCTGTCTCATAAATGGGAAATGAAAAAAGTAATATAATGTCCACTGTGTTAACTCCTGCATCAGAGGCCAGAGGTTAAGACATCAAATTGCATGACAGTATTGGTATAAAGGCTATGTAACATGAGTAAACAGCTATATGTACTAAAAATGATCTTGCAGTGGCGATGGGTGGTGGTGGTGGTGTGTGTGTATGTGTGTGTGTGTGTGTGTGTGTGTGTGTGTGTGTGTGTGTGTGTGTGTGTGTGTGTGTGTGTGTGTGTGTGTGTGTGTGTGTGTGAGTGTGCGGGGTCTTTTGTGTATATAAGCAGCTGGAGAGGCATTGGTTCATGGACAGCCATGGAGAATCTGAAGATTTTTTTGGCTGTTGTTCTGTCCCTGGGAACAGCCTCAGCAGCCTCTGTAAGTCTGTAAAAGCTTTTTGTAATAGATTAGAATTTGCAAATATTTGAATCAAAAGTAAAGGTAATGTAAAGTAAGGTGAAAAAAATATGTCACTATCGGAATTTTGCTGGTTACTGTTGACTGGTTACTTAATGTGTGTGTGTGTATATATGTGTACACACACACACACACACACATATATAAAGTGTAGTAAGGCTATACTGTACTAGACCTACTGTTGTCATGATACATTTTATAAAATGTCATAATTTATTATTTTCTTTATTCTTAGTTATTTTAATTGTTTTGTACTGTCAATGAAGGTGAAAGCTCTGTTCTGACTGTGTCTGTAGCTGGGCGTGGTGCAGACAGAAAGTGGCAGAGTTCGGGGACAAAATATCGCCCTCGGCCTTTTCCGCTCTGTGGATGTTTACAAAGGAATTCCCTTCGCTGCTAAGCCGGGAACCTTTGAGAAACCCAAACCTCACCCTGGCTGGGACGGTGCGTTCAAACCTGACCTGATCTGACCAAACAGAGCCAGAGAACGAGAATGTAGTTTTTGTATGGCATACATTAAATCTTAAGATTTTTAAGCTTATTACACTGAAGAATCACCCATTCAACACTGAGAACTATATATTTTTTAAATTTCCAGGCATACTGAAGGCAACAAAGTTTGCCAAGAGGTGTCTCCAGAAGAGTATGCTCCAGACTTCGACTTTTGGTAGTGAAGACTGCCTCTACCTCAACATCTGGGTTCCTCACGGCCAACATGGTGCATTTTTTGTATTTATATGTATTAATATAAGAAACATTAATAGAGTAGAGGAAGTAGCTTGTAAAATTAAAAATATATATGCTCTTGTTCTCCCCAAGTCTCATCAAAGCTCCCCGTGATGATTTGGTTTTACGGAGGCGGGTTCATGGTCGGCGGCTCAATGGGGCCAAATTTCCTAAACAACTATCTGTACAGCGGTCAGGAAATTGCTGACAAAGGCAATGTTATTGTGGTGTCCGTTGGATACCGCGTGGGAACGCTGGGCTTCCTCAGTACAGGGGACTCTAGATTACCTGGTGAGTTCTGTTAATGGGAGTTGCTGAATCTGACGAAATTCTGTGTTTTGCGGTATATTTAGTGGAAGTGGAGTAGCAGTTAAAACCAATCTTGACACCTGTCAGCAGATATGTTGGCTGTGCTGTAACTCAGAATTTGTCACCATGACAAGGGAACTATGGTCTGTGGGACCAGCACACCGCCATCGCCTGGGTGCACAGAAATATCCGCTCATTTGGAGGAGACCCCAACAACATCACCATCTTTGGAGAGTCTGCAGGTGGTGCCAGTGTTAGCTTCCAGGTGAGAGTTACTACTCAATTACTAATTATAATAAGAACAAGGATTTGTAAGTCTCTACTGAAGCTTTCTTGATAGTTCATAATTCATGCAAGTAAGTAACAAGACATGAGTAAGAAGCTTTTGAGGGGTGCAACATTTTACCTCATGTTAATATTTCCTTACTCAGCTCAAAGCTCAAAATGGCAAATATTCATAGCTTTGAAAACTACATTTATTACTCTATTCCCATAATATTGTATGTATTCTTGCACAGACCCTCTCTCCCCACAACAAAGGGCTATTCAAGAGAGCTATCTCCCAGAGTGGCGTCGCCCTCTGCCCCTGGGCTTTTAACAGGAATCCACGCAAGGTTGCAGAGGAGGTATGTCATTCATGGACATGAACTTAGTTTTTTTTGGGACTGTAGTGATGTGAGAAAATAAGAAGTGGCTGTGGCTCCAAAGCCAAATGGTAAGTCAGTCATATAAGGCAAACTTTTCTGCCTTTAAACCCTTGGCTCCCAAACTTTTTGCCCTGTGACTGTAACAATTCTGACACTGAAGCTTGGACTCAAAAGCAAGACTCTTTGCAGTTGAGGCAAGGTCATTAACAAATAGGCAGTGAGAGTGGGCAGGCACATAACTTAAGGTAGGGTAAGAGAGCCAAAAACTAGCAAGCATGTTGGAAATATTCACCCATACAGGTACCAGTCTGGCTAATGACTACAGGGATGAAACTAGTATCCTGCATTTACAAAGCTTCTGAGGAAGTGGCTGGGGTTGGAGAAAGCCAGGCAGACGAGGGACCTTGCTCAGGGCACATACAGAGCAGGCAGCGATGGAACGAATTTTAGAGGGTGAAATAGGTGAAAATTACCAGTATTTCAACAGGGGAAAAATGCCATTGGCCTAAATGCAGTGAGAAGGAATCTTGCTCACCTACTTCATAAAACATGGCTTGATTACACACCATTTTCTCAGGTTGCTGCGAAGGTCGGCTGCCCCACTGATGACACAATGGGGGCCTGCCTGAAATCAACTGATGCTCGGACTCTCACCATGGCTGCTCCACATATCCAACAAGGCTCCCCAGACCGTGAGCATTACTTAACTTTTGCAAATCATTAAAACAAAATGGAAATTGTCAAATCATGAAAATATGCATGTGCTATATACACAGACTGATCACATCACAGTTAAAGTGGTAATAATACTGGTTGATTTGATGAATCTTGTTGTTACTACTGGTGAAAGCAAACATGCTTATGTACAACAAGTTACAGAATGTTGGGGGCAGCATAACAACCTATAACCTAACAATCCACAACCTATTCTTTAAGAAGACAGGCAATAATTGACCTTTTTCTGTCCTTCTGTAAGCAACTGTGTTTTTATGCTGCACTTCATGGGGACAGCATGGCACAGTAAAAGGAGCTTGTACCTTATTGAGAAGTTGTAGGTGTGCAGCCTAACTGATCCACTTTGAGAGTAGCAATAAATGCTAAGCTTGCTGACAAACCCATTACATTTCATAATAAAAATCAAATTGTGTTTTGGCACTTAAAAGCTTTTAATGTAAAGCTGACACTCAATTTGTAAAACTGGAGATCTATAGATATTGCTACTACTTACTTTCATCAGTGAGCCATTGACTCAGTCACCATTGGCAAAACAGAGCTAAAATCAACTTTACCAAAAAATAAAGGACATGTCATAAGATGCCGCTTCATCATATCTGTTTCAATCTATCTCAGATCCCGGTGTAAGAAATCTGCTTCTGTCTCCTGTTGTGGATGGAGACTTCCTTCCTGATCAGCCTGGTAACTTGTTCCACAATGCTGCCGACATAGACTACCTTGCAGGGGTTAATGACATGGATGGACACCTCTTCACTTTACAGGACATTCCCTCCCTTGGTAACAAGACTGAAGATACTCCTATGTAAGGCTGATTTATCTCCAGAGGGGAGGCATTTTGTTTTAGTCACTTCTATGGCTTTGGGTTAGGGTTGGGGTTGATGAAGCCTGCAGGATCCTTTCACTAACAGAGCTCTCTGTCTTATTTTCTCTGCAGAGAAGATGTAAAGCGACTCCTTGCTGCTTATACCAAAGAGAAGGGACAGGCTGGTTTTGAGATTGCTTTTGCTGAATATTCATCCAACTGGGCTTCAGAACCCAGTCAGGAGACCATCAAGAGAACCGCTGTGGACATTGGGACTGATTACATCTTCCTAGTTCCCATTCAGACTGCCATTAACCTGCATGCTGCTAATGCCAAGTGAGGCTCACTGCTTGATTCTCTTGACTAAACAAATCTTTTAGCTGCTTTAGAATCAGTCCCATATTAGAAAAAATTGCCTGCTGAAGTTTTTCTTCATAGTAAAAATAACAAAATCATGCTTAAGTTTGAAAAAAAAATCAAGATGGTTTTTATACTTTTGGGAGTTAAGGGTAAAGTTTGAGACGGGCATCAGTATTATTATACAGTAGTAATGCGGGACATATAACCACTGAACACACTGACCTGTCTCAACAGGTCTGGCCGTACCTACTCCTACCTGATGTCTGAGCCCAGTTTAATGGCTGGACCGGGCAAACCCTTTCATGACTGGGTGGGAGCTGATCACGCTGATGACCTGCAGTTTGTGTTCGGCAAGCCCTTCACCACACCAAAGGCTTATGGGGACAGACACCGAGACCTGTCTGGCTTCATGATTGCATACTGGACTAACTTTGCCAGAACTGGGTAAAAACAAAAAACACTATGCATGCACATGCAACATTGAAAAACTTTGATAACTTAAGGATGATTTTACAAAATTATACAACAAAACTACTGAATATTTTGAGTAATTAAGTAAGTAGTCCTTGCTCTATTTATTTTCACAGAGACCCCAACAGAGGAAACCTGAAGGTGCCAGTGACCTGGCCTGAATTTACAAGCACTGGAGCCCAGTTCCTGGACATCAACGCTAAGATGAATGAGAGCTGTGTTGGACAGGAAATGAGGTCACGTTTTGTTCAACTCTGGGTCAGCACCCTTCCCAGCCTTCCACTGTATCATGTCACAGTTGCTCACTGATGCATTTGTAGTTTAAATAACACACCAGTTATACAAATAAAAGATACCATAGCTAAAGTACAATAAGCTTGATGAGGGAGTGGCTTTTTGTATGGCTCTGTTTGACTATGTTCTAAAAGTGGTAGCCTAGGATAATGGGATAATAAGCAGTGGATGTTTAATTTGATACAGGCAGCAAAAATATCTGTGGATGTCATAAATTGAACAAATGTCATCCAAAGGCCTTTGAAACATACTGTGGCCATCAGCCCTCAATTCGACGTCACAAAAATACTTTTAAAATCAGATGCTGAAGGGAGTCCCAAATGATTCCAAAAGTAACTTGATAGACAGCAAAGCCAAGCCAAATGCCTTTAAAGACTCAGACCAGAATAAACACACAAAACAAAAATGGGGTGAAGAATAAAATATGTTCTACAATATGGAGAAGTCAGAAGTCTCCAACGGTTGAGAGATGTCAGCTGTTTGGTTAGTTTATAGTTTAAGTTCTGGTTAGGCATTGCAGGATCTTAAATAGATTTATAGGTAGTTTGGGTTGGGGTTGGTATCCCAGAGGGTGACTGACAGAAAATTTCCTTGAGGACACTTGTGACTATGCCTATACCTGAGAATTATAAAGGAAATGCCAGATAGACTGAAGAGATTTAATAATGCTTAATGGGCTCTGAACTATATTGAACAATATTCTGAACAATATTCTGTAACTAACAAATACAATATGAGAACTGTGTGGCTGTATGTGACAATAAAAAACGGACGACCATGTGATACTAGATTAGCTACAAAGTTGTTGGCTCAGAAAGTGGCAGAACAGGAGCTGTACAATATGTTGCATTGTTAGGACTGTCTGATGATAGAGAGAGAGAGAGAGAGAGAGAGAGAGAGAGGGTGACCAAACACGGAAAGTCGCTGGGGAAAGTGTTGCTACATTGTTTGCTTTCCCTCTTCTCTTCTTGAGTCGCATTTGGGTGGAGTCTTCAGTGGATTTGATTCTATTTGCACGCAGTCCACTAGCGGCATGAAGAATTACATCCACATTCAAAGTCGTCCTCACACAAACACAACACACACAGATGTACACAAACACACCCTTACTCTTGAATGTGCCAGCCATAAACCAATGGTGACTTCAACAGACCCAAAGTCAACAATAAATTCAATGCATGCTTAAGTACCAATTTTAAGTAATTTGTAATTGAATAACTAAACAAATACTTAAATAAAGACCTAAAGATTCATATGTGATTTTTTTTAGCTTGCATGAAGTTTATATTTTGTATTTTTTTCCCTATCTCAAACAGGAGTTCTATCATCTAAGAGATATTTCTGCAGTGTTAAGTACTAGTCAGCATCCTTAAAGCTGTATTTTGAGCCATTTGCAGGAGTGTGTTTCACAACACGTTATCTTGATTTATTTTATGACAACTGTCCAATCAGAAATAATATGAATTCCACTGACATCACCTTTTACAAGGGCTGGGATATACTGCATTAGGCAGCAAGTCAACAGTCAGTTATGGAAGTTTATGTGTTAGGAGCAGGAAAAATGGTGAGGAAAAGTTCGAGGATCTAAATGACTTTGATAAGGACTATATTGTGATGGCTGGAAGACGAGGACACAACATTTCCAGAACAACAGGCTTTGAGGGGGATTCCTGGTATGCAGCGGTGAACGATACAGCACAAGCACCCATCACCCTGAAATATGGATAACATGACAAAGATTTCAAGGTGCTGACTTGGTCTCAAATTTCCCAGATCTCAGTCGGATCCAGGATCTGTGCTGGAAAAACAAGTCTGATCCATTAACGCCACACCTGACAGGGGCCTGACACAATATTAAACAGGTGGTTATGCCTGATTAGTGTTCAGGTATTCCATTGTATGCATTGTCTTAACACTGTTGTCACAAGGAGTTTACAGATTATTTGAAATTAAATAAGGCCGACAATGCACACACGTCAGATGCTGCGCTGCTCATAGGAGCTCATGGACAATGATAAACAGTCACAGTTTAGTCATGATGGAAAAGCTGGGAATTTTGTTAGTTGTTGCTGCTTTGTTTCTGGAGATGATCTCTGCAACCTCTGTAAGTGCCATTTTGACAATGTATTCAAACCAGACAGAGTCTAGAGTTGTGCTTGTGGTGCATTGAACTAAATGCTTATGCCATTGTGCCAAAATGCACGCAATGCTACTGTGTTTAGCAGGAATAGTCTAAAATTTACCACCATTTTAAATAGCCTGTTTGCATGCCATCGTTTGCTAATTAGCAAATAACGCAAAATACAGCTGGTGCTTATGGGAATGTTTGTTTTGCAGGTATATGGACATAAATCAGATTAATGGACATATACAAGTTTGGACCAGGTTGATGGCACTCAAGGAAAGGTTGAGAAACTTATCACACGTGAGGGAAACAAGACATTTTGATCAGAAGCACAAATATCAGCCTAATGATGCTAGATGAATAGTAAGAGAATCAAAGTTACAAGTTAGATACTTGACTCTTTTTGCAAAAATCGTGTCGACCCATTTAGCAGAGGATGAAATATTCCACAGAATAGTAAAAATAAGTTAGATTTCCCAGCATTGCTGTATAAGAAGGGGATCATCAGAAACATTGGGATACAACCTCTGGGCAATATAGATATCTTTACTGAGTTTCATGGCAACCCATCCAATAGTTGTTGAGATATTTCAGTCTGGACCACAGACAAACATTGCTATTCATAGAGCAATGCTGCTAGTATGACTTAAAGTCATCATTTGTTGAAGTTCACTTCTTAGTCTATGTCTAAGTCTAAGTTTCAAATTCATGACGTAAAATTTTCTAGGGCTCAAAAATTTAAGTTGGGAAGTAAGAATTCTCAACTAAAAAGTCTCTACTCGATTTACTGTGGGGATGTTTTTTTGTGTTAGTGTTTTTTAGTTAGTTAGTGTTTTGCGTTTTTTAGCTGCTGCACCCTACACAGAGCAATGCAGGAAGAAAGATGACCCAACTCTGAGTCAACTCTGATTATACTGGGGGGGCAGTTGTATTTTCACTAAGAATTATTTTCTACTGGAATACAAGTCATATGTCAACATATTTCTTACTTAAATTCAATGTTTGTGTGACCCCTTCTTTGATCGCTGTTATTATTTGAGTGATTCAAATTTTTTGCTACACCATCCGCAAAATTGCCACATTGAAATGAGGAAACCAAACATACAGCCTCAGTGAAACATGAAAATTTAACTTTGCAATTCCAAAGTGGCTGTAATACAAATATGTGGGGAGACCTCTACACCAGCGGACAGTGTCAGGTCTAAGTCCTGTCCTTGTCTGGCCTTTGCGAATGAAATTCAGATTCTGGTCCAAAAAGCAAACTGATTTTTTACTTTTTTTTTTACCATGTCTGTAGCTTGGGGTGGTGTACACGGAGGGAGGCATGGTGGAGGGGACAAATATTCATCTTGGGTTCCAGTGTTACATGGACATCTTCAAGGGGATTCCCTTTGCTGACATCCCTGGAAGGTTTGAGAAACCAAAGCGTCACCCTGGCTGGGAACGGTGAGTTGACTGAAATTCTCACATTGTGAAGTTTGAAGTCAGACTCTTTTTACATGTGGAGTTATAAGAAGCTAGAATTATGCACTGTAAAACAAGCATTTAGAGTGCAGTGAAACCAGTATTTGGTAAAGTTCTTTTTGCAAGCGTCTCATATGTCCTCACATTTTTGAAGAGACTTTATTGTGGTGATTGATTCTTCACACAATTCTTTGTGTGTTTCTGGTTAGGTATTCTGAGGGCAAACAAGTTCAAGGAGAGATGCCTTCAGCTGAAGCCAAGTATGACTTCCACCCATGGCACTGAGGACTGTCTTTACCTTAACATCTGGGTTCCTCATGGTTTCTCAGGTAAACCCCACCCTCCATATTTCACTCAAGTGTTCTAATCTGAACAACGGGCTCTCACTATCTCTGTCCTCTAGTGTCCACAGATCTGCCAGTCATGGTCTGGATCTATGGAGGGGGCTTCCAGATTGGAAGTTCAACGGGACCTGACAATATGTACACTGGGGGGGAGATTGCAGAGAGAGGAAAGGTTATTGTGGTGACACTGGGATACCGTGTGGGAACCCTAGGCTTCCTGAGCTCTGGAGACTCCAGCTTGCCTGGTAGATGCCACTTCATTTCTTTGCATCAGCAAAAATGAGGATAATGCCCACTTAGGCTCACTTCACTAACTTTGTTTCCCACACTGTTTTGTGCCTTTTTGACAGGAAACTACGGTTTATGGGACCAACGTGCTGCCATCGCCTGGGTGCACAGGAACATCCGCTCATTTGGAGGAGACCCTGATAACATCACCATCTTTGGAGGGGGTGCAGGTGGGGCTTGTGTCAGCCTCCAGGTGAGAGGACTTTCTTGTACCTGGATAAACGGGCCAGTTCTAGAGTCACTCTTGAGTCTTGAACTCTGTATCCATGCTCTGTGTTTGTGCTTTTCCAAAAAAAAGACACTCACTCCACATAACAAGGGTCTGTTTAAGAGAGCCATTTCTCCCAGAGTGGGGTCGCCCTCAGTCCGTGGGCTGTCAACAGGAACCCCCACAAGTTAAGTGAAGAGGTACACAACAGCCTCTGTAGAATGCCTGACTCTTCTCTATGGTTTTACAGAACATTTACACCTAATTAGCAGAATTGTAAAGGTGTACAAATTAGAGATTATGTGAACCTTTGTCTGTGTTTGCCAGGTTGCTCTGATGGTTAATTGCACCACTGATCACAGTATGGCAGCCTGTTTGAGAAGGGCTGATCCTGTAGCCCTAACGCTGGCCAGCAAGCTTAGGCTGACATCAGGCAAGAAGTGCTACTCCAACAGAAATTACTTGATGTATGTAAGAATATGTGTATAAAATGTATTATCACTAAATGTTTGATTACCTGCCCCCATTAGGCTCAATTGTAAATGACTTGGTCCTGTCGCCTGTAATTGATGGTGACTTCTTGCCGGATGAGCCTTATAATTTGTTTCACAATGCCGCTGACATTGACTACATCGCTGGTGTCAACAACATGGACGCATACGTCTTTGCTCGTTTTGATGTTCCCTCGATCGACGACCCGCTGGTGGACACGCCTCTGTGAGTTTAGGGCGTGAGATCAGGATGCAAATGATAATTGTTAATCATGCAAAAAATTTTCACATAATGAATACGTACCTTTTTTACAGTGAGGATATGATATGGCTCCTGGCTTCGTACATTAAGGAGAAAGGCAAGGCTGGTTTGGTTGATGCCTTCAACATATACACCTCAACCTGGGGGTCCAATCCCAGCAAGGAGACCATAAAGAAAACCATTGTGGAGATTGCAACAGATTACACCTTCCTGGTTCCTGCACAGGTGGCCCTCTACCTTCATGCTGCCAATGCCATGTGAGAACAGGACATTACAAACCAGATATCACTTTCTTGTTGTATACAATACCCAACTTTTATACCATGGGGAATGATAGCATGGAATATCTTTTCACTTGAAGGAAGCTGCTGGGTTCTGTCAGTGTCTGCACATTGCTGTCTACCACTAAGTCTTTTACATTTCATTTAACTGCTATGGAGCTTTCCATCAAATGATCTGTAGCAGCAGATGGAGGTTGCCCTGTTGCCATGGTAATGCAGGTTTTCATACATTTTTTTGAGCATTTAAGAACTTGTTGATGTTGTCTTAAAAGCTGGTCCATGTGCTGATGTAGATCATATGATGTGAATAGCCATTTCTGCAAGTTTCAGTTTTTTTCTTTTTGTTTTTTTTTTTCCTTCCAGCTATTCTCACTATCACGGCCACCTGCTCTTTCATGTTGTGGAATTAATGAGAACTAATTTGTTTTTGTCCTATCAAAGAAATGGCCGTACCTATTCCTACCTTTTCTCCGAGCCATCCAGTTCATCCGACATCAGCGCAAACTACCCTGCTTGGCTGGGAGCTGACCACATTCATGAATTGCAGTATGTTTTTGGAAAGCCTGTAACCATGGACCTGGGTTATTTGTCCCACCAGGATGACATCACTAACTACATGGTTTCTTATTGGACCAACTTCGCCAAAACTGGGTATAATTCTGAAAACACCAAGGAACATCTCAGAATTAATAACTGAAACTGAACTTGAAAAAGAAATAAAGAACACCTGGTACATGACTGTTTCAATTCAGTCACACCTTTCTCTGCTTTCGTCCACAGAGACCCCAACAAAGGAGAGCTGAGTGTGCCTGTTTCCTGGCCCAGATTCACCACCACTGGACATCAGTTCTTGGAGATCAAGTCTCAGATGGATACTAATTCTGTGAGACAGAAGATGAGAAAAAGTTATGTGCATTTTTGGACCAGCATCCTATACCCAATTGAACCAAAAATGTCTCAGCGATAACATAAGATACTCTTTATGAATCCCCATAGGGAAAATTCAGGGTTTTTACAGCAGCCCAAACACAGTAATTAAAGATAGAGACTAACAAACAAAACAAGACTCACACTCAACAGACTAAGTAGATAAAATCATTGATATATTAAGAATAAATAAATATCTTGTATAATATTTAATTGTTACTTTATAAATATTGACAATGTGTAATAAATGTACTTGTGTACAGTAACAGTAACAAGGAGGCTGGCTGACAGAACATTATTGCTTAAACACCACAAGAGGGTGCAAGCAGAGCATGAGTTGAATCTTCATATTTAGATCACAGTAAACCAAACAATTGATGTTCAATTTAAATGGTTAGAAAAGTTTAATTTTTTGCATTGGTTATTTATTCATTCTTGCCTATATTGCCCTGGGCTGGGTGTGGCTTAAGTCGCGTGTCTCGTCTCCAAGGTGTCAAGCTTGCCCCTCCCGGGCGACACCTGATGACGGTTAACTAAAGCGTATCATCATACAAAGTGCTGAGAGATAAGGTGGACAGTCACAGCATGTCCACTGGAAAGGCAGCTGCTGTTGTTGGGCTGGGAGTAGGTGCATTGCTTATGATACAAGGCGGAGGTGCGCCGGACTCGACATGGACAGAAACGGGGCTGCTCAGTGCTCCGGCGCGGGCTCCGCTGTGCATCATTGCCGGGCTTTCCCTCCTCGCCGTAGCCTGGCTTTACAGGCTGCTCTTCTGTCCCCTGGAGATGCTCAGGGCGCTCGAAGATGCGGGATACGTCGCCGAGGACGGTCGCTCCAGATCCCAAGCGGCAAACGAGGTGCGCCGCAGAAGGAAGACCGGAGAGCTGCCTCCTGTCTATCCAAACGGCTGGTACCGAGTGCTGGACTCACACATGCTGGAGAGGGGCGAGGTCAAAAACGTCTGTGTTCTCGGTATGACAAGTAATGAAAGTTACATTAACACTACTAAAGTCACTAGCCCCAGTGCGACGCATTAAATTAGTTACAACTGGACAAACATGCCCACCACTGGCTTACCATTACAAATGTGACACTTAAGAAAAATACTAAATTATATGTATTTAGTAAAAGGCAACAGCTTCCCAAATATCAGAGTGAGTATTATCTCACATCTCTCAGCAGATACTAGGTAATGTCAGGCTCAGCTCAACAGTGGGACAGGTAGAAAAGACGCTGGCACCAGCAGGAGATGTAAGGCCAGCCTTTATCGTGGATAATTGGGCCTAACCATGGGAGTCTGTCCACCTGGGCTTAACTCACTTGGAATGTGTAGGATAGTAAGGAAATGCTGCTTCTCCATTGTTTGCTTTGGACCAGATGACCTGAGAGGCCAAGTGGTCAAAGAAAGTCTTCTGTCAACGTATTCTGTCAGAAATTATTTCTGTATTCTGGTTCAGCATAGGAGCAGCACAGGAGTCCTTTGATTTTTTTCCCCTTCTTGTGTTTTTAAAATGGAGGAAGACAGGCTTTGTGCACTCCCTGAATAACAATAGTATACAAGAAAATAATAACAATCATATTTCTTTTTTCCTTTTCTTTTCCATTATAATATTTTGAAACTGAATATCTGTCAGTTTCAAATTGTTGTTTTTTCATGACAAATTGAAGACCTCAACCGGGGTTTTAGATAAACAGTGATGGGAATTTTTATCACTATTTTAACACATTTTATAGCTAAAAATCATTATTCTGTCGAAAAGGCTATCTGCAGAATAACTGATAATTACTAGTTGCAGCTCAGCAGAGGATTTAACACTGATTTCAGACACATTGATGGTTGTCAGTTCCTCAGGTCTCTGTTGTCTCAGGCACAAGTGTAGTGAGGCTAAGTTGCCAGGGTCAGAGGGACAAGATCAATTTACAGAGGATTTGGGATTTGTTTCAAACACAAAGATGTACCACCTTTGTGGGAGTAGTTTAAACATTACGGTGCTTAGCAATGCTTACTTTTTGAACAAAGCCTCATTTGTTCCAGGTCAAACAAGCTTGCAAATGCTTGTTGATTTAAAGGTGTCACAGGGGTGGATGTCGTGGTTACTGATATCAACTAAATTATCACATAATGGTAGCAACTAATCATTATTTCACTGTCAAATAAACTGCTGATTCTTGGTTAACCTTTTAACTGATTAATGGCTTTGCCAATAAAATGTCATAAAATGATGAAAAATGCCCTTTATAACTTCCTTTATGATTAGATTTGTCTTAAGGGCACTGACCTCTTCGCTTTAGTGTTTATGGTGATCTGAGAACCGATCTATCCTCCATCAGGCCTCTGATATGATGATAATGATATGACGTCTTCTTCATTCACAGCTTTACAGCTCTCTGTGCTGCTTGATATGTAGCAGCTCAATACAAAGTTTACATTTCATTCATGCTGATGTGTGATTTATTTTGGCATATTTTCACTGCAACACATCATGTAAAACAGACACGTTTCACATTTTAAATGCGTTATTCTCGTGTGGATGTGCGTCGAGAGCGTTTGATCGCTTCAGAGAGTTTTCTTTGAGGTCTGAGTTCAAAACGGTGTTCAAACGGTTCAAAAGAGTGTGCAGTGCTGAGTGTGCTTTCATATTTCTGCCACATTACCTGACATAAAGTGGCAAACACTATATGAAAGGTATTATACCTGAAGAAGATCAACATGTAGAAACATACTGTTTCAGTGTCTGGTTGTAATGATCATTTTCTGTGGCCAATTCATCTATTAGCTATTTTTCAATCAACCGATTAATCGTTTAGTCTATAAATATTGTTAAATATATGAAAAAAATTCCATCACAAGTTGTGCCTGCAAATGATTTGTTTTGTGTAACCAAAAGTCCAAACAACACCTTGACAGATATTCAGTTCACAATTGATATTGAATGCAGTAATTAATATCCTGAAGATTGGTTAATTGACCAACTGCTTGACAGGAGTTGTTTTTTTCCCCCAGAGCTTCCAAATCATGTCTGACAAGTGACATTTGCTCAGTTGCTGGGAATATGAAACTGTTTAAAGGAGCATACTAGTAGCAACTAATGGATGAAATCATAGCACGTCTCAACATAGCTGTCTCCATGACAACTGAGCAAACGCAAACTGCTGGGGAAGACAATGGGATGTGGTTGTGAGCTCCGAGAACTTTTTGTCAAGCTAAAATAAACCCTCATGCTTAACATTGTGGTTGATTTTACATTATTGTATGTAGATAACTGAGGCTCCTGGATATTTTTAGTGCAAGCACTGTGTAGCAGATTGTTGAAGCTCCTACAGACTGAATGATTGTGAGCAGTGTGATGCAGATAAATGGCTGCCAAAGTGGGGACGAGGGTTTGCCAGAAAATCACTGGGGTGTGTTGGCATGTTTGAAAACATTAATTGAAGTACAGACTGTTTTCCCCCAGAGAAGATGAATACCTATTGGCCTGATGCCATATGGTATAAAATATGTAATAGCATTTTATTTTTCTTATCTATCACTCTGGTTTCTCCCTTTAAAGTCCCTAAGTTCCCTCTCCAGCCAGACTTCTTACTGTCCCAAATTGGGCTGACCCAAATCAAAACTTGGCCTCCTTCCTGCACTGCAACCTGCTGTGACTGGCTGCACTGTCTGGCTCCTAACTTTTTCTCTGTGGTCATCCATTCACATCTTATATTAAATTCTGGAAAGTGTGTCTTTTCCCTTGTGTTGTTCTCATACGTAGCGCAGTGGTTCAGCTCTGCCCCACAAAAGTCTGGGGACAGCAGTGTGGTGGTGGTGTCAAACCTTATTTTGGATTCCTCTGACTTTTACTGAGGAATGTCCCAACAAGGCACTGCTAGAGCTAGCTCAGCGGTTACTCTAAACCACTTTCAACCAGCCTGAACTAATCTGGGAGCAATCTGAGCACTGCAGGTCCACCAAATGCCAAGAGAAAGACAGTAGAAGTAAGTTGAGCTCTCCAGATGTGGCGTCTGTATGTAGGTCAGCCAAAAGTCAAGCCAAACCAAGTACACTCAGCACATAGAGATCTTGAGATATGGTGTATGACTGGGCACCGATTCACTTAGCAAAATCCCAATACAAAGTGGTCAGAGAACTCAAGATCATACCAGGTCAAGTCTCACCACCTAAAGCAAATTGTTGCTGCTTATCCTCTGTTTAAAGTAACCAAGCCACTATGTAGAGAATTTTTAAAAATTCTGATTTTGACACCCCCCGTGATAGTGCTAATAGACAGACTTTGGTACACTGCAATGCCCGAACCACCCCTTACAAAATGCCTGCGCCTCTTTCCATTGTTTTGTTTGTAATCTACAAAACAAACAGTCAGCAACAGGCATAAGAATAATTCCAGCTATGCTAAAATCACATAATCACTCTGCCAGCGGAGGCTTAAATGATTAATGAATCAGTTTTTAACAATTGCTCTCAAGACACACATTAGAGGAAATTAGCTTTGGCATCACATTAACAGTAATCTATGGTTTATCTATGGTTAGCAAGTACGCACTTTGCTTGTTTGTCAAAGTCTCCCTTCAGTATTCACTAAATTGTTTCTTAATGGGTGCTGAAGTACACATTGCTACATGCTTTTTGTTCCTTGGTCTTAACCACTGTGCATCACAATGACAGGTTTTTACTAGGTGAGGTACGGCCATACTCAAATCAATATCTACTGATCTTAGGTTGTATTAAGAGCCTGTCCCTGCTGTAATTGATTATCCTAGGCGAGCAGGTGGCAGTGTTTCGAGGCCAGGATGGGAAGGCCTATGTGGTGGATGCCTACTGCCCTCACTTGGGTGCCAACCTGGCTGTGGGAGGACGGGTGGTGGGAAGCTGCTTAGAGTGCCCATTTCATGGATGGCAGTTTCGTGGGAATGATGGCAAGTGTGTGAGGATCCCTTATGCAGAAAAAGGTATGAACTATAAGGTAAAGTCATTTTTCTCTTGGAGAGTCCTTGGACAAAGACTAAAGAGTCCGCAAAAATATTCATAAAGTACTCTTGTGGAAAATTAATATTTACAGCAAATTCTTGAAAAGCTAAACAATTTGACTGCAGAGAAAACTGATAGAAAGTACAAAATGTAACAGGTTCAGCCACTGGGTAGCATGGAGAGGCTTGGCAAATTTGATTTAAGATTATAGTATATCATTTTCTGTGTTGTTTTAGATACTACATGAGTAAACATCTACAGACCAACACTGTTTGTTGTTCATATGTTGTTAGAGAGGGGTGAAACAGCTGTTTGTGCTGAATCGAACCAGTGGATTGTCCAAAAAAAAATTACATGTTTCTCTGTATATATCCAGACTAAAGAGACTATGATTTAGATTCGGGTTTCAATTGCCCTTCAGTGCCAGAGTTTGCCAAGGTGCGCTGCTGGCCCAGCTGCGAGGTCAACAGCCAGATCCTGGTTTGGTTTCACTGTGATGGAGAAGATCCTCAGTGGACTGTCCCAGAGCTGCAGGAGATTACAAAGGGAGAGTGGACCTATCGAGGGAGAACTGAACACTTTGTCAACGCTCACATAGAGGTAGGTGGATAGCTGTGTGGATTTGTTTTTTTTATCAACAATATGAGCATGTTTTAATTTTTTTGAAGATGAAACTTGATTTGTTAGGTGTTTTATATCCTTGGGTGTCCCATCATCTTCACAAATGATGTTCCCTCACTGCTGCTGACCACAGAGCAGGGACTGAAAATGACTAAATCCATTTTTTGAATCTGTACATACATTTGGTATCAAACTCCCTCAGGCATTGTAGATGGTTTTTAATGCAATCACAAGAGTGTTTCTGGTCTCGACAGGAGATCCCTGAAAATGCAGCGGACATTGCTCATCTCGCTCATCTGCACACCCCTGGCATCGTCAGTGGCGTGGATCTACGCTACACCAACAGCAAATTCTGGGAATTTGTTAGACATGACTGGAAGGTAAAATGCTCATGCAGATAATCTTTATAATCTATTCATTTTGGGAGCCTCAACAGTTATTGAACAATGTACGTGTATGTATGTTTATTTAAGGTTCAATGGGAACCAGAGTCTGAACCCAATAAGCACTGTTCTCAGATGTTGGTGAAACACACACTTACTGTGTTTGGACACCACTGGCCTCTACTGGATGTTCATGTTGTAGCCAGACAGGTACAGTAACGTTCAAAGTAGATACAATGTTGGGACATAATTTCAGCAGCGATTCGTTCAGTTAATGGGAGGTAGGTGGGATCATATGATCATACATTTGTGTGTGTTTCAGGTTGGTCCAGGAGTAGTGTTTCTGTTGTTTGACCACAGCTTCCTGGGCCGGGGCGTTATCATGCACTGTGTGACTCCAGTGGAGCCTTTGCTGCAGTGTGTCTCTCACACAATCTTCTATCAGTCTAATATCCCAGCGCTGGTGCCCAAATTCATCCTCAGAGCAGAGTGCATTCAGGTGCAGTACACACTTACTTTCTTCTGTCATTGTAACATACATATTGTTCCATTGTTATCTGTTTGCATAGTGTTTGAGCTGCTGCCTTACAGTCACTGTTTTAGGAAGAAGCTTTAAAACTTTTAAAGCTGTCGAACAGCATGAATAATGTATCACATCCCTGTTATTTACGAGTACAGACTTGCTCTGATGTGAAGAGATCATTGCGTATACAGTATTTCCCTCCCACTCTGTTTTTGGTTTAATTTGTCTCCTCACTGCCACCAGAAGTAACACCACACACTCACAGAAAAGGTGTAAATTGTTCTCATTAAACTTGATAATATGCTGTGAGCTTAACAGAAAAGTAAAACTAGGACAAACTAACAGAAAGCTAATATAATGGCTCACAAGAAGAGGGGAGTCATATTTTTGTCTGAATAGTAAACTAGGTAAATAAATAGTATTTAGGTGTAAATGAATTATTTTATTTTATTTTTTATTGAATTAGTTTTAATTTTCCCCCATGTGTTATTAACACAAAAGCCACCAGAACAAGCTCGTTTTTGAATGGATACCTCAAGAGTGTTGGCTGAAATGTCAAATCTCATCAGCAGATGGAGTCGCTGTGGAGTGACATTTAATCAACAACACTTCACACAGAAATCCCTGCTGAGAAATTATAATAATTTAATCCTTTAATTATTATTCAATTCTTAGTCCTTCTGAGATGAAAGACTGTTCCTTTTCAAATGTCCTGCCACTGTGCTATCTGCTTGATTATCAAGTGTTTAGTAGAAGAAAATTAGAATTAAAGGAAAAACCTCAATAAATGAGTGGAGAGACATAAGGAACGCAAATGCTTCCATGCAGGTGCTTTGGGGCACAGTCACAAATACTGCTCAACTGGGTAATGTTTCAAAAGGAATAGTGAACTGAGATTTATGGGAAGGCATCAGTATATAGGGTCCAGATTAGTGCGATATGTGATGAAAACAGCAGCAGCACTTCTTCAGGTGACTGAGAACCTCAGTGCAGGAAGCGATCAGGAGAAGAGCATTGTGTCAACAGTTACACAGAGAGGGATATTATAGCAGGGCTGCAGTGAATGAGCCCCTCGTTACAAAGATGATTTGAAAGTTCAGTGGTGCAGAAAGCAGAGGCACTGATCTACACAGATGTGGGAAAAAGGTCAGATGAGTCATCCCTCACCATATTCTCCACAAGTGAGCGAGTGCATGTGTATCACACACCAGGAGAACAGTGCAGGCCTGAATGCTTGACCCCTACAGTGAGGACATCCGGTGGCTCTGTTATGCTGTCCACTTATCCCATTTAGAGGGAATGGTCACTGCAATGGTTTTTCTGCATGATCACCTTTATCTTATGATGAAACATGTCTATCCTAAGTATGAAAATTGTGTGAATCATCTCATATGGCCTCTGCAGTCACCAGATCTCAACCCACTTGAACATTTCCGGGGCAGTGAAGCTGTTCTAGTGGCTCCTAATGGCCCAACACAATACTATAAGCCTTATTTAGTTTTTTCTTTAATTTATCACCAGTCTGCACTCAGTGTTTGTCATAGCTTTTTGTGATCGTAATTTACAAGTCTGGACCAGTGACCTTCTCCTGTTCCTGATTTGTGTCTAGTTTGAGCGGGATGTGATGATCTGGAATAATAAGAAGTACATCGCCAAGCCTCTTCTGGTGAAGGAAGACTCAGCCATCCAGAAGCACAGGCGCTGGTTCAGTCAGTTCTACAGTGAGAATAGCCCGCGGCTGCGACACCAGCGCAACACTTTAGACTTTTGACCTCTCTGGGGTACAGGAGGAGAAATGAGCAGAGAAGATGTCAGATCAGGGGTGATATTAATCAGACATCTCAGAGGAGGGAGTCCAGGTCTGATTTTTATCTGTCACATATAATAAATTACAGAAGGACTGACTTGACTTTTTTGTTGGATAGGGTAAGCCTTATATTTTAAAGCCCAATTTTACAGCATACCTGGAAACCGTCTTTTCTTTTTATTGGATAATATTACATTAAATGTAGAAAATTACATATATTCCTTTAGTATATCAGCAGTAACACTCTTATGTTTTAGTGACTGTTTTTGCTGATTTATTAATTGTTCTGTCTGCATGTTTCATTGGAGTCAATATAAACCACCTGTTTCTAATCTGAGTTGTTATCATTTTTCACTTTGGTTTTATCTGTGTTAGAAAATGTTAATCTGGCCTTTCAAATTGAGAGATTAAATCTGTAATGTTTAATCAAAGTGGGCTCTGTCCCAGCCGCAGGTTTAATGTCAGGTGTGTTTGTTTTGTGACTGTAACTTTCTAATTATACTGGTAAGTAATGATAACAATTTAAAGGACCACTTCACCAGTTTTTCTTACCGGAATCTCTCAGTAAAGGGAAAAAGTTTGACAAGTTTTGACAACAGTTGGATTTTGATGAAAAAATAGGAAAACATATTAAGAAAAAAATCCTATAGTATTTTGTACTACTGCAGTTCAGTTATACAATCAAATGTATTATCATCACAATCATTCCATTCAGTAGCATCTTCAGATGACGATATATACACACACGTGAGGTGGTCCTTGGGACCTAATATTTGTTGTTTTCTTACTTTTTTGCCTGGAGAGGGATTGTGTTTGTATGCAGATGTGTTAAGGGTTAGGGCTATTATTATTATTAATAGGGGTTATTATAAAATTAGCAAAATTAACAACAGTTGTTTAAATCATTGTCAATATCGGGTCACATTAATTATGCCTCATCATTTATATAGTATAGCTCCTAATACACTGTCGTAAATTTGTGTTCCCATTACCCTTTAGCTGCATGGAAGAGGGAAATGTGCAGTTGAAACATTTGTTGTGTTTATTGTCTCTCGGTGCACATTGCCGACTGGTCACTGACTCAAACACTGATGACTACAATGCTGTGAGGCCTTATTCAATGCTATTGTGCCCGTTTAGGAAAGGGACAGATGTATAAAAGCAATAATGTTCAGCTGCCTGTGGTACGGGAGCTGGTTATGTGGAACTGCTTGGCATTATGTTTTAATTTCTCTTATACTGTCAAGTGGTCATAAAACAGAAAGGATACATTTCAACGCAGATAACCAGTCATGTTAGAAAGCACAATACTTGTTGTGAATAAGGAATGAACTCCCCTCCTCTGCTTCTTCTCAATATTAAAACGTATTTTAGTAACCTGCTGATCTACAGATGTAATGTTTATTGAAATATGCAGAATAAATCTGCTCTGCTCTAACGTGTTTGCTCATGCATTTCTGAGCTGGCAGAGGCTTTCCATTTGCAATAAATATGTTAGTGTGTTAAATTGAGCAGAATGGTAAAATGTTCGCTGTTCTATTTGGCCAGTGGCACTTCTCTGAGGCTCATATTGTTGCTTAGTACTCCTTATCTGTGAATGTGCTTATCTTATCTGGGTTTATGGTGGGAGAGAACTATGTTGCCCTTGTTTTACAGAAGCATTACCTCAGCTCTTGGCTCACTTGAATTTTTTCCCAGGAAGAAAGCAGGCTTGCTGTAATGAGGAAATGCTTATGTTAGGGTTGTCTTTAATGAATTGAGCAGACAGAAAAAGAAGTACAAATATCATTTTGTGATGAAGCATGGCTGAAGAAGAAGTCAATACTGAAGAGGAAGGCGTTGTTACACTGGAAGAAAAGGACATAGCAGTGACAGAGGAGACTTATGTCAGAGTTTTACACATGAGGGGAGCGGAGAAGCAAGAGGATGAGAGTGACTCAGTCATAAAGCCTCTGCTTCAGCACAAACATCAGGACAGCCATGACGAGGATCAGAGAGCAGACACGCAAACAGCGACAGATGGGGCTGACCCAAAGACATCTGCTCCACAAGGGCAGAAATTGGCTGGCAGGCATCAGCACGGCTGCAGTGGAAGTGTCAGGAGTTTGTGCAGTGACAGCAGTCGGCACGAGTGCCCCATCTGCAGCGAGCTCTTCGACTCGCACGGAGATCACCGCAGCACCCTGCTCAACTGCAACCACACACTGTGCCACCACTGCATAGCGGGCATCATGAGGCGGGGCAAGGACCCGGGCCGACTGCAGTGCCCCTTCTGTCGACAGACCACGCCGTTCCCACAGTGGGAGATCAGGAGGCTTCAGGAGGAGTCGTACAGCATTAGCGTCTACGAGCCCGGTCCGGCCCTCGCTGTCAGCCCCAGCCCTGAACCTCAGGCAATCCCAGCATCACCGTTGTGCTGCTTCGCTGTGGAGAGGCAACTGGAGGCACGCACATGCAGAAACATATGTGCATGCTGCGTCAGAGGACTGAGACTGATGCGGCTTCACTCCCTCTGCTTCTCCATCACTGCCCTTCTGCTGCTCGTCCTGGTGCTACTGGGCTGTTTCCTGTACCTGGCTGTTCCTGTTATAATGCTATCCATACTATTCAGTAATGGCTAAACTGATCATTTGCTTTCAGTTGTCTGATCTCTGCTCAACAGTTTATTGCTAACAATAAGCTAATTGCTTATTACATATACAGTATAAGTGACATTTGAGGAAATGTCAAATTCCAAATGTTGTTTGTTATTCAGTTGTAGTTGTGGGATTAAATGGGTTAATGTCTTCTATTATATTTCATTTCACATAACCTGATTATTCCAAATACACCTTTGGACTTGACCTACATGGCAATGTTTTACCGATGATATTAGAATGAAATTCCAGTTAGCAGGTGCACATGAAAATTAGTTTTCAGTATTGTCTTGCAATAACATACCTCTGACATACATTATTTCCTAACAAGCTCTGACTTCTGCGTTCTTTGGAGAGTGCTGCAACTTTGTCATATTTGGTGTCACGGATAATAGGTTTGACTTTGGATCAAAACTCCTCATATCTTTCTGGGTCTTGTATTGACCTAGTTCTCATCAGAACAGTTTGCATCCTTTCTGCTGTTACTGCTGCATATTCTTAGCAACAAAAACAAAACCCAGATTGATCTCCTTTCATAGTGCACATGAAGGAGACATGGCCCGACAATTTAATCCTTTATATCCTTGTTATTCAGTCAAAGAGAGGGAGGGGGGAGCTATGACATCTGAAATTGATGCTCCTCTGGACTTGTTTCTTCCTTTTTGGTTTTATTGTTGATGCACTTGCACCTTTAAGATTGTTACTATGCATCTGTGCTATTAAATAGATGTATGAAAATGCTCAACCAGTTTTCTGCAGGATATTTCAGACTTTTACAAAACTTTAAAAAGAAGTTTTGATTTTCATTTAAAGCTGCTCTCATCACTTTTCAATTAGATATAGTTCAAAGGACTCTGTGCAATTTTAAAGGGGTTGTTTTGAGCAACAGAACCATAGAAAATGACCAACTCTCTGAAGAGTTTTAGACCTCTGATTAACCCAGTGTGAGCCCCCCCACCCCACCCCCCAGTACCAAATGACAGCTAAACTTATTAATGCTGGGAAAGAAAGTGGAACATCTGGCAAATTGAAACTGCATTCCGAATGGGTATAGAAACACCACTCCAAATGAACTGTAATGTTTGCAGTGAAGACTTTAAAGGTCCTCATGTGTCAAGGTTGTTTTTGGATTGTTCTGCTGCCCCCACATGGCTAAAAATAGTTTTCATAACAAAGGTAGGATTTTATTCATTTATTTGTTTTATTTAGTTTTTATTACTTTGGGTTCCCAGCAACATTGGTTGACATAGCTTTAAATGCTAAGGTAACAGCAATCTGGATTCTTAAAAATATAAAAAAAAAGGTGTTACACACATTTCTTTGAAAATTACTGGATAAAAAATGCATACATTTCTGATGTAGAGACATAATAACACCTTATTCTGTTTCAACATGCTGAGCTGCACAACAAAAACATTTTTCTGTAAAGACAACTTGATGGAACATAGGATACACACTCTCTGCATACTTGACATCCACATCAAGTACAGTTTAACTTTGAAGAACAGGATGGTGGGTCTTTAAATCCTCTATCATAACATGTATGCTTGTTTTCCTGATTAAGAATCCTAATTCTCTCTTGATTCACTGGACTGTCAATTACTGAAATGCAAATTTAGAATCGGAAATAGGCCCCTGTGATGTGAAATGAAAAATTGATCCATATTGATCCGGCTTGCAGCCCCCCACAAGGCTTTGCAGGTTGGGAGAAAGGCTGAAATCTGAAATGCGGAAGACTCTTTGTGTTCTCTGCAGCATGAATACTTCAAGCTTGGCATCAGGACAAGCAAGCGAGCACTGAGGGGGCTCACTCATCTATAATTTATGCAAGGACTTCACACTACATGAGAAACACATCAGATAGGCAGGCATCCATCTGCAGATGACTCACCGAGGCAATCCATTTCCGAGGCCTCATCATCTCCCTTTATGTCAAAGCACTAGCAGAGCATGGCCTTGTTTTGCTCCCTGCTTCAAACAGAAAATTTGGGCTCCGTGTCACAGGCATCCAACAACCATAGACAATGACTCAATTGCTGCACTAAAGCCCACATCATTTGTGCTACAATTCCTCACACCATTCAACATGAACATGTTCAGGTAAGAGCAAATGTGTTCTGAAAAACACTCGTGTGACACAAAATGCAGCAAGTTTGATGAACGTGCTGCTGTCATGCTAAGCGCTGAAGCACATAGGAGGTCAAGTATGTTAGTCTCTATGTGTTCTTTTCTCCCCTTCCCACACACTTTGTCTTTCATACATGGGCAATTCTTTTTAACTGAAGGCACTTTAAATTATTTTTCTCAGATTATTGTTTCAAGCCCCAATTAAAATACAACAACAAGTTGGACATGTAGGTACATAAAGGTCATTACTGGATGGCTTACTCTCCACTTAAGTTTTTATTATTTCCTGATTATATTTCCTTATTATCATTTCCTGATGTACTTTTGTAGCAATCACCATGTCCTTTCACTCAGGTCCTCAACTTCCTGCTCCCACATCCTTCCCAACTGTGTGATCACCTGCCCTGCCTTAATGTGTTACATCTGCATTCAATTATCCCACTCTCCAGTCTGTGCAACCTGCTTGCATCCCCACTTCCTCTGCCAGATTGTCTTGGTCCTCATGCAAGATTTTCCATCATTCTTTTGTGTTGCCTCTTATTTTTGATTGCTATCTTTATTTGGATTTTTGCCTTTGTCCATTTGGGTTTGTTTACAAGGTCTGAACTGAACCTTTTCTGTGTGATGATCATTTAATCAACTGATTTGCTTTTTTTTTGAGAAATTAATCAGAGGACCACTGTAAAACATTAGATTTCTTATTACGCTCCATTTCAGTTAAATAAACTAACAGTATTATCTGTTGGGGTATGTGGTTATATTTGTGAATTGTATGTTAAAACTGAAGCTACATGTTGTGACTATAAGGAATCCATAAATGTTGACACTGAAGCACTTGCATCATGCTATATTGCCTCTGAATTTGTACTGGCAATATATGTTGACATGTTTTATTCACTGTTAAAGCTTGTTAGTTTTCAATTGCTTTTAAAGTTTAAGCGTATTTAAAGTGTCTTGAAACTGCCTTGGTTTATGAACTGTGTTATTTGAATAGATTTGCCTTGCCATCCCCAAAACTGAACATGTCTAACCAAATGTACAGCTCAATGACTGTGTTATGGTCATAACAAGATTTTTATTAACCTTAACAACACTGGTGGTAAAGCACACACACAAACATCCCTCTCCCAGCCTTGCAGAGGACTGTGTGGGTGGTGCATGAGTCTTTGTTCCTTCTGTGTGGGCGGAAGGCTCAAAGTGTGAACTGGAGTGTGTCCGTGTAGATGAGCGTGCATGTATGCATACTTAAGTTTAAAAGCCCACGATGAACTGTGTGCGCTCGGCTGCCTATTTTTCTGCATTAGGCTCACTGAGATGGAGACTTTATTGGACTCTGTGTTGTGTTGCTCCAACAGCAAACAAGCAAACTTATTACATAATGGCTGCAGAGCAGATTGGTGCAGCACTATTGATGTGTGAGTAGTGACTGAGTGGGTTGGAGGAGAGGCAGAGGAGTGCTTCATAACTTCATTTAATAAGAGGCCTTCACACCATCAGGGCCATCCAGTAAGTGCTGAGTTTTGTACAGACTGGTTGTGGCAGGCTAGTGGGGTAATCATTTGGTGCTCTGTACAACACCATTATTATTTCAGTGGTTTGACGGTATATAGGGACTCGTCTCCTTCTGATTATGTGGCTGGCATTTTTAGTGGTTTTTGTCACTCCAATTCAGCTTATTTACGTCAGCATGGAAAAATACCTTTTTTTGAAACCAGATCTGTCCTGGCTGAGCTCCAGAGAGATACTGTGTGCTGACATCCTGGAGTCAGCCACACCTGGCCACTGAGACAAACAATCTCAGTCTTTCCTTAAAACATATTAATTCTTTGTTCTCAACAGCTTTTACAGACTTTTTTTCTTTTGAAACTATAATATTGGTTGATGTACTTGAAGGATTTCTTGCTGTGCTTTGGTGCTGATTTAGTTACTGTTTTGTCAACATTTGACTGTTTAGTAAAAGTAATGGACTTTTATAGAGGGTGACTTTTAGGTTTAAGTGAAAGTGAACTGAAATGCACCTTTTGAACCTTAATCTTTCAAGTATTGGATTAAAGCCATTAAATCATATATTTTAAAGGGGTTGTACAATAACAGTGAATGGCATTTTCCTTGTCTAAGGTAACAAGACAAATCATACATCATTGTGGATTCTACAGCTTCTAGCTGATAAGAGCTGATTTCTTCAACCTTGCGATCAATTTATCCACTCAGTGCAACACGGTGTTGTGATTTATAATGCAGACCATTGCAGATTATTCATTGATTTTCTAAGCTTCATTTGTGAGATTTTATTTTAAATTGTAGGAATTTATTCATTCTTGGACAAAATGCACCAAGGCCTAAAGTCAATAATTAGGTTAAAATGATGTAATAAGATTAGGTCACACTAAATATCTCTTATCTTTTCATTTTTATGGGCATGTCCTTTTGGTTAAAGCCTTGCTCCTGTGATGAATAAACTCACTGTGGGCTTGCAACAGAATATTTTCTCAGTGTATAGATCCTCTGTGTGCGCGCATGTGCACGTATATGTGTGTGTTGTAAAAAAGAAAATCTTGTTTCCTAGGTAACCAGGAGGTCGATTCTGCTCATGCAGGGGTGCTCCCAATATTTCAGCTACTTAAACACTCCACTGTCTGACTTCCCTCCCTGTCACACAAACACACACTCATGATTAAAGACGGAAGACAGGCGGGTCTGCTCCCGATGAAAGGTGACGGCTGGAGAGACGGATGGAACTGACACATTGAGTGATTAATGAGAGGTCCAGTGAGGTCGGTACACTTTACGCAGAGAGCTGCGCGACAAATTAGACTCCCCTTCCACTTTGGAGGAAAATAACTCGCATCAAAAGCCCGTGTCCACGGCTCAACTCTGACCTGAAACCCGTTAGATTGGAAAAGAGCCTTTCCCTCCTCCCATCCATCTGCTCCTGTGCAGTCATCCCACAATCGTCTGGTTCTCATTTCAGATCACACACATTCACAAAGCCCACATATTAATCTGAATGAATTTTGCAGTCCATCCATTTCCTGCAGGTATGCAACCTCACAGTGCACGTGCTCTTCCTTCCGCGGTCTTGCTATTCGTTTCCAATTGTGAATAACATGGTGATCGAGTGTATTTTGAACAAGTGAGAACATTTATTTTTCATACGAGCAGCTTGTTCTCCAGCATCGTCAGCAGCGGCAGCGCAGCACGCAAACGCGCAACCTTGAGTGGGGAGCAGATACGGCGGGAGCGCGCACTACCACCGCGGCGCGCATGCACAGCTGTCAGCACCAAGGACAGCAGCCGCTCAGCGAGGAGCGACGAGCCAGCGACGCATCGGTGTGATCAGTCCGCCCAGAGCGCAGGGAGCGGCGGCCGAAGGAAGACGTACACAAGCCGGAGAGGAAGCCGCCCGGAAGCTTGGACTATGCTTCAACTCTTCTCCAAAAACAACAGGGAGGTTTGAGTAATTCTGCAGAGGAGAACAATAAAAGGTGGACAATGCGGTTTTGACGTCCCTGGTTGATTGCCTGCCCCTAATGTGATTATGCACATTCCTCCGCATTGCACATAAATCCACCTATTTTTCAGTCTTCCTTTTTTTTGGCCTCCCACCCCCGCTCACGCCGCCCACCTGGACCGCGTTTGCAGTCGTGCATTCAGCTGGCTGAGCCGCGCTGCTGTCCAGAAGCTGGTCGAGCCGACCCGCCACCGGAGAGGAAAGCGACCGGGCTGCGCTGTGCTGTTTGGTGGTCCGCGCGATGCGTCTCTTTCTGTTGGTGGTGCTCTTCTCGTGCTCCTGCGCGCGGGCCGGCTGCGAGCCGAAGATCGTGAACATCGGGGCCGTCCTGAGCCAGAAGAGGTACGAGCAGGTCTTTAAAGATGCCGTGGCCCAGGCCAACCAGGTCTACGGCAGGGACAAATTCAAGCTGACGGCCATCTCCGTAACACATAAACCCAACGCCATTCAGATGGCTCTCTCCGTCTGCGAAGACCTCATCTCCAGTCAGGTAGTTTACTGCCACCTCTGCACCTCTATGTCAAACTGCTTCATTCTTCTGTGAATAACACCAGCTACGTATGATCTATTCATTACTCCACCTAAAGTGTAAAAACGGTTCGCTGTCTCTGCATCAAGGTGCTTAGGCGGAACAGCCTGGAAATCCCCGTACTTTGCTTTGGAAAGTTGCTGGTTTCAGGGACATGTAGGTGTCAAATTCCGGTGCGTTTTCTCACCCAGAGAACGTTAGACCAGGTTGTTTCCCATGGAATAGAGCAATTGTCTATTTCTCCCATCAGCAGACTAACTTTCCACTCATCTTCGTCATGCATCCAAATGTATAGAATCACTGACAGAAAATATATTACTGGCCCACCATTTGTCCAACTTGGCATCCTTGTTATATTTGTTCACAAACTCACAAAATAATTGAAAATACTGTGGGCTCCCCACAAACCAATCTGTTTAACAGACATCCAAAAATAGGCATTGTTTCGGGGCATAGCTCAGATGAGAGGGCGACTGCACATTTCAGGACACACAGCTGCAGATCTACTGAAGTGCAAAGGAACCAGTGAGGAGTGGAAATATGCAATATGTCATTTGCAATTAAAACTTATCGTTCAGTGTGCGTGTGATGCTTGATAGCGTTTTGGCGTCAGAAGGCTGACATGGCCGTGGACGGTCCCAGCAAACACTTAATGTATGTTGGCCGAGGAGCGCATCAGTCAGTCAGCTGCAGTCCGTGTGATATGATGCAGTGGTAACATGAAAAACTGCTACACTGAGTGCTCGAATGTAGATTTTCCAGGGAAGAGTTTTCTTTCAGTGATACAATATTAAACATTCATACCATTTGCGCTGCAGATCTGATGAGCAAAAGATATGTTTTAAGTAATACATGGTGAATGGTGAGTGTGTGCGCACCGTTTGAGAGTGGTTAAACGCTGACGCACAGTGAAAAGCACCGACCATCTTCTCGTGCGATGCTCTACATGGCTTCTAAAAAGCACCAACATAATGTCACCGCGTGTTGAGGCGAGAAGTCCCTCTCGCCCTCGCTCCCATTTCTCCCACACACATAATTGAGCTTCGTGCAAAGAAGACACACCCACACCTTCAGCGCTGCTTTCATGTCCTCGGTCCTCTGCTTGGTGTAATGACTCTAATTGATGCGGGCTTGTAGAATAATACCATCACATCCAGTCTCCTGTCGCCCAAAGCGCGAGCGCGCAATCCAGCTATTAGGCTGGGCAGATTACACCAACTATGGCTCAATTCACTGCGCGCACACACACACTTTTCACAATCAAATCTAATTTAGACAGAAAGTCCGGGCAAGGTTTAATCAGATGAGATCGGCTTGTAGGCGATAACAGTCACTGAGAGGGAAAGTCCGTGGCAGATGGAGGAGTAGATGCCTGGGAGCAGTCCTTGGAAGATAGACCTAATTTTTGACCCAGCCATACGGACCGCTCATATCCAATAATCCATACCCGCACAGCCGTGCCAACTTAATTCCTCTCCCGTCTCATCTCTGTGGCATTTCTCAAGGCCGAGTTCTTTTAGAGTTCATCTTGGTTCTCTTAATGCAGGAATGAGACTGAACCAAAAAGACACAAATTATCGTTAGTCTGCCAGCCCACACCGTGAAGACAAAGCTTCCCTGTTCTTCTGTTGTAGATGAGTTTATCCCTGACTGCAATTCATGAAGACACTCATCTTTTAAAAAATGTTATTTTTAACCTCTTATACAACATTTTAGGGCAGCAGTTGCACCCACAAAAATTTGACTAGTGTAATTCTTCTTGAGGCAGAAAAACAGAAGTTTCCGCCAAGGCTGGACGACCATCCGAGGGAAGCAGACAGCTGCCCCACATAGAGTGTGGTAATTAGAGTGTATAAATTTGTTTTAATTGTAAATGCAAACCAAAAATGAAAGGGTTTACATACATTTACATTAATTCAGAGAACAACCAAACTAAAATCAAACATACTTCTGAGTGCATTGTTTCCTCTTATTGAATCCTACAAGAAATAAACATGCAGGCCTGTCAGAACACTTTGAGTGCTTCTGTTCACTGTTTGATGGTAAGAATTTAGATTTGTACCCTCCCCATGTTATTGCATGTATTTATATGTGTGATAAATTCATGTTTGAATGTGTTTGTCGGTTATGTTTTGTGGTAAATTTGCCTTCTGTGTGACAAAACTATACATAAAAAAGATAAAGAAGAAAGAAAGAAAGCCTGTAGTGTTCAAAATGGATGCCTAATAGACCAAAGTCTTTCTCTCTCAGTATGACTGCTGCTGTTAACACTCTGTCTTGATGCCAGTGTCAGGATGACAAAGTGTTCTTCATCTGTGTCTCCGCAGGTCTACGCCATCCTGGTGAGTCACCCTCCCCAGTCCAATGACCATCTCACTCCGACACCCGTCTCCTACACTGCAGGCTTCTACCGCATCCCCGTGGTGGGGCTCACCACCCGCATGTCCATCTATTCAGACAAGGTGAGTGATGGATGAGAGAGATGAAGGAAGAGAGAGAGAGAGAGAGAGAGGAAAACAGGAAGAGAGTGAGCAGATAGCGAGGGAGTGAGGAGCTCCCCTGGGGAAGCTTCAAAAGCTTCTTAGATTAAACGTCCCATCACTGTCTATTAGGGGAGCTGTGATTAAATGGGTTTCCTGCTGAAAATTGAAAGAACTTCATTAATAATGCCTCTGACCTGAGTAATGTTTTTATGATGCACAAACCACTAAATGGAAACTTTAAAGCAATCACCTAAATAAAATGTCACCAACTCAATTGAAAGGCTATTTAAGCTCTCCTGATCTTTCACATTAAAGGATTTTTAGGGACCTTGAGGTGTGTGTATGCATGGATGAAGGGATGATGAAAGTTTTCTTTCTTTGTTCTGTTTGCCCATTAGTGACGAGGTTTGGCATTTGTTTTCACCTGAAGAAACTCTTTCTTTATCATTAAAACATGGCGAGACTTTTTGTAAAACACATTCTGCTGCAGGCATTTGAACTTTCAGTCTATTATTATTATTATTATTACATGTCTGTATTCTCTCAGTGTGCAGAACATAAAGTTAGAAAAGCATGGCTGCGGGGGTTTGCTCCCATTCAGCCACAGTGGCATTAGTGAGGTCCAACACTGATGTTGGGTGATAAGGCCTGGATCCAAGTCAGTGATTTAGTTCATCCAGATGGCGTCCAGGACAAGGCTCTGTGCAGTGAAATTGTCCTTTGTTCCAAAAAAATGTGTTCAGCTTGCACTAAACATTGATTACACTGGTTTGGTAAGGTTTAGTTACAGATATAACTCAGTGTTCATCCATGAAACATCAAATTACTACTAATTTAAGCATTGAGAACCCTGGTTGTCATGGTTACAATATCCAATTGATGAGGATTAGCAAATGTAGCCCCTGGAGACATTGTTATCCACATGTTATGGGGTTAAATCTTGTATATGACAATTTGAAAAGTATTTTTCCTATGTAAAGACTTCAGTAACCTTTAAAAAAGGCCAAAATCTGCCCCGAGAGAGGACTTGTCTGCTGGTTTATATGCTGCAAGTGATGAGTCATTCATGAAAAACCCAAGTTGCCTTTAATGAGTGTTAATCCTTCCGCTTCCTCCTCCGTGCTCCTCCAGAGTATCCACCTGTCCTTTCTGCGGACAGTCCCGCCCTACTCCCACCAGGCGCATGTGTGGTTCGACCTGATGCGCGAGTTCAACTGGAACCACATCATCCTGATAGTGAGCGACGATCACGAGGGGCGCGCTGCTCAGAAGAGGCTGGAGACCCTCTTGGAGGAGCGGGAGACGAAGGTGAGACGCTCTGGCCCCTCCCCAGAGTGCGTGAGCATGAGCGTGCGAGTGTGCAAGGTTCTTTAAACCTCAAAGGTCTTCTATGTATGTAACTGTTTTCCTTTCTGTTGTGTGGCCACATCTCTTTCTCACCATTGTGTAAACACTGGCCAACATGCCAAGAGACATCAACAGCGTCTAATGTGGTCTAATCTGACAAAAGTTTGTATGTTTATTTGCTCATCTTCACGTTGCTTTTCACCATAGTCCAAATTATCCTGTGTCTATCCACAGTGGGAGCCAAATAGCGGACTTTAACTAGGGGCTTTGCAAACCATCACAGACTGAAGTGTTGAGCTGTTTTATCGGGGGCCCGTGGTTGGAAGTCAGGCGCTTCTCTCCTGTCATTGTACGATGATAGCCGGCTTCGTTACTGCACGCAGAGGGTTTGTGTGTTTATTGCACCCTGCTAAGTCATGTTTGTAAGACGTGGGATATGGTTTTCGCCTTTTCAAGATGCCGCTGATGCATCCATTTTAAGTGTAGCTCTGAGCTGTGTATGTGGGTCAGTGAAATGCTGATTTTCTCTGAGCCAAAACAGACTTGAGACTGCGATGATGTGTGCCCTTTAGGAACAGAGAGCGAGAAAGAGAGAGGAGGGGAAATATGAGCACCATCTATTTCATCCATTCATTTAACATGATGAAATTACCTCGGGATATGCTTTCCTTTATACTCTGTCATGCTCGTCCCTCTCTGGGGCTCTTTGCTGTAATTGTGTGGCTGAACAAAATGAGTCCCGATTCAGAAATTTAATTAAAGCAGGAGCTGAGGAGACACTGAGTTGGACTCACACCCGAGGTACTTCGCAGAAGGCAGCCACAGTTGAAGTGCAAGCTTAGATTAAGTGAGCGGGATGATTATTGATCAACAACCCACCGATAGAAAAACATTTCAAAGGTTTGATTTAATCACAATGATTTGTGCAGCCCCTGTTTAAATCATCGCACCGATACTCTGCAGTGACTCACATCCTGCACTGTAGCTGAGAAACTGCTTCATTAAAAGAAAATGAATTTGAGTGTCCGACTGGCAACTATTGTGTCTGTGTATCCAGTCTGATATATTGTGGCTCGAAAGTATTCAGACCCTGTCACGCTTTATTGTGTTGTAGATTTGATGTTAAATGAATACAATTGTCAATCTACACTCATCCATTATGACAAAGTGTAAAGGTTTTTAGAAATATTTGTAAATCTGTTCAAAATTACCCACTTAGTTCTCTTAAGTATTCAGACTCTTTGCTGTGTCACTCTAAACAGAGAGTAGGTGTATCGTGTTCCCTTTAATTGCTCATGAGATGTGTATAGAACTCAGAAATCAGAGCAAATATAGGATATAAAACCATTTCTAAAGTTTTCCCACAAGTAAAGGAGGAGGTGTGGATCCATCATGACTCTTCCTAGTAATGGACGAGTAGATGGGCCGGAATGGTTTTTGTCAGGAAGGTGACTGAGAGCCCATCTGTCAAGGCAAAAGACATACGGCAGGCTGCTTGGAGTTTGTAAATTGCAGTTTCATCCATTTACTACTGAATCTATAACAAAATACAGTGTGCAAAAAAGGACAGGGTGTGAACACTTTATGGAACCTTCTGTGTCACAGGGCTAATCAGTGTTAAACTGGGTAATGTGCTCCTGCAGTTTTATCTGAGTCAGTGCTACGTACACTTGCCTGCTAATATAAATACTCACCAGAGCACCAAATATGTATTATTCCACAACTGAAAATAGTGAGCGAAGCCACTGGCTTGAACTGTCTTAGGTGATGACAAAGGCCATTAGTTTGGATGTGACAGATTACAGCTTTGACACACAGAAGTGGTGTTATTCTTTCTGATCGCCTGCTTGCACTTCATCAACTCCAGTGAATTTACATTATTTTTAGCTGCAGGGCCAGTCGTTAGCGGAGTCACACGCAAGGTCATGGGGGGATCACTGTCACCACCAGCAAAGAGGCTCTGGACACAGTGGACTTAGTCAGAGTGCAAGCGTGACCAACGCAACATGGAATATTAATGCCTGACTGAGGGTTCAAAAATAGATTGCTCTGCAAAACTCTTAAGCGAAAAAAGACAAAGATGGGTTTTTTTGTTTCGCAGTGCTGCTGGAAGCTGCTTACTGAGAGGATTTCTACATACTGAAGCTTGATAAACACTCAAACACCATTTTATTACACTTGGCATTTACATAGTACTCAGTGTTGTGACTGACAATTGTGCAAAATTATTATCAAACAATGAATTTTCTCAGCAACAACGCTAAAAGTTATCTGCTTGTCGAGCGGGATATGTCACTTGCTTCCAGTGTAGTTTCATGCAACTCTGTTTGTTCTGCCATCTTTTAAAATCTCACGGAATTTTAGAACATTTACTTCACAGAATAAGCAGAAGTGCCCACAGACTGTTTTAAGTAGTTTTGTAATTCATGATTATGATTCAGGATGTAACAATGACCTCTCCACATTTCAAATCACAATGACAAACGCAAAGGCCGCAGAAGCATCAGCTTGTGTTTCAGGTTTCTAAAGCTTTCAGCTGACTTGAATGGATGAGCTTCTGGATGGTATTTGTTGTGAATTTGCTTGTCAGCCTGAATAATGCACTGATGCGTGGGTCAGTGTCGCCTTTTGTAAAGGGAGGGAATCAGAGCCAGAGTGCAGCGAGGTGTGAGCTGCGAGGGAAGGCAGCTGTGCAAGAAACCCGGTGAAGCAGAAAGACGTGGTCTTTTCCTGCGAAATGGCTCCCTGTGTCAGGCAGGACTCCGGAGCGTCACCTCTCACAGAACCATAAGACAGGAAGGGAATTTAAATCATGACATGTCCAGCAAGCTGAAGTCTCATGTGTTGTGGCCAAATTCCATACCGTGTACTAAACATATACAGAAAGCTCTGTATAATCTTTATTCAGTTCTATATTGTTTTAGCAGTTTGTGTAAAAAAAATGTGTGGTTGTTTAACTGCCGTTTATTTCTTGACAGTTAAAACTTTCTTTGTGTTTTCCAAAATCTTTTTCGACAGTCTCCTACTGTCCACAATCTGTTTTGATTCTTGGCAGCTGTGACAGCAGCCTTTGTGCTGTAAATAGTGGGATGGTAGTATAATTGCTGAATACATTCAAAGTTCAGGCATTTTTTCTATGCGCGAGTATAATGGATTTTGTCACTTTTCCAGTGTGGACACACTCCATCCATCCTCAAAACCACTGTAGACTTTGTAGTGTTGAAGCGGGACACGGCTTTGAACTATTTGCTGGAATTATCTTGTGGGATGAAACATCAGAGTGAAATGTTGGCTTGTGATTGTGACTGAAGCTCGCTAACTGCTTTTTGCTTTTCATTGTATCAATCTCACAGTTAAATTAGTAACTGGAATTGTTGCAAAACAACAGTGAATATAAATCCATGCAAATAACATTGTAGTAGATAATGCTGTCTTGCTTTTGATGCATTCCTCCAAGTGCACGTAGAACATGGACAGCTGCAGCCTCGGAGTTTGGCGCTCCGGGGCCAGCACAAACGATGTCACCGCAACAGACAGTTGGGTAGATTTGTAGTTTCCTTGTGGAGTTTTGCGAGTTTGCATGCTGTAAAATTTTAATGAGCTGTTTGTGGGTTTTTTTTAGGAGTCCAAATATATGGGATTGGACTTTGGACTTTATGGTGCAGGTTTTGAAAATCTAACTGCTTTCTTTTATGGTCATGTTTACTTATGAAATGTTAACTTCTCCATGCTAATGCTAATTTACAATATTAACACTTGAAAGTCATTGATGCAGGTGAATCACTGGATCATTGCTGACATTTGATGCATCATATCATCCTGGATATGACACTATAATTTGAACAAGTCTATGATTTCAGTTATTGCTAAGTGGTCATCTCTGATGTTCTTTGCAAGCCCCTTTGTTAAAGATCCCGATTTGAAGCAGAAAAGTGGAGATTTGTTGGAATGCTTTACTGCCCTCCATTTTCAACTGTTTATAATATTTTTCTGTGTCTGCATATTTTCTCTGTGCACATTACTCATCAGAATAAAA
Organism: Psettodes erumei; assembly: GCA_016785225.1. NCBI lineage: Eukaryota > Metazoa > Chordata > Actinopteri > Pleuronectiformes > Psettodidae > Psettodes > Psettodes erumei. Next base: position 136,297 of record JAFBJZ010000782.1, on the reverse strand, counting down.
AAAGGAACTATGAAAACCTCGACCAACTGTCCTATGACAACAAGCGAGGACCTAAGGTATATTTGCATGGTCAATGCACGCCGCCCACCAACTTTTCCAAACGTAGCAACTAGAAACCAGCCCAAACCAGTCACCAGCCGACCCAGAAATGTCCCTCTCTTGGTAGCACGTGTTTTCTTTAATTTCTACTTTGAGACATTTCCCTATGATTTAAATAAAGAATGATTTTGTTATGAAAAATCTATAATTTTTGGTCATTAAAGAAAAAAAAAGAAATCAGTGAACAGCGCCTCGCTTTTATCATTTTCATTTTTTCCTTCAATAAAGGAATGCATGTCCTCTGAACACACATACTCACACACAAAAAGAGTTTGCAAGTCCATTCCTTTGTGGAGAACCGGTAGTGTGGGACAAAACCGCTTCCCAGATGCTACTTCCTCCTGTTCTGTAGTACTTTCCTAGTTTTCAGCAGTTTTTTGTTGGGGGAAAACGTCCTCCTCACCCCCTTCACCTGTTTTTAGTTACTGGTTGCATTGACCTTCTTCTACCCCCTACCTAACACATGCACGTCCTTCTTTGGAGCCTTGATAACCCTCAGTTTGCATGCAAACAAATGCAAAAAATTTTTCCCTTCAAGCTTTTTTTTTTTTTTTTTTTTTTTTTTAGTTAAGCCGGTTCCCCTGGATCGCTTTCCTTTTTTATCTCTGTCTCCCGTATTCAAACAAAATCGTCCAAGCTCGAAACCAAGCAGGTAAAGAGGCAGCATGGTATCTGAGGTATAGGCAAAAGTAGCTGGCTTGACCTTTCTTATGCCCCGATCACAGGCAGAGAAAGTCCTCCAGTTCAGCCAGGAGACTAACTTAACTGCCCTGCTGCTAGAGGCGAAAGAGCTGGAGGCCCGAGTCATCATTCTGTCCGCCAGGTGAGGTTTTTCACAAATTATGTAAATTTCACCCACATTTTCAGAGTGAGTATTGATGATAATATCATGTTTACCTGACCCCACTTTAAAATGGCCTCAAGGTTCCAATTGCACCAGTAGGGATACATTTTCACTCCCACATAATGAGACGTGAACAAGTAAGGGTAAAAAATTTATGTCCATGCACTCAAGGCTGAAGTTTTGGAAAAATGTACACGTTTTCTTGTCAGTGTATCTAAAATGGCATTATATGCTGCAGAGAACATATCATTTTTGAAAAAGTAAACGCTATGTCAAAGTCGATATATGTGACTAAGCTAATTAAGGCAAAAATATTCTGTGAAAATGGGAAAATTACGCACTCCATAGATGCCAAATCATGTCTTTATGACAAAGGTATTTCATATCATCAGTGTAATGTAAAGCAGTAATAAACTGTTGAACAGCAAACTCAGTAACAGTGATTTTGTACATACAGTAGCCTTTGTGTGTTATTTACAGTACATAATAACACATGACAGTAGGGCCTCCACAACAATGACAGTAAAGGTGGACAATGAGCCTGGAACCACAAAAAAATGCTTTTATAAGACTTTCTTCCCTACACTTTTATTCAGCATGCTCTGATGTCACAAAACGCTCTTTTTTTTGTCTGTTTCTACGATGGTAAATCCCAGCGAGGAAGATGCTGCCGCAGTGTACAAGGCTGCCCGCTTCCTCAACATGACGGGCTCGGGCTACGTGTGGCTAGTGGGCGAGCGGGAGATGTCGAGTAAAGCTCTGAGCGAGGCGCCAGACGGTACGTTCATCCAGCTGCAGTCGATGGGAAAAAAAAGCGTTAACCCCGGCTCTACTCAGAGGCCGATCATAACACGTTCAGGATTAGAGAGATTAACGATGGATGCACCACATGATTAATGGTATAACGGATTGTTGTGTGTTGAGCATTAAAACGTTTAAGCATTCTGTGCTTAAAGGTTTAAATGTGTTGTGTCCACGCTCTGTTTTTTGTTCCAATGTGTATGTCCTCTTCTGCCATATTAATACCCTGGTCTCTAATGAATTATAAAGGGAGAGTTTTGCGAGAGGTAACTGATAGAATGGTAAGATGCAACAGCTTTGTTTCTATTCTATTCTATTTATTCTGGGTTGTTATTTTTCTTTGCACAAGTCTCTCACAATATTTTGTCACTTTTTGGTCACTAACGTTGAGCATCTTTTCTCCAGGCACTCAACACAACCAACCCCAAAGTATTTTTTTTCATCCTGTCTATATCCCATCTCATCCACCTCTACTGCAGCTTCTTCAGGGAGTCTGCAAGATTGATGGACCTGGTTGCAATAAGAAAACTTAGCTGAAGTTGGATTGTTGCTCTTTAAATTTAGGTCTGGTAGTATTTTTGTTTGGTCCTAACACAAACAATGCCTCGACTGTACCGACCTCCCAAACCTTAGCCAGTAGGGCCACAAAAAAGACAGATCCAACTTCAAGGGACTCTTTACACATGCTGTGAAAAGGTCATCAGTGGCAAAATCAGAAAAAATGATCCATTTATTTCTGTTGCCTCATCTCATAAATGACAAGATTTTTTCTGATTATTATCCAAGAGAGCAAAGGGCAGATGAAGATGGATCATGCAACTGATGTCTGACCTTTATTCAGGATGTCTAAACTGGAGGCCCTATAAGTTTTTTCCCCACTTTGTGCATTGCAAAAGGATCCAGGGAAGCCATCGTTTGCTCAGGTCAGTGATTGTCTTTGTTGTCGACCTGATCTCAGGTCTAATCGGCCTCCAGCTCATCAACGGGAAGAATGAGTCGGCCCATATCAATGACGCTGTGGCTGTGGTAGCTCAATCCATCCAGGAGCTCTTTGAAAAGGAAAACATTACAGAACCCCCGAGAGGATGTGTGGGCAATACCAACATTTGGAAAACGGGGCCCCTTTTTAAACGGTAAAATTGAATACAGACCTAATATAATGCTTCAGTTATATTTCTTTTACTTTTCCAAATGGTAAAAAAGTATGATTTTTTAAAAAGTCTTAGCTAATTTTTATTATTGTTATTCTTAACAGCTTCAGAAAATAGCATAGCGATTGGCATTCATAACTTCAATGTCTGACTTCATTTGACCACATATGTCAAATCCAAATTAGGTTTGTTTAGTTGCTGATTAGCCGAGCACTGAATTGACAGCCATGCACAGAATGATACTCAATTAAACGCATCGTTGCCTGCCTAACAGATGAGACGCAATATCTATGCATGAACACATGTGCACTTATGAACTCATTCACACTTATAATTGTTTTTTATTCACTTGCCCCAGGGTGCTGATGTCATCCAAATACCCAGCAGGCCTCACAGGGCGCGTGGAGTTCAATGACGACGGCGACAGGAAGTATGCCCACTACAGTATACTCAACTACCAGAAGACTCGGCTCACTCAAGTTGGCATATACAATGGAACACAGGTAAACTGAGAGGCAGAAGCAGCTCTGGCCTATTTGATACAACTGTGAAGCAATTTTATAGTAGTAGTATAATTATATTAGTATAATTAGTAGTAATAGTAGTATAATTAGATCAAAGATCCCTCCATATTTTATACTCACTGCCCATGAGTAGGTTGTACTGTACCTTCTCTGTGAACATCGTCTTTTTTTCTGGTCATACCGAACATGCAGACCCAGTTTTCTATCTATAGTACAATGCCCTTAATGTAGGACAACTACAGAATCCTCAGCCCGTGCAGAAAAAAAAGCACACTGTGCAGTTCACCCAATGCTACAACAATGCAGTAACAGCAATCTGTCATAGTGAACAAGGAGGATTTCAATATGTATTGTTTTAATTGCTATGATGAATATGAACATAAAAGAAAATGAATGTGGAGATGTATGTATCTGGAAATGCAACCTAAATTATTTCAAGAACGTGAAGTATATAATGCAGATAATGTATTTACTGGGTTATATTACTGGCAAATTAATCTTTCAGACATATATACTAACAACCACACCATTATTACGAATGCATTTTAAGTTTACAACATCAACATCACTCATGAATGCAGCTCTTCATCAGCGGAGGGAATCAAATGATGAAAGTTTCACTGCATTGAACTACCTAACACGGTGTTACAATGTGTAATCAATCTGGCAAATGACAGATAAAATGTGTTCATGGAAAACAGATCTGCATGAGATAAGATATACAGTATTGTGCATGACAGTTTATTTTTAACCTCAACAATGGTCTACATGAGCAATTGTTATGGTAACAGCCAGCAAGTGGACCTTGTGTTAAGATCATTTTGTCAAATTATCATGTACAATTTGTAGTTGGTTATTAAATGGGCCGGCTCTGAACAGGGAAGGCCTGAGAGGTCCAGCACTTCAGTTTCCTGGCGATAGGTGGGTGTGATATTAATAAGTTCCTCAAACCCTGAGGTATGATACATAAGTCAGAGGTCAATGCAATAAAGAAAAGAACCGCTGAGCTGTGGTTATATAAAGCTGACTCATTAGTAAAGCTCGCCCACGGTGCTGGAGACTCAGTGGCAGCATGCCTTCTGTCAGCACTCACCTATAATACCTTACATGCGTGTGGCATCCCTGCAGGTGGTAATGAACAATCAGTGGAAGATCATCTGGCCTGGAGGAGAGACAGAGAAACCACAGGGCTTCCAGATGTCCACTCGATTAAAGGTAGGGTGACTTCGCTTTGCTGCTGCAATGTGACATTAATGTCTACACGGATCGAGTGCGGACCTGACTTGACATCCTCATGTTGGACAGCGCGTTAACATTTGTTTCTCAGAAAGGAGTGAAGTGAAACTATGTGATATATTTGGTATGACATTTATCTCTTCAAGTTTGTTTTTTTTCTTGGGCCTGGAAAGAAACCTCTCTTATGTATCATTGTCAGTTATTTTTTTATTAATCTGCTTGTCTTTGTGCATTCATGAGTATCTGGGAATTTGTGCACGTGTTTATGAATCTGCTGGGATTTTCACAAATATTTTCTCCCTCTTGTAGCGGCGCTCTGAAGTCCCTCGGGATCAATCTGATCCAGAATTAACTACGTGATAAACAGCTCTCTGTCCCATCTGTTGTAGATAGTGACGATACACCAGGAGCCTTTTGTGTATGTGAAACCCACTCTGCCGGACGGAACGTGCAAGGAAGAAATGACATTAAATGGAGTCTTAATTAAAAAGGTTATCTGCACTGGGCCCAATGAGACCATCCCAGGTAACACTTCAGGGACGTTTCTATTATCACTGTGCTTTTACTGCACTCGCCTCACACCCACTGGAGATGCATACATATATATGCAGTAGGTATCTATATGTATGCATGTAGCTGAGTGTGCCATTAAGAATGACTGACTGCTGAGATGCTGGGACATGCTTAGTCTGTATGCTGTGTGTGCAGTGTGACTGTGCGTGCGTGTGGTTGTCTGCAGTGCACCGCCTCACGCATTTTCTGTGTTCAATCTACCTGCGCCGCCATTGGATTAAAACAAAGAAAAAAAAGACATGCTTCCTCCAGAGTGATTGTAACTTGCAACCGTTGCTGGTTTTGTTACAGGTCGCCCAATTGTACCTCAGTGTTGTTATGGATTCTGTATTGATCTCCTGATCAAGCTGGCTATGACCATGAACTTTACGTATGAGGTGCATCTGGTGGCAGATGGGAAATTCGGAACTCAGGAGCGGGTCAGTTTCACTTTAAGAACCAAGTTGTCATTTTTTTGCATGATACTCAGGTTGCATGCAATGTATCACATTGAGCACTTTAATAACATCAATGTTTTTAACAATTTCATTTTGCTCCACTAACAGTTTTGATCTTACTAACTGTTCAGAGGCGAAGTGATAAGCAGGTCTTAGAGCAGAGGTCCACGGATGTCAGATGTCCAGTGGGTGAATTTGCCTGTCATTACTGATCTCAAGCTAGTTTTTGAATGTCATGACATGTGTGCAACTGAGTTGCAACTTAGTTTTATTATGAAAGGGACATAATGTTATGTGCAAACAACTTGAAAATCTACCAGAGAAAAAGAGGATAATGGTCCATCAGCAGAGTAAAAACATATGTGTCAAACACAACAAAGATCCTCAAAACGTGTTTTTCCTCTGTCACTGTGCGAGTATTATTTCATTCCCAGGCTTTTGACTTCTGACTTTAGTCCTCCATTAAGTTACTGGTTTTCGTAAAAAAAGATTAAATAAAGGATTTATTTTAATTAGCAAGGTATTTACCTCCTGTAAATGTAATAACTAGGTCACCAAGTGGGGACCAATCTAAACTGAAAGGACAGCATAATAGTAATGATAATTTCTAATAAATTTGGAGACAAATGTTTGCTGTGGCCTCCTCTCTCACCTGTGTCCTATAATTCCCCGTAGTATTTTTCTCGGTATGCAAATTTCAACGTAGAAACGCCTCTATCTGATTGGGTCGACAACCTTTGGAGGTGGGGCCAAGAATATTAGTCAGTCAGATCTCCAGAGGTTGACAGTCCAATCAGATGGAGGTGCTCCTTTAATGTCGTTCTTATGAATAATTAATGTTCTTGATGTTCCTGAATTAATGAGGATCCTAATGTGAGTGAATCATTTCATGAATGGATAGTTTGGTGGCTGGATTATTTGAAGAGAGACACTAAATGTGAGAGTAAAGTAACAGCTGAAATATCTCCTTTCTCCCTGTCTGTCTGAGAACTAAAAACGGGTCAGATATGACATGAAAGCATGTTGACTGAATGAACCCGAATTATTTTTATGTATTGTTTGTCGTGTCAGTAATGGGTTGTACTCCCCCCTGTAATGATTACACAGTCATAATTCACAGAAGTAAGATAAGAAAGAAAAGGCAGGACCATCAGACATGATCTGCTTAAAAACCTGCAGGGTTTGAACAGATTGCCTCTGTAAAAACATCCTGTTTTGTAGGCAAATCATGAGCACAATATTCTGCACTTGTGGTGTTCTACAGTGCATGAACCTGTAAACAACAGAAAGTGGCAATCTCTCTGTTATGTAAGGCAGTTTCAAAGATACCGAGCATGCCTTGCCCCACTAGGCTTATCCCGAATCCTTAAAGCCTGGAAACATGCGGCAGTCTCAAAGGCAGCAGGTTGATTGCTGATTTGCATGTTAACACCTCTCCTTTTGGGACTGCAGGTGAACAACAGTAACAAGAAAGAGTGGAATGGCATGATGGGAGAGCTCCTGGGGGGCCTGGCTGACATGATTGTTGCCCCGCTGACTATAAACAACGAACGAGCCCAGTATATCGAGTTCTCCAAACCCTTTAAATATCAGGGCCTCACTATCCTCGTTAAAAAGGTAAGCAGCCCGCTTTGCACTCTTATCATGTCCCGCTGTGCCATCACCTACCCACTAAGGCAACTTTTATCTCTTGTACAGTCACCTTATCAGAAATCCACACGAACGTGTGATTTTAGATGTTTTTTTCTCAACGCAAGGCGACAGGGTGAAAAAGCTGACTAAGTGTATTAGAAAAACACATACTCTCCTTTATTTGTCACATGTGTAAAAACATAATGTGTGTGTAATATCACCAGGTAATGGCAACACAATGATGCATGCATACATTTGACTCATCACTTATGAAGAAACAGAGCAGGGAATGAGTCAATTTGCAGCTGTTCTGGTCACATCTAGAACTCATCAAAACAAATGTAGAATGTCAAAGGAGACCAATTGTTATTTGACTTTATGTTAGTCTATAATATGCGAACATAATCAAAGTAGTTCATTATCAGTCAATAACCAACTGCGCTGTGTGTTTCCAGGAAATTCCTCGCAGTACACTGGACTCGTTCATGCAGCCGTTCCAAAGCACACTGTGGCTGCTGGTGGGTCTATCGGTACATGTGGTGGCGGTGATGCTTTACCTACTAGACCGGTTCAGGTACAAGGGGAAACCTGTGTGTGTGTGTGTGTGTGTGTGTGTTTTATGTGTCTTCATGACTGAGTCAGTGTGCACATGCACTCCTGAGCGCTGCAGATCTTCCCTCAGTGTAGATGCGAACGCAGACAGAGGGGAAGATTGGCTCCAACCATCTCACCGCTCTGTCCCCGTGCCACCGTCTTTGTCTGCTCTCTTTCTGTGGACTTTGTCTCCCTCTTGCTTTGCTTGCTCTTGTCCAGTCCCCTTCCTTGCCATGGGGATTGCCATGGTTTTCCCATCTGCAGGCTCTCAGCAATTTCTCATTTTATCTTCTCCCAACACCTCCCACTTTCTTCACTCTAGCCCGTTTGGAAGATTTAAAGTAAACAGTGAAGAAGAAGAGGAAGATGCCCTCACCTTATCATCCGCTATGTGGTTCTCCTGGGGAGTGTTGTTGAACTCTGGAATAGGAGAAGGTGAGACACACCCAGTGGAAAATAACTATTGAAAATGTGCAAATCATTGCTTACTGAGTGGTAAATGTTCCCTTTTCCCCAGGACACTGTAACACTGCTGAGCACTTTGATTTTTACACAGTTTTGCAGTAGTAAAAACCAACAACAAGGCGTTTGTGGAGCCTGGTGCTGCCTGATTGTGGAGTTTTTCTTTGAGGTTGACAAATGAATTCCTGTCAAACCACATTTTGTAGAGATGGGCTTTGATGCAGTCTTTTTACAGATTGTACCTGTTGCCTTTTTGTTTTGTTTGTGTTGAAGTATTTCCTTTTCATGTCTGATATATTTTTAGTGGGTTATATTTTTGGTTATTTCTTGTGTTCATTGTTGTAAAGTCTGTGGAACTTTTGATAATTCAGTTGAGAGGGTTTTAATTCACTATGATTATTATGCTTTTGATGATTATTTGAAGTAGTAGTTTTAACAGTCGTACTAATAACAGTGCCACGGCATTGTTTGAGGTTAGCAGTACTGATTGTTGGAACTGCTTAAGACTCTACATTTCTTCAGTGGCTTGTAAATGACTGAGCTGAAACTTTAACTCTTGAATTCACCACACAGGTGCGCCGCGCAGCTTCTCAGCGAGAATCCTGGGTATGGTGTGGGCTGGCTTTGCCATGATCATTGTGGCCTCTTATACTGCCAATCTGGCTGCCTTCCTGGTGTTGGACCGGCCTGAGGAGCGCATCACCGGCATCAATGACCCAAGGGTGCGTTACTGCACAATATCATCTTTATTTACATAAGTATAAATTTATATAAACTCATTGAGGTTACTAGTAGTCATTACTCGACATGTCCTTCTCTGCAGCTGAGAAACCCATCAGACAAGTTCATCTATGCCACAGTGAAGCAGAGTTCCGTGGACATCTATTTCCGGCGGCAGGTGGAGCTTAGCACCATGTACCGCCACATGGAGAAGCACAACTATGAGAGTGCCGCCGAGGCTATCCAGGCCGTGCGTGACAAGTGAGTCTCGGCCAGGCCGGGCCGACCAGAGCACGCGTCGGCCGGCTGCTCAACCTGTCAGGCAGGGCCAGTCAGCTCAGGGGAGGTGGGGGGGGACATGGACCTCCGGATCAGGCGGAAGCAGCGGGACTTACTGCGGCGTTCCTCTGATCCAGGCCCATCGCCCAGCCAAAGACGAGACCAGGAACAGCAGCAGGTGTGGTGTCCGCAGCACTGACACCAGTGTGAGGTTGAGCTAATGCTGAGTCAAGGAGCACCCTTTTCCAGGTTGTACCCAGACGAACATCTTTGAGATGGGGGGAATCCAATGGGGGAAACGCGCCCTCGCCCATCTGGCATTGGATTTCATTTGGGCCATAAGCAGCGGTAGAGATTGCTGGTAACCGCCGAATGACACACGATCTGGTGTGCGAGAGAGAGAGGGGTGGGAGCCGTAAATGTGTATGTAAATCATTGTACTGTTGCACCGTAACCCCCTCCTTCCCCTCCTCCCCCCTCCCTCCTCCCTCCTCCTCCTCCTCCTCCTCCTCCTACTCCTTCCCTTCCCCCCTCCCCCCACAGCAAGCTGCATGCTTTCATCTGGGACTCTGCGGTGCTGGAGTTTGAAGCCTCGCAGAAGTGCGACCTGGTGACCACGGGAGAGCTGTTTTTCCGTTCGGGCTTTGGCATAGGCATGCGCAAGGACAGCCCCTGGAAACAGAATGTGTCCCTGGCCATTCTCAGGTCTGTCCCAGCCGAAGCTGCATTACTCGTATGACTTTTTTTTTTCTTTTTTTTTTTCCCTATCAATATGATTTCATGGTCACGTATTGACCATTTATAGCCACCCGATACATTGCCTTATGTCACATTTCTCTCTGTATATCCCCTCTCCTGCCCTCTCTGTCTGTTTGTCTCTGTAGAGTTTTTGTCTGTTTGTCACTGCACCTGTCCAGCTGTCTGTGTTTCGTTTCTGCTGCTATCTGGGGGTGAGCGGTTCGAATATCCGGCCACTGCGGCATGTTTTAACTTTGTCACCTCTCTCCCCACCATCCCCGACCCCCTGCAGTTCTCATGAGAACGGCTTCATGGAAGACCTAGATAAAACCTGGGTGAGATACCAGGAGTGTGACTCGAGGAGCAATGCCCCAGCCACACTCACCTTTGAAAATATGGCAGGTATGGTCCTTAATGGCGTAGAGAAAGCGTTAAAAAAGTGATTGGACAAAAACTGCAGTGGTAAGGTACTGTAGCCCTTTTTTGTCCAATACCTTTACAAAATCGTTGTTTTAGTGTCGGCGTGGGTGCTCTGTGGAAGTGTGCCGTACAGTATCTTGTGCTGTGGCTTTGTGCGGTTGTGGTCGTTCCTCACTATTGTGTGCTTTGCAGCCACCGTCGGCGGTAGGAGCAGGTTGAAAGAGGAGGGGCAACCACTGGGCATGATGGGCAGACCATGCATTCATGCTCAGTGGGAGCGGCGGAGTTGCGGACCACCAGCTCACGTGTCTCTATCTCTGCTGTTTTTTCTCTCCACTTGTCCCTTTCCAACAGGGGTCTTCATGCTGGTGGCTGGAGGCATAGCAGCAGGGATCTTCCTCATCTTCATTGAAATCGCCTACAAGCGCCATAAAGACGCCCGCAGGAAGCAGATGCAGCTGGCCTTTGCGGCCGTCAATGTTTGGAGGAAGAACCTGCAGGTAGGAATGACTCCCCTCTCTACGCACACACCGGAGGGTGGAAGGGACAAAACTGTGTCGCAGTAGGGCCAGCAAAGACCCTCATGGGGATTGATTTCTGTCTCTCAGCCCTGACAAGGAGCTTTTCATTTTCAGCGGTGGTGGTCAGACTGCCATATCGGCATATGAGAAACCGTGATCTCTTCTCTTCGTCTTCTGTAAGCGGCCACCGTGTAGGTCCCAAGTGCCCTGAGGGCCAACAGCACCCGTGTCTCTTGTGTGTGCCTGCAGGAGAGTAAGGAGGCCTCTGGAAGTCAAGCGGTGGCCGGGACCCCCTCATTAGTATGTAATTAATTAGCAGGGTCATTTCCACCTCCATGTCACCTCTTGCTGTTAGAGTAACAATAAGATAATTAGCCTTATGACCCTGTAACATGGTGGACGTCTGAATTAAAGCATCACCTTCCATGTCCATGGCATGAACTAGTAGATCTAAGCTGCTGCGCTGCTTATGCGCTTCATAAGGTCAGATGATGTGGACATGGAAAGCCAACTAAAAGAAACATCCTGCCAGAAACATCAGGAAAACAATAATAACAGTGATTACTGTATGGTTGATGCGCTTTGATTGTGTGATCGCTGATTTCCTTCCCTCTGGTGGCCTAACTAACAGCAGCCGGGGGCCAGCAACACAAATAGAGCATAAAGAGTAAAATCAATGCCCTGGCGCAATCACACAGCAGTGACTCTCCCAGTAATGTCGAGCACATCTGCAAAGTGTCATGCCACAGTGCACATTATGTCTCCTTATCCACTGCAGTGTCTGCAATGCAGACGCCATATAAGAGTGTAAAACTTGCATGCCAGAGGCTTGATGTGACACAGTGGCTACCCAAGCAGGCATCTCGTGTATGGGTCCGTTCTCCCAAATTTCAAAAGTCCATGTTTTTGTTCTTGTTCTTGTGGTACATAGCCATGCAGATAGTTTTGGACGCACTAGAGGTACATAGACTTTCAAAGCCGTCTCCACGGTGAAATGAGACAAGAATTATTTTTTTTTTATTTGAGAGAACTGACCCTTTTAGCTATAATCAAGCAATACGGTCCCCCACTCAGGCGATGGAGAACATGATTTGCCCCTGTGCTCCGATGCATTCAAATGAAGCTGTAAAGAGCACGGGAGCATCACTCCTCCACCCACACACCCTCCTTTCTTTTATTCTTTGTGGTTTCACTTCCTGATTGGATAGCTAGGAGGGGTTTGATGGCCAATCACGCTGTGAGTCTGTAATGTGGCCGTGGCAGCCTGTCTGCTGCCGCTCTGTAGGCCCTGAACCAAAGCTCAGTGTTCGGCCCTGCTGAGTAGAGACAGCAGGGCTTGAGGAAGGTACAGTATAAAAATCACAAGCACCTCAGCGAATCAGTGTCCTTCTGAGAGTGTCTGCCATCGACCTGACTATTGTATGTAACTGTTGTGAGTGTCCTCGTATGGATGTATATTTTTTAGGTGCATACAGCAGGCAAGTGCATGGGGGGGGGGCATCACTGAGAAAGGAGCGGGACACACTAAACTGCCCGTAGAACGGTGCATTTTAGGTCCATGTCAGTGATAATCACGTTGATTTCTCTGCACTGCTGAACAGAGACGGCTCATGCATGCTATTCTAGCTCATCAACCATCGTTGTGGGCCCTGGAGCTAAAAGAGTGGACACACACTTCCTTCACTGCTCCAACTAGAACCACTGTAATGGGGTCTCATGCAAGGAGCACAGAGGGAGCCTGCGAAGTCGAACTAATACAATCTGCTCTGATCTGCGTGAATATTATTCATAGTGTTTGGGTGCACTGATTTGATTACTCACTGTGATCTCATTTTCACAAATTGAAAATGACAACTTGGTGTATGTGGGGCACAAACTCAACACGATGGAAAATCGAAGCTCACAGTTTATGTGGCCTCCTCCTTCCTTAGTACGGCAAACACTGAACATTGGGGTCTCATTGTTGGCATCATTTTGACTGCTTGCACATGTGTTTGTATGTAATTATGTGCTTATACTGCCTCAGGTCGGTGTATTATGCAAAGCACTGTACTGTGCACCCACACACCTTTCAGCACTAGGATGTAATCTCAGAAAATGTGCACTTCTGACTAACAAAATCTGTTTGCATAGTACGCCCCCCCATCCCCCGCCAGCTGACATTATCTCTACATGCTTTTAATGCTCAGAAGACCTCAAAATATAAGTTCATTAAGTACCATATAAAATGAAAGTGCATGCACTGTAAGAGCTGCATGCCTATGACAGCCCAGCTTTAGGAACTGTAGCCACAGAGATGTAGAGGATGTACATATCAGAGAATTTAGCTGATTGACTCCTTATGATCTAAATTTATAGTTTATATTATACTAAGTATAGTATGTAATGAATATGCTGTGTTGTACTTGTGTCTCTTTCTTAGGAGATGTTTCATAATTAAGTGAACTTTATGTTCCTGATTTATCATAGTGGGATTACTGCTAAATTTTACTGACCTCTGCATCACTGAGAGGCTACATATCCGGCTTTTGGCTTTCCCTTTCTGTACAGATGTTATTCAGAAGTGCACTGTCTGAACGAGACTGAAACTGGTGTCAGTTTGGGATGAAGACCAAATGTCGGAGACCCTGCTCCGTGATGATGATAATGATGATGATGATGATGTATAATGGCAGTGCACTGCTGTGGCTCGCTTGTTTTCAACACGAAACAGGCCCGTGCCACGCTTCATCTGACGGCCCAGCCTGTCCTGCATGGCCGGGACTGTGCACACGCAGCGCCTCATCAGGCCTCAGAGTGGCCACGCTGCAATCCTGCAGTGTCAGACATGTGAGATGTGGTGGGGTGGGGGGGTTGAGAATAACAGAAAAGCACTGACATCACTCGGGTACTGATTTTTTCTGAACCCAGACAAAAACAGTTGTTCCGCAGGCTGATTTTCACCATTTACTAACATGAGATGTCATCTTCCAACAGGACAAAGATTTTATTCCTATTACCTCCGCTAAAATTGAGTGATGTTGTGCACCAATCACTCCTCTGCCAGCTTTCCTCTGCACTCCGCACCAGCTAATGCCTGCTCCTTACCTGATATCATGTCATCAGGGGGCTGGCGGGGTGATGGGTGGTACAAATGTACCCTAAAAGAGCCAAGTCATGTGACCTGATGAAAAGAGGATGCACTGCGGGGCCAGTGCTGGCCAGGACTGATATGCCATGCTATTTGTTTTGTGTTTACTTATTCTGTGTTCTCCCCCTTTATTCCTTCCCTTCATCCATAGAACATTTTTGGCATGTTGAAATTCACACCACACTGCCCCGCCCAGCCGAAGGGCCTCCCCCCTGGCAACTACTCACTCATCCCCCACTTATACTTTACTAGCATCCATCTTGGCGCATTTAATTTTTTTTAGAAATAGCATTTTTTAGCCTCCATCTTCTCAGGTCATGAAATCAAACATCACAACAACAAAAAACTTTCTTTTTTCACTTCATCTTGCAGGAAGAATATTGCTTACAGCAACAGTAACCAACCATTCCCTCTCAAGCCTTTTTTCCCCCTGTACACTCCCTCTCATCTTCCATCCCGTTCCCTTGTGTGTGGGGTGAATTTCCATTATACCGCTTAGAGGTATAATGACTGGGCTTTAATTACTGATTTTTGTCGCTGTTGTTTTCCCTCTTTGATATGCACTTTAGTGGCCATGGTACTGTAGCTTCTCGACTTTTTATACCTGCCTGGCTTTGGATGTGGATGTTTGCTTTGCTAGTTTATTTTTTTTCTTAATATCCACCCTTTTTGGTTCCCTTGGCTTTTGCTTAAGGATCTAATTTAAAGTAATAACGATCAAGTGGATGGAAATTTATTTTATTTTTCTTTTCTCCCCCTATGCAGCCCTCTTCCTCTCTAGAGACTCAGGATGTAAGAATACCTTAATATGAGTTGTTTTTTTCCGTTCTGTTTTGGGATTTTTTACACATACATGCAGTTATTGTGCTGAGAGTAGCTGTGGGGCACCCTGACGGTACGAGGGAGGGAGGGCACCGAATTGGCTCACCATCTTCTCAAGACATGGTTAAAACTGCTTCTTTTATTTTTTTTGACAGGAATGAACTTTGATCTGTGTCACAACCAAGTACCCATTAGATTTTAGATAGTTCTCAAAGTCTTTTAGTTGATCCATTTTCAATTTAAGATCGTTTGTGTGATGAGATGAGGAACCTTCAACTCTAAGTGTGTTCAGCTCAATAGCGAGTGGATAGGCAGAATATTTTACATCATTAAAGCAGCGTAACGTAGGTATCACGCCCACTGACATCTTTACTAGTCATCACTCATTTCAATGCATTTCTAGGGGCCGAGTCAATGTGTCAGCACATTTCTAGAAGACTACTGTGCCATCTTGTGCAGTCTCAGTGTGATAACGTTGCTTAGAAGGCAAATACCCTCATATCAGCCTGAACAGACTACTTCCAGTCTTTTATCTAACAGGCTTTTATCCCTTTCTCTTTCCCTCTTTGTGCATTTTATATTTCCAAGTGCTGTAGTCTTTCTCACAAGGACCCTCCCTCTATTTAGACAATATAAAATGAGGTAATTTATCCGGTTGGCAGGTTGTGGTGGTGGTGGTGGTGGAGGTGGGAAGAGAGAATGGGTGAGACTGAAACCACGGTTATCACCCGAGCCAGAGAGCATGAATAATGTTTTTACATATATTTATTTTAGGATAGGAAAAGTGGTAGAGCAGAGCCCGACCCCAAAAAGAAAGCCTCTTTTAGGTCCATCAGTACCACCCTGGCCTCCAGCATCAAGAGACGTAGGTCCTCCAAAGACACGGTAAGGAGACGAAGAAGCAACATCTTCCCTTGTTTATTCCTCCCTCCCTTTCCTTTCTTCTCCTCTTCCTCCTCTTCTGTCTCTGCCTCCAGCCTTCTCCTTTCCCTTTCTCTGTCCCTCTCTGCCTACATCCCCATATCCGACTGCGACAGAGTACCATGTTCCACTCACCCATCTCCACGCGACTCTGCAGCCTCTGCCACGTGTCTGTCCGTTCACCATTGATCAGCCATCAACCATTCAGCATCTGTAGCTCCTCTACAGGACGGAGGGCATCAGTGCAGGAACTCAGGTCAGGCCAGGCCAGGAGCTGGGCTCTGAATTTGGAAGGGCATGGCATCCCAAGTGTCCAGGGCTTTTCAGGGGTTTTGATGGTTTTGGTGGTTTCTTGGGGAGTGGGGGTGTGTGACAAAAGCAAGCAGTCTGCCAGTGCTGTTTTGTCTTGGGCTGCTGTTCCTCCATGTCTCCAGTTTGGACATGGATTCTGCCGATTGTGTCCTATTTGGTGGTGTTTTGGTGTATGTTGTACATGCGCGTGTGTGTGTTTATAGATATTTGTGTTACCGTCCTGTCTTTTTGACTGCTTGATCCTTTGTATATCCACCTTTCTTTGCACCGATCCCGTCTGCACCTTCTCTTTTTGGGTTTCAGCTGCTATTGGTTTGCTTTTGGTTTGAAATGCATGCGCCGGTGTTTTGTCTTTTTTTTTTTTTTTTTTTTACAATATCCATTTTCAAGGTAGTCCTGATGGCCAGGCTCCTCCTGAGAAGAAAAACTAATGTGTCATCTTCTTTATTCAAAACATGTCTATTTCAGGATTACACTCATGGGTTTTCTATTAATCTAATTAATTTTTGCTTTGTCATATTTTGTTTGTCATAATTCTTGTTTATTTTTCAGTGTCCTTGTGGTCTGACCTGTGCATGCCTCTTTCAGGGTGTATTTTCAGGTGGTGAAGACAGCCTTCTCCTATGTTTTAATAGCTAAAAACTCTGTGTAGCCTCAGACTCTCCCTGTGTTACAAGGCGAGCACAAATACAAGCTGTTCTTTTAATTCTAAATCCTGCTTTACGCCATCTCTGTATTGTTGCTTGCCTTTAGTATTGCAGCACAGTGAGAGTGTCAGGTTTTCTCCACTCTTTTGCAGTTCAGTTGAAAAGCCCTGTTCGTTGCGGTTGGGAAGTTGCACTCCACAAGCTTGGAGTGCTCTGACAAACCAGTGACCCGCAGTCATTTGTACCCAGCTGCTTCACCAGACATAGCTGGTCACTGACCAAATCTGGCATGGGCTTAAATAAAATAAAAAAAAACAGCAATAATCTCTGGAGATAGCACAGACACCTTCGCGGAAAGGTTTCTGTACTAACAATGCTTCTCTGAATGTGTCTCTCAGGGGAGATGTAGCCAATGGCATCTAAGTTAATAGGTCACAAAGTTAAAAAAAAATGTCTCTGTTAATTAATTTATTTTATCTCCTGTCTTTCTCTCTTTCTCTTGCGTTAACTGTCTTTTTTTTCTTTATGGATGTTCTGGCATTGAACCAAACCACCTCTACTCTCCCCTGGAGGTTTCTCACTAGAGTTGGTCTCGTTTGAAGAGAAGAAGAGCGGAATTTTTATTACGTCTGTATGAGGGTTCGGATGCTGGTTTTAGGAGCCCTAGTGGAGAAACAAAAATATGGCTCGAAGTGGAAAAAATAAAACAGGATTTAGTGTAATCAAAAAAAGATGCTCTAATTGAAAGATTTGCCATCTTCAGTCTTTGACCATTATTTTTGATTTTATATAAATGTTCTTCTTTTATATTAATGGATATCAATGGACTTGAGTGTCAGTGTCCCTCACCCACATGCCACACTGCTCCTCTCTCCCTCTGCAAGCATGCCGATTACTGTAACTGTCATAAATGTAGAAACAGTAAAGGATGTAGAGATAATCTCTGTGGAATCACCATAGGTATATTACATAAGTAGCTTGATAAGCATTAACTGTGGTTGTGATGTCAGTGAAGTGTCTCTCTTTTGCTGGTCCACTTGACCCCGGTAGGGTGGGCTGTTAGCAAGTCCTCAAGGTACAAGACATGAGGAGACCCAAAAGGGGGCTCTAAGCCATATGATGATGCAACATGGGTCAAGGAGATGAGGGACATCCACTCTGATTCCAGTTTATTTAAAAAATTAACTTTGTAATAGTCAGTCTGGATGTCGTCCCCATCTGTCAGCATGTTAGTTGCATCATAGCAGCTTCTGAAGCTCATATGCTTGAATGCATTGGCTCTATCAGCTTAAAATGAGAGGCAAATCCTAAGGTCTTGCCTATTTGAAAAAGATTTTTTTAAAAGTACATACTGTGTGAGATGGGTACACTGAGGCAAGACTCTTCCTTGTTTTGGTTCCGCAATTCATCACTGATAATATTCATTTGCAATGCATTTAATGTGCCAACTAAAGATGTTTTCCTATCATAGGTTTTTCCAACATTCTTGAGTCAGGATTAGGCCTTGCATATTGGAAATCATTGGAACATTCTGCAGACAAGTTTATCACTCCACCCAGTCTCACTGTGTTCACAAAATATGAGGCAATGCCATAAAAGGCAGTATGATAAAAGCTCTATTTAAAATGTCCTTGACTATACTGACAATGTTTAAGTGATTGTTTCATCAGTTTTCTACATATTTGCTCATTAGCAGACAAAGGCAACCTTTGTGTTGTAAAAAAAAAAAAAGACGAAGAAAAAAGGAGCCTACTGCTGTCAGACAAACACATTGAAAAGACTCAGTCAAAAGCAAAGTCGCAGTTGCCATGGAAACTGAGCACCTGCATGGAATCGGGATCCTGTTTCCCCTCTCAGAACTGTAGATGCCGACAATTCAACGCACTCTGCTTTAAAAGAAGCACAGTGAAGCGAGGACCAGACGTAAGAGTCCGACACAACAGCACTTTTCAAATCAGCCCAAAATTCATCTTCTCTGCCTGAGCTGCTAAAATTGGAGAAGCCGCCTGTCTGCATGCATACAAATGACTGTGGGGAGATAAACGAGCTGTCCGTTTCTACCCATGGCAGGAAATTATCACCCGGTCATGTTGTAAGGCAAGAAAAGTAAATGATGCCTGATTCAAATTTGCTGTTGTCCAGACTCTTGGGACCTTACGTCTGCCCCCAACTAGCCCCCCTCAGGCACAACCAAACTGCTTTACAAAAACTGACAAAATAAAATCCCCCAAAAAAGGCTTGCCTGAGAGGGGTTAGAGAACCCTACTGCTTCTGGATTGCCACTGAAAAGAAGCACAGGTGTTCTTAAAATCAAAATTAAGGTTTAGATAATTGTACTAACATCGCAAGAAAAGAAAGCTGCCGAATGCTGCTTTGGTGGAGAAATGACATCCTGTTTTGTGTCTCCTTTTCCCCCCATTTCTCTTCATCTCTGCAGCAGTACCCACCCACTGACATCACGGGCCAACTCAACTTGTCGGACCCGTCTGTCAGCACCGTGGTGTAAAAGGGAGGGAGACACCGAGGATCACTTCCCAAGGAGAGAGGAAACGAGACGAGGAAGGAGAAGAGGGGGCAGAGGGGAGGGGGGAGACCCTCCTCGTTCCCTCTGCTGTCAAAGCCGAGGCTTTCTTTTTGCCGCCTGCCAATGGGGCTTCCGAGGAAGCTGCGTGCTGGAGAAGTGGCTGAAAACACTGAACTTGCACCTTTTTTTGAAGCCAGGATTAACCTGGCATTAGATGTTTGTGGGGTCCCTGAGCATGCATCGAAGAACCTGTCTGACTCATCGACATCTGCAGTCTTTTCCTTCTGTATATTATTAGCTAACTTATTTAACCTTGTTTTCATCCTTTTGCTCACAGATATTTACTTAATGTTGATGTTTTTGATGTTTTTCCGATTTTCTGACCAGCTGTATAGCAGTTAGCAAGCCAGATTTAGTTTTGGTTAAGTTTATGGATAAACCAGTTCTGGTGCAAGTACTGTAGTAATATACATATCATTTATAATTGGGGCCTAGATACCATAGTAATATCTAGTATTTCTTTACAACATATACTGCAATACAAGATGTACTGTAAGCTTCAATGGATATTAAGTATTTTTAATAGGAACTACCTGTGTTTTTATCTAAAATTTGAGGGGTTTTTGATGTTTCTTTAATTAGGATCACTAATAATGGCACTAACAATGAGGATATGATTAATCTTGTTTACCACTGAAGATGATAGAAGCATGTGTGTGCTTGTATATGAATAAGAGTTTCATTTACTTGAATGACCATGCTGATCACTATTATTTTGTAGGTTGTACACCAGGTTCTGCAGTTGTTTAAATTGTACCCCGCCCCTTTTAATCTTGCACTGATCCCCCAAATGCATGTGTTCTTATTTGTAATAAGAACTCAGCTTGTTAAAGAAAGTCTGTTAAGCTTTACTACTATTTATAGCAAGAGACAACCAGGTGAATATTATGGAATTTCATACTAATTTGCAGCCTGAAGAAGCAGTTGAGTAAAGCTGGTGTTTCTATGTCCAAACATGTCCGACACACTCTGCCATAAGCCACGTTGCGTTTGTGGACGCCCTCTCTCTTCCTCTCTCCTGCCGAAGCAGACTTTCTCATTTCCAGTCTAGAAGGGGTTGCATCAAAGGGCCAGGTTTTTCACCCAACCAGCACTCGGTTTTCATGCAAAACCTCCTCCCCACGTCGCACGGGAGAACTTTTACATGAAGGAGCCCGGGTGAATTGAAAGCTTTTCTCGACTTGCGAGCTTGTGTGCAGGTCTTGGTTAGATGCAAAAACAGGCCGTTTCCCATTTTCTGGAGCTGAGAAACCACTGCTGTTTGTTGAAAAGACTATCACATCTTTCTGGTGTCTGGCACTGCATAGCACTTTATGTTGAGGGGTCTACACAACTGGAAAAAAAAGATATAGATTTACCAAGAAACTAGAACAGAACCACTATGACACCTGTTAGAAATTAATGTCTCTGCTATATCATGTTTTGCTTTCACAAATCACTTTTTACTCTATTAGAAAACATTTACAAAGTATTTTTAAGAGAAATAGTGATACTTTTAAACAACCACACAATATGCTGAAACACAATTTGATTTTTAAACTTTGAATCCCAGATTTTGCTTCCAATCATTTCCCCATTCTGGCCTATGCATGCTTATGTGTAATTGTGAGTGCTTCAGTTTGTTTTTGGATGCGTGCTGTTGCTGTGTACAGTTAGTTGAGCTGTGTGAAACACTTAAATTGAATGAAATGTAAATTGAGTCTGGTTCCTTGTAGATGGGGTCGAGGAGATTGTACTACGCTTGTGTTACGACTGCAGCTGAGAATGTCTTATGCTATAGTTACAACAGTTGTGATACACAGGCATGCATAAACACATATGCACACACATGCACATGCACATGCAAAACCCCTTAAGGGAGGAATTGCCTGTTTTTCTTACCTTTTCCAGTAAAGTTCTTGCATTGAACCACTTTGTTTATATAACTGTAAATAAAATATACTTACATTGCGAAGTCTAACCAATCCTTTTGTTTTAATTATTTCAGGGTTCCAGACAAAACTTACTCACATTATTTGTTAATCTGTTACTTTATCAATCAATCAATTAATTGTATTGTCCACAAAATGTGACTACATACTGAAAAGGGCACTACAATATTATAAACCTGTCTATTTTTTATGGCATCACTTGAAACCACTCACCACCTACCCACACAGACTGTAAAAATTGATGCTCTTCCATTTATAAATCTATATTTTTTTAATCAGCCATCACATGTAAAGGTTAAAAATACGACCACCCCCAGTACTTCATTGGTACATAGCACCGAAGACTGTCACAGTCAGCGTAATCTTTGATCGAATTAGAAGTGTCGTCGTTAATCTAATCATGGCTGTCTTTGTTAATTAATGACAGGAGAGAGGTGGGTCAGGGGATATTGTGAGATGAGATTTGTTAAGGTCCAATGACCTTCTGTCCTGATCACAGCAGACACACTCTCACACTTGGAGATTAATGTGACTCCGCTTCTGTTTGGTCGAAAGCCTCTGCTCGAAGGCGTACTGTATCTTAAAGACTGATTTTTCAACGCATATTGCAGGATTTTCTCATATCAGTGGTGTATATTTTATAACTGATATTTAGAATGTTCTCAGTTGTTTCTATATTTGCTGTGTTTGATGCCTCAGTGAACAATTACTTATTATTAATAGTGTGACAGGTGATCCAGCGGCAACTTCACACCTGATATGTCCTTTATTTGACAGATGATAGTGTTGGCATTGAAAAACCTAAGATACTTTGCAGCATTCCCACCTACATTTAAATTACATTTACATTAAAGGTCATATGGAATATGGACAGTTTTTTTGTACTATCTACCATATAACTGCAAATACTGAAAATGACTTCCCTTGAGTGACAATGTGAAGAACAGCTCAAGTGCAGATATACAGAAGCTCCTTCAAAATAACTCATTATATATTCTGCTAAATTTAGACACTGTCAGAACAGGATTTCTGCAAAAATAGACTTTAAAAAGGTGCATGCATTAAAAAAGAAAAAAAAACTTAATTTCCATGCACTCAAATGAGGATACAATTTGCAAGTCAGGTTTTAAGCTGCAGCCTTTCACATGCAAATACTGGCGAGGCCTGCATCCCTCTGGTCAGACAGGCTACTGTTGGGACTTCTGCCAGTGTAAACCACCCCTTATTATACCATTAATGATTGACTGGATAATTATGTCTAGTATTTCCCACTCTCTTTCATTAACAAGGAAATGATTGAAGACATTATCCTGTAGCTCCACCCTCAGTAACAGCTGAATGTGAAAGAGCAGCAGGTCTCTCCTGTCACCGTGGCTGGCCATGGTGGAAACATTTTTCCCTCCATGGCACCAGTAGCCTTGGAGCTGCTTTCATCCACTGACCGAGGAGAAGGAATCAGGCGCATGGAGGGGGCCTGGCTGCGCACGGAACATAAATCCCGCTCAGTCTTTGCTAGGTCAAGTGAAATGTAAAACAGGAAGTAGGCAGCAGGTGAAGCGTGAACCACTGGCGGACTGCGATAAATCCCAGTCCGCGGCGAAGCCATCAGCCATCTCTCACACTCGGCCGCTATTCAAGCCAAGGCGCGGAGAGGAGCCGCACGTCTCGCTCTCGCTCCATGGCTCATCGCTGCGCTCAGCCGCTCGTCCCCGTCGCGCTTTTGCTGTTTGGGATCGTTGCAATCCTGCTCCTGACTGTCCCCACTGAGGACGTTGAGGAGGCGCCCGGGTTCATGGTAAGGTCTGGTCCCGTGGGTATTTTTGGACACGCGTTTGTGCATGGGGCATGTTAAGTGGTCGGGATGTGTAACTGAAGCTGTGTTGTGCAGGCTGCGGGCAGGGAGCAAGAAGGTGGACCAAAACTGATTGAATATGAAAAAGTCCAATTATTTGTAATATTTTTACTTGTTAAAAAGAAAATTCATAAAACCTGGACTAATTTTGGATAAGTTTGATAGATGTCCAGGTTACACATGATTATTGTTTCAGCAACATTTGATTAATTGTACAACCATTCTTCGTACTGAATTGTAGTATTCAATTTCTGTTGAAATAACAAGGCGATAGATCAGGTTTTTTTCCTCCAGTATAAGCCCACAGCAGACACTGAGACATTTTCTACAGTAACATTTTTTGGCACCCAGGGTGGGTGCATCTTGATGTAATGGGCTACACTCCAAAAAAATCCCCACTGACAATGTGCATTTCCATTTATGTCTCATATTTTTCTGTAGTATCTGTTTGCTTGGCTCTTGGTCTAAATGTCACTCATCCCTGTTGTTCAAAATCATCAGAGCACAGAATGTTAAATGGTCAGCCTCAGTAATCACAACCTCTGTGTGATATGTTCACACAGAGATGACTTCAAGGCTAAAAAAACTGATAAAGTATTGACTAATATTTAATATTAGTCAAGGCGTTACCTGTGAACAGGCAAACCAGATAAGGAATTAAGTCAGTGAAAGATGTGTTCACTGCTGTCTATGGAACAACACCAGATGATTTAATTTTTACAGTGCTGCATGACCATCATAAATCCAACATGTCAAGTGAAATATCAATGTTTTCTCATTTGTGATTACTTAAACAAAGTAACTGCAAACAAAACTCAGTTGGATATATAAACTTTGTTGTCTTTTCCCTGGTTTTGTAGTGAAGTGCTGGTTTAGCATTCAAAGCAGGATTTCCTCACAGCCCAACTCCAGCTCCCCTTCCCTTTGCTCCCTCATTTTTGTATCACCCACCCGATATCCCTTGGTTCCTTTTTTTTTTAGCTTAATGTAGCTGCTCTTTCACCCAGTAACAATGTGGTCGAGTTGAAGAAAAAAAGACACAAGGTTTTTTATCTCACATTTTGCAGGGAGATGAGTTCAACGGTTCTCGTAATGTTATCAAATAATGGACAAAAACAGATCATTAGAGCTGCACTTTTGGCCAGTGTTAGCGTGAGCCCTTACAACTGACTGCACAGAAGTAATGAGGAAATATGATGAGAAATAATGAGGAAAACTTCCACGTGACGTTAATGTTCACCTGCCGAATGAATTTGAGAGGCCGTTTTTTTTTGCAAATGCCTGAATGATGTGCATGTCATTCCCTGAACATGCATCTGTGTGTGTTTTAGTGTTGTGGTCCATCCTTGTCAGATCATCAGTCATGTGCCCTCTTGCAAAGCTGGATGTCTGCACATTCCCAGTCCAGGGTTTTTTTTCATTTTAACAAGCTGCTTTGATGTGTAATTCTACATTGCAGTGAAAGTAGAAGTGCTGTCACGACAACAGGTCTTAAATCACAGAGAGCAGACCACTGCAACAAAGAAGATAATTTCTGCTTAAGAACTGCTATAGGAAATACTGTCAAATTTGTTTTAATAGAAAATATTATGCTTCAGAATTACAGTACCTAATAAAAATGAGATCCATATCCCCTACAATATTTACATCACAAGCGTGCAGGATTTCATTGCTGAGAGTTCACAAGTCCCAGATCCAAAAGATTTCTATATGCTGAACGGATCTTTACCCTCAGTACATAAACATACCTCGCAAATGCTACTACTGTCTATTTATATGCAACACACTAAACCATCCTGGTCCAAGAAATGAAACAAGAACTTTGCCAGTCTATTTTAGAGGGAAAATTTTGCTGCTGTACTAAAACCTTAATCAGTAGTGATTAACATGAAAAATTCACACTTGAACAAAGCTGTAAAGACTATGACATGGACAGCCATTCAAGGTGCAGCATATCCTTTCTGCTTTGACATATAACGTTAATATGAATATTTATTTTAATTTGTAAGTAAAAAAGCTTGTCAACTTTGTTTGTAAACTTTATCTTTAACCATAAGATGGGTAAATTATATTCTGACATGCTCTTGTACACACCGAAAAGACCAGGATTTTACTAAGCATTAGAAATAACAAAAATAAGAATAATAGCATAAATAATTAAAAAAAATAATTTTCTGTCCTTTCATACAAAGTTGAGGGTGTCCATTATTGAACTGCCTCTTAGTGTCATTATTAGTTAAAGGAGTCTGCGGCCAAATGCCTTCCAGATGTCAAATTTCTTGCCATGGCTTTCATGTTCTTCTCTCATGTTAACTGCCCCCTCCCCCATTAGGTGTTTTTTTACTACTCTTTATCTTTTCTCTCTCCCTCTCCCTCTCTCTGTAGTATGGGATTGTCCTGGATGCTGGCTCTTCGCACACAGCTTTGTATATATACAAGTGGCCAGCAGACAAGCAGAATGGCACAGGAGTGGTCACCCAACACAGTGAATGCCATGTTAAGGGTAAGTATAAGTCGTTTTTCCACAAAGAAAACCAATGCTTTGAATATCAAACACTGGTACCAGTACTCCTACTTGAGAGGTGGCTCTGGAAAGGGGCAACAGCTGTGGGTCAGCTCAAATTCACAAGAGTTAACTGAGATTCAGAAGAAAAAAAAACATTAAAACACTGCAATGAAATTGTCTGTTTTCCTCTGTTCATTGCTAAACTCAGTATGCTCCAAACAGACATACTGTATATATAAACATATACATATTTGTTACCTTTTGTTTGATGCTGTTGTATAAAGCTGCCAATAAGTAAATGGCAAAATATTACACAGAGAGTGCTGATGTCTTGTGTTGCACAATAGGAGGAAAAAACACAAAATACAAAGCCACAAGTCTGGTCCTGTCTGTAGCATTCAGTCATCTCATACACCCTCTGTGTTCATGTCATGCAGATGTAATTAAGACTGTCACATTTTCAAAAAGTGAAGTTAAAGCAAATTCAAACATGAAATTAATTTTAATTAATTTTAATGCAACCCGAGTAGCATGATGCGCGAGTTACTGCCATATAAGAAAGTTTGGCCTGCGACAGTGGTCAGATCGTGTCACCATTGTCCTTTGCATTTTGAATATTATTCTTCCCACGTTAGAATTAAAGTTTGAGTGTTGATTAAAGAGCGGACACCTCCAGTAATTTTGGGTGTAACTTAGACCCAAGTTGTAATTTCTAATTAAGTCCATACTCTAATCAAGAGCTGTAGAAGAGTGTATTAAG
Organism: Psettodes erumei; assembly: GCA_016785225.1. Lineage (NCBI taxonomy): Eukaryota > Metazoa > Chordata > Actinopteri > Pleuronectiformes > Psettodidae > Psettodes > Psettodes erumei. The sequence continues at coordinate 109,801 of JAFBJZ010000782.1, read as the reverse complement.
TATTTTGAGTGGTCGATAAGACTAGAAAAGTGCTATATAAATTTATCTCTTTAGGAACAATAAGCTTTTCTCAGATTCTTTCCTATTATTTAGTCTATAATCAGGAATGTCTGGTAACCTAAGGAAAAAACTAAGTTGATTTTTCAGTTTGAGTCAAGAATAGCAATGTTACTACAACACTGAGTGATCGATTTTTAAGTATAGCCATAGTTGTGAAAAGCTGAAGCTAGATGTGACATTTCTTTTCTGTCTAAAGGGTGCCATCAATTTACAGTATATCACGAGGCATCCGGTTCAACAGCCAGAACTGTTTTTGTCCAAATGTAAGAATAACAAATGTAAGCCTGTGTAAGTTGATTTTTTTGTTGTTGATGTTTTCTCATTCATTGTTCACTCAGGCGGAGGGATCTCCAGCTATGCGGGCCAACAGGGAGCAGCGGGGAAGACATTAGTGGCATGTCTGGACCAGGCGGTGAAGGACATCCCCAAAGAAAGACACCAGCTCACGCCTGTTTACCTGGGAGCCACAGCTGGCATGAGGCTTCTGCAGTGAGTCAGTGTGCTGTCTGTCCGTGTGACCAGACTGGCTGTCTGTGTTATTTTGTGTTGTTTCTGTGCGACTTCTTTTACACAATTCACCTTAGTTCCAGTTGTGCGAAAGTAGAACTGTCCCAAACTGTTCATTTCATACAGTAATAAACTTTTTTTTAAAAATTCCATTAATTCTATTGTGACCTGCAAATGGCACATAGCCCCACATAAATACCAATTTCATCGTAATCACCTCAACAATTTTCAGTAACCTTTTATGAATTCCTATTCCAAAATGATATAACTTAAATAACTTGTAATCCAAGTTAATCAGTATTTTATGACATCCCTTTTGAAACAAAGTCTGTGGTACATGGGGCTATGGAGGAAAGACATCTGGACCCACAGGTGTTATAGCAACTTGTTCTTCACTAAGTGAACTTGCATATCTTATCGTGTATCACACACTTGCATACTTTGCATACAGTGCTGCCTGTGGCCTGTTTATGTTAGCCTAGATTGCGCTCCTCTCTTTCTTTATTCAAATGAGGAAAGAAAGACAGATATCATCCTCCAGATGAAATTAACACAGTGCTATAAGCTGGTGTCTCTCTGATATTCCTGTTCAGCAATGCTGTATTTTTGTAAAACGTTATAATAAGTAGAAATTTTTTCTTCACATCACCCACATCATCCTCCCGTTCTAACTAGAACTCTGACTGATCCTGAGATAAGACAGTGAGACGGTGCATGAAGCTTACTTAGAGAGCTTATAACTACAAAGCAGAACCAATTCTCACCCAACATCCAGGAGTTATATAGTTTCTATTCAAATATGAACACTTGCAGTTGACCTTGATGTGAATCTGCATCAGAGGGCATCTCTCCAATCTCATAGTCACAAATGAATATGTAAATCATATCCTCAGTGCAGACACGTCCATGTTATTTCTCTGTGCACTCAAGGCATCCGTTTTTCGCTCACAGAATTCTGGTTGCTAAGTTAACACCACACAGTGTACTTGAATGAATAATTTTTAAGTTTAACCTTGCATGATTTGTTGATGAACTGTACATCTAACAGGAGTCGTACTTGGATTTTCATACAGTAGGCCTACAACTTTTCAACTTCACTGCATCAATGCTACTGTGTGTTCTAAGGGGCTGACCTTTCTCCATCACCTTCCTTGGTGCTGGTTGCAGCTCTGGCTCTTTCTTACATTGCTGGTCAGAGAAATCTTTGTTGGTGTGGTAGATATGTGGATGAACCAGTCAGATTTTTAGATATGACAGTTCAGACTGTTAGAAACTGTTCACGTATCAAGTTTAGAAAAGAAGGAACAGAAACTATGTCAATATCTCAAAAGAGATTCTGTCCTCTGCTGTCTGTCTGGGATGAGTCCACATGGAAGCTTTCATGGAGTCTTCTAAGTTGGGAGGAACTGGTATCAGGCTTGTGCATCTGGTCCTGTGGACAAACATGTGTGACTAATTTCACTGTGGCATCTCCATTAAGCTTTCAAAGGAAGGTCTGGAACATTTGAACTTTTATAGTTTCAACGACCACATGTGACACCTGGGGCTTGGGGTAATAAAGCAGTAAGAAATAAGGTTTACAAAAACTGGATCATTTTTGTAACACTTTATTCATGTACCTTTCTTGATGAATGACCATCAAGGTCACCCACTGCAGGTGTACCTTTGTAACATTTTGTAAAGTGAGACTCTTTTATTCTCTCTATCTTACTCCCAACCAGTATATCCAGCCCGCAGCAGTCGGCTCAGATTCTGCAGGAAGTGGGCCATAGAATCCAGTCGTATCCTTTCCGTTACCAAGGAGCAGCAATACTGAGTGGTCAAGAGGAGGGGGCTTACGGCTGGGTCACTGTCAACTATCTCTTGGAGAACTTCATTAAGGTACTAAAGCTTGTATGAAGCTTTAATCAGTTGAAATTCATGAAAATATTTTTCAGTGTTTTTTTTTTTTAGCTAAATCAATCACAATTGAACTCAGTCAATCATTAAAGAGAGGAGATGTTACTCTCTTAAAGATTTTTAAACTTATGTATAGAGTGACTGATGATATTGAGTTGCCTCTATAACACTGATCATTATACAGACAGGTGACAAATTAAAGGAAAGACCTGAAAAGGCCCAACATGAGGGAATATCTTTTGGAAGATTTGTGTTTAATCTCTCCAGTGGAGTCCAGAGACCTGATGAATCAGTGCCAGTGTTGAAGCTGTCCTGCAGCTTGTGAGGGCCCAACAACTTATTAAGAGACTTTATCACTATCTGCCACTATTCCCTCTTATAGAAGTGATTACTTGTGATCAGCTTGTTACTGTTAGGATAAATAACAAGGATCCGTTGGTCGAAATTGGTTTGAATGTATGTATAGGAAATGGACAGTTATGTTTTAGGTAATGAACACAAAAAAGTTTTTGTTTCCCTTAATATTCCTCTACAGTATGGTTTCGTGGGGCGCTGGTTCAGCCCTGGCAGACCCACAGTGGGCGCACTGGATTTCGGCGGGGCCTCCACCCAGATAACGTTTGAGACTCAGGAGGAATTGGAGGACAAACGTGACATGATGAAGCTGCGTCTTTATGGCCACGAGTACACCCTATACACGCACAGCTTCCTGTGCTACGGGCGAGACCAGGTCCTCAAGAGACTGCTGGCTCACATTGTGAAGGTGAATGAGACATGCCGTCTTCACACTCATTTAAAGCCATTTTATAATATACTTTGTTTCATGTGCATCTAGTAGATGTGCTTATTTATCTTTTTAATGTATTTGGATGGTAAGACAGGGCAAGATGTGAATCAATAGGTTCTCTATACCAAATGGGCAAAGTGATTGTTTTCTAGATATTGCTAATGGGATATGACCTCATGTGGACTGTTACAACACTTGTTTTCCTGATGTTTTAAGGATCCAGATGTTGTTTGAAGTTTCCAGTTGAAAGTTCAAAGACCCAGACTAATACAAAAATGTAAAATTATAATAGACCACAGGTGAGAGCCCAATAATGCACAACACAAGAAAGGTTTTAAGCATTGCAGTGAAAGAAAACAGAAATGTATACATTCAAGTACAAATCTTCCTATATTCTACTTAAGTAACTGATATATTTGGAAGATAATATGTATATGTACCATTTTTAACATTTGAATAGGTACGAAAGCAGCACACAGAACAAATTGCATTAAATTAATATATGAAATCTGTATGAAAATTTAGTGACATTGACATTTGAAAGTTTTAAAAAAATGATAGAAGTATACTGTTTCTAACCGTATTTATCGCATGCATTATGTACAAACAACAGCACAACAATTTAATAAGGATCCTTTAAATTTGGGTTCTACAGTACTACAAAGAACATGATTATACTGCAAATGTGCATTTTAGAAAATGTAATTATTGATAGTGGGTTCATTGAGGTAATGCATCCACTCACTCACTACGTCTCACTGTCTCGTTCTCTCAGTCTCAGGGTGATTCCGGATCAGTCGATCATCCCTGCTATCCTGCGGGCCACAATAGAACTTTAAAGTTCAGCAGTATATTTGACTCTCCCTGTACAACGCAGTACAAACCCAGCTCCTACAACCCCCAGGCATCTTTGACAGTACAAGGTAGCGGACATCATGGACACTGTCTGGGCAACGTGTCTGAGATCTTCTCCTTCAACAGCTGTCCCTTCTCCCAGTGCTCCTTTGACAAAATCTTTCAGCCAAATATAACTGGTAGCTTCATGGTAAGTAAAGGCTGTGCTGTATATACCAAAGATAACATGCACTCACTGAGCACTGTAGTAGGAACACTGTACTAATACTGGGGAGGGCCTCATGTTGCTCTCGAAACAGCCTCAGGTTTTTGTGGCACGGATACCTCAAAATGCTGGAAACTCTCTGCTCCATGTTGACATGGCTTCATTACATCATTTCTGCAGATTTTTCAGGCATTTTTCAGGCACATTCATGTTCTAGCACATCCCAAAGGTTCATGGTCACTGAGATAATTGTTTCTCTATTCCGATGTTGGAGGTAAAAATAAGGCCCATGACCCATTTCTGCAGGAAGTAATGCACTACACTGCTGCCACATGATTGACTGATTGGATAATTGCATGAATAAGCAGATGCGCAGGTCCTCCTAATAAAGTGCTCGTTAAGTGAGCAACACACACCAACAAAAACACAAAAAATTCCTGCATATGGATCAGCGGCAGATCTACACATGAGCAGAATGGACCGAATAGATTGACATGGAAATAATAATATTGTCGGCTTATTGGTCCGGTGGTTCACAATGTTGCCTCAAAGCAAGAAGGCTTGGCTCAAGCCCTGTCTGGTATTTCTCCAGGTATTCCTCCCTTCAAAGACATGCAGATTGGCAACTCTAAATAAGAAGTGTGATTGTGAATAGTTGTTTGTCTCTACGTGTCAAATAGACTGGCGAGCGGTAACAAAATCGGTCTGCTAACACATCAGTGTTGATGCTATTAATATACGCCATGGTCTGAGTAATGTATTGTATGTCCTCTTTCTGTGCTATCAGGCATTCTCTGCATTCTTCTACATTCACTCCTTCCTGCAGCGTACCACTGGTATCAGTGTGAGCACTCCTTCACAACTAGAGGAGGCCGCCAAAACTGTCTGCAGAATGAGTTTTGATCAAGTAATCTACTTCAACTTCAAACATTTTAAGACTAAACAACTACTTCAAACATTTTAACACATTTTGGGGTTTTGTTCCAGATGTTGCATCTTGCTCCAGAGCAAGAGGCTCGTTTGCAGGACTACTGTGCCTCCTCGGTTTTTGTCCAGGTTCTCATGTTGAGAGGATACGGCTTTGATGAGACATCGTTCCCTCGTATCTCCTTCCAGAAAAAGGTGCCAACTTCATCTTTTGCACTTGTTTAAAAGAAGTAAAGACTTGTCTTTTTCACACTAACTTGCAGAACATGTTTTGTTGCTGATCTACAGGCAGGCGATGCCTCAGTGGGCTGGGCTCTGGGCTACATGCTGAAGTTGAGCAATTTGCTGCCTGCAGAGAAAGTGGTTCTGAGGAAGGCCCTAACCCTGGGTGCATGGGGAACCCTCGTCTTCCTCTTTGTCCTTCTCCTTGCTGCCGTTCTGGTGTTCATCTTGCTCCAAGCTCGTGATGGGAAGAAGAAAGGAGGCAGTGAAAGCCCCATCTAGATAACAGCATACAGTATGGTCAGAAAACAGTTATGCATTTTTGTTTGTCTTGGCTCTGTACTCCAGCACACTGGATCTGAATTTAAAAGGTGACGGCTGATTTTCATTTTTAAATTCTCTTTTCATTTCATATCCAAAGTGGTGAAGCACAAAACCAACACAGTGAAAAACGTGACCAAATATTCTCTGACTGTCCTGTGGGTTGAAGAGCTTAGTACTCCCTTCGCGTGGCACTTGCACTACAAGGGAGGTCTGAATGTAAACTTTTTCTGGTTGTGTGGAATGTAAACAATTCTTGCTTAACGTTTATATGTTTTATGGAAAGTGTGACTGTACTCTGAAGTACTGTAACATTAAACTAGAGCACACTGGGGAGATTGTCAGCAGGTTAGTAGAGGAGGAATCCCTATTTGAAAGAATTTTTGTATTCAAAGTCCCTTTTCAGGTTCTGGCTTCTGCCTAGCTGATTTGATAGAACAGACACCAAGATTTTGTTTCTGCAAAAATACTTATTTACTCACAGAAACTCGAGTCACATTGTTACAGTAATGCATATTTTATAAATACATTCAGTCATTTCGATATTGCAAATCTAGTCATTTGACCACAGATAAATTTGCTGTACAACCACCTGTTTATGTAATGAAACACAGTATGCCCTGCATCAAATTACCCTGTTTTTTTTACAGTATAATGTTCAGTTTTCACTGCTCTGTGTCCCCCACAAAAGAAAGGATTAGCATAAAGATATATGAACATTGTCAAAAACAAGAATCATTTCACATTAAAATAGCAAATCACTGGCCATGAACATTATCATGTATGTATTTCAAAAGCTTTACACAGCAACATAGACATTCCAGTGTATACAAGGTAAAGGCAAATCTTTAACGTGCCACTGTGCTACAAAGAATAAAGGTAGTTTCATGTCCATTAGAGCCCTAAGATCCTGTGTTATATTATATTACAGCATCTTTCAAATTATTCTTATTATTTACTTATTTTTTCCAAGGATTACGCATCAGACAATCACTGTGAAAGTTGGTGCAATCGTTTCATTAAATTAAACATATTTTATTTCCCACCAACTTTTTCAAACTCAGCCACATTAAATGTTTAGTTAGCCTATATGCTTGTTCATTTTGAATTATTGTGCCATTACATTCCTCTCTATGTGGTCACATTGTATTTTTGCACCCCAGATAACAAAATAAATGTCTTTTCCTTGTGATAGAACCACAATGTGGTTGAGGCCTTTCCATTTAGCAATTGTTAGGCTTCCTTCCATCCTTAGTGAACTCTGGACTGCAACTGCTATGCTTTCCTTTACAGATGTCTGGTGTTGTTGACTTTACCGACTTCCTCTCAGATTCCCCTCTGTGTGAGCGTGCACGCACAGACGACGCTGCAAAAGCTACTCGCCATCTCTAATCACATATTTTGATTGATAACAGTCTTGTTAACAACATGTTATAGTTTACATGGGTTAATTTTCAATTTTATAAGTATTATAAAATAAAAGTAAAAGTGTTATAGAGGGAGTCAGATTTTGAGTCCCCTTTTTTCATCCAATTTCATCAATTTCACCTGCTTATATTGAAAATGCAAGATGTGACATGCACCAAATCCATCCTGCTGACAAACCTGGATTTCATCTACTAACTATGAAGTTATTTGTAACCAGTGGCCACAGCGCAAGTATTTTAGGGGAGTTAGATTTTGTTGATTCCCTTTTTTTCAACCAACCAGCTGCGCAGGAACCACCTTCAGAGGTTGATGATCCCATCAGTTGGAGGCCTTCCCTAGGTTCTGTTTTGCACACCCACAAAGCCACGTCAGAAAAACATACCACACATGGCACACACATGTGCATGATAGACATTTGTCTCTATAACTTTATCTCTAAGTTTTTTATTCGAACAATGATTTTACAAAAGCATCTTCAATCGATGTGAACTGATGTTGTGGGAGGAACCTTTAGAGGGACCTTGAGTTTGCTCCAAATTATAATTAATTAAAAAGTAATTCATTACTACTACAAATTATTATTATTCATTAAAATCTACTATCGACCGACGTCTACCATTGTGTAACAAAGTGTTGGTGAGGAGAATTTAAACGTTCGAATAATGACATGACGGTACTCTTCGACAGTAGGTGGCGGTATGGATCGTTTGCAAGCCGTCAGTAAATTGAGAGGAGAAGAAGAAGGCGGCGACCGGAAGTGCATTTGTTTTTGCCGCACGGCGGAGCAGGTGTGACAGTGGAGGAACCGCTTTGAGATATTACGCTCGTTCAGTCTGTTTGCGTGGCTGCTGAGAAGTTTGGAGATGTGCACGCAGACTCGGGCTGCCGCTCTGATGGCGAACATCCCGCAGGCGGACATCGACCCCACTGGCGTGTTTAAGTACGTCCTGATCCGAGTTCACAGCAGGGAGGAAGGAGACGACTCGGAGGTAGATATAGTCCGAGGATACGCCTGGGCTGAGTACCATGGTGAGTCAGGAGCTACATCACAGGACCTTATTAGCTTCACCTGGCTAAAGCTAATGCAGTCCAATACAGTGACCCTGCAGTAAAACCCACTTCCACGAAGAACTTCCGTTTAGCCTAACTGTCTCCGAGAGGCGTGGAAGCTGCTTCATTTTCGCTGGAATAACGCTGACAGCTCTTTCAAGTATCCAGTCAATCCCCATCGACACAAACAAGGTGGAGGAACACTAGAAAAAAACCCTCTAGATATTTAACTGCCTCCAGATGGCCATTAAGTGGAATCAGCATTTCCAACAGACCTGCTAGGCTTGGAATAACGGCAGACAGACATCACAGCATAGAAGTGACAACAAACAAGCATGTGAAGTCAGCCTACAATGCAGCATCATATCTGTGTCACTGAGTTCACACAAGCTCATAACAGAGACTTTTCGACATAACGGAACTTTTCAAAAGCCCAAATTCAAACGAAATCCAGCGAGGAAACAAAATGAAATACAGTCCATACTGTTATCAGTGCAGGAGAAGTTCAAGTGTTGGCAGGTCTGTGCTGCGCTCTGCTGGACAAGACTGAAATGCAACATACATGTTCACCATGTCAGTGAAAAACAATCCATTCATTTTGGATTTGGGACACAAGGTAGTTAAAAATGGGTCGAAGTGTTCATGCACACACACAAGTTTGTATCTTCGGCACAGAATGTGCAGGTTAGTCTAGCAAGTCATCATTTACCCCATGTGGAGGGTCCAACGCTGCACAACTGGTAGCCATTTGTATGATCAATAAACACTAGTCCAATGATTACTCTTTAAATATAACCCAAATGTTAAATGTATGGTAGAAACACATTAACAAAACACAGTGCAATGCTCACCTGTCTTAACTCTTCTTGCAGCTGATATCTATGAGAAAGTTTCAGAGGAACTGGAAAAGGACGGCCACCTGGACTGTGAGTGTATCGGTGGAGGGAGGATCTCACATGATACCCAGGCCAAGAAGATCCATGTCTACGGATACTCCATGGTGAGAGAGTCCTGCTGGAAAACACTGAGATCATTTAGACTTTACTTAGAAGACAGTAATTAAGAAAAAGTTAAAAACAACAACTATGAGCTAAAAATGGCTAAAAGGTTCTGCAAATCTGAAGAGTTGTTTGATTCATTAAGCGATCCCTTTCATGTTATCAATAAATTCAGTGGGGTTTTTTTTTTCTTCCAGGGATTTGGAAGAGCAAATCACGCAGTAGCTACTGAGAAACTAAAAGCTCGGTATCCGGACTATGAGGTGACCTGGGCAAATGAAGGATACTGAACTGAGACCAGCCACAGCTGGACCCTCCTTCTCCTGGACTGACATAGAATTTATCTGTAACCCCTGATGAGAAAGCAGGACATCTGCAAAAACCATGCTGGATTCGATAAGGAGCTTTTTCAAATCATGTTAATTTTCCTAGACTAAGATTGACACACAGGGACAAGCCCAGTTATCCTTTTTTTTAATTTATTTTTATGTAACAATTTGAGGGTTTTCACATTTTTTACATTGTGTAGGTCTAAAACAAATGTGTTCAGTGAACATTCAGCAGTATGAAATCTCATCAGGAAATAGGTTCAATGATAAAATAAATAACTGGTAACATACAATCACAGACGTGTTTCACAGTTGAAAAGTGAATCTTTAAATGCTTCGTTGTAATGTATTGTTTCGTAAGTGTTTCTTGAGATGTGACGGTAAGTTGCAGTGCAGAATGTCTGCTGCTGCAGAACAGGTGAAGAACAACTCCCATCGTTCCTTATCTCATTTCTGGTCCACAGCCTTTGTATTCCTGGCAGCCGTCAGGACATCATGATAAAGAATACCATGAAAATTCTGTAGTCTCGGTGCACCTAGATGTCAAACCTGCGTTAGTTGATTGTTTTTGGACAGTTTTGGGTGCAACAAAGGGATTGTTTCACCTTACAAAGTTGATGGTGAGTGTTGGCAAACCACGAACAGCGCATACAGAGCAGCGTTAGCATTCATTTGGCTGGCTTCCTGACAAACATTGGTCCAATATTCACTGCTTTTAGATTTATCTTTTTTATCTGAGATTTCATTTATGCCGAGGTCAGGGTTACAAAGTTGAGCATTACTGGTTGCTATGATGCCTCTATCTCAGCAAAAGGAATCCAAAAAATCTGAGAAATGGCAGGAATGCAGCATGAGTGTAATAATCTTACTTTAACACTAATACAATATCTAGTGAATTAAAGAGCTGCAAATAGCTGGTGTCTTGTACCACCTAATAAACCACTAAAATACACAGACAAGGTAAAACAAATTGGCAAGATTTAGCTTAATTTCTGTCTAATCGAAGGCTAGCAGCAGCAGTAATCATGTTGGAATAATGCATGAACGCTCCTAAAATGGAAGAACTTTTTCCTGTTTTGCCAACACTGCTGAATACAGCATGAAGCATCTAAAAATTCACAGCTATTCCCAGATCCCTTAAGGATAGCACATCACCTCGAGCTGCTCTAGCAAAGCTCAAAGACAGTGAACCTACAGAATGATAATGAAACTTGCAGTGTAATCTTTGTGTAGCTGACACTGGGGCTTTGACCTGAATTGCTCTGCCTATCTGTTGCACACTGTGTCTACCTCCGTTCTTGTGCAATGTACGGATGTGATCTGCAGAGAACTCTTGTTTGGAGGAAATTATTTTATGGTGGTATGTTGCAGTTGCATGCTGGGTGAATTTAAAGTCCAGCTGTTATCTCTGAGAAAGAGAGGAGAGGTCAGAGTCGACGAATGAAGACTCTCCCGGGTTGTGTTCAAACCGTCAGACAGATCTGGTGGAAGAGGAAAGAAAGATGCTGGACCGGAGGAGCCCAGTCCTCATTCTGCTGCTGCTGGTTCTATACTGGGGTAAGAGCATGCACAGCCTGACTCACATTCTAACAGTGAGGATTTAATAACACTTTGAAGTAGAAATAACTCTGCTGGTGGTGCCAGGGGTATAGGGAAGTATACATTTGTCACTGATAGTGTTGAAAAATTTGTAAAAAGTTAGACAGCAAAATCTCAATGTCTTACCATTTTTCAGGATTCAAGCCCTAAACATTAAAAACATGGAATTGGAAAATTATTCTCTGTCGGTTCTGTTCGGTTTCACCTCACACACATAGCTGTGGCTGTTTCAGAGTTCACTGAGGTCATGTCCTCTCACCCTTTTCTGGAGGTATAAACTGGCACGTCTTTCATACGACATTGAAAAACTTGCATGAGATGGCAGAGGAGTTATATACTCAACATATATACAAATTGCATTACACGTAAGCCACTGTGATATTGTGGGGAAGGCTTTAAAGCTGTATGGTGACCTTCATGTTTAGAAATAAAATATGCGGAACACTGGGACAGTTAAAATATTTTTTAAATACAATATGGATCTATTTTCTAACATATTTTGTTTTAAAAGAAAAGAAGAAAATCTATTTTCATTGTGCAGCACAATGTGTAAAAAAGGCAAGTATATTGCCAAAAGTATAACGATAAATTAACAATAGAAAATATTTCAATATAATATGTTTTTGTCTTGTTTGCCTGCTTTGTCACTGGGCATTTGTACAGCAAAATATACACAGTACTGAAGATGTGGGAAAAAAATATCAGATACTTGATATTTCTCAAAATTATCCGCCATGTTATGTTACTGCTCGCTAACTGAACATGTTCTCACTATGAAACATGCGACGTGTTCCTACTTGGTGTCATGCCTGGTCTCCAGCTGTCAGGGCACTGGAGCCCAAAGTCTCGAGTGTTAATCAGAGACCTTTGGATGGACGGATGGTATATTGCTTGAGTACTTCTCCTTTGAGCCTGTTGGCATTAGGTTGTAAATCTTTGCCAGTAAGAGTCCTGATAAGAGTCATCTGTGAGGTTTTACACATCTTTCGAACGGAACCGGAGATAAAAAAAATATTTATTGTGCTAATATGATACTTGAACTATTTTGGGAGATGAGGGCGTACTTTCCGTTCGCTTTCTATTAGATGACAATACTTTTTCAAATGTATTTGATGCATTATGATAGTTCATAATTGACCTTCACTGAAGTCTTCCCTAAAGGTCCACTTACTTGCTTGTTGTGGAGTTTTTGACTCTATCACACGGTCTTGATCAACAGATGTGCTCACTAATCATGTAACTGAGGATGTTCAAACAGTTCGGACTACTCTGTCCTGTTAGCTCAAACCTCTTCCTCAATAATTCACCTTGCGACCTACCCACCCCCCCCCCCCATTCAAGGTCCAATTCCTAACTTGTTCTGGAGCTTTCAACCTTCAGCTGACATACACAAAGCAGTCCTAAAAGTGACCAAACTAATGGAAAGTTTGAAGGTCTACATTTGTTTAACAGCTGAGCAAACCTTCCCTGCTGATGAAGACTGTGTGGTGTGATCAAAAACTGTGGAAGGTGTAAGTGGGCCTTGAGTGACAGGTGCTGAACTGGGGTATAAATATGCATTCAGTTTGCCTCAACTTTTAAGAGGGAACAGTGTCATCTGATGTTTTGTCTGAACTACGCAGCTGCTGACGCTCAGTCATGCCAGGCTCCTGAGAGGACATGCGACTTTGTTTGTGACTGTCATGACTGCAGCGATGAGCAGAACTGTGGTAAGTAGAAAAAAGTTGTTTTGTTTTTTTTTAACTTCATCCCATCAGTCTCATCAGTAAAGACCCTCCTGAATTCTCAGCTATTTACTGCATCTTATTCTTTATGCTTACCAAGAGGGCTTTGTATCAACAGATGCTGACACTTGATCTCATGATAGCCTTTTTCTTTATTTACATTTTGATGTCAAAATTCAATGAAACTTGTATCATTAGCAGAAAACATGAAATGTTTTAGATATAACCTACTTGGTTTATTAGTTTCTAAACACCTTCCCTTTTTGCATGTAGTATTTTGCTAATACAGTGCAATGGCTGATCATATGTGTCCTTAAACACATTTCAAGGCTACAGAGGAAGAGGGTTTGATTGTGACTTTGAGGATGAAGGAAAGTGTGGATGGATCGACCAGTCCTTCAGTGCAGCATACAGCTGGGAGAGACGGCAGAGAGGAGACACGCTGCCCGACAGCGGGCCGTCCTGTGACTACACCACTGGGACAGCTAGAGGTATAGTTGAAGGGTTACAACTGTTTTTTTTTGGGTTTTGTCTTTTTATCCTCATACATGCAGGTGTCTTTTAAAGTATCAATATCTCATTTATAAGAAAAAAGTCTCAGAATGTGCTGTGAGTAGCAAATGGTGAGCCACTGCCAGCGTTATTAATTTGTTACAAGAATTCATTGCATATTTTGTTTGATCATTTAAAAACACAAACGAAACGAGGACAAGTAGTGGATTTTGAAGATTAAAATCAAAAAAATGATTTCTTATTTCTATATATCTCATATCTCATATATCTCTCTTATATCTCATATTTTAGTCGTCAGCTTCAGTGGTAATTAGAATGACTGAAACAGCAGAGTGAGGTTACACATGTCGCCGTCCCTGTAATTACCCTTCAGTCATGAATCTCAGTTGCTAAGCTGGGAGTCAGATAGTGCTGAATATCACTGAATGGTGCAGTGAAATACCCAGCCCTAATGAAGGAACAGCAGTTTGATAAAGTTTCGTTTGTTTCATCACATCATACGTCTCAAAGTGTTTTTAATTCAAATTAATATTTTTTATCTTTTAAAGGGCAACAGCAGTTTGGGTTTTTTTTTTAATCAGCTCTGCAAACGCTCCTACTGAAATCGCTATGTAAACATGAAACGTGCTGATGAAGTATGTAATTAACAGGTCCTTTGGGTGATTTTCACAGCCAGTAATTTCTCTGCAGCTGGGAGCTCCACCGTGATCTCTCCCCAGCAGTTAAATTCACACCAGAGCCGTCATTTTAACACGCACGTGTGCTGAACACGGGTTCGGCTTGTCTTACCATGATATGATCAAAACACATGTCTAAAAGAAAGAGCTTGGGGTTCTTGTATTACTATTTGTATTGTGTGGAGATGGTGTTTCAAATGTTGTAATGAACATCTACTGATTTTCTTTTTTTTCACCATGTGAACCCATGGGACTATTCATAATGCTGTTACCATCAGTTTCATGCTAACAGTTTTTACATGTAGCGTACGGAAAAGGGGTTGCCATGGCGACAAGCCCACAGCTGTCTCTGCGGTTCCCACAGCTCTGTGCATCTTCTTACTGTATATTAACTCACCGTTTACTTTCCTTCACTCATCTTTCCTGTCTTGATTCACATGGTTTTGCAGACAGGCTGTTTTTTTGGCAAGGCCCTGAAATCCCAAGTCAAACCAAGTTTACAACCAGATGGTGATCATAGTAGAGCATTTAGCAGCTAAAGATCCAGATATTTCCCTCAGGAGTTGGTGGAGACCTAAAACAGAGCTAAAAGAGATGAATATTGCACTTGTTTTCTTCAGGTGGACAGAAACGGGTGAATTCCAGCTGTGCCAGATGTGCAAATAAGCAATTATTCACAAATCATTTTGCCATATAAAAAAAAATCTATACAGTGGAAAGAACTGATTAGCCTGGATTGAATTAAGATTAAATAAAATAGTACGCTAAACTGTAAAGTGAATAACATGTGATATAATGATTCATATTTTCTATCACAGGTTGGTTTATGGGAGTGAGTGCAGTGAAGACGGAGTCTGTCAGTACTGCAATCTTGATCTCTCCAGTGATGAGACAGTCTTCGCTGACCTGTCATCTTCATCTCAGATATTTCCTGTGGGACTCAGGTGATGATCCTGCAAACCTAAATCCCAATGTTAAAATCGGGATTTTTTTTTAATCATTTTGCATGATGTTTTGTATCTGATAACCCTTTTCGTTTTGGTATGGGTATTTTCTTCTCTTTACCTGTAGGTAACACAAATTTGGGCTCGGCACCTTTGTGGGCATCTGTCCTTCGGGATGATGGTCAAGAGGCCATAGTGTGGCGTCCTGATGCCACTAGTGTCCGCGGCTGGAGGGAGGCTAACATCTTTCTGGGCCGTATTTCCACAACCTTCCGAATCCGTCTTTCCTCGCAACGCTCCGAGGGAAAAAGGGGAGATGTGGCCATAGACCAGCTGGAGTTTTTAGACTGTGCTCTGCCCTGTGAGTCCCATCCCTATATCATGATGATAATAACCATCATGATTATTTTAATGTTGTTGTTTTTGTCCTTTAACATCGTCAGCACCATATCTTGGTAAGGAGTGTCCACCAGGGACGCTGGAATGTAAGCGCGAGGGCTGCGTGGATCGTCGGCAGGTCTGTGATGGCAGCGACGACTGTGGCGACAGGACTGACGAGGATACGTGTGGTGAGAAATCAGACATCATCTGAGTTATAGCGGAGTACATCCCACTGACACCACAGTACAGTAAATACAGTATGAATATTATTTTGGGCTAGATTTCCCTGAATTTTTGGAAAAATCCCGTTTGACTTTCCCTGGCGCCAGTGATCACCAGTTGATCTGAGTTGTGTGTGTCTGTTGTGTCTCCAGAAGGGTACCAGCTCTGTGACTTTGAGGAGGGCCTGTGTGACTGGGACCTGAGGTCTTACTCCAGTCTGAAATGGGTGCGGACGAATCAGGAGAATATCTCCACAGTGGATCCTCTGAAAGGACCTGGCAGGGATCACTCCAACAACACTGCATCAGGTATCATATTTTGATGAACCAAGATATTTTTTTCCTGGTTAAAACCATACTGTTGTTGTTTCAGTCATAAGGCCTTCACTGTAACTTGTTATTTTTACAGGTTACTTCCTATATGTCACTGTCCCTGATGATGGTCTCTCACAGTTCGACTGGGCAGCTTTCCAAAGTCATCTCCTTGAGCCAACCAATAGTTCACATCCTTGCAAGGTGAGAGCACAGTTAATTCCTTAAAGTAACTCCTAAGAGTTAAAAATTAGTACATTCTTTACAGTGGAGAAATTTCCTCTGTCTGCCTGCTATAGATGGTGATGTACACTCACCAGTTTGGGCCGAGGTCCGGCGGCCTGACGGTGCTGGTTGCTGATAGGATAATCTCCCCAGTGTGGGAGAGGGGTGGAGCCCTGGGCGATGTTTGGGTGAAGGCAGAGGTGGAGATTGTCACCAACTCCTCTTTCCATGTGAGTGCCTTTCGTTAGCCTGCAGCCATAATTAAAAATGCAGATTCCTGCCTCCAGTAAAACATCTGACGACAACAACAACAAATTAAACTTTGTTTAGTTTCTATCATAACTGTAAACCGTGAATTTCCTTTAAATAAGCAGACTATTCATATTAAACACTCACAGACCTCAAGAATACTGATAATGTTGTATGAAATTATTTTTTTTAAATAATGTTCCACAGCTTTGCAAACCTATTCACAGACTGGTGTGCAGAAGAATAAATGATGAGTCAAGATAACAGCCATTAGCCGCTTCATACTCTCAGGACAGATGGAGTTTACTGAATAATGAATATAGCAAACACATATAAGAAATATTTATGTACCATTGTAAAAGGTGTAAAAGGTCTGTGGCAGCATCAACAGACTGAAAAGAACACAACAAAATACACAATCATCTCACATTTTCTACTTTACAGAAAAATAAAAATTTCAGGAACTATGTAATGATAAAATTCTTCAGAAATTGTAATTACTAACATAAATACACCTTTTTTCCCTATATACCTACGTTATTTTTCCCCTTTCTCTGTTATATTTTCTTTGCTAATAGATTATCATAATGGCAGCAGTGAGAGACATGAAATATGGGGGTATAGCTGTCGACAGCATTATGCTGTCCCCTGGATGCCGCCCATTATCTGGTAAACATTCAACTATCTAAACTATCTTATAGAGTTTGTGAATTCACATCGGGGGGGGTGGGGGTCATCATCCATATGACAAATCTGCCATGTCACACTGTCATCTCCAACAGCAAATTCTCCCTCGGCACCGTTCCCTGACAGTCCTAAAGACCCGTGTGCGGCGCCGGAGAAATTGTGCGATTTTAACCCGGACTGCGCAGGAGCAGAGGATGAAGCCAAATGTGGTGAATTAATTTATCCCCATTTACTCAGATTTGCTTCCCTCATCAGGCGTGAAAAAACGTTGAGAATTTAACAACTAAGAATTGCAGAGTTGTGACCACTATCTTTTTTTTCCTAACCTTTGGCTTTAGTTGTTTAGAATTAGCCAAACCTCTACCAAGCATTGTAACTATATTTTTTACTATTGTTATTATTATTTTTCTCAGGACCCAAAATATGCTTGCATGGTTTCCTGATTTTTTTTTTTTTTTTACTTTTGTCACGTGTGTCATCGTGGGTTTGTTTGTTTTTTAATACCAAAAATGTGATTTTTTTTTTTTTTTTTGTTCCGTCTGCAGGGGACTTCTCTTACCCTGAGGGCAGCTCAGGCTGGACTGATACCAGCATTGGTAATCAAGGTTGGATGCTACATAAAAATTCCACAGACCAAGGTATAGCCACTCTTACATTACATTGCTAATATTTAGTCATTAAAAAAATATACAAAATATTTAAAAATGTGTCTCTTTGATATTTCTCAGAGAAATACCTGTATGTAGCCATGGCCGCTGGCCAGCAGCTGACTGAAGCTGAGACTCGCACCCCCCTCCTGGGACCCTCTGGCCCAGCCTGCTCCCTCAGCTTTGACTTTGCACTAACAGGGAATCCAGCTCACATCGGTACCACTGCTTCACTGTACTGTTATACTAATTATTCAACGCGTCTCCTTGCATTTTCCCTCGAAATGAACATTTGCTATGACTCGGTTTACATGTCTCTGTTGTAGGTGAGCTGTCCATCAGGGTGATTGACAGCTTGCTGGGCAAGCGGCCTAAACTGTGGGAGTTCAGTGGGAAGACAGGAACAGAAGAGGGGGCGTGGCGACATGCCACTGTAAATATCGGAGTCAGGCAACATCGCTTCCAGGTCAGTTTTGTTTTTTGTTTTTTCAGAGCAGGACTTCATGCCAATTCTAATCAACTTTTATGCGCTTAAATTTTTTGCATTGCTGATGAGATTCAGCTCAGAGGTCTGAACTCCTGTTCCCCTCCTGTCCTCAAAATATTTTTTCTCCCTTTCAGTCAAACATTTTTATTACATCTGAAATTTTTTCTGATGAGCTTAAAAAAACACAGCAGAACCTGATAAGTGTATGACAACAGCTACTCAACAACCAAGGGTGTGTCATTTGATGGTGCTACATTTTAGTTGGGTAAAAGAAATATGGTTGCGTCTTGTGTAAAAATCTACTTTGCAGTTAAGATTGAATATGTGGAATTCCTCCTCTTTTCACTTATTAGAGCCCCTCTGCTTTTCTTGTTTTTAACTTGTCCAGCTGGCGTTTGAAGCGCGCGCTGTGAAACTGTGTCCATGCGCCAAGATTAAAGTGAGAGACGTTCGCTTCGTCAACTGTCACGCCGACTACACTCCATCTTCTCTCACAGGTAACTCTTAAATACACCATGAGTCATACACTATTTACAGTGTATGACTCATGCTATATTTTACCCTAGAGATGCCTTGATTGAATTTTCCTTTACTGTGGACAGAGCTGTCATGTAACTTTGAAGATGGACTGTGTGGATGGTATCAGGACAACAGTGACAACTTCGACTGGACGCTGTTTAGTGGGATGGACCACACCATTGGGATCGGTGAGTGGAATGGTTTGCCATAATAATAAAGCTATTAAAGAAGCTTTAACAGTCATTACAGGTGTCTGACTCTTGTTAGGTCAACCTATTTAAATCATTTATATACACAATAAGAGAGGATTAATATATATTCATATTGTTCATAGTTATTTGTCAGTATCAGTGATACTGGCTGGATGTTTGTCAGGTCAAAACATTGGAGTCAGTGTGCAGTATCTTTTCATAGGTTTGCAGATTTAGCTTTTGGGGTTTAATGTCCCAACACAGCCTCAAGCTTGTAGGCTATTATTATACAATGACCCTGCCCCATTTCTGGTAAAAGCTGAGCTAAGACACACTGAAGAGATATTTACACTATTGCACTCGGCTAACTTGTCCCACAGACGGACAACATGAGGTTCTCTTCTTTAGGGAATATTAAATACATTTTTGCCCAGTGATGATAGTGAAGTATTCAGATTGCTTGCTGTTAAGTACCAACACAGTGATCTAAAAATAATCCATTATAGGTGAAAGTCCAACTTAAGTGAAAGTAAAGAAGTATGCCAAATGTAAGTTAAGTATCAACAAAAACATCTACTGTACATGATCTACTATTATGATATTTTTTGTTTGATAGTTGATAATACTTATGGTATAGGTAGAAGAAAACAACAGACTTAAATGTACTGTAAATTCACTACTACTAACGAGTCATTCAAAATGCAACAGGGGGCACTGACTTTGTTTTTTGGGAAGGGCTCATATCTGTACTCGCAATGCCTTAAAACTCACTCCCCTTCCCATCTCTGTGTTGATGTCCAGGCAAAAGTCTCGTCGTGGACACGTGGAGTCCCTCTCTGCATGGTTTGTTTGGACGCTTAGTTTCATTTTTACAGTCACCAGGGTCTACAGATTACTGCCTGTCCTTCTTCTACAAACTGTATGGGCCGAACACAGGTGAGAAAAGAAAAGAAAGCAGCTTAGAGTGAGCTAATGAAGCATCTGGTTTTTTTTTAAACCTGTGAATATGATTTAAAGTTAAAAATATTTAAGTTAATAAAATGATACAAAGGTAACACATATGCTCTTAAAAGTCATATATTCTGTTATAAATTTGTGTTGTTGAACACAAAATAATTGTAATGGCAGATGCTGGATATTGTTTTTTGATCCAAGCTGGAAATAATGAGAAAATGCTATTTTTATTTTTTGTTTTTTTCTTCTCACACCATTCCCATCCACTCACTGATTCCATTCAGGTATTCTAAATGTAAAGCTGTTAGATAACCATGGTTACGAGACCATCCTCTGGACCCGCAGTGGAGCCCATGGCAACATGTGGCACGAAACGCACTGCCCAGTACCTGCCCAGCTCACAAACTTTCGGGTATGGAATAATTTCATGTTGAAATTATTAATCAGCGTCTCAAAAGCCAACAAACATCACAACGTAATAAAAATCAGGAGGGGGACCAGTATGGTAAAAGAAGTGGAAAATTAATATTTTGACATCATCTCCTCTTCCATTCCAACTCACCCTCCTGCAACCTTTTATCTGCCAACAGCTGATGTTTGAATTGGTTCGGTCTGGCTTTGACGGCCAGGTGGCCATTGACGACGTGACATTTTTGGCCGGTCCATGCACTGTGCCGAGGATGTGTTCCTTTGAAGGCCACCAGTGTGGGTACACTTCCACTGGTCAAGCTCGCTGGATCCACCGCAACGGACACACCACCACCAGAATCGGACCCAAAACTGACCACACTCTGGAGACCAGGCATGGTGAGAGAGAATCTCATTAAATAACACTGATATTTTGATAATAAGCAGAAAGCTGAGTGACCTGTGACTGTCCTCTGCTTGGTCGGTGCTTAGGTTTCTACATGATGGCAAACACCGGAGCCAACGTTATTCCCTCTGGTGGTAGTGCGGTACTCACCTCTCCTGTTCGTCAAGGAGTCGCCAAGACAGAATGTTTGCATTTCTGGTATCACATGGGAGGAGAAAAGCCTGGTAAGACACAGTCATACATGCACACAAACAAAAAAAGCACAGTTTAACTGTATGTACTCTGCAGGGTCTCTGACAGTGTATATGAAGCTGGTGAAGGGAGAGAGGGTTAAGATCTTCTCTGACAGTCTGAATCAAGGAAACGTCTGGCGCCATGGCAGCGGCAACATCTCAAGTACCCTTGTGGACTGGCAGGTACAGTGTGGAGGCCGGGGCGGGCTGCTGGAACAATTATAGACTATTATATTGGTCAGTCATGATGCGATTAATTATTTTATGCATTGAAAAAAGATTATAATTACTGCAAATTGCAGTTATTAAATCATTGCCTCCAAAGTAATTAAACATGAAAAATACTGTAGGGACTATAGAGCATGTCTTTTTATCGTCTACCTCTGTTTCACATTTCATTTTCAGTTTCTGTCCAATTTTTTTTTTTATCATTTTATAGATGACTCTTGTGCAGGCAACACAAATGCAATTAAAATCCCCAAAATGGCTTTGAAGGAAAAGCAAATCTTTTCATCTCTCCAGCAGAATTTGACCCAATAAATCACGGGAACTGTTCCCGGCAAACTTCAATAAAGAAATCTCGTGTGTGTAGTTTAATCCAAGATGATTTTGTTCTGCAGTTGGAGTTTGAGGCGGTCGGAGCTGGAGGCAAAGACACCCACATTGCAGTCGATGACATCTTCCTTTCAGCTCACCCATGTGCCGATCAAGGTTTGTACCAGTTTGCCTTGTCAAAATTGGACTTTTGGATCAGTGTGCAGATTCATCTGAAAGTTAAGACTTCAGACTTCGCACCCGTATGTGCTATTTTGCTGTTATCCATCTTTGTCAAACTTTCATTAAGATGAGATTTTTCACTAGAAAAAGTTGTACTATTATAAATGGAATTTAAGTGAAGCATTTAATCTATAAAGTAGTGGCATCCTCTTTGTGATATTGTCAATTTCTCTTAAATGTCTCAGGTGCCAGGTGCAATCTGGAAAGAGGGATGTGCAGCTGGAGCAACACTCAAAACAGTAAAATGGACAAACTGGACTGGGAGCTGACAAGTCAGGAGGCAGAGAAGCACTACACCGCCCCACCTGACGACCACACTCTGGGCACAGAGAGAGGTAAACCAGAGACAAACCTCGACTCTTACTTTGTGTATCCTTTTCTGTGTTCCAACAGTATGTACCAAAAGATGTGCTGAAGTGTAAAAAGACCACCTTCCCCATTCTTTCTGCCAGGTCACTTCCTGTTCTTTCCAAGCACCAATCGGACAGCGACCAATGAAAACGCTCACCTGCTGAGCCCCCGCCTGCCCCCGACCAAGGGTACCTGCCTGAAATTCTGGGCCTCCAAACCCCTGTCATGTAAGGATCAAAGTTCTAAAAAAAACCTCTTCTGTTTAGTTTGTCTCCGGTGTGGCCGATACAGTTACCAAGCAAACCCATTTCAGGTTTCGTAGTAGTCTGGATGTGTGTGATGCATTTCCCTTTTCCTTACACAACCCATGTTTGAACATGTGTAGCGGACAGCCAGCTGTGGGTGTGGAGGTTGGCTGAGGGACATCTCCATCAGTTGCTAGTGGTGCGTGAACTGGGAGGACCATGGAGAAGCTTTGAGGTCAACATCATTTCTGCTGAGGAATACCAGGTCAGACTTTCACCAATGAGAAAAAACTAATCATAAGTGAAATTAACCCTACCTAATGGTGGAAATTAGGGGATATTTATTAGTTTCTACTTTTAAGTTCTACTTTCAAGTTTTTTTACAGGATGGACTGTTGTCTCTGCTGTCATCTTGATTGTGTTAACAGATTGTGTTTGAAGGAATCAAAGGTATGTCGGGCTTTGTAGCTCTGGATGACATTGAGTACACCATTGGGGTCAACTGCGCTAACAAAGTCACAGATCCATCAAGAAGTAAGATCTGAAGTCTTAATTCTGCCGTAGATTTAAAGGGCGTTGCCAACAGATTTGTATGTTTTCAGTTTTTAAAGAATTTTAAAAAGAGACTGCTTGATCTAATCTCATATTTATTTCGATTTTATGTCCCAGCATGATCCAAACAGTGCTGTAAAAAGGACGTTTGTCTCCCTTAATAAATTACATTGTCATGCATCTTTAACAATTGTGAAAATGAATCACTAAAAGTGAGGGGGGAAAAGGGTAGATTTGCACCACAAATGGAATTTTTTTTAATCTTATACTTATGAATTCTCATAAAAGAAATTTCACAATCAAACTTTTAAGAAATGAACCATAATATATCATACATTATTGTCCAGTTACCTCTACAATAGTAGAAATACAAAAGTCATCTCGCAAACTTGTAAAACCCACTTCAGATTGGCAGTGTAGCACAGTTCAATGCAATCATGTTGGGGTGTTGCAGCTGCAATGACTATGATTTAACTTGCAAATATAAATTAAGCTTTTTTAGCCCTTTGATTGAATTTCGCACTGTTGTATAATGTGTTCCTGTTGTCTGCAGCATCTCTCTTGCAGAGCTGCAAACTAAATGTATTCCATCTCCCCCATAGCCTCTCCAGAACAAGACAACACAGGAGGGATCGTAGCGTCGGTCATCGTGGTGATCCTGCTGATAGGCACACTGATCGCCCTGCTGTATTACTACCTGAAAATACGACAGGGCATGAAGGAGTTGACCGGTCCACCGGCATCATCACCACAACCATCACCTTCAACTGCTGGATTCGGTAATGCAGGATATGACCCAGACCTCAACGTGAGTTCTTTTGACTTTCAAACATGAGACAACAATGATCTTGGGCTGTGTTTTAGCAGTGTTACCATGTTCACAGATCTCAGCAATATTAGCTGAAACCACAGGGCAGCATAGTTAGCAAGAACTATTGTGTTACAGTTTGTGATGCTATGTCAACAGCAGATGATTAGAAGTTAAGCTGCTACGCAGCAGAGAATTTACCCTGCAGATTTCATAAAATGCCAATATTTGTAACACAAAGAAGTAGCACATGCCAGCTCGTCACAGCACAGACTTTGCTGCATTGTGTCTGATTAACTGATAATCATGTGTTCATTTTAGCAAGACCATGTGACAGTTCAACCGGCACAAAACCATCCAATGGCAGCTGGGTTCAATAATGTCTCTGTGAGTATTTATTTATTTTTTTTAACTCATGTTTAATTTAACTCCCTTAATTTGGTAGGGAGATAGTATGATAATTCTTCATAATTCACATGCACTCTGTACATGCAGTTGAATAATATCTTTGAGAATTAGAGGGAATGCAGACATGACTAACATTTCTTTATCAAGCAGAGATGAAATGGAGTCCATTGCATTTTTCCTGCCTCCACCTGTCAAATGAAAATTATTATTAACTGTATGATCAACTAGTGAGCTAAAATCCACCGAAGCTGTGGACTGAGGTGTTGATTCTCAGTGGGAATCGGAAGCAACCCTTTTAAATTAAAGGGAGGGGTGTGATTCAAAGAACACAAACATTTTTTTACTTTTTAGAACAAATATCATTGGACTCATTTAAGGGCTAATGATAAATTATTTATAGGATTCATTATTTTTTTTTTAATTTTTCAGATGTGTTTCTGTAGGGCCTTTAAGAAGAGTTGTACACAACAAGATTAAAGATGAATTTAGATGAGGTTATGGCCAAAGTTGTGCTCACTGGCTGATAGTCTCTTCCTCTTGTTTTTCTGCAGGTCCCTGCTGATGTCAAAGAGATGCAGGTGTAAAGCAGGGGGAACAGAGGTCCGGCCACCTTAAGGTGGCTTTGTGAAATGAAGGCGATATCACAGCAGAAGAACTGCTTGTGTCGCCCTTGCATGACACATATGCAAACACACACACACATACATACACACACTCACATATGTACATAAAACACAAGCACAGCCTACATACTGAAACACTGATGAAAGCCTAATCAGTGCTGCTGCCTCAGATCCAGCGAAGCCTTCATGGGTCGCAGCTCTCTGCCTGTGGTCGGATGGATGGAAGTCAGAAGGAGAATGTCAAACATGTCATGGATGGAAATTCATTTAACTTTGTTTAAAATCAAGTCTGGGTATAATCCAGGCTTGGTTGCATGCAGATTTAGGATCCACTATGGCTATGTAAGCAGGTTCCAGCAGTATCAGGCTAAGTGGAACGAGACTGAATCAAGTTGGCTCCTGCCTTTGGGGTTTAAAATGAGCATTTCAGCGACATGTCAGTCAATTTACTAATTACAAAGAGTACAACTCTGCCTGTGAAATCAGCTGTATAATGTTTTTGTGGCTCTGGAAGAGCTTTGTCAAATTTGAGCACCCACCTAGTAACTCGCCATTATATGGGTAAAGAAACTACAGAGTGCATTATGGGAGTACCTTGTTCCACATCATTACAAAGGGGTGTAACTAAATAACTGCTTATTCCCTTTAAAGAGAAAGGAGAATGAAAGGAATAACTATAAACAGCCAGGCTAAACTTTGTGGAAAGTATGACATAGATTACAGAGGAAGCTGACCTGTTGTTTGGAAAAAGACTGATAGATATATTGTTTTCGATGTGTTTGATGGTTGCCGTTGCTTTAAAACAAGATATAATTGAGTTGAGCTGATGATAAATGGATTAAAGTTCAGCATAGAAATACTATTATCAGTGTGTTTTTTGGTCTACTGGTGAAATAAAATGACTGCATCATGAGGAGTCTGAGGTAGGACAATTTATTTATACCTTTTTTGAGCTAAAAAAAAAAAGGTGGCCTGATGATCACTCCCCAAAATCTGAACTATTATCTTGATATTTTGGTCTGAAAAAACAACAACATTCAGTCACTTTCGTTAGTGGGTAGTTTAAAAATAATTTCCAAATGTTTTTGCTCTAAATTACAATTACAACTCCACTTTTAACTAATTATGTTACAGCTTCTCCAATTTTAAGATTTTCTTGTTTTTCTGTCCCACTATAATTCTGTTTTGGCTGCCAATGAGCCATCAGGCTGGACAGTGGTAATATGCTGTGGCCTATACATTGTATTTATTATATATTTTAACTAAATATTTTTCTAGTATTAGATATATGTATAGTAAAAACTCATATCAATTAAACGATAATGTAAATTATAATTTGTCTCATCCATTTTTTTAAGGAGTCTTGCGTGAGGCCACATTAATTGTTGCTCACTGCATGTCTCTGATTTGGTCAAATGCCTCGTTCATCTTTGAGAAGAGGTGGTGACGACATCTTGCCCCTAGCAACGGTTGCGTCTCTACGGCAACATCCTCCGATGTCCCCTCTCTGCTGTTGTCACCGTGGCTCTCTCATCTGTTGCCAGTGAGACAGAGAAAAATCACAGCCTCGCTCGGAATAACCGATGATTCTGGAGAATGCTCTGTTACCATGGGTGGAGTGCGAGCGCCCACCGCAGCAGCAGCAGCAGCTTGTGTCTCGCGACCTGAGTGTCTGAAGTTGCGGTGGACACGGGACAACTTGGGCGCGAGGACCGTCAACCAAGTATCTCTTATCCTGCACAAGACTGCAGACCTGCGCCGTCTGCAGCCCGGTGCTGCTCCTTCTCATCGGGACCGTTTTCATTTGCACCAGCCGGTTCAGCGGCGCGGACAGCTGCATGGATCCCGCCGTGCTCATCTTCCTGCTGTACATGATGATCGCGCACGAGCTGGTCTGCGGCTGGATGCAGTACCGGAGAGAGAGTGCCAAGCCCCGCAAACGCGCTGTTGGACCTCTGCTGCGCTCAAGGTGTGTGTGTGTGTGTGTGTGTGTGTGTGTGTGTGTGTGTGTGTGTGTGTGTGTGTGTGTGTGTGTGTGTGTGTGTGTGTGTGTGTGTGCGTGTGTGTGTGCGTGTGTGTGTGGCTTTGGTTTAGATCTGCTTTTAATCTTGTTTGCGTTGGTAAATATGAAGGCACTGCTGTAACCTAGTGGTAGACCGTTGATGGCCCATCAGCAGCAGTGTTACTGAATCGAAACATATAAAAAAAATACTCAGAACACAATAATAGAAGAAGAAACGACAGAAGAAAAAATTAAAGTATTGAAAAATAAGCTAAAATTCTCAAGTAAATTACTGTTAAGTTGTACCAACGTTTGTCGTAACAGTAAGTAGGTCTAGTGTAAATAATAGAAATATGACCTGACCTGAACATATACCAGTGATAAAATATTATCAACTCAAGGTTTGCATACTGTTTTTTTCCTTGGCTTTCAACGATATCTCATGGTCTTCTTCGGTTACTGCGACTTGTTTCATAAGACCACTTCTTATCATATGACTAATGGGCTATGACATACTGATGTCATGTGACAGCATTTGGCCAAGCCCCAATTGCTCATGAAGTTTCACCTGTACTCCTTCCTCAGTTCCCGGGTGTGTCAGGGAGCATGGAGGGCAAGCCACGTGTCAGTCAGGACCGGCAGAGGAGGGAGAGACCTGAGAAAGAGTGGACGCATTGTAAGAAAAGCCTGACGAAGACAGTCATATATGGACACTTGAAGAATAGTGACTTGTGAGTGGGAACTGGTCTGCGATTCTGATCCACTTTATCTTGCCATTAATTTAATTGGTACATTTGAACCTTTTGAACCATTATTTATTGTGGATATTTGTAACATAAACCATTTGATGTTTTACCCTTTCTGGATGGCCAAAGGCTGAAATTATAGGATTTTATTAAGGAATGCAGAAAAAAGACTTTCTGTGTGAATGTAATGATCTTCGTGAGCTACACCTTCTCCAAATTTTGCTTTTGATATTGCTAAGGTGGGCACTTAAAGTCAACATCATGAGCCACTGCCTTTACTTTTGTTTGAACCTTTGAGTAATGGTCAAATGTGAAATATCAGGGGTATCCTGAATACTTTTTGTTGCACCATGTGCACATCTCCTGTCAGGTCAGGGACCATTGTTTTACTTGTTTCTCCCACTGTTCTCTGTCCCTCAGTAAAGGCAAATAGCAAATAAAAGTTAAGAGGCAATACAAATAACCTTGAGATAACATGGTGAGATGGTGTGGGATACTATGCACATTACTGAGTTGTAGTAATAGATCAAATGTATAAGCATGGCCTATCAGTAGCTCATTCACAGTTTTAAAGGGGTGCGCGAGGTGGCCAGTGGACCCCTTCAGTCTGACCTGCCGCCCCCAGCAATGACGTGGGGGAAAACACGTCATCGCTGTGGGGTGGCTGTTTGTCCAGCACGTGATATCATTTGTTTGCCGGGAAGGAGAATCCAAACCACAGCTTATTCTATTTTACCCTTTCACTGCTATACTTGCAGAATGTTGGTTCCTGTACCGAGTCCCGATAAAAGCTGAACGCAGCATCAGTACCTGTGGCAGTGTGTCTGGAAATACGTGGTACAAAAGTAATTTTTCACAAATGAAATTTTATTCCACCTCATCATCTTGGAGTGGTTGCAGAAGTTACAGAGATAAAACAACAGCACATAAAACCAAAACTGCTGAGCTTGGTACCACCCATTCTGTGAATAATGTTTTGTTTCTTCTGATTACGGTGAATGGACCAGTTATTACCCTACTGTTTGAACTGATGTCTGGTTGTTGTGTGTGGTCTGATCCTTGCGTATATCATGGCTGGTGTTCTTGTAACTGGAATGTTGCACAGTATGGACAAGAAAACATATGCAAAGGAATGTAGTTTGTCAAGTTTGTCGACTGCTGTCGTAAACATATTATGGGCATTCAAGTAAAATGACGGTGATAATCATTTTGATGAAAGGGAGTGAACTCAGGGTGTTACCTGTTATATCAAGTACCTCTCTCAGTTCCTTTGTTGTTTGATGTTCAGCCTTACTAAACTTGCACAATACACGCATACCCAAACACCACACCCATCTACCGGAAAAGTCTGTCAGCATGAAAGTTAAAAATAAGCACTGTTGTCCAATTAAAACAAGGACATTCCTGTCCCATGTGACTAGTCCTCTTTCTGTAGGAGTTGTTAAATGTCTGCACTCTTGGGTGATCTCAGTAATCTAACCTGATGGAAACTGAGGTCATGAGCATCTCCTCATTTCTAATTGTGTTCACTGGGCTACAAGAATCTCCGCTCAGCAAATGGCGGTCAGTCACTATCAGCAGGTGGCCTGTCTGACACAGCTGGGCATTCATTACCTTTACTCATGTGAGTTTATTGTTGCCTCAGCTGTAACTGTAAAGTGTTTGAAACCAACCTATTGTTTTTTATATAAAAGTGAAGGATTGGGTTGGGGTTTTTTTACAGAGAAGTTCAGTTTAAATGTTTTGTGTGTGCTGACAATATATAGTATGGATGTAAAGTGTTTTTCTCCAGAGAAAGAAAATATTAGAACAGTAAAATGTATAATCATGCTAATACAATAACATATCATTTAATAATGTTTCAAACCTTACCAGAGATTTGGCTTAGTTTAAATTCAGAGGCACTTAAGATCTGATTTTGTCAAATGATGAAATGTTGTGAACACAAGCCACGCCTCTTCTCCACTCTAAATAGCCATAGAGAAGAGAATACGTAGGTCTGTGTAATCAGCATGGTGATGTGAAGTCAGGTTAAATACCGCAAACCGGTTTAGGCAAGACAAATACCAAGCTGTCCTGTAGATACTCAACAACACCTGAGGTTACCTGCAACACAGTAAGTAAAAAACATTTTTTTTAATTCTCAAAAAAGTTTCATTTACTTTGTTTAATCAAAGTAATCTGAAAATTATTAGCTGCAACAGCTTGTGAGTTGATGAATGAAGTCATTTTTTTGGTTGGACTTACATGAGCAAGAGTGATGCTGAGATTAGTTAGCCACAGTTGATCTGTCTTCAAGTAGGTGATAAAATTCAATTACAAATACCTTCATAAGTACATTATCAATAACCCAGTTTGGCTTGACATTTTAATTGAAAGGAGGTCATTCAGGAAATTTTACTGGAAAAAATGTTCTGCAAAGTGTTAAAGATTTTCAGTTAAATAAAGTTAGTGATGGTGAAATAAAGTTTTAGTATTTTTGTCTATATATAGTATTTTGAGCCTTTAAATTTAATGAAGCATGATATTATGATATGATGAATAAATGCAATATGTTCATATTATTATTATTATTATTATTATTATTATTATTATTATTATTATTATTATTATTATTATTATCATGATTATTATCATTTTAGAATTCAAGCTTCACCTCTACATTGTATTGTGCCTCTTTGAATGAAGGTGGACATGGCATCAGTGTCGATCAGCTCCAGCCTCAACAAGAGTGTGCGCCAGCAGTACATGAGCTTGCCACAGGAAGGCAAATGCCAGGTCACCTACATCTGGATCGATGGCACCGGGGAAGAACTTCGCAACAAGACCCGAACCCTGGATAGTGAACCAAAAAGCATTGAAGGTAATTTGGTTCTTTTTCATTTTATTTTTTTTACAGTAAAAAAAGCGATTTCATTTTCAAACTCAACCTTATAACCGCTTGATCAGAGAAATGTAAAGCATGCATGGAATGCAGGCTGAGCTGGATAACAAATAATTCTTACTGCTCAAAAGGCTACATTGGTCTGATTTAGACACATTAAATGTTAATAATACATGTGAGGTCACAGATCCAAAATTGGAACTATCCATTTGAACTGAAGTGATGAATGTTAATATTTTGGTTCAAACTATCATGTCAGATGTTCCTGAATGGAACTATGATGGCTCAAGCACATACCAGGCCGAAGGCTCCAACAG
This sequence comes from Psettodes erumei, assembly GCA_016785225.1. Taxonomy (NCBI): domain Eukaryota; kingdom Metazoa; phylum Chordata; class Actinopteri; order Pleuronectiformes; family Psettodidae; genus Psettodes; species Psettodes erumei. The sequence goes on along the minus strand of JAFBJZ010000782.1, from coordinate 79,123 downwards.
CGACATGTACCTCATCCCGGTTTGCATGTTCAGGGATCCATTCACCCTCGACCCCAACAAGCTGGTCCTCTGCCAGGTCCTCAAATACAATCGCTTACCTGCAGGTACGCTTTTCACATTTTGATCATGTAAAACTGATCTTGATCGGTAAGCTCAGAAAAAACAAGCTGTCGTGGGGTTTGTCTTTGCTTTTCTAGAGACTAACCATCGCGCTGAGTGCAACAAAGTGATGGAGGAGGTTAAAGAGCATGGCATTTGGTTTGGCATGGAGCAGGAGTACACGCTCTATGGAATAGATGGACATCCTTTTTGTTGGCCCAAACATGGGTACCCATTACCCCAGGGTGAGTTAGTAGATATTCTCACACCATTCTCTCATAGTGAAACATAACGTCCATACTTTATGAGGGGCTTATAAAGTCTCAGTAATGTTTTACATGTACTAACCTTACCAGTTGTAAGAACAAATTGCTGGTGTGTGAGCTGCAGAGCCACCAGGACAATAAAAATTCTATTGCATCTATAACTACAGACTTGATTGATTACATACAATATGAAAACAATTTGTTTTCGCATTTATTTTGTCTTAACAAGCTTCCCATCTTGTGCCCCCACTTTTAAGGCCCTTACTACTGTGGGGTGGGGGCGAACAATGCTTACGGACGGGACATTGTGGAGTGTCACTACAAGGCCTGCCTCTACGCAGGGGTCAAAATCTATGGCACCAATGCTGAAGTAATGCCATCACAGGTAAGCGCCAGGTTATCAAATGCACAGTGGAAAGGCCAAGTATTTTGCCCATTTACATTGAATTATAATTTTCTCCCTTTGTCCCCCCCCCCCATTATATCCCACTTTTTTGCATCCTTTGACTTCAGTGGGAATTCCAGGTGGGTCCCTGTGAGGGCATTGAGATGGGCGACCATCTGTGGATCGCACGCTTTCTGCTGCACCGTGTGTGTGAAGATTTTGGGGTCCTTGCAACACTGGATCCCAAACCAATGACGGGTAACTGGAACGGTGCCGGTTGCCACACAAATGTCAGCACCAAGCAGATGAGGGAAGAAGGAGGACTGCAGTGAGTAAACGTTTCCTTTGAAACTTGCTAACTCACTCATGCATTAAATTCACAATAAAAACACCATTAATAATGAAATATTTTTGAGAATTTTGTCGTTTTGATGTATTTTACCATTGGAATACTGTTGTCTATTTGATCAGAAAGTTTAATGTTCCAGTATATAGTGTCTTACAGGCGCAAAACATCCAGCGCACACCAGCTTATCCAACGAACCAAACTTTTCACAGGATGGACAATTTACATAGACACACTAATTTCTTGAGTTTCACCACATAAATAAATTTTTTAGGTAAATTTCTTTCAAAACTTCAGGTCAAAGTAAAGATAAAGAATTCAAAAAAAGGGACAGAATGTGAGCTAAAGTATAAACAACTTAACTAGGGTGAATTGAGCATCTGTAAACTCTAAAACTTCTTTCACTCTGCTAACAGATACATCGAGGAGGCAATCGAGAAACTGAGAAAAAAGCACAAGGCGCACATCAGCGTGTACGACCCTCGCGGAGGCAAGGACAACATGAGACGTCTCACGGGTAACTTTGAAACCTCCAACATCAACGACTTCTCCGCCGGAGTGGCTAACCGAGGCGCCAGCATCCGTATCCCTCGCCAGGTGGGCCAAGAGAAGAGAGGGTACTTCGAAGACCGCCGCCCTGCAGCAAACTGTGACCCATACCTTGTGACAAAGGCCATCGCGTGCACCTGCCTGCTGGATTCAGAGAAGGAGGAGTGCAAATAAGAAAAAGGTGCAGCCTGCTGTACTGGTTATGTGGCAATATTAAACAATGTATATCCCTCTATGAGTTAACCTGAGTTGAACTCCTGATAAACATGTCCATGCAAAATGAAGAAATTAACACAACCTGGAAGAGTGATTATTGTGTTTGCTATATTTATTGATCAAAGTGTATACTGTATAGACACCCATTTGCACAGACAACTACTTCTCTGGGACAGTGACTGTCTTTGGAAGATATAGAATGATTTGCACAGCAGCTTTGTCAGAAAATATATTGTTTTTTTGCAATATCAGAGCAGTAAATAGAAAAAATAAAAAGAAAGTCAAGAAAATATCTTGGCCAACAAACAAAGACAATGTCAATACAGTGATTTTTGTGCTCTAAGTGATGTTGATGTACTGGTTTTCAAGGCTTTTTTCAAGGCTAGTCCCAATATGGTACTGTTACAGCATATGAATGGCTTCTGGAACTTGTCCACCAGGTGGAGTCACTCATGTAGTTCTTCACTCACTGTCTCCCACCATGACTGTACAGTTAACAATGGTGCAATTCACCTGTCAGACCCACCTGGCAAAAGGTCAGAGTTACAACAGACCAGAGCCATATGCGTAGCACTTAAATATAGGGTGAATTAGATTTGAAGAAAGAACTAGTGGAGCAACAAAAAACATATATAAAGCAGGGCAAGACATTGATGAGGCAGTCTAGTCATCACACTCTCAGCAGTAGCAGGGACTCAGCCTGATGCTCAGCGAACTTGCCATATGGCGTTAGCATCTTATCCTGTTACTTCCTGACATATGATCCTCTCTTGCTTTCAGCCTCCCAGTATCAAAATGAGTCACTGTTTGAACTGCTTATGTGTGTGTGTGTGTGTGTGTGTGTGTGTGTGTGTGTGTGTTTTTGTACCTGGTGGTAGTGGTGGTGGTGGTGGTGGTGGGGGGGGGCGGTACAAACAAGATGCCATAGTATACAATATTTCCATGGATACAACCAGTAACTTGGCAACCATGCTGTTTGTCTGTCACCATGGAAACATCTGTCTCAAAGCTTTGACCAGGAATATAAGTAACTTGGTGTGACGATGAGAAAAGGAGAGAGAAGGTCAATGCAACCATCAAAATGCAACATGTTAAAGTTCAACAATGAAAACTATGAATGAAGACAATACAATACCCATACCCAAATACTGTCTTCTGTTAACTTCCTGTGCACCACAGCGATAACTTTGACATCAGCTCCAGCCACTGATGATGCACATGCAGACAGACTGGAAGTACTTTCAGAGACAGGAGGCGCTTTTAGAGACAGGAAGCACTTTCAGATACAGGAAGTAGCCTATACGCACAGATGGGAAGTGAATGAGCCACGTGAAGTGCTGTGAAACATTTTTATACAAATGCATAATTATTCAATGTGTTTAATCTTGCCCAAATAACCGTCACTTTGTGAGAGTGGTGTTGATGGACACTTTAGTCTCACAATGCACAAGGAGCTACTCATAGCTGGTAAAAAAAAAGAAAAAGAAAAAGTGGTGACAGTAGCGCAACAGTCTGCTGACACCTTATTCCTTGTTTGATGCAACATTTTTACAATGTAATCTAAGTTTGAGATGAGATCAGTTTCAGATGAATGCTTGTTGCACAACTTGCTTTTCCTGTTAATACCAAATGGTCCTGTGATTATTTGTTAAGTAAATGCTAAATTGGCTCTCCTAATATTGACAAAAGTAATTGTGACATTTCTCTGCTTCCTGTTCATCAGCAGGTAATGTTTTATGTATATGTATGTATGTGTTTTATCTTTATGTATGTAGTTCAGTTCAACACAATAACATGATTCCACTTCACTGGATTTAAAATGATCCAGGCTGTAATGACCTGCCCTCTCAGAAAGTGAGGCGCTTGGCTCATTGAGACTAACCCAAATAAAACATAGTATCGCTGCAGTTGAATGCAAACAAGATTGGATTACCAATTTAGCAAAAATGCTCCCGGAGCCCCATAAGCTCCAGTATTACTGTACTGTAAGTCAACTGGTAATATGTTGCAATCCTGAGGCCAAAACACACGTCATCTCACAAGGGCAGGAAATGCATCTGTCTGTAATGGTACTGTGGTGAGGCATATGCCTAATGTAAAAATTTAAGATTATTAAGAAATTGTGTCATAACATCCTTATTGCATTATTACTTTGAAAAGTACTGTGCACTCAGACTTGTAACAGAAACTGTAGTACGCTAAAGTTTATTTCAGAAAAAAACCCGAGCTCTGTACTATGATAAACAGGGTTAGGCAGGGTAGAAGTTTCATATTGAATGACACCTGTTTTACCTTTTTGACAATTGTAAACTTTCTGACTAATTTGAAAGCTGGATGACCAATGACCAATTTCCTCCTTTTTTCCTTCTTTCTTTCTGCCCTTATTTATGTTGCCCCTGCTGTTTCTGCTATGTCACTGAACAATTTACCACAAACGGTCCTGCAGCTGGTTTATACAAGACATTTTCACTCCCGGGGTATAGGGGCGATCTTCCCTCCCATTACTCTCAATGGGTATTGTGAAAGTGACGTCACCGGTCTCCGAGGGGGCACGCGGCAGCAGGTGAGAGCGCAGCATCGCCTCCTCGCGCTTTCAGAGACACAGAGCGTCGGAGTAGCGGAGCGCGGCGGAGCCATGGGGAAGCTTCAAGAATTTGATATCACTTTTACCAACAACAAGGTGGTTTACGGTCCGGGCGAGTCTATAAGCGGGACGGTGAAAATACGAACCAGCAACTCGCTGCAGTACAAAGGTAAGCTTTCCTCCAATGTTTTGCCAGCAGCGGATGTTTTGGTTTTGTTTCGGTTTTTTTTTTTTTTGCCAGCCTGCTTCAGTGAAGCGCACAGAGAGGCTAAAGAGAGGGATATAAACTTTTTCCTCCGCGATGGCGGGCGTGAGGAAGATGAGGAGGGGGTGGGGGGGTGGGGGGTGGTATGCGCGGCCGGTTTGCACGGCTCGTTTGGCGACCGTCACCGTGTGAACGCCGCGGGGTTCGGTGCGTGGCCTCTGGGAAGCGGACGGAGCGTTCCCACCCTCCTCATGTGGCACCGGGACCGGGCTCGTGTCGTGTCAGCCCGTCGGAGCTGCTCGGTGGGCGCGTCGTCGGAAAGCCGCGTCCTGGGCCGCATCCTGCCTGCTGCGACGCGTTGCTTCCACGTATTGTTTCTGACGAACGCCACACATTGTTTGTCGGTTGCTGTTTGGACGGTGAAGCATTAAAAAAAAAAAAAAGGACAACAACAGGTGTTCAAATCGCTGCGTTGCCTTTCTAATGATTTCTAATGATATTCATAACCCACGGTGCGGTATGGGAGGAATTAAAAAGCTGTTGTTCCCAACATCTTATACAAACCACTGGAAATAGTTAATAATTATAATGGGGGAGGGAAGTAGGTTAGCAAGGTGGTGGAGAGCAGCTTTTTGAGTCGCCATGGAAGTACACAAAGAATCCATTGTGTGCAAGTGATCCTTGTGGGGATTCTTCTCTGATAATAGAGGGCTGCTATCAACTTTGACTAAAGCACTTTCTCAAGGGGAGTCTGCCACAGAGGTATGTTAATAGACAGGGTCTGCAAAGAAAGAGGGCTGCTGCGAAGCGCCGTGTTATGGAGGTGAAGTTTTTTGGCAACAGCAAATGCCTTTTTAAAGTTCATGTTTCAGCAGCAGCAGCTCACAAAGTGCACGGCTGCCGTGACGAATCCAAAGAGACCAGTGGAGGAATGCACAACACTGATCTAATAAAGGTGTGAGAGAAAAATAGAGTAGAAAAACAGTTTTCTCTACATTCCATATTTTGAAAAGATATTTTGGATAAATTGGGTTGGGATTTTTTTTTTCAAGTGTCAACATTTCCACCCGTTCATCTGACAGGGGGAGATTCATTTGCCATAAGGCGCCGGCCAACATGGAGCAGATGGCGGCACAGCAGAGGTCAGAGCTCCTACCGAGCCCCGTGACACTGTAAGGTGACGCGGTCGCGACACACCTGTACCCAATACCCGGTGTTATTCCCTCAAGGACGGACGGCACGAGAGCTTCCCCGAGTCAGGTGAACAGCTCGGTGAAGAGCGCTCGTTGCTGAGGGGAGAACGTGGAGCGGTGCCGATGTTGCTGGCTGGGGGTTTGGATGAGGTCTGTCCATCGACTCTCATATCGCTGCATATTTTAAAGAAGTCATATTGCACACACGGATTACGTGCGAGTGTGAAAACCACGATGTGTTTTCAGTTCTCGTACGAAACGCAGACCCCGGCTCGGTTCCCTGCCCTTACCAGCCGCTGACGTTTTTTTGTTTATCGATCCTTCCAGTAAAACACATGGACTAAACTTGGACTTATGATACTGTTGGACCTCCAGACTGCTCTCAAAACACAGGGGTACCACGCTTTAAAGCTTAAAACTGTGTTTTGGTAAGGGATGTATACAGTAGTGTTGCTTTTGCCACTCAGTCAGAGCCCTCCGCTAGCTTCTAAGTGAAAGCATTCCAATTGAAGAGACCCAGGTTCCGTCTCGGGCTTTCAGCTTGTCCGTTAATGTACTGTAAATGCTGAGGCTGCATTATGTGGCTTGTGACATACCCCTTTTTACCACGGCTGCTGATGATTCCATCAATCAGACAGCTTGAATCGTGCTGCAGCGGAAAGGTGTGTGTGTGTGTGTGCGTGCGCCTCTGCTTGGTTCAAGCATGAGAATTGTTCTTGTGTCTCGAGGAGAGAGCACAGTTCTTGGTTTAGCCTGGTTTCGGTTAGCCCGACACTTATTGTCCTGAACGGTCAGAGTCATTATTGTCCTGCGTGTCCTGTGATTAAGGATGATTCAGGTTATTTCTTTTCCACCCTGGCTGTGTAACCAAGCAGAGCAGTAAAATCAGGAGACCGGACATTTGTCTTGGACGCATGCGGGACCATTGGAGTGCTTCAATTAGCCCATCAGCAGGAAGTTAATCATCAACGTTTCTCCTGGTCCGGTCACCTTTCCCGTTACTCTTCCATTCACTGCTCGTGACAGTGGCTGATCCCCTGCAGTTAGCAAGCAGAATTCATCCTCAGATATTTTACAGAAGCTATAATACAGGCCTCTTTGCATTATATCAGGGCAGACCGTTTTGTTTAGTTTAATGCGTTTTGGGTGTGTGTGTGTGTGTGTGGACTGATAAGCCAGCCACAGGCTATCCATTACATAGATTGTGGCACCATACGATCTGTATGAATTCTCGTTTGCCGCTTTATTTTGCGCTGCAGTGTGAGTTGGGTGTGTACAGTTACCAAGTAGTACGGGGAAATAAATACGGAGAGGGGCATTAATAAACAGACGCAGGCTTTCCGAGAGGCCGAATGTTGTGGAGGCCAAAATTCTCAGCCCCACTCCATTATTGATGATGGAGACCATTAGACAGCGTTCCTATTGATCAGCTTCCTCGCAGAGAAACTCGAATAAGCACAGTCCTGAATGCATGAATGAAAGTACAAGTACACAAATGGGCCAAAACAAGATATATATATATATATATATATAGGCATTACTCACACATGATGTTGAACATGCACTCCAGCTCTCCTTATCAGTGTCTCTATGGACATGTGTGTTCATGTTGGATGATTGTGCAGCCAGCATTACAGTGGCAATACAGGAAGTAGTTTGTCGTTTGTGCAGGAAGGCGGAAAGGAAAGTGGGTGAGTGGGTGTGTGGCACCCACTCACCCACTCACCCACTCATTTCTTCACGACTTCATGTTTCCTTTTCCTAACTAAGTGTTTCAGTTGCTCACCTGTAACGTCGGCAGCACCGCCGGGAGCAGTCGTTGAGCCGCTAATTTGAAACTGAACGCGGCAGAGGAGCAACCGGTGTGTCAGGAGCACATCTGTATGCGCTACAGTGCAGGCAAACATTGTTTTAATGAAGGAATCGGTCAGTAATCTCTCTCCGTCGTGCCGTGAGCAGCTGTAATGTAACGTGATGTCATGCCGCATGGGGTGGGAGTGGGTTTTATGTTGCACGGGAGTTGAAGGTCTCCGTGTAACAGCTCGCTCCAGCTTATTTCTCCGTCACTCACAGCCGCATTTAAAATGGACGGCTGAAAGTGACTGTTGTTTTTGTGTTCTTGATTAGCGCTGAACAAATAAACACCCCTCCCTGCGGCCGCCTCACTGCAACAACCACCCTGCGTTTTGCCAGCTGAATGCTTTTGATGCGAAACATCAGCGGTCGGAAATGTTGGGCTGGTATTAGCGGCGACTTAATGCGACTCGGATCGGAGCGTTAGCGGAGTGAGCAGTAGTAAGTGAAGGCTGACATAACTGCGATAAAAGCATAAACGGTGACGCCGGGCTACATGCAGCATTGTTTCTCCTGTGGCAGCCCTGCACGACAACACCAAGCTACATCAATATGCAATATGTAAATACACTGAATGGCTCTGACTAACACTATCAAAAACAGGGTTTGATTTTATGACACGAATCATGATGTTATCAGGTCTCTTTTAGAAATGAACAGGAAAAGAAACAAACTACACTTCCTGTTGTCGACCTTTGGGCCTTACTGACTTAATGTCTTAACACTGACTTTGAAGCAGGGGATCCCTCTGGTGATGAGTTATAGATTTCGAGGTAAAGGGCGTAGCCAGCCTGTCTCTTCTGTTTAGCCTCCTCTCCTTTCTTGGTCGGCCTCTTAGCACCATGCCTAGTTACCTGATACAGGAGAAGTTGCTGCATTGACTGTGCAGACATTTTATCTCATGTGGGACGCCCCCTCTGTATTGACAGTTGACTTCAGGCTCCGACGCTTAAAAAAAAACAAACCACAAAACAACATGCAAAGCTCTGTGACTGAAACCAGTCACTGCAAGTCACTTTTGTCCCGACTTCCTGGTTTACTTATTAATTTATTTTTTTTCAAAGACTCTTCATCGACGGGGGTCAGCGAGACGTTTCGGCGTGCGGTTGACACGTATCTCGGATGACAACACTGGCTCTCACCTCGCCTCGGAGAATGACAGAAGTGCAAACATTCACTGTAACCCAATCATCGTTTGTGGTAATACAAACCACTTGCTTTATGTAAACAAGAAGAGACATCCCCTCCGGTCCATATAAGGTTGGCCACAAGCGTGTGTGCGCGCACACACGCACACACTTTGTGCCTCCTGAATGTTCTATATACTGTATACATACTGTATATATTTCTTCTACTCTTGTATTTAAGATGCGTGGTTGTTAATTCCCACGTTCACGTTTTTCAGGCTCATGATAAATCTATCTATTATTTGCAGTTTTTGTGCATAGTCAGCAAATAACTAACCCTTCCTTTTACTCCTCGCTTCGGCCTAAATGTCACCCGGATGAACAGTGCTGCGTTCTTCTGTGGCTGGTGGGTTTTACAGCCATGTTTGTGCTCTCTCTCTCTCTGGACAAGCCCTCACTTGTCCACGGAGCAGCAATCAGTTGAACAAGGAATTTATTAAGTATAATTCAAGATAAGACGGATGAGGCGTGTATGAACGCGGTAAATTTGACGTGTGATGCAGTAACGGACAGCACCATTTTCCCTTCTGAGTGCTCAAGCATCGCTGAACAGGAAGTGAGAAAAACCGAAGCAGAAAGATGTGGCTCGGGGATGATGGCGGTGGTGACAATGGTTATTCATCGCTGATTTTGTCGATACTGCGAGTGTCTCCTCACCGTTGCTCATGAAGAGGCGTGAGTGAATCCTGACGCCGCCCCGAGCCGATACTGGCAGCACTGCTACTAATGTAACTACTTGTGTTGATAGTAATATTAAGTATTCTCCCTTATCTCGATGGGCTGCCGTGACCTTTCAGCGTTCTTCTGTTTGTTTTGTGATTAGTTGCCTCTGAATTAGATACTCCTACTTGTTTTCTGCCCTCTTTCTGTATCGTCCACTGAGCCTGACTTGCTACAAAGGACTTGACTGCAGGAATAAATGATCCGGAACCACCAAGAAGAAGGGATTTCGAATCCCCTTCGATGTTCGGTGCCTTTTGTCCTGAAATGAGGAACGTGACACATGATTGCTCAATGAGAACAACAGTGACTCAGAGTGACTTCATCCCCCCGCCGCCTGCCCTTCGCTGCGGGTGGGTGGCATCGATCCACATGTTCATCATCAGTCAGTGTATTGTGCTCGCCGAGCTGGTGCTGTCAGCGGGAGACCTCGGCACCAGCTGCTCCCCCCTCTCCCCCCAGACTCAGCCATGTTAATCATAACTATTCGTTGACCTCCATAAGCAAGGTCTAACCCCACCACTGGTTATTTAGGTCTGTCATAAGAGGATTCTGTCTCGTTCCCCGCCGGTGGGCGTCGACACCCCCCCTTTAAAACACTGTCCCATTTCCTGAAATAAAATGGCATTAAGCAGTTTGTGCAGTGGATGTCATTTTTCTGTGGAAGTGGAGCAAAATGTCAGGTGGGCTTGCCAAAAAGGAAATCTTCAGCTGGGAGATAAGAAGTCACTTCATGCCTCAGCTGGTATGTTCTGCAAATTAGTGAAATCAGTCATGTGATGTGGACATTCAGGCCCATAATGGCAAACGGGTTCTCTTCAGGTTTTCTTTCACTGCTGCTGCTTCCTTTTTTTTAAATCTCCAGTCGCTGATTTCTTTCTCAAACTCAAAGTGTCATAGTTGTGTCAGTCACGCTTTTTAAAACAAGTTATGGTCAGGGTGGTTTCGCTTGGCCTCAGCTGACACGACTGAGCAGGTAATACTGACAACAGTACCTACTTCTGCTTTGCACTTTGTGCTGGACATTGTGATTTTCATGGTTCTTTTTAAAGAAGCTGCTTTTTGAGACCAAAAAAGTGAGATCAGGTCGACTGAGGACACTGCCGTTTGCCACGAGGGAGAAGCCAATGCTTAAATGTGGGTCTCTGCGGAAATAGATACCATCAAAAATGATTGAGGCTGAGCCCAGAGGCCGAATTTTCCCGCGAAAGCCTCGTGCAAATGTCATGACAGTCAAATTACAGCACTGATGGAGAGAATGAAATGATTAAATTACTTTTATGATAAACCAGTTGAGCTGATAAATATATCATAAATGGGTTTTTTTGTTGTCCAGAAAGGCAGAATGTGTGTCTTATCAGGACATGATGGATTTTAAGCCTCTTGCAGCGAAATGTGGACATCTCGCCAACGTAGCATGAGGGTTAGCACGTGAACGAGTGTTCAGAGTTCAGATGACGTGATTGTTTTACGGTGCAACTGCTGCAAGGAGAAGCCTCTCACACACGCACGCGAACGCACTGTCAAACATCACAAACTGATCCACGACGTTAAAGCGTGCATATGTGTGATTGTCAAACGTAAAAGGTGGCGAGCGCTCATGCTTGAGCTCCGGTCCGTGATACAGTGCAAGCAGAACTCTCATTAGCTGAACGTGGCCATAGATTCCTTTTACAGCGGATCTAATGTGACATGGGACGTGTGAGTTGTAATGTCATCAAGTCAGAATATGCAGAGCACTTCTAGTTTGAATTGACGAGCACAGGAAGTGGAGTCGAGTGGTGACGCACAGCTGAGGTGAGGAGAAGAAGAAGAGAGAAGCAGGCAGATTTAGTTAGCTAACATTCACAGATTTTTATCACCTGTCGATATTCAGTGCAACTGCTGAAGTACTGCACGTACACAGCAACACCAGCGCTGAAAAACATCCCAGCAGCAACACTGCAAACGCACAGAAGGAACATTTAGAGGACAGGTGTTTTTCTTGAGTTTGATTCCTGTGGTTTCTCGCTTCCTTAAACGGTTTGGTTGAGGAACTGCGTTCGCTGCATCTTTCTCGCACTCGGTTCTCGCTCAGTTCAGCATTTCTCTCCGCAGCTGATCTTACAGAGAGGCTCCTGAACGAACAGGCCAGGCTCTGTTCTGCAGGGGATTCCCTTAACATCAGGAATAATAGGTCATAAGATCAGGTGGCAATGTTTGACATGTCTCACTGGGGCGGTGGGGGCATCAGAGGGGAGATGCTGGAAAAGTGAGAGGGACTAATTGTTTGCGGTGCATAAAGATTTAATGAAGGTAGTAAGTGTAGCGTCAGATTACTCGGCTGTGCTGTGGCCTGGAGTGAAGGCTCTGACCTCTGGGATCGTGGAAGAAACTGGAAAGTTTTTTATAGGAGTATTTGGAGTCAGCAGCTTCTGTGTCAGTGCCTTTTGTTTTCATGTCTTGCATGGCAAAATAATTATCCACCGAAAAAAAATCCCTGACAAAACGAAATTCATGTTTGTGTGACATCATTCTGATGTCAACATGTTGTCTCTGCGTGATGCAAGAATGGGATAGTTGGTTGATCAAAACTGGACTAGTTATGCTAGGGAAACAGTGCAAGAAGTTTCCAGTTGATTTTGATTCCACGTCCTTTTTAGATGCTTTGACCTGGTTGAATAAAAATCTCCGCAAAAATGGACAGTGGAATGTTTTGTGGTTCGTAGCTTTTCTCCAAAAACTTAAAAGTTTCAGTCAGTCAGTCAGTCCAGTCTTATCACACGGACACCGCTTCGGGAGTTTCCATACCTCATTATGCTGGAATGTATAAATGACGTCCAAACAGCCTTTTAGTGCATGTGAGGAATGTTGATCAATTCAGACGGGCCTTCTCTAATCTCGCTCGCTCTCCTGACCCACCTCGACTCTTCTGGGCTCTGTTATGTCTTCTTTGTTCTGGTGAGGCCCAGAAGCAAACACACCGAGGCTCCTCTTGTGCTTCGGACCGTCGGCTGAAATTAGACTCAGTGTGATCAGTGTAAATAAGGAACTGTCATTAGCAGTCCAACTTCCCTTTCTGCTTAACTGGTGACCCGCCCCCTCCAAGCTGACTCATTTTTCCAGTGCACTCATGTAATAGGCAGAGAGCTCAGACTTTATGGTCTCTGCCCTTTTTTTTTTCCTGGGAAAGTACTACATTTGTTGCTAAAGTAATTATATATTTGCACGCTGGTGCACAATACAAAACAAATGGGAGGTTAATCAATGGAAAATAATTTTTAGTTACTTTTGAAATTTGATAAGTTTGGCTCTTTGGTTGTTTTTTATGTAAATTATCTTTAAAAAAGTATGCTTCTGTTATCCCATTCAGTACTGAAAGTCAGGTATTGTAACAGCACCAGTACTGCAAATCAAACCACAAGCAGCCCAGGTATAAGCCCGATCCCTGAGTATACAAAAACAATGGGCGCGGTTGAAATGAAGAACGCCGCGATGCAATCAGGTGTGGCGTTTCCTCTGCTGAGTCTGTTCCTGCCAGCCAACCGCAGCAAAACCCGGATATTCTCAACAAATGCACAATGGCATAAAACAAGGAGTTATCTGCTGATCCACTTACTCATCAGTGCCACACCTTCAGCTCCCAGCCACATCCTCCATGGCCCACCAACCACCCTGCTCTAACCCACATCAGAGATCCCTTTGATGCAGCACTGCACAGCAGTCATGTTGGCAGCCGGCTCCGGCAACGCTATCGATTACACCTTCTCTCCTGGATCTGTCTGCCCACACGGCCTGATTCGTAAAATCTAATGAGTAGTAGCACCAGGATCGTCTCCGCCGACAGACGCTCTCATTGAAAGCTGGTGGAGAGGACTTGGACAGACTCCAGTGTGCTGGCAACAAATCCAGACAGCTGCTGAGTCAGAGCACTCTCTGCTGCTGCCTACCCTCATACTACTGAGTGTCGCTCGCCCTGAGGCCGGCTTTATTCTGCGTGGGGAGAGCTGGCCTCTGGCGTGGATTCCTGTGCTGGCGGTTCCCAGGTGCGATCCATAGCCGCTGGTGTGAGGGCAAGTTGGAAGCTGTCGGCCTCAGAAAACCAACCTAAATTTTGCTAGTTGAGTTGTTAAAATTCTTAAGTTTGTGAAGAATTACTTGCACCAGGCATTGGAGATCACATATTTAACACAAAGTTGGAAGTGGCTTCTTGCCTCAGATTAATCTCAATTTGTTGGGGGGGGGGGTTCACTTTGTCTAGTCATCAGTGTAGCAACATACGTGGATTGGCACCTGTCCCAAGTAAATGCCTGAAGAGCCTTGTCAGACCACAGTGAATGAAGGGACATTTGTGTACAAGCTGTGATATAGATCAGAACGCATGTTTTACCTTCATTTTTTTTAAACTAAGGATGTACCTCATTTGATTTATTGGTTAACACCTCATCTATGTGCTTTAAACACACAAATCTTAGATTTTGCTCAAATTTACTGAACAAATCTCAGTGATTATCTCTGCTTTCTACAGCTTCTTGACAGCCCGGAGAGGTTTATGTTAAGTAGGGCTGGATATCCACACTGATCTCCTAATTGTTTCAGTTTGGATTGACGTCCACAATCGAGTCATTTCACTATGACATTCACAGTATCACATATACATTAATGTTGCATGAAGCACTTCTCAGAATGTAGGCTAAGTTAGCTCAGTTATAATCAGTCATTATGTAATTCAAGGATTTAATTTGCAAAAATGAATGAAATAGAACACGTATATTTTTAGGCCAACATGTGACAACATTTGAGACAAGACTTGAGCCTGATATGTGCAGACAGCTGTGAGCCGGTGTTGGCTCCCTGACAGGGGCCAGCCCGAATAAAGCAGAATTCACACACTGTTCGCTCGGCTTCCATGACCTCACATCACGTAGCCAGAGATAATGTCTCTTCAGCAGACACAGATAGAGTTCAGATCGGTGTCAGCGTCTGCTCGGCCGCTGTCACTCTGTCCGTCTTGTGGAATGCAACTATTCGTGTTCGGCTCACATAGCTAGCTATCATCTATTTGAATTTTATGTAACCTGTTTTAACAGCTCTATTTTCACTAATTAGACAGTTTACACATCATTTGATCCTAACTGAGCCACTTACCACAAGTACTGTCTACACTATATTTTGCACAGATATAAAATGTATTTCTTTTAACAAGCCCTAATATTAAGCCTATTGAAAGATCAAACTTAACTACCTGATAATGAAAAAACTAAAAATAATCCCAAATTACCAGGATGTTAAATTATTATCAGATTGTGTTTGTGGAGAAGCTGCAGTGATTTTTCAGCTACAGACAGCCAGTCTCTGTGCCAGAGCAGCTTGTTGCTTCTGACACAAATATTCAACATCCAGCTCTGCTGCTGCTGCTGTGGGGATATTAACAGATTACCCCTGCACTGACCTTTCATGGGCCAAGCTCTTCACCTTCCCACAACAGACAGCTGTAAACAATATCGCGTCGCAGTAATGGCTGTCATATTTGTGTACTTTTACAGCCCTGTTGTTGCTTCAGTGTGATGTCTCTGGGAAGCTCGCAGGCATTATTCTCCTTCACGAATGGGGACAGACGTCCTTAATGTGACCGAATGAAGGGCTCGGCTCCGTTTTGTGAGCTGCAGATTTTAGTTTTTGTTTTGAGCGGCAGCCGAGGAGGTCCCTCCCTCTTCTCCAAAACTGTGCCAGCAGTCCTACCGTTGTGGAGAACACAGCCATCTGCCACTGAGTGTGTGCGTACTGTGATGCCAGCACAGGATCCTGCTGGGGGTGGAGCTGTGATTGGTCCAACACAGTCTGTGACATGAGTTTTTGAGTACGGATATCTCAGCACATACAGTAGCTGCACCAGCAGGTTGACCCGTATGTCTTTAACTGAAATATCTTATCAACCACTGGATGGATTTGGATACATTTGAGTGACACGGTTGATCTCCTGCTATTTCTTGCGCCACCATGAGGTTCACGTTTTTGGTTTCGTGAGAAATATATCTATCCAGCTATCGGATGAATTGTCATGAAAAAATCTGGCTCATCTGGCCCATTCATGTCCCCCCTCAGGATGAAATTAGAACATCTCACTGAGTGCAAATGAACCATCAGGCCGGTTGGTTTATCATCCAATACCAGCATTCTCTAAAAGGTGCTAACCCACTTAATTAAGATGGTGAATATGGCTTAAAAAAAAAAAAATATATATATATATATATATACTATCAGCATGTTAATATTGTTATATTTGGGGTGTTAGCATGCAGACGTCAGCATTTAGCTCATAGCACTGTTGTGCTTAGTACACAGAGCTGCTTGCAAGGCTCATTAACCAATTAATTATTCATAATGACAATAATAATTTATAATTACTTTGTTACTTCCTTTATGAGCAGTTTCTTAGTTGATCCATCCGTCCATTGTATCCTGATATACATTGCCTTTCGGTTAATGTCTTTTCGATGGTAAAAAGTAAAAGAAGTTGAAAAAGGCGACATAAAGAAATTCAGGCATCCAATCGGCACCACTCGCTCAACATTGAGAACAAAAGAAAGACAGACAGATAGGGCTAACAATTTAGCCTTATCTGTCTGTCTGTCTGTCTGTGTGTCTGCTTATCAAAATACTCAGATAATACTGAGGCTGGCCTGTCTTTGTGTTTAATCCTCTGGCTTCTGTCACAGTTATGGTGTGTGTGTGTGTGTGTGTGTGTGTGTGTGTGTCAGGGTTTTGATTTCCTCGCAGATAGATCAGCAGAAAGACAGACAGAGACGTTCACTCTTGCAGGCAGATTGTTGATTTCTGTCACAGGCACATGCAGTACCTGTGTGAACCCACATGGCTTTTGTGTGGGGAAAAATTATGTCTTCTTGATCTTTGAATCAAGTGACAGGTTAACAACATCAGTTTCTGTGCCCTGAACAGTGCATGCTGATTGCCTTCACAAGTTCCATTGTATTAACCTCATCTATTGGTGATGAAAAGACAAAAAAGTCTCTAAATGCATTTATTTCACATGAAAAGCTGCGCTCACTTCTCTTTGCTACAAGTTTACTGCGAAGAACATCAGTTTAAAAAAACATCTGCTGTTTTGATTGGCTTCTGCTGTTTTTCTTTAACAAGTCCCTTTGCTGCTCTCTACTCATTTGAAATTCTTTTTCTGCTTTTTTTTCCCCCAAACCTTGTTCAGTTTCACTTTTAAAAAGCAAAGCTTTTCAGGCTCACTTGTGCATCCTGTCGTGACATCAGTAATCTTGATATGACGTCAGCTTTATCTAACCTGCTGTATCATTATCGTCATCATTATCCCTGCAAAATTCCCAAAAGCACAATCAGTGCTGCCATCTAAACCCAGTCGAACCCGAGGCATCCAGGTCTTTATTCACAGCAGCGGCTCTTTGGTGGAGTTCCTCCTCCTCGTCTCCATCTGTTGACAGAAACCATTCACTGCCTCCCCTGACAGATTATTTACCACTAAAGCAGACTGCGCGTCCCAGCGGCAGAGGCCCATAATGATTTAGTGAGATGTCCCTCTCTGTGAGTCATTCTCATGCTAATCAGTGCGTATTGTGCTGCTGACCTGTATTTCTCACACCGCGGTGACCAAACTGCCTGGGACCGAGCTGCTCAGTTAACATGTGTCTTTTGTGCTGCGTCGCCACGTCAGCCTCACCTCAAAAATCAAGATGAATGACCGCTTGGCAGCATTTTTGATGGAATGTTTATGTTTGCCCTAAAGATGATGTGCTGCTGTGCTTGTGTCAGGTGTCACACACCATTATTTGATTCATTTGAACAAGTGTGCACAGAAATAGACTAAACAATTTACAGATTTCGGACACGCTGGAAATAGTTATCACTGCAGCACAGTTTCAGACACTGGATTGACTCTTTTTTTCTCTCTTCCTCTCTCGCAGCGATCAAGGTGAACTGTCAGGGCTCGTGCGGGATCTCCAGCAAAATGAATGACACCTCGTGGACACTGGAGGAGCAGTACTTCAACAGCACATTGTCTGTTGCTGACAAAGGTGATGACAGCAAAGGCCCGGTGACTTTACTTTTAATTTTTCCGTTGGGTTGCATCTTAAGACCAACTGTTGAACAATCCTTTTTCTGCAGTCTATTAATTTCCTACTTTCCAGCAGCCGTTTATTTATAGACACAGTGAAACCAGTTTAAACATGCAAAAACAGGATCATGGTCCTCTGATGGCACAGCACAGTCATGTACACATTCTCTGCTTGAAACGTGCATATATAATAATCTGATTTATATCTCTCTCATTTGAAATGTCACTGAAATGTCAGAACCTCCACATCCCTGTCAAAACAAACAATGTATGACGTGACTAAAGGCTCCTGCCTTTTCACCTCATTTGGTTTCTGGGCAATCTGCTGCAGCAGGCTTAATCTCGCCGTGGCAGTAGCAGGTTTTTGCAGCCCAGTAGTGAGGAGTTAAAAGCCTGGATGGGTCAGAGTTACAGCCCTTTAGGGATGTTCCAGCCCCTCTCTCTGCCTCTCTGAGGTGAGACCTGGCTATCCAGCACCAGCGGTGTCTGATGAGAAGGTTGAGAAGGCTGGACACGCTCCACAGACGGCAGGTTTAATATTTTCCCCCAGCCTCTGGGTACCTTCCTGACCTTGCAGCTCTGAGGCCCCGCTCGCCCCCGGAAATGAGGGCTTACAGGACCTTTTTTTTTTTTTTTTTTTTTTTTTTTTGAGCTTGATCTTCCATCTTTTGTATGTGGTGCGGATGCTCCCCAAAGCCGGGAGGGGAAATGTGCTGTGCATGCGTGAAATCTGTTGTAAATGCAAATCAGCATGGCAGTCATTAGAGCATGTAATCTACACAGGTTAAAACACCACAGAGCCGTTCAGCATTTAACTCTCAGGACTGTGTTCTTCTACATGTGATAGATACTTTAGTCTGGATACTGCATATTATGTACTGCTGGAAAGTATGTAATACTCAATGGCCGTACTTAAGTAAAATGTTGTAGTTGTTTATTCATATCTAAATATTATAGTTTTTACTTCACTCAGAGTGAGGATATCTGAAAATCTCACTATCTAGAAACAGAAGCACGTGAATGACAAGACATTAACCTGGTGTAATAATTTTTTTATTGATAACTAACTGTAGCTCTGCTTTGTGTCACTGCAGCCTTATTTTGAGAGACTTTGGTGCTCTGCTCCATTTCAAGATAAAGTAGCAGGACAATGCAATTGTTGAAACAGAGCGCAGGTTCTGAAGCTGGGGAAAAAAATTCAACTTAATATTTTGCTCCATATACGCTTAATGTTAACGTAAGTGATATCGCATGTGCAGCAGGCACAAATATTTTTGGTATGGACCAAAATGTCCAAAAAGAAGTTTTGTCATTCATGCTGAGCTGCAGGTTTTGCTCCAATGCTTGTTAAAAAAAAATCGAGAAACATTTATGGTCCGACACACCTGTCTGAGATTTTGTGGTGTGAAAGAACAGTATGAAAAGGAGGAGTTTTTTTTTTTAACCTAAACTGCAGACTTCGGAAGATAAGAAGATCTAGATAAGCAGCAACAGTGAAACTCATTCCAGACCTCAGTATGCACACGCACGCACAGAACGTACTGTAAAACACGCTCTGAACGGATGAGGACATAAATAATTCATTCCTCACCCTCCCTCTGCGCTCCCCTTTATCTCTGATATTTTTTTTCCACATCCCCATTCTCTTCCCAAAATGGGCTGCTCTGCCCCCAAGGGCTCAGCAACGCAGGGAGAGTGAGACAGGAAGGGTGACAAAAGACCACCACGCACACACGCACACGCTCTTACACAAAGCAAGCGGCTGACTGATAATGTGGTATGCCACAGATGCTTGACGGTTGGTGGAGCGAAGACCAGTGATGTCAGAGTCCACTCTTCATCCTGTCACTGTTTTCCGTTAATAACCCCCCACACACACACACACACACACACACACACTGCAGCAGTATGGTTGTGTTTCTACTGAAGGGTACTTGACAGCTTTGTATTTAGACCATGTGTTAGTGTTTTCATATTTCACATTATCCAACAATGATGCTTTATACGTCTGAATTCAATCATCAGAAATGCAAGTTCAAAGTAAAAATTGTTGTCTTTCGGTTTCCTTACGTGAACACAGACTTTCAGTAGTATTATTAAGCGATTGCTCCATAGCAAAATTCAAAATACTAGATCTGATACATGTCATACTGTACATTACATTTAGACAACATGAGGATTAAAACAGAACACAGGAGAGAAAGTCTATAGAGAGCCGAGGTTCAGACCATTTGCCATTTTAACAAAGTTAAAGGACAGTTAATATGTTGACCCTAACCCTGTAGTTCTCTAACTACAGGGTTAGGGTTTGTATACTAAGGCTGAGGATCTCCACAGCTTGCTCTATAAAATATATATAATCTAATCTGACCTCATTTTAATTGCTTTGCTTCATCATGTTTTTAAAAAGGTTTTCTCCCCGTAATATCCTCATGGTTTGGCTCTCCACAGCTGAGTGTGCACTGTACTGTGCAGTGGCTGTTGCATCTGCACAGCACTAAACACAATGCAAATGAACACACACACACTCCCTGAGCATTTCCCCTCAGAAAACTGAGACCAGCGGAAAAGGATGTGCCTGTCCTTAATGAGGTAAGACATGTTGCTTTCTGGAAGAATTTAATTGGGCTGTCAGCTCATCTAGAGAATTAATAACCTGGTTTTCTCAAGGTGATCGCAGTGCAACAGGGATGGAAATGCTCTCGTTTTCCATTTAACCATCCTAGTGAAGTAAACAAGTATTACAAATTGTCTTTACACGATCTATATGTGGTGCAGCAAGAAGTAAAACATTTTAATTAACTTGCTAATTGCTGAGCACAGCTATAGTAAACATTATGATTTAAATCAGTGACCTAAGAGTGACATTAATATTTATTACATTGTATGAGTATAAATATTCTTATGGAAGCCACGTGATGAGAAAATGACATTTAAGACTTCATTTTTAGATAACACACAGGTATACAGACAGCCACATGCAGTAGATGTACCGGATAATATTTCAGTTAAGATCAGTATTTGAGATATCTCAGAGCTTTGTGAAACCAGAAAAAAACACTCAACTGGAGCTATTGGGATCTAGGTTCCTGGCAAATATAGAAAACACAAAGTTGTAAAATTGCTCTCTTGACAGAACGCCTCCACCAGCTGATACCTGAGCACGACTGACAGTATAATAACCAGACAGTGAAATTAAATTAAAGTAAACTCTTACATGTTCTTGGCCTTGTTGAGTTTCAAAACACCTTCTTGTGTGTCACAGCACTTCCTGTTGAGGTCGTCAGAATGCCACGTTTGTGAAAATACAGCACGGTTCTGCTCCAGTTTACCCTCTGACGTCTGATAACATCAGACATTTTGCAGACTGATACTGTTGTACATGAGAGGGGTTTGTTTTTCCTCAACACATGTTCTACTTTTTTACAGTGCCCAGCTCTTTTATGAAATTACTGAGCCATTAAAAAAAAATGGATATTTGAGGCCTGTTTTTAAAAATGTATGTGGTTGGTAGGAACCTATGGGCTTGAGCCTGCTATCCAAAGACAGGGTACAGAGGTTTAATGGTAAAATGTAGCATAATGCCAGGTTTGTCTTTGACTCTGAAAGAGCAGAGGCTCGACACAGTGATGCGGTCATGTATTGTAACAGGGTTAAGGACTGCACTCAGTCGATCACAGCTGGCCTCGCTCTGCGTGTAAATCATTGATCAACTTTGCTGAGAAAAGCTCCAACGTTGCCAGCTGCATGTAGCTGGCCCTCATGCAACCAACAGTTTATCAATTCCGTTGACACCCGCTGGACAAGTCAGTTGTTGGGTTGTTGGGTTTCGGTCGCTACTTTTCATTTACCAAGACATTGAGGCTCAGCTGTCCTCGAACGACATAGCCTGTTTGTCTCAGAAACCCCATACCAGTGGGAAAGTGGTCGAGCCCCACAGGCACAGTGGCCAACCTGAACATCTAATGATTAATAAGGTGTATGTCTTCAAGGTAATACAAAAATACGCACACAAACGTGTGCACCAGGAAACACCGGGAGCTATAATTTCAATCTGTGTCTTCTGTGTTACTGATTCACCTTCCCCTTTTACAGGAACTCTGACGGTGGGCGAACACAGTTTCCCTTTCCAGTTTCTCATTCCAAGTGAGTACAACTGCTCATTCCCCCACGGCAGGGACACACCCTCAGTTCAAGTAATTGTTTTTCTTGTGGACCTGCTTCATCAGAAGTCCACGTGACGTCAGCAAAAGGAAGCACGCAAGTGTGACTTCTGATAACACTGGACATTTTCGAGTATGTGCACTTACAGGTTTGAGCTTATGAAGCAGTCTTTGTCTTTTGTTCTCCGACACAAAGAAGACACGCAAATGCGCTTATAATCATTCCACATGTCACAGAGACATTCGTGCCCAAATGAAAACACCTGAGGGGGTGACCATGCCACAACAAGGTAAATAACGCCAAAGATGAGCAGAACATGCTTGCCACCTGCGAGGGCGCAGACAGTGTCTGTCTGGTGTCTTACACTCTCTCAGGCAGGGGCTGGAGCTGAGGGTGGTTTGTGTTATTTATAGCCCTCTCTCCTGTTGTGCAGTCACTGTTTAATTGGTCTTCATGCCCCCATGCTTCGACCCTCCCCTTCGTTCAGGCCCTCAGACTTGAGAGCGTAAGCACGGGGCAATGTTAACTATCATGTAGAGATAATTGGCTCATTGGAGACTCATGTGTGTCATACTGACCCCTGCTGGTTCAGCACAGACTGACATGCCCGATCAGGATCCACACCAAAAGCTTTCTGTTTTATTAAAATCAAATAACCTGAATATAAAGAATCAGAAGTAATCTCAAATGGGCAGAATATGTAAAGGATTGCCAGCAGTCAAGGCATCAGATGTTGCTTTGATTCAACAATTTGTTGCAGAGGGAACAAAGAAATTCATAGAAATTCAGTACAAGGATGCTTAGAGGGATAAATATGTTTTGATGAACTGCTGGATGGGGACATAGGAGTTCAGGAAGAAAAGAGAGGGAAAAAAGAGACAAATAAATGAAACTTTTATTCTTTGCAGATGAGCCCCGGCATATAAAGTAAGCAGCCCTGTTTTTATGCAAATAAAGTGAATATGCAGCAGGCAGAGATATCTGATTCACATCGCAGAAGACATAGCCTTAAAAGTCCCAGGATATTCCTCCTATTTCACTGTTTATTTTGGAAGTTAAACTGTCAGCTGTGATACATCCTAACACATGAGCTGCGATTAGGGTTCAAGATGCGGTACCCACATACTGTCAGACAGACTATGGTGGCATTGGAGGAAATGTCAAGGGGACACTAAAGTCAATAGGATACATCATCTCTGAACAGTGACTTTCACAAAATGAAAACAAGTTTAGCCCTGTTTATTGTAGGCGTGCAGGCAACTTTTGATCTGGAAACCATAAAGTACTCATTAAGTTCTGAGAAACACAAGTCATTCCTGAAAAGCAGGTATTAGGGGCTGTCTGTTGAAATCAAGTTCGCATTGCGAATTACAATAGTAGCTCAGAAAGCCAGAGGACGGTTTTTGTCTCAGCTCAGAGGAACAAGTCGAGTGACACAAGCCTCAGCCACGAGCAGCTCAGTCTGGTGCATCTGCGGGGACAGTCAGCCCGGTGCTTCCCTCTGTCCTGTCAGTCCGTCCACACATCTCTGCTTCTGCTGTCAAGCTGTCTGTAACAGAACAACAACATCCCACCTCTCCTGGTTAATTCTTATTGATAGCAACAGCTAACCATGTTGACATTAACATCTGAATGAGGATTGAGGGGGAAAAGGAACAGTAACATAGTGGTGCAGCTTTTATTTTGACAACACCTTAATCACCTTTTTGTACATCCTTGTTTGGTTATTTATATGCAGACTGTTTGTGCGGTTCCTAATGTCGGAGGAGGTTTTGAATCGGATGTGGGTTTTTTTACTCCCTCCCCTCTGGCTCTGAACATCGCTCTCCTTCTGTCTGTCTGGCTGATTTCTCCCCAAATAGTTATTTTTACCTCACTCTTCTTAAATTTCCTGCCCTCCAGTCTTCCTTCCCCATTTCCTCCTCCTCACTGTCCTTTGCTTGAGTCACAAAGACAGTGTCCTTTTTCCATTCTGGCTCTGATGTGCAGTATAATAGGCTTCTTGATAGATGGTGGGTGGCAGGTTTCAGTGCTGTCCTCCCCCTGCTATTTACAATGCAAAATAAAATTTTCTTAATTAACCTTCATTTTGCTTGCATTGCATTATTGTGATATCCTGTTCACCAGAGATGTCAGCATCCTCAGTGTCAAAGTAACGTCTGTGTTGTCCTCTTCCTGTCCCTCTTCTTCAGTTGCTGCCCCTACTTCCTTTGAGGGACCGTTTGGTAAGGTCGCTTACCGCGTGAAGGCCGCCATTGACACGCCTCGCTTCTCTAAGGACTACAAAGCCCAGAGGCCCTTCTACCTACTCAACCTGCTAAACCTCAATGAGGTGCCTGACATCGAAGTAAGTGTTAGGTGCACAAATGTTCATACCTTTTCTTTGCCTCCATATTTTGCTGAGTAAACCTGGGGCTTTGCTTTTTTTTAAAATGTATTTTATCTAATCTAGAGAAAGGAGAAGAGGGAACTCTAATGTATCTCTTTATTTGATCAACCCTTTTCTTGGTCGAGGCTTATTTGATTTCAGGGCAGAGCGCAAGCTAATTCATTTTCTCTTTTACTCCACGCTGGTTTACCTACTCCTCTCTTCCTCTCATGGTTGTTAGTCTCCTCTGAATCTTAGCAGGAAAAGATAGCATCAGCTAATGAGGCTCCTTAATGACTAAACAATGCACAGGCAAACATTAATCCCGTGACTCCATCTCTGCAGCATTCAAGTTATGCTGTGACCACAAAGAAATTCAGCTACCTCCTGGTGAAGACGGGGACCCTGATGCTGAAAGCCCGCAGTGACCTGAGGGGTTACATCCCAGGTCAGGTCATCAAGTTAGCTACTGAGATCCACAACAAGTCTGGGAAGGACACGGGATGTGTACTGGCCAGTCTCATACAGGTAGACATTTGATTATTAAATGTAATTGAAATTAGAGACATGAAAATCAGAGAATGGGAAACACAAAAGCTAAAAAAAGACACTGGATATTAGCTATTGCTAATAATCCCATTATTATGAGCACAGCCAGTGTACTAAAGTTCTGTTTTAGTTGGTTCTAGTTGCACTTGTTCATCCTTTTGAAGTGTGTCCACATATAATTTCTCTGCAGTAAGAAAGGCCTTCTTGATCCATTTCAAAGGATTTTTTTTTATATACAGTTAGCTAGCAGTGGGTGAAGTGGTGTAAATGTGCTATTAAATGCTTTTATGTCTCCATTTTTTCACACCAGAAAGTGACCTATAAGACCAAGCGGCCTTTGTTCGACCTGCGGACCATCGCGGAGGTGGAGGGAGCCGGAGTGAAAGCAGGAAAACACGCAGAGTGGAGGGAGCAGATCATCGTCCCTCCTCTCCCTCAGTCAGCACTAGCTGGCTGCAGTCTCATTGACATAGACTATTTCATTCAGGTCAGTTATGTTGTGTTCATGGCAGCTTTTTTTTTTTTTTTTTAAATGTTGGTCAAAATAGATTTCAGTGTTTTTTGTTTTCTGATTTAAAACATCAAAAAATAATTAATACTACATATATATCAATTATAATGACACCGAACTATAAATGCAACAGAAATAAAATGTAATTTAGGCTTATGCTCCCTTCATAAATCATGGTTGTGTTCCAGGTGTCACTAAAGTCTCCAGACGCAGTCGTCACTCTGCCCATCTACATCGGTAACATTGCTGTGAACTTGTCTCCATCGAGACCCATTCCCCCCAGCCCAGAGCACCGCGGTGACACCATCTCACCGGGTGCTGCAGGGGTGACACCCAGTGCCCCCCCGGCAGAGGAGGAGCCCGAGGAGGCTTTGTGTGCAGGCGGCACGGCCAGTGAGGAGATTCCAACCAAGAGCCACTCCCAGCAGGATCCCTCGGGTCAGCCAGTCCCCATGTCCCCCAGCGCCTTCAGCCACGCACCAGGTGCTGCGCTGCCCCCCAGCCACAGACGCCCCAATGCATCCGCTCCGCTGTTCTGTGTGTCTACCGGGGCCACCATACCTTTCTTCACCGAAGGGAATGTGACACCTGTACCCACATCGTGTTCTCTCATTCTCCCTCCAGAGTACAGCAGCTGGGATTACCCTCATGGTTGGTTATTCACACAGCCTTACACACTAACACACTGACAGTAGTCAAACCAAGCAACAAGTTGTCTGCAATTGTTTCTTTAAAAAAAATTGTAAACCCTGGCTGATGATGAGTCAACATTCAATTCTTATAATAGTTTTGCCATGTGTCCCCCCTTTAGTTAAGACAATCACAAGGGTCACATTACATATTAAAGAATAGCACATCTCAGCCGTGGCTACTGATTTATATCACTTTGTCAAAGACAAAACCTGTGTGGGTTTCAAGCAACATCAGTGAACATAGCTTCTTTTAAAAGTAGAATTAAAGCAAGCAGTGGATGACCTGAGTCTGCTCACATGTGCATGAGTGCAAAACCAGTGACACTTGCTTAGTACCAAAGCTGTGTCTGCTGCAATATGAACAAGTAGAATTCAATAATTATATATATATATATATATATAGCTTCATCATTCAGGTATGTTGATGAAACAAACTGTATATATCAAATGGTCACTGTCCTAAAGAAACTAGTGGCAGCCAAGGCTGTGAGAGGGAGCGGGACTTTAACTCCAGTATTATTGATCATTGTTTGTGTGTTACAGAGCCCCCACCCACTTATGAGGAAAGCTGCAGTAGCGCCAACTCCAGTTTCAACAGCAGACAGTAGAGAAGAAACAGTTGATGGAGCACCATGACCACGCACACCCACATCTGTCTACACTCGCCTCTCGACAAATCGCTGGGGGAAAGAGGATGGACAGCGACACGCCCTAACCCCACTACACCCCAAAGATTGTCTTCTAATAATTTTTTAAAAAGGGATCATATCTTATATTGAATATAAGAATTTTAATTTCACCTCATGTCCCTGCAGGTCGTGTCAGACAGAACGGGTGAAAATCACTGTGCCTAAAAGAAGTATTTCAGATTGTCACACAGCATGTACAGCAGTCAGTGATTAGACTTGTTTTCTGTGAATCAATGCATCTGTGATGCCTTGAAAAAAAATTTTGACTGCTGAAGGCTCGGGTTTGACAAGACCAAAAATTGGCCTTTTTTTGTGGCGTCGTTCCTATTGTGACTTGTTATTGTGGTCCGCTTCTGCCTATTTGTGTCTACGCTGTCCCCATCATCTGCAGGGCAGAGCCGTCGACATGCTCGATATCAAGAGGAGAGCTTACAGCCGCAGGTCCTTTTCGAATCCTTCGCATAAGGGGTTTAAAGAGAAATAATGACTTTGGGAAACCTTGCAGTTGTATAACTTGAAACATAGGTAGCAGTAAAAGAGTTTATTCAAAAATACCAGCCAATACATTTTTAAAAAATATACTATTTATTTAATTGTTTTATTGATCTGAATTATCCAATTGGAATATTTATATGTTCAAGATTCTGAACGATGTCATTTATGCTGGGAAAATTCAACATATAGAAGAGCACACACACACACTGACATGCTGTGGTTGTGGAAGTAATAAATTACTTGAAAAAACATCTACATAGTTCATCTCTGTGCCGCCACCTTGTGTTGACTCATGTCACTGAGAGATTTTGTTTTGCATTCGGGAGACAGTTTATCTGCTGATGAGGCTCATGTTTTTCCTGCAGCTGGAAACAGGACTGCTGCAATGATGCCCTCTCTCTCTGCCCTCCTGTGGTCATCGCTGGTACAAACTTTATCGGGAAGCTGGAGTTTAACATAATCTGCCATGCAAACTGAAACTAAGTCCCTGCTTCTGTAATGCACCAGTTGAGTTCCATTGTAGAAATTTACATTTTTTTTCTTGTAACTTTCTGTTGCGAGAAACTGAGCGGAACTGACAAACTGAGGTTGGAGATACTGTAAATGTTGTGATTTGTGATGCCAATGTATTGCATCATCGTGTCAGACTTGGTAGGGAAGGGATTGTGTGTTGTGTTTTCTCCCCTTTGTTGCCTTAACTGTTTTTTGTGTTACGTTATTGAGAAGGGAATCCTCTGAAATTTCCATCAGTGCAACATACGTGTACACCAGACAGCACTTTTTGATGGTTTGAGTGCATGGGTTTCTGTAAGTGTGCATGTCTACTATTCTTGTGTGTATGTGAGTGTGTG
Organism: Psettodes erumei; assembly: GCA_016785225.1. NCBI lineage: Eukaryota > Metazoa > Chordata > Actinopteri > Pleuronectiformes > Psettodidae > Psettodes > Psettodes erumei. The sequence continues at coordinate 51,117 of JAFBJZ010000782.1, read as the reverse complement.
TGTGTGTGTGTACAGTTGTCATTTAGATTCCTGATTCCTTATCTGTGTTGAGGCTGTTAGAGACATTGCCTGTGTACAAGGGCTGGGTCATAATTTTGGTTTTAATTGTCAGTGTAATCATATCATGTCACATAAGACATGATTTCATTGTGTCATCACTGCAAAGTACTGTTGTCCAGATGAATTTATCATCAAAATTTGTGAAGTTTTGATTTTGCATGAATGGAAGGTTCGGCCTCTTGTAATGCATAACAGTTCATTGCTTTGAACATCAGTTTGATTATTTTATATATAATTTTGCATGCATTTGTTATATATCGATGACAGAAAATAACACCAAGACCTAGCCCAATGTAGTTGTTGAAGCATCAGCACATACTTATGGTCACTATCTGTGGGAAACTAATGCCACTGAAAATCTAACAATCTAAGAATAACTGCTGTACTGAATGTCTGTGTGACTATTGATGTGTTTTTCTACCACATGGAAGTCAGACTGTGTGCCACATGTTTTCCCAAATTTTATTTTGTGAGACACATCTGATGTTACAAACAGATTTCCCCATTTGACAGATAGGAATTTGACAGTCACTCAAACAATGGTATTCCGGCTCAACATTATTCTGAATGCATGCCTTCTGGTCTGGACAGTCTGGATTCCCACCACTACCTGCAGGAGTCGGTCTCTCTTCTTTTCTGTCAGGGAGGACATCAGGATGCCTTCCTGTCCTGCCCCCAGTGGACTGTGCCAAGTGCACTTGATGTATACAAATGTAGCTTTTAAAAACAGGGAGGAAACTGGACCTTGGACCTGTTCAAATTTAGATTTTTTTTCTTATTTTAGAAAATGTGCAATTCCTCTCATCTCCCAGGGTGCTGCAGCAGTGTGGATCTCTTAAGTAATTTCACACTGCCTTCATCAACCCTGATTCTGCTAAATTAATCTCCATCAAAAGGTACAAGAGCTTTACAGTATCAAGCCCTACTTGTTCTGTGTTTTTATTTCACTCTCTCCTCCTCACATATTGATGAGTGGTATCTGGTTTTGTATTTTTCTACTTGTAAACTGTTTACAGGTGCAGTATGCAGATACTAATGGAAGCACCTCAATCAGTAAATGTAATATTTCAACTTACAGTGCAGAATCAAAGTTGTACTGTACAGTATAACAATAAAATTATATGACGAGTTTTTGTTGTCAAAAGAGTCAGTTTTATGTTTCTTTAATCAGAGCATCCTTCCAAAATTTTTGCTCCATTTTCTTTTACAGAAAAGTCATTTTTTGAATACGTGTAGGAAATTAAATTTTGCAGCTTTCAAAGAGGCAATTCAGACTGCAATACAAGAGCAAACATCAAAATAGTGATTCAACACAATGGATCCAGAGCGAGATCCAAATATAAATGGTCAAGAATTTTTGGGGATTGAATGTGCAATGGAAGGAAGGTTCAAGACACTGGTGAAAAGTCCACAGTTCTTTCACAGTTGTTTTGTCCTAAAAAGCTGCATATACAAAAAAATTCAGCCTGCTGAAGTTGTTCTAACAGCGACTAAATGAAAAGGAGACTGTGTATGCTTTGGCTGGAATCATTTTGATAGAAACTGCAGACATTGTATATTGCATATAATACAAAGAACAAATGTAAACCAATATGAGATATGCATATTGAAAATCTCAAAAAATATATTAAAAAAATACACCTAGTAAATATTGACATTTGCCACAATAATTTTCTTTTCTCCGCTAATTAATCCTTTGGCCTGATTGATTGATTGATTGATTGATTGATTGACTGATTTAACAGTGACGTTATAGTGGTCGAAAACCTACGAATGCCTTCCGCTATCTCCGTCTCTCATGTGACCCAATCTTTCATAGCAAACAAACGATGGCTGGTCTGCGCACGCGCAGTAGCTTGATTAAAACTGTACAGCGGCTGTGTTGGCTGGCTAACGTTGACTACCTATTGGTCATAATGCAGTAGTTTGACAGTTGCAGCCACCCTGTTAGATAGCCTTGATAACGTCTGGCTTTCCGTACGACCCGGATGGGATTTTCGTATTATTGAAGCCACTGGGTCTCCGGCTCCAGTCGCCGAAAGGACTCCACTAACCGTCAGCCCTCTCTGCCCAGGAGGCGGGTTGAGCCGTATTCCGCGGCAGTGCGTGCTGCCGCTGTGGTGTGGGTACACCGGAGATAAGGCTGGCTCCTGACTGACTGCAGCCCGGGCAGCGAGCGCTCTGCGATGGGGAGCTGGGCTCAGTAAGCGCTGCGAGTGAGGCGTCAGCCTGCGCTCAGATCAGTTCACCATGATGTCCGTAAGTCGCGCGTTCGGAGCTCGCCGCCGTATCGCTCTGTGCTCCGCCTGTATGTGTTGGTTGTATAAGTTGTTTTTTTGCGTTTGGAAACGTCTCTCTGGATCTCTGTCGGAGTGTTGAGTCACCCGGCGTGTTTGTGTGCGTGCATGTGATGTGGGCACAGAGAGTCGGGTTAGTTATAAAACAGATTGCCTGGTGGCCTGTCCCAGCTTGGAAACACCTGGGAAAGCTTCGGGCGCGTTTTAAAGGGCCCGTTGAGCTCAGGTTGCACTAAAGTGCACCGCTCAACACACAAAACAGAACAAACAAAAATACCCGTCACAAGTAATTGCGATAGTTCTACCCATGATCCAATTAAATTAACGCAATATTGCCAAACATCCTGCCTTCGCAATATGATTTTACGGGAGGTTGGTATATGATAATATTGAGCTGTTGCCCAGCCAATACATTTAACACTAACCCACCTTCAAAGTGAACTGCTGGTTTTTAGATCTTAATACAAATTTTAATTTATAGTTTAATCGTCTTATAATAAGTCAGTTAAACATTTTTTCAGCTATAGTTGCAGAAAAACAATATTTTATCATGGCTGCTGAATTTTACGATTGAAATACTGTTACTAATACTGAAATTGCTGCTGCTTACAATATGCCGGGCAGCTCTGCACGAATGTAAAGTACATGTGGGCCAACGAATGAAGAAAACAACCGACAAACAGGTACGGCTTTGTTAAAGTGTAGTGTGTGTTTAAGGTCCAAACACCAGCCTCACAGTTTGCGGTCTCACCATTCACCTGGAAATAAAGGCCTCACTTTGTCGGGCGGTGTGACAGATAAGCACACAATCATCACCCTGCCTGGCCTGGAGCTAGACTGTTGATTCATGTTGTGTGTATTTGACTTTCCCCCCTGATGTTTACAAGCCGCCTAACACATGCTTCTGCCCTCTGTTTCACTCTAACAGTACATCCACACTGTTTATATGCATTGCTTTGACCTTGTGCCACACCTGCCTGTTGAAGCGGTTCATCAGAGCGTTTCAGTAAACAAAGTTTCCGCATGTCTGACACAGACAGAATTGTTTTTTAGTGCAACTGATGCGTACTAAAGTGGCTTGATGTTGATACTGTTGGCAGGTATTCATCCGCAGAACCAGTTCTTCCTCTCTTCTCAGCTGTCATATACTTGTCAGGGTCACCCAGTACACTACAAACTGGGTCTTATTTTTGTAGGTTTGGTCATCATTTCTAATAATAGTGTTGCAGTCGCCCAGTTAATTGCTGAGATTTGGGAGCATGGTGACATCACCGAAAAGAAGTCGGGCGGGGAAAACAGCGAGCAGTCGGACAAACACATGGGTTGTAAACAAACCTCGTTGTGAGCAGGACATGCTTGGAAGAGAATGGCAAAATTATATACTGATATGATATACTCATACCGATATGCACATCATTAATATTTGACCTAACGGGCTTGCCATAGTGCGTTTTAGCCGTGCCTACTGTCAGTTTTACCTCCGATCTAACCTAGATAAACAGCTTGCTTATCAACAACCCATCCTATCATCTGATCGCTGTTTCTTTCCCTGCTGGATGTCATCGTAGTGAAGTCACTGCATTTCTCAAGTCAGCATTTCACAGGGTGAGTACAGTGTTATCGTAAATGATAGAAATGATGACCAACGCTTCAGAAAATAAGAACATTTGTTGATTTTGACTGGAATTGTTGAAAGTGAGGTGGTATGTTTAAAAAAACAAAAAAAAAAACCCTCTCTTTTAAACCAGGGGGACTCCTCTCACACTTTCACTGGACAGCATACACATTTATGCACACTGGTCTATCATAGAGCTTTTATTGGTCTGTGACTGAGAAATTCATTATGATTATTCATTCACTCATAGTCATCGGGCTAATAAGACGGCCGGCTCTGTCCGTAGACACTCATATTTCGTTCAGCTGCTGAGAGGCAGTCATGCAGGGACAGGTGTTGACTTAGCAAGGAAGAAGTGGTGAGAGTCTGGTAGGGACCAGCCAGCTGACACACACACACACACACACACACACACACACACACACACACACACACGCACGCACAGGCACACAATCAGTACATTCCTCTGTCAGTCACACACCTACAATAAGAGGGCAGAACAGAGGCTGCTCACACACCTACAATAAGAGGGCAGAACAGAGGCTGCTGTTGTGGGACAGTACGTCCTGTATTTATGGGGCAACATCAGCTGAAGAGACGTTTGTTTAGAGCAGCTGAAATGACTTTTCTCGTGCGTTTGCGGAATTTAAAAATCACACGTCTGACAGAGGTGGTTTTGAGGGCATAATAGAGATTATACAGATGTTATTCCACATCTCCGTATTTTGAATTTTCCTCTCCCAAAACAGGAGTTAAACGCAGCTTATCCCAGGAAATTGTCTTGAGTCAAACTGCCTGGATTGGATCCTGACATATAAAAGAAGTATTTTTCTGTTATTGTGGGGTTCTGGGGCTTTAAAAAAAAAAGACAGAGTAAAGGTTGCTCAGATCTGTAATCCGAGACATCCGGAGTCATGCTACCAGCAAATGAGGGAGTGGACTAAGCTCGCAGTCTTAGAAAAACTGATCTCAGTGGGTAGGAGGGTTGTAACACCTGGTCCTGCATTAGTAATTTGTTTCAGGAGTGGAAAGGTGCCTCAGTAGTTCACCAGTTTATTAAAAGTAATTTAATAATTTACTCATTTCTCTTTTAGATGACGTTCGGGTGGTCGAGCAGCGTGACGCTGCTGTTTGACGCCTGGGATGTGCACGGGCCTACAGGTGAGTCACGGCAGCTCCGCTGCAGAGGGAGCTTCACTTCATCAGTGAAGCTCTTTAGGAAATTACCGTGTGTTTTAAAGCCCGTAGGCTTTAAAGGGGTGGTTCTGACATGTTCACGACAGTTGCGTTGCATTCAAATGTCGACCCAGTTTCTCAGCGAAAAAAGTAGCAGAAATGTTTGCCTATGTTTTTTTTTCATTCGACAAAACACGCCTGACTCCTCAGTGTTTGTGTGTGCTTGCCTCATTTTGCCTCATCCTCAGTGAAATTAACTGAAATTAGCCACGGTATGGTTTAGATCAGAAAACATGTCATCAAAGAATCAGCAAACCAGAATTAGAGTTGATTAGAGGTAATTACTCAGAGGTAATTTTGCAATTCAGTCCGAACTAATGTATTAATATTGTGGTCCATGGTCAGTTTGGAAAAAAATAATTCTGAGCCATCAGTAATGTGACATAGAACTTATTTAGTAGTTTCAGTTTTTCTCCATGACTTGACTCAGTCAAAAACACACTGATGTGCCACATTAAAATCAGTCAGTGGTTTTAATGCGGTGGCTTTGTTGAGGCTGTGAGCGCTCGACACCGAGCTCACATGCGCGACCTCGCTGTGCGCCCTACATCTGCAGGGATGGTGCTGTCCGTGTTGGTGGTCCTGCTGATGACTGTTTTCTACGAGGTGCTCAAAGTGTGGAGGGTGTGGCTGGGAAGCGGCTCCAAACTGGCCCAGCCGCAGCCTCCGTACCCTGCCCCGTCGTCCTCCTGCGGCGACAGCAGCTCCGCCCTGGACAGGAGCCCCTCCGAGTCCTCGCTGACCCCCATGCAGTCGGGCCCTCCAGCCGCAAGCACCAGGAACAGGTCAGGGCCCTGAGAATTAAAGGTCATCTTTTAATAGAAACAAGTGCAGTTCAAGAGGTCAGAAAATCAACCTGAACTGGTTTGAGTATATTAAAGCAAATGCACAGTTCAGTGATTTCTCTGAGTGCTAGCGGCTTGTAATTTTGACACCACTGTCAATGCCTTTTTTAAACGTTGTTTGTCTCTGTGCACATCCGTTCGTACTGAGCGGTGTCAAGTCTCTGTCCCTCAAGACTGAATGCTGATGCCCCTGTCTGTCACCTACTCTGTCATAACGATCGATAACACAAAAACAGCATGTAACCAGATTCCTCGACCGGCCAAATCTGTAAGGCCTTGTTTAGATTGAATTTACAGTACTTAACTGAGTGAAGCCATCGAGCATCGATCTTTCGTTTGTCACCATTCGTGTAACTCGTTTGCTCCCTGCTCCTCAGCTGGTTGTTGCACTGCATCCAGACACTCCTCCACATGCTGCAGGTGTCCCTTGGCTACATGCTGATGCTGTGCGTCATGTCCTACAACACCTGGATCTTCCTCGGGGTCATCGTGGGCGCCGTTCTTGGTTATTTCATCTCATTCCCTCTGCTGGGTCAGTTCTGATGGTAAAGACAGAGGAGGGTTTTTCTTTTTCTCCTTGAGTTAAAAGGAAGCACATGCTCTGGATACTAAATGGGGAAACTCATTGATCGACGAGTTCCTGCATGTTGTTCCCTTGCTTTTAGCGCACTAACTGTGATATTTTAACACTCGTGAGGCATGAGAGGGGAATTTCAGGCGTTTTATGCTAAAGAATGAGCTGCGCAACACGAAGTGTTGCATGAAACTGATCAGAATGTGTCAGGCCGGCAAACGCAAAATCCATCGCGGTTCTTGTTCTTCGTCGTGACCTGTTTCAGTCTTCAGTCTCCCTTCTTTGTTTCAGACATTGGACTCAGTTGTTACCTTTGGGATACATCAGATGGACATATGCAAAGATACATTTGTCCCGGACCATCAGGATGAGATGTGTGTTTTACAAGTTAAAAGGTTCACCTGTGTCCAGCAGGTATTTCTGCTCTTCCTGAGGCATTTTCTTGTTTCTTAAACATCCGAGGGAGTCTTGAGAAATGCATTCAAATGATTTAGTCCCCATGGGGAGGGGGGCTGTTTGATTTAACTCTTCTCCTATTGTTTATTTAGCCTAAAATAGTATACAAAGATTCAAGGAGAACTGCATTTGACTTATCCACAGCAGTGTTACAACAAACTAGTTACAGGAAGTCATCCATAGCTTGTGACATGTGACAGTTGTTTCTATAGTTTTTTTTCTAGTCAGCAGGTTAGATTTGTTATCACTGAATGTAAAATTCATCCTGAAGGCATTTATGGTTTTGACTGATTGACAATTAACATTTGGCGGCAACATTTTTAACATATTATATAATGATTTTTTAAATGTTTTTTGTGGTATTTTAAAATGGAACCTAAAAGCGGACTTGCACTTGGGACACATTTTCAGTCACAGGTCACAAGACCGTCATTGGTCAGTTTGAGGAACTGGATCTTGGGATTTTTTTTTAGCTTTTATTCACCACTTGCATGTCATCTTTGTTGATTTACAGATTGGACTCATTCTCACATGTTTATTGAGACAATGAAAGTGGATCATGTGGTTCTGTGGCAATCTCTCACAAACCCTGAACCTTAAAAGAAAAAGAAAAAAAAACGAGTGCCTTGCAACTAACAAATTTTTAAAAAATTCTCTAATGAAACATGCTCCTTTTCTCTTTTGAGACTATTTTTCATCTATTTTTGTAACTGATAACTTGAAAATAGAAATATATACAAATAGTTCTTCACTGAATAAAAATCTCAAAGGAGTTGATTGTCAAAAATAAAGACTAAAGTTGATGAAAAAACTTTATTCATATTCATATTTTCTGATACTCTGTTTATTTAAGCAAGACAAAAGCAAGCTGCCTGGCTAAATCTGCATGTTTACACACCACATAGATAGATAGATTTTATAATAAATAAAAGAGGAGAAGGTGACAGTCAGTGGTAGTAATGGATGATAGTTATGAGAATGAAGGCAGCACACACACAACGTGCCTCGGATGCAGTGGTGATTAAGATTTCACAACAGGACACTGATTCGTTACACGGAAAGAATTGAACTCTCATAATGTTAAACTGCAGCCTTACTACAGTGAAAATAATTCACCCATTAGCGCGTGTGCGGTGGACGGCAAAAATGTGGTAAAATTTTCTTATACAAAAAAATCCCTATAAAGAAACTGATATGTATAGATACAAATTCATAGGACGTTTCCTGGAAAGGATGATGACTTAAGCCACTAATTATGATAAAACAGAGACATACATTTTTATGTCTGTGTATTTACCTAACATTTCCATGGTATACATGGATATATAGACTAGTATACTTTACTATTTATTTATTGTACTTGCATGGCAGGTCAGCTGAACATGATGCAAAAAAGAGAAATTTATCAAGTACGTACACAATTCATCATGCACTGTATGTCTCTGCTCAGTAGTAGATACTATGCCATTTTAAATAGTTAATTCCAGGAAACTTCTGAGAAAACTATGAGGAAAGTACACACCCTTAAAATCAAGCATAAAATAGTTAGTTACAGACTGACTTCTTTTAGGAATTACAGCCTAGTATTTACAGTTTATCAAACCTCCTGGGATTGTTTTCTGAACACTTGTATCATCAGTGCCCCTCTTTCATGATTTACAGTGACACAATATTTTTAACCGTGGCAAGAGAAAAAAAAAAGTCCACGACGATAAATATCAGTGATACAGTCTTTAACAGTATTTTATATTTTCCTTTACACTGGTAAGGACATGAAACACTTATAAAAGCCAGTTTATCTCTGACACATAAAACTAAAGCAAAAAATCTGTACAGTTCTCTGCCAATATTGCAGTGAATGTGTATGATTTTGGGTGAACTGTCCCTTTGACCCTGAAAAGTTGAATGAAGTAAGAAAAGACGGGTTTAAAATAGAATGGCATGTGTGAATCAAAGAGCTGAAGTGATATAGCGTCACTAGAAGTTGACATTAAGAGTCACCCCTATCATCACCAAGAGGGCTTCCTTTGACAACGAATTCAGTAAAATCCTAACATATTGTTTCTTGGTCATCTGCACCCAAAGGCAAATTCACAAGAAACAATGTGTTCTGGATATTTTCCCCCACGGATGTAAAGGGGGAAAAAACATTTTGCAAAAGCAAACATTTTGCTTCTAAAATCACTGTGGAGGTAATACTCATTCCCTGACATTTTGTACTGAAACCTGTTGAAACACAAAGGTCATTCTCAGATATAACAAATGCTGGCAAAATAGATGAGTTACATTTTACAAAATAGACGGCCATATTTAAAAAACTGTAGTTGTTAAAAGATGCAAATCCAGACACATCAAAAGATTGATAATAGCACCCCCTGCTGCCCAGGTAGAGGCTGTGCTCTTTAGATGTTACAGTTCATTCCCACTATAGTTAAAGGCACAATTAGTAACTTACTTGACCACATAAATGTGAGATATATTGAGAATCAAATAGGCCTGGTTCCTTGCTGTGTTTGCAGACATTACTGATGTAAACAAACCCTTAACATCATTAGAAAACATAGGTGTAATTTTTTTTAGTGTTTCTCCCTTTAAAACCCCTTATTGTGATGCAGCATCTGCCTCCTAATATGTTCTTTACAAAAAGGAGCCTTATGCATATAGATCAGATATGTGGAATTCAGTGTCATAAGCAGAAAAATTAAGAAAACTTGCAATGAGATTCACAAAGCTGCATAGAGATGAACCAATCACCAAAGAAATGTCTCAAAAAAAGTCTCAGGAAGGATGGAGTTGGTTATGGACAATAATAACCAGAATACACTTTGGATTCAACCTTTACGTACAATCCAGATTCTCTCCTGTTACATGTGATTCTCCAGTTTCATAGTCATGTGCAGAACGTTTTCCTCCTACGCTAAAATCACTTCCACGTCTACCGGCTCGATGACTTTGTCCGCTCCCTTCAGACCGTTTGTGATTGGCTGGGGACCGTCATCCAGCTCCTCGTTGGTTGGTGACTGGAAGCCACTGTCATCGCACGAGCTGCAGTCCGTAGCCTGTGGTGGCTGCGGTGGCAGTGACTCAGAACCTGAGTCTGCTGCAGAGACCTCAGCGATCCGTCCGCCGTCATCTTCCTGTACGGCTATCTGTATTTGCTCGATGGCGTTCTTGATGTCTGCTTCCTCCTGCCGCTCCTTATCAGCTTCCTGCTTCTTGCTTCCCACCAGCTGCTGGAGGAGACTTTGCGGGGACATCTTGTCTCGTGGTGATTTCGTGGGGACGTCCTCCACTATGGTGGTGACATGGGTCACCTCCTCCTGCACCCCATCCTCCATGGTGACGGTGCTGGCGACCGGCTCAATCCCATTGGTCATGTCGCTCTGCTTTTCCTCTGATGCAGGCACCACCAATTCCAGCATTGGATTAATGAGGTCCCTGATTTCATTCACGCTATCGGGAGACTTGGGACCCTCAGGGGAGCCTGGGTTCTCGTCATCCTCCCCTTGGTCCTCCCTCACCTCCTCAATCATCTCGGCATCCTCCTCAGGGATAAGCTCCACCCCTGGGACTTCTAGACAGGACTCGTAGGCCAGAGGCATCCCGTCCAGCTGGATCATGGACACCACTTGCCTGCGTCTTCTCCCCGAACCCCCTCCTTCGATGCTGCCACCGACGGGGTCCTCTGGCTCATCGCCCGCGAATTTGGTAGCCCAGTCCACCGCGGGGGTTTCTCCAAGCAGGTGCAGGTTGGGGTCACTGTTTGTCAGAACGATGCTGTCCCTGTAGAGGTTGTGTCTCCTCTGGACGGCTGCCTCCTTCACAGCTGGACACAGAAAGAAACAAGGTAGTCAGTCACTGTGTTAGCAAGAAATGTTCTCTTAATGATATACTATGTCATTGTCATAATTTGTAAATTGTGTTTTCTCAGCTCTCACCCATCATTATGTCCTTGGTGACAGACTGCAGCACCACCTCCTCGAACAAATTTTCCACCAGCAGGAAACGGGAGAAGTCCTCGAAGATGAGCTCTTTGAAGCGAGGCAGCTCCTGGTGAAGCAGGGGGCAGCAAAGAGCTTCAGGTAAAGCTGACTACTGCACCTTCTTGTGTTTAACATCTCTGATGCCCCTTCAGTTAGCATTCATCCCTGAACATCCCTGCATGTGTATTCAGGAAGTCGCTCTCCTCCACTGGCCACAGGTGCAGGGTAATTAACCTTTAGATGTTAACTAATCTATAGGCACTGATTCCAATACAATGGATGACACTACTGACAAGTCTTACCACCATATGTATGTGCATATGTTGTACTGTTTTTTTATTGCAAAATCAACACTTTTTCAAGGGTTCAAATTCTATAGGAGAGCCACAGAAAGTTTCATATTATATATTCTGTGCTGTTGGACTGATAGGATGTTTCAGCCAAGAACAAAAACTACGAGTCATGACTCGTACCTTTCGTAAAATTAAAAAAAATGATGCGAACAAAGGTATTGCCTTTAAATGATCAAATTTAAGTGTTATTATTTTGGGGATTATCTTGCCTTGTGTTACTTGTACTGTGATTCTTAGAAAGTGATAGTCTCATGAATTTTGGCCCTGATATGGATCAGCTCAGTGGGTCAGTCATTTATGGGCCTGAAATTCAGAGTCCAGTCTCCCCCGTTGTTAGGTGGAAACAGTCACAATACATTGATAAAAAAAAAAAGTGGTAAGAACAATAATGTGAGGCCGACTTGGGTGCAACTCACAGGTGAGCAGGATGGCGAGAGCTGCTGGAGCATGTATGGGATGATGATCTGCAGCAGGGCCTCTCTGAAGAACTTCTTGCGCACTGTGCTGCTGTCGTAGTCGTATTTCTGATGGGGGAGAGATCAGAAATGCATCTGCAGCTCGTAGCTTTTCCACTCTTTGCACAAATCATCTTTACCTTGGCAATTATCTTTCAACATTTTATTCTGCCTGTGGTGAAACCTCTGTTTCCCTCTGGTGATAAATAAAACATACAGTGCATCTAGACACTGTCTCTGTAAAAAAATTTCAGTAACTTAGACTAGATAAATAAAATAAATATATTTAAATAAACCTTGAATGTACATAACACACGTTATGGAATTTAGCTAACTAATTCTAAGAGTCTGATTTATAGCATTCTTTATTCTCTGGTGCACTCTAACTGAAACAGTGAAATGATTTCTTTTTACTTGACCTTGTCATCTTCCCACTCATCCCTCAACTGGTTTGTGCCCTGTACTGTTATTTCTCATTTTCTAATCTGTCTGTTTTACCTTGAGAACCCTGTCCTGGCATCGCTGCATGGTCTTGCACAGGTCATCTTCTCCCTGGGCTTCCAAAGACTGGTGAAGCAGCTGCTCAAATGTGTACACGGCATTGTCCATTTGCTGTCAAAATGTAGACATAGATATGTATATCAAAGTTATACAAAGGCACTTGCTTTGTGGAGAGCTTCAGCTTACCACAGTGTCTTTGGTCATATTGTGTTTGTCCAGCAGGTGGAAATAGAGACTTCACCACAGACAGGACAGGTTGCTGCTGTGTGCCGTCATGTGTAAAAACTAGGAAGTGCGACTCACCTCCCTCATGAGGATCTGCGCTCTGCTGACAAACACGGAGGGACTGGAGACATCGAACCTCTGCTGCAGGCCCTCCAGATTGAGCTGCTCCACCTTCTCGTAGCAGCTCTGCATCTTTACGGGGTGGAAGGCGAGCATAGACAGCCTCTCCATGTGCTGAGGGGAACAGAGGGAGAGGAGGACAATAGTGATCAAAGACAACAGAAAAAAGAGGTTGACTGTTTAGCATAAGTTGCTATATTTGGGTGTAAAAGTGGGGAAAAAAGAAAAAAAACTGAGGATGATCCACAAAGCAATTATGTCAAAACAGGAAGATCATGTTAGCATGTTGGTCTGCCATGGAATGTACATACATGTATGCATATCTACATAGAGCTGCATACCTTCTTTGTTCCTGTATCTGTTTTTTTGTTGGAGACTGGTTGTTTGAAAGCTAAATAGTTGATCGTGAAAAAAACAAAAACTGGGAAGTTTTCATTGACAGCTGTTTCATCTGCTGAGATATAACTAAAAAAATTCACATTGTGGTGGTGTCTGTCAGCTTGGTTATTAAACTGCAGACTTGTGTTACTGGAGATATCAGATTACTCATGACTCACGTCTCCCAGTTTTTCCTTGCCTCCTCCATTGAGCGAGTTCTTGCTGACCTCCACCAGCTCTCTGAAGAAAACTTCCCTGACCTCAGAGAAACCCCTGCTGGTGGGCTCCATCAGGGCCTCGAGGATGGAGCTAATGTAGGGCTGGACGCTGGTCCGTAGATGCTGTTCTGCCTTGGGCAACACCAGAGCTGCACGCCAGTGGCGGTGCATAAGAAGAAAAACATATTCACCGTTAGCTGCCGCAGCTTGTAAATAAGCGACACATGAAGACTAAGCAAGGCTAAAGCATGAACACAATTAAAGGCATGGCTCTGACCTCGAACGAGCTGCTGAAAAATCATCACAGTTTTGTGTTTGCTTAATGCCAGGCTGAAATGGCTGGTATGTATGCTGTGGTATTTAACTAAACACACTTGGGCTGTACCTGTGGAAGCCCTGCAGCTTTCATTTTCACCCAACTGTCAGATACACCCAGTTGTTAGATATTTACCCTCTGTGCTTAGGCAAAATTCATAGCTAGAATTACACTTCTCAGACGTCTGCATTACCCCCATGTATAGTGAACCTGCAGCGTTTTGTACAGTTGACTTGCAGTTTCGAGTCACAAGCGGCCTGCACAGCACAGGTGAAGGAATGCAGTCCTGCCACTTTCGCTCGATGGGAAAATGAGCAGCATGTGCCAAGTTAACTTTTGGATAGAAAGTTGACAGGCTCGCCACTCAAAGGGTGGATGCTCTGGTGCCTCAGAAGCCAGCTCATCAAACAAAATGAGTGAGAGGAAGTAAACTATAGACTTAAATACAAAGTGCAGAGTTCAGAGACTAAAACAAAATGTCAGATATGGAGGGATGTTTAGTTACAGAGGGCCTGTTCATGCCAAATGTGCAAAGGAGCTCATTGGAAACTTGAGCACTGTGGCGTTATTCAGTGACCAGGCTGATCGCCCTGCCGTGCCAGTGATCCCTGAGCCAGAGAAACCACAGCTACATCTCACTGAGGCAAACCGTAGGCAAACAATGAAGCGTGTGCTTGAGGTCGGGCAGATCGTGTTACATGGCAGAGCAAGCAAAGGCTGAAGTCATTTTGCTTAGCATGATAGATGTGTGTGAGAAGGTAAACCAGGGTGGTACTCAGTTCATAGCACCTTATGTACCATGTTTTTGGTTTTGTTAACTTCACTTAAGTTTTCTTTTATCAGGTTACCTGCTTGGTATTTAATTTAGTGTGACAAAATTAGACAATTTTCATCAAGAAAATGATTTTGCACAGAGATCTTTGGTCACCTCGTATCTTGCTGCTGACGTGTTCTTTAGATGTGATGATCTGGTCCATGTCGGTTCGCAGTTGGGCGTCCAGTGACACTCTCTGAGCCTCGCAGGCTTCCACCAGGGCTTGGTACTGAGAGGTGGTCTGAGACAACACTTGCCTGTACACGGCATCAGAGATCTGGAGGAGAGAGTTGTTAAAAAACGTCAAAACGTGGTTTGGAGGCGTTTGCTTCTCTGCTGTGTTTATGCCGCAGTGTGCTGAACTCACCAACATCCAGTTCCTCTGCCTCTGCTGCATTTTCCCCTTCAGACGAGGACCAATCATGTTTCTTATCTCAGGGTGAAGGGTCTCCATCACCAGATTAGCAAGTATCTGTACAGACACAACACAGTATTAGTATTAATGTATTTGCATTCTAAAGGGCATATTTATATTTAGTATATCCTTATGTGTAGGTAAATTAAAAAGATCCTGTCCAGGTTTACATCTTGTTCAGTTTCATAGTATTGGCTTCTACCCAATGATTCTTGTAGTTTATACTGTGAGGTCAGCACTACCTTTTTTACCAGCTACATGATGTTATAGTTACTATGGCAACGTGCCAACTGAGGCGCCTCTGCACAAGAGGTGTAGTCAAAAAACAACCAATATCCTCCACCCAAAGAAAAACAAAAATAAGCCTTAAAAAAGTACAGGCTCTCCTCTGTGGTTAGATGGATACAGTGGGGTGATTGAGATGATAAAGAGAGGCAGGAAGGCTGGTCTTAGTGGCACTGCCCTCACACACACACACACACACACACACACACACACACACACACATTTAAAGCTCAGCTCCCTCCATAAGGTTTTAACTAAGCTAAACTAAATATTTGGCTGGGTAATGAATGGCTGTGACAAAAGCATAGCAGTTTTTTCCACACAGGAACAGAAAGGCCTGACAAACAAAAGGTATTCTGTCGCTTGTTTGACTAAAAGCTTGTTTGCCTGAAAGTACAAAATGAAATTCTGTTTTGTCTGTATTATTGCATTGATGGCTGTGACTGACTTCACCTGTGGCAATCAATGCAGTTTGTGGCAATTTTAACATTTACTATTCAGGCCCCTTCACCTTTTGCACTTTTTCATTTCGTAGATTTAAATAGATATATATTTTTTGCCCATCCATCTGCACTAAATGATCCATGATAATAAAGTGAGTTGGCCCTCTGAACAAACTGAGTTTAACAAGGCAAGAAACGCTTTGGAATGATTTAACCTGCAAGCTGTCAAGTCCAAGCCATAGACTGTAACTGGAGGCGGACGATTCTCGCTTGCCTACATTCACACACTGTGGCTAACGCACCTGTCTTAAACGAGCGGTCTGATGACGCCGTCCCAGATTAGTTCACCTGGAATTAAGCGCAAGTAACGTCGAGCTGGTTTTTCTGCCCTGCGCCTCGTTAGGCGGTACATCGTGTTATCACACTGTCAGCCCCACGTCTGTAAAGGTTGTGTGTGTTTTGTTATGTCAGTAAACTGTGAGGTTTGTGGGCCATTTTCACAGCCCACACTTGTGATGGTAGGAAACGCAGGAAACAGGTGTCACAGGTAACAATCCTAGATCACACGTCCATCATACGCTCCATGGGTGGAGAGCAATGATCCGTGTGTGTCCAAAGACATTACCTGACAGCAGCGCAATGTTAGCATTGAAATAGTAAGGTTGTCATACTGTTTTCCTGCTGCACAAGTTAAGAGCTCTCATTCCGGTCATAATTCAGGATGAAAATCTAGATGATAATGATAAATGCCAGATGTCACGTTATGTTACGTTACGCTACATTAGAGACTGACTGCAGTATAACCAGGTAGAGCTTCCCTCTTGACAAACTGTCAATACAAGATGCAGTCAGTTAGTATTATTGATCAGCCACACAGGATCATGAAAGGAGCCTCATTTTTCCCCTTTATCACCTGTCACTGATTCACAAACTGAAACCCTACAGGCATGTCTAACACAGAGCCTCAGCAGCATTCATCACACAGCCTTAGACACACAGTAACAGTGTTGGCTATCTAAAACCATCCTCAGGCTTCACAGAAGCCACAGCTCTGACCAGATCGCTGGAGCTCACAGCTAAATTGACACTCGTGGGCAGATTTCCTTCTTGGGACAACAAATCCTGCTGATTAATGTAGTTTTAGGCACAAGAACAACTTTACGTGTCAATCCCCTTATGAGCACTCCCTGTGGAATTCAATTTAGCCATCATAAATTCATAGTTGCATCTGCGTTTCTCCTACTGTGGCATGTCAAAATGTGCTCTGTGGAAAAAGAAGTATATGCTTGAGTTTCATGTTCTGCTGTCACCTGGCTGTTTCTGCTCTGATGCTGTTATCCATGTGCTCTATTTCCATTGGCACTGATTGTGAATTACCTCAGCTATAACAGCTATTTTTTTCTTTTGGGTATTAACTGGCAGGTGCCTTATGATGCTTTAATGAATAGTGTTGATATATCAATAATAACCATTGGAGAGTATTATAGATGTTATGGTCTGATATGGTCTTGGTGGCTTTTGTTTTGCTGTGTTGGCTCTTGGCTCGAAGCAAACTCTGGTCTTAATTAGAGGGCAGTGTGAGCTGGCTTTAGAAATGTAACATGACTATAGTCCTGTTACATGCATTGTATTGCTCGCAGGTCATTCATTCATGTTTGTTTCACTGTTATTTCTTGTCACTGGACAATTAACATGGCTTTTGCCACGTGAAGCCAAGGTTGTCAGATTTGCACGTTCACCTTTGCAACATAAGAATGCCAACAAAAGACTGAGTTAATTTTAGTTTTTGCTGCTTGGGAGCAGAAGAACCTCACAACAAGTACACTGTACCCACACCTCTATTATCACATCTTAATTTGATCCACTGATAACAAGAAAATATTGATCATTGTAGCCTTCACATGTCCATGTAGCTGAGCAAATACAGTCATGTCAAAAGAAACTGGGGGAAAGACAAGGAAGCAGCTTCAATGAGGAGAAGGCGACTGCCCCAAACACACAGAGCGACTATGAACCTCGAGCTGGAGACTAAAAGGGACTCATTCAGAGTCCACTCAGCAGTGTGCCAGTATATAGGTGTGTGTAAGGGGCTGGGCGTTGTTGCTGTCTCTTTGAAGGTCTTGTGTATGTGCATTCTTGTTTCTGAAGTGTGAGGATAGGGTGTGTTCTCGATGTGGATGGAGTACTTTTCTCGAGAAAGCAGCCATGCCACTGAAAAATCTTAATTTTGTATATCATCCATCATAGTGGCATCTGAGGAGGTTGAACTAAAGCCCTGATTTGAACTTTGGACAGGCAGTCAGAGTGACTGTTTGAAAATAGTTCCTGAAAATGAACTGTTACCTATGGCAAACAGGTGAAGTCATAATATCCTCAGCGTCAATCCACCTCTCAAGAGCCAAAAATAAGCTGCATCAAAGTTTGTTCTTCTGAATGTCACGATAAAGCTGGTCCTTGTGAGAATGTGCAGGAAAGGCTGGGCTTCAAAGTGAGGTCGTCTTAAACTACTGGTGCATTCAGGCCCTCCTCATCAACTCCTAACATCAAACATTTCCAAGTTTGCCATTAAAAAATGGCAACATCTAGATACTGTGCCAGCAGGAAATATTTTACAGTACAGTTAACTTTTATAAAACTGGATCAAGCCTTGTGGAATCATTTTTTCGGTCGACAAATGCGCAATGTTAGAGGCCTCTGAACTGGGACACTGCTGTATTGTAATTAATCTGAGACCCGACCTGTGGGGGGGCTCCGCACATCATATCCCAGGTGCCGTAATGTCCCTTGGCTTGTCTGTGACGTCTCACGGCGTCGGTGAAGGCTGGTGTCTGAACAGTGCAGTCCTCTGACAGACCTGTTGGGGACAGGGAAGAGCAGAGCTTGGTAACACTACCAAAAGGACACCCCCTTTTCCCACCTTTTAAAAGACAATGCAGTTGGCTGAAATGGTCTTAGCAGCAAGGTTATTTTCTGTTCGATTTCTTCCTTTTGATTCCAGCCTTTCTCTGAAACTAGTAAATGGATGTTTACCTGGTGTGAGTTAATTGTTCGTTTGGACATTTCACTGGCTTTTGCAGCATCTGGCACCAACAACAGTTTCCATAACATCTGAGTCACTTCTGTGGGATGATCTGAGAGTGTAATTTTGGCTCAATCACAGTTACTGGAGTCTAGGACAACACATGCACGCCCGGCCCCTATCACACACAGCTGTGTCATCCCTCAAAACAGGAAGGAATCGGTTTGTTGGAGGACAGTTTTTAGCGTGGTTGCTCGGTTACCGCCCCTCCCAGCTGACAGGACAATAGAGGCAGCTCACAGAGCGCTCGGTCACAACCGCGTGCTTTTAGGAAGTCGGTTCTTAACGTTTGGTCGTGTTTAAGTCCTTAAAATACTTTGCGAGCTGAAGAGCTGCAGAGTTGCCTCTCTCAAGGCCACGGTGCTGAGGGACGCTGAGTGCTGAAAGTCAAACATCCACCAAACAAAAGAGTATAAACAGGTGTATGGAATAAAACATCCCTATAATTAGCATTTTGTCCTTCAGAGCAGTTCCTCCTTTTGAATGATAGTGACGTGTCTCAGTTTTGTTTCTCTTGTGGCAACAAGACAGAGTCCTTCCTTCTGATGCACAGATTTGTAATCAGTTTTGCTGTTTTTCAACCCAGCCCTCATTACAATGGTATCATTCATTACTGGTGGTGCAGATGTAGTACAACTTCAAGGAAAAAAAAAAAAAAAGCTTAAGCCTCTGCTGCAGCTTTTAATGGGCCCAAACCCTTAGGTAATTAAGAACTGCACAACTAAACAAGTTTGCGGTGATATACTGGATGTGTGGCGATGCTGTTCTCGGCTTTTCAGCATCCAGAGTTCCTGTTTTAGGCTGATTGCTTTTGAGGTTCAAAGAAATCAGGTGACCGAAATCCATGCGTTTCCTGTACTGCCATAATGCATTACCCCCCTGCATGCCTGTCTTTCAGGCACAAGCACCAAGGGGTCCTTTTTGCCTGAATCTCTATGAAGTTGTTTTGTCTGAGGCTGTAGGTCTGTGACTCAGGGGAGGCTGACAAAGACAGGAAGTTGCCAAGGAGCTGGGGGGTGGGGGTGGGGGGTGGCGGGGGCAGTCAGAGCCAGACAGGAAGCCATCTCTGCTCCCAGCTCAGTAACTCAGCGATGACAGGCTAAAGGGTTGGTGTGTTCGCTTGTTTTGGCAAAAGTTTCATGTGAATTTACTGGAAACTGAAATTAGAAGCACAGTGGAAAAATAACTGGTGGCCAGCCATCACTGGGAGGTCAGATGCAGTGAAAAGTGTCTAACAGTGGAACAGTTCGAGACCCGCAACAACTCAATGTAACAAGTGCTTTTGAACAAGCAGTTTTCCCATGAATATAATTCATCTGGCTGGTTTCGCATGCCTGAAGCCTAATGGAGAATGGCGCATGTTGTCAAACATGAAATTTAATTCTAGCGTAGATGATAATTTGATAGATGATCATAATTTCTGTCAGTTGCATGAGCACGCACAGATGTTTATTATGCTAACAAATAATCGCCTGCTCCTAACTTAGCTTAGAACACACTTTTTTCTGTAGAAGAAACCTCATACACACTAGCTGTTAGATCAAGCTGATTACCATCGTGCCTGCCACCTCGCCCTCATTGCTATGTATCATGTTGAACGCCCCCCCCCTCAGCTAAATCGAGCACAGCCAGTCCAAATGTTAGATTCTGTGTGGAGCTGGGGAAGAGCAAGCGTCGCCCGACACAGCTTCGTCTGCCCAAATAGCAACCCTTGTGAAAGCCTGAATATTTTTATAATGGAACTGTAGATTTCAAAATCACTACCAAAATGTGCATTAGAAGAAGTGAAATCAGGTACTGAAAGCAAAATTTGTCCATCATCACCATAGAGTATGAAAGTCTTCACTTCAATTTATAGTTATTATTTGTTCATTAATTTTGGAGCCAGTATCTAGTGAATCTACATTCACAATGGGTACAACAACGGTCAGCCACCTTTTTTTCCTCTGCTGAAAACTAGACATTATAATACACTTTTCTCTGCTCAATCTTAAAGCACTTGCAAACTTTATGTTATCATATTTGATTTATGGGAGCTTGTGGGCTGCAGTCCATGCAGATCAAGGAGTTAAGCAGGTGACGACAGACTGCTGACCTACTGCAGGTCACAGTCTCCTGCTGTGGGCATGACAGGAAGCTAAGAGGAAATGCTGGGAACCACCAGGCTTCAGCAGTCAGGCCTTTGTGGTTGCTGTTTGGTTTTGACTCGCCACAATCCTTCTTAATTATTGGACGTCATGAAATATATTTGTACAATTAGCCGATTTAACTTTTAAACAAAACTTAAAGAGTGGATGGTAAGCGTTTGAGGATGAAGCAGCATTTTGACCTCTTTTATAGCAGGGTCAGGTCACCAGGGTGAAATGCCTGAAAGTGAATTCTTCTTTTAAACTTACTGCTCACTTGAAGATAAATTTCCTATTAGCGCCAGAAGAAAAAGGGAAATATTTGGGGTCCTATATTGTGGCTTATCAACCACTACATACAGTATTCTTCATGTGTCTGAACCAAGCTAGATCAAGGAGTGAATGTTTCTCGTGTGTGTGTGTGTGTGTGTCTGTCTGTGTGTGTACTTTGTATAAATAGCACATGTGGCAGCGTTTACCACGGCCTTTTTATTTGAGGCATTTCCCTCCTTGCCTTGCTCACCGCGCTCTGGTTGGTGGGATTTTAGCAGCAGCCAGGGACAAGTTCCCAGGCCTTCACCGCCACACATATGTATGCGCGCGAGTGTGCGCGTGCGTGTGTGTGGGTGTGTGTGTGTGTAGTCTACAGTATATTTCTGAGTTTTTATGTATTTGACATTTTGAAAATCATAAAAAAAAATCTAGATGTCAGGTATAGTCTGAGACCTCAGCTTCAAGCCCACCTGCCTTCAGGTTGAAACAGGGTTTAAAGCCTTCTTTCACACTGCCGCCGCCCCCACTGACATGCATGAGTAGGATTTCCCCATATGGTTCAGCCCTATGGAGCCAGCAGAACCCACAGTACAATAAACACCCAGTGAAACATGGCATCGGCTGCAGACATCACAAACATCACTGACTAAGTGACTTTAGCAGGTCCCTGCCTTCTGTAGCAGCAGACAGTCCAGTGCTGGAGACCCCGTACTGGTTAATTTGTATATACACCATATAGTCTGGTAAAGAGTCCAAAGAGTGTGTAAATGTCAAATCTTTGATCAAACAAAATTCTGAGGAACACACTGTTCTGCTAGTGATACGCCATGGGTTGAAATGTTCTTTAGTCTGAGGTCTGGATCAGAGCAAAGGTTGGTGGCTGGTTTTAAATGCTGTGGTGGTGTGACGTGATGATGCGTCTCTGGTGGCCCAGCGGCAGCTCGGAGCAGTCTTTGACTACTAATTTGATAACCTACAGCCTGGGTCAGACTGTCTGCTGAAATGCTGTTAGAAGTAAATTGATGAAGTGTAAAAAAAAAATAATTTTAATAACAAGTTTGGAGAGCCCGAAATGATGGTCTCATGCTTCTTGATTGCTTTATGCCAACACCATCTTGTTAGGTAATTCTGAATCTAACCTTAAGTTTACTGTATTATGTGACTGCAGACTTTCTGAGTGGCCTGCAGCTTCAAGGAAAATTTCATTTTGGACCTACTGGATCCAATTTCAGTCATTATAACATTTTACTCACCAGGTCAATTATAAAAATACGAGGCCATCCACTCTACTGGGCGCCGACAGTATTTTACTGAAGGTCAGGCATTCAGGGCAGTCAGACAGAGTTTAAATAAATCTCCTCTTTCATCATCCCTGCAGAACCACTTATTTTCAAGTGTAAATAAAGGTGAAAGATAAAGTTATACCGAAACTGTCTGTGCTAAGCTTCCATTAGATTTAACAGATCATCCTGGTTGAGTCAGAGTCACCATAGTTATGCATATGTGCTGTTTCAAAATGCAACTGATAATTTCAATGAGTTTGTGGGGACTAGGACTAAAACCTGCCTTATTTTCTGACCTGTCGTGTTACTTGCACCATTGTAAAGCTGAATCATGACGTCTCAAGGCCTTAGTAACTGAGAACTGATGTCTCAAATGTTACACTCTTACCCTGTGTCCACCTGTCATGGTGCAAACATTCATGGACAGGTTGTCCGGTCATAGACTGCAGCTTCGTGCTGTGCAGAAAAGTTCCATGAGGTTGCCAGTTAACAGGATGCTTTACCCTATTGCAGAGATGCAAAGCAGCAACGGATCATTTTATTGGAGAGATAATAAAAATAAAACAGCTGGAGGCTTTGGTGGATTCAAACAGATCTTCATTGTGTCAGCGTGAACCTCTAACTTGTGGTTTTTACTTATCAAAGTCAGCTAAATAGTGTCTGTGTGTCAGCTGAAGAACTGCTTTGCATGGAGCTATGGGCAATGCAGCATTTTCTGCTTCAGAAGGGCTGACGTCACAGAGAAATCACCCTGTGTGCATAAGGAAAACATGAGCAAAGACTTTCTAGTAACTTTTCTGTCTATAAGTCCAATGAGTAAGAGGAACTGCGCAGGGGTCAGGATGTAAAAGCATTTATCACCCTGAGGAAAAGTATTTTTCTGGTTCTGGTTTTCCTCAAAACACCAACAAGTAAGAGGTGAGCCTGGGCGTGTCAGCAGGTCAAAAACATGACTGCTGGTCCGCAGTCACGCCAGCCACAGTCACAGTAAAACAGCAACACAGACTCTGTTTCTTACATGTTCCTGGAGCCCAGCCTAACAGCTGGAATGTGTGGTAGGGACTGTGGGGCTTGCCAAGCATGCCCGAACAGGTAGTTTTGGGAAGTAAAGACTGAGTGAGACTGGATACTCACAGAAAGGCTTCTTTTGTTGAAAAGCCAAAAAACAAAGACATCAAACTCCAGTTCTTCGGCTCATCTGACGTCAGGGCTTGCGTTGGATGTTTTCTACCTAACACACATACTAGACGGCTGCTGTCATTGTTATGTGTGGTTAAGCAGTATGCTTTGAATGCATGCAGCACAGTTGGATGGCTTGATAGTTGGCTAAGTGGCAAACAATGCTAAATCAGGTTAGGCAACATTGTCAGTGTCATGATAAATTTAGGGCAAGTGTGTTGTTTAATTCAGCGCAATGAATAAAGGTTAAATGTAGCATTCACGATGCAGGACTGCTTAGGCTTTCACTTACTTCCACTTCCACTGGAAAAAATTTCCACATACAGGACAAGTAAAGTACGGGTGCTCGTCCCTTTCTGTGGGGGCTGAGGGGAACTGCTGCAGCTGACTCGATGGCTAAAATGACTCCTTGTGCGTAACCATCCATCCTAACAATCAGTTAAAGCACAGCCTCAGATAATTCAGCCATACATTAGCTTTAATCTGATGAAGCCTAAAAGCCCAAACAACACCAACAGCATTATAATTATGTGCGCACACCATGCAGTCTACGGTGCACACCCACAGACATGTAAAACCACATGCTTTTGTAGGTACGCGTTTGGAAATTAGGGTCAGCTAAGGTGCAGTCTTGACTGTGTGGATGAAATCCTCCAAATACTGATGAATGTGGATGAATGTGCTTTTTCGCTTAAATATATCAGTTAATATTAAGATGTACCCCCCCCTTCAACGGACTTTGACTAAAATAAGGATATGGTTAATATCATCATGAAATGACTTACTTCTTATGTATGTATCGTAGGTTCAAAGATTTATTTAATGGAAAGAATGGGAAAAATATATATTTCCAGTAAATTACAGAATTACATTACATTTTGTAAATTAGATTTTTATTGATATAATTTCATAATTTGCAAGATCTTTGCTTGATCTAGAATCAAAACCATTTGCCTTTACAGCCAGCAAGATTCAAACAAGCTCGATCACGTTCACTGCATCATCTGTTTGTTTGTCATTTAATCTTTGTAGTTTTTATCTTCATCTCGACTTCCCCAGGTTCCTACCCACTCTGATACTCACTGTCCTGAGTCTAAATAAAGCACAGCGAGTGTGACATCACACACTTGCAAGCACGTGCGTGCATGCAAATAACCACAAAAATGTAACTTGTAACCCTCGAGAATAAGGAAGCCAATTGGCTTTGAATGCTGTACTGCAAAATGTTCATGTAAATATTCCAGCCAATTAAAACGTGCTGTATGATTTGCAGTTGGCACGCCACGTGGCAGCCAAAGTCCGCAACAGGCTGATTGTTTCTACCAATTTAGATTATTGCAGCCTTGAAGCGTGTTTGACCCATGAGTACTCAGTATCAAAGTACTAGTAGTACAAAAAGTACTAAACACTAGTCTGTGAATGCTAGTTGATGTCAAGTTTTACATTGACTACATTGACTAATACGTGGTGGCCTGCTACAGTATCACACATTGAATTTCGTTTGATTTATTGCTCCCACCTAGACCACAATTTTGTACTGACTGTTCAAGATGTCGTTTTCATGGGGAATACAACTATTATGCCATTTTTTTGCCCCTCTCCACAAGATGTCATTTAGTGGGCCATCATATTACTACATTAAGTGGTAAAATAGAATCTAATTTGCTGTTTGTTGTGATGTTATCATTTGAATAATTAATCAATTAACTGATTTGTGGTAAAAATGTCCGTTGCAATCTTCAAAATGTTTGTTTTGTCTCACAAACTGCCCAGAAACAATATTCAATTTGCAATGACTGCAAAAAGCAGCACACTTGAGAAGCCTAAAAGTAAAGTCCTCGCCAGTAATTTTGGTGAAGCAGAATCGGTCTGCACTGTAAAAACATGTCACATTTTGTTTTCTGATCGTAAGGCAACAGCGTGCCACACCGTAACCAAGACCAACAAACAAATTAACATCATTCCTGCAACGTGTCATATTCGCAAATCAACCACCTCACGCAGATGGCATGTGAAGGCTTCACACGGTGACAGTCGAACACACCCTCGTTTGAACTGCCAACAAAGGCAGAGGCACCAGTTGTCCCGGGGCGAGTACAGACACAGACACACTGCTGCTGTTCAACAGTGTACTTGAGTTTATCAGTCATTTCTTACGCTCATCACAGTTTTCAGTAAATAATCTGAAATGTATTAACTCAATGTCAGGGACCTCTGTAGTGGTAGTACTGCTTCACTTCTGCTTACTGTGAAAGCGAGGTCATAGTGTGTGTGTGTGTGTGTGTGTATTTGTTACCATTGTTACTGTGTCGAACACAGTCCTGCAGCACAGCGTGCCACTTCTTCTGCTCCTTCTCGGTCATCACGCAGAAGTAGTGGTGGCGAGCGTATGGGTGCCACAGGATGAGGGGGAACTGGGTGGCACACTTGATGAACGGATTGCTGCCCACTTTGGCCTTGATACCTGCAGCAAGTCACAAGATGAGAATGAGAAAGGAGGAGATTTTTTTTTTAAAGGGAAAATTAAACAATGATTTTTTTTCCCCAATGTCAGTCTTAACATTAGATTGGTGATTTTGTACACAATCTGCAAAAACTTTGACTCTGGCAAATCTTTTTTTTAACATTCCAATTTATTTGGAATCATTAATTTGATCAGCGTCATATATAAATTGTCATACATATTTTCTCTTTCAGTCTTTTTCTCACCTGGCAGGCTGTTATTCATCAGCTCTAAGTACTCCTCCATGGAGGTCAGGGCCTTGTACCCAGCGCAGTTGACGGTTACCTTCGGGTGCAGTCCCCGTTCATGTGCCTGTTAGAGAGACGGCATACATGCTAAGATGCTTTAACCGAGTGCCCAAATCGCCACACAGGACAGCAGTTTGGTCAGCTGAGTGAAAACTCACTGTTTTGCTCTCATAGAGGCTGATGGTGTAGCTGTTTGGCACGGATACATAGCGATTCCTCCACTTCCGGTTCTCCTCCAGGTACTGAAACAGACTCCCTGAGAAGATGGACCGGCCCGCCAGAGGGTCCTGTGATATAGCGGAGACACTCAGCACTAGGGCATAATGTATTTGTGATACAAAGCACAATATGGGTGTACTTTTTGTATGTGAATGGGACCTTTCATGCAACATGGGGTTTGTTACTCTCACATTTTAATTAGGGATTTCCTGCAATCATGCAGGAGACTTGTTCGGTGTTTGCAAACAAGGGAGGTGGTGATGTTTTACCCAGAAACACACAAGTGTTTACACACGGATGCACACCACCCACTTTGTTTTTAGATTTCCTGTCTTAGATCAAATAATCCTGAAGCTCACAGAGGCAGACAGAGGGGAGCAGCAGAACTGCAACATGAGGAGGTGCATTAGTTTCAAAACAGACTGACTACAGTTTGTTTGTTTGCTGCAAAATGCTCAATTATTATGTATGATTTTGTGTACATGAGTGACAGGGTCCCTTATGATAATGTCAAGCCGGAAGAGCAGAATCCTGCACAGCTCAGATGCTCGGAACACAGATTTTTTTTTTTTTTTTACTGATTTAGTGTGTTGTGTTTATGCATGCACAGTGTTGGCTCACATATGCGATATTTTGCAGTTTCTGTCACATGCACACACAAACAGCTGTCCTCCGCACGGTAAAGGTGGCAGCTGAGCGGCCATGACAGAATTGCAAACAGCGTCTCTGTTCATGTGTGAAATGTGCTCCACTTTCCCTCCAGTGATTGAGCTTGTGGACAAAAGTGAGGCCGTCGGTCCAAAAAGACGAGAGGAGAACAAAACTCGCTCCTCCAGTCATGTACTAGTACATAGGCCGAGCGAATAAGCTCATTCATGCAGTGTGTATCACATTGGCCAAACAAAGCCCATAGTGATGCAAGCTTATGTGATTCACAAATGAGACAGCGGAGTGAATTTGTTCATCATAGATACAAAATAATATTGTAAACATGGCAGGAGGCTGGAGAAATTGAAGTCACCTAAATAATACTCTAAATAATACTACAATACTGATAGTGAGTCCTGATCATTACTACCCCAATTTGAACTGCTCAATTTCCAAATGACATCAGGAGGTTTTATCCCCCTAATAGTAATATAATGGCATTGTGCTGCCATTTCAGCATGGGGAAACAGAAAAATCAGTAGGGACAAGAAACACAAACGACCAGACTTGAAATGATGACCCCAACTGTCTGTAAACATCTACTGCATCACAGTTTACAGACTGACCTCCTGTTTCAGCTTGCATCTGTCCCTGCTTCAGTTATACTCGCACAAACCTCCAAACAGAGCGGTTTAGATAATCACACTTAACTGCCGACCTGTTTCAAACCTATGTTTCATGTTTGTTGCCCCATTTGACATTGTTGTAGCGAAGGCGCCGTGTCCCCAGATGTTTCCAATTACTTTGGTGAGGACAACGTGATTGTAACAGATACAGTTTAAACAACGGTCAGACCTACGGAAATAAGATCCAAGTTGTGATGAACTGAATCCAGCCACAGATACTTTGCAGCCACATACTTTTAAAACTCTTTTATCATTCTATCCAATGAACAAGGGCAGAGACATTAACTCACCTTTCTGTGAAGCAGCTGTGACTGCGTCCCTCCTCCACCCTCTATCTCATAGCGGACGCTGTTGAAGAGAGCGACTGCATACTGCTGCTCGTACGCGTCACTGAACTCCTTCATCACACCTCTGGTCCGAGCTGCACGGGGGGCAAAGGCATAGACGTGAGATCAGAAAACATCCAAATTTTTTGATACATGTTTCAGTTAAACAGTCAGGATGAAGGTGTCCCTTTCCAAATTTGAATTTCTTTGTTAGTTACTAAGTGGGTCTCGATGGACAGCCGCAGTGCTCGTGAGAAGACATGCTGTCTTTTTGCGGTGATGAGACAAAGGCTGCTAACAGCTCTTTATGTGCTGATACGTGATTAAGTGCAAGACAGTAAAATTTAAAATGGGCCTTTTAGACAGTGACTGTTGTGCGAACTTAACAAAGAGTGTAATTTTCATCTTGGTGCAGCTCTTCGTCGAATCTGTGACAGATTTAAACCCAACACCACAGTTATTTATAGCTGCACCATTCCTAAGAATGGAAATCCTCTTGCTGTCTTGTAAATAGTTTTATGCTAAACGCACTTCCTGCCAAATCCAGTCACAGCCTACAGTTATTGTCATTGCAAATTGAATCTTTGTGGGTTTGAGGCTGTTGGTTGGTTTCTCATGGCTGTGAAATTGTGACTGTTCATTATTGTGACATTTTATACATGAAATGATTATTCAATAACGAAAATGATTGTTGGGTGCCGGCCCAGTTTGGTGGCGAAAGACAAATTCCCAGTGGGGACCAGTTTAATTGAACCATTGTTTTCCACATATCCCCTCGCTGCTTGACTCTGCGTTTCTTTTCCATCGCTCTCTGTGAGAAGTGTCTTAATGGTGCAAGAAAATGCAGGAGGGGACATGAGATTTTCCCACATTCCAGTGCTGGAAAAAGAGCCGCTCGGTGCGTTTGGCTCGGTCAGCGGCAGACAGTGTTGACTATGATCTGTTTATGGAAGGGACGACACAGGAAGGAGGGAGCCAGTCTGCTGTGGGAGAGCAGGAAGGAAAGAGCTGACGGGACAGGACAGACGGGGAGAGAATGTGGAGGAGACGGGGGACAGGGACACACAAGCCCGATACAAACGTCATGTCATACCAGGTTGGAGATGAGTGGACAGGTCAGGGGATCGCAGTGAAGATGGGAGACTCAGCGTATCTCCTGATTGCAGTGTTTAGTAAAGCCGGATATCAAACCGCAATACTGTCCTGGTACTGTTGGATTTTTGCTTTAATTCATTTACTCATTTTATTAAAATTGTGGACATCTGATGAAAGCTCTCAATGTCCAATTTAAAATTTCCATCATATATAAGAGCTGGTTAATGGGGTCTTTATTCCAAACGTGGAAAGAGCTGGTACTTTCCACTGGTTGTCTTGCTGTGCCAAAGTCAGCAGACGGGAAGCTGTGCACGGACAGCTTCACTTGGATACTGGAAATCAGGGAACAAAGACCACACCATAAAACACACGCCCAGTCCTCTGCTTCAACCCGTATAGGCATGCCAAAAAAAAGTCGTGTTGTATCCCCATATCCACTCCATCACTTCAGACTTCAGTCTCCTGTAACTGTTTCCTATTTTCATTGTCTTGGAACCACAAATGTCTGCACAAGATTTCACGGCAACTAATCCAAATCACCCACTGACCAACCCCAACCTTGTATACACTTTATAACTTTATATAACAGTATACAGCAGTGCGTCATACAAGCCCACTTCAAATAACTCGAACTATCCCTTTATTACTGTGTATCCCTGTAGTCCACCAGCACTTAACATATACAAAGCAGTGTCCAAGCTGCACAGACTACAACACATTTGACAAGAAAAATTAAGGAATGTTTTGCCAAATAACCTGTCTCCACAAATGTTTGTTCATTTTTTACCACCCATTAAAAGGCATGATTGAAATATGAGAAGCTGATGGCCCAGGCCATCTGCATCATTCACTCCCTGAGTTTTCTTTCAGTGAAAAGTCTGTTCTGTGTTTGAGAAACAGCTGCAAGATCTTTATTATGGCTGAAATCAGCAGCACTAGCCTGTAGGAAAATGGGCAGATAACCTTGTCTCTCTTGCACACAGATGGATGTGGGTGACCGCACAGTTATGATTTGCATTTGAACGAGCGTGTGCGCGCGCACTGCATCGCTGTTGTGTGGGCTCACAAGGGAGGAGATCATTTTATGAGAATGTGCTTAGGCAGCGAGGATGAGGAAATCACCTTGCTGGGGAGTTGCGCGCCCCAAACAAGACTCCCAGAGCAGGAATGCTGAGTAGTCGTCATGCACGCGAATAAAGTGCACACCCACTACCGCAGAAGATCGACGTCTTGTGCTTTAAAGGACACGCTATTCATCGGCACATGCTCGCATACATGGAACAGAGACAGCGAATGATCAGAGAGACGGGGCGACACAGAGGGAGGGTGTGTGAGAACCAGACAGTAGTTTCAGCTATTAATCTTGTGACATGTTTGTACCTGCTTTACCTCTGCAGCTTCACTTAATATCTGCTCCTCTCCCTCCTCCTCTGACTCAGGACTTGATGTGTATCTTTTTCTCAACGGACTGATACAGTAAATAGGAAATAATGCAAAATTGAACCTGAAAACTCAACTTGATGATGGTTCTGAGTGCAGTTGTTTTGAAGTTTAGGTTTTATTTTGATTTCACCCATAGCTGTCCACAGTAAAAAATATGAGATTCCCTTCTTTCCAACAGGTGTTGGCTTTCCATCCTTGCATAAGCTGCTTGAAGTCAGTCATTTAGTGTGGTCAGTACCAGGAAGGTTTAAGAGATGGATTGGAGGTCAAATCTCTGCATTTCGCTTGTTCTTCAAGTCTAGCATGGACTAATTTACTGCAGCAATACTCCAAATTAAAGCTCAGGAACCCAAAGGATCCCAAAAAACTCAATTTTTCTGACAGCACCTTCTGTCATTAACACAGGGCATGTGATGACACCTGAGCTGGCCCTGTGCACTGTTGATGACTCTGATAAACAGCTGAAAGCTCTGAGAAAAAGGCAGTAAGTACAACTTTTGAGATGAGATGATTTTCTTGCACCTACTTCTGCTCCCAAGGTGAAGAAGGAACTTCCACATTGATCACCTTCCTTTTTGTGTTTAGCTCATTCAGAATCAGATTGCTTGTTTTGTCTGATCACCCCTCGTTTTTTTCAATCTCTTTAGCAATGTTTTCTCTCACCCAGTCATTTTCATGGCACAATAATAAACACAACAGATGCAAACACAGAAACAAATCATCACCACAAGAGGCAATCTCAAACAATGTTATTCTTCCTGTTTCCAACTATTTCTGCACATCATTTCTCTGCCTGATTCACAAAAAGCAACAACAACAAACAAACTGAGTGTCTGGACCTCAAGAACATAATCTTTGGTTTCTGGAAGTGGTTTCTTCATGCTAATGTGCCTGCCAGCGCACACACACACACACGCATGCACGCACAAACACAACTACAGTCCAGAAGCTGTACCACCGTCATCTAACCCAGACTAAAATGAGTCTGAGACAGCTGTTTCTGGAAGGCACAAGTCTGGAGGAGCTAAGAACTCAAACATAAATAACCAGCAAGTCTTTTCCCTTTTGTTGTTTCGGTCTCATGATTCATTGCTAAACTGTTTCTAATGATGACAGTCTTAAAATATCAAGGAAACACGGACACATCCATGAGTGTTTTGGCCAGTGCAAGTGTTTCTCTGCTTCCCTACGCTTGCACGCCTTGTTGAAATAATCACACAGACCTGCACCATGCACAGTGGGAGGCTGGAGCACTCTGAGACCTAAATAGCAGTCAGTCCCAAACTTACACAAACACGCTTCCCTTTGGGAAACCTACTTATTATCTCTGAGAAATAGGCCTGCAGCAGGGCTGGGATTCGGGGGAGCTCTTTGAGAGTGGAGCCGAGCAACAATGCCCTGTTATAAATGAAAGGACAAGCGGGGGAAAGGTGATACTTAAAGTAATTTACCACACATTTTAGTCAGATTGTAGGCACAATACCTGTCTCCAGTGACAGCTCAGTTTGAAGGAAGTTTGGTTATCTAAAGTAAAGCTCACTCTGACACAGAAGCATTTGTTTTATAAGCTATGTTTCACTCAGTTCTAACTAAAAGAGCAGGGAAATCAGATAAAACGATTTGGCTCATATGACTTCTGGAGGATATAAAAGCTTAATAAAGCTGTTACAAACTTTTATGGACATTCAGTGTGGTTTAGATATGAACAAAATAACTTTGAGGCCGCTTGAGTCTGTAAGAAAATGTGTGCTCCCCCATGACCCGGGGGGGGAAGCATACAACTCCTCTCTTACCTGTAATCATCTCCCTCCTGCTCTCATCCAGGTGAGAGGAAACCACGTCCCCCATGGTGACAGGAGAGCCTCACAGATCCTGCAGGAACCCGCGAAGCTCACGGGTTGTACTCCAGGTAAGAGAAGAGAAGAGACGCTCCCAGCAGTCTCAAATATCCGCGCTGAGCCGCTTCGGCTGTAGGAGGGGGGGGTGGAGGCTTCACTTTCCTGGTGAGAGGCGCACACGACTGCGGCGCTGCTGCGCGACTTCTCTCCCGCTTTCTCTAACGGCGGAGGAGGCGGACTGAAGCAGGGTGACGAGTGCCCCGCCGGTGCAGGGGAGGTAAACGCTGGCCTGGTTCACAGCGGTAGGGCACACCCTCTGGGAGTCATCACTGGTCCAACGTGTTCAGTCGGCCCGTCCAAGGGTGTGGCCAGAATCAGGAGCTTAATAGAACAACAGCGTACAGTATATTCAATATTTGCTGTGTATCGGATTCTTGTTTTTTGGGGGCAAAATTTATTTGGCGTTATATTTGTAACTTATGAAGGTGACGTTCAAACACAAACCTCCGTGTGTTTAA
Source organism: Psettodes erumei (assembly GCA_016785225.1). Taxonomy (NCBI): domain Eukaryota; kingdom Metazoa; phylum Chordata; class Actinopteri; order Pleuronectiformes; family Psettodidae; genus Psettodes; species Psettodes erumei. Next base: position 18,064 of record JAFBJZ010000782.1, on the reverse strand, counting down.
CATTCACTCCTTTAGTGATGAGGCTTATTTTGACATGCATCTTCACAGTTAGTTACTTTCACTATGATTCAGGCAGACCAAAATGACTTCATTTCTATTCGAGGTTCTGGTCTGTGTGGGGGGTAAAAGGTTTTTCATGATCCCCAGTGTTAGTACTGTCTTACATATAGATACATGCTGCCCCCAAGTGGACTGTCTAATATTGGAAAGGGTCAGTGTTATTACATTTTTTGAAAGGTAAATAATAATGCTCACATAGAGAGGATAGCGGTGAGGTAGTTCAGCCTTTAATCTGAGATGAAATATTGTCAGAATGTTACCTGGTCCTTAAAAAGTCTAAAGAGTGTGATAGCCACCACAATATACATATATTTTTTTCATTGTTTAAAATTGTATCTATCTATCTATCTGTCTATCTATCTATCTATTTTCAATTTGTTTCTATTTTTTTTGAATCCCCATGTATTGTGTGTCCTGGCAACAGCTGCCCCGTTCCAAATTAAGAAGGCGCACTAATCAAGAAATATTTCAATTTATAGGTTACATACATTAAAAAGAATCATCTCCATAAGCACTCAATAACTTAATTAGCTGATCAACAGCAAAATTAAGTGACAACAGATAAAACGATCGATCACTCAAGTCATAAAGCGAAAATGACAAATAGTCTGTCCGCAGACGTCAGCTTCTCAGATAACAAAGTAAGCATCATGAAGTTACCGGGTAACCAGTGATAAATAATAATCACTCCATGCAGCACTATCTCCATCCATTAAAATATCTAACCAAAGACGCACAAAGAAACAATTAGATGACACATGGTTAGAGCAGACTGGTTTAATGGCTTAATATCCTCTGGTATTTGAAACTAAGTTACACAAAGACACTCAGTGAATGGAACGTTTCTGCAAAATGGGCTCTAAATGATGTTTTATGATGGTTTTTTATATATATATACGTTAGGGATTTAAAAGCGACGCTATAAATGAAGTTTTCGTGAATGTGTTAGGCGAAATCCAGGAATCCTGCAGTAAATATTTTTAAATTAAAGAAACGCAGTTGCAGCCAAAAGTCCAACAGCACCGGTGGGGGGAGGATGCGGAAGGATCGGCTACGCAGTGACGTTTCCAACCGGAGGCTCCTCCGCAGCGATGTGAGGTGAGCACAGAGAGGAGGGAGAGAGAGAGAGAGAGAGAGGGAGGAAGCAGAGGGTGATCGGTCGGTCCAATACTCAGCAGCATCATGGCACCTATCGGATTAAAGGCGGTGGTCGGCGAAAGTAAGATATTTTTTGGTTATCTTACTATTTCGTTGTAAATGTGGTGAGATTTTGTGCTGCTCGGCGCTGCGCTGTGCGCAAATGCGACCGTTTGTGTATATGTGTGTGTGTGTGGGGTGTGTGTATGTTATTGCAGGATGCGGATGGCTGATAGTGCATAGGGGTGATGGTGATGAAGGTGGTGCTGTTGGTGCTTTATTGTGTCCTACTGTAAAACCGCAGCTGTAGGCAACCTGCGGAGGCTGGTTTGTCTCACCGGGCTCCTGCGATGCGCAATTGTATATCAAGCTGCGGAGAGCTGAAAATGTCTCCAACAAGCGGTGATTAGCCTCCTGACAGAACATGTAGGCATCGCTGTCCAGAAGGACGCAGAAAGCCTGGAGGTATATGCAGCCCACATACGCCCTTTTAGCCTCAATCAGCGTTTATTTCAGGAACGATCTGCGCTGCATCGGAGCTGCATCATAAACCAGGCTTTTGCCTGGATGTTGTGCCACACGATGCTGCAGTCACTTGCTTCACACGCCTTGGCGAGCAAATTACAGCCAATAATATAAAGCAATGCTATCGATTATGAAGTGACTGGTGGGCTTCCCTGATTTCGGCAGTGCCTCACCCCCGCACGATGGAGCATGAAATGAATCGGTTGCGTAAAACACCCTCCCTCCAGAGGAGCGCCTCGGCGCTTAAACAAGCTACTGTCATGTTTCACTTTAATGGCGGATTGTATCCAAGACGAGAAAGTTGCCTTAAAAGGCCGCTACCCGAGAAATTCCGCATTATCTGAACATAAGCTACCCAGTAACGATCGGAGAAGGCCTTTCATCATCATCATCATCATCATGCTCTTTTCTGTTGGTGAGCCTCCCTTCATGGCCAGTCTGTGTGATCCTGCATGGTAAGGTCCACCGTCTGATTCTGACATACAGACTCATTTATTTGGGCCGAGGCTCCAGCGGTGTCGGTGAGTGGTGCTGATGCAGGCCTGAGCACGGAGGCGCAGCTCGAGTCTCCTCAGGAGGGTCAACTGGGTGCAAGAGCTGGTGGTCGTGATAATGTCAGACAGGCCTGCACAGCACTTATGTAAAGACCCATATAGACCACTCCATGTCGAGGCGCGCATTTCATTGGCTACTCCGTCATTTCTTCAGCCCCACGTTTTCCTCGTTTTTTGGTATCGCGCCCTGCCCGTGGTGCAGGATTTGCTTCACTTGATATCCGTTCATCTTATTGATTCGGTTTCACATTTCACCAATTCTAATCCACACGGTCGCTCCGTAGTAACGTCTCATCGGCTGTATGTAGTACCAGTATGGATGCTGCACTTCTTTACAGTCTTTACATTTAGTAAATGGTATCAGGCTCACCGGTGTATCATGTTTGTCACGGGTACTGCTGCAAATTTTTTAAGTCCCCCACCCCCACGCTGGTGCACATGCACCTCCCTCCTAGCACACCCTTCCTCTGCTATGATATGATGGAGGGCGAAAAGGTTTGTGCTTTACCGGGGAATCAGACCTCCCACATGGAGCAAGGGTTGAGCCTGAGCCACCAATTATTACTAACCCAAAAATAAATTCACTTTGAAGCCAAAGGTGTCATATAATATTATGTCATGAATATAACTATTTGAATAATGTTATGGTTGTAGTTAATGTTTAACTATGTTAAAACAGCTAGTGATGTATGTGTTCCACCTTACTATTGTAGTTGAGGTGACGATTAAAAGATAATGGGAATTCAGACCTGTATAGTTAAGTCCTATGCATCTCTGGTCATTGTGCTTCTGAAGAGATTTTTCTTTACTATGCGAATGTTTTTGATCTTAAAAAATCTAAATAATAATAATAAATTTTGATCTAAAAAACATTTGATAGCAATGACATCATCTGCACCCCACTAAGATTGCACAGTACAACTTCACATGCGAAATATCATTGCATGTTCTGCTTTTGGAAATTATTTGGGCCTTGTAACTGGCTATTACATAACCCAGTTCATAAAAATAAGGGCGGGCACATGCATGCTCTCATTGTTGAGCAGATCGTCTTTTCCTGAGCAATGTCCGTAAACACTCTGCGATTCTTTCCCAGTAGGTAAAGGCAGGGACGCAGCAGGCAACACCTGTGCTCTGTTTGGCTGAGGTGAAGCTGGGAGGGGATTGGCGGAGGTAGTGGGGGTGGGGGGGCAGAGAGGGAGGGCCACACCATCCTGGGTCCTCTCTGCAGCAGTGGATGTAGCAGCCAGGATGAAGGAGGGGGATGGGCAGCAAGCAGAGCTTCACGCTCCCCTTCCATGACTGTGTGTGAGCATCAGTCCCAGAGAGCAACAGAAGGAAAATAAGGCAGAATGACGAGGCTCTTATCAGTCAGCAACGGCCTGAGCTGGAAGACGTTCATTTCTAAATGATGCTGCTGCTCAGACAGATGAAACTGAGGGAGTGCTGCCATTGCAGTCCTCTGATTAAAAGGAAACATTATGTATCCGACAGTTTAGAGGTCAACACTTATCACGGTATGCTACATTCAGGGCTGTTGTACTGGTTATCATTATATTGTGCAGATGTCCATGTTATTCTGTGCACTTGTGACCACAGACAAGGAATCCAGTGGCAGCTGAGTCATTCATTCACTCATTTAAAGATGGGTAATCTGCAGTAGATATTCTGTAACTGTAACTGTTTAAAGATAAATAGCCAGACGGGAATGCCAGTTTTTGCAAATAAACTGAAAAAATGATCTGATATTACCATAAAGCAGTGTGGGTTTTCTCAGATACCCTGCAATGATAATTGTATCAAGTTGTCCAACCATACTTTCATTCATTGCTTTTAGCCACTTGCTCATATTCAGGGTCGTGAGGTTCATACTGCGCATGCAGTGCTGTTCAATCGATCCCCAGCGTTCAGCGTACATATGAATCACCATCCTGTCATTGTGTAACAGGTACGAGTAATGTGATTGTCCACTTAAGAGATAAACCACCAGTTCATCTAACTAGTACTACCAACTCTAATCTTTAGAGAGTGATGATACTACAGTAACTATGAAGGTTAAAAATCACAATATGAATCATTATTCACCCATTATCATTTATTTGGCAGAGAGATCATCACTTATTCATCTTCGGTGTAACCTTTTTGCATTTTAAATGGCATGTGGATAAGTAGTAGCTTTGCTACACTGTGTACTTTAGCTGTGGTGTTGAAGTGTTGTTTTGGGCATTTTTGCCACAGTTTGATAACACACAGCAGAGAGCTAACAGGAAGTGAAGGCAGAGAGAGCGGCTGTAACATACATCCCGTTGGACACTTGTCAGTCGATGTTTATTTGACACTGAACATAGATGCTCTTATTTTCCCTTTGTGGCATTTGAATCAGAGTGCCAGGTTGACATTTTGACATTTGCTTTCTTGTCGCAAACAAGTTGACTTAATCTGTGTAAGATCTGTATTTAACACACAGATAAGGGACTGACATCAGTCTCATTTTAGTCATGTCCACAAATAAGCAGTTTTCCCACCATGTTGTGAAGAGAAGGAAGAGGGGGAAGGTGAAACAGACACACACACACACACACACACACACACACACTAGCTGCACATACACACACACCAATGCATGCAGGCATACACGTGAACACAGAAAAGCGTTGCTGACCTTGGAAGCATCACTAAACCAGTATCACACACTTGTCTGGGTTCAGTCTCTGACGCAGTGCCTGCAGCCCCTGGGCCTATGTAAAACTAGCACACACACAACAAATACACATGCACACTGCACACACACACACTCTCAAAGCCATGCGCAATGATGTCACAGTGGTTACAGAGCATGAAGAAGCGGCTGAAATAGAGCTCTCTAATGCAGGTTACACAGTGGCTCATAACATTAATGAATCCCTCATCTCTCTCCCACTGAGGAAGAGTGCTGTGTCAGAGCTGGCAGGCCTCCTCTACCTCCCACTCTTCTCAGCCCGGCAGCACGTGACTGCTCTCTCCATCCTCCTCTTACATACATACACACACATACAGTGGAGGCAGATTTCACACAGCCTTACCAGAAATGTCTACTCATAGAAGATAGGTACTGTATCGGAGCCAAATAGCGTCGGCCAAGATGCTCTCATCCTCTAGCAACATAAAAAAAAGGGAAAACCAGATTAAGGACAAAGAGGGAGGGAGAGGATGGCATGACATGGTGGTGATGTGTCAAGTTGTTATGATAACTGTAAGAAGCAAAATATCATTGATATCGATTCTGGCTCTTATGCTACACATGAGGAGTGTGAGGAGACTGCAGAGCGCACAGACCGTCAGACAGAGCTCCAGCCAGGTTGCTGCAGCCTGCGGCGTCACTAAGCACAATGCTCTCCTGCAGTTTATTATATACTGGCTTTTGGGAGTTGATTCCCAGTTTCATTTAGAGTGCACTGTAAGTGCAGCACAGTGTTTTAGGAATTAATTCATTGCATTAATTAGCTAATTAATAAGTCAAATAAAATTTAACACTTAACCTTTTGATAAGTATTTTGGCTTTAACAGCAGTAAAACGGCAACTCTTGTTTCCGTAATGTGAGTTGATTCAGATTAAAGATTCAGATTAAAATAGAATGTTTGGCGTGTCAGCACGACAGGGATTTGATTAAATTGTTTAGGGATTTTCTTTCATTGCTCATAATGTGTGATCTTAGGTTGAGTCAAAGTCTCTGCAGAATCACAGTGATTTGGAGCTGTAGAGGACTGTATGCCTCCGCGAGGACACCTGTGTCATCAGATCAAGAGTCGGAGAACGAGGCGGAAATGAATGAATTATACCATAAGCACACTCTTCTGGAGATATCAACAGTTTTTGCCATCTGACAGCCATTATTAGACACTATGACTAGCAGGGATGCCCAAAGTGAACTGAAGCGACGTAAGGGGATAGTGACAGACTCCAGGTTACATTTGATTTCGTACATTAATGAATATGTCTGAGTATGCGATGAGTCAACAAAACAAGCTTGAAGTTTAATACAGTGATGTATCTATTAAAATTCTTCTAACTGGGAGCATTGAATAGGCAGTTTATCTGCATTTCCACCCAGAGAAGCTCCTTGCTGTCAAGTGTACAAATGCAGCTGACAACTCCATATGTTGTAAGTGCATTGTAAGATACTTGGCCAAAACATCTAGTACATGTTATCACAAAAGATCTTTATGCCTTCTTACACCAAATATTAATTTCTCAGTAGGTCATAATCTGACGCCTGGAGACATTAGAAACATACTAATTGATTGTTGCTGTATTTTTATTGTTGCAAACCAGTGGTGTTTGGCCCACACCCCATTTGTTCAGGTTTCAAGATGTTTTGAGGTATGGCTTTAGAGCCTCATGGAGACTCCATGAGCAAAAGTCAACTTACTGCCAGCACAGTGCGCCCCTTCCTGCCCCTTTTCCATCATCTCCCACCACCTATCAGTGCAGGTCATGGGAAAGGCTCCTCGCGACAAGACCTCATCTCTGTGCAGTCTACATGACCCCTGGCCCCTGACAAGCTCCAATCCCTCCAACCCTTCTGCTCTTCTTACAATCCACTTATTTCGTTTGGGGCTGGTCAGGCTGTTACATAGGGTAATTTAATTTTAATTTTCTAAGTGTATATTGAACTGCAGGAAACAGAAGCAACCATCATGCTTAATGCAACTGTGTCACCTCATACTGGTGATATTTACCTCACCATGAGTTAACATGCAAGCCCAGTTTAACAAGGGGATCACTGTGTAAACAAGGGGGTGGGTGTGACAAACGATTAATGGAATTATCAGGCAATCTGTTGATAATTTGCATCAGTTGATTGATTGCTTGGTTTTGAAATGTCAAACTAATGCAAACATCCACGGCAGGTTACTAGAGCTCAGAAGTGTCTTAAACTGATTATATATTTTTTTGGATGAGTGGTCCAAAAATGTATGAATTTAATAAGCTTAATTTTAACTCAGTCATACAAATAACTCATTATTTCAGCTTTATGATAAACACAATAAGATCACATCATTGTGTATCTTATACAGTGTGTATGATTCTTTGCCTCCATCTGGTTCATTACAGTATTTTTGATTTACTTCTATGACACCTTGTCATGAATTATCATTTACTGGCATTTATTATTTATGGCTTTAGAGCCTCATGGAGGCTTTATTAAAGGACTATGACAGAGACATGATAGCTTAATTTGACCTTTTTTGTTCTTCACAGTGGCTGCTTTATATTTTGAGACCCTCCAAGTGAAGCTTCAAGTGGGTTTTTTTTGTCAAAGGAAATCCAAAAGGTTTCTCAGCTGAGCCATGGTGAAGGCTGTCCTTGCACGTTAGTGGGAGCTCTGCTGAAATTTCTGCCTGTCCCTTTAAGATCGGCGGTGTTCGTCTCTCGGGAGTGATGCTACAGTGGAGATCCAGAGGAAAAAAAATGGGTCATGTACTCATAGGTGAAAGTCCCTGAAGGGGGATAACCACGAGTCAAAGGGAGCAACTGCCAGCTCTTTACGGCTGCATAATGTGTAGAGTCAAGGCTGGGAGGAGTGTACAATGACTTAATCACATGCAGTAACACATCACACTTTTTCTTATTGTGGCTAAATGTTGCTATCATGTGTGGTCAATTTTTCTTGATTTGTCAGGGGAAAAAAAACCTGTTGGAAGTTGCTTGGTGTCCTTTAATCAAAAAAGCTTAGATTACAAGGATTTTAAAATTTATTTTAGATGACGTTGAGATTATGTTAAAGGTTTGACAACAAAATCCTGTTACGCCTTCAGTCTGTCTTAGCTTTCGTCCCTGCTCTGCCACGAGGATGTGCATCCTGTTAAACTGGATGGAAGAGGGCTCTTATGAGGCTTTTGACGAGTGTTTGTGTGTGTGTATGTCACTCTGCCTGCTTGGTTGACACAGCTGTTGCACTGTGTTTATTCAGGTCCCTTCCCTTCTGCCTGACTGGTGCAGCGTTCCTGTATTATTGTGCCTCTATCTGGAGAAGGAAAGGAAAAATCCACAGTGCTGCCTTCTGACACAGTTCTGATCCCCATTCCCAGTTATCAGTTACAGTTATGAGTGTGTAACTTTGTTGTTGTATCATCCCATTTTCATTATTCATATGACTTAGTGAAGCTAATGCAGTAGAGGAAAAAGAGGGTGGTGAGTTGAAATGTTAATGTGGTCGTCAACATTAATCTAGACAGATAAAACACATATAACCAAAAGTTAGACGATCAAATCTGTCACCGTTTATAAATCAGCTCGGAGAGTCATCGAGAAGTCAGTTCAGCACAGTTGGTACATGACCACATAGGCCTGATATGAGATATAATGAGATTAATAGGTGATTTAGAATGGTGCAGAATGATTTTACCAAAGTGTACCTGAAAGCTGCATGCACAGAGCAATATTACCATGCATTTGGAGTCATGTTCCTGTCAACCTGATAAATTCATATATTTACTCTCCTTTTACTGTTTACTTTTACTGTGTTTTTTCCACTTTACCAACTTCTTCGGCTGTCGGTGTTTTGTTGCTGGACAGGGAGTGTACAAGTGGGTGAGGTTATTTGCTGAAAGCGGCTGCCTGCTCGTAATGGAAACAAGGTTGATGAGAGTAGATTTAGTGGACCGGAAAACCAAAACAATGAGATAAAAGATGCTAAAATGCTCTGTAGTAGTGAGGGGAGCTTCAGAATTGGGTGTTAATCATCTGTGGGTGCAACATGACATGATTTTATCAACTGTATGCCATTAAGTATTTACCAACAGGGGTTGGAAAAGCTGTGTTGTCAGTTGACCTTTCGAAATTCAAAGTGATGATGTTGTTATTAATCAACATCTATGTGACAGCCTCTTTCTGGGACCTAAAGGAGTGTGGCAAAAATTCAGTTAACCATTGACCTTTTTTTAATTTTGCATTTATACTAATATACTTGTCCAGTGACTGGAGATTTTCATCCTCAGAGCTCTTTATCAGAAAAGTAGTGCAGCACAGAACAAGAGGAAACACATCAGCTGCAGCAGAGGAAAAGGCGGATATCCCTACCGCTGCTTTGTTTGTAGACGTCTCTCCTCATCCTGTCGAGGTGCTGCTGGATGAAGTTTTTGGGAAGTGTTTGAGCATTTCGCATTCACTCTCTAATAAAATGAAAGTCTAGTGTTTTTGTTTCTTTGGTTTGTATTTGGTGGTGCATTGCTGAGACAGTAGCAGAACAGGAAATAGTGAAGCTGAGTCAGGGAATCTCTGTCATTTAGGAGAATAATATTCCTGCTATTCCAAGGTGAGTGCTATTCCCTGAGTCCCACAGGGGGTCAGATACAGTTCCTCTGACTCTCAGTGAGAGACTCAGTGAGATCTGTCTCACTGTCTACCCTTCCTTTTTTTCCTCAACCCTAGGTGTCCTCCTTTGACATGCTTCCTGTTTATGTGATTATGCTTCCTTTCATCCATCCTATCAGTCCCACTGGTTTCCCCCCAGCTCATCCCTCTTGCTGTGTAGCGTCTTCATCATATATTTTATTGTTGTGTTTTTTTAGGAGAGGGAAAACATCAGCATTGACTCAAATGAACAAATCCCTGATCTTTATTTGATGTGTGTTGTGTAATCTTTTTGTGTGAGTCCTTTTTAATCTGTGGTAATCCATCAGCATCTTTGTGGCCTCAGGTTTTAGCCGCAGGCCGAAGGGCTTAGCGGGTTATACTCACAGTGATCCAGCATGATGTTAAACAGTAATTCACCCTAAATGGATTTGTCCTAATATGGCTGGCAGGTTGCTGGCACACCGATCAGGCCAATATCAGGATCATAGAATAAACATGGCGTCATGACCTGACAGCGGGCAAGATTATTTTTCATGTGTGGATCTTTGCGATCACTCTGGGAAAAAAGCTGAAAAGGCATCCTTATTAAGATGATTGGTGCAGTTATGTGGTCAGTAACCTTGCTGCATGCCAAATCTGACTTTTGCATGTTCTGTCCTCCAGTGTACAGTAGGAATTGCATTATGGGATTTTGGAATCTATTTCAGCAAGGTGGGATAATATGGGTTGTTTCCACCGGACTTCTGTGTTAAATTTCATACTTGCTCCTATTGTATGTTAATAGGACCTGTGTGTGTGTGTTTGTGTGTGTGTGTGTGTGTGTGTGTGTGTGTGTGTGTGTTTATTCCCTACTTATAAAATGCATTAAAACGTTTGCTCATCACTTTTTTTTTATTATTTTCTTTTACAGAGATTATGAATGATGTAATCAAGAAGGTGAAGAAGAAGGGAGAATGGAAGGTAAGAAGTTAAACTGAGTTACAAGCAATGCACAAAACATATACAGAAGAATGCTTCAAGGAGATGAAATGCCTTTCAAATCGACATAGAATGTGTATAGCATACATTTACATGTTTTGGTAAGGGAGGTGGAAAAGAAACGGAAGTGAGCACAGTTGTATTCATCGCATAGTCTTCATTAGATGAGCCAGAATAATGAAGGCCATTGGAGGTGATTGGATAAGCCCGGATCATGAACGATTGCAGCAGTGATGGAGAACTTCATCCAGTTTGTTTTTCACAGTTGGGAACATAAAAATAACGGTTATAAGCACAAGCAGGCTAATGACATTTCCTTTGATATTTCCTACCAGCGAACATCAGGTAAATGCCTGAAAATGAATGAAACAGTTGTGATTGTAATGGAAATAATTGTGTTTGTACAGTAACTGTCTTCTCCACTGTTACCAGGCACTGATTGTGGACCAGCTGAGCATGAGGATGTTATCGTCCTGCTGCAAGATGACAGACATCATGACGGAGGGCATTACAAGTAAGTGCTGATTGTCACATCGACCATGTCTCTGTGCTGTGACAGTGTGTTGTTTGCTCGCGCATGTTCCTCTGTAACTGTGTAAATCTTCACGTTTGTGTCTGCCCCTCTAGTCGTGGAGGACATCAACAAGCGACGAGAGCCTCTTCCCAGCCTGGAGGCCATTTACCTGATTACACCCACAGAGAAGGTAAGCATGCTGCTGCCTCTCTCTCTCTGTCATTCATAGTGAATGAGGAGAGGTGTGTCTGTGTTTTCAGCGGAGAGCTGTGTGAGAACCACACACAGCTGTTGACTCAGTCGAGGCACATAACACACACACACTATTTTCGTTTCCACAATCTCTCTCTCCTGTTTCTCTCACTCTTTTGAATTTAAATTCAATGGGACAACATCGTGCTAGAATGACAGAGCAGGTTGTAGAGGTTTAGAGTGTACATATATAAATATATATATAGATCATATCTTTTAAGACAGAAAAAGCAAATAATTTGCTTTTAATTTAGTATAATGAGAGAAGAGGCAATATGACAGAAGTATGGTAACATGAGATAAATTCATCAATTTACTCAACTGACAATAGTAGAAAGTAGATCAGAAAATGAGCATTCATATTTTGAACAAACAGTTGCATATGTTTTAATTTGCTGCTTCAATGTATTATTATTAGAATTTTTTGTTTTCTTTTCTCTTTTCCTGGTATTGGTCTGAATTGTTCAGCAAAGAGTTTTAGAAAAAAGGTTATTTCATCTCGTCATTTCTTAATTTAGTTAAAGCCGCCATTCTATTAATATAAATGCCTTCCAACATCATGGCAGTGAATCTTAATTAAATTTGCTGTAGTCAGTAATCACCGGAGTCCTGGCTCTGACACCCTGATCTTCTCTGTTTCTCTTCCTTCAGTCTGTCCACACCCTCATCGCAGACTTCAAGGACCCTCATTCAGCTAAATACAAGGCAGCCCACGTTTTCTTCACTGACTGTGAGTATATAGATGAAGAGCTGCTTCAGCACCAAGTAATTCAGCTTTTTTTCATAACAATGTGATGCTGCAGAACAATAATGCTTTCAGTTATGTGTGTTATGTGTTTTTTTGCTCATTGATGGAGACGCTGTGTTTCTTGGTTTTGATTGGTTAGGTTGGTTAATTTGATTAATTAGTAGCATGCAATAATCCTTACATTGTTCCTTTTTGTTTTTTTCTTTTCTCTCTCATTTCTTGTCAGAAAAGGGAAGTATTTTTGAAGCAGTTATGTCTTTTAACTGCTCTGTTATGCACAGAGAGGCAAGATGAGTATCATCTAATGAAATTTATGGAGCTACCTTATCTAACCTTGCTGTAAATGTCTCTCCAAGTAGGAATGTCATTGCACTGCAATATAATGTTAGAAATCATGATCTAGTCTAGTCTAGTCTAGTCTAGTCTAGTCCAGATGAATGTTTGAGGAAGAGGCAGAAAAGATTATTGCTTCAGAAATATTATATATCAGGAAGAGGCAAAAAGATTATTTTAAATTTTTTCTTTGTGAAATATTATATATCAATGAAATCTTTACTGGAACCAGTCAGAATCCTTCTATGTATAAAAATGCAAAGATGATGACTAAAAAAAATTAAGGTAATAGGTTTTGGTAGCGATAAGAAAAAATAATCCGCCATAAGCAGTGCAATAGTTGTTGCTGGTTTCTCTCCTTTCTAGCCTGCCCTGATCCCCTGTTCAACGAGCTGGTGAAGAGCCGCGCTTCCAAAACTATAAAGACTCTGACGGAGATTAACATCGCATTCTTGCCCTACGAGTCTCAGGTAGACATCCAGCCATGTGTTGTTTTGTGCACACTGATAACTTGTTGTGGCACTGGTAGAGAATCTAATCAATGTGACACAGTCAGTGAAATTGTCTTCTTTGCTGGTCTTCTCATTGACAAGTGAAGCATTGACATGTCAACAGATGGTTCACAGGGTCTGCATTTGGCCTTTGGATTATTGTCCCCTCTTTTTTCCTCTTAAAACGACATATGAAATGTTTACCAAACCAAAGACAGGGGAAAAGAGAAAGAGACAGAGATAGAAAGCTTGAGCAAGAGAACAAGAGATCGATTAAGAAAGGTGGAAAGAGATGCTGCAAAGGACAGAGACAGGAATAGAAACTGTGAGGTTACGGGTTGTTAGGATGAAGAGAGAGAGAGAAACAAAAATACACACTCAGGTGGTGGTTTGGCACAATGCTGCTGACTCACCAGTCACTCTGTTTACTGCCAGACTGTTCCAGAAACCCTCACATTTGTCACATAACCCTCCCTCCCTCCCACGTACCTCTCCACCCTCTCTCAATTACCAAATCGCTGCCTCCTTCATGACTTTCTTCCTCACTCCCTCTCTCCCATCCCTCTGTCTCTTTTTTATCTCACCATTCCTCCATCCCTGCCCTTGCACAACACATACACTCTCTCTGCTCACTGCTTGCACAACGCTTTTTATTTTTCTTTCTTTAAATTTCTTCTTCTATTCATTCTTTCTCTCCCCCAACAATATTTTCCCTAATTTTCCCCTCCCTCGGTCCTCCCCTGTCTCTTTTCTCTCCCTCTGCCCAGCCTTTACTCTTTCACGATCTGAAGATGCTGCTTGGCCCACAATGCCTTGCTCCTCTCCTGTCTACTACAATTAATTCAGAGTCAGTGGTTTTCTGCTCCAGGCAAAATGTTGCCTTGGAGCACCACCCCACAGCCTGATGCTCTTGCCCCATTGGACAAGTCAGGATCCACACAGGAGGCAGTAGCCAATGGTAGGGAGGCTAGCATAGGGACCCTTCTGCAGCACATAAGTGTGATCATGTGACTGCTGACAGATGGAGCGGGAGGTGGGAGTGGCAGTGAGTGATGCAGGGGAGAAGAGTGGAGGGAATCACAGGAGTGGAAAGGGAAGGAGATGAAACAGGAGAGTAGCTCAAGAAAGGAGACTAAAAGGAAGAGAAGTGAAGGGAAAATGAAGAGGAGATGAGGAAAAATAAGAGGAGAGGGGAGATAGAACAGGGCAGAAGAGGAGAGAAAGGAGACATGGAAAGAGGATGTAAAACTAAGGAGCAATGAAATAAGAGAGGGGAAAAGAAAATGAAAGAGGAATGGAAGCAAGGAATGAGAGATTAGAGGGGCCAGACAAGTTAAGACAATGAGTATAAAAAACAAAGAAAGCGGAAGAGAAGACAAAAGATAAGGAAAGAAGGACTGTTGTTGAAATTATCACCACACCTCCAACTCATTTTTTCCAGTAAGATAACACTCTGACCTGCTCTTCACAAAGAGCAGTCAGACTCTGAATATCTGCTGTGTCATCAAACCAGCTTTTACATCATGGATTCTGTACTTGAATGTAAAAGACAAAGAGCTTCAGCAGCAAGCAGTGTGTGTCAGATGCAGATGACCATGCACATTATGTAAGAGATGAAGATGCAGGTTAAAAAGCTTAAAGTAAACGCTGTAAGTTTCTGTATGTTTGCGTGTGCAGGTGTACTCTCTGGACAATCCAGATGCCTTCCACAGTTTCTACAGCCCCCATAAGACCCAGCTGAAGAACCCGGTGATGGAGAGGCTGGCCGAGCAGCTGGCCACACTCTGTGCCACCCTGAAGGAGTACCCTGCCGTCAGATATCGAGGGTGAGCAGCTGGGGGCACCGATGGGAGGGGGGCCATGGGTACAGACTAGTCATCATTAGCATCTCAAGGGAATGGTTGATTTGGACAGGTGTAGTAAGTAAGTTAGCCGTAGGTACTGCAGTGAGGATGGGTTCACCTTGGCTCTCCGTGCCTTACGGAGTAAGTGAAGACATCATGTCACACACTGGGCAGTGGTGCATCCTGCTAGATTATTTAATGTCATTTCTGTGACGAGTCAGCAAATATAACTGTTAAATTACAATTTCAGCATATTAAATAATAAAATTGATGTTTCCCTTTTGTATCCAGCATCCTTTCACCCATGCTGCAGGGATAGAGCTGTTACATACCTGTCACATTTATTAACCAAATGTATTTTTCACTTTTATGTTGACTTCAATATGCTTCCATTTGTTTGTCCATCTGACCGTATATCTGTCCTTCTGTCAGGGAGTACAAGGACAATGCTACCCTGGCCCAGCTGGTTCAAGATAAACTGGACGCCTACAAGGCTGATGACCCCACCATGGGGGAGGTGAGCTCAGGAGAATTCATTTATGTCTTCTTCTAAAATACTGATTTGATATTGGTTTTGAAATGCATCATGCACTTGTTTAAAAAAATTAGTAGTCGCACATTTATAAAATTTTTTTGCATTGCTTCTCTCATTCTCGTGTCTGTTTGTCTCGCTCTCTCTCTCTGTAGGGTCCAGATAAGGCTCGCTCACAGCTGATCATCCTCGACAGGGCGTTTGACCCCGTCTCACCTGTCCTGCATGAGCTCACTTTCCAGGCCATGGGCTACGACCTGCTGCCCATCGAAAACGACGTCTACAAGTACTAAAAACATGACAAAACAGATAAATGGCTATTTTAGAATAATAATTAAGTCATTAAATGATAGTATAAAATGTAGTTATCAGCACCGATGACACATTGTGTCTTATTTTCCTTCAGGTATGAGACCAGTGGCATCGGAGACTCTCGCGAGAAGGAGGTGCTGCTGCATGAGGACGATGACCTATGGGTTAGCCTGAGACACAAACACATAGCTGAGGTGTCCCAGTGAGTACATCTGTTTTCCTTCTTTTTACATCCTTCGGTCAGTCATTTGATACCGAATAAAGCAATATTCAAACCTTTCACTAATGTGCTTCAGCTCCTTCTTTTGCTGTTTGTTTTTCTGTCATCTAGGGAAGTGACACGCCAGCTGAAGGAGTTTTCTTCCAGCAAGAGGATGAACACTGGAGAGAAGGTAAAGAGGAAGCTGACTATCCAAAATATACATTGTAAACATATAATGTTATCACAATAGCATGATTTAACATGGAGGATCATTTTTTAAAATTCCTCTAAAATTCTGAATTGATTGCTTTTGCATATTAAGTAAATTCATTCGTAGGGGAATGGAAATAAATGGTCAAACAATATCAACTTGGTAAAAACAGGGATTATGTTCAGTATAGGTGAATTTCATGCATTAAAGGAAAAGTGCTGCATATTGAGAAAACATGTTTTTGTTGAGTGCTAGAGAAAAATATGGATACCATGTTTGTTGATCACATTCGAGCTGAAACCAGCAGGTGATTGACTCATAGAATGGATGCAGCTCGTCAGGTAAACCGAGCATAACAGTTAATGTAAAGACACGAGTGTGATGTTAATGTTCTCTAAATTGAAATAAGTAGACTAGCATATATCCCAGTCATGTTCAACTCTTTAAATATAGTCAGAACATATGACCTGAATTGAATTAGACTTTATCTATATTTTGTCAGGTGGCAGAAGAAAATAAATAAATCTTGAGGTTTCTTTTTCTTGCTTTACACCCTTTGTTTCAGTTTTCTACATGTAACGTGCAGACTTGGAAAACACACGTTGCTGTGTACATTTAAGTGTGATATCATACACTGATGTCGTCATCATCATACTCATTGTGTATCACTGTGTAAATCTGTGTTGCATTCACTCAACAGACTACAATGAGGGATCTGTCTCAAATGCTGAAGAAGATGCCTCAATACCAGAAGGAGCTCAGCAAGGTGTGTGAATTCATTTGTATATGTGTATGTATTCCTGTGTCAGTCTGTATGCTGACTCAGTGTGTTTTGTCCTTTGCAGTACTCCACTCACCTGCAGCTGGCTGAGGACTGTATGAAGCATTACCAGGGAACAGTGGACAAGCTGTGCCGTGTGGAACAGGTGAGAGAACTAAATGAGGAATTTATCAAAATGTAACATTTTTGATGCAGTGTATATGAATTTCACAATGTAATGCTGTACAATAGATGCAGTGCTAGGGTAGATATTTCTTACCCAGAGATAAATGTTTTCTTTGTTGAGTCCTCAGAAATGAAAAATAAAATAGATTTAGTTATATAACATAGTATAGTAAGGCGTTTTTTTGTGTTTTCATGAGATACTATTTTATGACTTTCTTTGCATTTTCAAGGGCTGTTATGCTATGGGGAGGTCATAATACACTATTCTCTGATGATTTGATGCATTTTTGGGCCATTTCAAATTTTGACATTTTTGACCATTTTACGACATAGTATAGTATAGTAAGGCGTTTTTTTGTGTTTTCATGAGATACTATTTTATGACTTTCTTTGCATTTTCAAGGGCTCTTATGCTATGGGGAGGTCATAATACACTATTCTCTGATGATTTGATGCATTTTTGGGCCATTTCAAATTTTGACATTTTTGACCATTTTACGACATAGTATAGTAAGGCGTTTTTTTTGTGTTTTCATGAGATACTATTTTATGACTTTCTTTGCATTTTCAAGGGCTGTTATGAGGTCATACTATTTTATGATGCTTTTTGGGCTTTCAAATTTTGCATTTTCAAGGGCTTTTTGTGTTATGCTATTTTATGGGGCTGTTAGGGGGAGGTCATAATACACTATCCTCTGATGATTTGATGCATTTTTGGGCCATTTCAAATTTTGACATTTTTGACCATTTTACGACATAGTATAGTAAGGCGTTTTTTTTGTTTTTCATGAGATACTATTTTATGACTTTCTTTGCATTTTCAAGGGCTCTTATGCTATGGGGAGGTCATAATACACTATTCTCTGATGATTTGATGCATTTTTGGGCCATTTCAAATTTTGACATTTTTGACCATTTTACGACATAGTATAGTAAGGCGTTTTTTTGTGTTTTCATGAGATACTATTTTATGACTTTCTTTGCATTTTCAAGGGCTGTTATGCTATGGGGAGGTCATAATACACTATTCTCTGATGATTTGATGCATTTTTGGGCCATTTCAAATTTTGACATTTTTGACCATTT